>CM060934.1:588224289-589554289 GCA_030765085.1 Allium cepa | reverse complement strand
TGATCCTTCGATTCTCTAGCGTGGACTTTGATCGGGCTCAGAAACTTCTTTCTTCCTTGCATAGCTCTCAACGAGGATAGAAAATGTAAGGATCCGACAACAAATCCTCATCAACATTTGCTCTAAGGAACTGAGTGATAAATCCTTTTCGGATATCAAAATCCTATATTTTAATCTTTGGTCCAAATTTATGTTATGAAATAATTTATGTAAAATGCATGTATTTTTTATCTTTTCTAAAATATTTAGAAAATCTTGGTTTAAGTTTTTTTAAACTTTTCATAAAGATGTATTTTATTCTCATGAAATATCCTTAAGTGATTTATGTATTCACATTGAACAAAGTCATAAACAAAGGAAATAATTGTATTATACATGCTTAATATTTTACAGTCATCCTTATCTTCCATAAGTCATTTCTCCTCGCATACCTAAATCATTCATAAGTTCTTCTATTTGGGTTTTCAAAATACTGATACAAAAATAACTAACTTACAAGCCATATATACACATGCTGCTATATAATATTAATACTAGATAGGTATTTCCAAATCTTCCAATCTCACATCATAATCATCCTCTGAGTCTGACGCTGGGTCTATTTCCGTATCCAAAATCAAACAAGACTTCTCTATCGTCATCATTATCATCTTGTTCGTTATTGGCTTCATTTCCGTCCTCAATCTATAGTATCACATCCACTTCGTATGGGTTAGGACTGGCTCCATGGGACATACCCAAGTTCAGCTAGCAATTCATGTATTATTTCTTCTTCTTCTAGCTCTTCTACACCTTGCTCTTCTTATTCCTTGGGATCCACAAATTCTTCCTCTTTGTCCTCTATGTTTTCCTAATGAATGGGAGAATCTGATGACTCCTCATGCCAAATAATATGGTCACCATCCATCTCATATATGACATTACTATCTCTAATTAAGTTGTTTGATTCATGGGATATCATAGTGTTTGGGTCCTCTTCAGGTTTCAGATTCTTCTTCCATTAGCTCCTCTTCAGGAATTTCTTCTTCCTGTTTGAGTTTTGAAATTGCTGGGTCAGTAATCCACATTATTTTTGAGGCCCGAGGGTTCTCTTCGTCACTAAACATTATAATAAGTTTTGGAGTCAAGGAATCTATAGGCATTTCGGCCATATGGTAACCGTATTTATCTAATTCTCCTCTAATAATAGGCTTAATATTACTACGTGGCCATTCCGCAGGTTCTTCCTCATCGCTTTAAAGGATGATTATATAATTCTTCTCATCCCAGTTTTCTCTTGAGTCTCCTCTTTCAAATATTTTCTCCCGTAGCTTGAGGGTTTCTTCAATCATTAACAAAAAACACTTGATACTAATCATTTTAATTGTCATAACTAAATTTAATGTTAGGTTATAAATCTAAGTTTATCCTAGCATAAATTCATTTTAGCTATACAATGTTAAGGGTGATAGTTTTCTAAGCACACAGTATTGTTTCTCCAAACCAATACTTAGAACATTTCAAATAAAATATTTTGAAAATTCTCTTCCCAAAAATCCTTTTTAGAAAGTTCTCATTTTCCAAATCCTTTTCCAAAGTATTACTTTTAATCTTATCAATGTTATTATGAAACATCTTATTGTCAAACCGTGAAATTCTAATCACAAGATGTTTATACATAGATTTTACTAATCTTAATCCAAACTATCATTCAAGTTGTAACATATCTTACTATATTCTTTATTGTAACATCCCCTACATGGGCGCCCAAAAATAACGGCTACAATGGTGTACTCATCTATAGCTATTAATCCTCGGCGACCAAATACGGCAATGTTAGATACATTGATATACAGAAACACAAGAATATGGAAAAAAATTAACAGCAAAAAATTCCACATTCCATTTCAAAATATTCCCAATTCATTTTCTAATCCCAACACACAGATCACGATCAGATAACACATAGTTAATACAAAATATGCCAAGAGTGACACATGAAGATGCCCTCTTGGTCGATCATAGTATATAATAAGGCAGTAAAACAAATTTGCCTTTACAATCAAAACACACAGCGAAAATAAAAGAACTCTAATAACGAACTTGCCTCTTGCACGTATTCGGAATCTTTATCATCTAAAAGAACACCTAGAAACCTTTACTCTCAACCAACTCAAAATCAATTGAATACCCGAGAGTTTACGGTGAAAACAAAAAAGCTCGATGTGAGTAATAATCTACCATCACAAACCATTTGGATATCTAGTGAGACCACGTGGCATATCGGAACGGGTTTTCCCCTCACCATTATCCTAACACAATTATAAAACTATATACTATGCTCCTGCATCCATAATGGTCAAAAACAAGGTATTTTAAAATATTATGATGATATGCAAAAATCATCCCCATTGATTCTGATTATCTGTCTCAATTATAGTTTCTAGGGTTAGTATTAACCTATTAGTATTCAGGGCTAACTAATAACCTGTTAAATGTTTTTGGACTATTTGTTCGATTTCATAGTTTTCATGGGATTACTAAGAACCTATTGGTAGCTCCAATATCTTTTTGTTTATCCTAGTTCTCATGAGTTCACTAGGAACCTAATGACTATCTATCAATATTTTAATCCGAATATAGTTTTCATTGGCTAAATATAAACCTATTGGCTCCTACCAATATCAAACCATAGTTTTCATGAACTGCTATTAACTTATTGGCCCTTGTCAATATATTTTCTTATACACAGTCTTCATGGGCTTACTGTGAACCTTTTGGCCCCTGTCAATATTTTTAATTATGAGTTTAACATTTCTTAAGATATATTCACTACTGGGTTAATCTAGCTGGTTATTCTGCCCTTCCCTAAAGTATCGTTATGAATAAATTACAATGTGAATAAGATATGAAGAAGCAATTATAACAAAAAATATTACCAACACCTATGGTTTATTATCCTTGAAATCAATTAATATAAATCCTTGTTAAACCCCTTTTACCTATTAATTAAGGAAAACTTCCTCAAAGCTTCTTTTTAGAACTCTTTCCTCATGCCATGGTATTTCATTTAAAATGACAATGGGTTAATTGTTTTGAAAACCTTAAAATATCTCTTTTGAAACCCCTGGATAACCTCCTTCGAAAGCAAAGAAAAATCCTTTTCAAAACACAATGAATATATGTTTCGATGGTATCAAAATATTACTTTAAAACATAGCTTCAAAACCAATGAAAGAACCCTTTTCAAAATTACTAGGTTTACTCTTTAAAGACATCTTTTGGGTCAAAGTGGTTACTTACGAAAGTATTTCTTTTGAAGCCTTTGATAAAATGTGTTTAGGGTTAAATTTGATGGCATTGAAACCATCTATTCGAAAGCTTGAAAACCTTTGAGTAAAATTTGAAAGGTAGCGTCAAAACTCCCTTTCGACCACCTTCGAAACCCTCGACCCCTTTCGAGAGCATTTAGAAAGTGGCTTAGCTTAGATTAAAACAAAGTCAACCCTTCAAAATTATTGAGGACTTCAATACAATCGGAAGGTAAAGAATAGCGGCTGGGTTTCGACTAGGTCGAAACCACTTCTTTCAAAAGCACTTATTCAAAAACAATAGGAACACATTTGAAAGCTAATACTTTAAACATAATATAGCAACCTTCTTCGAAAGCTATTCATAAAACCCCTTTTGAAAACAAATGTTCCGATTATGTCGAAAGCTCTGAGCAAATCAAAGCAAGCACTTAACTTTTAAAAATAAAACAAGGTCTTGACCCCACCGTAAGCATTCCTTTTAACACCATGACTTCCGCCTCTCCACCAATCCACTACATTCCATCTAAGTGATACCTAGTGTACTGCTTTAGACTAGGTGGATTTTGGCTGGGGGGGTTTGGATTGAGATGAAGCGGAGGCAATGGAGTCGAAAGGTTCTGCTATATGATGTGGAGCAAAATATTCTGAATTAAAAGCTGAAACTTTGAAGGGTAGTGTCGAAAACCCATTTCGACCCCATTGCCTTCGGAACACTCAACCCTTTTTAAAAGCATTTAGGAAGTGGCTTAGCTTAGGTTAAAACAAAGTCGACCCTTCAAAAGTATCGAGGACTTCAATACTCGGAAGGTAAAGAATAGTGGTTAGGTTTCGACTGAGCCGAAACCACTTCTTTCGAAAGCACTTATTCAAAAACAAAAGGAACCCATTCGAAAGCTAATACTTTAAACATAATATGGAAACCTTCTTCGAAAGCTATTTATAAAACCCCTTTCAAAAACATATGTTTTGATTATGTCAAAAGCTCTAAGTAAAAAAAAGCAAGCACTTAACTTTTAAAAACAAAACATGGTCTCGACCCATCGGAAGCATTCCTTTCGACACCATGATTTCCGCCTTTCCTCCAATCCGCTATGTACTATCCAACTGATACCTTGTGTATTGGTTTTGACTAGGTAGGTTATGGTTAGGAAGTTTTGACTGAGATGGAGCGAAGGCAATAGAGTCGAAAGGTTCTTCTATATGAGGCGGAACCAACTTTTCTAAATTAAAGGCTAAAACTATGCTACTTTTAAATTGCTTTATAACTACTTGCTTATTTGTAATCTTTTAATTAGTTTCCTTAAAACTTTTCAAATATATTACAAATAAAACTGTCGCATTTATTATATCTAATTTAAAGAAAATTTAACATTTAAGCTCTTCCATTAAGCAAAACCAATATTACACATAAGTCCTTCTTTTAAAATAATTCATTTCCATAGCATATACTAATTAGGAAAAATCCTAAAAATCACAGAAAATATCTTCCATCATGGTATCAAACATATTAAAATTTTAGACCCTATTTCTTTCTGAAATACTTAAAATAAAATTTTAAACCTAAAATATATCATATTTACCTTTTGAAATTCAAAATAAATTTTCCATACCTTGGAAAATTATGAAAATTGAAACCCATATCCAAATTCATATTTTACCTAACATTTAATTTTTTTCATGGCATTCTAAAGCTATAACTATCGATTTGCCCTAAAACCGTATAAATTCATATGTAAATGAATAAATTTAAATCAGACATATTATCGCTCAAGCGTATCATCATCCATAACATCATAAAAGCATGTCTAATCTTAAATCTAAAAATATATGATTATAAAAAAAATAGAGATGGAATGAATTATTATTCACCTTGGATATGATAAGGAATTTGAGATTTGTTGTTGATTAATCTTTCCTAGCTTTGATCCTTAGCTTTAGATTAAATTCTTCTTCTTTGATAATGGCCGACACCTTAGGGTTTTACCTTTTTTTTTATTTGAGAAAAATGAACGTGAGGACAAGAATGAGAAATGTGTAGCCATGAGTGATAATAATGTGGCTATTTACTAAAATGCCCATGTCTAAATTAATTATCTTATAGACCATTTTAAGCCTATTTAAAATAAATTAAGCACGGCCCTGTATGATTTATTCAAACCATAATCCCCTTATCATCATTATTCTTTTTAATTTATCTAATAAAATTTCTTGAATAATGTTATCAAAAATTAAGGATGTCACAGGCTCCTCTCTTAAAGAATTTCATCCTCGAAATTCAGTAAGGACTAAATATTAAACATAGCAATCATCTGTAACAACTCCTAACAACCATACTACCCTATCCGACTAGCAACTATATACATACACACACACACGCATATATATATATATATATATCTGATATAGATATACCTCAAAGCACATCAGGATAAGTATCTCTAATCCTGTCTTTTTCCTCCCACATACAGTCCTATCCGTTGTCGCTTCACTAAATTTTCACCAACTTCACTATCTTGTTTCTCAATGTTTATTCATCTCTCGCTACCATCCAGACTGGTTGTCTAACAAAAATCAAATTAGGCTCTATTACCAAGTCTTCAAACCCTGTCAGAGGAATAGTAGTCTCTGGATCATGCATATACTTGCAAAGATGAGACATATGAAACACATTATGGGTACTTGCCATACTGCTCGGCAACTCTATTCTGTATGCGGGCTTTCCAATCATCTCTATAATCTGGAATGGACCTATGTATTTCGGGGCTAACTTCCCTGACTTTCCAAATCGCACACACCCTTCATAGGTGATACCTTAATGAAAACCTTACCTCTAACTGAGAATTCTAGGTTTTTAAGCCTCTTATTTGCATAACTTTTCTGTCTAGATTGAGCTTCCTTCATCCTTCCTCGGATCAACTCAATTCCAAATCTAGACCTAAGACTAGTCTATCTCCAGTCTTCAATCTCCAACCAACGTGCTAGTGATTTGCATAGCCTCCCATACAAAGCTTCAAACGACGTTATTCCTATACTAGCCTGATAAATATTTTTATAGGAAAACTCAACCAAATATAGATGATCCGCCCAAGATCTACCCAAGTCCAATACACAAGCTCTCAATAAAGCTCGAGTACCTTATTGACTCTCTCTATCTACCCATCGGTTTTAGGGTGATACGCAGTATTCATATAAAAATTAGTGCCTAATACCTTCTATAGGCTCTTTCAGAATTCACTAGTGAACAAAACATCTCTGTCACTCACTATACTACTAGGAACTCCATGTAATCTAACTATGTTCTTCATGAACAACTTAGCTAAAACAGGTGTCGTCTTGGTTGACTTAACTAGAGGTAAATGGGCACTCTCGGTCAATTTTTCCACTATAACCCATATATTTTCATTTCCTCTATTTGACCTTGGCAACCTATCTTTAAAATCCATAGATATTGAATCCCATTTCCAAATTGAAATCTCTAAAGGCTGAAGTAACCCACTCGGCTTTTGATGTTCGGCATTCATTTGTTGATAGTTTATGCACTGCCTAACCCCAAGCCATCATCCCTCTTCATACTTTCCCAATAGAATCTTCTCTTCATATCCCGATACATCATGGTCCCTCCAGGATGAATCATAAACATTGACCGATGACATTCTCCAAGAACTTCTTTCCTCAATCTCTACATTTTGAACACATAATCATCCCTTCTTTCTCGACCATCCTCTCTAGTCAAGGCTAAAATCCTTCAGATCGTCAATCTCGGTTCCAATCTCAAGCCTTTCGATCCTCTCGGCTAATACTGGATCCACTCTATACTTAGAAGTTATCCATTTGATCAACACTGGCAGGACTTCTAAAATGGACAACATGGCGGTACTCAGACTGGAACTAGCAGTCGATCTTAACTACACATCGCAATTGGCTAAAGCTTCTAAATACTTCCACTCCGCCAACATAGCTAACATCACATTTTGATGTTTTCTTCTAGAAGCATCCGCTACCTCGTTACTTTTTCCAGGTGTATACTCTATTCCAAAATCATAAGCAACCAAAAACTCCAGCCACCTCTACTGTCTCATATTCAACTCCTTCTAATAGAATAATTACCGCAAAGACTTATGATCGGAATAAAGCTCAAACTTCTCCCCTAAGATATAATATCTCCAAATCTTCAATGCAAAGATCACTACCGCCAACTCCAAATCATGAGTAGGATATCTAAATTCATGCAGTCTAAGCTGTCGTGAAGCTACCAATAACTTCACCCTTCTGCATCAACACTACTCCCAATCCAATTCTGCATGCATCAGTGTACACCACCAACCCTTAGTTTTCATCTGGAAGTACTTACACTGGTGCGTTGGTTAACAAATGCTTTAACTCAAGGAATACTTCCCCACATTCGTCAGACTAGATAAATTTCACCTCTTTCCTTGTTAATTTAGATAAAGGTGTTGCTATCCATAAGAAATCCTTAATAAATATTCGGTAGTAGCCAGTAAGTCCTAGAAAACTCCTGATCTCAGTCATCGTCTTTGGTATCTTCCAATTATACTAGCTTTGATCTTATCTAGATCGACTGACAATCCTTTCTCTGAAACTATGTGACCAAGAAACTTAACTTCTTTCTCCCAAAAATGACACTTGGTAAACTTATACTTTAGCTTATTCTACCTCAGCGTCTCAAGCACCACCCTAAAATGAACTTCATACTCCCTTTCATCCTTAGAGTATACTAAAATTTCAACTACGAACACCAGTACAAAACTATCCTAGTACTCTGGAAAACTCGGTTCATCGAATCTACGTAGAAAGCAGGTGCATTCGTTAAACCAAATTGCATCACTAACCACTCACATGAATCATACCTGTCCAAAATGTCGTTAAAGGAGTACTATCCTCCACCACTCTTAAATGATGGAAAACTGTCGCCAAATCTAACTCAAAAAATACTCTAGTTCCAGTCAACTAATCAAACAGATTATCTATTCTAGGCAAAGGATGCTTATTCTAAATTATTCTTCTGTTCAACTTACGATAGTCGATACACATTCTTAATGACCCATCTGGTTTCTTCAAAAATAGCGCGACTGCTCCCGAAGGTAAACTACTTGGTCCAATAAAACTCCTTCCTTCAAGATCCATTAGCTGCACCTTTACTTCCTTCATCTCAGTCGGTGTTATCCTGTTAGGTGGTCTACTCATAGGTTCGGCCCCAGGCACAAGATCTATTCTAAATCAACAGCTCGTTTTGGTGGAAGTCTATTGATTGGCTCAAAGACATCTGCAAACTTTCTTGCTACTCGAATTTGACTTAACTCATCTCTCATTTCCATAGCACTAAGCAAAGTATTGACACTTCGGTCAGAATTGTCCACTGAGAATATCGCTTGGTTATGACTATCAGGTTATCTGATGATATCTCCATATCCTGGTCAAATATTCTAGCTTCATACTTACCTAACTAATTCATACCCAAAATTATACCGAAATATGTTGATACACGAAGATTTTGATCAATGACAATGAGCTTCAACAAATAGGAAGAGAATGCAAAAGCTAGAAGAAGATCGATGAAGACCAAAGTATAAACATTAGTATGATTTTCTATGGGTCTTAGTCTAGATTATTTGTTAAAATCTATCCACAAGAGATTTGCACGAACATTAGAACACATTCATAAAACTTCATTCACATGTTCACTGTGCATACTTTTATACTTCAGTCGACTGAACAGACGTGGCTAGTCGACTGAAACTGTACACATATACAAAATTGCACAGTTTCAGTCGACTAAATTACCTGTGCAGTCGACTGAAATTGTTCCTGAAAATTTTTCTTCATATTTTCAGTCAACTGAATCTCTTGCTCAGTCGACTGAATTTAAATCTGCGAATTTTCTCTGAAAAGACACCTTCTTCCTCCCAAGAGTTGCAACCATTCATCAATGGAAATGGAAGCATCTCTTGTTTGCAACCTTTGACAACTTATGCACCTCTTCTACAAGTATATATACATGATTCTAACATCATTTAATTCACCGAATTCTCTTGCTTTAATCATACTATTCTCTTGTTCATATTCTCTAGATATTCTCAAAGCAATCACCAATCTATTGCTTGAATCACTATTTTTGTTTATAACATTCTTTTGATTCATAGAAATTCACATTTCCTAAATCTTCACAAACACATTGCATATTCTCGAGGATAAAATTATAGGAATATTGTACTACATTAACTCATTAGTGTTGACAAGAACACAACAAGTCGAATATTGTATTTTAGTAATTGAGTTGAAGTCCTCTTCGGTAGTTGAGGTAAGAAATCCCGTTCGGTTGTTCGGGTAAGTTGTAAACCTATTACTCTGGGTGAAGTGAGGGTGTTAGTTAGTGAAATTCCTAAGTGAAGCTTAGGGACTGGACATAGGACGAGAGGTCCGAACCAGTATAAAATCCTGGTGTCTTCTTGCATTTACCTACTTTATATACCTAGACTATTTCATTATTCCATATTACACGATCCTACCGCATAGCCTCTTTCAATTGGTATCAGAGCAAGGCCGTCCTATAACCATAACACCGTTATTAGACATATTAATAATATGGAAAATAACGCAAGCACAAGCACAACATCTGCCTATAGTTCTATATTTGCGGAAGGACAATCCACCCAAAGACCTCCTATATTCAATGGACTAAACAATAACTATTGGGCTACAAGGATGAGAATTTATATGCAAGCAACAAGTTTCGAAGCCTGGAATGCTACTCAAGCAGAGTTTGTTGTACCTACAACCGATTATCCTACATGGACACAAATTCAAAGGAATGAAGCAAGTGCAAATGCCAAATCTATGAATATGATATTTTGCGCCCTGGATAGAAATGAATTCAACCGTGTTAGCATATGTACTACGGCATATCAGATATGGGAAACGCTTAAAGTCTTACATGAAGGCACAAACAAGGTTAAGCAAACAAAGATATCCATGCTGAAGAATCAATTCCAAAACTTTAGAATGCGACAAAATGAATCGATCAATGACATGTACTCAAGATTTCAAGACATTCATCATGCTCTAATCGGACTAGGAGAAATATACACGGATTTTGACATTGTGTCTAAAGTTTTAAATTCACTCACTGATGAATGGGAAAGAAAAGTACTAGCAATCGAGGAAGCAAATGATCTATCTACAATGAAACCAGAAGAATTGATTGGAAATCTTATGTCATATGAAGTAAATATGCAAGCTAAGAAAGATCAAGCTCAAGAAAGAAAGAATGTTGCTTTTCATGCGGAAAAGGAAGAATCAGAGTCTGAAGATGAAGATCTAGCATTTATAGCCAAAAACTTCAAGAAATTCTTAAAGTATAGGAAAGGAAACAAAAACGGATTCAAAAAGAATTTCTTGAACAAACATTCATCCTCAAATATAGAATGCTTCAATTGTCACAAGAAAGGACACATGCAAAAGGATTGTCAAGAACAAATGAAGGAAAATCAGAAAAACTTCAACAACAAAAACAAGAAAGATAAATTCAAAAAGAAGGCATTTTCTGTAACATGGGACGATTCAGATTCATCTTCATCCGAAAATGATAGTGATAGCGACAATGAACAGGCAAATGTATGCTTCATGGCTCAAGAATCTGAGGTAAATAATTTAACTTTCGACGATTTAATTGAAGTAAACACTGAACTTTTAAGCACAATAAAAACTCTTAAAAAGAAACTCAAAGAAACCCGTGAAAATCAAAAAGAAGCTGAATTTGAAAGGGATATGTTAAAAGATGAAAAGAAAATCTTAGAAGAAGAACTTGAAAAAGTTAAAGAATCTCATTCAAATTCGGAAACTCAATTATCACTCTTAAGTCAAGAAATTGAAACTCAAAAAACAAAGAATGATATAATTGTTTCTGAAAATCATGAGTTAAAAACTAAGATTAGACAAGTTGAGTTAGAAAATAATAGTCTTCAAGCTAGATTAGATGACATCACTAAAAATGTTTCTAACTTTAACAAAGGAAGAGAAAATTAATCTAAGATTTTAGAAAATTCACAATCCGCTTCAAGTAAACATGGATTAGGATATAAAAAGGAGTCAAAAATTCCTAACAAGAAAAATACAAATTTAAAGAGGAATATGGATTCAAAACAACAAATATTGCTAAAGAAACCTATTAAAACAAAAATAGAATACAAAGTAGTTAAAATTTGGATACCAAAGACTAATAATATATTAATAAGAAATAAATACATTAAAACATTTATGGATAATGTTCATCATAATGAAAACTATATTTATAAAAAGGATACTAAACCAAATTGGGTTTGGTTTCCTAAACTCTAACTTTTTAGGACCCTATTAAAAGGTGGGTACCAATAATTTCATATTTGTTTTCAGGTCCCACTCAAAAGGAAGAAATGGATATTAGACAGTAGTTGTTCAAAACACATGACCGGAGACAAAGATATGCTTACAAACATCACTTATTTTGATGGTGGCTCGGTTACCTTCGGAGACAATTCAAAAGGGTATATCATTGGCAAAGGAGATGTGAACAATTACGGTACATCAAATTTACCGTTTATAAAAAATGTTTCATTAGTTGAAAATTTAAAACATAATCTACTTAGCATAAGTCAACTGTGTGACAAAGATTTTAAAATAACTTTCACGAATAATAAATGAAGTATTTTTGATCAAAACCAAAATCTTATTTTTGAAGCAAATAGAGATAGAAATATTTATGTTTTAAATATGAACATTAATCATAATTCAAGTATGTGTTTACTTGCCAAAGATAATGATCCTTGGTTATGGCACAAAAGATTTTGTCATATAAATTTTAAAACTATTAGAAAACTTTCTAAAAATGAATTAGTAAGAGGATTACCCAAAATAAATTTTAAAATAAATAATTTTTGTGATGATTGTCAAAAAGGAAAATTAACGAAATCATCTTTCAAATCTAAGAAAAGTATTTCAACTTTACAACCATTAGAATTACTATATATGGATTTATTCAGACCAACACAAGTTCAATCCATTAATCATAATCGATGTGTATTTGTAATAGTTGATGATTTTTCAAGATATACATGGACTATTTTTATAAAAAATAAAAGTGACACTTTTGAGCATTTTAAAACATTTGTTAAAAGAATTCAAAACACTAAAGATTTGAAAATTAAAAATATTAGAAGCGATCATGGAGGCGAATTCGAAAATGAAGTTTTTGAAACTTTTTGTAAAAAGAAAGGAATAAATCATAATTTTTCTTTTCCTAGAACTCCCAACAAAATGGAGTTGTAGAAAGAAAGAATAGAACATTACAAGAATGTGCAAGAACATTATTGAATGGATGTTCTCTACCAAAACATTTTTGGACAGAAGCCGTTGCTACTGCATGTTATGTATTAAATAGAATATCAATTAGACCATTAACTAAAAATACTCCTTATGAGCTATTTAATAATAAAAAGCCAAATATATCTTATTTTAAAATATTTGGATCAAATTCTTTCATTTTAAATACAAAAGATCAATTAGGAAAATTCGATTCAAAAGATGATGAAGGAATTTTCGTAGGATACTCAGAACGAAGTAAAGCGTATCGAGTTTTTAATAAACGAACAAATTTAATTGAAGAAACTTTGCATATATCTTTTAATGAAAATTTTAATAAAAATTTAAATATAAAAGATGATGAAGAATTAATAAATATAGAAGAAACAAACCTTGAAAATAATAATAATGAACTAAGATCTCCTCCTAGAATATTACGAGATCATCCAACCCAAAATATAATAGGAGAAATAAATTCTCAAGTTAGAACAAGAAATCAACTAAATCAAATGGGTCATGTAGCTTTCATTTCATCAATAGAACCTAAAAATCCAAAAGAAGCATCAACAGATGATTATTGGATTATCGCAATGCAAGAAGAATTAAATCAATTCGAACGTAACGATGTTTGGGAATTAGTTCCCCGTCCTAATAATCAATCAGTAATTGGAACAAAATGTATTTACAAAAATAAAGTAGACGAACAAGGTAGTATAACAAGGAATAAAGCAAGACTAGTAGCACAAGGGTATAATCAAGAAGAAGGTATTGATTTTGAAGAAACATTTGCTCCCGTTGCAAGACTGGAAGCAATACGTATACTATTAGCATTTACTTGTTTTCACAACTTTAAACTTTATCAAATGGATGTTAAAAGTGCATTTTTAAATGGTTTTATTAAAGAAAATGTATATGTAGAACAACCTCCTTTATATATACATGAAAAATATCCGGATCATGTATTTAAATTAAAGAAAGCACTATATGGTCTTAAACAAGCACCTCGTGCTTGGTATGAAAGACTTAAAAGTTATTTATTAAACTCAGGATTTAAAATTGGAAAAGTAGATCAAACACTTTTTATTAAAATTACTACCAAAGATATTTTAATAATTCAAATATACGTAGATGATATTATTTTTGGTTCAACAAATGAGAATTTATGTAAAGAATTTTCAAATATAATGACTAATGAGTTCGAAATGTCTCATATGGGAGAACTATCATATTTTCTCGGACTTCAAATCAAACAATTAACAAATGGAATTTTTATAAATCAAGAAAAATATTGTGCTAATTTAATTAAACGATTCGGCATGGAAAACACTTCTGCTAAACCTACACCTATGAGCACCACTACTCATCTCGATCAAGATGAAAATGGCAAAAGTGTAGATCAAAAATTGTTTAGAAGTATGATAGGTTCCTTTTACTTAACCGCTAGTAGACCTGACATAATGATAAGTGTTTGTTTATGTGCACGGTTTCAATGTAATCCTAAAGAATCGCATTTAAGAGCGATAAAACGAATTATACGATATCTTAACAACACTAAAGATTTCGGTCTTTTCTATCCAAAGGAATGTTCATTTGAGTTAGTGTCATTCAGTGATGCTGATTTTGGTGGATCTCGAACGGATAGAAAAAGTACAAGTGGTACTTGCCATTTCATTGGAAAATCATTTGTATCTTGGTTTAGTAAGAAACAAAATTGTGTCTCGCTTTCGACATGCGAAGCAGAGTATATATCAGCTGCTTTAGCTTGCACTCAAGTTATATACATACAACAAACACTCAAAGATTTTAATATAAATTTAACAAATTCTACAATATACTGTGATAATACAAGTACAATAAACTTATCTAAAAATCTGGTAAATCACTCTCGTACAAAACATATAGATATTCGTCACCATTTTCTACATGACAATATCAAAAAAGGAATAATTAATTTAGAACATATTTCTACCGAAAATCAAATTGCTGATATATTTACTAAACCTCTATTAGAAAACTCCTTTATAAAACTTCGACGAGAATTGGGTATAATATCTTTTAAAAACATTAATTAGATATACTTTAGAAACATTTCCATATTTCAGTCGACTAAAACAATCTGCTCAGTCGACTGAATAATAATTTTAAATATTTTCAGTTTTGTTATATGTTACTTTATATAATTTATAAACCATACATTTGTAAGACTGAATTATTAAATAAGAAACATACATTTTAAACAAAAACCTCTTTACCGCTAAATCTCTATGCGGTTAAAAGTCTTATTAAATTATAACCGTTAATTGTTTAGTAAAATTCTATTATAAATAAACTCTTAAAAATATTTTTATTTTCATCTTGATTTTACGAATAAATTTTTAGTTCAATATAAAATGTCATCCAACAACTCCTTCTCTCCAATCAATATCACCTCGTCAGTTGATAACACTCCAACGTCGCCAAAACTTCCCACACCTACACCAGCACATGAGCCGGTTTACAAATGGGAAAATTATCGTACTGGTTTCACACCAGAATCCAAAAAGGCGAAACGCAGCCTCTTTATCTCACCTGACACAAAAAGAAAGATTGATGAAATTCATCAATTCCAACAACAACAAATAGATCTTCAAAGAGAACTATACTTCGAACAAAAAGTTACGACAAGACGCTTGAGCTTCCTAGAGCAAATTGGTTTACGCTTCTGTGGATCAAAGAAGAACGAAGTGGCTGAACCCCTACCTCGCCCTGTTAGCTCTCTTGATCCATCTTCGTCTTATCGTAATCCAGTCGATCCTATGAATCCTTGGACGTCTCCTAAGACTCCTCAATATAGTCCGAATTCATGGGATATAAATTACATGAAGAATGAAGGAAAGAAGTCTCCGAGTCCATCTCCAAAGAAATAGTTAAATTTTGAAATATTTGTATGTTGTTACATCAATATTTTTTGTAACTATTTCTTTAAATAAATTATTTAATTTGAAAAATTAACTAAAACAACAAAATTGCATGTTTCAGTCGACTGAATGCCCCAGCTTAGTCGACTGAAAATATGACAGAAAACAATATATACTAAGTTCAGTCGACTGGAACCATCTACACAGTCGACTAAAAATTCAACAAAAAATTTCAGCAACAAAAATTCAGTCGACTAAATGTACTACTCAGTCGACTTAATCTATCACAGAACACTTCGGCCTTTGATTCAGTCGACTGAACAGAACATTCAGTCGACTGAATGCTGCTTCCCAGGAAAAATTTCCCCTTTTAACCATCAGATTTTACCCTACCAATTCACTTTTACCTCCTACGAACCTTCTTCCCCAAATTAATTTCGAAACCCTAGCTCCCAAATTCCTCAAAATCAAATCAATTCTCACCCAAATGGCACCAAAAAGATCAAGAGCTTCATCTTCTTCATCCTCCGAGCCAATTGATGCTCAAATAGCACAATGGCTTTACGATGGAACCGCTGTCACTCGATGGAACAAGATGAAGAATTCAAGAATTTTCGAGCATTCTTTTGTTGATTTTCAAAGTTTTCAAACTTACAACATCCAAGCATTAACAGATCCGACAGGTTTAACTTCTCTTTTAGATTTGAAATGAAATGACCATGCCATTAATCATGTAATGGTAAAATTATTTTATGCTAATCTTAATCTTGGACACCAAACTCCAAGAAATCCAAACAATAGTGTTTGGAGTATGGTGTGTGGAAAGAAAGTTTGGTTTTCATTGGATAGAATAGCACATATTTTAGAGTCTTCAAATGTCGGGAGAAAGTTAGAGGAAATAGAATTCAATCCACACATTCGTGACGACATCAACCATCGATTCATGGATGACAATATCAACTTTAGGGATTTTAAGTCCACCTCTCTTCGACCTTTGACGAGAATCCTCCATAAAGCCCTAATAAGAACGATTACTCCTCGTACGGGCTCGTACGAAGTTGTCTACCCAAACAACTATCGAGCTCTATATGCTATTTTTGGCAATATACAAGTTAATTGGGTACAGTTTATTCTTGATGAGTTTCTCACTTTCAACAATGGCAAAATGCACACTATTTACTTTGGAGAGTACATCATGCGACTTCTCCTAAATGTCGATACACCATTACCTGAATCAGAGAATACAATGGTTCATCAAATTAACCATCGGACCATAAGCCTAATGCAACTCCCATCTCGACCTCCTCGCATAATATCACTAGCCGAATGGGAATCAAGGCATCAAGAACAACAACAACCTCCTCAACCTCGCCACGAAGAACATCTCGAGCAAGATGATGAAATTCGTCTTGTTGACCCAAGCTTCACTACCAACCAATCCTTGGGGATATTGTCAAGAAATCAACAAATTCTTGACACTCGTCTTAAAACGGTAGATCGTAAGCTTGATAAAATCAAAGGATTCTTCAACAAGCTTTGGGATGCTATCTCGTGCTCAAGCACAACTACTGCTTCGACATCTCGCAGCAAACGTCCGACACCTACGTTTACATGGACGACATCCGAAGAGCATACAAGTAGCAGCGCAAGCGGAGCTAGTTGTGGCCAAGGAGGAAGAGCACCTAGACCACCAACAGGAGGACCCGTCATACGTGAACCAACTGGAAGGGAAGGTTCATATGACTGGGATAAGGATGAGTAATTTTGTTGTTTTGATGTGTATTTTTAACTTTCTAATGGCTTGTATAAATAGCCATTTTATGCTTGTTTGTCATAACATTTTTATTTCTCTTAATTCATGCTTATGCAAATATTCTCTATGATTTAGTGATTGCTTTGATATATTATTATTGCTGTTAGTTCTTCCTTTTTGTCGATGACAAAGGGGGAGAAAATCTATGGTACTAACTTTGTTTTGTAGGAAAGATAGTGCATACATTCAGGGGGAGAAAGTAAGTGTATACATCTCTAGAATAGTATTGTCATCAATCAAAAAGGGGGAGAATGTTGATACACGAAGATTTTGATCAATGACAATGAGCTTCAACAAATAGGAAGAGAATGCAAAAGCTAGAAGAAGATCGATGAAGACCAAAGTATAAACATTAGTATGATTTTCTATGGGTCTTAGTCTAGATTATTTGTTAAAATCTATCCTCAAGATATTTGCACGAACATTAGAACACATTCATAAAACTTCATTCACATGTTTACTATGCATACTTTTATACTTCAGTCGACTGAACAGACATGGCCAGTCGACTGAAACTGTACACATATACAAAATTGCACAGTTTCAGTCGACTGAATTACCTGTGCAGTCGACTGAAATTGTTCCTGAAAATTTTTCTTCATATTTTCAGTCGACTGAATCTCCTGCTCAGTCGACTGAATTTAAACCTGTGAATTTTCTCTGAAAAGACACCTTTTTCCTCCCAAGAGTTGCAACCATTCATCAATGGAAATGGAAGCATCTCTTGTTTGCAACCTTTGACAACTTATGCACCTCTTCTACAAGTATATATACATGATTCTAACATCATTTAATTCACCGAATTCTCTTGCTTTAATCTTACTATTCTCTTGTTCATATTCTCTAGATATTCTCAAAGCAATCACCAATCTATTGCTTGAATCACTATTTTTGTTTATAACATTCTTTTGATTCATAGCAATTCACATTTCCTAAATCTTCACAAACACATTCATTTTCTCGAGGATAAGATTATGGGAATATTGTACTACATTAGACTCATTAGTGTTGACAAGAACACAACAAGTAGAATATTGTATTTTAGTAATTGAGTTGAAGTGCTCTTCGGTAGTTGAGGCAAGAAATCCCATTCGGTTGTTCGGGTAAGTTGTAAACCTATTCCTCCGGGTGAAGTGAGGGTCTTAGTTAGTGAAATTCCTAAGTGAAGCTTAGGGACTGGACGTAGGACGAGAGGTCTGAACCAGTATAAAATCCTGGTGTCTTCTTGCATTTACCTACTTTATATACCTAGACTATTTCATTATTCCATATTACACGATCCTACCGCATAGCCTCTTTCAAAATCTACGAAATCAATAACATACAAACTGCATGCAAACTTGTAACCTAAAAAATCAAGTTCTAACTGGTCACATCTCAACCCTAGAGTTTCATGCCCTCATATTGGATTCGCAACCCTAAAGGAAGTAACAATGTAAGTGGGTTCTAAGCATAATTTATCAACCAAACACTAGGATATAAATGAATGTGATGCACTGGTATTAAAAATACTCTAACTGGAATACTCTAAATCAAAAGTGTACCTTCCATCACAGTCCTTCCTTTGTCTGCTGTAGTTGGCTTAGCTGGTCCAATAACAAAAACTTCTCCTTTGTCTGACTTAACTGGCTCTGAGCACTGATTCTTTCAATGCTCAACTTGATCATAGTTGAAACACTTCACATTCTTCTTATTTGCAGCCTTCTTCCCATTTCGTGACCTGCACTCATTTGCATAGTGACCCTTCTTGTCACACTTAATACAAACTAACTCGGCTTTTGACTTCTTAGCGGTATCTCCTTTCTAGGCTCCCTTCTTCTTAAAGAACTTCCTCTCCTTTCCTTAAGAACCTTGAATTTATATTTTCTTCTCTTCGGCATAATCAACAAGTAACTCCTTATGGCAAATGGCCATCTCTACAACTAAATTAATAGGATCTTGAAGATGTGGCAGGGTTGCCCTACCAATCTCAGGACTGAGTCCCTTAATGAACATCTCGTTCCTTTTGATGATGGTGTTTATAGTATTATGTCTATAATAAGACAATTCCTCAAACTTAGTGGCATTCTCAACAACTGACATCTCTCCCTATTCTAGATCACTAAACTTCCTCATCAGCATTGACTTAGCAAACTCAGACACTAATCTCTACTCAAATCTCCTTTTAAAATCAGCCCAAGTCAATTCCTCCCCCATAACTTTGAAAGTAACACTATTCCACCAGCGTAGCGCTGACCCCTGCAATATTCCAGAAGCTAACTTTCTCATTTTCCCATTATTTAGACCCAAATCAGCAAAGATACACTCACAATGAAATAGCCAATTCTCAACCTCCGTGGTACTCTTCTTCCTTAAGAATGGCTTCCTGCCTAGATGGTGTAGAATCTACTCAGTAAGGCATAATTCTTCCCCACTGGAGCCATAGGATTAGCTCCTCCTACATTTCCAACAACACCAGTAGAAGCTCCTACTTGCATCAAACCAACGAAGAACTGATACATCGCCCCAATATCTACTGGTGGATTTTCAACACCCACATTGACATCAATAATTTGATTATTAGCATTAGCAAGTCGACCCGGGTTCCTCCTAGTAGTGGGTCGAGCATTTCCATTGGTTGCAGTGCTTCCTCCATCGAGATTTCATCTTCTGTTTCCTGCTTCCATATCTCCTTTCTCATAAATTTGCATATGAGCCATAGTAAGATGGGTTTAAGAGAGTGGGGAATACGTACATATATAACTATATATCAAATACAAGTACGTTACTATAGCGTTAGTCCAAACCCCGATCGTATTATCCATTTCATCGGATAATGTTAGAAAATCATTTTACGTTTAAATTTCTTTTAAAATTTTATAAACCTATGCTCTAATTCCAACTTGTAACATTCCCATACTTGGATGCCAAAAAAATGGCTATGGGTGCAGTAGTCACCCATAGTTATTAATCATCGACGACCAAATATGGAAATGTTAGATACATTGATACATAAAAACACAAGAATATGGAAAAAATTAAATAGCAACAAAATCCACATTCCATTTCAAAATATTCCAAATTGATTACATAATACCAGCATGCAGACCATGGTCAGATAACATATAATTAATACAAAATATGCCAAGAGCGACATATGAAGATACCCCCTTGATTGATCGATATATATATAAGGCAACAAAATAAATTTGCCTTTACAATAAAAACACACAGCAAAAATAAAAGAACTCTAATAACAAGCTTGCATCATGCACGTCTTCGGAAGCTTTATTCGTTTAAAAAAGCACCTGGAAACCTGAACACTGAACCTACTAAAAATCAATTGAGTACCCAAGAGGCTAAGGTGAAAATAAAAACTTCGAGTCAGACATAAAGCCTGGTATGAATAATAATCTACCATCTTAAACCATTTGGATATCTAGTGAGACAACGCCACTTAGCGAAATGGGTTTTCCCTTCACTATTATCCTAAAACATTTATAAAACCATATACTATGCTCCTGCAATCACAATGGTTAAATATATAGTATTTCAAAATATTATGATGATATGCAAAATAAGTGAATCAAATCTGGATTACCCATCCCTATTCATTCTGACTCTTTGTCTTCATTATAGTTTCTAGAGTTACTATTAACCTATTAATTTTCAAGGGCTGACTAATAACCTATCAAATGTTTATGGACTACCTGTCTGATTTTATAGTTTTCATGGGAACACTAAAAATCTATTGGTAACTCCAATATCTTTATGTTTACCCTAGTTTTCATGGGCTGACTAGGAACCTATTGACTATCTGTAAATATCTTAATCCGGATATAGTTTTCATGGGCTAACTATAAACCTGTTGGCCCCGGCCAATATCAAAACATACTTTTCATAGGCTAATTAAAAACGTATTGGCCCATGTCGATATCTTTTGCTATACACAGTTTTCATAGGCTTACTATAAACTTATTGGCCCCTGCCAATATCTTTAATTATGAATCTAACATTTCTTAAGATATATTCACTACTGGGTCAACCTAGTTGGTCATTATGCCCTTCTCCAAAGTATCGTTATGGATTAATTACAATGTGAATAACAAATGAAGAAGTAATTAAAACAACAAAATATTACCAACACTAATGGTTTATTATCCTTGAAAACAATTTATATAAATCCATGTTAAACCCCTTTTACCTGTTAATCAAGAAAAACTTTCTCAAATCTTTATTTAAAACCACTTTATTCACGCCATGGTATTTCATTTTAAAATGAGAATGGGTTAACTGTTTTGAAAACCTTAAAACATCTCTTTCGAAACCCTTGGATAACCTCTTTCGAAAGCAAAGAAAGCTCCTTTTCAAAACATAATGAATATACCTTTCAATGGTATCAAAATATTACTTTAAAACATAGCTTCAAAACCAATGAAAGTGCCCCCTTTCAAAAGTATTAGTTTTACTTTTTAAAGACATCTTTTCGGTCAAAGTGGTTATTTATGAAAGCGCCTCTTTCATAGTCTTTGGTAATATGTATTTTGGGGAAAATCTGATGGCATTGAAACCATCTATTCGAAAGCTTGAAAACCTTTGAGTAAAACTTTGAAGGGTAGCGTCAAAACCCCCTTTCGACTGCCTTTGGAACCCTTAACCCCTTTCGAAATCATTAAGGAAGTGGCTTAGCAAGGTTAAAACAAAGCCAATCCTTCAAAATTATTGAGGACTTCAATACAATCGGAAGGTAAAGAATAGCGGCTAGGTTCGACTAGGTCGGAACCACTTCTATCGAAAGCACTTATTCAAAAACAAAAGGAACACATTCGAAAGCTAATACTTTAAACATAATATGGAAACCTTCTTCGAAAGCTATTTATAAAACCCCTTTTGAAAACATATGTTTCAATTATGTCAAAAGCTCTAAGCAAAACAAAGCAAGCACTTAATTTTTAAAAACAAAAGAAGGTCTCGACCCCACCGGAAGCATTCCTTTCCACACCATGACTTCCGCCTCTCCACCAATCCACTGTATTCCATCTAAGTGATACCTTGTGTATTGATTTCGACTAGGTGGGTTTCGGCTAGGGTGGTTTCGACTAAGATGAAGCGGAGGTCAATGGAGTTGAAAGATTCTGCTACATGAGGCGGAGCCAACTTTTTTGAATTAAAGGCAGAAATTATGCTTTTAATAATTGCTTTATAACTAGTTGCCTATTTGTTATCTTTTTATTGGTTGCCTTAAAACTTTTCGAATACATTACAAATAATTTTTTTGCATTTATAGATCTAATTTAAAGAAAAATTAACATTTAAGCCCTTCCATTAAGCAAAAACAATATTACACATATTTCCTTTTTTAAAATAATTTATTTTCCATAGCAAATTAATTAGGAAAAGTCCCAAAAATAACAGAAAATCTCTTCTATCATGTTATCACACATATTGAAGTTCAGAGCCAGTTTCTTCTTGAAATAGTCGAAATAAAATTTTGAACCTAAATATATCATATTTACAATTTGAAATTCAAAAAAATTCCATGGCTTGGAAAATTATGAAAATCGAAACCCGTCTTCAAATTCATGTTTTACCTAACATATAATTTTTCCATGGCATTCTGAAGTTATGAACTATCGTCTTTGCCCTAAAACCGTATAATTTCAAATGTAAATGAATAAATTTAAGTCAAACATAATATCTCTAATCATCCTTAACATCATAAAGGCGGGTCTAATCTTAAATCCAAAAATATATGATTACAAAAATAAAATATAGATGGAATGAATTATTATTCCCATGGATATGATAAGGAATTTGAGATTTAGTGATGATTAATACTTCCTAGCTTTGATCCTTAGCTTTAGATTAAATTCTTCCTCTTTGATAATAGCCGTCTCCTTAAGGTTTTACGCTTGTTTTTTGTTTGAGAAAAATGAACGTACGGACAAGAATGGGAAGTATATAGCCGTGAGTGATAATAGTGCGGCTATTTTCTAATATGCCCATGTCTAAATTAATTAGCTTATAGACCATTTTAAGCCCATTTAAATTAAACTAAGCACGGCCCTATATGATTTATTCAAATCTCAAACCCTTTATCATCATTATTCTATTTAATTTATCTAATTAAATTTCCTGAATAATATCATCAAATTTTAGGGATGTTATCTTTTTCCAAAGTATTACTCTTAATCTTCTCAATGTTATTGTTAAACATCTTATTGTAAAACTATAAAATTCTAATCATAAGATCTTTATACATAGATTTTACTAACCTTGATTCAAACTATCATTCAAGTTATAACATATCTAACTATATATTATTTCAGTTCTTCATATTCAAAACATAATCCTAGGCAAAATTATTTCATTTATCATATTTTTCTAAAACAAAAATCATTTAAATATCATTAACAAATATGTGCTCTTATATAATATACTTCCAACTCATTCTAGGACGTCACTAACCCTATATCTAATGAGTTACTCATCCTAGGGTGTTACTAACCCTATCTCTGATGAGACTTTACCCTTATCAAGCTTAGGTGTTTGCTCAACCTAAGCTTTGATACAAAATGTGACAAACGAGATTTTGACCCTCGAAAATCGACATTAATACATCCTCGGTATTCACGTGCCACAAATTCAAGTGCCAGAAAACCCGACTGTTAAGGGAAAAAAGAAAATAAAGACAGAACAGAATCTTACACGAATGTAATAACTTATATTATGTCAACATATAATCATTATAGCAGAAAATTTTAAGCACGTTTATCAGAGTTTAACTTAGCATTAACAAGGATAGTTATAAATATATGTCCTTACAAATGCGGAGTACAATAGTACATGAGTGTTGAGGAAATGGATAACAATCTTCAAAAGAATCTTCTAGTTCCATGCACCAAGTTTGTTCAAAATGATCTAAACAAAACCTGACTACTAGGCTGCTTTGAAAAATAGGGCACCCAGAGTTTAAGGGAAAAGGAAAATAAACTCCTGGTGTAATAACCCAAAATTTTAAACATCTGAATTTAAATATTTAATTAATTTTAAATATTGAAATATTAGTTTTATATGACAAACAGCTTAAATTTCAAATATACATATTTATTTGAATAGTGAATTTAAATAATTGGAATACTTAAATGACCGAACCTTTGATTTATTATGAACTAAAATGATTTGGAAATCTTATTTGAATTCAACTGTATATAAGAATGACCATGGTATACTGAATTTAAAGGTAATTTAAAAGTGGTTGAAATCATTTAAATAATAAATTCATGGTAATTAACATGCGAAAATGTCATTCTGTTGCACTATCTCAGATTTTGATGAAACTAGAACCATGGGATCCATAATAGTGAATTATTATATGTTAAAGAATTTCATGGCGATGAGATGTATCATTGGTCGTGCAAGCTCGAAATGCATAGTGATTAATTTAGAGAATTAAGATAATATAATTGGATTTGAAAGCTAAATTCTGCATATGACCGAATTAGTTCATGATACTAGTCCCATTGTGTTCGTAATAGGGATATTTAATAAAGAACATCGGGCGACATGCTTTGATCGGAGTTCGAGATTTTTGGGAGTGTAGTGTCGAATATTATCGATTAAAATAATAAATATCAAATTTTTTTAAATCATGGGCCTCTATCTCAGCCCATACCAAATTACTTCACCCCTATACCTTCCCACATCATACCTATACTTTCTTCCTTTATATAAACTTACCTATAAAACTAAAAAGGGAGGATTTTGAACTTCAAAATTCAAATTAAAATCCATTTTTCCACTAAAAATTCCAAGCTTTAATCCATTGAGTTCGTCTAAGCTAGATCTTTGATCGTATACTTGTTTTATTGGTCGCAATGCTGGATTATGATGATTAACATTTTCTAGTCGAGACTAGGGTTAGGGTAGGTTGGAAGTTGATGAGGCTAGAAGCAAATCGGAGCTTGGATTTGAGTTTGGAAGGTCGAATAGCACCTAGTGCTGAAGTTTTATGGAGATTGGTGGCGAAAGTGGTCGCGCAACTTGATAGTGGTTGAAAGGGGAAGGCACAAGTCATGATTGATATGAGATAGTCAGAGGTGATGTTTGGTTGTCGGCTAGTCGCGTTTATCGAGTGAAACGTGTTGGCAAAGACGGATCGAAGAATCGTGGAGCGTAGCTTCGTGCCAGTGCTTGGATGTGCACAATAATGGTGCATGGATTTGGTTCAGAGAGAAGATTATTAGGGAGAGGGGGAAGATGATTCGAAGGGGATAATGAAGGATTAGTTATTTAATCAAGTTATTAATTAATTTAACTTAATTGCCAACTTATTATTTAAATAACTTTTGCGTACGAGGTCGGATTCGAACACAGTCTTTTGCATTGGACTTATAGCGATGATAGCTTCGCGATGGAGTTGGATTAGAGGAATTTGAAGCTTCTTAGAATTTACTAAAATTGAACGCTTGTTCGATTTTAATTCAAACCAGAACACGCAAGCGACAACTGGAATAATTATGGATTAAACTCACCTTTTTGTCTGACCAATATGTTATATAGTTGATAAAAATTATTGATTTGATGTTTAGATGATTTATGATTTTACCAGTTGGTTTGGATTTATTCCTGCCCCTAGAGCTAATGACTTTTTATATGTACCCGCCCAGTAGCGGATGGTCCAATTTACATGATTGTATATTTTATATGATGGAAGGGCAATAGGTTAGAGGGATCCAATAGGATTCCTTACCACTATTGATGTGTGTGTGTGCTCATATATATATATATATATATATATATATATATATATATATATATATGAGTTGTGATGCATGATGAACAGGTTA
This sequence comes from Allium cepa, assembly GCA_030765085.1. NCBI lineage: Eukaryota > Viridiplantae > Streptophyta > Magnoliopsida > Asparagales > Amaryllidaceae > Allium > Allium cepa. Next base: position 589,528,104 of record CM060934.1, on the reverse strand, counting down.
GAGGAATCCAACGGGATTCCTCGCCATTGTTGAAATGTTCTCAATAATATAATTGTTCAAAAATTATGAGATATCAAACCTGATTGTTGGCTCTATTGATTATGACATTGCTATATGTTCAACTTAAACCCTGTAGTAATAGGAAATCGACATCGATATTGGTTAAGCGTTAGGTAGTTATTGGTTTTAAATTAGTATTTAAAAATACTATAAATTGCATTTGGGTTGGAATTGGTTTTTGCGATGGAGAAAGATTTAAAATGTAAATTTAGTTCGAAAATATTTTTATTTTTAAATGAATTAAATTTCTATTTTACTCCAATCTTTTATCTGTCCCTTTTGAATTATTTAGAAATGATTTAAAATGTCCAACTATTGTTTTATTAATAATGTTTTAAAAATATTAAGTATTAATTGTAATATGTTTTTGAAGTTAATAATTATTACTTATCTATAATATTTAATGTTAATGTTATTATTATATAATAGTGTTTTGAAGTAAATGATTTTTATATTTAGAAATGTTTTCGAGATTTATAAACAGAATTTTATAAACGGACTTAGGTTTTAAAAATAGTTTTATGTATTTATAAAAAGGATTATAAATGGTTTTCAGAAAATTTAAAGGGAATTATAAATGATATAAGAAATTTATAAATAGCAATCCTTCTCGGTGTTTGTAAATTTACTTATACCATTGAGACAAGTATATGAGCTCATTTTCTAAGTTGTATTTATCAGTAATTGTAAGGACGGGCTTTTATAATTGTCTAGACTGAAATAGGTTGATATACTCTGATTAGTGTATATATATTACAATTTTCTTTAGGTAAAGATTCGGTGTATATTATATACTAGTGTGTGGCCCGTGCTATGCACACTGGCATTGTTCGTTATTAAGTTGATGCTAAAAGTTACTTAGAATATTATGCCCTACGTAAAATAAAGGAATTTTGTGTAGGAGAGAATTGTGTGTTTTTATTATGCTTCGAGTGTGCGCAAATGTAATGCGTATGTGTGTTTGTTTATTAATATAATAGATTGTTAGTAAAAGTTGATGTCTTCATTCTCTCTACAAAACCACTGTTTAAATACAAAAAATAAAGATAGAATACCATAGAATGGAAATGCAAACCAGACATTTGGTTGCCATTTGATTATGCTCGATCTCAAAACATAGCTCTATATCAGTTTAGGCCATGATATAATGTTCAATTTTATGACAAACAGCCATGACCTGCTTTTTCCATGATCCTACCTAGCTTTGGGTCTTTAAAACAATACTAAAAAGATTCCAAGATCCCTTATTATCAAACACAAAAGGTCACCATCTTAATGGCCTTCCATCATGGCTAGCTATGCACAAACTTATAAAAGCATGCTCAGTTTCAACGAAATACATAAAATTCTCCTCCAAGCATAAATGGTTCTACAGTTGAAAAATGTATTCTAGCATATATAGCCTATGACTGTTGCTTTAAAATTCAATCAAATATTTCAGCAATAAAACTACAGTTTAGATTGTTTTTTACATCATGAAATTGTACTAACAAATTCACACATAATACAGTAAATCTTATGAAAAGAAAAAAATCTACTGTTGTTCATTGTTTCCATGCTGAAATTAATGGAGAAAAAACCTCATTTATTTCTCAACACATTCTCCTCTGGACTTGTCCATTCCATCACTGATGAACTAACTAAACTCGCCGTTAAGCTCGCCGATGAACTTGAGCTCGTCTTCACGAATCTCTTCTTTATAGTTTTACCATTCCTCCTGCCTTTAACAATTTTCCTTGATTCACTTTTACCGTAACTGCTCGTGTCAACTCCAATTTTACTCATCGAATTACTGAAGTACCCTTCCTCGGCTCCTTTTATTTTTGACCAGTATTAACCTGACTAAAATTTTGGTTATAATTTGATGGTAATTAAGTTAAACATTTATTGTAGGATTTTACGATTTATTTGTCATTGATGTTTTACATCACCTTCCATGCACAACATACCCAGTCAGTAATGTGACGTTAATTAAGGATGCTTAAAAAACATAACAGCCTAGAAAATCCTAAGAATTCATGTGCGCACTGTATTTATTCATTATATATTGTTTTATTATATCATTGGTAGGAGAAAAGATCCACGTTTCACCATTTTTTAAGCCATGTACTAAAATTGAACTGCAAACAAAATATTTAACAGAACTTGTTTCTATCCCAATAACTATCTAAAATCGAAAAGTAGAAAAGCAAATAAATACACGTTGTATTAATATTCAAGGAAAATACATTCAAATGTAACCGACAAGTGGACTATCTAGCTTCCTTCAAATATAAAGATGTTACAATAATCAAATGCATTAACCGTTAAATTTCCAACTGTCATAAATGAAAGTATAACCTACCTTAGAATCTCTTAATCTTTAATCTTGCAATAAGTAATATCATATAAGGTCTAAGCTTTTCCTCCATGAAGAGGGGGCTCATTTCCTTGTCTTTCCTCCTAGTTTCAGGGAAACAGGAGTATTCCCCCTCCCCCCACATAATATTTGAAATATATAACCTGCACAATTAAGAGCTAAATGAAACATCACAAATCTATCTTGGCCTTTAGCAACTGTTTCATGATATGCTTTAGAGATGTTATGTATTCAGCTGGTTTTCTAATTTGGAGTGTATAAACTATCTATCACTTTTGATTGAAACATTATTGAGAAACATTGATACCAACTTTAACTTCAATCTTTGAAGTGAGTTCTACTAACTATCCAAAATACATATAAATAGTTTTTAGCAATCATTTAAAATCTTTTAAAAAGAATTATCATAGTGGAAACCATGAAGATACAAGTAGTATAGTCTTCTATTATTGAGGTCCATGGACATAAAAAGTTAACATATATTTCTTACAAAAAATTATAGGAAAGAGGAATTTAAGATAACCAACTTTATCAAATCTGGAAACCGCATATAAAATTCTTAGTATGCAGGATATTGAACATATTTAATACTCAGTTGACATCATAAATCTTGGATGTATAGAAGTAGAATAGTTTGCATGCCGAATGACTATGGAGTAGTTATAAAATTTTGAATTGTTATCTATTATGGCCCTCCTCATGAAACATCGGTGCAGCACATGTACCATTAACCATTTACTACTTAATTCACTTAATCTAGCTTATGGTTAGCAAGGAAATTAATGTACTTCATCCTTTATAGGCTGTAGGTATTTTTTCCTTACCACATACTAAGGGAGAATGTCGAAACAACACTATAATATTGGTACATGTAATGGATATTACAACCTTATGTTGTGACTGTATGATCACCATATGGCATTAGGCCAAAAATGAAAATTTAACGAACTCATAGTGGTCAATGGATGCAATGAGAGCTGAAAGAGGAGATTTAAAAAAGTTAACTGGAAGTATTAGTAATGAGGTGGTTATCGATTCCAGTATTTGGGTTGTTTCAATCAGTTATAGTTTTTGTTGCCTTTCATCAGAAGTTATAAGAAACATGTGAATAGTACCTTGGAGCAGTCAAAAGTCATAATCAATATGTTAACAGCATTTTGGAGCAATCAACAGTCAAAATCAACATTTTAACAGTATTTTGAAGAACATTTGAAACAAAATATCATTAAACTATGAAATGTTTTGTGTTACCGTTCATTTCAGCAGAAAACCTCTACTGAAACCTAAACCCTTTAGTAATGTCATCATATTTTAGCATATCCATTTTCATTTCAAAAATACTCAATTTACCAACTGATAATTCAATATTGTCTCAATCAAGAATTTGAGACATAAAATCTTTAGAGTTCAGAAACTGGACAATTTAATCATATTAAGATGTGAAATTTTAATTCATATCACGATTCCAACTCATGTTATCTTTGTCATCGCTTATTACATGCCCAGTTTGCTATTTACTTAGTGACTTTATATGCACAGTTACTTAGGTGGACTAACTATACCAATATAGTTTAAAGCAGAATGATCGCTTACATATTTTATTTACACATCATTTTTCATATAACTAAAGAACTTAGTTTTTTGCAGGAAAAAAACTTAAAATCCTCATCCACATATACCATCCTAGATCATTGGTCGTGTCGGGAATAATTCTCGAAACTTTCAACATGTTTTTTGATATCTATATAGATATCTTTAAAAGAATCTCATTCCCACTTCCTAACATATTCGTTCTTTTGCGACTAAAAATAATAAAGAGGATAATAATAGAGAAAAACAAAGCTTCATATTGTTTCACCTTTGATCGAGTAGTCGATTAGGCAAACACAAACCAAATAGATTGATCTCCTCACCGAACATGACCTATATGCAACAAAAGCAAAGTTGCTCTTATCTTTCCTCGACATTAGATTGTTCAGACTTGGAAAAGTGGACCAACCTTTTCCTAACTATTGCTGAAATTGCAACCTAGTCGCAAATTATTATAACCTATAAAGTTTCATATTTATTAACGACTGTGAGATTGAGGAAGAATGTCATGTAGGAGACAGTAGGTGCAGCAGATAATCAAATTATATCTACAAACGAAACATGTAAATAAATAGAATTCAAATGCTCAATATCAGACATAATAAAAAAGCATGGCTTATAGGGAACCTGTAATCAGTTAGAGATGAATTAATTTTTTTAAATTGAGTTATTAAATAATGCCTGGCCATCATGGTACCAATTCTCAAATATGTGTAATATAATTAGTCTGAATCCAATGTAGTTGGATTGATTTGGGAAATGTAACAAAAAAACATAATTAGGTGCAGTTCTGACTGTGACTAATTAAAAGAGCATATAAATTCATGATAGTGAAACCTTCGGAGTGCATATACAAATAAATGTTGAGAGTTGAGGCGTAACAGAAAAATCAATGAAGATTTGAAACAACCACTATCAGAAAAAGAACTATATGCATTTACCAGCTTACGTACTAAATACATTTCGGGCTAAAGAAACAGTTACTGCGAAATTGAAAGATTTATCCGCCTTTATCAAATATTGTTAAAAAAGGGTATGTAGCAAAAAAAGGTGTATCTACCATATAGCAGAACAATTTATGATCAAATCAAGTTTTATGACCCAACCTACCAATTGTGCGGTCAATTATATGCATAATACCCAACTCGAGTGAAAAGGATTAGCAAATTAGTGACTTAAAGCCTTGAGATAGAGGAAGAATGTCATGTAGGAGACAGTTGTACAACAGATAGTCAAATTATATCTACCAACAAAACATGTAAAATAAATAAAAGTCAAATGATCAATATCATAAATATAAAAAACACGGCTTATATGAAACCTGTAATCAGTTAGAGATGACTTAATTTTTTAAACAGAGTTATCAAATAATGCCTGGCCAGCATGATACCAATTCCCCAAACATGTGTAATACAATTAGTGTGAATCTAATGTAGTCTGATTGAATTGGGAAATGTAACAAAAAAAAACATAATTAAGTGTAGCTCTGACTGTGACTAATTAAAAGAACATACAAATTCATGATAATGAAACCTTCAGAGAGCATATACAAATACATGTTGAGAATTGAGGCGTAATCGAAAAATTAATGAAGATTAGAAACAACCACCATCAGAAAAAGTACTACATGCATTTACCAGATTACGTACTAATACATGTCAGGCCAAAGAAACAGTTAGTGCGAAATTGTAAGATTTATCCACTTTTATCAAATTTATTAAAAAAGGGTATGTAGCAAAAAAGTGTATGTACTATATAATAGAACAATTTACGATCAAATCTAGTTTTATGACCCAACCTACTGATTGTGCGGTCAATTATATGCATAATACTCAACTCGATTGAAAAAGATTAGCAAATTAGTGACCGAAAAGCTTTTTATTTGAAATAGATAAAAGGGATGTAGGTTAGAATGGGAATAACAGATAGTCGAATCAAGTTTTACTGCAAATCCTATGAACCATGCCTTCAAACATATGAAAATCCCTATATCGAGAAATAAATATCAACAAATTACTGACCTAATTCAATTAAATCCTTCATTTGACTTCGCAATTTTACCAGCTATATAATTTCTCTAATGTGGAATGTATTTGGGCAAGATTAGTCGGTAGGAAAAGAAGGAAAGTTGGGTGTTGGGTTTGTAGAGCGTGGATAAAGAAGTGGGGAGGACAGAAATGAATACAGTTTTGGAATGCGAAGTAACAGTTTTATGAAAAACACGTCGTTTGCTGAGTAATAATTATGTACTGACGAAAATACCCTAAGTTAAAAAAGGACACGTGTCATCAAATAAAGGATCTGGTATCTCTTTTCCTATTTAAGTAATAGATTATTCATTCCGCTGTGAGATTCTATGTCGTTTCATTTTCTTCTTATCTTCTTTTTTCCCCTAACTATCCGCCTTTCCGTTCAATTTGAGTGGACAATATGTGGTTGATTGTCCGCTTAAACTATATAGAAAAGAGTTTCGTTATATTATGGTATCAAAGCGTTGTTAAGTGAGAACTTTGGCTTTGGTAGGGATTACTCATTAGAGATAGGGTCAGTAGCACCCTAGAATGAGTTTGAGTGTGTGTATATATGAGCGCATATTTGTTAGTGATATAAAAATGATTTATATTATGTTGATTGATCTGTTGAGTGGCTTATGGATTCTAGCCAATAGGAGTAATTAGTGTTATTGATCAGGGGCTCTAAACATTTGAACAAGGCCAATTGACACAATATTGTTTTTAAATTAGGTAAATGAAATAATTTTACCTAGATTTTATTTTATATTTAAAGGAATAATTTTTCTAAAAATTATTATAGTAATATAGGGCATGCTTGGTTGTTAGGAAAATGATAATACTTGTTATTTTCATTTATTTCTTGATTAATCATGCTCACCCAGTTAATTGCATTGACTAATTATTTGTTGATTAAATAGTCATGCCTGACTAGTTTATAGGCATTGAATATTGTGCTAGGTTAAGAGCAGTTTTATCTTTTTTACTGCATGGTTAAGGTAGATTAGTGATTATAGGAACAATTAAAATGAAGATATAGTGAATTCAGTTTCATAATTTGACTACAAGACGTTCGAAGATAATGTTGGGTTAAAATTTAATTTTAAATAAAAATTGTTTATTATAACTTAACAAAATAACATTTGGGAAATGATTTTATATAATAGACTGAAATTACGTAAATATGGTTTATAAAATGCGGTTTATATTAAATCCCATGTTTTGGAAATTGTTTTTCAAAGGTTTTGAAAAAATAATAAAAGCATCCTTTTGAAGTATTTTAACATAAATATTCTAAAAGTTTTTGAAGGAAATGGAGGAAGCAAAAACGGACTTTTGGAAGGTAAAATGCACTGAACTCGCTTTGGATGTTCGATAATAATTTCGATGATTACTGCAGCATCATCGACATTCATTTTCGAATTTCTATGCGAACACATTGCTAACATAGGAGATTTTTTTGGCAAAACAAGTTTGGATTTGAATCCCAAATATTATTTGTTATACAAAAGGGATAAATATTATATCATGCATTATTTCGAAATAGAGTTGAAATAAAATAGGTGTTTAAATTCTGAAATTTTTAACTTAAGTATTTGTTTTGAAATTATAAGAAACCAGTTTTATAGCTTATAAATGAGGAATATTAAGTTAAAACAAAGTTTTAAATTGTTGGATATGAAGGTTAAGAAAGCAAATTTGAAGTGAAATTTAACTTAAATAAAATGATTTTTTAAATGAAATTAATTATGAATTAAAAAATTGATGAAATTGAAAAATGAAATGAGTTAAATTAAATTTGATTTAAAATGAAGTGATAATAAACATGAGAAGTGTTGTATAAAATGTTTATAATAAACTTAAGTAAAATTTGATGGAATGGTTCTTAAGTGACATTAGTTTTGAAACAAATGTACTAAGTAATAAACGAATGTGAATAAAGCAATGTGAATAATGATTATGAATAAATGAATGTAATTAAAATAATATGAATAATGAGAAACCAATTGAAATAAATACATAAGTTGTGCGTATATTATTTTGTTCACGTAATTGTTTGATCCAGATTCAACTATAATATTTCAAGATGATTTACATAGGTCCGAGTTAGAATTTTTCATTCGATTCTCGATGGCGAACACTGGATATGGATTTTTAATTGATTATGATATTCTCTATCATAATATATGGCTAAGCAAGGAGAATGACGGCTTCTAATCAAGGAACCGGACTGAATCCGCACTACAGTGGTCATGTGAATGATACTGGTTCGGAAGTGAAATTGTGTGATCAAGCGTGCGATCATAATTGATATTGCGTACGGATGATATATCCACGTCATATAGACTTAAGTAAATTAAATGTTGACACGGGAAAATGTAAATTGATATGGTTATGAATTAACTAGATGGATATTCTTTGTTTGATGGTTTCTATTGTTACATTTACCACATTTGCATAAGATTATTGTATAGTCTATGTTATATATTGATATTACTTCCCATATACATCTTCCCATTAGTTATTAAGTGACTAATAGGTGTGGATGACGTATGCTTCGCATTTGGAGCTCGTTTTTGCATTAAGTTGATTGTATATAGTTGCTAATAAAAGAAAAGGTACACATCTCGGATTACATATCGTGTTTTTATATATTTCCCTACAAGATACCTCATCCATGAAGATGAGATGTATATTTGTAGTTATATATATATATATATATATATATATATATATATATTGTAAATTTTTTTGATCAAACCGCACAAATGAGGTGCTGCCGAAAAGTTTTGTAAATTTAATTACAACTTTCAACTAGTTTTTTTTTAAAGTTAATGGGTTTGGGACATTTTTTTTCTACCTTAGAAATTTCGAGGAAGAAATTATTTTAAGGGGGAAAGAATGTAACGACCCAGATTTTTAGACATTTGAATTTTAAATATTTAATTAATTTTAAATATTGTAATATTAGTTTTATAAGATAAAGAGTTTAAATTTCAAAGATAGAGATTTATTTAAATAGTGAATTTAAATAATTGGAATATTTAAATAACTGAATCTTGATTTAATACGAATTAAAATGATTTGGAAATCTTATTTGAATTCAACTGAAAATAAGAATGATCATAGTGGACTTTTAAATTATAATTTAAACGTAATTTAAAAGTGGTAGAAATTGTTTTAATAATAAATTCGTTGTAATTAACATGTGAAAATTTCATTTTAGGGCACTGTCTTTTATTTTGACGAAACCAGCGTCATTGGATCATAATAGTGAATTATTATATGTTAATGAATTTCATAGTGATCGGATGTATAGAACGCTAGGCAGCACGCTTCGATTGGGGTTCGAGATTTTTAGATGTGTAATGTCGAATATTATCGAATAAAATAATAAATATCTAATGTTTTTCAAATCACGGGCCTCTATCTCAGCCCATACCCCACTTCACTACCATAACTTCTCACATCCTACCCACACTCTCGTCCCTTATATAAATTTACTTGTAAAGCTGAAAAGGGAGGATTTTGAACTTTAAAATTCAAATTAGAATGCATATTTCCACTAAAAGTTCCAAGCTTTGATTCGTTGAGTTTGTCTAAGCTACATCTTCGATCCTATATTAATTTTATAAGTCGCGATGGTGGATTGGGATGATCAACTTTTCAGTCGAGATTAGTATTAGGGTAGGTTGGAAATCAATGAGGCGAGAAGCTAATTAGAGCTTGGATTTGAGTTCGGTAAGTCGAATAGCAACTAGTTCCGCATTTTTGTAGGATTTATTGTCGAAACTGGCCACGTGACCTGTGACGACCCACATTTCAGAAAGTTTAAATCGACAATAATCCACACACGTCTGACTTAAACAATCCGAAACATAGATAATCAATGGGGTTAAATAAGAAAAATAAGAAGAGAAGAAGAAAACAAAAAACAGAATCTCATAGCAGAAACAATAAAATATAATAATCAAATAAAAATCCAAAAGCTGTTTACTATACATCTGATCATAATCTATACACATTTGTCAGAGTTATATTTATACATCAGGGATAAATAATCAGTACAGTAGAATAGCATGATGCAGGGGATAATAATAATAGTAATATACCAAAACTCCGTCTTCGTCCTCCAGAGAATAGTCTTCAATACGCTGAAAAAACTCAGGACTGACCCGAGCATAATGAAAAGACAAAACACTCGAGTCGAGATTAAAATACACTTATGTAAGTCAAATCAATATCACTGAATATTAGTGTAATAACTTAGGAGATGTTACGGGATTTTCCATCTCTTAAGGATCCGTTAAAATATTTATTATAATAGTTTACGCTATAATAGATAATGCCTATCAGTAAAATAAATATCAAAATAGCGTTAAGGCTTTACATTGATCCACCTTAACACATTTTACATTTTTAAACCAAAATCGTCATGGGCTCATATAGGGATAAATATGACAAGGCATGTGAGGCAATGCCTAAGGTAGGACTCTACCAGTTTACCCTTTCTGGCTGGTCGTAACCCATCCGTGGCCGACCGCGATAATCAGTCCAAACAACAAATAAGGTGCACCCATCGAATCCGAAACCACAATAGTAATACGAGGGATCAACATTGTTAGAGGTAGCTAGCCTCATTGGCCAGACATAGGCTTTTGTTTTAGTCATTTTAATTATGACATGAATGTCAAGGCTATACATCATTTCTCTTACTTCATTCCAGTAAACGTCGCCAATTCAACCACTACATTCTGGATATCATCCACCGCGTACACGATTGTCAAAGTGGTTCCAATATTGAAAGAGAGTATTTTAATAAGAGGCTCCGGTCTCTTTAACAACCAATCGTCAATTTACACACCGGTTGGTTCTTTTACATTTCGAAAACAATTTTCATTTGATATCAAAATATCATATTCATTTCAAAATCAAATCCATTTCTAAATCATCATGTATTCGCTTTAAAATCAAATCCATTTCGAAATTATCATATACTCAAAATTATCAATTTTGTTCGATAAATCGATTTCACTTCCAATATTTGATTCGAACTCAATTTAGGTTATAATCTTCACTTTAACCTAGTTTGTACTTAAATCCAAGATTTAAATGTAAACAATTTACCCTTCAACCAGTCTGAATTTTAGAAAATAGTTAAATAGTTAAATAAGCTTAATAGAAAATATTTAAATAGTTTAATCAAAAATAATTTGAATATAAAAATTGTTAATGCAGTAAAATAGTTTGGAAAATCAAAATAGTTTGAATATTTAAAGAATATAGAATTTTAAATCATTTCTACTAAAATATTCATTTTAAAAAATAATTCCAAACTCAAACCGGTCAAAACCCAAATCATTTCCAAATTCCATTTTGATTTAATTGATTCAATTCCGATTCCAACTCGAATAAATTTGGATTCCATATAAATTTCGATTTCAATTCACAAATTACTTCAATTTCAGTTTCCATTTCCAAATTAATTTAAATCTCAATTTCAAATTAATTCCCAATTCCAATTCCAAATTAATTTAAATTCCAATTTCAGTTCCAATTCCAAATTCGGTTTCAAAATATCGATTTAAACACTTAAATCAAATTTACTTTCAATACCAAATTTTCAATTCCAAATTCAAATTTGAAATATCATTTCATATCAATTTTTCTTAGAAATATTCAAAATTCGAATAAGAGACCAATCTTTTAAAACTAATCAACATTCGAAAATTTACGCCGTATTTCAATTTTTTAACTTAAAAATCTAAACTTCGATTAATTAAACAATTTCGTTACCAAGTTTAAATTACAACATTTCGAGCTTCAATTCGAAGTAATTGAATTTCCATAAATTTGATTTTATTCTTAAAATCAATTCATTTAAATAATTTCAAAGCAACTTTAGAAATAATTTAATTTAACCAACCCGATGTCCATATACAATTTTCTAACCTATGGCCAATTGGATAATTATTTCAATCTAATTTCAAGGATGGATATACATCATTCAATCTGAAATAGATGTCATAGGTATATATATTATTTCAACCTATGTCTTAGTTTAATTGAAATAATTCAATTTACAGTCTTAAATACTGTAAATTAAATACAGGATGATAGCATGAAATATCAAAATAAATAAACATCCAAATTAACAAACAATAGCATCCATCACAAACAATCATCCATACAGTCAATATAATTCACAACAATTTTATAATTATCAATATCAAGTATAATGCTGCCAATTAAATTTAAATTTATTTTAACGACCAATTTAAATTCTACCAATTAATTCATATATCAATATAAATGATAATTAAACCTACCAAACAATAGCTAGTAAATATCATATTACTTTAGAAAAAAAATTAACTAAGAAAAAAAATTATTTTAGTCAATTGTGAGCGTATAAACACTCACCTTTGATTTATCGACGATTTAAAATCCAAATGAAGACCCAAATTTGAACAATCATGGAATTTAACCAAACCAATTACATGTTGTCCGGAATTACAATATGATCGCAATGGAAAAAACCGCGTGTCGATCCAAGCTCGTATGCAAAAGTTATTCGAGTTAGAACATTTGAATTTTAATATAAAATAATAAATTAATAAATAAATAGATAAAATGACACACATTACCTTCTTCATCCTAATTCACATGAATGGGAACCTATCAACACACACATCAAACCTCCAGCCGCATGCCACCTCAAGTGCTTGTATTCTGATCAAAGCCTTCTCCGCACGCGTCTTCCTACGTGTCACTGCTACCTACGAGCGTTCGACCTCCGCCGCTTTCATTAACGTGAAAAACAATGAAAACTGCCACGGATTTCATTTAGGATTTGGCAATTTCAGGACTTAATAGCATAGATCAACCGCACTGTTTTAAAGAGGTCGCTAAGATCTACAACTTTGATTTTGGAATTTTTCGAGTTCGTTGAACGGATTGAGAGATAAAGAGGAAAGAAGTTCGAGCAATTTCAGCCATTAAAAAAAACTGACGGCTAGGGCTTCAGAAATTAAAATAATAATAAAATTGTCTTGGTTTGCGTACATATTTTATAGTTAGGTCCAAAATCGTCCGAACTCCAATCGAGACATGCCTTCAGGCATTTACAATGTTTTACCCCCATTCCGAGCGCAATGGAACCAGTTTCGAGGCCTAATTTGATCGTATGTGAAAGAAGCTTTTTGAAATCAATTAGTTTTATCGAATTCCTTTAAATTGATTTCTACGCGTTTCAAGCTTGCACGGCCAAACGACAAGTCCAATTGCTACAAAACTTGAAATCTTACAATAATTCACTAATACGGATCCGACGAAACTAGTTTCGTCGAAATCCGAGACGGACGTCAAAATAGCTATTTTTACTCGTTAATTAAAATATAAAATTTCAAATTTTAAATTATTAACATTTAAATCCAATTTTAATTGTGAGCCATCTTCATTCATATTTATATAAAATTTGAATCAATCTCCGATATCATTTTCAATTATTTTAAATCCAGAATTAAATTATTCAAACAATTTCAAATATTAAATTTCAAACAATTTAACTATCCAATAACTTACATTAATAATCATTAAGTATATATTTCTAACCATTTTACCCAAAAATCATCTAAAATTCAAAAATTTAAACTTGTAAAAATACAGATCGTTACATACTCTCCCATTCCAAAACTTTTCGTCCTCGAAAAGGCGTTGAGTACAGAATTTAACACTTGATATATTTTATTTAAACAATAACTTATAAAACATAACAATCTTATTTGCGAAACTATTACTATGCTTCAACTACGCCACTCCGATATCATATTACGGAAAATATCTTATATTGAAAAACAAGTTACAAAATTTTTTAAAACTTCACAAATGTTCAAACTCCCGGATTTACGGAAAATTTCGGTATAGTCTCCTTTGCGGGCATGATCGAAAAAAATTTACGATTCAATATATAGCACAAATATAATCAATATATATCAAATATACGTCTCATCTCAATTATGAGGCATCCCGAAGGGGAAAAAATATAAAATCGCGGTATTTAATCTGAAATACATACCTTATTATTAATAATATGAGCGAGTTCGCTCGTATTAAGCAAGTAAAGTATATAAGTAATCCATATATATGCCCCAAACGGTCTTCATATATACCTACCTCAACTCAACTTCGAATGTTAGTTACCTATAATAAGATGTAGAACATGCATAAGTTGCCATAAATATAAAACATGCATTTTGAATCCATATCTCAAACATGAGCACAAATACACGACCATACAACAATCATATGCATCCAAAATAATTAAACAATGATTTACAACAACAAAAATCATCCGATAAATCAATATTTATTCAACTGGGTTCATAACTATCACAATTTACATTCCAATGTCAATGTTTAAATCAATACATTCTCATTCTTTTTAACATTAAATTTTTATTAACATTTTATTTTCTCATTTTCCATTTGTTCATAACATTGAATCGACTTATATTCAATTTCCTATTTCCAAATTCTTTTCATTCATTTAAATGTTATTAAGCTCGCATCCACTTATTTCATTACAATCATTCATGTAATCAATTACACTTAAGTGATATAATTCCATACCACATTCCATATATTTTAGATTAATTCACATTCACTTATTAATATTCATTTCATTAATCATACAATGGATTTACATTCAATTCATTCGCTTTTACTTAAATTTACATTCAACTAATTTGGTTCAATTCTTTTTTTTTAAATCAATAGTTATTGCATTCACATTTTATTTATTACAATTCAATATATATTTACATTCCGTTGATTTGCTTTTTGCTTATCCAATTGCTTAACCATATTCATAATTTGGTTTTCTTTCAATTTATTAACATTCGTTACAAATTCATTATATTCAATTTATTTAATTCAATATGTGAAATTCTAACTTGTTACACTTTTTGTTTAACCTATTTCATAAAATTCATTGGTGAATCATTTATAATATTATTCCACTTAGAATATCTTATCTTTTATTATACTAACATCATTTATAAATTTCTTTAAGTTTATTATAAATATTTTATACAACACAATCACGTTTATTGTTATTACTTCATATTTTAAGTTGTTATTGACTCATCGATTGACTTCATTTATTCAAATTTGTATTATTAATCTATTAAAGTAAATTTTATTTGATAACTTAATTCATATTAATAACTTTATCTTTTTTTCTTTTCACAATTAATTCATTCAACTTTTCTTAAGTCCAATTTAACTTATAATTTTTTATTTTAAATAACATATTTCATATTATATTAGTTAACATTCAAATTTTTATTTAAACTACTTCACTTGCAATATTTTTCTTATCCATTATCCAATTTTTAAATCAAATCCAATTATTCATACTAATAAAAAAAATTCTTACGTTCATGTATTTTTATTCAATTTCTTTCATAATTCAAATTGCATTTCAAATTATAATTCAAGTTGTATTCATTCTATTAATTCATTTTATAGCTTAAGTGAAATTAATTCATTCTACAAATTTATCTAGTTATTTTCAATCCAATTCAATTTATTTAACATTAAGTTAAACTTCATTTCAGTTTAATCTATTACTCATTTTATTTAATCTTATTCAAGTTAATTTTTTTTACTATTCACATTCACAATTTTCAAATTTTCCTTGACTTGTTAATTCCCAAATCCATAAGTTATAAAAAAAACTACTTCTTAAAATTTCATTTCATCAAATTTATTTCAAATACATTTCCTTATTTTATCTACTTTCTTTCAAATACTATTTATTTTTATTTAAGCTTTCATGAGTTAACTATATTTCATTTTCTCCATTTTTTTACTCCATTTAATTAATATTTATTATATTAATTATCTTATTTCATTTTTCGAATTAAAATTTCTTTTATTTGCTTAGATAAAATACCCAGCAATCTTAAATTTACATTTTACCTTCCTCCTTAAATTCATAAATTATAAACTTATTTTTTTATCTATACCATTTCAATCATAATTTGAGAACTATATTTCACATATTTAGCAAATCATATTTCTTTTGGTAGCAAATTTCGCTTAGAACTCGAAAATGAATACTGGTAATATTGCAGTCATCCCTAGAATATATTTCCTATCCCCAAACAAGTTTAATGCTTTTATTTCTTTTTAAAATCTTTTCAAAATATATTTCTATTCAAAACACTTTAAAATAACACTATTATAAATTAACACTATTATAAATTTTTAGGGCATTGAAAAACAATTTTGAAAACAAAAGAATTTTAAATTCTAAAATTCTCAATTTTTAAATCACACTATTTATAAGTTATATTATAAGTATACTTACACAAACTCCTTTTTCCTTATTTCCAAAACATTTCAATAATTTACAACTTAGTCATTTTAACCGGTCCTTATTTTGATTGATTTCAATTCAGTATACTTATCAGTTATTTCATACATCATATAGTAAAATTCATATTCGATTTATTCATAATCCAACTAATAATCGATGATAACTTAATATTATCATCTCCTAATAACTAACATTCATTAAAAATCTTACCTTTACATATATATAATTTAGGTAAAATTATTTCATTCACCCGATTTTAAAATAATATTATATCGACTTGCCTCGTTCAAGAGTTTAGAAACCCCTATCGATACCATGCGTCCCGCGCATCGACCAGAATTCATAAACAACTCAATGGATAAGTAAACACAATATAAAATATTTTATAACACCAATAAGTACGCTCTCTCATACATACGCTCAAACAGACTCATTCTAGGTTATTACTACCCTATCTCTAATGAGGCAAACTCCAGAAAGCAAAGGTTATCGATGAACCTTTGCTCTAATACCAACTGCGACGACCAACATTTCGGAAGGTTTAAATCGACAATAATCCACGCATGTCCAACTTAAACAATCTGGAACATAGATAATCAATGGCATTAAATAAGAAAAATAAGAAGAGAAGAAGAAAACAAAACACAGAATCTCACAGCGGAAACGATAAAATATAATAATCAAATAAAAATTCAAAAGCTGTTTACCATACATTTGATCATAATCTATACACATTTATCAGAGTTATTTTTATACATCAGGGATAAATAATCAATACAGCAGAATAGCATGATGCAGGGGATAATAATAATAGTAATATACCAAAACTCCGTCTTCGTCCTCCAGAGAATAGTCTTCAATACGCTGAAAAAACTCAAAACTGACCCGAGCGTAATGAAAGACAAAACATTCAAGTCAGGACTAAAATACTTTATGTAATTCAAATCAATAACAATGAATATGGGTGCAATAACTTAAGAGATGTTAGAGAATTTTCCATCTCTTAAGGATTCATTAAATTGTTTATATATAATAGTTTATGCTATAATAGATAATGTCTATCAGTAAAATAAATATCAAAATAGCGTTAAGGCTTTACATTAATCAACCTTAACACATTTTACAGTTTTAAACCAAAATCGTAATGGGCTCGTATAGTGATAAATATGACAAGGTACGTGAGGCAATGCCCAAGGTAGGATTCTACCAATTTACTCTTTCTGGCTGGTCGTAACCCATCAGTGGCCGACCGCGACAATCAATCCAAACAAAAAAAATAAGGTGCACCCATCGAATGCGAAACCACAATAGTAATACGAGGGATCAACGTCCCTAGAGGTAGCTAACCTCATTGGCCAGACATAGGCTCATGTTTAGTCATTTTAATTATGACATGAATGTCAAAACTATCCATGATCGTTCTCTTCATTCCAGTAAACGTCACCAATTTAATCACAACATTCTAGATATCATCAACCGCGTATACGGTTGTCAAAGTGGTTCCAATATTGAAAGAGAGTATTTCAATAAGAGGCCCTGGTCTCTTTAACAACCAATCGTCAATTTACACACCGGTTGGTTCTTTTACATTTCGAAAACAATTTACACTTGATGTCAAAATATCAAATCCATTTCAAAATCAAATCCATTTCAAAATCATCATATATTCGCTTTAAAATCATATCCATTTCGAAATTATCATATATTCAAAATTATCAATTTTGTCCGATAAATCAATTTCACTTCCAAAACTTGATTCGAATTCAATTTAGGTTATAATCTTCACTTTTACCTAGTTTTTATTTAAATCCAAGATTTAAATATAAAAAATTTACCCTTCAACCAATTTGAATTTTAGAAAATAGTTTAATAGAAAATATTTAAACAGTTAAAAATAGTTTAATAGAAAATATTTGATGCAGCGCACAATGCTAACTCATTTGCTTTAAGTCGCACGATGGCCTTAAGTCGTTTGCGACCAAATGAGATAGATGATGCAGCAGTAGGAGAATGCAGCGCATCAGGATGGGTTGTTTCCCTTAGGTCGCACCAGCTTTGGTTGTGTACAAACTGAATCCTTAAGTCGGAAACGACCTAGCGACTTACGGCCTAACGAGATACAGAGGAAGGGAGACACAGTGATGCTTTATATGCCGCTTTCCTTAGGTCGTTACGAAGTCCGAGCTACGACCTACCAGGATAAGCGACCTAGCAAGCCAAACCACATTTGCCACGTTGCTTTAGGTCGCCAGCGACCTACGACCTAGCGTGTTAGGTCGCTCAGATGCTTATGTCGCTCAATTCCATAAGTCGCTCTCATATGCCGCTTTCGATAGGTCGCGTGAAGTTGATTTCTTATACCGCTTGAAGTTATGTCGCTGATGTTCTATACCGCATTCTCTTGAGTCACTAGATCTTAAGCCACGTTGTGGTGCAACTTGTTAAGTCGTATGTTGTATTTTTCTTATGTCGTGTGTGTTGTGTTGTAACTCTGTTATATCGCTTGTATACCGTAAGTCGTAAATTGTGTGATGTATAACTTGTACATGTTAAGTCGTGTGTCGTGATTGTTACGTCATGAACGACCTGTATTATGTTGTGCTCTGTTTGTTAGGTCGTTAACGACCTATGTTAGGTCGTGTGTTGCTATGTTAGGTCGTGTGTTGCTGTGTGTAAATCCTATAAATAGCGGGTGAGTTGTATCATTTGAAAGTAGTTGATTTTGAATAAACTTTTGTTTGAGTGCTTTGTGCCTCTTTAAAATTGGAAGTTGAGTGTTATCTCCTTTCTCCATTTTCGATTATTCGAGTGCGCTCGAATCAACGATTTTGAAGCCGGTTCACAGAATCTCATGCGCGAGATCAACGTCGAAGAATCGTAGATCTTCTAACACGGTATCGTACGCGATCAACGTGTTAAAGATAGCTAGAATCCGGTATCTCGCTAGATCAATGGATTTATGCATTTATCTTGGGTATTATCAATCCATCGATTCATCATTGTATCGTTCCATCGTTGTTTGTTGTTGTTGCATCATTTAGCGACAAATTGTTGATAATCCACTGCGTCCATTGGTGTCAGAGCTAGACTTAGCTAATCATAGCTAAGCCGAGCCTATTGGGAGCCGAGTGGAAGTGTTGGAGTTTGAGCTGAGTATAGAAGTTGGATCAAGGCCGAGAGTTAAAGCAGTTACAGCCGAGCCAAGCTAAGTGCAGGCTGAAAGAAGTCAAGCTCAGATTTGAGTTAAAGTTGTGCTAGTTGAACTGTGTGTTTGGATTTGTTGAAGATTCGACAATGCCTCCGAGACGTACTAATCGATTTCAAAATGTTGAAGATGTGTATAGAAGACAAGAAGCTGAGCAAATGGAACAACATATCAATGAAAAGTTCGATGAAGGTATTGGAAAGTTAGATAAATTGATGAATGACATGAATCAAAGTCAAAGGAGAAGGTCATCAATCTCGAACCATGGAGGAACCAGGGTTTCACCATCGGTTTCGAAAGCGAGGAGGGTGTCACCACAATCTTATCGAGAAAGAAGAGAATCATCAGTTTCAATGAGACGAGAACACCATGAATACAGAAATGAAGAGAGAAGAACTCCACGTGAGTTTGGAGATGAGCCATATCGTGATGCTGAAAGACATAGTAGAAGAGATATGCGTGATCGTGGAGATGTTGATGGTCGAGATCGATATAGAAGTACATTTGATTATGATGAAGATGGTGATAGAGGAAGTGTTCATTATCGAGATCGAGACCCAGTACGAAGTCAATATGGGAATATAGAGGATGATCGTCGATGGGAGTCGGGGATGAAAACAGAGATTCCAGAATTCAAAGGAGGAATGATAGTGGAAGAATTTTTAGATTGGTTATCAAATGTTGAGGAAATTTTTGACTTCAAGGAAGTACCCGAGCATCGTAGAGTTAAGTTGGTTGCTACACGATTGAAGGGAAGAGCTATGGCATGGTGGCAACAAACTAAACTTACACGGGAGAGAATGGGAAAGTCGAAGATTGTTTCATGGGAAAAGATGAAGAAGTTGATGAAGCCTACTTTCTTGCCTTATAATTATCGGTCTCTTATGTATCAGCGCTTACAGAGTTTGAGACAAGTGACAAAGTCGGTAAATGATTATGCAGATGAGTTTTATCAACTGATTGCTAGAAACGATATCATGGAGACGGAGGAACAGTTGACAGCTAGATTTGTTGGAGGATTGAGAATGCAAATTTAGGATATGGTGAATATGTTTGATCCAAGATCTGTTATTGAAGCACACCAGAAGGCTCTAGCTTAGGAGAGGCAAGGTAGAAGAGGAGGTGGTGTGTTTACAAATTCGATCGATCAAGTGAAAGGAGCAAGTAGCAATACTAATGTTTCCAAGGCTGTTAGTAAACCGGTTGTCAATGAGGTTGCTAAGACCAAGGTCAACAACAATTTCAAGTGTTATAATTGTCAGGAGTTTGGTCATAAGAGCAATGAATGTCCGAAGCCTAAGAAGCGAGTGATGGTTGCTGAGGTTGAGGATGAGGATGCAGAAGTAGAATGTTCAAATTCACCACAAGCTGAGGAGGAAGAAGGATTATTGGCGGGAGACGAGGGATATTCTTTAATGATGAGGAGATCTTGCTTGACGCCAAAGCAGGAAGAGAAGACTAGTTGGTTGAGAAGTAACATTTTTCAGTCAACGTGCACTATTTTGGGAAGGGTTTGTAAGTTTGTTATCGATGCAGGAAGTTGTGATAACATCATCTATACAGAAGCTGTAAAGAAGTTAGCATTAAAGACTGAGAAGCATCCCAAACCCTACAAATTAGCTTGGTTAAGGAAAGGTGGGGAAGTGAAGGTTAGTCAAAGAGCTTGTGTAACTTTTTCCATTGGAAAGAAGTATAAGGATGAAATTTGGTGTGACGTGGTAGATGTGGATGTATGTCATTTGTTGTTGGGAAGACCGTGGCAATTCGATAGAGCCGTGCAACACATTGGTAGGACTAACTGCTATAGTTTCATGTTCAATGGCACTAGAATCACTTTAGTTCCTAAAAAGCGACAACAAAGTGAAAGCAAGTTGGAGAAAATCGAGGAGCTAAAGACTCTGTTATCTTTGAAGGAGTTTGTCAAAGAAGTAGAGGATGGGCCTGAAGTATTTCTGTTGATTGGATGTGAAAGTAGTGAAACGGTTGAAATTCCTGAGGAGGTTAAGCCAGTGTTGAAGGAATTTGAAGATGTATTTCCTGAAGAATTACCAAAAGAGTTGCCACCGTTGAGAGACATACAACATCAGATTGATCTTATTCCGAGAGCTGTGTTACCACATAGACCACACTATAGAATGAGTCCTAAGAGCACGAAGAGTTGACAAGGCAGGTGGAGGAGTTACTTGAACAAAGACGTGTACAAGAAAGTTTAAGTCCTTGTGCAGTACCATCTTTGTTAGTGCCAAAGAAGGATGGAACTTGGAGAATGTGTACAGATAGTGGAGCACTAAACAAGATTACAGTGAGGTACAGATTTCGATGCCGAGATTGGACGATTTGTTAGATCAGTTGAATGGAGCCGCTATCTTTTCAAAGATTGATCTGAAGAGTGGGTATCATCAGATTCGAATTTGACTAGGGGATGAATGGAAGACCGCATTCAAGACACGGGAAGGGTTATATGAGTGGCTGGTCATGCCGTTTGGTCTTTCGAATGCACCAAGTACTTTTATGCGAGTGATGAATCAGATGTTTCGACCATTTATTAGAAAGTTCATAGTGGTATATTTTGATGATATATTGATATACAGTGGAAGCACAGAAGAACACCTATAACACTTGCGGGAAGTGTTGATGATACTTCGTCAGGAGCAATTTTACACGGCAACAAAGAAGTGCGTGTTCATGACTCGAAGTGTTTTATTTCTGGGATATGTTGTATCTGAAGGAGGAATACAGGTGGATTAGAATAAAGTTGAAGCAATTAAGGAATGGCCACAACCTAGGACGATAACAGAAGTTAGAAGTTTTCATGGTCTAGCATCATTCTACCGAAGGTTTATTCCACATTTCAGTAGCGTGATGGCACCTGTTACTATTTGTATGAAGGGAAAGCAGTTTTCGTGGACGGAAGAGGCTGGATCAGCTTTTGAACAGATCAAGGAACTTTTAACGACAGCACCAATTCTAGTATTGCCAGATTTTCAGTTGTTATTTGACTTACATACAGATGCATCTAAAGTTGGAATTGGAGGAGTGTTGAGTCAGAGGGGACGTCCAATTGCTTATTTCAGTGAGAAGCTTTCTGGAGAAAAGATGAGATACAATACGTATGATGTGGAGTTTTATACTATTGTGCAAGCTGGACAGGATAAGATTGCAGCCAGGCATGCGTCATGGATTGCATACTTGCAACAATTTACATTTGTTATAAAGCATAAGTCGAGAGTTACAAATCGGGTGGCAGACGCATTGAGTAGAAGAAATCATTTGTTGATTACGATGAGAGTTGAAGTGACGGGGTTTGAAGTATTTCCAGAATTGTTTGTTGATGATCCTTACTTTGCGAAGATTGTAGATGAAGTCGAGAAAAGGAAGACGGATGAGTATGTTTTGGTAGATGGTTTTCTATTTAAAGGAAATCGGTTGTGTATATCAGAGTGCAGTTTGAGAATGAAGATTGTGAAAGAATTGCATGAAGAAGGACATGTGGGAAGAGATCGTACCTTGCAGTTGATTTCTCAATCATATTTTTAGCCTTCCATGAGGAAAGAAGTTGAAAGATTTGTGCAGAGATGTCACATATGTCAAGTTTTCAAAGGGACAGCTACGAATGCTGGATTGTATATGCCATTGCCCGTGCCTACTAGACCATGGGTTGATGTTAGCATGGATTTTGTTTTGGGTTTTCCAAGAACTCAATGAGGGAATGATTCTATATATGTTGTGGTGGATAGATTTTCGAAGATGGCACATTTCATTGCTTGTAAAAAGACCGCTGATGCAGTCCGTGTGGCTCAATTGTTCTTTAAAGAGGTTTATCGACTACATGGGCTACCTGAGACCATTATTTCTGACTGAGATACTCGATTTCTAAGTCATTTTTGGTTGAGTCTGTGGAAGACAGTTGGAACTAAGCTGAATTTTAGTAGCACCTATCATCCACAAACTGATGGTCAAACGGAAGTGATGAACGGATCTTTGGGAAACTTGTTGAGATGTCTTGTGAAGGATAATTTGAAGAGCTGGGATGTTAAGTTGTGTCAGGCAGAATTCGCACATAATCATGCTGTTAATCGAAGTGCTGGATTCAGTCCATTTCAAGTAGTATATTCAGCAATTCCGAAGGGACCGTTGGATTTGTCGATAGTTCCACGTCAAAAAGGGGTTGTTAAACGTGCTTGTGATTTCGTGAATGAGTTGCAGGAATGTCACAGGATTGTTCATGAACGATTGCTTAAGTCAAATGAGAAGTATAAGCAACTTGCAGATAAGAAGCGAAGGAGTGTGGACTTCAAAGAAGGTAATTTTGTTTACGCAGTATTGACGAAAGATCATTTTCCAGTTGGAACTTACAACAAATTGAAAGCTCGAAAGATTGGTCCAGTAGAAATCTTGAAGAAGATCAATGATAATGCTTATTAGTTGAGATTGTCGGATCATGTCCATACTGCCAACGTTTCCAACGTTAAACATTTGATTCCGTATCATGAGGATAAGCTTGTCGAGGAAGAAGAAGGTGCGAATTCGGGGTCGAATTCTTGTCAACCGGGGGAGGATGATGCAACGCACAGTGCTAACTCATTTTCTTTAAGTCGCACGATGGCCTTAAGTCGTTTGCGACCTAATGAGATAGATGATGCAGCAGTAGAGGAGAATGCAGAGCATCAGGATGGGTTGTTTCGGTCGCACCATCTTTGGTTGTGAACAAACTGAATCCTTAAGTCGCGAACGACCTAGCGACTTACGGCCTAACGAGATACAGAGGAAGGAAGACACAGTGATGCTTGATATGCCGCTTTCCTTAGGTCGTTACAAAGTCTGAGCTATGACCTACCAGGATAAGCGACCTAGCAAGCCAAACCAAATCTGCCACGTTGCTTTAGGTCGCCAGCGACCTACGACCTAGCGTGTTAGGTCGCTCAGATGCTTATGTCGCTCAATTCCATAAGTCGCTCTCATATGCCGCTTTCGATAGGTCGCGTGAAGTTGATTTCTTATACCGCTTGAAGTTATGTCGCTGATGTTCTATACCGCATTCTCTTGAGTCACTAGGTCTTAAGCCACGTTGTGGTGCAACTTGTTAAGTCGTATGTTGTATTTTTCTTATGTCGTGTGTGTTGTGTTGTAACTCTGTTACGTCGCTTGTATACTGTAAGTCGTAAGTCGTGTGATGTAGAACTTGTGCATGTTTAGTCTTGTGTCGTGATTGTTAGGTCATGAACGACCTGTATTATGTTGCGCTCTGTTTGTTAGGTTGTTTACGACCTGTGTTAGGTCGTGTGTTGCTGTGTGTAAATCCTATAAATAGCGGGTGAGTTGTATCATTTGAAAGTAGTTGATTTTGAATAAATTTTTGTTTGAGTGCTTTGTGCCTCTTTAAAATTGGAAGTTGAGTGTTATCTCTTTTCTCCATTTTCGGTTATTCGAGTGCGCTCGAATCAACGATTTTGAAGCCGGTTCACGGAATCTCGTGCGCGAGATCAATGTCGAAGAATCGTAGATCTTCTAACACGGTATCGTGCGCGATCAACGTGTCAAAGATAGCTAGAATCCGGTATCTCGCGAGATCAACGGATTTGTGCACTTATCTTGGGTATTATCAATCCATCAATTCATCATTGTATTGTTCCATCGTTGTTTGTTGTTGTTGCATCATTTAGCGACAAATTGTTGATAATCCGCTACGTCAATATTTAAATAGTTTAATCGAAAATAATTTGAATATAAAAATGGTTAATAGGGTAAAATAGTTTGGAAAATCAAAATAGTTTGAATATTTAAAGAATATAGAATTTTCAAACATTTTTACTAAAATATTCATTTTTAAAAATAATTCCAAAGTCGAACCGGTCAATTTTCCAATTTCCTACCGAAATCAATTCCAAATTTCATTTTTGATTTAATCGACTCAATTCCGATTCCAACTCAAATAAATTTTGATTTCATATAAATTTCGATTTTAATTCACAAATTCCTTCAATTTCCATTTCCAAATTAATTTAAATCTCAATTTCAAATTAATTCCCATTCCAGTTCCAAATTAATTTCCAATTCTAGTTCCAATTCCAAATTCGGTTTCAAAATATCAATTTAAACACTTAAATCAAATTTACTTTCATACCAAATTTTCAATTCCAAACTCAAATTTGAAATATCATTTCATATCAATTTTTATTAGAAATATTCAAAGTTCGAATAAAAGATCAATCTTTTAAAACAAATCAACATTCAAAAATTTACGCCGTATATCAATTTTTTTGACTTAAAAATCTAAACTTCAATTAATTAAACAGTTTCGTTTACCTAGTTTGAATTCCATTTGAGCTTCAGTTCCAAGTAATATAATTTCCATAAATTTGGTTTTATTCCTAAAATCAATTCATTTAGATAATTTCAAAGCAACTTTAAAAATAATTTAATTTAACCAACCTGATATCTGTATATAATTTTCTAACCTATGGCCAAGTGGATAATTATTTCAATTTAATTTCAAGGATGTATATATATCATTTCAATCCAAAATAGATGTCAAGGTATATATTATTTCAACCTATATCTTAGTTTATCCGAAATAATTCAATTTACAGTCTTAAATACTGTAAATTATATATAGGATGATAACATGGAATATCAAAATAAATAAACATCCAAATTAACAACCAACAGCATCCATCACAAACAATCATCCATACAGTCAATATAATTCACAACAATTTTATAATTATCAATATCGAGTATAATACTGCCAATTAAATTTAAATTTATTGTAACGGCCAATTTAAATTCCATCAATTATTCATATATCAATATAAATGATAATTAAACCTCCTAAACAATAGGCAATAAATTTCATATCACTTAAGAAAATAAATTTAACTAACAAAAAAATTATTTTAGTCAATTATGAGCGCAACTCACTTTTGATTTATCGACGATTTAAAATCCAAATAAAGGCCCAAATTTGAACAGTCACGGAATCTAACCAAACCTATTCCATGTTGTCTGGAATTACAATACGATCGCAACGGAGAAAACCATGTGTCGATTCGAGCTCATATGCAAAAGTTATTCGAGTTAGAACATTTGAATTTTAATATAAAATAATAAATAAATAAAATGACACACGTTACCTTGTTCTTCCTAATTCATGTGAATGGGAACCCATCAACAGCACATCAAACCTCCAGTCGCACGCCGCCTCAAGTGCTCGTATTCTGATCAAAGCCTTCTCCCGTGCACGTCTTCCCACGTGCCATCGCCGCCTACGAGCGTTCGACCTCCACCGCTTTCATTAACGTGAAAAACAATGAAAACTGCCATGGCTTTCATTTAGGATTTTGGTGATTTCATGACTTTATTGCATAAATCAACCGTATGGATTTGAAGAGGTCGCTGAGATCTACAACTTTGCATTTAGAATTTTTCGATTTCATTGAACGGATTGAGAGATAAAGAGGAAAGAAGTTCGAGCAATTTCAGCCATTAAAAGAAAGTGACGGCTAGGGCTTTAGAAATTAAAATAATAATAAAACTATCTCGGCTTGCGTGCGTATTTATATAGTTAGGTCCAAAATCGTCCGAACTCCAATCGAGATGTGCCGCCGGGCGTTTATAATGTTTTAGCCTCATTCCGAACGCAATGGAACTGGTTTCGAGGCTTAATTCGATCGTATGTGGAAGATGGCATTTTGAAATCAATTAATTTTATCGAATTCCTTTAAATTGATTTCTACGTGTTTCAAGCTCGCACGGCCAAGCGACAAATCAATCTTTACGAAACTTAAAATTTTACAATAATTAACTATTACGGATCCGAAGAAACTGGTTTCGTCGAAATCCGAGACAGACGTCAAAATGGCTATTTTTACTCGTTAATTAAAATATAAAATTTCAAATTTCAAATTATTAACATTTAAATCCAATTTTAACTGTGAGTCATCTTCATTCATATTTATATAAAATTTGAATCAATCTCCAATATCATTTTCAATCATTTTAAATCCAGAATTAAACTATTCAAACAATTTCAAATATTAAATTTCAAATAATTTAATTATCCAATAACTTACATTAATAATCATTAAGTATTTATTTCTAACCATTTTGCCGAAAAATCATCTAAAATTCAAAAATTTAAACTAGTAACAATACAGATCATTACATGACCTGACGATTGTCGAAGGGGGAAGGCACGTGTCATGATCAATAAGAGATGGTCATCGGTGATGTTTTCATTACAGGCTAGTCGTGTTCGTCGAGCGAAACGGATTAGCGAAGATGAATCGAAGAATCATGGACCGTAGCTCCATATTAGTGTTTGGATGTGCACTACAATGGTGCACTGATTTGGTTCTAGGAGAAGAGTATTAAGGAGAGGGGGAAGATGATTCAAAGGGGAAATAAAGGATTAGTTATTTAATAAAGTTATTAATTTAATGTAATCGATAACTTATTATTTGAATAACTTTTGCATACGAGGTCAGATTCAAAAGCCGTCTTTTTTGTTGAACTTGTCTCGATGATGGCTTTGCGTTGGAATTGGATTGAAGGAGTTTGGAGCTTGTTGAAATTTATACTAAAATCGAACGTGCATTTAGTTTTAGTTCAAACTAGGTCGCGAAAATGACAACTGGAATAATTGTGAGTTAAACTCACCTTTTTGGTTAACCAATAAGCTATATAGTTGATAAAAATCATTGATTGGATATTTGGATGATTTACTGTGTTACCAGTTGGTTTGGATTTATTCCCACCCTAGAGCGGATGACCTTTTATATGTACCCGTCGACTAATGGATGACCCAAATTATGAGTATATATTGTATGTGATGCAGGGGAAACAGGTTCGAGGGATTTAACGGGATTCCTTACCACTGCTGATTTTAATATATATGTGTTGATATATATATATATATATATATATATATATATATATATATATATATGAGTTGTGATGTAAGGGGACGGATTGGAGGGATCCAACGGGATTCCTCGCGATTATTGAAATGCTTCCATTAATATTTTTGTTGAATGATTATTAAATATCAAACCAGATTATTGGCTCCACTGATTATGACGTTGTTATAATCAAATAAATATTTCATGAAGCTGTTTTGCAAATAACATTTGATTACACTTTGATAATACAGATCAGATTTACGCACATAGCAGAACAACATGATGCAGTGGAATATATATAATAAATAGCATATAAATCTCCGTCTTCATCCTCCAAAAATAAAGTCTTCAATACAGAAAAGCTCAGGCTGACTCAAGCGTAATGAGAAGACAAAACACTCAAGTTAGAACTAAAAGATCTTATGTAAGTTAAATCAACAGTAAACAAATATGAGTGTAATGGCTTCAGGGATGTTTACGGGATTTTACATCTTCTATCCAGTGTGTAACGTGCATGCAATAACTAATGAGATGTTCGGGATTCCATCTCCTAAGGATCCATTAAACTATCTACACATATAGTACGATACGCTATTATAATATGTCTACAGTAAAGTAAAGTTTAAAAATATTGTTAAGGCATTACCCATATCCCCCATAACACATTTTATATAAATAACATAGTCTATATAATACTGTAAACTCCACCGTAAACTTATAGGCTATCAGGGAGCACCTCATTGGTACAACACAAACCAAACTCATACTAGGCTCGATAAGTCATATGACAAGGCACACGAGAAAATTTCAGGGTAGAATTCTACCGTTTGTAGAACGAGGCTGGTGGCAACGCATAGCAGGTACTAACGCCCACCTCGGAGCACACTCCCATAATCAAATCAAGGGTGGCCACCAAATCAATCATAAAGTAACATATATGGCATCGAAGAAGCATGTCCGATCGGACGAGCGACCTCACTTGGCCGAGGTATAGCTCCTGTTTTAGTCATATCAAGCTGACCCAAGGGAGTCGGGGATGTGTTCATTCTTCATACAGTAGTGTTCCCCAAACCATCCTACTTTGTTCTAGATTCTCCACCACGTGCATAGTTATTAAAGTGGTTTTTGGTATTGACAGAGAGTAAGACAACATCCGATCTCGGCTTCTTTAGCAACCAAATGCTTATTTCACATTCTTTTACATTTCCAAACCCAATTCATTATTGATATCATAATATCATATTCACTTCAAAATCATATCACTTTCGAAATCATATCCACTTTTGAAATCATTATTCACTTTAAATCATATTCCTTTTCAAAATAATAATCAAAAAATAGGTTAAACCATCATATCAAAATATTCGCATTCAAATTAATTAAATCTAAATCGTAACAGTTCCAACTTTAAACAGTTTGAATATTGAAAGTAATTTATACATTGGAACAGTTATACAACAAAATAGTTATATTTTAAAATAGATTATAGATTAAAATAGTTTACATATTAGGAATAGTTTATATATTAAAATAGGTTATATATTAATATATGTATATATATTATAAGTTGTTTACAAAACTAAAATAATATATATTAAAATAGTTTATGATTCGAAAATAAGTTATAGATTAAAATAGTTTATATATTAAAAACAGTTTATATATTAAAAATAGTTTATATGTTAAAATAGATTATATATTAAAAATAGTTAATGTATTAAAAATTATTAATATATTAAAATGGTTTATATGTTAGAAGAGTTGTATATTAAAAGAGTTTATACCGAAAATAGTTTCGAATTAGAATTGTTTCTTTCAATTTCACAAATCAACTTTAGTTCCCCAAAATTCAGTGTAAATCAATCTCAATTCAATGATTTCAATTCAAAGGGCTAAAGGTTTCAATTCAAATTCTCATAAAAACCATTTCAATTTATATCGATTTCAAATCCATGTTTGAACTAAAAATTTAAACCACTCCAAATTCAATAGGTTTCAAAGATTAAATATTCAAACGTTTACAATAACTCGATTTTGTAAGATTTCATTTATCTTTCAAAATTCAACTTAATGATTTCAATTTAAATTATTTAAACAATCATTAAAACCAATTTCAATTTCAACATTTTTAAAGGTTGGATTTAAAAATAATTCGGTTCATATAAATTAAATTTTATTTCATAATATCATTTAAATAGATTCAAAAATTAAGGAATTAAAATCATTTAATTTAACCAATCTAGTATCCGTATGTAATTTTCTACCCTATGGTCAAGTGATAAGGATATATATCATTTCAACCTGCAATAAAATTTAAATTTATGGGTATATATCATTTCAACAAGCGATCCCGAGAAGAATTCAAAATCCATAAAATCGCTCGAGTTTATCATTTCAACCCATAACTATTTTTCCCTAATCTATAGGACTATTCGGGTATGTATCATTTCAACTCATAGTGATTTTCCTAACGATAACTAAGGGAACTTGAAGTGTGATAACAACATACAAAATAAATATAATATCCAATGATCCAAATATCAACAATTAAACATCCATCACAATCATCATTCAAATCAAGCAATAAATCACAACAAATAAACTGGTTAGCACTATCAGGTATTTAACTGGCAATTAAATATCAGTATTAAATTAAGTGGAAATTAAATTTCAACATTAATTTAAATAATAGTTAAACTAAAATTAAATTTAAATGGCAATTTGAAAATACCAAACAACAATTAGTAAATTTCTAATCACATCGTAAATTTAATTAACTAACATAAGATTGCTAGCATTTGTGAGTGGGTTAAAACACCCACCTTAGGTTTTTTGTTGATTTAAAGTCCAAATTGGCCCCAAAAATTTAATAGCCTCAGAATGTAGCCTTACCCATTTCTTAATGTCTGAAATTTCGATATGACCACAATGGAGAAAACCACGCATGAATCTGAGCTCGTGTGGAAAGTTACGTGAGTTAGAACATTTGAAAAGCTAAATTTTAAATTAAAATTATTAATGGCAAAGTCGTAAATACGTGTAACGACCAGTTTTTTTTAACTATTTTAAATTATAGAATTTGATATAATTATTGCATAGAAATGGTTATAAATAAAATTTAATAATCTATTAGTGTAATTATTTGAATATAAACTTGAAAAGAACTTTGAAATAACTAATTTCGAAGATTTGACTATAACAAGTATTGAAATAAATTCTTTGTATTAAGTGTGTTTATAATCAATATCTCAAGTTGAATAATAAACGTGAATTATTTAGATAGAAATAAACTAATGTTGATAACTTAAATTTATTTGAAATTTTAGAATTTATTAATATTGATTTATCGGGTAATTAAATTGTTTGAATTTAAGTTGCAATTATTTGAATAATGGAATGCTGGATTTAATGTGAATGAAACTATCATCGAAAACTGATTTAAATTTTATTTAAATATGAAAGAAGATGGTTAAAATTTAAAATTGGATTTAAACGTGAATAATTAAAGACTAGAAATTTTATATTTTAATTAACGAGTAAAAATAGTCATTTTGGCCATTATCTCGGATTTCGACGGAACTAGTTTCATCTGATCTGTAATGGTGAGTTATTGTAGGATTTCAAGTTTGTAGCGATCGAACTCTTCGTTTGGTCATACGAACTTGAAACGTGTAAAAATAAATTTAAGGAATTCGATTAAAATTTATTGATTTTGAAAACCTATCTTCTGCATACGATCGAATTAGTCCACGGGTCTCGTTCCATTGTGTTTGGAATGAGGGTACTATATTATAAACGCCAGGTGGCACACCTCGATTGGAGTTCGAATGGTTCTAGACCGAACTATATAAATACGACAAGCATAACTAGAAAAATTATTATTTTAATATTCTGGAAACCCTAGTTCTATAGCCGCCATCGTTCAATGGTTGAAATTGATCGACTTTCTCTCCTTAATTTCTCTCAATCCGCTCAACGAAATTAAAAATTCCAACTTGAAAGTTGTAGATCTCAACCTCCTCTTCAAATCCATATAGTTGATTTGTTCTATTACATCATGGATTCGCCAAGATCCGAGATTGAAGGCGAGCCTGTTTTTCTTGGAATTCGTGAAGATGGAGGCATCGACATCGACGAAACTATAGGCAGAGGTAGAGCTCGACTAGGGCTTTAGGCCGGTGGTTGTGGATCAAATTCCGGTCAAACATTGGTGGGCGGGTGTGATAATTAGGTTAACGTGAGGATGGGTTCGGTTATGGCCTGTGATGTGCGTACGAGGTAGAAGATGGTAACGTATATTTTTTATTTAGTTGTTGATTAAGTTTAAATTAAAATCGTAAATTTATAAAAACTATAACTTTTACATACGAGGACC
The DNA here is from genome assembly GCA_030765085.1 of Allium cepa. Lineage (NCBI taxonomy): Eukaryota > Viridiplantae > Streptophyta > Magnoliopsida > Asparagales > Amaryllidaceae > Allium > Allium cepa. The sequence continues at coordinate 589,495,219 of CM060934.1, read as the reverse complement.
GTTTCGGATGAAATAAGAAGCGTTGGAATCGTATCGATGAAGGCTACGTTATAGAGCTAGTTTGAAACTTATTTGAAGCTGGAAATAATTTAAGTCTCAAATAAAATAGTGAGTGTTTATGCGCTCACAATTGACCGAAATATTTTTTATGTAGTTAAATTTATACTATGAAGTGATTGAAAATTTATTTATTATTGTTTGATAAGTTTAATTGAATATAAATTAATTGATAGAATTTAAATTGATAGTTAAATTGAATTACAATTTAGTTACCCGTAAAATACCCAATATATTGATAATTATGAAATTGTTGTGAATTTTATTGACTGTTTGGATGATTGATTGTGATGGATGTTATTAGTTGATATTTTGGATGTTTATTTACTTTGATATATCATGTTATCATCCTGTATATTATTTACAGCATACGAAACTATAAATTGAATTATTTTAAATAAATTAAGAAATAGGTTGAAATGATATATGCATATGACATTTATCTGGATTGAAATGATACATATCTATTCCTGAATTAAATTGAAATAATTAATTCACTTGGTCGTAGGATAGAAAATTATATACGAACCCGAGTTGGTTAAATTAAATTATTTTAAAATTTTTGATTTGAAATTATTTAAATATATTTTGATTTTTAAGAATAAAATCAAATTTATGGAAATTGAATTATTTTCTAATCAAAGCTCAAAATGCTGAAATTTAAATCTAGTAAACAAAATTGTCTAAATAATCAAAGTTGAGATTTTGAAGTTATAATCGAAATATGATTTGAATTTTTGAAATTGATTTGTTTTAAAAGATTGGACTTTTATTCGAACTTTGAATATTTCTAAGAAAAAGTGATATAAATTGATATTTCAAAATTGAGCTTGGAATTGAATTATATTTGAAAATTTGTATTTTTAATTGGGATATTGAAGATAAATTTGATTTAAGTGTTTGAATAGATATTTTGAAAATCAAACTCAGAATTGATATGAATCGAAACGGTTTAAATTTAAGAATTGAGTTGAAATTAATTTGGAATTGGAATTGAATTTAATTAGGAATTGGAATTTGAAATTATTTTGGATTTGGAATTGAAATTAATTTGAAATTGAAATTAATTTGGAATTGGAATTGAAATTAATTTGGAATTGGAAGTGAAATTTATTTGAACGAAATTGGAATCGAAGTAAAATTTGATTTGAAATTGGAATTGAATTGATTAAATCAAAATGGAAATTAGAATTGATTTAAACCGGGAAATTTGGAATTGAATCGGTTTGATTTTGAAACTATTTTCGAATGAATTATTCTAGTATAACGATTTAAAATCTATATTCTTTAAATATTCAAATTATTTTGATTTTCCACACTATTTTACTATATAAACCATTTTTATTACTCAAACTATTTTCTATTAAACTATTTTAACTATTTAACTATTTTAAAACTATTTTCTAAAATTCAAACTGGTCAAAAGGGTGAAATGTTTATATTTAAATCTTGGATTTAAATGTAAATTGGATTTAAGTGGAGTTATAATCTAAATTGCGATTCAAATCAAAATTTTAAGTTAAATCGATATACCGAACCGATTTGACATTTTGAAGTTAAATATGATTTATGAAGTGAATATGGTAATTTCAAAATAGATTGGATTTCGAAACGAATATGATATTTTGATATAAATATGAACTGTTTTCGAAATGTAAAAGTACCAACTGGTGTATAAAATGATGTTTGGTTGTCAACAAGACTGGAGCCTCTTATTGGCATATTCTCTGTCAACATTGGAACCATTTTGACAATTGTATAAGCGGTGGATGATATCGAGAATATAGTGGTTGAATTGGTGAACGTTTACTAGAACGAATTAAGAGAACGATGATTGATAGCTTTGACACTCGTGTCGTAATTAAAATGACTAAAAAAGGAACCTATGTTTGGCCAATGAGGTTAGCTACCTCTAGCGACATTGATCCCTCGTATTACTATTTTGATTTCATATTCGATGGGTGCATCTTTTTCGTTTGGATTGATTGTCGCGGTCGGCCACTGATGGGTTACGACCAGCGAGAAAGGGTAAACTGGTAGAATCCTATCATGGGCATTGCGTCAAGTGCCTTGTCATATTTATCCTTATACGAGCCCATTACGACTTTGGTATAGTACTGTACCTATAAGGGACTCACTGGCTACCGATGTTATTGGTTGTGCTACAGGACCTGCATAGACTACATGCTATAAAAATGTATTAAGGGTATAATGTAAAGCCTTAATGCTATTTTGATATTTATTTTACTGATAGACATTGTCTATTATAGCGTACACTATTATATATAGATAGTTTAACGGATCCTTAGGAGATAGAAAACCCCCTAACATCTCTTAAGTTGTCGCACTCATACTTTGTGATATTGGTTTGACTTATATAAGAGTATTTTAGTCCTGACTCGAGTGTTTTGTTTTTTATATATGCACGGGTCAGTCCTGAGTTTTTCAGGGTATTGAAGATTATTCTCTGAAGGACGAAGACGAAGATTTAATATATTACTACTATTGTTATTCCCTGCATCATGTTATTCTGCCATAGTGATTACTTATCCCTATATATATAACTTTCATAAATGCTATCTAGATTTTAAATCAAATGTATAGTAAGCAGTTTCTTGAATTGTTTATTAGATTATTACATTTTATCATTTCCACTATGAGATTATTATATCTATGTTTCGAATTGTTTAAGATGGACATGTGTGGATTATTGTCAATTTAAACCTTCTAAAATGTGCGTCATCACAATACGATTACCTTCTCGAACGCGATCGAACCTTATAGGAGTATAGCCGCCATGCACTCAACCATGAACGCACGCTCCATCATTCGCCAAAACCCAGATCCAACTGCGCCATCATGTTGCTCGCCACCGGCCTCTCCTCTAAGCTAAGCTTGACCACCTCAGGTCACCTCAAAATCGCAGCCGCCATCGCCACTAGGTTGGCAATTTCTGCAAAATCTGACAACCTACAACACGAATGAGCCATATAGATTGACTCCTCTCGACGCCCTCAACGATAAAGTTCCTTCCGATCATCAAACGGTTGACGATCCACCATCAAAACCCAGACCCTAATATGGACCGCCGAAGCTAAATCATTGATTTTCGGTAAAATTTTGACTTCAATCGGAAAACAAATTACAGCAGAAGATTGCGCTCTTCGAGAGCTTTCCAACGATGTATAATTTGTTATTGTTTGAGGAGTTTAATTTTCTGATTTGATTTTGATTTGAAATTGGATTTGGGAATTAGGGTTGATGTTTTGATGTGAGAAGGAGGAACAGATGAGAAATAAGGTACGTATAGAAATAAAATGAAAAGCTGCTAGGGTTTGAGAAATAAAGTCTATTTATATGGACAAGGATGGATAAGAATGAACGGACAGATCGAATCGGTCGAAACGAATACGCGAACCCGAAAAGCCCGTTCCAATTCTGAAACGAAAGTGGGTCATCCAATATATCGAAATATAGGTTTTCGATAATTTTAAACTTTGTGGAACTAGCTTTAAATCTAAATTCCATTATATATAGAGGTTAGCTTTTTAAAATCAAATTATTTTAATTGAATTCATTAAATTGATTTTTATGCGTTTCGAGCCCACATGATCAAACGCTAAGCCTAATTGCTACGAAACTTGAAATCCAACAATAATTCACTAATACAGATTCGATGAAACTGGTTTCGTCGAAATCCGAGACAGTGACCAAAATGGCTAATTTTCAAGTAAATTAAATAAATTATTATTAAATTAAATTAAATCACTTTTAAATTCAAGTTTAATAGTTAACAATTTTCATCATTTCTGATTACATAGAAATTAATAATCTTTTATAATATTGTTTCCATGTCAAATCCAACATTTAAATGTTGAACTAATTACAGCGTTCAATTACAACTGTAATAAATTTATTAATTATAATTTAAAATTCCAATAAATTCATTTATTTTGATTTACATTCTTATTATTTGTAACGACCCGTAGATTTTAATAATTTTTATAATGTAATTAATTGGAGTTTTGTGAAATTTTAAATAATTGAATTTGAAAACAAAATTTGATATTTGAAATACGTCTATTTAAACATAGCAAATGGTAAATTTTCATAAGATAATATGGAAGTTTATTTTCTTGTATAATTTTATCAAATTTAAATCAGTTAATATTTGATGGTAAAAAAGTTTTCCAAACCTGAATATTTTTATACAATAAATTTGTAAATCATCTTCTGAGTGAGAGCCATATTTCGTTTCATCAAATTTGGACTTTTATTGTTCCCTTTGTCTTATTTTCTCCATTTTAGCAGCATTTTCGGTATCGATTATCGACTTTTGATAGGATGATCGGATCGCTGATATCTGTATACCGTTTTGATCGTCTCGTTGTACTGATCTCTGCGGTATATTCATTCATGTGTTTTGGAGTTTGAGACACGACGAAATCGGTAAACCGGTCAGTCATATCGGTTCCGCATTTAAGTCTTTTGGCCTTTCCCTGTCCTTTCATTTGACAAACAGTTAAATTTAATAGCCGCTAGCAATTTCCCATTAACAGTCAGTAGCCTTTTATATTCCTAAATTTATTTCTGGCTTTTACAATTCATATCGGTTCAAAATATACTTGTTTTTCCTCCACTGTTCATTCTCTTCACTTTCATTTTTGTTTCTGCTCACGAAGAAGAAATTAATCTCTATTGCATTTCTTCACTTCTTTCATTGTAACCTACTCGCCATGTCAAACCCCTCCGGCTCCCAACCACCACCCTCAACCCCTGAAACCCGAGCCCAGACAACCACCGGCCTAGCTTCCATCCATCACTCTTCACCGTTCCACCTGCCGTGCTACTAGAACCTTCGCCGCCCCATATGCTTTGCAACGCACCACTCGCCTACTACATCTTCCCTCACCACTACCACCTTCAATTCCTTACCACCCCACGCAGCTTTCTCTTCAGTCTTTCTGCTAGCCTCGCCCACTTTTTAAGCAGAGCACAGCCCCTCATCGCTGTTATACTCACACTTGGTCTATTTTTCGTAAAAGGTATATATATATATATTATGTTAGTCTATGTATATATATGTTATGTAGGTGTTTGCATGTATATTGTTATGATAATGTTATCTAGTAGGTTTATATATGTTTATATGTTAGTATATAGGCCATTTTTATGTACATATATAATATATATGTGACTTATGTATATAGATAGGGGGAATTAATTTAAAGGAAAAAAATTATATATTTTTAGCCTCAAGGACACGACCTTAATATTTTACCCACAAGGACAAACATACTCCTAAAAATTAATCATAAAGACAAACACTCCTCCATAATTATTCATAAGGACAAATATTTTTCCAAAACTGCCACTGAATTTAAAACTGATTACCGATAACTACAAACCGATACCTAAAAATGCTATCAATAACTAAAAAAATGATACCTAAAGAAAGTTGTCCTTCAGGTAAAAATACTGAAGGTCTGTCCTTGAGGCTAAAATGCTGAGAAATTTTATCCTTGATAATAATTTCCTTATATATATATACACACACACACACAGTTTATCATTGTACTTTTCTCTGCCGTGAAAAGAAGAGAAGGAAAATATAGTATATTTATACAATGTTATATGTTAAATAGTATATATATAAGTTATGATGGTAAGCATATCTCATGTCAGTTGTATATAATATAAATCATGCATGAAAATGTTTGTTTATATAGTATAGCCTCAGATATATGTTTTACATAAAGGTTTCTGTGTTGTAATATGACTTAAAAGTGTATATATAATATGTTCTTTTATAAATCAAATTGTTTCTCTGTTAGTTATACATACATATATATATATATATATATATATATATATATATGTGTGTTTGTGTGTGTGTGTGTAATATAGTTTTCATATAACACATTTGATGTTTATACACACACACACACACACACTTATAGTACAAAAAGTATAAAAGAAACTATATGTTTACTGAACATTGTATTTTAAAGGAAGTGTTATATATATGTTATATTGTTATATATTTACAGTAATATATAGTTTGATTTTTCAAAGACAATATATAAGTTTTGATGGGTGCATGTATTCCCTGCCTTAGCCACATATACTAATAATGAAAGTTTATACAATAGTTCATATATATGTTTGTATATTTGTATGTATCTATATGTTATAGCATCGGTCTATATATCTAAAAGTTATACAGTTTAAAATATACGTGTCTTAACATGCATAAAGGTACTTTTATAAATATATTATATGTTATATAAAGGTTTATAAACTGTATATGATTTTGTATATATGTACAAGCTTATAATTGTATTATATTATCTGTTATTAATTTAACTTGATATGTATGTACAAGCCATATTAGTATTGTATATTATCTGTTGTACAAAATTTTAGTATTATATATATGTCAACTACACATATGTACATTTGAGTTTGATTTCAAAATATACTACATATGTGTTTAATTTAAAACAATGAGTCTGAAATGTATGCATATTTAATTTAAAATGTGTTTGAATTTAGAATATGTTTTGTATACATAAATAGCTATATATATAAGTTCACTTATACCATTAATCTTCATTGATCCAGTTGATTTGATTTCGTGAATTTCAAACTATCAGTTGTGCTCGTCGAATTCGCATTCATTCGTGCCAATATTGCTCTGTTTTGGAATTTGTGCTTGGATTTGCAACTCAATTCACTGACTATTCTCTCTAATCTCGAAAGGTGAGCAATCACTCTCGATTAACGTTCTTATATTTATTAAATTTGATTCCGATTGAAACGACAATTGAAATATGCTGCTGTTATTTCCATTACTATATATGCTATTATCTGTATCTGTTCACCTGTGACATCTGACACCATTATCTATTATTTATATTGATGATATATGCCTGTTATTGATATGTTATATTATAATCATCACTGTTTTCACTCTGCAAGTTCCCTGTTAGTTTAGATTTCCCTATGGGTTGAAATGACACACAACCGAACGATCTTGTAGAATAGGGGAAAATAGTTGTAGGTTGGACTGATAAACCCAAGCGATTTTCATTGACATTGAATTTGGGATTGCGGGTTAAAAAGATATATACACGTAGATATTTAAATTGCGGATTTAAATGATAAATATACGTATCACTTGACCATAGGATAAAAAATTATATACAGACACCGTTGGTCTATGTATATATTTTGAAATCATTTCCATAGTTTTAAAAAGCAGATATATATGTTTTACAGAAATATTGATTTTAAGATATTATATATAAATGTGTTTTTATAAAGGTTTAAATTTTAGATTTCTAAAATTATACGTTTTGAAAATTTTATAATTATAAGTTAGTTTTGAAATTATAAATTTTAAGAATTTACTTATAATTTTACTATTTTAAAATATATAAAATAAGATTTAATATAAAATAAATTTAAATAATAAGCTTTGATTTAATAAAAGTTAATTTAATTAGTATATAATATGTTTTAAATATTATTTAAAATTATATTTTAAAAGTAGATTTTATATAATTTTAATAAATTAAGGTTGGAAAGATAAATTTAAATTGATATGAAACTTATTGCATTTGAGAATTTAAAGATATAATTTTTATAACTTGATTTTGATTTTAATTGATTAAATGAATATTTTAAGAGAATAAATTGGAAGGAATATTTAGTTTATTTAAATTGTAATTTAAGGGTTTATTTAAATGATATTGGATTGAATATGTGAATATTTCAATATTAAATAATAGTAAAGTTGAATTTGAAATATAAACGAATTTATCAAAATTGAGTTATTATAAATGTTTGAATATTTAACGCTGTGGAATCTATTGAAATTGAAATGGTTTGATTTGTAGTTCAAATCAATATTTGGAATCGATATAAAATGGTTTATTGAGATGTTGAATTAAATATAAATTTATGGATTAAGACTTAATTTAATTTAATTTTTGAATTCAGATGATTTGAATCGATTTGTGAACTTGAGGAAACTATTTTACTATCTTAAGTATATATATATATATATATATATATATATATTACTTTATAAAGTATTTAATATAAAATTATTCTAATATAAACTATTTTTAGTATAAATTATTTTAGTATATAAACTATTTTAATATAAACTATTTTAACCTAAAACTATTTTTAATATACTAATTATTTTAATATTAACTATTTATTATATTCAAATTGTTTTATTATATTAACTATTTTATTTATAACTATTTTAATATATATACTATTATTAATATCTAAACTGTGTAAGAGGAAAGTGTTGTGAATTTCAAAGTACTATATTTTCGAAGTGTTATAATTTCAAAATGTTATAATTCCGAAAGAGTTATAATTTTGGCAAGTGTTATGATTTTGGGAATGAATATTATTTTAAGTGAGAAAGGATATCGTATTGATATGATTTGAAATAGATATGATATTTTGGTTTTGAAGTATGATATTGTGAAATGACTATGGTGTTATAATAACAATTGGTTGTTAAAGACACCGGTACCAGTTATTATCATACTCTCTGCCAATACCGAAAACCACTTTAACAACCGTGTACGTGGTGGAGATTCCCGAATGAAGTAGGATGGTGGCGACGGTCCTATATGAGGTATCCACGTGGACCTGACTCCCTTGAGTTAGCTTAAGGTGGCTAAAACAGGAGCAATTGACGGGCCAAGTAAGGTCGTTCCTTTGATTGGGCACATTCCTTCGATACTATATTCCGACTTTATGATTTATTTGGTGGCCACCCATGATTTTGATTTGGAATGTGTTTCAAGGTGGGCGGTAGTAGCTGTTATGCGTTACCACCAGTCCGAAAGTGTAATTGGTATATCTACCCTGGCATTACCTAGTTGTGTCGTGTCACCTACCATATCGAGACCACTACGGGTTTGTTTTGTGTCATACCTATGGAGTGCCCTTTGGTAGCTCCAGTTTACGGGGTATTACGGTACTGAATAGACTATGGCATAATAAAATGTATTACAGGGGATATGGGTAACGCGTTAACGCTATTTTAATAGTTTACTTTACTATAGACATATTACAATAGTGTATATTACTACATAGAAGATAGTTCCACGGATCCTTAGAGGATGGATATCCTTGAAACCCGAGCCCCTCCTCATTGTCATACTCACACTTGGTCTATTTTTCTTAATATATATATATATATGTATGTTTATGTTAGTTTGTGTATATATATGTTATGTAGGCGTTTGCATGCAAATTGTTATGATAGTGTTATCTAGTAGATTTACATATGTTTATATGTTAGTGTATAGGCCAGTTTTATATACATATATAATATATATGTGACTTATACACACACACACACACACACACACACACACATATATATATACAGTTTATCATTGTGGTTTTCTCTGCTGTGAAAAGAAGAGAAGGAAAATATCGCACATTTATACAATGTTATATGTTAAATAGTATATATATATATATAAGCTATTATGGTAAGCATATCTCACGTCAGTTGTATATAATATAAAGCATGTACGAAAATATGAAAATGTTTGTTTATATATAGTATGGCCTCAGATATATGTTTTACATAAAGGTTGCTATGTTATAATATGATTTAAAAGAGTGTGTGTGTGTATATAATATGTTCTGTTGTACATCAAATTGTTTCTCTGTTAGTTATAGATATACTTATATATATATATATATATATATATATGTTTGTAGTATAGTTTGCATATAATGCATTTGATGTTTATATATATACTTATAGTACGAATAGTATAAAATAAACTATATGTTTACTGAACATTGTATTTTAAAGGAACTGTTATATATATGTATATGTTATACTGTTATATATTTACAGTAATATATAGTTTGATTTTTCAAAGACAATATATAAGTTTTGCCGGTGCATGTATTCCCTGCCTTAGCCACATATATTAACAATGAAAGTTTATACAGTAGGTTCATATATATGTTTGGATATTTGTATGTATCTACATGTTACAACATCGGTCTATATATTTAAAAGTTATATAGTTTATACAGTTTAAATATACGTGTCTTAACATGAATAAAGGTACTTTTATAAATATGTTATCTCTTACATAAAGGTTTATAAACCACATATGATTTTGTATATATGTACAAGCTTATAATTGTGTTATATTATCTGTTGTTAATTTTACTTGATATGTATGTACAAGCCATATTAGTATTGTATATTATTTGTTGTATAAATTTTATTATTATATATATGTCTACTATACATGTGTACATTTCGGTTTGATTTTAAAATATACTATATATGTGTTTAATTTAAAACAATGAGTTTGAAATGTATATATATTTAATTTAAAATGTGTTTGAATTTAGAATATGTTTTATGTATGTAAATAGTTATATATATATATATATATATATAATTTCACCTATACCGTTGATCTTCATCAATCCAGTTGATTTGATTTCGTCAATTTCAAACTATCAGCTGTGCTCGTCGAATTCGCGTTCATTCGTGCCAATCTTGCTCTGTTTTGAAATTCGTGCTTGGATTCGTAACTCATTTCACCATCTATTCTCTCTAGCCTCGAAAGGTGAGCAATCACTCACGATTAACGTTCTTATATTTATTGAATTTGATTTCAATTGAAATGACAATTGAAATATGTTGCCGTTATTTATTTACATTGCTATATATGCTATTATCTGTATCTGTTCACCTGTGACATTTGACACCATTATTTGTTATTTATATTGATGATATATCTATGTTATATTATTATCCTTACTATTCTCACTCTACAAGTTCCCTGTTACTTTAGAATTCCTTATGGGTTGCAATGGTACATAACCGAATGATCTTGTAGAATAGGGGAAAATCGTTATGGGTTGAAATGATAAACCTTAGCTATTTTCATTGACATTGAATTTGGGATTGCGGATTGAAAAGATATAACCTCGTAGTTATTTAAATTGCGGATTGAAATAATAAAATATCCATATCACTTGACCATAGGATAAAAAATTATTTACAGACAACGTTGGTCTACACACACACACACACACACATATTTTGAAATGATTTCCATAGTTTTAAAAAGGACATACATATAGTTTTACATAAATATTGATTTTAATATATTACATATAAATGTGTTTTTATAAAGGTTTAAATTTTAGATTTCTAAAATTATATGTTTTGAAAATTTTACAATTATAAGTTAGTTTTGAAATTATAAATTTTAAGAATTTACTTATAATTTTACTATTTTAAAATATATATAATAAGATTTAATACAAAATAAATTTAAATAATAAGATTTGAATTAATAAAAGTTAATTTAATTAGTATATAATATGTTTTAAGTGTTATTTAAAATTATATTTTAAAAGTAGATTTTATATAATATAAAAACTTAAGGTTGGAAAGATAAATTTAAATTGATTTGAAACTTATTGGGTTTGAGATTTTAAAGTTATGATTTTTATAACTTGATTTTGATTTAAAATAATTAAATGAATATTTCAAGAAAATAAATTGGAAGGAATATTTAGTTTATTTAAACTGTAATATAAGTTTTTATTTAAATGATATTGTATTGACTAAGTGAATATTTCAATGTTAAATAATAGTAAAGTTGAATTTGAAATATAAACGAATTTATCAAAATTGAGTTATTATAAATGTTTGAATATTTCAAGCTTTGAAATCTATTGAAATTGAAGTGGTTCGATTTGTAGTTCAAATCTATGTTTGGAACCGATATAAAACGGTTTATTGAGATGTTAAATTAAATTGAAATTTATGGATTAAGACTTAATTTAATTGAATTTCTGAATTCGAATGATTTGAATCAATTTGTGAATTTGAGGAAACTATTTTACCATCTTAGGTATTATATATATATATATATATGTATATATATTAATATAAACATTTTTAATATAAAGTATTTTAATATATAAACTATTATAACATAAACTATTTTAATATAAAACTATTTTTAATATAAACTATTTAATTTACAACTATTGTATATAAAATTATTTTATTATATTAACTATTTTATTTATAACTATTTTAATATATATACTACTATTAATATCTAAACTGTTTAAGAGGAAAGTGTTATGAATTTCAAGGTATTATATTTTCAAAGTGTTATAAGTTCAAAATGTTATAATTTCAAAAGAGTTATAATTTTGGAAAGTGTTATGATTTTGGGAATGGATATTATTTTAAGTGAGAAAGGATATCGTATTGTGAAATGGATATGATATTTTGGTTTTGAAGTATGATATCGTGAAATGACCACGGTGTTATAATAACGATTGGCTGTTAAAGTGACCGCGATCGGTTATTGTCATACTCTCTGCCAATACCGAAAACCACTTTAATAACCGTGTATGCGATGGAGATTCCAGAATGAAGTAGGATGGTGGTAACGATCCTATATGAGGTATATACGTGGACCTGACTCCCATGAGTTAGCTTAAGGTGGCTAAAACAGGAGCAATTGACGGGCCAAGTGAGGCCATCCTCCATCGGGCACATTCCTTCGATACTATATTCAGACTTTGTGATTTATTTAGTGGCCACCCTTGATTTTGATTTGGGATTGTGTTCCAAGGTGGACGGTAGTAGCTGCTATGCATTACCACCAGCCTAGAAGTGTAATTGATATATCTACCTTGGCATTGCCTAGTTGTGTCATGTCACTGTAACGCCCCACTCCGAGACCCACTCTAGTAAAGAGTATTACGGAGTAATACCGTCTACTAGAACGGAGAATAGAGTATAATGGAAGCGACCATATGTAATCAAGCTATAAGTATCTACTGAATACGTCGAATAGGTGGTTTTATTTTCTCAAGTGGTTCAACATATCCAATAGATATTTATAACGAAACTACAATGGCTAAGGAAAATAGGTTCAGAACAAACATAATACTAAATGATAACATCATCATCACAGAGCAGTCACATAATAGTCACAGAACATAGGTACAATATATCGTCAATGCAGATCCAAGTATCAAAAGGTGGGTACAAAGCCACCGCTCACACATGTGAGTCAAAAATATGTACATAAGAGTCTGAAATAACAGAGTAGCTGAATAGTGGACAAATAAAAGAGCTATCTATCAGCATAGCAGATAATGTCCAAGCGGAAGCACAGAAAGCTAAGTCCAGAGACCTAACCTGAAACAACTCGGTCTGACCCGAGCGAAAACACTCGGGTCAGGCTAGCTAAACAATCAGTAATAACTGAGATATATATAATAATGCAGTACATAAATAAAATAGTACTTCTCCAAAGAGAAGAGTAATATGGACTACATGAATATAATGACGATCCCTAATCATCAATAAACAGTAAAAATCTCCAAAGAGAATATCAACACCAAAGTGTGGAATAAATAAAATCGCCTCATATCATCGGCTTAGCCAAAGCTATATAAAGTTGCCCATAGGCAATAATCCCAAGAGTGACCAGAGTCAATAATCAATGCCCAAGCAAAGATCGATGCTCCAAAGAGCAATAGGGATATACTGAAAAGTCAATGAAATTAAACACTGAAAAGCAGTGTCCAGAGACACTGTGAATCCACAAGGTAATCGCACTTACATCGTATGGTTCCATAGAACCAACACCGAATGGCGATACTCGAATGGATATAAAATCATTAGATAATACAAATATTGCACGTGCACCGACCAAAGTCGTTCTTGTCAAGTACTGTAGAGTTGTGATCGATCACTCGCATAGATGCGGAACGCGCGAGACGGCGAGATCCTTCCCAGAAGGATAAAGGCCCAGAGGCGCACGCCGAAAAATAAACTACTCCATAGAGCAGGTGTCCAGAGACGGTTGCCCAGAGGCGTGGTGACCCAGAAGTCCAGTACTGGCCGTCCAGAGGCTAATGTGTCACTAACTTCTTGGAGAGGAACCCGTAAAGTGTTAACAATGAGTCCCATACCCCACGTTCGCACTAAACGGTTTACTAACCAATAGCAAGCTCACACTCCAAACAATTAAAAGTCCACCTCGTATCATCGGTAAACTAGACCCAAAGGTCAAAACAATCAACCGAATAGGTCGGGGATTAACCGGAAAGAAAATACACACGGTTCCATAGGCCAGAGATTTCCTAACCGTTTAAGCACCTTTCCACTTCGCTCGACGTGCTAAAAAGTGAGTGTGAGATTTTTATTACAGAAAATAATGGTGCGAAACGGATTTTAATTGATTTTGAAATCACTTTAAAACGGCTTTTGAAAACTCTCTATTATGGAGTAATTAATTTAATAATTAAAATAATATTATATAATAATTTTGAAAGCCATTTTGGAGTGAAAAATCCTTTTAAAATAGTTCATAAAAACCCATGTACGAAATCCAGAGACAAATCTCAAAGAAATCGATAAAACCAGAAAATCCCTGAAAATATTCTAAGTGTTGGAAAATAGTCTAAAACTGACGCGAACCCAAGTTCGGAAAATTATACGGACCCGCAAACTGAATCCGAATGGCATGAAAATTGGTAGGAATGTAGTCTGACATTCCTACTTCAGAACACAAAAAGAATTACTCAATTCCGACTTGAAATGAAGTCGCAGCGACGCTTCAAAGTCAGACCCGGAAACAGTGAATACACTGTTTCAGGCTGAGATCCGGGTCCCTCTTCGACAGCAATTTCGAAGAGTTAAATGAATTCGGATACTAATCAAACATTCTGGACATGGAGTTCAGAACTCCAGCTTTCCAACGAGTCCAAAAACGTTGGATTTCAACCAAGAATGTGACCGTGGCAATGTCACAAAGTTCAGTCTCAAAACTGCAACCAGAAGAAAAAAATGCTTTCATTTCATTTTTTTCTCTCTTGGGCCCCCAGCCCGCTTGGGCTGAGGGGACTTGGCGCCCGCCCCCCCCCCCCCAGCCCAAGCGGGCTGGGGAACTTGGGCCCGCCCCAGCCCGCTGCGGGCTGGGGAAATCAAGGCCGCCCCAGCCCCTTGCGGGCTGGGGTCAGGTGGGCCGCCCCAGCCCGCTGCGGGCTGGGGACTTGGGCCCACCCAGCCCGCTGCGGGCTGGGGACTTGGGCCCGCCCAAGCCCCTTGCGGGCTGGGGAATATGGGCCGCCCCAGCCCCAAGCGGGCTGGGGAAAAGGGACCCGCCCCAGCCCTTGCGGGCTGGGGGGAAAAGGGGCCGCCCCAGCCCCTTGTGGGCTGGGGTCTGTGGCCCGGGCGGGCTGGGGGCCTGTGCGCGCCCGGGCTGGGGCCTGGGTGCAACCCAGGCCTGTCCTGGTGCATCAGATCCCTTTTTCAGCCATTTTCTAGGCTGTGCATTTCCAGCCTGCAGAATTTTTGCATTTTAGTGGTTTTTGGGGTGTTTTTTTTCTTCAGTTTTTGGCATTAAATTTTCACCAACATTACAACTAGTAACAATTACTAATCAATAGTAATTACCTTAATGAAGCAAAGGATCAAACACTTAGAGTGCAACAATCAAAGCAAGCAAACTCCTCACCCCAAGCAAAGATCAAGAGACTTCAAGGACCCAAAATCACAAAAACAAAACAATGATTACAACCAAATGGGAGAGATTAAATAAGGATTAAATAGGATTAGGGATTAAGAGAGATTGCATTACCTTCCTTCTTTTTTTTCTAGGATTTAAACTAATTATGAAGTGAAGAAGGAGCTTCTAAAGGGAGGCCATTAATTTTGTTTAGATCTTGGTTTTAGGAATTTATGAAGAGGAGGAGGGTTAGGGTTATGAGTTTAAGATATTATATAGGAGGGGGTTAGGCTAATGGGTTATGGTAAGGGGGTTTTAAAACCCATTAGGACTTAGTTTATATTCTAAGTTATCATGTGAACCAAAATCCTAATAGGCATCCTAATATTAATTAAAACCATATAATTATCTCATTTGGCCCATTAACCCATAATATTTTAATTTGCAAACCAATTGCAAAAATTTGTTTAGCCCCCTTTTTAACTTAAAATCATAATTTTTAACTTATCATTCGGTAATTGCAATATCAGGGTTGTTACAGACTCCCCCCCTTAAGGAAATTGCGTCCCCGCAATTCCTGAAATATAGAAGTCGTCTATAACATCTAATCCACAAAAGGAATACAGAAGATAAAATATAGATGCTCACCCGTGCCGGAAGATGAAAGAAAACCAGGATAAGTACGCTCGATGAATTCTCTGGTCTCCCAAGTGCAGTCCTTAGGATTAGACGACCATTGAATCTTCACAAGCGGAACCTCTTTGTTTCGAAGACGTCTGATCTCCGAATCAAGCACACGAAGAGGTTGCTGCTCTATAGATAGATCGGATGAGATCTTCAAATCAGGTACGATATGAGGCTCGATAATAGAATCAGGATTGCGCACACACTTGCGAATCTGAGAAACATGGAACACATCATGTATTCAAGAGAAATGAGCAGGTAGAGCCACTCTATAGGTGACAAGGCCGATGCGTTTCGTGATAGGAAATGGTCCAATATAGCGAGGGGCCAGTTTCCCTGTAGAACTGAAACGCACAACCCCTTTCATGGGAGAAACCCGAATAAAGACAGAATCGCCAATGGAGAACTCAAGAGGCTTCCTACGGTTGTCCGCTTAGGATTTCTGGCGGTCCTGTGCCTCTTTCATTCTCTGACGGATAAGCACGATCTTCTCAGAAGATTCCCGAACTGAATCTGGACCAAGAATGAGCTTCTCGCCAGACTCTAACCAACAAGCAGGAGAGCGACATGGCCTTCCGTAGAGAGCCTCGAAAGGTGCCATGCCGATACTAGACTGATAGCGGTTGTTGTAGGAGAACTCTACGAGCGGTAAGTGATCCTCCCAACTACCTCCGAAATCCAGAATACAACAGCGCAAAAGATACTCTAAAACACGATTCACCCTCTCCGTCTGACCGTCGGTCTGAGGATGATAAGCAGTCGAGAGATTCAGCTTCGTGCCCAAAGCTGACTGTAGGCACTTCCAGAAGTGACTAGTAAAGATAGTGTCTCGATCACAAACGATAGAGCTAGGAATGCCATGAAGTCGAATGACTTCCTTCACATAGAGCTTGGCCAACTGAGGTGCAGTCCGAGTGGACTTAATCGGAATGAAATGAGCCGATTTGGTCAAGCGATCAACAATAACCCAGATAGAAGTATGGCCTGATCTCGATCGAGGCAGACCGTCAATGAAATCCATGGATATCTGATCCCATTTCCATAATGGAATCTCTAGAGGCTGAAGAAGACCAGATGGACGCTGATGCTCGGCCTTGATCTATTGACAAGTCATGCAACTACTCACATAACTTGCCACATCTCTCTTCAAACCCTCCCAATAATATAGCCGGCACATATCGGCATACATCTTACTTGAACCGGGATGTATAGTGTACTTAGTGCGATGGCACTCGTCCAGAATGTCACGCCTAAGTGATAAATCAGATGGTACAACAATACGGTTCTTCCTACGAAGACACCGATGAAAATCAAGAGAATAATCCAGCAATGTCTCATCACTGGATCCCGACTCGAGAAGATGAATAAGATGCAATAAGTATGGATCCTGCCGCTGAGCATGGGCAATGCGATTCAATAAGATAGGACGAGCTTCTAAGCTGAATAATAAGCCCGGAGAATTAGAAGATGGAGCTCGATCTCTAATATCACACAAAGATAGGGTCTCAAGAATATCCCACTCGGCATCATCATAGAAACTACCGCCGAGTGCTTGCGACTAAGCGCATCTGCAACACGATTACCCTTGCCAGGGGTATACTGAATATCTAAATCATATGAGGCGAGAAACTCAAGCCATCGCTGCTGCCTCATATTGAGATCTCTCTGGCTAAAAAGATACTTTAGATACTTGTGATCGGTGTAAAGAATGAAGCGTTCGCCTAATAGAAAGTGACGCCACGTCTTTAAATACAAAGACGATAGCTGCCAACTCAAGATCATGAGTCGGATAGAGAACCTCATTCGACCGTAGCTGCCTAGAAGCATAAGCAACTACCCGATCCTTCTGCATAAGCACAGCACCGAGGCCGCTACCACAAGCGTCGGTGTAAACAACAAGATCCTGGTTACTCTCAGGAACCACAAGAATAGGAGCATGAGTGAGAAGTTCCTTCAGTCGCTGAAAGGAAGCTTCACACTTATCAGACCAAATAAAGCGAACACCCTTACGAGTCAGCGTCGTAAGGGGAAGTGCAACTCGAGAGAAATCCTTGATAAACCGACGGTAATAACCCGCCAGACCAAGGAAGCTGCGAATATCATGAACGTTCTCGGGCTGCTTCCAATTCTGAATAGCTTCGATCTTTGCAGGATCGACAGAAATACCCTCAGATGATACAATATGGCCCAAGAACTTGACCTTGCTCTCCCAAAAATGGCACTTGGAGAGCTTGGCCTTAAGCTGATGCTGACGAAGAGTATCCAAGACGATCCGCAAATGATGAGCATGCTCTGTCTCGGATCTAGAATAAATAAGAATATCGTCGATGAAAACCAGAACGAATCTATCGATGTATTCCCGGAATACTCGATTCATAAGATCGACGAAGAAAGCTGGTGCGTTCGTCAAGCCGAATGGCATGACCAACCACTCAAAAGAACCATAACGAGTGCGGAAAGCGGTAAGAGGGATGCTATCTTCCGCAACTCGGAGCTGATGAAATCCGGTGGCAAGGTCGAGCTGTGAAAAGACCTTCGCACCGCTCAACTGATCAAACATATCGTCTATCCGTGGCAATGGATAACGATTTCTGATGGTCAACTCATTAAGCTTGTGATAGTCAATGCAAAACCTAAGAGAGCCATCGGGCTTCTTAACGAAGACGACAGCAGCACCCCATGGCGAAGAACTGGATCGAATGAACTGCTTCGCCTCAAGCTCAACTAACTGTTTCCTGAGTTCCTCATTCTCCTTAATAGACATCCTCGTGGGAGGACGCCTAACAGGGTGGGAGCCTGGAATGAGATCGATGCGGAACTCAATGGCCCGCTTTGGCGGCAGGCCTGATACTGGCTCGAATATATCGGGGAAATCCCGAACAACAGGAATACGAGGTATGTCCAAGTCCTCATCTCGTGAATCAAGAGAAAATAAAGTAACATCAGAAAGCCCAACATCTTGAAGAACAATAGCTAACGGAGAGGATGAGTCAGGGTGATGAATGAATAATATCCGCTCCGAACAAATAATTTTGGCGTCATGCTGAACGAGCCAATCCATGCCAAGAATCATATCAAAACCCAAATACTCCATAACGTGCAGATTCGCACGGAAAGAAAATCCACACAGATCAATATCTATATTCTCACAAAGCAAGCTAAGGGTCGTGGATCCGCCGATGGGATTTACAATCCTTAGTGAAGAAACCAGACAAGTAACATCCAAGGATAAAGCATCTACTAGCTCCTTTGATACGAATGAGTGAGAGGCACCCGTATCAAAGAGAACTCTACAAGATCTACCATGAAATAAAATAGAACCTTCGAGAACGGAAGGATGCGTACCTCGAGGCTGAGCTGAAGATGCAGGAGCCTTGGCAGCATTAAGCTTGCCAGGCTTGGCACTAGCTGGAGCAATAGGACAAGTGGAGATCCTGTGTCCCTCCTTCTTGCAGAAGGTGCAATAGAGAGGTTTGGGGCACTCTCAAATAAAGTGATCTGGAGAACCGCAGTTGAAGCATTTCTTCGGAGGACGGGTTCCACTAGGCTGTGACTGAATCTGAGGCTGAGTCCGAGGCTGAGCCTGGACAGCAGAACCGCCAGTCTTCTTCTTCTTATTCCAAGGCTTGGTCTTCTGAAATGGACCCCGCTTCTGATCGGGGTTTCTGGAACCCCCACCATCATCATCACTATGCTCCATCTCGACTGACTCAAGATGTAAAGCTGCATCGACTAGCTTCTCGAATGAGAGCTCAAGCTGAAGCATTGCCTCTTCAGATATTTTTTCAAGCCCTCAACAAATTTGAGGTTCCTCTTATAAGGAGTAGCAATAAACTCAAGGCCGTACGTGGACAGGGCCTCGAAGGAAGAAACATAGTCGGATACGGAGGACTTCCCCTGCTTGAGATCAAGAAAGCGGCGAGCAAGGGAGTTCTTCTCTGACTCTGGGATGAATTTGAGCTCAAATCTCTGACGAAACTGAGCCCAAGTAAGCGTGGTCTCATCGACCTCGGCAATAAGTAGTTCGTACCAATCCAGGGCACGACTCAGAAGCTGACTAGAAGCAATAAGAACACGGTCATGATCCGGGATATCCATACGAGTGAATATGCGCTCGCATATCCGAATCCAAGCCTGGACCTCTAAGACATTCTCGGAGCCACTGAACGGCTTCCCTCCGAGATGGGTAAAATCACTGCAGAGACGCGCAAAAACAGACATGCGCGGAGCATCAGCAACAGGGGCTGGAGACTGAGAATGAGACTGAGAATTCCGAGCCAACTCCATGATCTGGTCGGTAGTCATGAACACGCCCTCTGGATGAGTGTTGCTGGACTGCCCAGCAGCACTAGTCTGACGTGTGGTCCTCCCTCTTCCCCTTCCAGACATACTGAAAGTCAAACGGGAATTAGAGTTAGACATGATTCAATGATAGATACTTAATTAAGGAATACTACGGAATATAATAAATTCCTACACATATTCCTAACTTATCTATCAATAAGAATAAGGAAGGGATTTGATTTAATTCGGATCCAATTAAAATGTATTGTACTAAGTGTATCCGTTCTGTGTTTGTTATGCTTAATTCTGAACCTCGCTCTGATACCAAGTTGTAACGCCCCACTCCGAGACCCACTCTAGTAAAGAGTATTACGGAGTAATACCGTCTACTAGAACGGAGAATAGAGTATAATGGAAGCGACCATATGTAATCAAGCTATAAGTATCTACTGAATACGTCGAATAGGTGGTTTTCTTTTCTCAAGTGGTTCGACATATCCAATAGATATTTATAACGAAACTACAATGGCTAAGGAAAATAGGTTCAGAACAAACATAATACTAAATGATAACATCATCATCACAGAACAGTCACATAACAGTCACA
Organism: Allium cepa; assembly: GCA_030765085.1. NCBI lineage: Eukaryota > Viridiplantae > Streptophyta > Magnoliopsida > Asparagales > Amaryllidaceae > Allium > Allium cepa. The sequence continues at coordinate 589,474,018 of CM060934.1, read as the reverse complement.
GAACATAGGTACAATATATCGTCAATGCAGATCCAAGTATCAAAAGGTGGGTACAAAGCCACCGCTCACACATATGAGTCAAAAATATGTACATAAGAGTCTGAAATAACAGAGTAGCTGAATAGTGGACAAATAAAAGAGCTATCTATCAGCATAGCAGATAATGTCCAAGCGGAAGCACAGAAAGCTAAGTCCAGAGACCTAACCTGAAACAACTCGGTCTGAACCGAGCGAAAACACTCGGGTCAGGCTAGCTAAACAATCAGTAATAACTGAGATATATATAATAATGCAGTACATAAGTAAAACAGTACTTCTCTAAAGAGAAGAGTAATATGGACTACATGAATATAATGACGATCCCTAATCATCAATAAACAGTAAAAATCTCCAAAGAGAATATCAACACCAAAGTGTGGAATAAATAAAATCGCCTCATATCATCGGCGTAGCCAAAGCTATATAAAGTTTCCCATAGGCAATAATCCCAAGAGTGACCAGAGTCAATAATCAATGCCCAAGCAAAGATCGATGCTCCAAAGAGCAATAGGGATATACTGAAAAGTCAATGAAATTAAACACTGAAAAGCAGTGTCCAGAGACACTGTGAATCCACAAGGTAATCGCACTTACATCGTATGGTTCCATAGAACCAACACCGAATGGCGATACTCGAATGGATATAAAATCATCAGATAATACAAATATTGCACGTGCACCGACCAAAGTCGTTGTTGCCAAGTACTGTAGAGTTGTGATCGATCACTCGCACAGATGCGGAACACGCGAGACGGCAAGATCCTTCCCAGAAGGATAAAGGCCCAAAGGTGCACGCCGAAAAATAAACTGCTCCATAGAGCAGGTGTCCAGAGACGGTTGCCCAGAGGCGTGGTGACCCAGAGGTCCAGTACTGGCCGCCCAGAGGCTAATGTGTCACTAACTTCTTGGAGAGGAACCCGTAAAGTGTTAACAATGAGTCACATACCCCACGTTCGCACTAAACGGTTTACTAACCAATAGCAAGCTCACACTCCAAACAATAAAAAGTCCACCTCGTATCATCGGTAAACTAGACCCAAAGGTCAAAACGATCAACCGAATAGGTCGGGGATTAACCGGAAAGAAAATACACACGGTTCCATAGGCCGGAGATTTCCTAACCGTTTAAGCACCTTTCCACTTCGCTCGACGTGCTAAAAAGTGAGTGTGAGATTTTTATTATAGAAAATAATGGTGCGAAACAGATTTTAATTGATTTTGAAATCACTTTAAAACGGCTTTTGAAAACTCTCCTATTATGGAGTAATCAATTTAATAATTAAAATAATATTATATAATAATTTTGAAAGCCATTTTGGAGTGAAAAATCCTTTTAAAATAGTTCATAAAAACCCGTGTACGAAATCCAGAGACAAATCTCAAAGAAATCGATAAAACCAGAAAATCACTGAAAATATTCTAAGTGTTGGAAAATAGTCTAAAACTGACGCGAACCCAAGTTCGGAAAATTATTCGGGACCAGCAAACTGAATCCGAATGGCATGAAAATTTGTAGGAATGTAGTCTGACATTCCTACTTCAGAACACAAAAAGAATTACTCGATTCCGACTTGAAATGAAGTCGCAGCGACGCTTCAAAGTCGGACCCCGAAACAGTGAATACACTGTTTCAGGCTGAGATCTGGGTCCCTCTTCGACAGCAATTTTGAAGAGTTATATGAATTCGAATACTAATCAAACTTTCTGGACATGGAGTTCAGAACTCCAGCTTTCCAACGAGTCCAAAAACGTTGGATTTCGACCAAGAATGTGACCGTGACAATGTCACAAAGTTCAGTCTCAAAACTGCAACCAGAAGAAAAAAATGCTTTCATTTCATTTTTTTCTCTCTCTTGGGCCCCCAGCCCGCTTGGGCTGAGGGGACTTGGGGCCCGCCCCCCCCCCCCCCCCCCAGCCCAAGCGGGCTGGGGAACTTGGGCCCGCCCCAGCCCGCTGCGGGCTGGGGACTTGGTCCCGCCCCCAGCCCGCTGCGGGCTGGGGAATGTGGGCCGCCCCAGCCCCAAGCGGGCTGAGGAAAAGGGACCCGGCCCAGCCCTTGCGGGCTGGGGGGAAAAGGGGCCGCCCCAGCCCCTTGCGGGCTGGGGTCTGTGGTCAGAGCCTGTGCGCGCCCGGGCTGGGGCCTGGGTGCAACCCAAGCCTGTCCTGGTGCAACCAGAGCCCTTTTTCAGCCATTTTTTAGGCTGTGCATTTCCAGCCTGCAGAATTTTTGCATTTTAGTGGTTTTTGGGGTGTTTTTTTTCAGTTTTTGGCATTAAATTTTCACCAACATTACAACTAGCAATAATTACTAATCAATAGTAATTACCTTAATGAAGCAAAGGATCAAACACTTAGAGTGCAACAATCAAAGCAAGCCAACTCCTCACCTCAAGCAAAGATCAAGAGACTTCAAGGACCTAAAATCACAAAAACAAAACAATGATTACAACCAAATGGGAGAGATTAAATAAGGATTAAATAGGTTAAGGGATTAAGAGAGATTTCATTACCTTCCTTCTTCTTCTTTTTTCTAGGATTTAAACTAATTATGAAGAGAAGATGGAGCTTCTAAAGGGAGGCCATTAATTTTGTTTAGATCTTGGTTTTAGGAATTTATGAAGAGGAGGAGGGTTAGGGTTATGAGTTTAAGATATTATATAGGAGGGGGTTAGGCTAATGGGTTATGGTAAGGGGGTTTTAAAACCCATTAGGACTTAGTTTATATTCTAAGTTATCATGTGAACCAAAATCCTAAGAGGCATCCTAATATTAATTAAAACCATATAATTATCTCATTTGGCCCATTAACCCATAATATTTTAATTTGCAAACCAATTGCAAAAATTTAAATTCCCAAAAATTTGTTTAGCCCCCTTTTTAACTTAAAATCATAATTTTTAACTTATCATTCGGTAATTGCAATCTCAGGGTTGTTACAGTCACCTACCATATCGAGACCATTACGAGTTGTTTGTGTCATACCTATGGAGTTCCCTCTGGTAGCTCCAGTTTACGGGGTATTACGGTACTGTATAGAATATGGCACTATAAAATGTGTTAAGGGGGTATGGGTGATGCCTTAATGCTATTTTAATAGTTTGCTTTACTATAGACATATTATAAGAGCGTATATTACTACATTGTAGGTAGTTCAACAGATCCTTAGAGGATGGATATCCCAAACATCCTTTGAGGTACTTGTATTTTAGTGGATATTTCACTTGAGTTGGATATATTGATATAAGAATGTCAATCCTGACTCGAATGTTTTGTGTTTTTCTTTATGCTCAGGTCAGACGGAGTGTCACAGCATTTGAGACCCACCTTTGGAGTTGGACCTTCACTTGGAGATCCATCTATATCTATTCAGCTTTCAGTTATTCAGTTAACTCCAGTTATATTCATATTTTGTCTTTTGACTATAGTATTCGAGACTTCTGTTGTATGTTCTTTTAACTCTGTTATATATATGTAGTAGCTTCATAAACTATTATTCTTTTATTTCCGTTGCTTATTGTTATATTACTCTGTGTCGGTGATTCTGTTATTTATTTATTTACTGTATATGCTGAGTTTTGTCAAATATAAATTAACAATATGATATTTTGAGCAATTCAAGTCCGACATGTGTGGATGCGAATGGTTTGAAAATATCGGGATGTTACATTATTCAATCAACAATACTTTGTAAATTTTATTAACATGAGTTTATATTTTATTACATTTATTATTTTACAGTTAACATCTTTTACCATATTAACTGCAATGATTAATTACGTTAATTTTTTTTGATTTCCAAATTAATTCCAAACATATTAAATAATGAGATGATAAACAAACAATTGTTACTTTTAAGTAATTTAATCACATTTATAAATTTATTGTTTGCAACAAAGATTACAACTACTTACCGTATCGCTTATTTCATATTCTATGTTAACCAATTACAATTAGTTATATACAATCTCACCATTAAATACAACTTTTAATTTATTTCCTTAATTTCAATTTATAAACAAATTAACTTTACAATTATTTCCATTGATTGAAATTACATTAAAATAGTTATCAATTAAATTAAATCGTCATTATTAAATTACGTTCTAGTCATTTTTCTCATTAATAAGTCACAAATTTAATTTCTTCCAAAATAATTAACAAAATATTATTTAATTTAACATTTTTAATTATCGAAAAATACGGGTCGTTACACTCTCCCACATTCAGAACTTTTCATCCTCGAAAAGGAACAAGAAGTGTAACGACCCAGAATTTCTATCATTTGAAATTCGTATATTTAATTAATTTTAAATATTCACTAATGAATTTTATAAGCTAAGTGAATTAAAATTTTGAATATAAGAATTTAATTGGATAATTAAATCGATAATTTAATATTGAAATTAAAGAAATAATTGGAAATTGGATTTAATGTGATTAAAATTGATTTGTAAAGTGTATTAAATCATATTGGAGTTAGAATGATGTTATAGAACTTTTAGAATTGAATTAAAAGTTAAATTTTGGAAATTGAATATTTTTATATTTAATCGACGAGTTAAAATAGTCATTTTTCAAAAAGTCTCGGATTTCGACAAAACCATTTTCATCGGATCCGTAATGTTAAATTATTGTATAGTTTCAAATTTTGTGTCAATCGGATTTATGGTTTGTCCGGGGCAAGCTAAAACGCGTAGAAATCGATTCGAGTGAATTTTGAATTTAAATAGTCGATTCAAAAACTTATCTTCCAAATTTGATCGAATTGGCTCCCGATATATATTCCATTGCATTCGGAATGGGGGTAAAATATTTTAAACGCCAGGCGGCACGCTTCATTTGGAGTTCGGAAAAATTTCGGGTGAATAGTGTCGCGTAATTTTCTATAAAAGGACCCCATTCTCTTCAATTTACACTAAACCCTAATCAGAAACCCTAGACGCCACCTCTAATTTTAATGGCCAAAAAACTCTCTTCTTCTTCCTTAATTTTCTTCAAATCCGTGAATCGATTCAATAAACTTCCTAAATGAAAGTTGTAGACAACGATGAGATCTACGAATTCCACGGCTACGATTGAATTTCGAGCCACGTATCAACGGTAAATCGAGCATGAATACCCGGATGTCGCGCACGATTTTCGAGGCGCAGGGGAGGCCGAGTTTGTCGGCGTTGGTGGTGATGGGTGAGCTCGTCGTGGCCTTTCGAATGAAGGTGCTCTATCGACATGAAATCGATGGTGGGGGGTCGCGTTAATTCGTGATGGAGGCGGCTAACGGGTTATGTACGCAATTCTTTCCTCATGAACGAACAAGATGATGGCAACGGTCACGATTCCATTCCCTGGGAGCAACGGGCGAGATGATAGAAGGGTTTGGAAATTTAAAATAAATTTGTAAATTATTATATAAATTTGTATAAACTTTAAAAACTGATATCTTGTTCATACGAGGTCCGTTTTGGACAAAACGAATTGCGTCGGCTTCATATAGACGAACACTACGCGATGGAACTAGATTGGAGTTGATTGGAGCTAATGAAAATTTTGGGTAAAATTAAACGCGCGTTTAATTTTATTCGAAATAAAACACTGCAACTGTATTTGAGACAAGGTGAGAACTTCTCACTCAATCGAATTGTTTTGATTTAAATTTTAAATAATTAAATTTAAAATTGCTTGATTGTGTTGATTGTATGCTTGGATGATAAATTATTATCTGTTGTATTGAAATAGACCCTATACGTCGTATATTAAGCGGATGTTATTTATTAAACACATATACCGCGATAATTCCAACTTGAATGGAATTGGTATTATATATGTACTTGGAGTTGATTTTCCTGCATTATATAGCGGATGGGACCCTATTGCGTCGCATAATAGCGAATAATATTTTATATAAACCCATATACCGCGATATTCCGTATTGGAACGGAATTGGTATTGTGCTAACATCTGTGGATGCAGGGAAACAGGTTGGAGGGATCAAACTTAATTCCTCACCCGTATTGATTTATTTACAGATATTGTGATATATACAGTTACCATATGATATATGATGTTTTGGATGCCGTGATTGTTATATTTGGTGCTGTTGCAGCATTGGGCCTATTTTTGGAGTTTTAAAAATGTTAAAGTAACGATTTCGAATTTAAAAAGATTTTAAAGTTATTTTTGAAAATATACGTTTTATTGAATTTTGAATTTGATTCATTTTCAATAAATAAACGTTATAATTTTTATATTATAAAAACTATGATTTTTGACAAATATAGTTGAAAATTTATTTTTGAAATATGGAGTTAATGAGTTTTAAAAAATAGTTTAAAATTAAGATTTTGAATTTATTATAAAAACTTTATATATAAGATTTATAAAATTTGATTTTTTTTAAATCAAAGTGACGAAATTAAAAAGGAGTTTTTAAAGACTTTTTAAAATGATGATTGTAAATGGATTTTATTAAAGAATAGATTCTACGATTTTGAAGTTATAAAAAGAATGAATTTGTAAATAGAGAATTATAAGAAATTTGCTTATAATTTGGATTTTTGCGTGTAAATGGGATATGGATAGAAGTTGTTAATAAATTGCTTTATAAGTTGAAGTTGTTATAAAATATAAATGGAATTTATAAACATTGATTTATAAATCCAAAATCGACTTATTTGATAAGTTAATTATTATGGCTTATTAAAGGTGATATATTCACGATTTTGAGACAGTGAATAATATATTAAAGAAATGTTTTAGGGAGTGATCTTTTAAATAGAATTTAAAACGATTTGAAGTGTTTTAAAATGTATAAGTGTCGAAACCATAGATTGTAACATTCATTGTTGAAATAGACGTTTTCGAGAAATAGAAGAAAATGGTGGACTATAACACTATTGTTATAGTAAATGATTTTCGAAAGGAAATGTTTTATATAGTATTGGGTTTATATATCTATCTTAATTTCGAATCCCTATACTGGTGATTTTGGGTTGTCGTAACGGTATTTTATGCAACATTCGTTTTGACTCAAATGGATATGTTCAAGAGAATGTTTTCCTTAAAAGGATAAAATATACACTTAATCGTGTTTTAAGTATATCGAATATTTTCTAAGTATTGAAAATAAATGGATGTGTGAATTACTTATTGTTAAATAGGTATTTGGAGATGTTTTCCAATGTAGAAATAGAAATGGTTTAGATAATATATATTTTTAAATAAATTAAAGTGAATATCCGGTAAGTTATTTAATTTATGGAAGATTAATAAAAAGGGCCTAGTGATTGTTATGGTGCAAGATATTTGTTTGTTGACTTAGTAGTTAAACAACCGACTATAAATATTTACCTTTAAATGAGTATTTGTGGTCATTTTCTTGAATGCTACACTTGTTTTAAAATATTTCGCTCGTTATTCGGTTAAGCCGGGAGAGGACCTTTGTGTCATAAATCCCATTCCGAATAGTGATACGACGTATATGGATAGCACTGAAGACCGGTGGTGAAGACCGGGTATTTTCGAGAACGAGAGGATAACTCGTTGATTGTCTCTGCACTGAGTCGCGCCGGTATAGAGATTCCCTAAGTGATGGAAAGTCCGATCGGGATTGTGAATACCCGAATTGCAAGGGCTTCTTCGGAAGTGCCTTCGGTTCTGTTCGAACCCAGAATAGACTTGAATGGATTGTATGTCTGACATTATACTTTGAGATATAAAGCAGATTTCTTTCAAATACATTTCTGTTGGTGGCGGAGAATTTATTCTCTAAGCTTAACACCCTTCTCTGAGACATACGAGCTTGGAGGTTATGTAGCTGAAGGTTATCAGTGATATATTCCCAATTTGGTGATGTGGCATGCTGAGTGCTGCTGATCATTTGTTGATCAAAGCGTGGCCTTTGTGAAAGCGTAGCTTTGTGGACGAGACTTCGTCGAACCTCACACCCCGAAATGGTCGAAACAGGAAAGATGCGGCAAGGTTATTGGAGGTAGCGCCCCTTAGGGTATGTGCATTTCCTTCTGGATAGAAGTGGTATCATGGTATGGAGCCCAGATACTTAACTTATGTTGTTATCACAGATATATATATATATATTACTTTGTGATTTGTTGTTTGGATCCCGGGAAAGGTCGTTTACGGCCGGGGGATGGCATACTCGTGTCGGTAGTTACCCAGTTAGGGGTAACCCGGCCTTGTGTTGGCAGAGATCCGGTTAGGTTCTCGGGGCGTCCTTCCAGAGGCGTTTCCATGTGGCAATGGGAAGTTCCTTGGCCTGACCATTTGTTGGAAATCCAAAGAAACAATACGAACCCTTTACGATTGCAAATTGTATAACCTGCCTCCTTAGGAGGTAGCTATAGCAGGCATAATATAATGGTACCTATGATGGTTAAGATTTATATTCTACTTTCGAAATGGTTTTCCACATTTTGCACTTATACTAATAACATTGAAAAGAAATTTGCGTATCAAGCATCTTTGACTATCATAAGGAGAAATCTCCTCCAAGTTCTGCATTTGCATTGTGTGTGGCGGGAGGCCTTATGGTAGTTACATTTTCCAAAAGCATTGTGAATTTATTTTAAAATATTTCGTTGTTTATTTTTAAAGATATAACTGTTTAAGTTCTCACACCAGTTACATGACTGACTTGGAGTTTATTGTTCTCTTCCTAAACTCTGGGTGCCCACCAATTTGTACACGGGCAGTCTAGAGTCAGGTTATCAGGATATTCAGGAATTCAGGAGTTGTTGTAGAGATTTGGAGGCAAGCTGGATGGCTTGGCGTATCAACTAGTATATAGTATTTCTTTTCCGCTGTTTGTTGTTGTAAACCCTGATAATGTAATGAAATGTGATGAAATGTAATAACTGATATAGTTCTTTGTTTAAAGTTCCGCTGCGATTGTGAGACTCTGATATTGTGTCGTTTTCTTCTTTCTTACTTTCTTCTTCTACCTTTTTCTTCTTCTTAAACCCTAAGGGTTCGGTTTTCCGGCCTACGATTGCTCGGCAGTTGATATAGTGGATGTATTAATGTCGACCTTCGTAAGTCGAAGAATCGGTTCCTTACAAAGTGGTATCAGAGCATATGGTTAAGTGACAACCTTGGCTCTGTTGGGAATTACTCATTAGAGATAGAGTCAGTAGTACTCTAGAATGCGTGTGAGTGTAATAATAGCTATGAGAGCGTATTTGTTAGTGAATATAAAATTGTTTTATATTGTGATGATGGGTTTGTTGAGTGGTATTGTTTTAAAAGCGGGTACATGAAATAATTTTACCCAATATTATATTTTACATATAAAAGGGATAATTTTTCAGAATTATTAAAGTATATATAAATTGATTGTTTGATCATTGAAAATAATATATATATATATATAAGTAATTAAAGGATGTTTGAATAAAGTTAAATAAAACATATTATAAAAGAATAAATTGCATAAGTAAATGAATTATTAAGTGTGGAATTTTAATTATTATGATTTACAATTGTGAAATAATCTTATATATAAGAAGTGAAACTATATGAATATATGTATAAATATGAATTGTAAATAAAAGTAAAATAGAATTTACTTTAGAATCGGAATCTGAATTGGATTTGGAAATTTAAGTTAAGTTAAACAAATGATGTTTAAATGGAATATAACTTAAGGGATGTTGAATGAAGTTGATTTTGGTATCGAAGTAAATTAATAAAGTGAAGTGATGAATATGAACTTGAGTTATGTAATGAAGTTCAACTTTTGTGGTTAAATGAATTAGCAATTGAATTAATGAATGAATTGAATGTAAATCAATTGAATGTAAATAAATTGATATGAAATAATGGATGTAAGTGTTAATTCATTAAAGCTAATTAAAAGTGATGAACCAAATTGAATGAATGTAAGCAAAGTAAAATGAATTTGATTGTATTGGATATACATTGATTGTTAGATTGATGGTTAGTTGATTGTATAGAAATCAATATGAAATTGAATTAATGAAATTGAAAGCTAAAGTAATTGAAATCAAATTGGAAGTTAAGTGAATCTTAAATAGAATTGAATTTGATGTGGAAGTGAACTAACTTGAATATAAATTAGTGAATATAAACTAATTGAATATGGATAAATGAATGTTAGTAAAAACATCCAATGTTAACGAATCAAATGTGATTTAAATTGGAAAACCAATTCATTGAATATTAATGGGAAGTGAATGTATGTTGATTTGATTATGGATGTTAGTTGGATGATAGTTGGTTGATGGTTGAATTTATTGCTTTTGATTGCATTTGCTATATTGGCACATATTATTGTTGCTTCTGATATATGTTGTATATTGATATTACTTTCATATATACATGTTTCTCATTGTTGTTGAGTATTTAGTAGGTGCGGATTGCGCATTGCTTTGCTTTTGGAGCTCTTTTTCGCGCTATATTAGTTGTATATGCTCGCTAATAATATATAAGGTACATATCTCGGATTACATATCGTACTTTTACACTTTTTTCCCTACGGGATGCCTCATTACTTGATGAGATGTATATTTGTGATATATATATTGCCATATTTATTTTTCGGATCGAGCAGCGCAAAGGAGACTACGGTGAAATTTTTTTGAAAATTTAAGGCGTTAGAATATTTTCGAGAAAATTGGAAAATTTTGAAAACTATAACTTTGATTTTGGAGTTAAAAGTTAAACAATATTAGTTGATTTTAAAAATATAACTAAGTATGATTTGAAAACTTAGTAAAGTTATTGTAAGAAATTTAACTATGGATTTTGGGAAAGTTAAACACTCAAATGAATTTGAAATTTAATTTGAACAAATGATTTTGAAAAGTTAATGGATTCTGTAACTTTTTCTTACTTGGTAATTTCGAGGACGAAATTCTTTTAAGGGGGGAAGTTTGTAACGACCCAGAATTTATATCATTTGAAATTCGTATATTTGATTAATTTTAAATATTCACGAATGAATTTTATAAGCTAAGTGAATTAAAATTTTGAATATAGGAATTTAATTGGATAATTAAATCGATAATTTAATATTGAAATTACAGAAATAATTGGAAATTGGATTTAATGTGATTAAAATTGATTTGTAAAGTGTATTAAATCATATTGGAGTTAGAATGATGTTATAGAACTTTAAAATTGAATTAAAAGTTAAATTTTGGAAATTGAATATTTTAATATTTAATCGACGAGTTAAAATAGCCATTTTTCAAACAGTCTCGGATTTCGACGAAACCAGTTTCATCGGATCTATAATGTTAAATTATTGAATGGTTTCAAATTTCGTGTCAATTGGATTTACGGTTTGTCCGAGGCAAGCTAAAACGCGTAGAAATCGATTCGAGTGAATTTTGAATTTAAATAGTTGATTCAAAAACTTGTCATCCAAATTTGATTGAATTGGCTCCCGATATATATTCCATTGCATTCAGAATGGGGGTAAACATTATAAACACCAGGCGACATGCTTCATTTGGAGTTCGGAAAAATTTCGGGTGAATAGTGTTGCTTAATTTTCTATAAAAGGACCCCATTCTCTTCAATTTACACTAAACCCTAATCAGAAACCCTAGCCGCCACCTCCAATTTTAATGGCCGAAAAACTCTCTTCTTCTTCCTTAATTGTATTCAAATCCATGAGTCGATTCAATAAACTTCCTAAATGAAAGTTGTAGACAACGATGAGATCTACGAAGTCAACGGCTACGATCGAATTTCGAGCCACGGATCAACGGCAAATCGAGCTTGAATACCCGGATGTCGTGCACGATTTTTGAGGCGCAGGGGAGGCCGAGTTCGTCGACGTTGGTGGTAATGGGTGAGCTCGTCGTGGCCTTTCGAGTGAAGGTGCTCGATCGACATGAAATCGATGGTGAGGGGTCACGTTAATTCGTGATGGAGGCGGCTAATGGGTTATGTACGCGATTCTTTCCTGATGAACGAAGAAGATAATAGCAACGGTCACGATTTCATTCCCCAGGAGCAACGGCCGAGATGATAGAAGGGTTTGGAAATTTAAAATAAATTTGTAAATTATTATATAAATTTGTATAAACTTTAAAAATTGATATCTTGTTCATAAGAGGTCCGTTTTGGACGAAACGAATTGCGTCGGGTTCGTATGGACGAACACTACGCGATGGAGCTGGATTGGATTTGATTGAAGCTAGTGAAAATTTTGGGTAAAATTAAACGCGCGTTTAATTTTATTTGAAATAAAACACTGCAACTGTATTTGAAACAAGGTGAGAACTTCTCACTCAATCGAATTGTTTCGATTTAAATTTTAAATAGTTAAATTTAAAATTACTTGATTGTGTTGATTGTATGCTTGGATGATAAATTATTATCTGTTGTATTTAAATAGACCCTATACGCCGTATATTAAGCGGATGTTATTTATTAAACACATATACAGCGATAATTCCAACTTGAATGGAATTGGTATTATATATGTATTTGGAGTTGATTTTCCCACATTATATAGAGGATGAGACCCTATTGTGCCGCATAATAGCAGATAGTATTTTATATAAACCCATATACCGTGATATTCCATATTGGAACGGAATTGGTATTGTGCTAACATCTGTGGATGCAGGGAAACAGGTTGGAGGGATCCAACTGGATTCCTCACCCGTATTGTTTACTTACAGATATTGTGATATATTCGGTCATCATATGATATATGATGTTTTGGATGCCGTGATTGTTATATTTGGTGTTGTTGCAGCATTGGGCCTATTTTTGGAGTTTTGAAAATGTTAAAGTAACGATTTCGAATTTAAAAGGATTTTAAAGTGATTTTTGAAAGTATACGTTTTATTGAATTTTGAATTTGATTCATTTTCAATAAATAAACGTTATAATTTTTATGTTATAAAAACTATGTTTTTTGAGAAATATAGTTGAAAGTTTATTTTTGAAATATGGAGTTAATGAATTTTATAAAATAGTTTAAAATTGAGATTTTGAATTTATTATAAAAACTTTATATATAAGATTTATAAAATTTGATTTTTTTTTTTAATCAAAGTGATGAAATTATAAAGGAGTTTTTTAAGACGTTTTAAAATGATGATTATAAATGGATTTTATAAAAGAATGGAATCTACGATTTTGAAGTTATAAAAAGAATGAATTTGTAAATAGATAATTATAAGAAATTTGCTTATAATTTGGATTTTTGCATGTAAATGGGATATGGATAGAAGTTGTTAATAAAGTGCTTTTATAAGTTGAAGTTGTTATAAAATATAAATGGAATTTATAAACATTGTTTTATAAATCCGAAATCGACTTATTTGATAAGTTAATTATTATGGCTTATTAAAGGTGATATATTCACAATTTCGGGACAGTGAATATTAAAGAAATGTTTTAGGGAGTGACCTTTTAAATAGAATTTAAAACGATTTGAAGTGTTTTAAAATGTATATGTGTCGAAACCATAGATTTCAACATTCATTGTTGAAATAGACGTTTTCGAGAAATAGAAGAAAATGGTGGACTATAACACTATTGTTATAGTAAATGATTTTCGAAAGGAAATGTTTTATATAGTATTGAGATGTATATATCTATCTTAATTTCGAATCCCTATACTAGTGATTTTGGGTTGTCGTAACGATGTTTTACGCAACATTCGTTTTGACTCAAATGAATATGTTTAAGAGAATTTTTTCATTAAAAGGATAAAATATATACTTAATCGTGTTTTAAATATATCGAATATTTTCTAAGTATTGAAAATAAATGGATGTGTGAATTACTTATTGTTAAATAGGTATTTGGAGATGTTTTCCAATGTAGAAATTGAAATGGTTTAGAGAATATATATTTTTTTAAATAAATTGAAGCGAATATCCGACAAGTTATTTAATTTATGGAAGATTAATAAAAAGGGCATAGTGATTGTTATGGTGTTGGATATTTGTTTGTTGGCCTTGATAGTTAAACAGCCGATTATAAATATTTACCTTTAAATGGGTATTTGTGGTCATTTGCTTGAATTTGAATGCTACACCTGTTTTAAAATATTTCGCTCGTTATTCGGTTTAGCCGGGAGAGGACCTTTGTGTCATAAATCTCATTCCGAATAGTGATACGACGTATATGGATAGCATTGAAGACTGGTGGTGAAGACCGGGTATTTTCGAGAACGAGAGGATAACTCGTTGATTGTCTCTGCACTGAGTCGCGTCGGTATAGAGATTCCCTAAGTGATGGGAAGTCCGATCGGGATTGTGAATACCCGGATTACAAGGGCTTCTTCGGAAATGCCTTCGGTTCAGTTCGAACCCAGAATAGACTTGAATGGATTGTATGTCTGACATTACACTTTGAGATATAAACCAGATTTATTTCAAATACATTTCTGTTGATGGCGGAGAATTTATTCTCTTAGCTTAACACCCTTCTATGAGACGTACGAGCTCGGAGGTTATGTAGTTGAAGGTTATCAGTGATATATTCCCAATTTGGTAATGTGACATGCTGAGTGCTGCTAATCATTTATTGATCAAAGCGTGGATTTTGTGAAAAGCGTAGCTTTGTGGACGAGACTTCGTCGAACCTCACACCCCGAAATGGTCGAAACAGGAAAGATGCGACAAGGTTATTGGGGGTAGCGCCCCTTAGGGTATGTGCATTTCCTTCTGGATAGAAGTGGTATCATGGTATGGAGCCCAGATACATAACTTATGTTGATATCGCAGATATATATATATATATATTACTTTGTGATTTGTTGCTGGGATCCCAGGAAAGGTCGTTTACGACCGGGGGATGGCATACTCGTGTCAGTAGTTACCCAGTTAGGGGTAACCCGGCCTTGTGTTGGCGGAGATCCGGTTAGGTTCTCGAGGCGTCCTTCTAGAGGCGTTTCCATGTGATAATGGGAAGTTCCTTGGCCTGATCATTTGTTGGAAATCCAAAGAAACAATACGAACCCTTTACGATTGCAAATTGTATAACCTGCCTCCTCAGGAGGTAGCTATAGCAAGCATAATATAATGGTACTTATGCTAGTTAAGATTTATATTCTACTTTCGAAATGGTTTTCCACATTTTGCACTTATAATAATAATATTGAGAAGAAATTTGCGTATCAAGCATCTTTGACTATCATAAGGAGAAATCTCCTCCAAGTTCTGCGTTTGCATTGTGTGTGTGGCTGGAGGCCTTATGGTAGTTACATTTTCCAAAAGCATTGCGAATCTATTTTAAAATATTTCTTTTTTTATTTTTAAAGATATAACTTTTTTAAGTTCTCACACCAGTCACATGACTGACTTGGAGTTTATTATTCTCTTCCTAAACTCTGGATGCCTACCAATTTGTACATGGGCAGTCTAGAGTCAGGTTATCAGGATATTCAGGAATTCAAGAGTTGCTGTAGAGATTTGGAGGCAAGCTGGATGGCTTGGCGTATCAACTAGTATATAGTATTTCTTTTCTGCTGTTTGTTGTTGTAAACCCTGATAATGTAATGAAATGTGATGAAATGTAATAACTGATATAGTTCTTTGTTTAAAGATTATTCATTTATCTAATATATGTTGTTCCGCTGCGATTGTGAGATTCTGATATTGTTTCGTTTTCTTCTTTCTTTCTTTTGTTCTTCTAGCTTTTTCTTCTTCTTAAACCCTAAGGGTTTGGTTTTCCGGCCTTCGATTGCTCGGCAGTTAATATAATGGACGTATTAATGTCGACCTTCGTAAGTCGAAGAATCGGTTCCTTACAAAGTGGTATCAGAGCATACGGTTAAGTGACAACCTTGGCTCTGTTGGGAATTACTCATTAGAGATAGAGTCAGTAATACTCTAGAATGAGTGTGAGTGTAATAATAGTTATGAGAGCATATTTGTTAGTGAATATAAAATTGTTTTATATTGTGATGATTGGTTTGTAGAGTGGTATTGTTTTAAAAGCGGGTAAATGAAATAATTTTACCCAAAATTATATTTTACATATAAAAGGGATAATTTTTCAGAATTATTAAAGTATATATAAATTGATTGTTTGATCATTGAAAAAATATATATAAGTAATTAAAGGATGTTTGAATAAAGTTAAGTAAAACGTATTGTAAAAGAATAAATTGTATAGGTAAATGAATTATTAAGTGTGGAATTTTAATTATTATGATTTACAATTGTGAAATAATCTTATATATAAGAAGTGAAACTATATGAATATATGTATAGATATGAATTGTAAATAAAAGTAAAATAGAATTTACTTTAGAATCGGAATCTGAATTGGATTTGGAAATTTAAGTTAAGTTAAACAAATGATGTTTAAATGGAATATAACTTAAGGGATGTTGAATGAAGTTGATTTCGGTATCGAAGTAAATTAATAAAGTGAAGTGATGAATATGAACTTGAGTTATGTAATGAAGTTCAACTTTTGTGGTTAAATGAATTAGCAATTGAATTTATGAATGAATTGAATGTAAATCGATTGAATGTAAATAAATTGATATGAAATAATGTATGTAAGTGTTAATTCATTAAAGCTAATTAAAAGTGACGAACCAAATTGAATGAATGTAAGCAAAGTAAAATGAATTTGATTGTATTGGATATACATTGATTGTTAGATTGATGGTTAGTTGATTGTATAAAAATCCATATGAAATTGAATTAATGAAATTGAAAGCTAAAGTAATTGAAATCAAATTGGAAGTTAAGTGAATCTTAAATAGAATTAAATTTGATGTGGAAGTGAGCTAACTTGAATATAAATTAGTGAATATAAACTAATTGAATATGGATAAATGAATGTTAGTAAAAACATCCAATGTTAATGAATCAAATGTGATTTAAATTGGAAAACCAATTCATTGAATATTAGTGGGAAGTGAATGTATGTTGATTTGGTTATAGATGTTAGTTGGATGATAGTTGGTTGATGGTTGAATTTATTGCTTTTGATTGCATTTGCTATATTGGCACATATTGTTGTTGCTTCTGATATATGCTGTATATTGATATTACTTTCATATATACATGTTTCTCATTGTTGTTGAGTATTTAGTAGGTGTGGATTGCGCAATGCTTTGCTTTTGAAGCTCGCTTTCACGCTATATTAGCCGTATATGCTCGCTAATAATATATAAGGTACATATCTCGGATTACATATCGTACTTTTACACTTTTTTCCCTACGGGATGCCTCATTACTTGATGAGATGTATATTTGTGATATATATATTGCCATATTTTTTTCGGATTGAGCAGCGCAAAGGAGACTATGGCGAATTTTTTTTGAAAATTTAAGGCGTTAGAATATTTTCTAGGAAATTGGAAAATTTTGAAAACTATAGCTTTGATTTTGGAGTTAAAAGTTAAACAATATTAGTTGATTTTGAAAATATAACTAAGTATGATTTGAAAACTTAGTAAAGTTATTGTAAGAAATTTAACTATGGATTTTGGGAAAGTTAAACACTCAAATGAATTTGAAATTTAATTTGAACAAATGATTTTGAAAATTTAATGGATTCTGTAACTTTTTCTTACTTGGTAATTTCGAGGACGAAATTCTTTTAAGGGGGAAGTTTGTAACGACCCACAATTTATATCATTTGAAATTCGTATATTTAATTAATTTTAAATATTCACGAATGAATTTTATAAGCTAAGTGAATTAAAATTTTGAATATAAGAATTTAATTGGATAATTAAATCGATAATTTAATATTGAAATTACAGTAATAATTGGAAATTGGATTTAATGTGATTAAAATTGATTTGTAAAGTGTATTAAATCATATTGGAGTTAGAATGATGTTATAGAACTTTAAAAATTGAATTAAAAGTTAAATTTTGGAAATTGAATATTTTAATATTTAATCGACGAGTTAAAATAGCCATTTTTCAAACAGTCTCGGATTTCGACGAAACCAGTTTCATCGGATTTGTAATGTTAAATTATTGAATGGTTTCAAATTTCGTGCCAATCGGATTTACGGTTTGTCCAGGGCAAGCTAAAACGCGTAGAAATAGATTCGAGTGAATTTTGAATTTAAATAGTCGTTTCAAAAACTTATCATCCAAATTTGATCGAATTGGCTCCCGATATATATTCCATTGCATTCAGAATGGGGGGAAACATTATAAACACCAGGCGGCACGCTTCATTTGGAGTTCGAAAAAATTTTGGGTGAATAGTGTCGCGTAATTTTCTATAAGAGGACCCAATTCTCTTCAATTTACACTAAACCCTAATCAGAAACCCTAGCCGCCACCTCCAATTTTAATGGTCGAAAAACTCTCTTCTTCTTCCTTAATTTTCTTCAAATCCGTGAATCGATTCAATAAACTTCCTAAATGAAAGTTGAAGACAACGATGAGATCTACGAATTCAACGGCTACGATCGAATTTCGAGCCACGGATCAACGACAAATCGAGCTTGAATACCCGGATGTCGCGCACTATTTTTGAGGTGCAGGGGAGGCCGAGTTCGTCGGTGTTGGTGGTGATGGGTGAGCTCGTCGTGGCCTTTCGAAGGAAGGTGCTCGATCGACATGAAATCGATGGTGGGGGGTCGCGTTAATTCGTGATGGAGGCGGCTAACGGGTTATGAGCGCGATTCTTTCCCGATGAACGAAGAAGATGATGGCAACGGTCACGATTCCATTCCCTGGGAGCAACGGCCGAGATGATAGAAGGGTTTGGAAATTTAAAATAAATTTGTAAATTATTATATAAATTTGTATAAACTTTAAAAATTGATATCTTGTTCATACGAGGTCCGTTTTGGATGAAACGAATTGCATCGGGTTCGTGTGGATGAACACTACACGATGGAGCTGGATTGGAGTTGATTGGAGCTAGTGAAAATTTTGGGTAAAATTAAACACGCTTTTAATTTTATTTGAAATAAAACACTACAACTGTATTTGAAACAAGGTGAGAACTTCTCACTCAATCGAATTGTTTCGATTTAAATTTTAAATAGTTAAATTTAAAATTGCTTGATTGTGTTGATTGTATGCTTGGATGATAAATTATTATCTATTGTATTGAAATAGACCCTATACACCGTATACTAAGCGGATGTTATTTATTAAACATATATACAGCAATAATTCCAACTCGAATGGAATTGGTATTATATATGTACTTGGAGTTGATTTTCCCGCATTATATAAAGGATGAGACCCTATTGTGTCGCATAATAGCGGATAATATTTTATAACCCATATACCGCGATATTCCATATTGGAACGGAATTGGTATTGTGCTAACATCTATGGATGCAGGGAAACAGGTTGGAGGGATCAACTGGATTCCTCACCCGTATTGGTTTATTTACAGATATTGTGATATATTCTGTCATCATATGATATATGATGTTTTGGATGTCGTGATTGTTATATTTGGTGTTGTTACAGCATTGGGCCTATTTTTGGAGTTTTAAAAATGTTAAAGTAACGATTTCGAATTTAAAAGGATTTTAAAGTGATTTTTGAAAGTATACGTTTTATTGAATTTTGAATTTGATTCATTTTCAATAAATAAACGTTATAATTTTTATGTTATAAAAACTATGATTTTTGAGAAATATAGTTGAAAATTTATTTTTGAAACACGGAGTTAATGAATTTTATAAAATAGTTTAAAATTGAGATTTTGAATTTATTATAAAAACTTTATATATAAGATTTATAAAATTTGATTTTTTTTTAATCAAAGTGATGAAATTATAAAGGAGTTTTTAAAGACGTTTTAAAGTGATAATTATAAATGGATTTTGTAAAAGAATAGAATCTACGATTTTGAAGTTATAAAAAGAATGAATTTGTAAATAGAGAATTATAAGAAATTTGCTTATAATTTGGATTTTTGCGTGTAAATGGGATATGGATAGAAGTTGTTAATAAAGTGCTTTTATAAGTTGAAGTGGTTATAAAATATAAATGGAATTTATAAACATTGTTTTATAAATCCGAAATCGACTTATTTGATAAGTTAATTATTATGGCTTATTAAAGGTGATATATTCACGATTTTGGGACAGTGAATAATATATTAAAGAAATATTTTAGGGAGTGATCTTTTAAATAGAATTTAAAACGATTTGAAGTGTTTTAAAATGTATAACTGTCGAAACCATAGATTTCAACATTCATTGTTGAAATAGGCGTTTTCGAGAAATAGAAGAAAATGGTGGACTATAACACTATTGTTATAGTAAATGATTTTCGAAAGGAAATGTTTTATATAGTATTGGGATTTATATATCTATCTTAATTTCGAATCCCTATACTTGTGATTTTGGGTTGTCGTAACGATGTTTTACGCAACATTCGTTTTGACTCAAATGAATATGTTGAAGAGAATGTTTTCCTTAAAAGGATAAAATATATACTAATCGTGTTTTAAGTATATCGAATATTTTCTAAGTATTGAAAATAAATGGATGTGTGAATTACTTATTGTTAAATAGGTATTTGGAGATGTTTTCCAATGTAGAAATTGAAATGGTTTAGAGAATATATTTTTTTAAATAAATTTTAGCGAATATCCGGCAAGTTATTCAATTTATGGAAGATTAATAAAAAGGCATAGTGATTGTTATGGTGCTGGATATTTGTTTGTTGGCCTTGATAGTTAAACAACCGACTATAAATATTTACCTTTAAATGGGTATTTGTTGTCATTTGCTTGAATTTGAATGCTACACTTGTTTTAAAATATTTCGCTCGTTATTCGGTTTAGCCGGGAGAGGACCTTTGTGTCATAAATCCCATTCCGAATAGCGATACGATGTATATGGATAGCATTGAAGACCGGCGGTGAAGACCGGGTATTTTCGAGAACGAGAGGATAACTCGTTGATTGTCTCTGCACTGAGTCGCGTCGGTATAGAGATTCCGTAAGTGATGGGAAGTCCGATCGGAATTGTGAATAACCGGAATACAAGGGCTTCTTCGGAAATGCCTTCGGTTCAGTTCGAACCCAGAATAGACTTGAATGGATTGTATGTCTGACATTACACTTTGAGATATAAACCAGATTTCTTTAAAATACATTTCTGTTGATGGCGGAGAATTTATTCTCTTAGCTTAACACCCTTCTCTGAGACGTACGAGCTCGGAGGTTATGTAGTTGAAGGTTATCAGTGATATATTCCCAATTTGGTAATGTGGCATGCTGAGTGCTGCTGACCATTTGTTAATCAAAGCGTGGCTTTTGTGAAAAGCGTAGCTTTGTGGACGAGACTTCGTCGAACCTCACACCTCGAAAAGAATAGCTTTGTGTCAGTAGTTACCCAGTTAGGGGTAACCCGGCCTTGTGTTGGCAGAGATCCGGTTAGGTTCTCAGGGCGTCCTTCCAGAGGCGTTTCCATGTGGAAATGGAAAGTTCTTTAGCCTGACCATTTGTTGGAAATCCAAAGAAACAATACGAACCCTTTACGATTGCAAATTGTATAACCTGCCTCATCAGGAGGTAGCTATAGCAGGCATAATATAATGGTACCTATGCTGGTTAAGATTTATATTCTACTTTCAAAATGGTTTTCCACATTTTGCACTTATAATAATAATATTGAAAAGAAATTTGCGTATCAAGCATCTTTGACTATCCTTAGGAGAAATCTCCTCCAAGTTCTGCGTTTGCATTGTGTGTGTGGCGGGTGGTCTTATGGTAGTTACGTTTTCCAAAAGCATTGCGAATCTATTTTAAAATATTTCTTTGTTTATTTTTAAAGATATAACTGTTTTAAGTTCTCATACCAGTCACATGACTGACTTTGAGTTATTGTTCTCTTCCTAAACTCTGGGTGCCCACCAATTTGTACACGGGCAGTCTAGAGTCAGGTTATCAGGATATTCAGGAATTCAGGAGTTGCTGTAGAGATTTGGAGGCAAGCTGGATGGCTTGGCGTATCAACTAGTATATAGTATTTCTTTTCCGCTGTTTGTTGTTGTAAACTCTGATAATGTAATGAAATGTGATGAAATGTAATAACTGATATAGTTCTTTGTTAAAGATTATTCATTTATCTATTATATGTTGTTCCGCTGCGATTGTGAGATTCTGATATTGTTTCGTTTTCTTCTTTCTTTCTTTCTTCTTCTCCCTTTTTCTTCTTCTTAAACCCTAAATTTTCCGGCCTTCGATTGCTCGGCAGTTGATACAGTGGACGTATTAATGTCGACCTTCGTAAGTCGAAGAATTGGTTCCTTACAAGAAGAGATTAAGAACTTGATAAATTTTTTATTCAAAGTAATCAATTTATAAACACTTTACACTTACATCATTAAGTATATTAAATGAAATATATCAACTTATAAACAATTAAATCTTTCATATTCAAGTTTAATTAAAGTTTGAAAATGTTGTCACTTTCACAAACAATTTCTAAGTCCTAAATTCACAGAAAATTTCTATAGAATCTCCTTTGCGCGGTTAGGCCCGAAAAAATAATAATATCAATATATATCATATTTCAATAATAAAACATCCCAAACCATAGGAAAACAATAAAATATCATTGTAAAACCGTAATCTGAAAACGTACCTATTTGTCAGGCAAATAATATTATTTTTGAAACCAAAAGCAGTTGTTATTGCTTCATAAACTTGTATTTCACTTATATAACTAAAAGAGTGGAAATTATGTAAAAGAGAAATATTTAATTGTTTCAGTTTGTAACAAATGCAAATCAACATAACATATGCAAACAAAACAGTACAACCATTACATGCAACAAAGTATCCATAACACATCCATAGAAATCAAACAAATGGTTTGTTCAGTTTCAGAAATGTTTCGTCGTTCAAGGATGATAAATAAACTATCAAGTGTACTATATGCTCAACAACCCTAGATAATTACTCAATAGATTATTCATAAAACCTCAAACAATCGAAGTATCATTTCCCAAACATCACATAAGCCAAACAACAAAGAATTTCAAATATTATTTAAGTTTATTCTTATTAATTTCCTTCCACACCATTTACTATTCATTTATTTTCATTCATTCATACGATGATTATTTTATTAATTTAACTTTATTACTTACAAAATTCATTTTCCATTTAATATATAAAATCATCAATAAATAAAATTTTCTAAAAGTATTACATACATTTTATTTATTTCCAATTTATTCATACAAGTTATTTCTTATTAATTTACATTCATTTCACTGTAGTTTAATTCCCATTTATTATTATATATAACTTTAATATTGGTATTCATTAAGGAATTGTTCAACTTAAATCTCTTAAATTCTTAATTGACAATCGTTCTTTCTTGTATAATGTCATTGAATATTAAGTCTATTTCTGAATCATTTCAACATTTTCTGATGTTATAATCATTTACTTAATATAGTATTCACTTTTATTATTAAACCAAATTATTAGAATTTCAAAACATTAACTTATGCTTATAACTTTTCTTATACATCATAATTCTTATTTATAGAAATAATTCCATTTTAACACTTTCATTACTTAAGTTTTGCTTGTATAATATTCTACTACATATTCCTATTTGATATTACAACTTTTTAAACATTTATGGTAAGTTATGTGTGTGTGTGTTTGTATGTTTTAAGAATGTAATTGATATTACACAAGTTTATCTTATCCATTTTAGTTAACAAAATGTTCAATAATTACATCTTCTAAATTTTCATATCTTTTGATTTACAAGCTACAAATTTTCAATTTCTTATATATTTCATTAATCACTTAGCATCTAATTCCTTAATTTTCATTTTTAGAAGTTTTCAATTATTAAAATAGTTAAGATTTCATTCTAATACAATAACTGAAAACTACTACTATTAGAATGTTTTAAGAACTAAATTACGGGTTTCCTTTCAAATCATTTGGAAATAATATATATATATATATATATATATATATATATATATATATATATATATATCATTTATATATCAACTTATAATTAAGAAATTTAGAATTCAAATTTTTTTATCAAAAAAAATGGGTAGTAAAGCTGCTACAGTGTCTTCCCACTTCGAAACACAAAAATGAAAGTCTATGATGTCATGATCATCACTGGAATTATTTTCCAATGATAGAAGTGGGGAGTACAAGACTTATTTACTATAAAAATTCTTTTATAACAATTTTCATTCAAATAACATTGAAAATGTTTATCTGAAAACACTTCCAAATGGTAATAATATTATATTCAAAATCTTTGAAAACCAATTTCAAAACCCCGGAACTTAAGTTCTCAAATTTCCAATTTATATTCACTTTATTTGTAAGTCATATTTTACAACCAATATTTATAAAGTTCACTTCCTAACAAGCATATATATCACATACAGCTATATCCATTTATAAAATTTATTATTCTTTTATATACAAAATATAATACTAGATAAAATTATTTCATTTACTTATATTTCGAAATAATATTGTGTTTGTCTGCCCTATCAAGTGTTTAGAAATCCCTATCGATGGCATAGTACCGACTAGAATTTATAAATACTAAATAAAGTAAAATAACACAATATAATTTTTTTTATAACACTAACAAATACGCTCATTCATATATATACACTTAGATAAACTCATTCTAGGGCATTACTATTCTATCTCTAATGAGTCAGACCCCGAACAGGCTAAGGTTATCGCTAAACCAAAGCTCCAATACCAAACGTAATGATCCATCTTTCTGGTTGGTTTAAATCAACAATAAACCACACATGTCAAACTCAAACCATCAAAAGAGAGGATTGTTATGGGGTACATAAGAAAAAGAAGAAAAAAGAATGAAAAACAAAACTTAGAATCTCAAAGCGGAATGATAAATTATAATAATCAAATAAACAGTTCATGAAGCTGTTTTAACAAACAACATTTGATTACACTTTTACAATACAGATTAGAGTTATATATACAGCAGGAATAAATATATAATGCAGCGGAACAACATGATGCAATGGAATATATAAATAAAATAAATAGCATACAAATCTCCGTCTTCATCCTCCAAAAATAAAGTCTTCAACACTGAAAAGCCCTGGCTGACCCGAGCATAATGAAAAGACAAAACACTCGAGTCAGAACTAAAAGATCTTATGTAATTTAAATCAACAACAAATAAATATGAGTGCAATCAGAGATGTTTATAGGATTTTACATCTCTTATCCAATGTCTAACATGCATGTAATAACTTAAGAGATGTTCAGAATTCCATCTCCTAAGGATCCATTAAACCATCTACATAGATAGTACAATACGCTATTATAATATATCTACAGTATAGCGAAGTATTACAGTAGCATTAAGGCGTTATCCATGTCCCCCTTAACACATTTTATATAAATGTCATAGTCTATGCAGTACTGTAAACTCCACCGTAAACTAATGGGCTATTAGGGGGCACTCCATAGGTACGACACAAACCAAACTCGTAATGGGTTTGATAACGCATATGACAAGGAACGTGAGGCAATGCAAGGGTGGGATTCTACCGTTTGCAGAACTGGGTTGGTGGTAACGCATTACAACTACTACCACCTACCTCGAAACACACTTCCATAATCAAATCAAGGGTGGCCACCGAATCAATCACAAAGTAATAGATATGGTATCGAAGAAGCATGTCCGATTGGAGGAGCGACCTTACTTGGCCGAGGTATAGCTTATGTTTTAGTCATATCAAGCTGACCCGAGGGGGTCAGGCCTGTGTTCATACCTCATACAGTAGTGTTCGACAAACCATCCTACTTCGTTTTAGATTCTCCACCATGTGCACAGTTGTTAAAGTGGTTTTCGATATTGGTAGAGAGTAAGACAACATCCGATCCCGGCTTCTTTAACAACTAACTGCTTATTCCACACCTGTTGGTTCTTTTACATTTCCAAAACCGTTCATTATTGATATCAAAATATCATATTCACTTCAAAATCATATCACTTTCGAAATTATATCAACTTTTGAAATCATTGTTCACTTTAAATCATATTCCTTTTTAAAATCATAATCACAGAATAGGTTAAACCATCATATCAGAATATTCGCATTCAAATCAGTTAAATCTAAATCGTAACAGTTTCAACTTTAAACGGTTTGAATGTTGAAAGTAATTTATATATTGGAATAGTTATACGATAAAAATAGTTCATATTTTAAAATAGGTTACAGATTAAAATAGTTTATATATTAGGAATAGTTTATACATTAAAATAGGTTATACATCAAAATATATATATTAAAAGTTGTTTATAAATTTAAAATAATATATATTAAAATAGTTTACAATTTAAAATAAGTTATATATTAAAATAGTTTATATATTAAAAATAGATTATATATTAAAAATAGTTTATATATTAAAATATATTATATATTTAAATAGTAAATGTATTCATAATTATTAATATATTAAAATGGATTATATGATAAAATAGTTTATATGTTAGAAGAGTTGTATATTAAAAGATTTTATATCGAAAATAGTTTCAAATTAGAATTGTTTCTTCCAATTCCACAAATCAATACAAATCAACTTTAGTTTCCCAAAATTCAGTTTAAATTAATCTCAGTTCAATGATTTCAATTCAAAAAGCTAAAGGTTTTAATTCAAATTCTCATAAAAACCATTTCAATTTCTATTGATTTCAAATCCATGTTCGAACTACAAATTTAAATCACTTCAAATTCAATAAGTTTCAAAGTTTAAATATTCAGACGTTTATAATAACTCAATTTTGGTAAATTTCGTTTATCTTTCAAAATTCAGCTTTAAGATTTCAATCTAAATTCTTTAAACAATTCCTTTAAACCAATTTCAATTTCAATATTTTTAAAGCTTGGATTTAAAAAAAATCGGTTCATATAAATCAAATTTTATTTCATAATATCATTTAACTATATTCATAAATTAAGGAATTAAAATCACTTAATTTAACCAATCAGGTATCCATATGTAATTTTCTACCCTATGGTCAAGCGATAATGATATACATCATTTCAGCCCGCAAATAAATTTAAATTTATGGGTATATATAATTTCAACCCACAATCCCGAGAAGAATTCAAAATCCATAAAATCGTGAGTTTATCATTTCAACCCATAACTATTTTTTCCTAATCTATAAGACCATTCATGTATGTATTATTTCAACCTATAGTGGTTTTTCCAACGATAACTAAGGGAATTTGCAGTGTGATAACAACATATAAAATGAATATAATATCCAATAATCCAAATATCAATAATTAAATATCCATCTGTAATGGCCTACAGTTCCATACCCCATAAGTCAACACTATTTTCCAACACATCAACTCAAGGTGAACGTAAATACAAACCGTTAGGTTTAAAGAAGAAAGAGGTAGAAGAAGAAAATAGAAACAACATCAGATCTTACCAACGCAGCGGAATAAAATATAATAGATAAAAACTGATCTTTACACAAAAGTAAATCTGTCTATACATTACATTATCAGAGTACACATAACACTCAACCGGACAGTAATCATAACCTGTCCTCACAAAACTGAATACACAGCTAATCAACATAGCAGAATATTTAAAACAAGTACAGAAGTACATATCGCCATCCAGCTCGTCTCCTGAGCTCCACAGCATCTGTATCCTATAGTACTCGGTCTGACTCGAGCATTATAGTGAAATAACACCCGAGTCAGTCTGGAATACCAGCATGAGAAAATCACATTCAATTTGATTATTAAAGTTTCAAAATCCTCTGAAAACAAAATCATCTCGTAAGACCACGCCACAAATAAACATGTCGCGTTTTTACCTTATGATAGCCAACACACTTTTTATCAAATCCATCTGATATTATAATAATGTCTATAGAAAGTAAAATAGAATCTAGCTGAAATGCTTGTATCTTACGTTTCAGCAATAGTTGGGCACAATCAAAACCGTAAAGGTGCGTAAGGAGAATGGATTTCCAACTAATGACTAGGCACTGGGGTACCACCTGTCACAGTACATGGCCTAGATCACCATACCGAGGATCCCTTCCGATCCTCTGCAACACAAGAGTGGGAATACCCCTTACTGGATAATCTCGAGTAAGATCACCCCACGGTTGGGATCAGCAACCGCCACGCGGCCAAAATAAAAAGGGACATCTAGACAGGGATGACCTCATCTTGATGGGTTCTACCAACTTAGCCTTGCTGCATAAGCCTTGATTTTCAGTCATTCCCGATTGATGAGGCTCGAGGCTAAGTGTTACCTTTTTAGAACACATCTCTTGGAATGCTCACCATCCACCTAATGATGTTCTGAAAGCAATCATCCATACAAGTCCGTTCCGGGTTCGAACGGAACCGAAGGCACTACTCCTACTACATCCATTTTGGGATCACCTCAGGATTAGTAGCGACTAGCTCTTGCACTTCACTGCTCCACCTTCAAATCCAAACTCTTGTTTTGCACACGAAAACGTTCAAACCAGATCGAAGTGGATTTCAGCAATTAAATCCCGATCCCGGTCTCTTCGAAACGATCAACGCATTGGCAAATATTGATAGTCGGTTATTTAACTATCAAATAACATTCAAAACAACCATCAAACATAAATAATTCACCAAATTATTTATTAATCTCAAAATATCTTCACAAGATATATTTCCACTTTTCAACCCTTTGAAAACAGTTTTCAAACCACACTCTTCTCATGGAATGAATTCCCAAATATTTATTTCCACTGAAAACACCAAGTACAATACTTTAGATTTTTAAAAAATTTAAAACACTTTATTATAATTTATACTTTAAAATATTAAAATAAAAACTATTTTAATACCTTATTCAAAAATATATACTTTAAGATATTTAAAATAAAGCTACTTTATAAAATATAAAACTAAATTTTTCTCTTCTAGAAACATAGTATCAAGCCACCTTTAAATAGTTACTACTATAATAAATTAGAAAAAAAAATACTTATTTTAGAATTTAAACATTCAGAAATAATAAGTTTTCTAAAACATACTTTTAAACAACTTAAAACTTTTTACTTGTACTTAAAAATTTGCTTTGAAAACGTACTTGGCTATTCAGGGAAATACACTTCTCTTTCATATCTTTTAAAATAAATCACTATTTATTTTTAAACAAATTTACCCATTCCTTTAATAAATTCCCACCGTGAATTTATTCTTCCATCCACTAGTAAATTTATTCTTCCATCCACTAGTATATTGCTCTACTTTTATAAACCCAGTTTATAAGTTTCATAGACTCATCTTCCTTTAAAATTCTGATTCCAAACACTTAGATCAATTTCCAAATTGATTCCCAACTTACTCCATTTTGAAATAAATTTCTTTACTTACTCAATTTATTTCAAAATACATTAACTTCAGATTTTATTCCTTAATTATGATTTAAAATCTTTTTAACTGAAAACACCAATTTCAGATTTCCCAAATTCCTTCTTTATCCTTTTAAATAAATTAAAACCCTGAATTGTTTAAAATAAATTATTCATTCCTTTACATAATATCACTTGACTATTTAAGAAAATCACTTATTCCCATTTATTCAAAAATCTCATTTCTCCATACTTGGAATTTTATTTATTAGAATTCAAAAATCAACTTTTATTCTTTTTCAATTCATTCTTTAATGTATCCAAATTCCTATAATTGTTTACTTAAAATTTTCTCTTTTATTTTCTTTCAAAAAAATTCAAATTTATACAATTTGATAACTCGATATATTCAAATATATTCAATCAAACCATAGCATCCAACATTTGAATTACCAATATAATTTATCACAGATTATCACATAAACCATATCACAGAATATTAAACAATCTAGATAAATTTGAGGAATTTAGTTGGATCCTTCCAACCTGTTTCCATGCATCCACAGATGTTAGCACAATACAATAATACCAATTCCACTTCGAGGTAGAATATCGCGGTATATAAGATTTATATAATATCGTCCGCTATTTGCGGCGCATAAGGTCTCATCCCCTATATAATGCGGGAAATCAATCACTCCAAATATACTATATATACTACTATATATGATATAGCACATCAAATCAATTCAATCATTCAACCAATTATTTAAATTTAACTATTTAAATTCAAATAGGAATCCAGAAGAGTGAGATTAACTCACCTTTGCCCTTTAAAATTTTCAAATCAACTTCATTCACGATTTGATTCCACGATTATTAACCTTGTATAAATAATTATACAATTTATTAATATTCGAACTAATTGACCAATTAATTACCGATTAATAAACTTATCTTAACTAATGATTTTAAATTTAAACTAATATTTTCCCTTAAAAATCCTTTCGTAACTAAAATAGTAAAATAGGTTAATAAAACAAATTAATCACCCAAAATACATTGTTATAAAATAAGCTAGTAAATTTTAAAAATGTGTATATGTATATTTTATTTTATTTCCAAAATAATCTACATAGGTTTTTAAAAATCTAATTTATTTCATATAAATTCTTATACTCCAAAATCTTATATGTATATATATATATATATATTATTACTGCTTTACTGTTTGCCTAAATACATTAAAATATGTGTTTATGCTTATATTTTATTTTCTGGTTTTCTATATAAATATTGAAATGAAAAATAGGTATGTGTATCTATATTTATATTATTATTTTCTTTCATAGTTATCCGTATACATATATATATATATAAGTGAAATCTGCATATATTTCTTTGTCTACAATTTTAAACCTTACTGAATATATTTTTCTGTAAATAACAAAATAAAATTTCTTTCTAACTTATACACAGACACACACAAATATATATATATATATATATATATATATATATGTATATGTATATGTATATGTATATGTATATGTATATGTATATGTATATGTATATATATATGTTTAAAACAGAACCCTTACTGTTATCATTATTATTGTCATTATATTTTTCTGTTTATAAGTTCATTTCAAAAAAAAATCCAAATTCAAAATAAACAAGAAATCATACCCACGCAGGAGATCGGCCCACCTCGAATCCCTTCATCACAAAAGCCATCACTTGGAAATTGCGTTCGACCCTGAGTGTCTGCCTCGCGAATCATCTACGTGTGCGCCGTGACCTAAAGACGCCTCAGCTCCACTGTCAAGCTACCGCAATCTCTCCGCCTTGCTCGCCGATGCCCTTGAATCGATCTCGATTGGAGAACGAACAACACATTTGCCCTCCTCAACCGTTCGCGCACGAGCCCTAGGCCACGTCGAATTTCGGCAACGTAAATCGATTCGAAATCGATTTCCTTGAATTGGAGAAACGACCATTTTTATTATCCTGTGAATTTCGATTTTGTTTAAGCATGATTTTTTTATAGCGGCCATTTTTATTCAAAAGAGATTCGAATTGAAGAGAGGGGAAAAAGAAATATCGATTTGCTTTTGCAAAAGAAAGGGGGAGGGTACGCGAGTTATAGCTGAGGGGATGTCTGCTTCAGAAGACGAAAGGGAAACGTGATTTGATTTCTACACGTTGAAAATATTAGCGTGCCTGCCATTGCTTGCCAAAGAGAAGGTAAAAAGTTTTGATGGAGAAAGGAAGCAGGCTGATGGGAAAAAGAAAAAGCAGCTGATGGGAAAGAATTACAGCTGAGGGTGATTGGTATATATATAAATTATATTTAAAGTTTAAATTTAAATTGTCCCGAAATCGTAGCTTAAAATCTCGACCTCCTATTGTGGCGTGCCGCTAGGCGTTCATAATGTTATACCCCTAGAAATGGAAAAGGTTTCGAAGCCTAATTCAATCGTATGGAGAAGATAGCTTTTTGTACCCAGTTATTATATTAAATTTCAATTTTATTTTCAGCGCGTTTACTTATCGTATGGTTAAATGATCACTCCAAACACTACGAAAATTGAGATCCGATAATAATACAATATTACGGATCTAATGGAACTGTTTTCTTCGAAATCCGAGACTATGCCTCGGAAGTCTATTTTTAAATATCAATTTAAAACGATATATTTTCAAAACTTAACAAAACACTTCCAAATTCAATTTTAACGCTTTTACTATCTTCAGTACTATCAATATAAATTTTACAAGCCTTTAAAATATTTTTAACAAGCTCGAAACTCAAGATTAAATATTTTACTCAATCTTCAATTATTGAATTGAATAATTATATTATTCAACAAATTGTTATATCTACATTCTGAAAGGATAAATCCTTTTCATATTAAAAACCAATTTATAATTAAATTTCTATATTTAAAACCATTTAAATATTCCGAATTAAACATTGAAAAATCCGGGTCATCACACCATCACAATCATCATTCAAATCAACCAATAAATAACAACAAATAAACTGGTTACCATTGTCAGGTATTTAACTGGAAATTAAAAATCAGTATTAATTTAAGTGGCAATCAAATTTTAGTCTTAATTTAAATGGCAATTAAATTCAATATAAATTCAAATTAAATTTAAATGGAAATTTAAAAATACCAAACTGCAATCAGTAAATTTCTAGTCACATCATAAATTTAATTTAATTAACATAAGATGGTTTAGTATTCATGAGTGGGTTAAAACACTCACCTTTGGTTTGTCGTTGATTTAAAGTCCAAATTAGGCCCAAAAATTTAACAGACTCAGAATGCAGCCAACTCAATTTCATAATATCCAGAATTTCGATACGATCGCAATGAAGTAAACCATGCATGAATCCGAGCTTATATGGAAAAGTTGCAAGAGCTAGAACATTTAAAAAATTAAATTTTAAATTTAAATAATTAAGGGCAAAGTCGTAAATACGATTACCTTCTAAAACAAGATCGAACCCTACAGGAGTACAGCCACCATGTACTCAACCACGAACGCATGCTCCACCACCCACCAAAACCCAATCAAACTGCGCCATCACGTTCCTCGCCACCGACACTCCTCCAGGCTGAGCTCGACCACCTCCTGTCACCTCAAAATCGCAGCCGTCGTCGCGACTAGGCTGCCACTTCTAGTGAATATGATAACCTATAACACGAACGAGCCATATAGATCGACTCCCCTCGATGCCCTTTGTAACAACCCGCATGTTTAACGATTTTATATTTAAATGTTTAATTTAAATATAGCGTCGTTAGTCGGATTTAGGTCCGAAAAACTACTTTTTGCAAACGGCCGAATTGGAGCTCGAAACCACTTCCATTGAGTCCAAAATGGCGTTTGCGATCTTTTTGAGTATAATCTTTGATATGTTTGGAGTTTGTGAATTTTTGCAACTTTTCTATTTGGGTTTTGGGTTTGGGTTCAGCCCATTTGTTAGTTTTAACCCCTAACTCAGCCCTCTCTTCATCCATTCACCCTCATTTCAGTTCTTAGCTTAAGAAAACTGAAAATGGTGGAAGGGAAAGAGAAATAGAAATTTGCAAGCCCTAGTTCCTCTTGCAACTTGATTTCTTGCTCCAAAAATCAAAGAGAAGACATAGGTAAGCTCCTCTTCATCTTCTCTATCTCTTTCTCTCTTCAATTTTAGAAATTCCTAAACCTAAACTTAGGAAAATACTTGTTTTGATCTTAGATTGAAGCTAGTAGAGTAGAAGTGGAGATTAATTGGTCTTCTCCTTGCAAATTGAACTCCTTCTTGTGTTTGTGCTCTCATCTTTGTTTGTGTGCACAAAGGTGAGATTTTTATCTCACATCTATGACTATAAGTATCCTTGGTTGTTAGGTATGAATTCCTAACAATTATTCATGTGCAATTGCTTTTGATTCGGATTGGTTGTGCGAACATTGTAATTTTTGGTGCTTTGAAGTCAAAAGTTCTAAAAATCATAACTTTGATGTTTTAATCATGTTTTTTGGAGGTGTATAAAAGAGCCAATAGTGCTGGGTTGTCGTATGGCATAAACCTATAGCATCCATCGCTCGTTCGTTTGCAATTCATTGGATTTTTACCTTTATGGGCTTGGCTGTTTTTTTGCCTACAGGGGGATTTCAGACGTCTGAACTCTAATTTCAGACGTCTGGTTTCAAAGTTTAGACGTCTGGTTTGGAAATTCAGACGTCTGGAATTGGTCCCTGGAAGACGCAAAAAGACAGAGACAAAATCCAGACGTCTGGGAATCCATTCAGACGTCTGGTAGTGGTTCAGACGTCTGGAAGGCAATTCAGACGTCTGAAATGCGCAGTTTTGCCTATTTTGGCTAATTTTGAGTTAATTTCCAACTTTTATCGATTCGTGTTGATTCCAATTTGTTGTTATTGCATATTTGACTTTGATGACTTGTTTTTGACTTCATTCACGGGTTTTATAAATAATCTCTCTAAATCGTATTAAAAGCTCCCTTCTCCAAATTATAAATTCTATTTATAATGCACACACACACACAATTTCGCACTTCGAGCGAAGTGGAAGGAAGATTAAATGGTTAGGTAAAACGCGGACCATGAATCCGTGCGTTTGTCTTCCCGATTAGTCTCCGACCTATTCAATTGATCGTTTTAACCTTCGGGTTTGGTTTACCGATGATATGAGGTAAACTTTGTACTGCTTTGAGTGTGAAAATGACTGACGGATAGTAAACCGTTTAGTGCGAACGAGTGGTTATGGGACATACGTTAACACTTTTCGGATTCCTTTTTGAGAGTTATGACACATTCCGCCAGTTAGTGGTGTCCAGTACTAGGTCTCCGACCTTCACCACTGCGGTTTGTTGCCTTCGGGTATGTTGCCTTCGGGTTTATGCCTTCGGGTTTGTTGCCTATAGTATCGCTTTCGATGTTGGTCGTTATGAGCCGCATAGGTGGTATTGGGTTGCCCTTTAGTATCGCTTCCGATGTTGGTCGTTATGAGCCGCATGGGTGATATTGGGTTTGGAGTCTTCGGGCTCATGGATCCTTGTTTATACAGTACTGAGCTCGAGCAATTTTATGATGTTTCATTGATATGTATATTCCCTTGGTATCGCCCTTCGATGTTGGTCATTTTGAGCCGCATGAAGTATAGCGATTACCTTGTGGAACTTGTATACCTTATGTGTATTTTATACTCGGGTCAGACCGAGATGTTTCAGGTTAGGTACTTTGGACTTAGCCTATTTTGCTTCCGCATGGACTACTTCGCTAGCTTCTTTTTGTCATAGCTTTTATGTAGTCCTATTATGTTGAAACTCTGATATCTATTCTTCTGGATTTGTCTGTATATTGTGGTTGGCTATACCACTTGACATGTATTATTTTGTATAATCTTCTATGTATCGGTATATATGTATATGATGGTTTACTGTTCTGTGATGTTTCCTACATTTGAGTTGTTATATTCTGTTCTGATAGATCCTCCAGCCACCTATGGTTTTGTTTTAAGTATTCATTGGATATGTCGATTGGTTTGGTGTGATTATTATCGACGTATTTAATAGATAGTAAAGCAAGACTGTAGATGGTCGCTCCTATCCAGCCTTATTCTCCGTGTTAGTTGACGGCATTACCCTGTAGTGTCCTTGGCTAGCGTGGGTATAGAGGTGGGGCGTCACAGCTTTGGTATCAGAGCTGAGTTCAGAACAAAGTACGATAAACACATAATAGAAGCACATATTACGATACATCAAAGTGTATAAGTGAAACAAATCTTTGAATCATCGTGTCTCTCTATTCCATCAAGGTTATATAGAATTTGGGAATACGTCTAGGAATGCATTTTATTCCGTAGTATTCCATATTGTAATATCTACCTTGTGAATAATCTCGTTCTTATCTTACTTTCAGCATATGGCTGGAATAGGCAGGGGACGACGTTCGGATGCTGGGCAATCCAGTGGCACACATCCGGATGGCGTTTATATGTCTGCCGATCA
The DNA here is from genome assembly GCA_030765085.1 of Allium cepa. Taxonomy (NCBI): domain Eukaryota; kingdom Viridiplantae; phylum Streptophyta; class Magnoliopsida; order Asparagales; family Amaryllidaceae; genus Allium; species Allium cepa. Next base: position 589,438,118 of record CM060934.1, on the reverse strand, counting down.
GTTTATGGAGTTGTTTAGGAGCACTCAGCCTCCAGTTCCTCCTCGAGTGTCTCCACCTCGCAAGTCTGCCTTTGCACGTCAGTGTAGTGATTTTGCTCATCTTGGAGGAAAGCCGTTTAAAGGCTCTGAATCCTTCTTGAAGTCCAAGCTTGGTTTCGCACATGCGAGCGTATCTTCTCTCGTATGGATCTTTCTGACCATGATAGAGTTCTTGTAACTTCTAGATTATTACAAGAGCGTGCCCTTGATTGGTATGAGCTTCTTATAGTCGAAATTGATGAGGCTACTCTTTCTTGGACTCAGTTTCGGGAGCGATTTGAACTCAAGTTCGTTCCTGAATCTGAAAAAGTTTTATTGACCCGTCGCTTCCTTGAGTTGAAGCAAGGGAAGTCTTCTGTTGCTGAGTATGTTGCATCATTCGAGGCTTTATCTAAGTATGGTCTTGAATTTATTAGCACTTCTTATAAGAAGAATTTAAAGTTTGTCTCTGGTCTTAAGAAGTATCTTAAGAAGTCTTTGTTGCTTCAGTTTAAGCATTCTTTTAAAGAATTAGTAGATTCGGCACTTCATCTCGAGATCGTCGAGAAGGAGTGTGATAGTGATGTTGATGTTGAGGTTTCTAAGAACCCCAACAAGAAGCAGTTTCCGTTTCAGAAGAAGCCTTTTCCTTCTAAGAAGAAAAAGACTGGTGGTTCTAGCTCTCAGCCTCAATCTTCTGGAACACCTTTCGTCCGGAAGAGTTTCAATTGTGGGTCTCCGGATCATATTATTCGAGCTTGTCCTAAGCCTCTCTTCTACCGTTATTGCAAGAAGGAAGGTCATCATGTTTCAGCTTGTCCTATTGTTCCGGCTGGTGCCAAGTCTAGCAGGCTTTATGCTGCTAAGGCTTCTGAAGGTCCTTCTCAGCCCAAAGGTATATCTCCATCTATTTTGGAAGGTTCTGTTTTATTTCATGATCATAGTATTCGAGTTCTTTTCAATACAGGTGCTTCACATTCTTTCGTATCGAAGAAGCTCGTCGATGATTTATCTTTGGATGTTTCTTGTATGGTTACTTCTTTAAGGATTGCGAATCCTATTAGGGGATCCGCGACCCTTAGCTTGCTTTGTGATGATGTTGAGATTGTTTTGTGTGGTTTTTCTTTTCGTGCGAGTTTGCATGTTATTTCTTGTTTGGGGTTTGATTTGATTTTGGGTATGGACTGGCTAGTAAGATATGATGCCAGGATTATTTGTTCGGAGAGAATTATATATCTTTGACATCCGGATTCGCTTACTCAGCTATCTCTTATTCTTCGGGATGTGGATAATTCCGAGATGGCTTTATATTCTCTTGACTCGCGAGATGATGATGATATATCTCATACTCCTATTGCTTGTGACTTTCCTGATGTTTTTGAGCCTGTATCGGGTTTGCCACCCAAGCGGGCAATTGAGTTCCGCATTGATCTCATTCCAGGTGCGCAGCTAGTTAGTCGTCCTCCTACGAGGATGTCTACAAAGGAAAATGAGGAACTCAAGAAGCAGCTTTTAGAGCTTGAGTCCAAGAAGTTGATTCAGTCCAGTTTTTCTCCGTGGTGGTCCGCGGTCGTCTTCGTGAAGAAATCTGATGGAACTCTTAGGCTTTGCATTGACTATCGCAAGCTTAACGAGTTAACCATCAGGAATAGGTATCCATTGCCTAGGATCGATGATATGTTCGATCTATTGAGTGGTGCTAAGGTCTTTTCTCAACTCGACCTTGCCATAGGTTTTCATCAATTACGAGTCGCGGAGGATAGCATACCTCTTACAGCTTTCCGCACTCGATATGGTTCTTTCGAGTGGCTCGTTATGCCGTTCGGTTTGACGAACGCTCCTGCTTTCTTTGTAGATCTAATGAATCGGCTATTCCAGGAATATCTCGATAGGTTCGTCCTTGTATTCATTGATGATATCCTTATTTATTCTAAGTCTGAAGCCGAGCATGCTAATCACTTGAGCATTGTCTTGAGCACTCTCTGTCACCATCAGCTTAAAGCCAAATTCTCCAAGTGCCACTTTTGAGAGAATAAGGTTAAGTTCTTAGGCCATGTTGTATCTTCTGACGGCATTTCGGTCGATCCCTCAAAGATCGAAGTCATCTAGAATTGGAAGAGGCCTGAGAATGTACATGAGATCCGTAGTTTCCTTGGATTGACGGGTTATTACCATCGGTTCATCCAGGACTTTTCCCGTGTTGTGCTTCCTCTCACCAGCCTTACTCGGAAAGGCATTCGTTATATTTGGTCCGACAAGTGTGAAGCTTCCTTTCATACATTGAAGGAACTTCTCACTAATGCTCCTATTCTTGTGGTTCCCGAAGGGAATCATGATCTTGTTGTCTACACCGATGCCTGTGGTAGTGGTCTCGGTGCTGTTCTTATGCAGAACGATCGGGTAGTTGCATACGCTTCTAGGCAACTTCGTCCGAATGAAGTTCGCTATGCCACTCATGATCTTGAATTAGCCGCCATTGTCTTCGCCTTGAAGATTTGGCGACACTACTTATTAGGCGAGCGTTTCATTCTCTATACCGATCATAAATCCTTGAAGTATTTATTCACTCAGAAGGAACTCAATATGAGACAAAAACGTTGGCTCGAGTTTCTTGCCTCCTATGACTTTGATATCCTATTTACCCCTGGCAAGGGAAATCGTGTTGCAGATGCGCTTAGTCGCAAACATTCGGCTGTTGTTTCTATGATGCTTGTCGAATGGGATGTTCTTGAGATTCTTCTTTTTGTGAAATTCGTGATCGAGGTTCATCTTCTGATTCTCCTATTCTATTATTTAGTTGGGAGCTCGACCTATTTTATTGGATCGTATTGCCGATGCTCAGCGGCGTAATCCTGATTTGTTGCATCTTATTCAGCTTTGTGAGTCTGGATCTTGTGATGAGGCGTTGCAAGATTTCAGCATTGATTCTCATAGGTGTCTTCGTAAGAAGAACCGTCTTTTTGTGCCTTCTGATTTTGCACTTAGGCATGACATTCTTGATGACTGTCACCGTTCTAAGTATACTATTCATCTCGGTAGTAGCAAGATGTATGCCGATATACGTCGCCTTTATTATTGGGAAGGCATGAAGCGCGATGTGGCGAGTTATGTGAGTAATTGCATAACTTGTCAACGTATTAAGGCCGAACATCAGCGTCCTTCTGTTCTTCTTCAGCCTCTTGAGATTCCATTGTGAAAATGGGATCAGATATCTATGGATTTCATTGACGACCTACCTCGCTCGAGATCAGGCCATTCTAGCATTTGGGTTATTGTTGATCGCCTCAATAAGTCTGCTCATTTTGTCCCTATTAAGTCTAGTAGGACTGCTTCACATTTGGCTAAGTTGTATGTCAAGGAAATCGTGAGACTACACGGTGTTCCTAGTTCTATTGTGAGTGACCGTGATCCTTTATTGACGAGTCATTTTTGGAAGAGTCTTCAGCAAGCTTTGGGAACAAAGCTTAATTTTAGCACAGCTTATCATCTACAGTCTGATGGACAGACTGAACGGGTGAATCGTATCTTGGAAGATCTTCTTCGTATTTGTATTTTTGATTTTGGCGGTAGTTGGGAGGATCACCTACCTCTTGTAGAGTTTTCCTACAACAATAGTTTTCAATCTAGTATCGGTATGGCTCCTTTCGAAGCCTTATACGGAAGGCCATGTCGATCACCTTCATGTTAGTTGGAATCTAGGGAGAAGCTTATTCTTGGCCCAGATTTTGTTAGTGATTCTTCCGAGAAGATTGATCTTATCTGGTTGAGAATGAAAGAGGCACACAGTCGCCAGAAATCCTATGCGGACAACCGTAGGAAGCCTCTCGAGTTCTCGATCGGCGATCTTGTTTTTATTCGTGTTTCTCCTTTGAAGGGGGTTATGCGTTTCAGTACGACTGGGAAATTGGCTCCTAGTTATATAGGACCATTTTCTATTACTGAACATATTGGCCTTGTGGCTTATAGAGTTTCACTTCCTGCTCATCTATCTGGCATTCATGACGTGTTTCACGTCTCGCAACTTCGGAAGTGTCATCGGGAATCGGATTCTGTTATTGATTCTCCTAATTTGCTTGAGCTTGAGATCTCACCGAACTTATCTATTGTTCAGCAGCCTATTCGCGTACTTGACACGGAGGTGCGATACCTTCGAAACAAGGACGTGCCGCTCGTTAAAGTTTAATGGTCCGCTAATCCCAATGATTGTACTTGGGAAACCAGAGAATTTATTGAGCGATCTTATCCGGGTTTTCTTTCTTCGCTTTGAAACGGTGAGTATGTCTTTTCATCTCAAGCTTATTTCCTTTACTTTTGGATGTTGTATGTATGTAGTTGTTACAAATATCGTCTCTAGGAATTGCGAGGACGCAATTTTGTAAGGAGGGGAGATCTGTAACAACCCGCATGTTTAACGATTTTATATTTAAATGTTTAATTTAAATATAGCGTCGTTAGTCGGATTTAGGTCCGAAAAGCTACTTTTTGCAAACGGCCAAATTGGAGCTCGAAACCACTTCCATTGAGTCCAAAATGGCGTTTGCGATCTTTTTGAGTATAATCTTTGATATGTTTGGAGTTTGTGAATTTTTGCAACTTTTCTATTTGGGTTTTGGGTTTGGGTTCAGCCCATTTGTTAGTTTTAACCCCTAACTCAGCCCTCTCTTCATCCATTCACCCTCATTTCATTTCTTAGCTTAAGAAAACTGAAAATGGTGGAAGGGAAAGAGAAATAGAAATTTGCAAGCCCTAGTTTCTCTTGCAACTTGATTTCTTGCTCCAAAAATCAAAGAGAAGTCATAGGTAAGCTCCTCTTCATCTTCTCTATCTCTTTCTCTCTTCAATTTCAGAAATTCCTAAACTTAGGAAAATACTTGTTTTGATCTTAGATTGAAGCTAGTAGAGTAGAAGTGGAGATTAATTGGTCTTCTCCTTGCAAATTGAACTCCTTCTTGTGTTTGTGCTCTCATCTTCGTTTGTGTGCACAAAGGTGAGATTTTTATCTCACATCTATGACTATAAGTATCCTTGGTTGTTAGGTATGAATTCCTAACAATTATTCATATGCAATTGCTTTTGATTCAGATTGGTTGTGCGAACATTGAATTTTTGGTGCTTTGAAGTCAAAAGTTCTAAAAATCATAACTTTGATGTTTTAATCATTTTTTTGGAGGTGTATAAAAGAGCCAATAGTGTTGGGTTGTCGTATGGCATAAACCCATAGCATCCATCGCTCGTTCGTTTGCAATTCATTGGATTTTTGCCTTTATGGGCTTGGCTGTTTTTTTTGCCTACAGGGGGATTTCAGACGTCTGAACTCTAATTTCAGACGTCTGGTTTCAAAGTTCAGACGTCTGGTTTGGAAATTCAGACGTCTGGAATTGGTCCCTGGAAGACGCAAAAAGGCAGAGACAAAATCCAGACGTCTGGGAATCCATTCAGATGTCTGGTAGTGGTTCAAACGTCTGGAAGGCAATTCAAACGTCTGAAATGCGCAGTTTTGCCTATTTTGGCTAATTTTGAGTTAATTTCCAACTTTTATCGATTCGTGTTGATTCCAATTAGTTGTTATTGCATATTTGACTTTGATGACTTGTTTTTGACTTCGTTCATGGGTTTTATAAATAATCTCTCTAAATCGTATTAAAAGCTCCCTTCTCCAAATTATAAATTCTATTTATAATGCACACACACACAATTTCGCACTTCGAGCGAAGTGGAAGGAAGATTAAATGGTTAGGTAAAACGCGGACCATGAATCCGTGCGTTTGTCTTCCCGATTAGTCCCCGACCTATTTGATTGATCGTTTTAACCTTCGGGTTTGGTTTACCGATGATATGAGGTAAACTTTGTACTGCTTTGAGTGTGAAAATGACTGACGGATAGTAAACCGTTTAGTGCGAACGAGTGGTTATGGGACATACGTTAACACTTTTTGGATTCCTTTTTGAGAGTTATGACACATTCCGCCAGTTAGTGGTGTCCAGTACTGGGTCTCCGACCTTCACCACTACGGTTTGTTGCCTTCGGGTATGTTGCCTATAGTATCGCTTCCGATGTTGGTCGTTATGAGCCGCATGGGTGGTATTGGGTTGCCCTTTAGTATCTCTTCCGATGTTGGTCGTTATGAGCCGCATGGGTGATATTGGGTTTGGAGTCTTCGGGCTCATGGATCCTTGTTTATACAGTACTGAGCTCGAGCAATTTTATGATGTTTCATTGATATGTATATTCCCTTGGTATCTCCCTTCGATGTTGGTCATTTTCAGCGGCATGAAGTATAGCGATTACCTTGTGGAACTTGTATACCTTATGGGTGTTTGTTATTTGCCTTTTGGCTTGATTTGGGATAATTATATCCTTTGTTTCTATATGTTGCCGATGATATGAGGCTTGTTATCATATAATTCATCTTTTGTTAGATGATTGTGTTATCTCTTTTAGAGATATTTGTTATACTTTGTAGCCTTGCAGGTTTATTGTTGTTCAGTTTATCTAACTGATTTGTTTAGCTAGACTGACCCGTGTATTTTATACTCGGGTCAGACCGAGATGTTTCAGGCTAGGTACTTTGGACTTAGCCTATTTTGCTTCCGCATGGACTACTTCGCTAGCTTCTTTTTGTCATAGCTTTTGTGTAGTCCTATTATGTTGAAACTCTGATATCTATTCTTCTGGATTTGTCTGTATATTGTGGTTGGCTATACCACTTGACATGTATTATTTTGTATACTCTTCTATGTATCGGTATATATGTATATGATGGTTTACTGTTCTGTGATGTTTCCTACATTTCAGTTGTTATATTCTGTTCTGATAGATCCTCCAGCCACCTATGGTTTTGTTTTAAGTATTCATTGGATATGTCGATCGGTTTGGTGTGATTATTGTCGACGTATTTAATAGATAGTTAAAGCAAGGCTGTAGATGGTCGCTCCTATCTAGCCTTATTCTCCGTGTTAGTTGATGGCATTACCCTGTAGTGTCCTTGGCTAGCGTGGGTATAGAGGTGGGGCGTCACACCCTTTATGATGTAGTGGCTTCCTATTGTTAAATAGTCGACGATCCACCGTTAAAACCCAAACCTAAATATGGACGGCCGACGCTAAATCAATGATTCTGGCCAAACCATGACTAGAATCGAAGAACGAACTACAGTAGCAGATTGCACTCGTCGAGAATTTTCCAACGGTACATAATTTGCTACGGTTTGAGGAGTTCAAATTTTGTGAATTGGTTTTGATTTGAAATTGAATTTGGGAATTAGGGTTGATGTTCTGACGTTTGAGAAGGAGGAACATATGAGAAGTAAGGTACGTACATAAATAAAATGAAAGGTTGCTATGGTTAGTGAAACAAAGTCTATTTGTATGGACAAGGATATATAAGAATGAATGGATAGATCGAATTGGTCGAAACGATTATACGAACCAGAAAAGCGCATTCCGTTTCCAAAATGAAAGTGGGTCATCCAATATATCAAAATATAGGTTTTCGGTATTTTTAAACTCAATGGAACTAGTTTCAAACCCAAATTCCACTATAGACAGAAGTTATCTTTTTAAAATCAGATTATTTTAATTGAATTCATTAAATTAATTTCTATGCATTTCGATCCTGCATGATCAAACGATAAGTCCGATCGCCACGAAACTTGAAATCTTACGATAATTCATTGTTACGGATTCGATAAAACTAGTTTCGTTGAAATCCGAGACAGTGGCCAAAATGGCTAACTTTCACGTAAATTAAATAAATCATTATTAAACTAAATTTAATCAGTTTTAAATTAAAATTTAATTGCTAACTATTTTCATCATCTCTGATTACACAGAAATTAATAATCTTTTACAATACAGTTTCCATGTCAAATCCAATATTTAAATATTGCACTAATTACAACGTTCAACTACAACTGTAATAAATTCATTAATTATAATTTAAAATTTCAATAAATTTATTTATTTAGATTTACATTCTTATTATTCAATCAACAATACCCTATGAATTTTATTAACATAAGTTTAAATTTTATTACATTTATTAATTTAACATTAACATCTTTTACCAAATTAACAGCAATAATTAATTATATTAATTTTTGTTGATTTCCAAATTAATTCCAAACATATTAAATAATGAGATGATAAATAAACAATTGTTACTTTTAAGTAATTTAATCACATTTATAAATTTATTGTTTACAACAAAGATTATAACTACTTACCACATCACTGATTTCATATTTTATATCAGCCACTTTCAATTAACTACATACAATCTCACCATTAAATACAACCTTTAATTTATTTCCTTAATTTCAATTTATAACCAAATTACCTTTACAATTATTTCAATTGATTGAAATTACATTAAAATAGTTATCAATTAAACTAAATCAACATTAGTAAATTACATTCTAGTTATTTTTCTCATTAATAATTCACAAATTTTAATTTCTTTCAAAATTAATTTCCAAATCTTATTTAGTTTAATATTTTCAATTATCGAAAAATATGGATCGTTACACCAACCTTTTTATCTGTCCTTTCTGAATTATATAAAAATGATTTGAAATGTCCAACTATTGTTTAATAATGTTTTAAAAGATTATTTATTTATATTTAATATTGTTTTATGGTTATTTATTTATAATTAATATTGTTTTAAGGTTAATTATCAATATGCTAATATTTTGAAAAGTTAGTTATTTTAAATAATTAATATGGTTTGAAATTAATAATAATGATTTATTAATTATGTTTTAGAAATTAATTATTACTATTTATAATAATGGTAAAGATTAATTATTATTGTGTTATTAATAATGTTTTGAAATTAATAATTATTATTTTTAGGATGTTTTGAAGTTAATAATTATTACTGATTTATAATATTTATTATTATTAATAATTATTATTATATACTAGTGTTTTGCAGTAAATGACTTTTATTATTTATAAATGTCTTCAAGATTTATAAATAGAGTTTTATAAACGGGCTTGAGTTTTATAAATAGTTTTATTGATTTACAAAAAAGATTACAAATGATTTTTAGAAATTTTGAAGGAATTTTAAACAATTTAAGAATTTTATAAATAGAAATCCTTCTCGATGTTTGTATATATACTTACACCATTGAGATAAGTAAATGAGCACATTTTCTAAATTGTATTTATCAGCAATTGCAAGCACAGACTGTTATAACTGGTCTGAAATATGTTAATATACTATAATTAGTATGTATATTGCATTTTTCTTTAGGTAAAGTTTTTTTTGTATATTATAGGTTATTCATTCCGCTGTGAGATTTGGTATTGTTTAGTTTTCTTTTTATAATCTTTCTTTTTTCTTTTTCGTAACTATTTGCCTTTCCATTCAATTTGAGTGGGTCATGTATTGTTGATTATCCGCTTAAACTATACGGAAAAGTATAAGGTTTTGTGTTGTTTAGTGTCATAGAAGGGTGTTTAGTATAAGAGGGGTTACCTCCTACACCACTAAATAGATGTACGTTTGTAGAGATCAATGCATTATGATCTTAGAAATGTAATGTCAGATATCCATTTATACAAGCTATCTATGAATAGGACAAATCGAAGGCACTCTCCCATCATATCCTATCGGGCATTACCCCTAGGATTATTAGCTAGTATCCCTTGCATACAATGATCCCAGAACCATGGGATCGCTGCTATTTTTTATCTCGGGAGCTACTCCAAAATTATCAACAAGCAATCTTTCCATTATGAAGATCCCCACCTTTAACTTCATTATGTTTATCATGTTATCACTTTCGAACATGTGAATTGATTCAAAGTGGTTTTCAGATAAGAATTACCCAAATCAGACCCCGGTTCCTTCGAACAAATCATCGATAAAAAGATTTGAAGTAAATAGGTACTTTTCATTTGATTAATTACTTTCTCTTTATCAAAACATAACTTCTAGAGATATATATATCTTTTAAAACGTTTCTTTCCGGTGTATACAGAATCATTAAACCTCATTTATCAAATCTTTGTTTAATTAAAACGTTTTTAAATTTGAAATAATTCCAAATCCTTTCATCCTTTACTTAAGAAAATATCTCCAAATCATTTATTTAAATCTTAATAAAGAATTTCAAATCACAACTTTTAAACGGGTCAAAAACAATGTATTTAAGATATGGTTTACTGTAAACCCAAAACAATTAATTTGAAGTAAAAGGATCCATACGAATTTAAAATAATTCCAAATTTTTATTTAAATCTTGATAAAAGATTTCTTATTTCAAATACATATCTTTTTAATAGGTTGAAACCATGTTATCCAAGATGGTAAATTCAAATTAGTTAGTATTCAAGTAAAACAGATCCATATTCATTATATTAGTTCCACTCAACATCAATTTCCGTATTCAACCTTTACTATCCATCGAGTAGTGATGAAATCACATTTTAAATTCACATGGACAATATGGGTTCCCTTCTTAGAATTTAATATCAAGCATAAGAAAATCATCTTTATATAATCCAAGTCGTATTAAATTAAATTTGTAAACTCGAATCTTTTATTCTTGTATCGTTTCCAATATTTTGACCTTATCTATTCCTCGCCATAGAAAGAGGCCAGCTGAGTCAGGGCACTAATTGCCGCTGAACATCTACTTAGTTTAAGCACCTTTGATCCGGAACTCATGGATAGAAAAATCCAGTCTCACGGATAGAAAAATCCAGCCTCTCACTTAATTATAACAGCTTTTCTTTAAATCATTCATTTAAACTTTCTATCATTTAGAAATCCTCAAAAGTTATTAAAAGTGCTGCAAATAGTGCTTTTAAGACTTATTTGATTAAAACAACTTTCTATCATTTAGAAATCCATTTTTATAACTCAAATCCCTTTTAAAACACTTTTAAAGATTTATGGAATTTATTTCATATTTTTAGAGAATTAAAAACATCATTTGTAAAGAATTTATAACTTGGGTTTCCAAACTGCCAAACCGCAACTATTTTGAAAACTTGATTTGCTCATATTTCAAAATCCACCAAACGGAATCTAGATCGTTTTCTTTTTTTGAAAACTATGATTATAGGAGTTCAAAAAATTCTTATTCCAAAGAATTCTGACTCTGAATCCATCGTATAAATTGATTTAACTATTTATTGCGCAAAATCGTGAACCACCATTACGCGACGCACCTATTTTTGATACAGTTTTCATAACTTGTCTAAACTTCACCAAACTGGGCTTTAGTATTTATAGAACATTTATAAACCATTTAAATAGGTTTAACAATTTCGTATACACCATTCATTTATTAGAGGAAAGTGATTTCCTTTGTGATATTTTACATGTGTTAAACGTGAATTATTTACATACCAAAATAAACATATAATCAACATCCAAACTTGATGATCAAAGAATAATAAACATTCATAGAAATTATATCACATCATCATCATCATCATATACATATAGAGAGTTTTTTACCTTTGTTGAATATTAAACTTAGGAAAATGGGCTATAGCTTCTCAAGGATCAAACCAAAGTCTATGGATTAGAGCTTGGGACCTCGGGAAAGCTCAGCCTAGCTTAGATGGAGGTGGAGTGCTTGGCCTTGAAGGTAGAGGGTGGCGGCTGTCAGTTTGGAAGGTGGAAAGGAGGTGATTGCACTTGGTTTCGAAGTGGATTGACATGGTATATACATGTGTATATATTTGCTTTATTTTAGAACATTTTTCCATAATTTTGCTATCTTTTTTTTTCAAGGCATGGTAGACAATAAAGAAGAGCTCTTAGAGCTTTAAGAAGGAGGAAGAAGAAGAGAATTGTGTGAATGAATGTGTGAACGTATGTGCGTATTTATAAATTTTTAAAGCCTTAATTCTTAAGCAACATAGCCAAAATAATCAACATCCCCTCCATCACTTTTTGGCTATGATTTCTACCCTCCATTACCCTTCATGTGCTTGGTTTGTACCCCCTCCCATCATCACCATCATATCATAGCATGTGCAATGACTTTCGTATGTTTAAAGGTGAAGTATTAAGACATGATATTTGTTTCATTTGTATACAGATATGTATGTATGTTTAATTGTATGTGTATGTGCATGTATGACATGCATATGTATGTATATATGTGTGCATATTTATCTTATAAGGTTGTAACGACCTAAACAACATTTATTCGTTAAATCGTTACGAATTCTGATCTTCGATCGTATTTTTACTTCTTAGTTTACATACATATATTTGTAAATAAAATTTGAAAACTAATTTCTTGTCATTTTTACTAATTATAATGATCACATTTGATTTATGAACACATATAAATTAATATAAACAATTGTTTACAAAAAGTGCTATTATATCGAGAAAGCAATACGAATTTTCTTATATTTTCAAATCAAGTATATATCTTTATAAAACTATTATAAATTATTTGTCATCACTTCGTAACTAATTAAAAGGAATTATTATCATTTAAAAACAATTATTTGAATAATTATAACAATTATTAAACCATTAAATCTCAATTTAAATTCATAAATCATTTATTAAATATAATGTCATCATAGATAATGTCATAAATACATTTTGTTTCCTAAAAACAAAATAGTTAATTTTATTTCATATTCTAATATAAATATATAAACAAGTGTATGTATCCAGCTCGGTGTATGATTTCTGATGATTATAGAGCTGTTTATCGACAAAATGGTTTTCGATCATTTTATCGAAAAAAATTCGATGTTTATATTTTTGTAAATAGTTATTCAAAATAAGATTACCACTACTATTAATTATTCAAAAAAAATCATAGTTTATGCTAGAAAAACTTATATTTGAATATTCTAAAAATAAATATAATTTTCAACGTGATAAATATGCAGGTCGTTACATCATAGCTCGAATAGGCATCCATGAACGAGAGTAACTCATGACCCATAGTTCCATATACCAGTTGGTCAATCATGGACGGAGGAAAGCTCTCCTTCAAACATGCCTAATTCAAATCCGAAAGTTGACATGCGTACACCATTTTTCTTTTCATTTTTTGATCATGCAGGGTTGGATAACCATTCAGGGTATAAAGCATCGTGGATAATGCCATTTGCCATTGGCATATCCACTTCTTCCTTCAACGTAGCGGATCGCTTCGGACCCAAACTGTGCCTTTTTTGTTTGAATGGTGTAAATTTAGGATTTATATTTAGCATGTATCACATAATCTCTAGTGATATCCTGCATATATCCGAATGCATCTAAGAAAATAATATTAAGTCCTTAATGGAAATTAACCATTTCCTTCCTTAAGCTCACACTGAGATGAGACCTAATCATTAGAACCCATTCGTCCATGTTGATTGGAACATTCACTATCGGCTCCGCTGACGTTGCATGTCATTCCCTGACCTCTTCCTAGGATCCATAGCCTTATCTAATCTGCTGTGGTTCCCAAGCCAAGGTTTGGCCTTTAATTGCTATGCTTGTGAATCTCAAATGCAGAGGCTTTTCTCTATATTATTGCCTTTCTCCCGTTGCTTTGCTTCTCTTAGTTCGACATAACACTCGCTTCCTGTGCTCTAGTCTCCTCTTATGGATCCAACTACATTCTCCATAGGGAAGTTCGTTATCATAATTTTCAATATTAAACACTGCGTTACCAGAGCTCCTCCAACGTGTTTTATTGCCACGTTGCTCTGGACAACCTCATTTTACTGTCCATCATCAGTTTTTCTGAAGTTAGACTTGCCTCTTCCAACTACAAAAACTTACTGATGAAACTCCTCCATGGTCGTATGTTGCTTCATCTTCGGCTATCTACCGAAATTTGTGTTTGGATGTATGCCTCAGACAAACGTTATGTATACCAGACCTTCCTTTAGATTACTTCTCTGTAACAATAATATTAAATCGATTTATGAACCCTTTCAGCGACTCCTTAGGCCCTTGAGACAGATTCGTTAAGGCCATCACATCCTTAAGTCATGTAGCATGGAGCCAAAATTGCTCTAAGAACTTTCTAGCTAATTCATCAAAGGTAGATATGGATCTCGACTTAAGTCTAGTGGACCATATCAATGCGACACCTTCCAAGAAAATAGGAAAAAGCCTACAACAAATATTATCCATCGTCCTAGCACCATCCATGTGCCATTCGTACTTGAGTAAATGTTGTCTAGGATCAGTAGTCCCATTGTACAATGGCATTATCGGCATCTTGAGTTTCCTAGGATATTCGGCTCTCAAAATATTTTACATAAATGGAGATCTGCTTGGTGCGGAACCCCAATCCATATTTTTTCTATCTTTACTTTCCACCACCAACTGTTTAACCACATGTACTATGTATCCCACACTGGCACGGTATTCCAAAGGATAATTATCAGGGGTTGTGCACAGTGTTTGGCTCTACAAATGCTCTCAGTTTACACACTGATGTTTAGGCTCTCCAGAATATGGGAGAACCATTCCTCTATTCTTCCACTGACACTAGGTTAGTTTTGCTGCAGCGGTTAGTTTTGATGCCGCTGTTTGAACTCCAACATCATTAACTTCAACATTCAGTTCATAATCATCATTGTTAAGCAGCAAATCATCTTCTGAGTTAGATAAGTTAAAATCTTCGGCTCCTTGCCCCCTGGTTGTCCAAAAAAGCTTTTGGTACCAAGATGGTTCCTCTCGATACCGAGTTGGATCTTTGTAGGGTAAGCATTCTGATTTCCTCTAGCAAGATCTCCCATTACCCCAACAATTTTCTCCTTCTATTTTTTATTTCGTCCTCGCCTATTCTAACAAAAAACAAATGAATTCTCTTCTTCAAATTACTATGGTTAATGGTTCTCTTATCAATGAAAGCATCAAAATGTTAATGTCATAAATGGCACAACACCCAAAAACCTATTGAAATATTAAGATATAGCAATCACTGAAAGGAAATTGCAGAGAACACATGAATTTTTATAGCGGTCCAGCAATCTTTGCCCTACGTCCACTATATTTATTGATTATCTGATTGAGAGTCACAGGCACAATTGAGTGACAAGTTCCTAAATCCTAGAAAATCAAAATTATTTGCCTTGTTGACTATAGAGAGGAGAGGTAGGAGATGGAGAATACCAAGTGCCTAGATGTCCTTTCCCAATAGCATAGTGCCTATTTTTATATGGATATTGCTTTGCAGAGCCGAAGGCCCATGAGATATGAAATCTAGATCTAGATCCAAGTATGAAGGAGTGAGTAACCTAGTTCAATTATTAGTAAAAACCACTCGGTAGCAAGTGGTTTTGGTTGGTACTAACTGGTTTTCCCATGGGGAAACTTCCTCTTCTTCTTTCCATTAACCTTTAGTATTTGATCCGTTGTGTTCCGGACACCTTTCCCTTGAGATTGGGTTGTTTCTGAGAGGTTCTCATATAGTTTGTATTTGTCATCTTTTCTTCAAAAAATTCTCAGAGATGTTCTTTTATTTCTTGAGAAAATCATTCCATGAGAACCATTTAGGCCAGTGCTCTATGTACAAGAGTTTTGGTGGATCTACGTGCAGAAAATTTGGTCGGTATCAAGTGATTCTCCTTGCTCCAATGCCTTTGAAATTTCTTGACTTACTTTATATCACTATTCCAGTTAGTTTTAAGCATGTTGGAGTGAATCATATCAGTGAAAACCATGTCAGTGAAAGTCATGAGCTTAAGGTCGTGGTTGACTTGACTTGGTGTTTGACCCAAGTGATTTGTATGTTTGCTTCGGAGCTTGCTTGGAGTCGTCGAAAGATTAGAGTGCTTCGAGTAGAGTATTGTGCGTTCAACCCAAGTTTTGATCCGTACCGATTGGTTGGAGTCCGACTCGAGATTTTTGTACGTCCTTCCCAAGTTCTACTTCGTGTCGAGTGAACATGGGCATTTTCTTCATCTCCACCATTCCAAATGATCTTCCACCTCTAAGTGCCATTGGTTTCCATCAGAAAGTTTCTAAATTTTTCAAAGCAAATCATCTGGATCTAACCATTTGATCTCACTAAACCCAAAATAGCAATCTAGTTCTGGCCATGGGAATTTTTTTCTCGGTGAAAGTACCAAAATATTGGTGCTAAAAATGTCACAACGCCCAAAAATCCATAGAAAAGTTGGGGTCCAACAAATACCATAAGAATATGAAACAAAACACATGAATTTTTGTAGTGGCTCAATAATCTCTAGCTAACGTCCACTATAATTTGTTGATTGTCTGATTGAGAGTCACAAGTACAAGTGATTGGCAAGTTCCTAGAGCCTAAAGCAGTCAATAATGTATACTTGGTGACTCTGTAGAGGGAGATAGGAGATGAAGAAAATAAAAGAGCCAAAAGTCACATTTCAATAGTGATAGTGTTTGTATCTATAGTGGAACTAGCTAGTAGAGCCGTAGATCCACTAATCTTACGGGACCAAACCCAAGTCAAGTCTTCAAAAGAGAGTGTCGGGACCTAAATTCCCATAAACACATCTTAATATTGTGAGGAACCTTTCAATACCGACTAGTTAGCTCGAGGGAAAACCCCTTCTTCTTCAATTCAGCCTCCCACACTCGATTCATGGTATTCCAACACTTTTCCTTGAAGATTATCTTATTTCTAGATAACTTCCTCGATATTATTTGTCTTTTTTAGCTTTCTTTACTTTCTTCTTGAGATTCCTTGGATTTGCCCATCCATTCCTCCAGAAAAGAAGTCCACGTCAATTGCTTGAGGTACTGAAGCACAAGATGTTCAAGAGGTAGAAAGAGGAAGAAAAAGCTCTCGATACCGAAAGACCTCTTTGCACCATTCCTCTTGAAACTTCCAAAATGTTATCTACTTGTCCTTCCAAACATGTTCCTAAGTTTGTGAGTCGTTTTGTCTTCCTCTTTGATGTTCTATATTCCATTTGACAATCTACTTAATTAAAAAGTGAGTTAACATATATGTCTACTATTATTTTTATTTAAAAGTTTGGCACATTTTAAATATTTTAAGTAACAACAATAAGAAGTTTAAAAGAAAACTGATACATCTTTATTGCAGGTTAGTCCACAACTACATAATGATAGCTTTCCTCGATCCTTCACTTATTGGATAGTAAGTCAATGTCCAGGTTTTATATACATTACTATTAGATATTACATTGCATTAATAATTCATTCTATGTCATAAATATTTTTGAAAATGGTGTAGAGCGATGCATACGCATATGAAGAAATAGGACGGTACAATTACAGCCAAATACATGATATTATGTCTCAACCTTATATTTATTAGGTTGTTATCGCTGAAAGAAATACCGATGACATCACCATGTCTACGGGACATGAGATTAATAGAGGTTTTTCCCATCTGAGGGGAATTGAATATGCAAAGGATTTGAAGAGATTCCCTTATGTATGTTTAATTATGATGTATATATTGTATTTTCTTTCACAATTTGTAACCATTCAATTACACCGATTAGGTTGATACTGATTATTTTAGGTGGTTGTTGAAATGTGGACAGTCCTAAGGCGCTACTATAGTTTCTTAATGTTGAGTTATATAAGAAACCCTCTTGAAATATATGAAGGTATGCATATCTAATAGTATTTAACATAGTAGTTAATAGTATCATTTCCAAGGATGTCAAAATAACTACGTCATAGCCTAAAGTTCTCTTTTATTTAGCTTTAACGCTCAAGTCCTTTGGCAACTAGTATATTCACCAAAACACATCTTATTAATTTGCTCTTGAATTCTTGTGATGATAATATCCTATATTGTACCAAAATAAGTGAACACTACAATATGTCTACATTTAAAAGTACAACATAGACACAACTATATTGTTATCCCGTTTTTTGGTCAAAACGGGAATAACAACAAATTGGCAAGGAATTATGGATATCAGGACTGGAGATAAGGCTGCGATGGATATCGTCAAAATTTTGCCGAACTCCGATCGGGACGAAATTGATTGGAGATGATGATAAGGACTAGGAAAGGCTATGTTTCAAATTTTAGGATAATCGGAGTTCGTATGAAGAAAATACGATGGATTCAAGGTGGGGGAGGTATGTTGTTCGAATCCATCAAGATGCAGCGCTCGGTTCGAATCCATCAGATTCGAACCCATCAGGATGGATTCGAACCCATCAATTTCGAATCGATCAAAGGCATACTGTCGCATACATGGATTCGAAGTATACATGGATTCGAAGAAGAAGATGGACTCGAAGAAGGAGATGGATTCGAAGTGGACATGGATTCGAAGAAGGAGATGGATTCGAAGTGGACATGGATTCGAAGAAGAAGATGGATTCGAAGTGGACATGGACTCGAAGAAGGAGATGGATTCGAAGTGGACATGGATTCGAAGAAGGAGATGGATTCGAAGTGGACATGGACTCGAAGAAGGAGATGGATTCGAAGTGGACATGGATTCGAAGAAGAAGATGGATTCGAAGTGGACATAGATTCGAAGAAGGAGATGGATTCGAAATGGACATGGATTCGAAGATGATGGATACGAAGCAAGGGACACGGATTCAAAGGACGTGGATTCGAAAGGGATGGATTCGAAAAGGATGGACTCGTAGGATATGGACTCGAAGGAGGCGGCTTCAGAAAGCATGGATTCGAAAAGCATGGATTCGAAGGAGTCGGCCTTATGGATTCGAAGGAGATGGTTTCGAAGTGGATGGTTTCGAAGAAGGCGGGTTCGAAGTATGGGTTCGAACCAGGCAGAACGCATGGAGCTTTGATCTTGAATCGATCATATCTTCCAAACCGCTGATCCAAATGCAATGAAATTTTTACAGGAGCTCACATACGTGTTGAAGAATGTTCACGCCAATTTTCAGCTCAATTGGATGGATTCTTGATCGATTCGAACGTCACTTCGAATCGATCCCAAACTGGGCACGGATTCCGAGAACGCGGGCCTGTGGGCCCCTCTCACGTGCCAAGCAGCCTCCCCAGGTTTTAGGCGGGATTTCAGCCTTCCACGCCTATAAATAGAACCCCTGGTCATTCAGAAAAGGGGTCGGAGAATTTAGAGAGAAGAGGCATGCCCGGATGCTGCTAGAATCATTCCATAGCCTCATTACTGCTATTTCTTCAGATTTGGTCACTACAACTGTTGTAATCACTTGTAACCTTCAAGGATAATCAATAAAAGGATAAAAAAAATTTGGAGTGGACGTAGGCCGGAGATAGCCGAACCACTATAAAACTTGTGTTCCTGTTCTTTACTTTTGGATTGCTGTCTAATATTTGCTGAGATTTGTTATTTGTGATTGAATATCATCAATTTATATTCATACGCTGGTGCTTTTACGGTATTGGGTGTTTGTGACCAATTTAGGCGCAAACGTTTTGATGCTTTCATTTACATTTGGGTGTTAGTGACCAATTTTGGCGCTAACATTTTGGTGCTTTCACTGAGAACAACTAGCACCCGCTGCATCGGATTTGAAGAGTTTGAGGAATTTGGATTTGGAAGACAATGACAAGGCAGAATAGCAGAAGGCTAAGGGCTGAGAGAAGCCAACAAGGAGGAAGTCAACAAGCATCCTCCGAAGGTGAGGAAGGACAGGCTTCGGTCTACATAACTCGGGATGAAATGGAAGCTATGGCCAATTCTTTGCAGGAGAGATTGTTGAAAAGTCAACAGGAAATGATGCAAACTTTCTTGGAACAAATGAGAGCTGCAGGGATGCAGAACTTAGGAACAGCTACAGCAGCTGTGGATGCAGGACAAGGAGCTAGGGTTGTGGAACCCAATGAAGGACAGGATACGGAGCCAGAAGGCAATCAACAAGGGCTTGGGGGCAGGCCCACAGGATTCAATGCAGGAGAACCTTTGGAAGGAATTCAACAAGCTAGAGCTAACGTTGCTGCTAGTGAGCCACACGAGGAATATGTACCAGAGTTCCCTCGGGGGCATGGGGGGCAACCCCTACCAGACAATATAGGATTAGTAAAAATGATCAGGAAGACTGTGCGAGGTGGTTTGACAAACGGAGATTTGGAAGGGGTGAATAGAAGTCCATTCGCTCGGGAGATAAGGATGGCTCAGAATCCACCTAAGTTCAAGCTACCTAGCGTGGAGGTATATGATGGTAAGACGGATCCAACAGATCACTTAATGAGGTACACCAGACACATGGAGGTGCTAGGGGCATCGGAGGAAGTGATGGCCTGATGTTTTCCTTTGTATTTGAAGGACTTAGCTGCAATGTGGTTTAGGTAGCTGGGAGAAGGATCTTTCAGGACTTGGAAGGGATTAGTGGAAAAGTTTCTGGGACAGTTTCGGGTTCACGTCAAGAGGCCGAAGAATGTGATGACTTTAACATCGATGAAGCAAAGGATGGACGAATGCTTAGAGCTTTTCTAACTCGATTCAGTGCGGCAGTCGCTTCGGTGGATCGGCCTGATCCATCAATGGTTTTAATGGCAGCAGTATCAGGAGTCAAGGAGAATTCAGATTTCAAGGTATCTCTGATACGAGATCCCCCGCAAAATCTCGATGAATTCTTTCATGAGGCAGAAAGATTCCTTCGGCAAGAAGATGCAAGTACGGATTTAAAGTTGAAAAAGGTTAGTGCAATCGAGGTTGGAGCGGTATCCAAAAACGGTTCGGATAAAGATAAAGGAAAAAGGAAGTTAGATGACGACCATGGAAACGCTAGAAAACGATGGAAGGATCCAAAGTTTTCCACATACACTGGATTGAACGAGACGCTGGAGCGGATATACTTGGAAACTCGGAATCGCCTTCCCTACCGAAGGCCGGCTAGGAGGGAACCAACAGAGCGGGAAAGGACATCAGGAAGGCACTGTCTCTTCCATGATCTGGATGGACACGATACCAACAGCTGCAGGCACCTAAAGGATATAATCGAGGAGCATGTAAGGAATGGACAGTTACAGCAATACGTTGGAACTCGGGAAGCAACGGTGGAGCAGGAGCGACCACCGACCACCTCACGCCGGGATGATGGGAGGCCCAGGGATGATCGTCGATTGATCATCCATTGACCAGGATAATATGGAATAAGTAGCAAGCTACTAGCAAACGTTAAAGTCATTTACACATGTACGGGGACGGAGATAGCCCTAGGCATGCTCTGAATGATGATAAACCGGGATGCTATGGTTTGTGAAATTTATTTCTTGCTTTTATAATGGACATTGCTTTTCTTTTTGAATTTGGTTTTGGAGCTTGGATTGAGCTCCTGGTTTTTCTTGCTTTTTTATTTGGATTTTCCTTTGGATGATTGTTTTTGGTTTTGGATGCTGGTTTGGATTTCTAGTTTTCTGGTTTTGGATTTGAATTTTGGATTTGGATTTAGATTTTGGATTTGGATTTCGGATTTGAATTTCGGATTTGGATTTTGGATTTTGGAATAGATTTTGGTTGGACTTTTATCTGGTTTTTGATAAATGGTCGTCGGGTATGGATTATTCCTGGCAAGGGATGAGTCACTTTACCCAAACAAGGTGAATTGACTCATTCAGGTCGTCAAGTATGGACTATGCTTGGCAAGGGTCCGGAGTGACCAGGATTCGGCCTAGGACTTAGGCCCTCTATTATCATTTATTATTTTCAGGTCGTCGAGTATGGACTATGCTCGGCAAGGGTCCGGAGAGATCAGGATTCGGCTTAGGACTTAAGCCATGGCATTTTACAGCGCCCAGGGACACTGGGCCAAAGTCGTCAAGTATGGATTGCGCTTGGCAAGAACCCGGAGAGGTTGGCTCAACGTCCAGGGACACTGGACCAAGGACATCAAGTATGGATTGCGCTTGGCAAGAACCCGGAGAGGTTGGCTCAACGTCCAGGGACACTGGACCAAGGACATCAAGTATGGATTGCGCTTGGAAAGAACCCGGAGAGGTTAACTCAACGTCCAGGGACACTGGACCACGGTCGTCGGATGTGGATCACGCTTGGCAAGAACCCAGAGAGGTTATGGATTTGAATATCGACCCGGAGAGGTCCTGGATTCGGTTATTGGCTATTGGATAAGGATGGATTGGAACTCGGTTGTCGAGTTCGAATGGATACGAAATTGTCTAAGACCTTGGTTATTGGATCCGGAATTAGACATCGACTCGAAGCAATCAAGGATGATATACTCTGGCAATATGGCTTTGGACTTCGGATATTGGATTCGAAACTATTCAAAACACGTCTTGTTGTCACAAGGCATGTTTTGGGGGGCAAAGTGTTATCCCGTTTTTTGGTCAAAACGGGAATAACAACAAATTGGCAAGGAATTATGGATATCAGGACTGGAGATAAGGCTGCGATGGATATCGTCAAAATTTTGCCGAACTCCGATCGGGACGAAATTGATTGGAGATGATGATAAGGACTAGGAAAGGCTATGTTTCAAATTTCAGATAATCGGAGTTCGTATGAAGAAAATGCGATGGATTCAAGGTGGGGGAGGTATGTTGTTCGAATCCATCAAGATGCAGCGCTCGGTTCGAATCCATCAGATTCGAACCCATCAGGATGGATTCGAACCCATCAATTTCGAATCGATCAAAGGCATACTGTCGCATACATGGATTCGAAGTATACATGGATTCGAAGAAGAAGATGGACTCGAAGAAGGAGATGGATTCGAAGTGGACATGGATTCGAAGAAGGAGATGGATTCGAAGTGGACATGGATTCGAAGAAGAAGATGGATTCGAAGTGGACATGGACTCGAAGAAGGAGATGGATTCGAAGTGGACATGGATTCAAAGAAGGAGATGGATTCGAAGTGGACATGGACTCGAAGAAGGAGATGGATTCGAAGTGGACATGGATTCGAAGAAGAAGATGGATTCGAAGTGGACATAGATTCGAAGAAGGAGATGGATTCGAAATGGACATGGATTCGAAGATGATGGATACGAAGCAAGGGACACGGATTCGAAGGACGTGGATTCGAAAGGGATGGATTCGAAAAGGATGGACTCGTAGGATATGGACTCGAAGGAGGCGGCTTCAGAAAGCATGGATTCGAAAAGCATGGATTCGAAGGAGTCGGCCTTATGGATTCGAAGGAGATGGTTTCGAAGTGGATGGTTTCGAAGAAGGCGGGTTCGAAGTATGGGTTCGAACCAGGCAGAACGCACGGAGCTTTGATCTTGAATCGATCATATCTTCCAAACCGCTGATCCAAATGCAATGAAATTTTTACAGGAGCTCACATACGTGTTGAAGAATGTTCACGCCAATTTTCAGCTCAATTGGATGGATTCTTGATCGATTCGAACGTCACTTCGAATCGATCCCAAACTGGGCACGGATTCCGAGAACGCGGGCCTGTGGGCCCCTCTCACGTGCCAAGCAGCCTCCCCAGGTTTTAGGCGGGATTTCAGCCTTCCACGCCTATAAATAGAACCCCTGGTCATTCAGAAAAGGGGTCGGAGAATTTAGAGAGAAGAGGCATGCCCGGATGCTGCTAGAATCATTCCATAGCCTCATTACTGCTATTTTCTTCAGATTTGGTCACTACAACTGTTGTAATCACTTGTAACCTTCAAGGATAATCAATAAAAGGATAAAAAAATTGGAGTGGACGTAGGCCGGAGATAGCCGAACCACTATAAAACTTGTGTTCCTGTTCTTTACTTTTGGATTGCTGTCTAATATTTGCTGAGATTTGTTATTTGTGATTGAATATCATCAATTTATATTCATACGCTGGTGCTTTTACGGTATTGGGTGTTTGTGACCAATTTAGGCGCAAACGTTTTGATGCTTTCATTTACATTTGGGTGTTAGTGACCAATTTTGACGCTAACATATATAATACCTCTACTGATGTCATATGTAGAGGCCTATTTAGGCAAACTTCAATTGTTTTAATAGCAAGTAGAAATAACATTAGATAATGCCCATCTCTCATCATGTTGCACTTTATTTTTCATTGGTATACCTCATCGGAATTCATAGGTTTGAAAAACATTATTTGTTTTGCTGCATACTATACTCACAACCTGCTAGATGAAGAATAAGTGGACACAGTTGTAGAGAAGGCAAATGCAAAGCTCAAGAAGAATTACCATGTGGTAAATGGGAAGTACTTTAGCAAGATTTCCATAAGCTCCATTGAAAAATAAGAAGCTTGATTTAAGGATAAGTTGCATTGCAAACTCATAAAGAATGTATTTGCCATTTTTGCTTAATTGCAATAGGACTTGGTTTTTGAAGAAGTGTTTTTTGAAATAGTTTACTTCTTTTATTTTTTATTTTACCTTATTTTAGCGATATGGTAATGAACTTGTGTGTACCTGTCTATGCAATTAAAGCCCCGCTGAATTCCTAAATAATCTCCATTATAGTGCGTAGCGCTCTTCGACCGCTATGCTTTTTCTATATCGCGCTACTAAATAGTAGATCCGCTTTGAGCCATGCTATTTTCCACTACATCTGCTAAAGCAAGAATTTTTAGCATCCTCTTTAGCAGTATTAATATAAAAAGGTTGATTTGACCAATTCTCTTTTGAATCAAATCAAAGACCTTAAGGTAAAGACCAAATTTTAAGGCATAAGTACTCAACATAAGTTATAAATTTATTATAGTCACCAAATTAGGATTGCATAAATTATGATATTTTTTGTTGTTTTGTTATATAAGATTTCTCATACACAAATGATGTGAGAATGAAAATAAATTAACTTAAATATATATTTTATATTTAATGAAGCTTTTTGTATCTCCACTATTTTTCATTATTTTCCCGCTATAACTTTTTGCACCTCCACTGCTAAAGAACCGCTAAGCATTCAAAATAACATAGGTACATGCACAGTCCTAGTTTGTTTAATGTTAGTCCACAAGATTTATTGATAATGACTTGTATGGTAGCTTAATGCATGCTCCTTGGTAGTGATTTCTAGCATCATTCACCCATATTAATTATTTATCATTCTTGTTGGAACTAGGGCAACTTACAGCGGAAGTAATTGGTGAATTTCAAATTTTTTTTTTTACCATTTTGAATCTTTTTAAGGTCTATTAAGTCTAATTTATTTAGAATATTTCTAAATTTTATTTAATAAAATCTTTTTTATTTAAATTTATAAATTGATATAGTATTATTTAACTTATGTTATATTATATATATATACATGTAACATATACACGCATATTTGTGTGTGCATATGTAATATATAAATCCATTTAAGGTATAACATGCCAATGTATAGATGCTAGAATTTATATCGTAATTGATATGTTAGCTTTTTCAATATACAAATTTATTGGCCAAATGTATGTTTGTATACTTTTACTTATATATATATATATATAGTATTTCAAATACTTATACATATATAAACTATAATTTTTCTTAAAATATTTTTGTGTGTGTGTGTGTCTATATATATATATATATTATTTGAAATATTAACAATATATACTTATAACTATGTAAATATTTCTATATCATTTATAAAATATTAATGAATATATATATATATATATATATATATTAAGTCTGAAAGCAATACTTGTATAAGTATAATTTTTTATTAAATATACATGCACACACATATATTAAATGTGTGTGTGTATTTAAATAATTACGCGGACATGGCATCTAGTATGGCTATAAACTCTTATTACGAAATCCCCCATAAACCAGTAGATCTACAACCCAGTATGTGCAATCGACCATCGGCTATAACTTGGACAAAGACCTGGGTAGAGGTAGTTAGAGGAAAGACATCAATAGAGGAGAAATCGAAGGATTAGATATGTAGTTTATTCAACCGCTTCATGAGAATGGTAACCCACTTTTCTATATTCCAGAAAGCAATAATCAGATAGGGTTTGATAAGTGGAAGAATTCACTAGTGGCTTACATGCTTAGTAGCCAATCATTATATAATCAGTTTGTTGATTATGTGCAAAAGGTATGGAATCCTATGGGTTCATTTGATGTTTATTACAAATTTAGTGGTTTCATTGTGATCATATTTGAAAATGAGGATGTTAGTGCACACATTATAAAATCTGGGCCTTATACTTATAATTTGAAAATCATTATTCTTAAGTAATGGAAGCTTGGTGTGAAATTCACAAGAGATAACTTCTCTACCATTCCTATTTGGATTAAATTACTTGACTTAAATTTAGAAATGTGGAATAGAGATGCTATAAGTACAATTGCTTTTATGCTTGGTAAGCCTATTTGAATGGATTTTAATATTGCCAAGGCTCGATTAAATTATGCTAGAATTCTATTGGAAGTTGATATCGACTTCTCGTATCCTCATTTAGTAGGAGGCTTGAATTATGATGGTGAGGAATTTAATTTTCAAATTTCCTATGAGTACAAACCTATTCCTTGTAAAAAATTGAAAAGTGTTTGGATATAATACTAGAAATTGCTCTACATCTATTCGTAAAACTTGGCAACCAAAATAGTACTCATAACTATTCAATAGAATGATTAGAATGAGGCAAATACAAGCAATACACAATAGACTTCTAGTGAATTCATGTTTACCCATATACAAAAGCAATAAGACGAAACAAAAATACATCAGAATAATATAGAGAATTATAAAAATGCATTTGCTAAAGGCAAAAATAAGGTGAATACTTCAAATAGATTCTCTTGCTTATCTGAAGAGGCTGGTCCTTCTAAAACTGTAGCCACTAAAAGTTGTCCATCGCTTATCATCCTTCTAAAACAAATGAGTCTGGTGATAATGCACAAATATATACAGCTAATGTAGCATATGAAACTACAAACACGAGAGACACAATAGACAAGTCGAAAAAATTTCATTAGCTTAAGAAATTTTAGAGGAACACCAACAATTCTGTAACATCTCGCTTCTAGAAGCTAAACTAAGTGCTACGGATGATGTAGTCATCCATAGTTATTATTTCCGAATAACCGAAACTGGAATCTTGAAACTATTGGCGGCACACAAACACAAGAACATGAAAAAATTTAAACTTCAGCAAAACAGATTTCTTATGAATTTCAATTTAAGATTTAATTACATAATCCCAGACGTTAACCACTTCAGATCACATATACTGGTACAAAATACGATAAGAGTGACATATGAAGATGTCCCCATATGATGATCAGAGAACGAATTATGAACTTTATAGTTTATGGTACATCACAGCAGAAAACACAAAATGACTCGTATGTGGCTAACACTGCCTCCTTCATATCTCAAGAAGCTTATTCATCCAAAAACCTGAAAGTCTCCCACCCTCAGACTACTCAAATTAATTCTGAGCACCCCAGAGTTTGTGGAGAAACACAAACTTCGAGTCAGATAATAAGTCTGGTATGAATAATCCCCTAATCTCTTATCATAAGTAGATAGCTAATGAGACCACGCCGCTTAGTGGAACGGGTTTTCCTCACACTAGTATTAAAAATGAAACATGCAAATCATTTACTATGCCCCTATACCCAAAATGATTAGTCTTAACATAATAAGAAACAAAGCCATAAATCATATGTATTGGATATCTCATCTCCCTATTTATTAGATATCCCATCTAAAAGCAATTTATTAGAGTTCCCCTCTAAAATCTTTACAATGACAATCCTGGTTAAAATAGGACTATCCATCCCAAATCCATTCAAAATAAATGCACCATCATACATTGTTTTATAAAAGTTAGTCTGGGTTATCCACCTCACACTCCATAGTTTTCCTAGGATGACTATGAACCCTTGGGTGCCAAATCCCGATGCCAACCACCTTTGAAAAACATTCTTTACTTTAGAAATTTGATGTGGGCTATCCACCGCACATTCCATGGTTTTTCTAGGTTAACCAAGAACCTATCACTTGGCCAATTAAAACATTATGATCCCCACGATTATTTATAAAAATTCATGATCCCCATGATTAATTATTTTCCCCAAGTATCCCGATGATTAAATGAAATAAAAAGACATTGATAGCCCCAATTTATTTGTTCAAAAGCATATTTCTGTTTGTAACCCTAAACTATGTATCAAAA
The DNA here is from genome assembly GCA_030765085.1 of Allium cepa. Classification (NCBI taxonomy): domain Eukaryota; kingdom Viridiplantae; phylum Streptophyta; class Magnoliopsida; order Asparagales; family Amaryllidaceae; genus Allium; species Allium cepa. The sequence goes on along the minus strand of CM060934.1, from coordinate 589,410,106 downwards.
ACATTAAACCTATTGCGGTGTCCCCAGGGTTTAATAACATTCTTTTTAAATAAGGATCCCCCTTATATATTCAAACAAAGATAAGTATTTTATGTTATAACCCTTCGAAGTAGCCCCTTTGAATTAGCAAGAATTTACTCAAGAAAAATGGCTAAAAACAGCCCTTTAAAACCCTTCGAATGAGTCCCATTCGAAAGCAAATAAACATCCAAATTTAGCCTCTTCGGAAACCTTTCGAAATCAAACCTTTCAAAATCAAAACCTTTCGCAACCATTGAAGATAACCCCTTCAAAACCTTTGGAAATCAAACCTTTCAAAGTCAAACCTTTCGAAATCGAACCTTACGAAGTCAAAACCTTTCGCAATCATTGAAGATAACCCCATCAAAACCTTTCGAAATCAAACCTTTCAAAGTCAAACCTTTCAAAATCAAAACCATTCGCAATCATTGAAGATAACCCCTTCAAAACCTTTCGAAATAAAACCTTTCGAAGTCAAACCTTTCGAAATCAAAACCTTTTGAAGTCAAACCTTCCGAAATCAAAACCTTTCATAATCATTGAAGCTAACACGTTCAAAACCTTTTGAAATCAAACCTTTCGAAGTCAAACCTTCCGAAATCAAAACCTTTCGAAATCAAACCTTTCGCAATCTTTGAAGATAACCCCTTCAAAACCTTTCAAAAACAATAAAGTGTTGGTATTGGAACCAACCCTTCGAAAGTATACTTTCGACCATGTCGGAAGGTTTACCCTGTGGCTTTGTCGAAAGGATTTTAAAACTTCTTTTCGAAAAATATTTTAAAACACTACTCTTGAAGGTTTAAGCTTTCTAAGATCCCCTTCGAAACCCCTTCTTGAATATATATAAAAAAATTAGTCTTTTATAAAATGATAGAGTCGAAGGATCCCCCTTTAACTTATTCGAAAACAATTTTTATTTTTATCCGAAAGCAAAAGAAGCAGCCTCCCCATCCCTTCGTCTTTTTCTTCCCTTCGGCCCCGTACATACCTTTCGACTTTGGTGGAGGGTACTGTTTACCTTCCATCTTAGGTGAAACGTACCTTTCGACTTCGGCGAAAAGTACCTTTTGGCTTCAGCAAAAGGGTAAAAGCAGGCTTGTTGGAGTCGAAGGCAGAATTGGGCCCACTGAAGTGATGTTTTTATCTTGTTTGTCTAATTTTGATTGGCCGAGGAACCTTCCCCTGTACTTCCAAATAGTAAAAAGTATACAAAAGTCAACCTTTTTCTCAAAATGCTGTACTTTTTCCTCAATTATTTCAAAAAGCAATTTCCTTCCGAATTTAAGTAACTTCGGAAGCAAATTTTCAGTTTAGCCCTTGGGCTTGAATAATTTAATTACCTTAGTAAATCACTAAGGAAAAATTCCCAAAAATCATCAAAAATCAGATAAATTATACACTTCAACATATTAAAATTTCAAAGCATATGAAGATCAAAACAACTCGTAATTTAATCAGAACCGAATGAAAACATGTTAATTAGCCCATTAATATTTTAAAACACCTATGTCTTATCCTAACAAAGGTTTAAATGGTTATATCCAAACCAAAATCATAAACATGAATCGGGTATAACCCATAACCGATCCAACCATAGAAAAATGAGATGATAAACATGATTATTCACCTTGATTAGTTGATTGGAGAATGAGATAATTCCCTAGATTTAATTCCTTACCTTATTCTTCAATTTAAACTCTTCTTGGAGCTTTTTAATGGCCGATTGAAGTTTATGGAAGTTAAGAATAAAAAAGTGGAAGTTTATTAAAGTGGAGGAAGAGATATATACAAAGAAATGTAGCCTCATTTCCAAGTTTACCTTTTAGGAAATTGCTTCTTCTAAATTTAGTCAAGTCTTATTTTTGTTCGTTTATTTAGACACGGCCATTAGATTTATTAATCTCATCTCCCTACTTATTCACATTATTCTATTTAATTTATCCAATTAAATATCCTCAATAATGTTAATTAAAATTCAAGAGCATTATAGACTCCTCTTATTAAAGAATTTTGTCCCTAAATTTCAGTAAGGACACAACAACAAGCATATAGCCCATGCAAACAAATCTAGTATAAACTACCAGTCAAATTCTATATAAACCATATATAGAACATACCATCTAAAACAGCCTAGGAAAAGTAGCCCTAATAATGTCTTATGTCCCCCAAGTACAGTCCTTCACGTTGTCGCTCCACTGAACTTTCACCAACCTGATTGTCTTGTTCTTTAACCTCTACTCATCTTTTGCCACAACACGAACTAGTTGCCTCGCAAAAGTCATATCCAGTTCTACCACTAAGTCCTTTAGTGTCGTCGGAGCAATAGTAGTTTCCGGATCATGAACATACATCTTAAGATGAGAAACATGAAACAAATTGTGGACCTTCGGCAAAACTACTCGGCAAATCTACTCAGTATGCAAGTCACCCAATCCTTTCTGATATAGGAAATGGTTCAACATATCTCGGTGCTAGCTTCTTCCCGAATCAAACCGCACCTTTCATCGGCGATACCTTGATGAAAACTCTACCTTCAATTGAGAACTCTAGATCCTTACGCCTTTTGTCTACGTAACTATTCTGCCTAGATTGAGCTTTCCTCCATATCAACTCGATCTTTTCCATCGCCTCTCTAACCAAATCTGGACCAAGGACTAACCAATCTCCGGTCTCTAGCCAACATGTTGGTGATTTGCATGGCCTTCCATATAAAGCTTCAAAAGGCGCTATTCTTATAGTAGTCTGATAACTATTATTATAGGAAAACCATTAAATGCAAGTGATCTTCCCAAGAACCACTAAAATCCAGCACATAAGCTCTTAACAGAACTTCCAGTACCTTGTTGACTCTCTCTGTCTGCCTATCTGTCTGAGGATCATATGCGGTACTCATTTTAAGCTTAGTGCCGATCATACTCTACAGGCTCTTCCAGAACTCGCTAGTAAACAAAGCATCTTTATCATTGATGATACTACTAGGAATTCCATGCAGTTTAACGATGTTCTTCATGAATAACTTAGCCAAAAAAGGCGCCGTCCTGGTTAACCCTACCGGAATGAAATGGGCACTTTTGGTCAATCTTTCCACTATAACCCATATATTTTCATTACTATGGTTTATCCTTGGAAACCCATCAATAAAATCCATGGATATCGAGTCCCACTTCCAAACTGGAATATCCAAATGCTGAAGCAACCCACTTGGCAACTGATGTTTGGCTTTTACTTGCTGACAGTTAAAACACTATTTTACCTATAAGACAACATCCCTCTTTATTCCTTCCCAGAAGAAACTTCTCTTCATATCCTAATACAACTTGGTTCCCCCAAGATGAATCATAAACTTCGATCGCGAAATTCTCTAAGAACTTCTTTCCTAAAGTTTCCAACGTCCGGAACACGTAATCGTTCCTTCCTTCTCAACCAACCCATGCAGTCAAGAATAAAATCCTTTAAATCATCAATATCAGTTTCAGCTTCTAACCTTCTAATATTCTCGGCTAACGGTGGATCCTCTTTCTGCCTAGAAGCAATCCGTTCGATTAGAACTGGTCGAACTTCCAAACAAGACATCATGGGGATATTTCAACTAGATCCAGCAGTCGACCTCAACTGCACATTGCAAACAGCCAGTGCTTCCAAGTCTTTCTATTCCACCAATATAGCTAACACCACATTCTGATGTTTCCTGCTAAGCGCATCCGCTACCTTATTTCTTTTTTCCAGTGTATACTCGATGCTAAAATCATAAGCTGCAACAAATTCCAGCCATCTCTGCTATCTCATGATCAGCTCCTTCTAAGAGAATAAATATCATAGAGACTTATGATATGTAAATAACTCAAACCTTTCTCCCAAAAGATGATGTCTCCACACCTTCAATGCGAAGATTACCGCTGCCAACTCCAAATCATGAGCAGGGTATCTCACTTCATGTGGTCTAAGCTATCTAGAAGCATAGGCAATAACTTTTCCATTCTGCATAGCACGACACCTATCCCGGTACCACATGCATTGGTGTAAGCTACCATCCCCTGATTTCCATCAGGAACTACTAACACGGGCGCATTGGTTAACAAATGTTTCAACTTAAGGAATGCCTCCTCATATTTGTCAGACCAAACAAACTTCACGTCCTTCTTGGTTAGCATAGTCAAGGATGCCGCTATTCGCGAGAAATCCTTAATGAACCTTCGGTAGTAACCTACACGTCCAAGAAAGCTTCTAACCTCACTTACCGTATCTAGTCTTTTCCAATTGTTAACAGCTTCGATCTTATCCGGTTCAACTACTAAACCTTCCTCGGAGACTACATGACCAAGGAACTTTGCTTTCTTCTTCCAGAAATGACACTTTGAGAACTTCGCTTTCAGCTGATGTTGCCTTAGCGTCTCCAATACTATTCTAAGATGATCTACGTGATCCTTGTCATTCTTAGAATCTACCAAAATACCATCAATAAAAACCAACACGAATCTATCCAAGTGCTTTTGGAAAACCCGATTCATCAAATCCACAAAGAAAGATGGCGCATTAGTAAGCCCGAATGGCATAACCAACCACTCGTAAGACCTATATCTAGTCCTGAACGCCATCAAAGGAATATTATCCTCTACCGCTCTTAGCTGATGGAAACTTATTGCCAAATCCAGCTGGAAAAACACTTTGGCTCCACTCAATTGATCCAATAAGTCATCGATCCTCGACAAAGGATACCTATTCTTGATCGTCCTCTCGTTCAACATACGATAGTCGATACACATTCTTAACTACCTATCTGGCTTCTTCACTGTAGGCGAACTGCTTGGCCGGATGAAATTCTTTTCTTCTAAATCCACTACCTACACCTTCAATTACTTCATCTTGGTTGGTGACATCCTGCTAGGTGGTCTACTTATGGGTTCAGCTCCCGGTATGAGATCTATTCGAAACTCGATTGCTCTTTTCGGCAGCAAGCCCGAAATTGGTTCGAACACATCCACAAACTCTCTTTCTAAATAAACATGCTACAACTCTACTTCCTTCCATAGCACCCAATAATGCATGCTTGAAATCCTTACCATGTAAATGATTTGTTTATGGATATTAAGGTGTTTTAATGATATTTCCCCCTCTTGGAAAAATATCCTAGCATCATATCTATCTATCCAATCCATACCCAATATGATCCTGAAACCCACGAAATCAAAAACATATAAACTGCATGCAAATATATGACCGAACAAATTAAGTTCTAACCGGTCATATATCATTCGCAGAGTTGCATACCCTCTTATAGGATTTGCAACCCTTAAAGGAGTAATAAGGTATAAAGGTTCCAGACATAAGCAATCTACCAAATATTGAGATATAAATGAGTGCGATGCATTGGTATCAAATAGTATCCTAACTGGAGTACTATGAATCATAAGCATACTTTCCATTATAGTTTTTCCTTTCTTAGCAGTCATTGGTCTAAAGGATGATGGTTCCAATGAAAAGACCTTTCCCTTTCCAGCTTTAGTAGCCTAGGGACACTTGTCCTTGTAATGCCCCCATCTAGCCACAGTTGTAGCACTTCACATTCGGCCTCACTGCAACTGCTATTCCATCACCCAAACGACACTCATTAGCATTGTGCCCCTTCCTGTCACACTTATAACAAACAATATCAGCCTTGCTTTTCTTAGCTACTACCTTCGACTGGGCACCTTTCTTCTTGATGAACTTTCGCTTCTTACCCTAAAAATTCTGAACCTCGACTGATTTCCCCATTCCAAAAGTAGAAAGCATCTCTTCATTTCGAATAGCTATCTCAATGACAACATGACATGGATCCCAGAGGTTTGGCATGGTTTCTATGACGATCTCAGGATTCAACCCTTGATAAACTTATCATTCCTCTGAATGATAGTATCTAGAATACATATCCATAACGGGATAGCTCATCAAACTCTGTAGCATACTCAATCACCAATCTATCCCCATGGACTAAATCTGCAAATTTCCCAAGCAATGTTGACTTGGCAACCTCTGATAGAAATCTTTCTTCGAACCTACTTCTAAATTCAGCCCAAGTCAGATCTTCCTCTGGCTCTCCCTTGGTAATTTCGTTCCACCAAAATAATACTGCTCCCTACAATTTCCTTGAAGCAAGTCTCCTCTTCTGCATATCTATTAAGTCAAGATTTGAAAATATCCATTCATAATGCAATAGCCAGTTCTTCACTCCTACTGCATCCTCGGTTCCAAGAAAAGGCTTCCCTCCAAGACTAGCATAATCCCTGCTCAGCTTGGCATAATTATTGCCAACTAGGGCCACCGGATTAGCTCCTCCATCACTCCCTACAGCCACTCCCGCAGCTGCTACAGCTTGCATCATAATCATGAAAAACTGATGCATCTTCCCCATATCAATAGGTGGAATCTTAGCACCAACATTGGTATTTGTGTCTAGGTTTGCATTTGCCCGTCGACCTTTGTTGCTCCTAGTATTGGGCCAAACATTTCCACGTGTTGCGATGTGTCTTCCACCTAGATTGATTCTTTTGTTCCTTTCCTCCATATCTTACTTCTCTACTACCTGAAATCCAACCTTGGTAAGATACAAAAGAACGGTCTAAGAGAGTGGGGAATACATACTTAGGTATTTATAGCAAAGTACACATTCGTTACTATAACGCTTACCCAAGCCCAACCATATTTCAGATTCATTAGATTATGCCTTAAAAATCTTTTAAGGTTTAAATTCCTTTTAAGTACATAAACCATGCTCTGATACCAACTTTGTAACATCCCACTTCTGGAGGCTCAAAACTAACTGTTACGGATGTTGTAGTCATCCATAGGTGTTATTTCTAAGTGACCAAAACCGAAATCTTGAAATTATTAGCAACACAGAAACAAAAGAATATGAAAAAAAAATTAAACTTCAACAAAATAGAATTTCTCATTTCTTACGAATTTTGATTTAAGATTTAATTACATAATCCCAGACGTTAACCACGTTCAGATCACATATACAAGTACAAAATACGATAAGAGCGACATATGAAGATGTCCCCTTATGATGATCAGAGAACTAATAATGAACTTTACAGTTCTTAGTAAATCACAGCAAAAAACACAAAATAACTCCTATATAGCTAACACTGTCTCCTGCACGTCTCAGGAAGCTATTCATCCAAAAGCTGAAAGTCTCTCACCCTTAGACTACTCAAATTAATTTGAGTACCCGAGAGTTTGTGGAGAAACACAAACTTTGAGTTAGACAATATGTCTTGTGTTAATAATCCCCTGTCATCTCTTATCATAAATGGATAGTTAGTGAGACCACGTTGCTTAGCGAAATGGTTTTTCCCCTCACTAGTATCCAAAACGAAACATGTAAATCATTTACTATGCCTCTGCACCCAAAATGTTTAGTCTTAACATACTATGAAATAAAGCCATAAATCATATGTATTGGATATCTCATCCCCCCGTTTATTAAATATCCCATCTAAAAGCAATTTATTAGAGTTCCCCTCTAAAATCTTTAAAATGACTATCCGTCATAGTTTAAATAGGACTATCCATCCCAAATCCATTCAAAATAAATGCAAATTATCCATCATACATTGTTTTATAAAAGTTGGTGTGGGCTATCCAACACACACTCCATAGTTTTCCTAGAATGACTATGAACCCTTGGGTGTCAAATCCCGAGGCTAACCACCTCTGGCAAAACATTCTTCACTTTAGAAATTTGATGTAGGCTATCCACCGCACATTCCATGGTTTTCCTAGGTAACCAAGAACCCATCACTTGGCCAATTAAAACATTATGATCTCCATGATTATTATAAAAATTAATGAACCTCATGATTAATTATTTTCCCCAGGTATACCACATGTTTAACCTATTCCTATTGGTAGCCCCAATTAGGATAAATGAAATAAAAACACATTGTTAGCCCCATTTTCGAAAGCATATTTATGTTTGTAACCCCAAACTATGTATCAAAAACATTAAACCCACCTCGGTGTCTCCAAGGTTTTATAACATTCTTTTTAAATAAGGATCCTCTTTATATATTCAAACAAAGATAAGTAGTTTATGTTATAACCCTTCAAAGCAGCCCCTTCGAATTAGAAAAACTTTACTCAAGAAAAATAGCTAAAAATAGACCTTTAAAACCCTTCGAATGAAGTCTCATTTAAAAGCAAATAAACATCCAAAGTTAGCCTCTTTGGAAACCTTTCGAAATAAAACATTTCGAAGTCAAAACTTTCCAAATTAAAACCTTTCGAAATCAAAAAATTTCGCAATCATTGAAGATAACCCCTTCAAAACCTTTCGAAATAAAACATTTTAAAGCTAAACCTTTCGAAATCAAACCTTTTGAAGTCAAAACCTTTCGCAAGCATTGAAGATAACCCCTTCAAAACCTTTCGAAATCAATCCTTTCAAAGTCAAACCTTTCGAAATCAGTACCTTTCGTAATCATTGAAGATAACCCCTTCAAAACCTTTAGAAGTCAAACATTTTGAAATCAAAACCTTTGAAAATCAAACCTTTCGCAATCTTTGAAGATAACCCCTTTAAAACCTTTTAAAAACACCAAAGTGTTGGTGTTGGATCCAACCCTTCGGAAGTATACTTTTGAATATGTCGGAAGGTTTACCCTTCGGTTTTGTCGAACGGTTTTTTAAAACACCTTTTTGGAAAACATTTTAAAACACTACTCTTGAAGGTTTAAGCTTTCGAAGATCCCCTTCGGAACCACTTCTTGAATATATATAAATAAAATTAGTCTTTTATAAAATGATAGAATCAAAGGATCCCCCTTCAACTTATTCAAGAATAATTTTTATTTCTATACGAAAGCAAAAGAAGCAGCCTCCCCATCCCTTTATCCTTTTCTTCCCTTCGGCCCTATGCCTACCGTTGGACTTTGACGAAGGGTAACTGTTTACCTTCCGTCTTTGGCGAAACGTAGCTTTCGACTTCATCGAAAGGGTAAAGCGAGCTTGTTAGAGTCGAAGGTAGAATTGGGCCTACTGAAGTGATGTTTTTATCTTGTTTGTCTAATTTTGATTGGCTGAGGAACCTTTTCCTGTACTTCCAAATAGTAAAAAATATACAAAAGTTAATATTTTTCTCAAAACACTGTACTTCTTCCTCAATTATTTCCAAAAGCAATTTCCTTTCGAATAAAAGTAATTTCGGAAGCAAAATTCTAGTTTAGCCCTTGGGCATAAATAATTTAATTACCTTAGCAAATCACTAAGGAAAAATTCCCAAAAATCATCAAAAATCAGATAAATCATATGCGTATTAAAATTTCAAAGCATATGAAGATCAAAATAACTTGGAATTTAACCAAAATCGAATGAAAACATGTTAATTAGCCCGTTAACATTTTAAAACACCTATGGCTTATCCAAATAAAAGTTTAAATGGCTATATCCTAACCAAAATCATAAAACAACCAATCAAAACAAATAAAAATGAGATGATAAACATGATTATTCACCTTGATTAGTTGATTGGAGAGTGAGATACTTCCCTAGCTTTAATTCCTTAGTTTATTCTTCAATTTAAACTCTTCTTGGAGCTTTTTAATGGCCAGCTGAAGTATATGGAAGTTAGGAATGAAAAAGTGGAAGTTTATTAAGGTGGAGGAAGAGATATATACAAAGAAATATAGACCCATTTTTAAGTTTTCCCCTTAGGAAATTCCTCTTTCTAAATTTAGTTAAGTCTTATTTTAGTTCATTAATTTAGACACGGCCATTAGATTTATTAATCTCATATCCCTACTTATTCACATTATTCTATTTATTTTATCCAATTAAATATCCCGAATAATGTTAATTAAAATTCAGGGGCATTACAAATTCATAGAAGAAGTAGCAATTCATATTGAAGAAACTGGCAAACAGAAAAAGTAGCAAGTAATGTACCCCCAAATGCTTGAAACCAATGTGAAATGCAAGATGAAACATATGAAAATTAGCACTACTCCTATACCTCTTCCTAAAAGGTCAACTAGAACGTCATTAAAAACCAAATGAATGTCTATTTATGGAAGTGGAAGGCTTGAATACAGATAAAAAGATGTTATCTATGCTCAAATTCCTCTACCCACATAGACTATCTATGATAGCCTTATTTGAAAGTTGAATGATTCAGGCATTGCAAATTTAATATCTAAACATCTCCCTACTTTTAATTTCTTGCATAACAACACTATAGGAACCAAGAGTAGAGTGGTGACCCTTATTGATGCTACAGTTTGGACTGCATACATCTCCGATATGAGTTATCAACATACTACTGCTATTATGACTAACGTTGGGGATTTTGTTTGTACCATCACTTATTTTTATGATATCAACGCCTACTCTAAAAGGGAGAAACTATGAAGTAGTTTAGTTTTCAATGCTTCACCTATTCACATTCCTGGGATTGCATACGAGGACTTTAATAAGCTTTGAACCCTAATGATAAGAAGGGAGGACTGCCTATTCTTTTTTCTTATCTTAATGGTGTTAAAATTGTGTTCTACAATGTGGTTTTGCTGCATGTAGTGTGCAGGGTTGTAAATACACATGGAGGAAGAGAGGTAAGGCTCGCAATATAGACAAGGTGTTAGAAAATGCAGATTTCATCAGAATTCTACCAGACCTGACAACTATTGCTATCCCTACAACTTTAAGTAATCTTACTCTAATCATTATCAACTTTAAAGACAGTTTGACTAATGTTAAGAATTTTCCACTTAGATACATTAACCTATGGTGCATAATTACATGGACTAAGTTCTTGAAGGGTTTAAAGCAACCATTTGGGGTGATTATACTCATCAATTTCTAAATAAGTTAATGCACATAAAGGAGAATCTCAAGAAATCATACAGGAAAATCAAAGTGGTACAAGAAAATCAGAAAAATGATGCTATAAAGGAACTACAAAATGCATACAATCGTCTTTTTTCCCAAGTTGACCAAGATCCTGAAGATTTGACTTTATATGACCACATGTTGCATATTAATATGGAGTTGGAAAGGCAAATGCATTTATAATATGCTGAAATGATGTAGAAAAGTAAAACTTTGTGGTTAGTAGAAGGAAACACTTATTCAAAGTTTTTCTTTGCTAAAAAGTCAATGAGGAAACACAAAAATAAGATGAAGGCACTGTTATCCTATATTTGAGAATTTAACCAAAAGAAGGAAGTAATAGTTCAAGAATCTCTAAACTATTAGTCCTCCTCATATAATGGAACATGAGAGCGATATTTCCCTCAAATTGATACAAGAATAATTATAAATAATGAAGGTAAAGGATACCTACGTTCACCAGTCCAAGAATCTGAAATAAAGGAAACACTTTTCTCCATATGTGATGCTAAGAGCCATGGCCCCGATGGACTTTTATCCAATTTTTTTTAAACTACACTATGATTTGCGCATGAGGAATTATTCTTAGTGATCATAGAAAATTTTCAATCGGCTAAATTGGAAAACAGACTAAGCCACACATTTCTTACTCTTATTCCTAACAAAGAAAAGGCTCAAACAATCTCATATTACACGCCCATTGCTTGTGTTAATGTACTTTACAGAACTGTAGCTAAAATTATTTGCTACAGAATTGAACATTTACTTCCTTATTTAGCTACAGAGAATCAAACAACTTTTATTTCAAGAAGAAGCATGGGTGAGAAAATACTTCTTGCTCATGAACTTATAAGGGACTTCAAGACGCCAGGAAAACCTAGAATGTGCATAAAGATATATCTCTACAAAGACTATGATATGATAAACAAGGTGTTTACAGTCACATGCTTTCTGCAATGTGTTTTCCTATTTCACTGATCGACTTAATTTATGAATGTATAAATTCACCAACATTTTTTGTGCTGGTTGAAAGGGTACCCTATGGATTTATACATTTGGCTAGAGGTTTGAGGCAAGGTGATCCTCTCTCCCTATTTATTTTATGTTGTAAAGAAGTTCTTATCTCTTAAAATGGAAGATAAAGTATATCAAGGCATACCGAAACCATTATCAAAGGTACTCCCTACAGTATCTCATCTCATATATGCCGACAATGTCATGTTTTTTGGAGGCTATTATAGATAATGCCATTGAATTAAGCATGCTACTTGATAAATTAAAAATTATTACCAGATTACAAATTAATCGGTTAAAATACAAAATTTATTTCAGTTCTTATGTGCCTTATAAAGATGCAATAATGCAGCAGTTAAACATGGTTGGGGGTCACTTGCCTGTAAATTATTTTCACTCAATTATTGCCAAGAATTACAGAAAAATTAGAGAGCTGGGATAATAACTTAATATATACCACTGGAAGGGCTCTATTGATTCAAAGTGTAATGATTCCTATTATGATGTACTAGTTAATTGTATATCATTTGTAAACTTGAATCATTAACAAAACTGAATCCTTATGTGCAATTTTTTTAGGGTGGAAAATCGCATAAAATAGCATGGTATATACTGTGTAGGCCTAAAATGAAGGAGGTATAGGCTTGAAATTTCTTAAAGATCTAAGGACTATTGCATGGCTGAAACTTATATGGAATCGACATGTTAAGAAATCCTTATGGTCAGATTGGATGAAAAGCAAATACCTTGCTCATTCAAACTACTTGATATTACTAACTAATAATAATTTCTCTTCTATCATGAAGCACACGTTGAGGGAAAAAGAAACTACTAGCAAGTTATTTAATAGGACAATTTTGGATGGATCTACTACTCCTCTATGGTTTGATCCTTGGGATTAATCACAAAACCCTCATGGATTTTTAAGTTGGCACGAATTGAAATGTTCTCAACTATTAATCTTATGATGTCTTCCATTGCTGAGATAGAAAGTTTACTCCAAATAAGTTTCCAGAAACACGTGAAATACAACAACATATTATGAAAGTTCCTATTATTACACATACGCAAGTAGATTTTTTGGAAATTGTCGATGATTAAAATTTCAAATGTTCAGCGGTTTGGAATAAGGTTAGAACTAAATCAAATATAGTTGAATGACATCAAGTTATATAAACAAAACAAGTGGTAAAAAATGTTCTTTTTCATCTACAAAGCAATTAATTAGATATCACCCACTTCAGATCGATTATCGAGCTAAGGATTATAACTTGATAAATGATGTGTTTTAAGTAGGCGACATGATGAGTCACATCAACACCTTTTCTTATAGTGCGATTAACACCAAATACTTACTAAGTTTCTTCAGATCAAAATTGGGGCCTTCACCGCTGGTTGATGGTGATCTACTGACTGAAGTACAGCAGTTTAGAGCTTCATTCTGCCAACATAACATCATGCAGAAGTTCGATTTTACATCGATGGTTACTACCATCTATCATATTTGAGTCGAGCGGAATAGAAGGATTTTTGAACAAAAGAGGATGGAAAAGCTATATCATGTGAGAATTATTGATAAGGAGATTGATTTTCAGGTGATAAGATCTAAATCTATTCGACATTATGAAGAAGAAAAAGAAATCGAGTGTTTAGAAAGATGGGGAGTGGAGCTATCGGATTGCGGTTATAGTTTATGTTTATCGGGTTTGTTGTATGCGTGTTGTTTATGGACCGTTGTAGGTGGGCCTTGTTTGTGGTTGTGTTTTATTTAATTTGGGTTGTGTCATACTATATCGTTGATTGGTGCACCCTTTTAATTTAGTACTATGGTAAGGTTTTTTAAGGAGGCAAAATCAACGATGTTCTGTATACATCACTAAATTAAGAGCTCGTTTTCAAAAAACATATATACTTAAATGTATATATTAAATACATATATACGTATATGTATGTATGTATAATAATAAATATACATTAATATAAAAAAATATAAAAATAATTTATATTAAATATATCACTACATGGTCTTGCGCATAGGTCGAATAAAATGTTGTTTTTTTAAAATTTTAAAATATATTTTATAATTAATAACCATACGAAAATTATAATAAGATTAAAAATTATATTGCAAAATTAAATTTGAGTGTTATAATTCCAATAAAATTTTAAATGACAATTTTGAATTTTGAAATTTTACTATATAATCTCACAATTTAAAATCAAATTTTCAACCTTTGGCTTATATTTAGATATTTTAAAATATGAAAATATGTTTTTTTATTTCTGTCGAAAGTATAATATATATTACTATAATTTTATAAAATACAAAATATAATTTATAATACACATATGAATTAAGATATTTTTTATATGATTGATTGATTTGAATATTGTTTAAAATAATATATATAAATAAATAAATTTCAAAATTATTATACTCGACAAACTTTATTTATGAATTATATTTTTATATTTTACATATGTATAATATAGTATTTATATTATAAACTATATACATTTTTAAAGAAATTATTAATAATGAAAAAAATAATTTTTTTATTAAGTCATGCTGCATATATGTCTATATATGTAAGAATTTTTTAATACATAACATATATACACATACAATCAATCAATATTGTAATAATATATTTGTATGTTGCGATCGTCATCTAATTAAAAATATAATATATATGAAATAAACATTATGTGTGTGTGTGTGTGTGTGTGTGTGTGTGTATATACACACGTTAGGAACATACCTTATAGCTAAAGTCTGTAAGTACATTTTGAAATGATGTGATCTATTTCTTGAACCGATTCTAATTCAACAGATTGCCAGTCTCTAAACCACTGACCACCACATATCGATTAGTAGTGAATCTAATTTGGTTTCAACTATGAAAAGAAGATGGAGGGGATAAGTTGGCCAGAAATAGAAAGGATTTTGAGGCTTCGAAAGGTTTTCCAAAAGATGAGGGTAGAGATCTTTATATAGAGGAACAAAAGGAGAAAATTTTAGATCTAATCTTTTATTCATTCTCCTTCCACCTTATCCATCCATTTTCAAAGCTCTCGCCCAAATATGTCGCACCTATTACACCTTGTTTGAGCTGATCCTACTAGCCCCTTTCATGGGGATTAAAACTTTTAGAGCTCGAACAAAACATTATGCAGTTATATCCAGTTTAATACTTATCGATATCGTATCAATCAATGTATTTATAACTATTATAAATACATTTAATAATATTTGTTCATCAAATCAAAATCAAATTTCATAATTAATATTTCATAAGTATTAATTTATATCAATTACAAATTAATAAAATCGTTTGGTCAAAGGAATATCCATTGTTTTAGTTGTGTGAATTGTTAAATGTAAATTTGGTTAGCGATTAATATCCAACTATTGGAATATTAACGATTTCATGTCACTCAGTAGGTGATGTGATATTTTGGTCAAATTTATCGCTTACTTGGTTTTCGGTAAAATCCAATTTTATTTTGTTAAGCGTTATCTGGTTGAGACTACTATTTACATCAATTCTCTTCATCAAAACTATATCATTTTGAACTTATGAATTTTGTTAATGGTCAAAATTCCGATATCATCCATATTCAGCTCTAAAATTCAAACACAAAGTCATTGGTTCAATAATAACAATTACTACTAACCGAAATGCTTTGGTTGGATATTTAACTTTGAGAGATTTCAATTGACTGTGATACTAACCTCATATAACCGAGAAAACGAATCTTCTCTTGAATAGTGTCTCACTTTCAATGCTTCCACTCGATCCAACTATAATCGTTCGATGGACATCGTGCCACGATTTAACTATAATCAAAGTGTAGCTTCCACATTGAAGATTAATAGTATCATCAAGTCAAGAGAACCGTGTAATTTTGTTACATTAATATTTTTTGTTTGACCTTAGTTATACCAACCAACAGTAGTTATCTAATAATTATCAGTACGTAGCTCTTTGATGCCCTCAATGGCCATGAGTAATACACTGCTAAATATTTGAAGAGCGTTACGTACTCCAGCCTCAACGGATATATCGATATTCAGTTTTGATGTATCTTGACTAGGAATATTTAAAATGATATAATTATTTTTGCTGCGATAACTTACTCACGGTTACAACATTTTATAACTACTATCATAAAATATACTATTTATGGATTTTCTATTAGATATACTTTTAATTAAAATAATATAACACGTTATATCAAGTATAAATATATAGAAAACACATTTTATTTTGAACAAGATTGATTATCAAGTTAGATATATGTAACAAATTACATAATTACCTCTAATGCATACCTCCAACTCTTTCAGTTCTTCCGATTAGCTGCTTCAAAACTACTCGAGGCTATATATAATGTAGGTTGACTGGTTTGTGCTACTTCTTTACATTCACCATATTGGTTATGTTGTGATTCCCACTAGATGCATGTTGGCCTTGCATTCTCCGTTTAATTATAGCGTATGCATTTATAATTTAGATATTATGTGCAAATAGCGTCTTCAAGATATCTGTATGTCCCGTATATGTATGAGAATGAACCTATTTGCATATACTATCGTTTCCAATGTTAAATTGTTAAATTGTTCCCTCTTGCATTTTGTTTAATATTTTAATCTTTTGTTTTTTTAATAATACAAATAATTCTTTATTAAATATATTATTATTATTATGCATAATTGAAATTGATAAAAAATTACAATAAATATTTTTTCTTCTTATTTTGAAATAATACAATCAAACAGTCGATTTTCCTACTGTTTTGTGGTTGTACTCCTTATTTGTAACATTGGAAATGCATACAAGATATCACAGATACGTAATAACTTTAAGGAAAATATGGTCGATGAAGCAAATCTTCTACGACACATAAAAATATCGTTATGCCATTAATAACAAATATAAATGTTGCAAATAGATGAACTTATGTTTTGACAATTACTACTTTTAAGCATCTTCCACAACACAAGAAAACGCCGTAAATGTAAAATCATATTGGCGATGTAAACACAGCGTTAGAAATTTGAGTAAGCGCAACGCAATGAAGTGTCGCTGAAAATTAGTTTTTGTGATAAAAAATTATGCCATGTTTATGTATTTTTGTGACATTAAAGTCACGTCGCAAATGAGGACGTAGAAAATTATAGTATTGACCGCAAATTATTCGCGACACAAGCGTTCATTTTGCAACACAATTAATGTTGCAATATATTATTTTTGCAAGTTCTTTTGTGGTGAAAAGTTTTCGTTGCATCTGCACCATTTGCGACATTCGTGCCATGAAAAATATTCTGTCGCTGGTAACCTTTCACGATGTAAGATTTATTATTTGCGGCGCTTATAAACGTCGTGAAAGATCAATTTTGTTGTAGTGTGGGTTCGACGAAGTGAAGTTTTGTGTTCCTCCATATCATTTTTTCACGTGAAAACCATCTAAACGGTGAAGAGAGATCTAATTTGATATGAAATTATTTTTATGTAGAAAAAGAAATATTGAAAATTTTGATATATTTTAGAGGGTCTAAAGTGAATTATTTATCGAGTAAATATGAAAAAATAATCGTTATGTAGTCATTGTTTGAAGCCGGTGGATCTTAGACGTCTATAAACAGTTTGAGGCCGATTAAAACTGACATCGATTAATACGTGTAATCTTCACCGTTGGGGAATTGAGATGCTGGGATGCTTGATACCAAGGGTTGACTATGGCCGGCAGGAGATGCTCTAAAGGAGAGAGCCGTCACTTGGATGTCTTGTAGAACTGTGGAGAGAAGATACCTGACATAAAAACTATACACGTGCAGGCTTCAACTAGGCATGTGCTGCAACACGTGGATATATGATTATTTGTAATCTAGGACTTTACGTTGAATCTCTCTAACACGTGGCCGAATCTAAACCGTTAACCACGTCACATCTCACGAACATCTCTCGTTTACTCCACTTCACTCTTTTTCAATCACACGGGATCTCTTCTTTCTCTACACATCTACTCTTCATCTTCCAAAAGTCGCATTACATAGGCAATCGAATATCATCTTTATTCGGCGATTGTGCAGATTAGGTTCTTAGTTTAGTGCCCATTTGAAATTTTGGTGTAATAAAGTTTTTAACTATTGATGAATTTGTTGCAGTTGGTACTGGGTTGCTGAAGAATATGGCTGGAAGAACTCCTGGATTGATTGCTCTGTTTGATGTTGATGGAACCCTTACTGTTCCTAGAAATGTATGTTTTATTTTTGTTATGATGAAAGGGAGGCGTTTGTTGTATATGTTCTGTATAAATAGCCGATTGCAATGGTAATTTATTCTTAATATGGTGTAGGTCGAATGCTGGTCATATATTGAGCAGTATTGATTACTGAAACCGGGAAATCATCTAGAAATTTAACAAGTCTGTACTGTGTTGAACTGATTTTTTGTTTTTGTTTAGATTTGTATTAGGAATTTGTTCGTAGTGGTTTAAGAGCTTTGCTAGTTTTCACATATCACCGCTTGAATAGTTTGCTGGGTAAAATTGTGGAGATTATTAGTCCATCAACGAATTCAACTAATCATTATCTAAATAGAAAATTTTAAGTTCAGTAGCTAATTTGAGACTATATTTCTTTCAAAACTTGGTTTAGAACTTTATATATGGCAATGACTACACCTAGATCAAGTATTACATTCATGAACGATGCATATATTAATCACAGTACACTAAAATTGTCATATGTGGCAACTCACTTTAAAAATGTGAAGTAAATTACATTATATTGAAGCTAACAGTTGTTGCCACATGAATTTATTTTGGATTACCCACTTCATAAATTCATTTGGTTTTCCGATACTTGAACAATCATTAAATAGAAATGTGATATTTAAATCAGTCGGAGTTTCTGCATACATTTTAAATGCTATATAATTTCTGCATACCTACGTGGTTTTAGTTTGGAAGTTGAAAAAAAAAACTTGTATTTGTTGATAGAGTTGAATGAATCGACAACGGTTGCATCCTAATAACCGTAGTTAGTTAATTTTTGACATCCTAATGTATTTTTTGTAACATGTTTTTTCTAGGTTATTAGCTCGAAAATGCTTGAATTCATGAAAGAACTTAGAAAGGTGAAGAGCTAGTTACATAAGTTTAGACATCTCTTAGACCTCATTCAATAGAGAATTTACATGATGATTCCTTTCGTGCAGGTAGTTACGATTGGCGTAGTTGGTGGTTCTGATCTTGTCAAAATATCAGAGCAGCTTGGTCGATCAGGTAAATACTTTACATTATTTTGTGATTTGCATATGAAAATAAAAACGACTATCTTAAATATAATAACCACACTATTATATGCAGGTATATATTCTTGTTTTTACCCGATTGGATGTTTGATTTTGATGGAAATATATCCTTGTTTTGCTAATCAAAGCAGATATTCTTACTTGCTGAATATCTTTGTTGAACCAATATTCCTGTCAACATACTGTTTCATTTGTACGATACTCGTGGTCAATGTTGTAAAAATCGGTAGGCAGATGTTAGGCGGTTAGTATGGACTAGGGATTAATCATCTATGCGGGGATTAATTGAGGATTAATCGGGCTAGGAATTTTGGATAACTCGTATATTTTGGAATTTCTTTTAGTGTTTTGCCAAGTGTCGATTGATGTAAATTTGAATTTTGAATGTGCTTAGAAGTTGCTGAGGAGGTAAGATTGCTTAAAACTAGCATATTGATACTTATATGGAGCATCGAACCTTAAATAATGTCTAACCAGTGTCTAAATACATGTTTTGATTCTTAAATGAGGCGATAAACTTTGTCTAGGCCGGCCTAGGCAAATCGCTAGGCGCTAAGCGTAGCCTAGCGCCTAGGCGGAGGCCTATAAGGATTTTTACAACAGTGCTTGTGGTGAACTCATTCAAGATCCTAAATTGCTGTCATTCTAATACCATAACGGTATGGGAGCAAATCCTCTGGTTCAAATAATCCCTATCCCTCTGTGCTCCGCCAATAAAAGTTTGATACATAATTAAATATTCTGCTAAAACTCCAACCAAATCATATCAAAGGATTCTTTTGTAAAATTTCCTCATTTTACATTTGTTTGTGCATTGAGATAAAAGGAATTTATGGTCCGTAACAGTATGAAGGGGTAATCATCAGCTGCATGGTTGTTCCATACAAAATCAATGCAAGCAGTGATTGTTGTTCATTATTGAGATAATCGACGGTTTACAGTCCTCTGTCAGTTAAAATATATACATTCTGTCAAAAATGTTTGTAAACTTTGCTTGTTCTAAATATAACAAACTCAGTATTTCAATAAATAACTTTGATAAACCGCTCTGCAGTTATTACTGATTATGATTATGTCTTTGCGGAAAATGGTTTGGTTGCTTACAAGAATGGAGAATTGATTGGCACTCAGGTAATCGCATAGTTTTCACATGACGTCTAACTGATGTTACCAAAAAGGTCTCTGTTTTTCTCTCTAAGCATTAACATTAAAAAAAATAGAATATCAGGATAACAGGTTGGGTGACATAATGCAATTGCATCAAGGGAATGTAATTCATATATTTCTATATCTAATGCTTAAAAGATATATTTCCCATTAGAAGACCGTTGTGCTAACTTTTATTACACACAAAATAGGTGCAGTTGGTTGCCTAATTCTCTATACATCACATGAATTTATTTCTACATGAAAAGCAAAGTTACACGCAAGTGATGTAGGAGAAGCTAGGAAATTGATGACTTTTATAAAGATGTATGGCTTAGATTATCAAGTTCCTCTCAGTGAAATTGATGCGATGTTGTTGATAGATTGTATAGAAACATCGCTTCAAGGCATGATTTGATCACTTTCTTTAAAGAATATTTTCTCGTTCAAAAATCACATAGATAACCTTCTTTCAAGATAGAATGAAGATTATCTATGCAAGTTGTGATTACTTACGTAAATTAAAAGAACACTTGAGTTATACTGCTGATGCTTTATTCTTTTTGGATTTTGCAAATAAAAAGCTGGTTATTTCTGGGGATATGATGTGGTTTATATAGAGAGAGGAGACATTTGTTGGCGGTGCCATTAATACCAACGGACACCCCTTGGCTAACAACTATAATTGTTGGCTTTGATTCAGATTCAATTGCCAACATAATATGCTATCCCCCTGCATCCCCGGTAGGGGTTGCCACCACCCCTGACCCTCCCTCCATAATGATAAACATTTTAGTTCATTTTATGTAAAACTTCCAACAGAAGTAATACTTTAGTTTAGTCAATTATAATTGGACGTTATATTCAATCTGTAAAGCATGATAAAAGCATGTTATGTGTATTTTGCCACTTTTACAGTCTGTTATCATCAAAAGTTACAGAGTTGTTAATATGTAATCTGCCCCTTTCCATTTTTCATGATAGCATGAAGTGCTATCCTTAACTTTTTACGTTACATTTCCCCAGTTGAGAAAATAAATAATATTTTTGTGTGGTATAAGAGAGAAAGGAGTCTACACTGGTGTTAAGTGTGTTAAATGTGTTGAAGCATAGAAAATGACAGTTTTATCCCACTAGACCCTTGAATTCCAACTGGTTCCAGTTAAATTGAGGGTTATTTTGTTTAGATAATACAAAACACAGCTAATCGTCTGTATACTTATTACATGCTCATACGCCATTATCTAATTATGTTTAGAATAATAACTGGTTTTGTTAACTCTTAAATATGCAGAGTTTGAAATCGTATCTTGGTGACGATCAACTCAAGGTATGATACTTATGAACCTTATTTCCCTTTGGACCCAGCATAAATTTTCTGAGCACTATGTTTTTGCAGGAATTCATCAATTTCACTCTACATTACATTGCAGACCTAGACATCCCAATTAAAAGGTTCATTATAGTATTTTCATCTTTTCAAAAGCTCCCTATGATATGTTATATTTTCCTTCTCATCGATCTTTCTCATTTAGAGGTACATTCATAGAGTTTCGAAGTGGTATGTTAAACGTCTCTCCAATTGGGCGCAATTGCAGTCAGATAGAGAGAGATGAATTTGAGAAGTATGACAAGGTATATAGTTTTCAATTTTTAGTGAGCTGCTTTGATATTTATGGAAATTTGCTAAACATTCTCTAACCCATAAAATTCTACCGATGTACAACCCACAGTATTTTCTTAGTTACAGTCAGCCGCTTAATTTTGTATGTGAAATTTTATAAATATACCGCCAGCAACCGATGCTGCTTGTATTTTGGCAGTGTAGTTTTTTTGTATTTGGAAGGACTTGTAGTCCAAGTCTTTTTTTGTTAGATGCTGCATTGCAATATGCAAGAAATTTTGGATGGTCAAGTAGGGGTTCATGCACTATAGGGGTTCATGCACTATATGGGATATGGAGAATGTGGCCTTTCAATTTTTCACTGGATATTCATTTTAACCGAGTCTCTGTAATGTTAAAAAGGTTCACAATGTTAGAGCAAAAATGGTATCAGTGCTTCGAGAAAAGTTTGCTCACTTAAACCTGACTTTCTCCATTGGAGGCCAGATTAGCTTCGATGTAAGTTACAAAAAGTATCTCCTCATTTTGTAATGTTATATCATTTTGTCATATAGAATTTTATTTCTTAGGTTTTTCCACAAGGCTGGGACAAAACATACTGTCTTAGATACTTGAATGAATTTCATGATATACATTTCTTCGGGGACAAAACTTATAAGGTACGTCTGTTGTTATAAATTTTACAAGAAATTGTACAGGATGTTAATTAATGCCCTACACTAAATTGTAAAGCACATATCCAACGTTTTAGGTATGCTTAAGTGATCTCTTCTATTTTATAAACACCTATTCTTCAGACATTTTCCTCTACTGCAGTTTCTTTCATTACACTTATTATTTGATATATTTCATGAACTCAATTATACAAATTGATCTGTCAAATCTGCACTTCTGTATAATATTGTTTGCAGGGTTTTGAAGTGCATACTTCACGCTCTTTGCACATTTTGTGAAGTGCATACGGTTAGCAGTTTTATACTGCTGGTACTTCAAAAATGCTTATGTGTGGGCTGCCTGTTTTTTCAATAAATTAATTACCTAGTCATTACAAAATGAATCAATTTTTTTGGCAATCAATTTTCATACTGTATATAGTTCTTTGTAAAATGTAACTTTTTTCCAAACACCCTAAAAAGCAAGGTTCGCTTGTAAACTCTTAAGAATTATGTACACAAGGTGCTATGCCTGTGTGCTTTGTATTCTTTTTTATACGCACCGTTTCCATTTTATATTTTTGGTACTCTTGAAAATGGATGATGTTTCTAGTAAATATTTTTTTCTACAGACTTATTAAATAATCTTCTCAAAAATCAACAAAGATTTTGAAAATAAAAAGCAAAAAGCATGCACATGGGAAAATTGTATAAAAAAAAAAATGCAATTTTCTCATGTGCATTTTTTTGCATTTTTATTTTCGAAGTCCGCAGATAGTTTTCTGTAAAAAGAACTTTAATTATTTGTTTCCAACTTGTTACATGCTACCAAAGAGTTAATATCAAGCTCATAACTAAGCATCTTAAATCTACAAATTACACATTTTAAATAACACGAGGTCTATTTGCACTTTTATTTTGATCGTAGTTATAATTTTCAACACTTCTAGGTGCACTCTTTGTTAAACGAAAATGACACGTGAAAAAGACATTAGGGAGGGGTGGGAAATTGAAAAGTGAACTGAAAGAGTTATATGTTTGCATGCAGTTGAAAGGGTTTTGAAATTGATCAGGTTATTATTTTAATTGTTATTAGTGATTATCTTTAAAGTAAAGGACTATCATACGTAAACCTTAGTGCAAATCTTACCCAAATTAAATCAGAAATCTTAACTTTTACCCCACAGAAATTCTTCAGTATTTTTCTCCTTGTAATAATTTGACCTTGTGCTTGGTTTGATCCAACGACTACTAGTATGGGTAAGATTCCGGGTAAGAAATTGAAACGTAGTAATCTTTCCGTAATTTATACATTAAAGCAATAAGTGATAAAATAATTAATAACACATAAATTTGTTAATTAATTAGAGGAAGCAAATACATTATAATGCTCTACTGAAACAAAGATATATGAAAGAAAATATGAAATACGTTAAAATACTACGAATACAATAATAAAAAGGTGGAATCTAGTGTACGAGGCTCTCACACGTTAGCGGGCTTTGTAGAGGTCGATAATGTACGCAACTTTTTCCTCGCATTGCGAATAAGCTGTTTTCGGACTCGAACCCGGACGTCCAAATCACCATGTAGATGATCTAATCGTTGCGCCAAGGCTTCACCCCACTACAAATACAATCATAATGAAATAACATACGGATAACATAATACCATAGATACTAATTCTTGAAACCAAATCCGTCCATTTGATAATTATAAAACATTTCCTTGTGTTCATTTTTAATCTCTAAAGTCATTCTACTTGATATCCATTAGACAAAATAAAAAAAATTAAATCTTAGAATTCTGTCACATGTTGTTTCGGTGATTTTGGAGATGATCTCGCATCAAAGTGATCTTAGACGAGATGAGTACATCTCAGATTCACATATTGGATCTCAAAATTCATTTCAAAACTATTTCGAAGTATATGATGTTTATAAAATTGATTTGCTTGCACAATAATATTTATAAGTACTGCCTTAAAATAATGATTTTTGTTCGTTTATCTGCAAAATCAACAAAATAAAACCAAGTTTCTAGCACTTACATTTCTTATATAAAGCTAAGTAAACTAGAAAATAAAAAATCAATAAAGCCAATCATAGATGAGAAGTTATGTGAGAGATTTACTCATTGTTTTCTTTTAGTCAATATTACTTACTTTCAAATTCTCCTCTTCCTCTCTTTGTTTCTATATAATTTTCCTCATTCTTTCTCTATGATTCTATTTTCAAATGACAAAATTGGAGAGATTGTGAGAAATTAGGTAGTTATTGCCCCAAGAGTTTAGACTCAAAATTTGAACTGCCGTTCCTTGCTAAAACGATATTTGAGTTCCTTTCAATTTTTTCCTAAAACTCTCCTTACACTTGTTTGGGTTATCTCATATGTTGAAAGAAGAAACAACGGTTTAGAATTGGAATAGTCCTGTGTCGCAAAATAATTTGAAGAAGTGGTGTATAAATGAGTTGGTAGATATGTAACATCAGATATTCCTTTTATTACAACAAAGTGTATCAACTCATGGGGATCAACCACGTGCTGAAGGTGAGAAAACGGTGCACACACATAACGGAGAATTGTCTGATAACGATTTGCTACAATCATAACGGGGAAGACGGTTAACGAACGGGTAAGACGGTTAACAGGGAAGACGGTTCGTAACAAAGTGTATGCCAACTCAATATGGTTTGGAATTGAAAGAGATTTTGCTACGATCATAATGGGGAAGACGGTTCGTCGATTGGAGCTATGACTTAGAAGATATCGGTTATTGAAGAAATGGTGCACGCACAGGAATGGCGCTGATGCTGGAGCTTCAGCAGCATTCTCAATCAATTGGGATATAGGGCTAGTAGACTGAGATTGTGTAGCTGAAACCAAGTTTTCTCCGTTAATTTGAGTCCAGAGTCCAATTGAATGAACTTGAAGTCAGTCAACTGGCACTGCCTTCCCAATCGACTGTAGCTAGAGAATGCTGAAGATTTGAGTCGATTTTGAAATCCATTTAAAGGGCAGTCTTGGTGTTTAGTTCTCTGGCATTGCATCTTCGATCTTCCTATGGTTAAATCAAGCGATTGAGACTCTATAGAAGCATCTTATCTTCTAGGGTTTGATGACATCGTTAAGGGGCTACATTGTTTCGTGTGCATACAGTCTGTAGCCTTTATTGTAAAGAAAACCATCAACCTTTTATTATCTTCTCTATAAAAATAATTTTCATTTCTCCAAAGTGGATGTTCACTGTCACACTGATAGTGAAATCACTATAAATCTTCTATGTTATTTTTTAAATTATTTATCTATCTGTTGTACATGATTGTTTGATTGTGAAATTAGTAATCTGAGTTAGCGTGGAATTGTTTGATATATTGCCTGTTTATTTTACTATATTTATAGTGACCAACTAGCTTCCAAACAGAGGATGGTTGTTTTGAGTAATTTTCCCAACAATTGGACATCACACCTATCTAGAGCACGTAGTGCATGGAAGGTGTTTGGTGAAATGACTGATCTAGAGGATGATTCATTGAGACCAGTTCTAGTTCTGTAGTTGTATCGTATGTTTGAGGTTCCTATGCGACAGATGGTTCAAAACTTGAGATACAGAAACGAAATTGAAATAATGATTTTGAAAATTGGTAATGGAAGATGTAGCTGCTTCGAAGGGAAATCATGTTCATAGGATAGTATTTTCTACTCATTTATTGTCCGTTGATATTTTAAACATTGAGAAGGAGGAGATTGGAGAATGTTTGTTTACTATACTTAAGCTTTCTGTAGGGAAAATGTAATATTCAAAATTAATGGCGAGACCGCCAACTTGGAAAATCTCTACATGGGAAAGTTGCTAACCAACCATTTGATCTTGTTGAGAACCTTCTTTACTTATAAGATGGAGGAATCATTCACAGCATACACAAATATCTTCGATGATTTGTTGATGAAGATGCAGGTAGCTGACTTGAAGATTGATGAAGAACAAAACATATGATTATGTTATTTTCATTACATGGGCAGTCATTAGGATTGCTAACCGTCTTATTTATGATAGGAACATCTATTTCTTGATGTTGTTATAGTCGGTCTTCTTAGTGGAAAATGTTAGAATTCTCAAAAATAGTGAATGAAATATATCCCACATCGTCAAAAATAAGTCCATTTTCTTGTTTATATAGTGTACTCTCGATCCCTATATTGGCCCTTAGGGCTATGTAATTTTGTACGAGGGAGAGGACCTATATGGTTATGGATTAACGCGCGCCGTCGTCCGTCTATCCGACCGAACCGGGCCTGTGCGGGTACAATGAGATTGAGCTGTATCATATATTTTTGCTACCTAAAAATGGACTGATTTTAAAATAGAAGTGTGTTTAAAAAGATATGCATTTTCCAATGTTGTGACCGTTGCAAACTGATGAAGAGACGTGATTTTTCTAGATGACCGTTACAACGAAAAACATTTCTGAACTGTTGCAAACGAACGGACGCGACTGTTGCGAACAATAACACTTTTTGGTATTGCAAATGAAGGGATGCTACTTTTCTCAACAGGTGTAGCCATTGGAAATTCGACTATAAATAGGAGGAAACCTGATCACTTTCCAAACTCAATTTTAAAACCGAATTATTTCTTCTTTATCTTCATTTTCTTAAATTCGAGCAGCTTACGTCTGTTGTATCTTGAGAGACTTTGAATAAAGTCTTAAGTAAATTGTTTCGACAAGCCTCAGACGAATTTCCTTCTTCAACCGAGATGGCAACAGTTGAACTATCAACAAATGCTACTGCTCACAACATGCCCGATCCATTCAAAGGAGATGGCGATGACTTCATAACATGGCAAAATCAAATGTTGTTTTATCTAACCACGCTAGGGCTGCAGAAGTGCATCGAGGAGGATGAACCAAAGCCTAAAGACGGACAAACTAGAGAAAAAGATGCAGCTGTTTTTCTCGGAATTGACTCATGTAAGCATTCAGACTTCCTGTGTCGAAACTACGTTCTGAATTGTCTGGATATAAAGTATATCAGCCACACCCGACTGCAAAATCCTTTTGGACTGCACTTGCACATAAATACAAAACGCAGAATGTCAGTTTGAAGAAGTTCATCGTAGATAAGTTTATGAAATACAAAATGGTTGACTCCAAATCCATAACTAGTCAAGTGCAAGAACTCCAACTCATAATTGTGCAAGAACTCCAACTCATAATTCATGAACTTCAAGCACAAGGACATAAAGGTGGAGAATCCTTTCTTGTTGATGCGATAACAGGGAAATTACCACCATCCTGTAAAGACTATCGCAATTATCTGAAACATAAGAAAAATGAGATTTTCTTAGAAGATATTATTGTCAAACTAAAAATTGAGTCTGATAACCGCGGAGTGACAAAGCAAAGCGAAGAGGCATTTGTGGCAGAAGAGTCAAAGAACAAAGGGTATTTCAAGAAAAACAAAAAGAAGTTTCCGCAAAAAAGAAAAACGCTTGAAAACAAACCCAAAGACAACAAACGAACCAAGAAGGTTAATGACGAGTGTTGGGTTTGTGGAAAAGCAGGACAGGCCGCTAGAGATTGCAGGCACAAGAAGGAACGCAACTCAGAGGCAAATATAGTAGATAATATGGAAGTAGACGAGTTTAATTTTTCAGCAGTTATATCTGAATGCAATTTGGTTCAGAATCCTAACCAATGGTGGGTGGACACAGGCGCTACTCGTCATGTTTGCTCTGACAAATCCATGTTTTCTACATACCAGAAATTCGATTAGGAAGAAAAACTCTATATGGGTAATTCTGCAGTTTTCATGATCGAAGGCAGTGACACTGTAATCCTCAAGTTTATTTCTGGAAAAAACTGTCAACTTGAATGACGTGCTTCACGTTCTAGATATACGCAAGAATCTTATCTCTGGTCCAGTGTTATCAAAGAAAGTATTCAAAATGATCTTCGAGTCAGACAAGATGGTTCTGTCTAAAACTGGAATGTATATATGAAGGAGATATTTATGTGATGGCCTATTTAAGGCAAATGCAGCCGTTGTTTGCAATAAATCTATGTATTCTAATTATGCTATTAATAAAATTGAAGTTTCTTATTTGCTTGAGCACGAAATTTTACTATCCATGATAGATTATAACACATAAATTTTCGAAAAATGAAACACTATCAAATATGAGATTGATTTCGAAATTCCAAGTAGATAAAAACTATAAATGTAAGACACGCGTAGAAGTAAAAAATGTCAAAAAACCATTTCATACAGTTGATAGAAGGACCGAACCACTAGGTTTGGTTTATACTGATTTATGCGATTTCAAATCATTACCTACAAGAGGTGGGAAAAGGTATTTTATTACCTTTATTGACGATTATACACGATATTGCCATATGTATCTTTTAAATAGGAAGGATGAAGCAATTACATCGTTTATGAGGTACAAAGCTGAGATAAAAAATCAGTTAAATAAAAAGATTAAGATATTGAGATTTGATCGAGGTGGAGAATATGAATCACCATTTGAACAATTCTATGCCGAAAATAGTATAATTCATGAAACAACCGCACCATATTCACCACAACAAAATGATATAGCCGAGAGAAAGAATATAACATTAAAAGATATGATTAATGCGATGCTCTTAACTTCTGGCCTACCAACGAACTTGTGGGGGGAAGCCTTAAATATGTCTAATCACATATTAAACAAGTTTTCTCACAATAAAACAAGAATAATTTCATATGAGTTATGGAAAAGGCACATACCAAGTTTTAAATACCTCAAAGTGTGGGGATTCTTGGCAAAAGTTCTGGTTTTGCCTTCCAAGAAAGTCAAAGTTGGACCAAAAATAGTAGATTGTTACTATTTAGGGCCAGCCCAAAATAGTAGCGCTTACAGATTTTTGGTATTCAAGTCTGATATAACTGATACTCATGTAAATACAATCATGGAATCAAGAAACGCCTCATTCTTTGAAGATGTGTTTCCGCAGAAAAGAAATGAAGAAAATAATGTCCCCAAAAGGACAAGAGAAGAATTGTGTAAATCACATGAAGATGAAACTCATCGTGAAACCGAAAAAGTTGAACCAAGAAGAAGCGTAAAGACAAGAACTTCAAGACATTTGGTTCGAAATTGTTAACATATATGTTAGAACATGAACCTCAAACGTACAAGGAAGCAATATCATCTTATGAATCCTCATGTTGGAAAGAAGCAATCCAAAATGAAAATGATTCAATTCTGAGTAATAAAACTTGAAAAATAGTTGATGTTCCACCTGAAATAAAACCAATTGGTTGTAAATGGATCTTCAAGAAGAAGATGAAATCAGATGGCTCCATCGACAAATACAAAGTAAGATTGGTAGCCAAAAAATATCGTCAAAAAGAAGGTGTAGACTTCTTTGATACCTATTCACCAGTAATACGAATAACCTTTATAAAAATGTTAATAGCAATTGCATCCATCTATAATCTACAGATTCATCAAATGGATGTAAATACGACATTCTTAAATGGAAATCTCGATGAGGAGATTTACATTTAGCAAACTGAGAGTTTTATATATAAAGGGAATGAAAACAAAGTATGTAAATTAGTCAAATTATTATACGGATTAAAACAAGCTTTAAAACAATGGCACACAAAATTTGATAGTGTCATGATGAAAAATGGTTTTCATATAAATGAATGTGATAAATGTGTATTACAAACAAATTGGACAATCATACGTGATGATTTGTCTATACGTAGACGATATGCTAATATTCGGTCCAAATACTAAGGTAATAGAGACCACTAAGCAGATGTTAATCAACAATTTCGATATGAAAGACTTAGTAGTTGCAGATGTTATTTTGAAAATCAAAATAATAAGAACACCTAATAGAATTGAATTATCACAGTCACACTATATAGAAAAAGCAATTTCAAAATTTCAAAATTTTGGAATTAAAGGAGTACGAACGCCGTATAATCCATCGAAAGTACTGCATAAAAACACTAATGAGAGTGTAATGCAACTGGAATACTCTCGTGTACGATGTCTCATGTATCTCATGAATTGCCCAAAACCAGATATAGCTTATGCAGTAAGTCGATTAAACTTGTATAAAAGCAACCCAGGGAAGGAATACCGGAAAGCACTAATGAGAGTGCTTGGATACTTAAAAAATACCACAGACTATTCCTTACATTATGGAAAATATCCTGTCGTCTTAGAAGAATATAGTGATGCAAACTGGATTGCTGATTCAGAGGAATCAAAATCAACAAGTGGTTATGTATTTACCTTGGCAGGGGCAGCAGTGTCATGGAAATCTACTAAACAAACATGCATAGCTCGATCCACTATGAAATCAAAGTTTATCTCTTTAGATAAAGCAGGCGAAGAAGCAGAATGGCTTCGTCACTTTTTAAAAGATATTCTGTTTTGGTCTAAACCTGTACCGGTCATATGCATATACTGTGATAACCAAGCAGCATTAAGCAGAGCGCAAAAATTTGTGTATAATGGAAAGTTACAACACATTCGTCGACGCCATAACACAGTTAGGTAGTTACTCTCAAATGGAACTATTTCCATAGATTATGTGCGAACAAATGATAACCCAACGGATCCATTTACTAAAGATTTATCAAGAGAGAAAATTAATTGCGCATCGAGGGGAATTGAGTTTAAAAGCCTAAATCATCAAGGGTTATCTTATACGGAAACCCTATCCTAGCGACTGGAAATCTCACGGATTAGGATCAATAGGCAAACCGGTTTTGAATAACTTAAGACGTAATACATTTGTTTGGACTTAGTCCTACTCCATTCTTATGATGCACAGTATAAATGCATGCCTACAGAAGTATTAAAAGGATAAAACTGTTTTTTTAATGATGACCATTTCTAGAAAATAACAAATGGGGTATATGTAAGATACTCTTGATGGTTGTGATCACCTATGTTAGTGTGAGCTGGATCGGCTCTATGAGAATATTAAAGGCTTTTATTCACTAAAAACACTCGCATAACCAAAAATTGTTTAGGACCAAAATGAACACAACCAAGAGATTAGATGTGAAGGGAAATAATGTTTTGTAAAGCTTATTATCTGGTTATACAATAATGGCTGACGGTTCAAGATGAAATAATTCACCGATTAGTCAAGTATATCCAATAAATTTTAACTTGGGAAAGTTCAAAGTGAAATATCTACTTATTCTCGATATAGCATTATTTCATATGAACTGTGTGATATTACACTTTGTGTGGGGAAGACATATATCATCATTCATGTGGGGGATTATTAGAATTCTGAAAAATAGTGAATGCGATATATCGCACATCGCCAAAAATAAGTCCATTTTTTTGTTTATATAGTGTACTCTCAATCTCTATATTGGCCCTTAGGTTAAGTAATTTTGTGCGAGGAGGAGGACTTACATGGCCATGGACTAACACGCACGCCGTCCGACCGAACCGGGCCGGGTGCGGGTCCAATGAGATTGGGCCGTGTCATATATTTTTGCTAGCTAAAAAATGGACTGGTTTTAAAACAGAAGCGTGTTTAAAAGGATACGGATTTTCCAACGTTGTGACCTTTGCAAACTGATAAAGAGATGCGATTTTTTCAGATGACCGTTACAATGAAAAGCAACAGTTCTGAATCGTTGCAAACGAACGGACGCGACTATTGCGAACAGTAACACTTTTTGGTGTTGCAAGTGAACAGACGCGACTGTTGCGAACAATAACACTTTATGGCGTTGCATACGAACGGACCCGACTGTTGCGAGCAGTAACACTTTTTGGTGTTGCAAATGAAGGGATGCTACTTTTTTCAACGGGTGTAACTATTGAGAATTCAGCTATAAATAAGGAGGAAACCCGATCGCTTTCGTCACTTAATTTTAAAACCGAATTATCTCTTCTTTATCTTCATTTTCTTAAATCATAATCAATCTTATCACACAGAGGATTATACACATCACGATCTCGAGCAACTTACGTCTGTTATATCTTGGAAGACTGAATAAAGTCTTAAGGAAATTGTTTCGACAAGCCTCAGACGAAATTTTCTTTTTCAACCGGTTAGATTTTAGTTGATATATATATATATATCATTTTCGTTTCTACATTGTGCTATTTCTTTAAATAGTATAATGTTTGATTTATTGCTATAATTATTATTACTATAGTTGTTATTTTGTTGTTGTAATTAATTATAACATACTTATTGTTAAAAATAGCTAATACATAATTTCAAAGTAGTGGAAATCTGATTTGTAAACTTGTGAGACGAGTTTATTATTGATTAGTCTCTGTTTTGGTATACTAGACGTATAACAGAAAATTGCATGATCAAATGAAAGAGTTGAGCGTTAGTGGTTGATGAACTGGTAGAAATCAAGGTTTTGTTTGTTGCAAGAGGTAGAATTGAGAAGATGAAGAACTTTTGGGCGTGTTCCAAGTTTAGAGAGTTTGGTGATCAGAGGTATGGTAAGTCGAGAGATAAAAAAATGCTTATTGTAAGAAACCAGACCATTATGAATGTTCATAGGGTAACAAGTAGAATCAATTGGGTCTTCGTCTATTAGGGTAGAGAATAATATTGTCGATTATGTGTTGACGATGGTAGCATCTGTTGTTCCAGACCATTAGGTTCTTGATTTTGGGGTGTCTTTCCATGTGATGTCTAAAAGCGTTGCTTCTTTTTTATGTGGACAAAGAGGGAGTGCAATCTTTATGGGGAATGACGATACATGCAAGTTTTTGAAATTTGTTCTAGTATGGATTCCTATGTATGATGATGTTATTTGCACTTTAACCAATGTTCGATATGTTTCAAACTTCGCAAGTCTTTTATTTCGTTATGCCAGTTGGCAATATTAAGGACAAAATTGCTTGGAGAACGACAATTTATGGATTTCTCGAGAGGTACTTGTACTTGAAATGTAGAATGATTCGAGATTTGTTTCTTCTTAAAGGTTTAACTATTCAAGGTGAATCTTATGTTGCCGTTGAAATAATTCACATATTTGGATGTCACTATACTTTGTTATCTTTGTTTGAGTCATGTTTCTCAAAAGAGCCCGAAGGTACTTTGGAAAAAAATATGAAAGCTTAGATATATTAGAGTTTTTCCAATAATGTGTTTTGCGTAAGCAGACAAAGGTACTATGTGGTGTTGGAAAGCATACTTCAAGAGATATGCTTCATTATGTTCATACTAAAGTTTGAGACTAGTTGCTACAATTTCCTTGAAAGAGCTAGATATTATATTTCTTTCATTGATGATTTATCTTGCAAAGTTTATGTGTACGTTTAAAGGTCAAGTCAGAGTTTCTATAAAAGTTCAAAACATGTAAAGCCCTTGCGGAAAATTAATTCGGAAATACTTTGAAGGTGATGATGCCAACCATGATGGCGAGCATGTTTAAATGTAATTGGTTATTGCATACAACATAACATTAAAAGATGTTTTACTACACATGAAGATTTGTAATCCAGTAAGGTTGCATAAATAATGAATCGTACTTTACAAGAGAAGGCCTATAGCTTGAGTTTGACACTGAAATTATCAAGAAACTTTTGGGCCAAAGCTGTATTAACTGCAGTCGAAGTTCTAAAAATTGCTAGGTGGATTGTTGTGCAATAGGTATGGAATAAAGAATAATCATTTATATAGAGGTTAACCGAGGATTAGTCGAAATTAGAAGTTTTTTATTCACAATATTTTAGTGTTTGTTTTAGTATAAATTGATCAAAATTGAAAACTTTGTATTTGGATGAGCTTGGGAGCATCCAAAGAGGCAATACCGTCTATAACTAGCACATAGATGCTTAGATTGTAGTGAAATTTTATTTTAATTTGAGAGGAAGCGATCTATTTGATCTGGATCTAGTATTACCTATTTAGATACAATGGCACTTAAAAAAGAATTATGCAGTTTCACAGAAAAATAACAGAAATAAGAGACACAGAAGATTTAACGTGATTCAGATATGAATATCCTACGTCCACGGAGACCAACAACTTTTTATTTCACTAAAGAAAAGAGTACAAAAGAGAGGAAAGAATAATGGTGGATGCTCTCACACTTGCTTGTTGCATATGAAAGATGAAATTCCTTCATTTAAATAGACTTGATAATGAAGGATTGCTTGGAGATTAAGCAAATCAATTTCTCGATTACCCAGATATCT
The DNA here is from genome assembly GCA_030765085.1 of Allium cepa. Classification (NCBI taxonomy): domain Eukaryota; kingdom Viridiplantae; phylum Streptophyta; class Magnoliopsida; order Asparagales; family Amaryllidaceae; genus Allium; species Allium cepa. The sequence goes on along the minus strand of CM060934.1, from coordinate 589,375,249 downwards.
TTCCAAATTGTATGATTTGATTTTAGTACAAATAGATGGCGTAATCTTCGTTTTCATACTTTTCTTTATTCTCCATGCCTAATCATTTATTTCTTCACATAGCAAATATATATTGACCAATTAATTGATTGACTAATTAATTAGTTTCCTTCAAAATATCCTTCCATATACCAGCCAAATTAATTGATTTAATTGAATCCATTAATCAATTTCTATCCTTTTTAACAGATATTTGAATCATCCAAATTTATTACTCCACCTTGATTCAAATATAACAATCTCTCTTCATCATCTTATCGTCAAGCAATCGACATATAAGTTGTTGGTTCTAGCTCCCCATGGCGCTCAAGTAACAGGTATCAAACTGATCAATGCTCAAACTTGTCCTTTGGAAGTGACTTAGTCATCATATCTGAAGGATTATCCAAAGTACTCACCTTCAACAATTTGATCTTGTTTCGTTCTTCCTCAAGCATAAGAAAGAAACCTCTAACATCAATGTGCTTCGTTTGTGAACTATAAGCTTGATTTTCTATAAGATGAATCACACTCTGACTGTCTGAAAATAGCTCTACTGTCCGCTGCACCATTGAAAGATCATCCAATAACTGAAGTAAGTATAGTCCTTCTTTTGTTGCTTCCACAATCGATATCAACTCTTCTTCGGTAGTCGATAAATCTACGATAGATTGCAGCTTTGATCTACATGAAATCGAGCCTATGCCAAGTGTAAAAACATAGCCCGACACTGACATCCTAGCATCTCTATCCCCAGCGTAATCAGAATCACAGTATTCTCTAAGAAAGATGTCACCATCCACTCCACCATATAACAAGTCCACCGAAAAAGTGCCTTGAAGATATCTAAGAATCCACTTCATAGCTTGCCCATGCTCTTTGTCTGGTTTAGACATATATCGACTCACAACACCCACTGCATGTGCCAAATCTGATCTTGTGCACACCATCGCGTACATAAGACTACCAACAACACTAGAATAAGGTATGTCAGCCATATACCTCTTGTCTTCTTCCGACGAGGGAGATAAGTATTTTAACAACTTAAAGTGAGAGCTAGTGTCAACCGGTTTGGCTTTTTCCATTCCAAATCGAGCGAGGACTTTCTCGATGTACTGCGCTTGAGTGGGCTTTAACTTTCTTCGTTTTCTATCCCTGCTTATCTCCATACCCAATATTCTTTGTGTCTTTTCCAAACCCTTCATGTCAAACTCTCTACTGAGCTCCGCTTTCAACTCCTAAATTCTGACCATGCTCCGAGATGCAATCAGCATATCATCAACATATAACAACAAATAAATCATATCACCATCACATCTCCTAAAATAAACACACTGGTCTTTGAAACTTCTAGAGTATCCCTATGAAAGCGTAAACTTATCAAACCTCTTATACCATAGTCTAAGAGACTGCTTCAGTCTATATAGAGATTTGTTGAGTTTGCAAACATAGTCTGGTCTGTTACTATCAATGAACCCTTCCGGCTGCTTTAAATAAATCTCCTCATCCAAATCACCGTGCAAGAATGTTGTTTTGTCATCTAGTTACTCTAATTTCATATCATAATGAGCAACTAATGCCAAAAAATACGAATAGAAGTATGCCTAACCACTGGAGCAAAGATGTCATGATACTCTACCCCCTTCTTCTGAACATACCTTTTTGCGACTAACCTTGCCTTGTATCTGAGGTTACCATTTCTACCGTCTTTCACTATATAGATCCACTTGCATCTAATAGCTCTCTTGTCGGTGGAAAGAGGCACTTGATTTCTCTGCAATGATTCAATCTCCTCCTCCATAGCAACTAACCAACTGAAACTGTTAACTGATGCGATAACTTCTCTATAATCACAGGGCTCATCATGGACAACATTCAAAGCATATGTTGCTATATCATCGAAGTTAATATCTTCGATGCCCAATCCAACAAACTCATCAAGCCACTTAGGTTTTCTTCTTTGTCTGTCAGGCCTAGGTTTCGAATGAGCTCCACCTTGAGTTTGATCCTCTATACCAACATCCTCATCAACCACGGTGTCATCGGAAACACCATTTGAACATCTATGGAAAGAATCGACAGATGACTTGTTTTGTGTCTGGTATTCTTCACATGTCATCTCATTGTCATCCGATGAGGAAGGCTCCACCTTCAACATAACCTTCTCATCAAAAGTCACATGCATGTTCATAACGATCTTCTTGCTATTAGGACACCACAACCTATATCCCTTCACTCCTCTCCTATAACCTAGAAAAATACACTTGCGAGCTATAGGTTCCAACTTTCCTTTGCTCTCATGCACATAAGCTGGACAACCAAACACTCTGAGAAATGAATAGCTAACAGGCTCTCCTTAACATACTTCTTCAGAGATCTTCATATCTATGGCAGTAGAAAGTGTGCGGTTGATGAGGAAAGCCGTCATAGATAAAGCGCATCCTATCTGTATGAACATACTCCAAGACAGCTTTTGTTTTATGCTCTCCTATACCAAAAGAAATCCTCTTCTGCTTTTCAAGAACACACTCTTTACAAAAATCAAGTTTTGAATGATGAACTCCGTCAATCAATCCTCGTTTTCTCAACTCATTCATGCTGCGCTCACCGATGTGACCCATCCGTAAGTGCCATAATCTGAAAGAATCCGAAGCAACAGATGTAACAGAAGCCGATTCACCAATTACAGTAGTGTCCTTTAATAGATAAAGATTTACTGCCCTCACACCTCTCATAACAATCTTGTAACCTTTCGATGTCTTCATTTTCTCTCCTTCCACTACAGTCTTCAACCCAAGTTTACTCAATGCCCCGACAGAGATCAAGCTCCTACCCAAATCAAGTACGTGTCTAACATCGGTGATCGTATGAATAATACAATCAAACATCCTAATCATCATGCTACTAACACTTACCATACGAAAAGAAGCATCGTTACCCATCAGAACTTCTCCTCCATCAATTTCATGGTAAGTAGAAAAACAGTTCCTATCAGGTGTCATATGATAGGATGCGCCATAATCAATCAGCCATAAGTTGCTCTTCCTAGAAGTGCCAGAAGCTGTAAATAAATCGGTGTCACTTTCTGTATCTGATTTCTCTGCTGCAGAAGCTGAGACTTGCTTTGGATCTTTTCTTCTACCTTAAAGCTTGGGACATTGTGCTATGAAGTGCCTTGGTATCTTACAATAATGACAAGTCAAATTCTTAGGCCCCTAGACTGAGACCGTGAAGAATTCCGTCCTCCACCTTTCTTCGACCTGCGGGCCTCTACCTCTATGAACAGATAAGCTTTCGGTATCACTATCCAAGCTAGTACTCGTCAATCTACCTCTTAATACTTCATAATGAAGACCAGCTTTTACATCAGATAGGCTAATTTTACTGCGGCCATAAATCATCGAATTAACAAAAACAGTATACTCCTTAGGCAAGAAACATAAGAGGATCACAGTTTGAGCCTCATCGGTAAATATCAATTTTCGCTGCCTTCATATTTATAATCAAAGTCGTCAAAACATCTACATGCTCTATGAGATCAGCTTCATGCTTTATCTTGAAGGAATAGAGTTGTTGCTGAAGAATAATCCAATTAGTGAGAGACTTGTCTTGATATGCATCTGATAATGCATCCCATAGTTCTTTCGCCGTCTTCTTCTGAGAGAATTGTCTAAGAACTTCATCTGAAAGGCTCAACTGAATTGTTGTGAGAGCTTCATCTTCCATCTCTTTCAAATCAGCTGTATCAATACTTTCAATTTCTCAGGCACAGAAACAACCTTGTAAGTCTTCTCCTTCTTCAATACAGCCTCCATCTTCATCTTTCAAGTACAAAAATCTCCTTTTCCGTCAAAACGTGTTACTCTATAATTGACATCAAATCTGCCAACAGACTTACTAGAAGTAGTCATTAATATCCAAACAGGAAAAATAACACTAGCTCTGATACCAAACTGTAGTGAATTTTTTTTTAGTTTGAACGAAAGCGATTTATTTTATCAGGATCTAGTATTGCTTATTTAGATACCAATAACACTTAAAAAGAATTATACAGTCTCACAGAAAAATAACAGAAATAAGAGACACAGAAGATTTAACGTGGTTCGGATATGAGTATCCTACGTCCACGGAGACCCGACAACTTTTTATTTCACTAAAGAAAAGAGTACAAAAGAGAGGAAAAAATAATGGTGGATACTCTTACACTTGTTTGTTACATATGAAGATGAAATTCCTTTATTTGAATAGACTTGATAATGAAGGGTTGCTTGGAGATTAAGCAAATCAATTTTTCGATTACCCATTCCAAATTGCATGATTTGATTTTAATACAAATAGATGGCGTAATCTTCTTTTTCATATTTTTCTTTTATTCTCCATGCCTAATCATTTATTTCTTCATATAGAAAATATATATTGACTAATTAATTGATTGACTAATTAATTAGTTTCCTTCAAAATATCATTTCATATACCAGTCAAATTAATTAATTTGATTGAATCAATTAATCAATTTCTTTCCTCTTTAACAGATATTTGAATCATCCAAATTCAACATAGATGAGCCATCAAGTCTCACCTAGTGCTTTAACATCTTAATAGCTCTAAGTCACGTCTAATGTCTAGTCGGGTTGGTGCGGATCGTTGGGCGGTATGCATTCCGTGAAGGATTTTACAACCATGACCGTAGTGCAATTTGTTAATCGAATTTTGTGCTCAGCCATAAGAAAAATAAGTTGAAAGCAAGAGGGTCCAAATTTATGTTGCTTGGTTATACATATAATATTAAGGATTATTGTATCAGAACAGTGTGAAAAAGAGGATTATTCACTCAAGACATGTTACCTTTAATGAGTTAAATGTGTTTAAACAAAAAAAATCATAAGTTGTTTTAGATTTTGTTTAAGAAAAATCTAAATTTTAGGAGATGGAAATTTTTATTCCCAGTTTCAGATGTAGTGGAGTCGATAGTGATGCCAAGATTTTGTAGTTGGTGCTACATCACAAATTATTTCACATGGTTCGTCTAATAATGAGGATGATGTTTATGATGCTGGTGTGGATTCATATTAAGCGAAGATGACATAGATTTAGGCAAGATATTAGACCCACTCAGGCTAGCTATTATGCGAGAAAACGGCTTGAAAGGTATGTTGATTGAAACTATGCATATCCTAATCTTAGTGATCTGTTTGGCTATGCGATTAATACAATTGTGGACGAGTCAATCGACCTAGGTGATGTCATGGAGACGACTATTGAAAAATAGATCCGCTTTGGGAACTTCTAGCATGAATTGACTTTGGTTAACATGTTGAAGCGCTATGTGTCATCTAATGACACATTGGGGAATGAAGTTTTCTTGTTTGACGATTGAATGATTCTTAATTTTCTTCTTGTATTGATGCACTTGATTTGGTTATATTTTTTGTATTCATGACATTTTCTTAATTTGGGTACTTTTAACATTTCCATGGCGGATGGTGGGCTTGTCGAAGCTCATTAGCGAAGTTTAATGGATGATAATCATAAACAAGTGTGAAGTTGTTATAGACTTTGTTCGAAAATATATTGTATTTAGGTTCGAAAATATATTATATTTAGAGTGTTGAAATAGGTGTTTCAATATACCGTAGTTCAAAAGAATTTCATCAAGATCACAATGACGAAGAAGATTTGTCGTTTGGAGCCATGAATCAAAGGATATGGTTGATTAAAGAAATGGTGCACACATGATAATGGAGCTGAAGCTAATTGGAGCTTCAACAACATGATCAGTTGATTGTGATGTAGGCCGATTGACAGAGTTTTGATAGGTGTAGCTAGTTTTCCCTCGTCTTGAAGCAGAACCATTTTGGCTTACTTTGGGGCATTCTAAATCTCCTAGATTTTGGAGTGAAGTCAGCTGGACTTACTTTTGAATAATTTCCACAAAATCATCTTCTGTCATTCCTTTCATTGAAGTCAAAAATTCCTTTTTCAACTGGTCGCATGCCTATATAAATTTCAGATTTACCATTTATCACTTTCGTCAAAATTGAGGCTGCCATAGAAGCTCTTCATATTCATCAGAGATATTCGAATATGATTTCGTCCCGTGATATCAGTATCTTGATTGATCTGTGAAAATTGAGATTTTCACTTAAAATTTGTGTTTCATTTTGTTGTGGCAGAACTCGTACGAAATTTCCCTCCCTCAAGGACCACGTCAATAATCTTGAATCTTCTTCTCGATCTCACCATGACGTCTTCGAAAGCCACGGTCTTTCGTACTTTAAGTAGAACCCATGTGACGAGTCGCAGGAGTTTGTTTGGAGGCGATTTAATTGCCGTTGGCATTGGAGGAGTTTGCTGAGTATACGATTGTTCGAGTGCTATCAAATCCATCGAAGTTCAAGTCTTGTATACTTGGGTTGTGCAACCGAAGGTGGCTGCTGTAATTGGTTCTCCCGATATTTCCAAATATACAGGTAGAAAAGTCAGTAATTTTTTTGAATAAAGCATGTTCATGCTAGTAGTTTAAATATGGTGTAAATATCAAAGTTATCCTCAAACGTTTGTACCTTCATTTTCCATTGTCGTAAATGGTATTTTTTTATTTTAACATTTCCCAACAAATCTCTATATTTTATGACAAGTATTTTCCCTCATTTTATCCATCTTTTGTATATGATGTATTTTGTGTCAATTTTTTTCATCGTCTGCCGCTACTTCATCATGGATGTTGAGTTTGTTGTATTTCTTTCTTGTCGTTTTGTACAGTTTCTTTTCCGCACCATTGGCAGATTTCGTGGTACGATAACCATTAGGACTTTTCAGTTGTGTTTTATTTTGCAACATTTATTTAGAATTGTTAGAAACAGAAAAGTGTGGATTTGAAGAAGAAGAGAATAAAGGAATAAGGTTACACTAAGAGTTAAGGCTGTATTTGGTTTGTCATTTTTAGGTTTGGTTTTTCGTACATATAAAAATACACAAGATGCATGTATATTTCGAAAATGACCAATGTAGAAAACGAAATTAACATACAAAGTAGAAAATAATTTTTCTTCTTCCGTGTTTTGAACACGGAAAAATGATAGAAGCACGAGAAATAATCCATTCTTCTGTTGTCCTTCCACCCCCTCCGTCGTCCTTCCATCCTCTTCGTCGTTCCTTCATTTTCCTTCCGTCACCTCCATCATCACTTCACTCCTCACATATTTAACATACATATTTGAAAACAGAAAATTCAAAATTCATTTTTAAACCAAACACTATCTAAATGTTTTTGTTTTTTGTTTGAAAAACTCTTCTTGACATCCGATATCCTATCGTTGCCAATGGTACAAATTCCTACCTTTGGGGAGTAGGGTTTAATCGTGTTCTGACTTCAGATGTGTCTTGCGTGCATCCATATGTGCATCCAACGTGTTTGATAATATACTATGGGGCCGGTTTTTGCCATGTACATGCCCTTGTTGTCTTTTTCTGGATTTAAGAGTTTAATTGCAGCCATAAAAGCCGGGTAAAAAATGTTATCAATTAGAAATCTACAGAAGGAAAAAAGGGACATTATATGAAAGTGCATATTTTTGCGCTTTCTATTACCAATAAAAACATGATGCTTCTACAAGAAAACTTTTGAGCCCCCAAGTACTAGTTGACCCAAAAATACACTACACATTGAAAATTTTCATATGTATTTTTCTTAAAATAAATAAATAAATTGAAAACAATACAAAATGAAGCGTATGTTTTATATCCCAATGTGCATGGAAGTTAAATGCTACCCTTTGGTAAGTCTAAAGGAAAATCCAATTACAAATATTGACAAGAGGACAAATCCTCTGGTTCTATAGTTTCATGTTTCGACGTACCACTTTCAACTGGTTATTGGTATGAAGCTCTAAACTTAAGTTTTAGAGTTTATGAGTTCGAACTTTTAAAACATCAAAATGAGTCTTCAGCTTGAATAAAATAACTCTCACTAAAATAAAATGTAAAAGGTCAACGGTTGGAATTCCCATGACAGATGAGGATATTCCTCATTAAATACAGGATCAGACGATTTGGTCTGTGTTCACAAAACAAATAGAGAAGGAATCCCACGCATAAGTCTGACACTTTAAGCTATAAGTCACAAAAAACCTAGTTACAATAGATATTAATGACATGTTGGTGTATAGTTACCTAAAATATCTCCTCTTATTTTTTCCTGAATGCTATTCAAGTTATGTTTGCGTCATCTTATCAAATTATACAATTTAAGAATAGATGATGTAATTTAGCATACAACTGTAGACTGTTTAAATCTTAAAAGCGTATCTTTCTGCATGCAGGGTGGGAATGACCACGAGATATATGAATCCGACCGTACAGTCGGCCATACAGGTAAATATACTAAATCTTGTCATGTAGCATACGGTATGGTAGAACCATTTTGATGTTATTAATTAATAGATACATACGAGGTAAGGTTTTGAATCTACTACGTCTCATTCAAAATATTAGCTTGAGATTTTCTTCAAAATCCGAGATTTGACAGCTTGGTTAGTTAGTTATCAGTGTTCTACATTTCCTTCATTTTAGCTGACATTTCACCTGAGATTTTCTTCGAAATCTGATATTTAAAACATTGATTTGAGGTTTGTGTAAAATTGAAGTTTTAGTAATTTCTAAACTTTTCTCATTTGACATACAGTAACTAGTCCAGATGAGACCGCTGAGCAATGCAAGTCTCTATTCATGAAAAAGTAGCAGGGAGCATTCGGCAGCAGACCATCGGCTTTGCACATCTTTTATGATGGAACAGAGTAAAAAGAAGAAGAAAAATAACGATTGCCCATTTATTTCAGTTATGCCGACAATAAGCATAAAAGATAAATCATATAATGTCCTTGTATGCGTTGAATTATTCTAAAGTTATCCAAGCTGTTATTTATCATATTTGTAACTCAGAGAATTGAATAAGTTACAGTGAACGAGTACTGTTTTTACTTTTCTCCTTTTCATTTTGTAAAATTTCATTCTGTTGGTTTTTCCGGTTGTATTGAACTATGAAGATTGACATTTATGTATGTTTTTACTTATAATCCTATTCTTATACGCCTTTCTTTGTGGTGCATGGTGTTTGATAATGCTATTGATAGATCAAAAATGTCAATCTTTCTGCTTTTTTTATGGATGAGTGCTTTGTTGGTTTGGTTTGTTCAATGATGAAAATTGCTAAGTCGAGCCAAACTAATAAAAAAGAAAACCAAAGTAAAACAATTGAATTAAATTTGGTTGGTTTGATTGTTCTTTTATTTAACCGAATTAAAAATTATTTACATTTTTTGTTTGGGATATTCATTATGCTTTATAATAAAACAGAAGTATATGCCTAAAGTATTCATTTTTAGTATTATTAAGTTTTTAACACTAATTTTGATCATATATATGATAATAAAATTTATTTAGGCCATTGAACTAATCTAAGAAAATTAATGTAACATTACTAATTTTAATAATATTATAAAAGCACGGTTAATTTGGTTAAATCGATAATCAAATTAATTTTTTTATGGACCGATTAAAAACTGATTTAGTTTGAAAACTAAGCCAAACCGATCAATAAATTGGTTTGGTTGATTTAACCAAAGTTTGCTCACCTCTGCTCACATGTTAAAAAAAAAAAAAAAAAACCGAGGCATCACTTGAAAAAGGAAAAGCTCAATTTCTTCATCACTCCAGAATAATATAGTAATAATAACGTTTTTATTGAGATATATTTAGAATATATGATTAGATATTATGATATATTTAGAATATATGATTAAGATATTATGATATATTTAAAATATATGATTAGATGTTGTGAGTAGTATGTAATAGGGGATATATCTTCGGAAGATTTCCTGCTGTTTCCACAATGTATGATTAGATGTTATGAGCGGTATGTAATATGGAATATATCTTCAGAATATTTCTTTCTGTTTCCGCAATTCTAGAGTTACCATAAGATAGAGTCTTGGGTATGTATTATAAATATGGATGTTGGTGATTACTAAGAATTCAAGCTGAGTTTTACCAATTCTTCATGGTATCAAAGCCAAAGAACGATTTTTGTTCTTCAAGAATAATTTGCCACGACGGGTGGTGAAGATCAATTGTTCACAAGTGAGCAGTGGAAAGCTATTTCAGACGTGATTAGTAATAGTAAAATTCCCGAAAATCGATTAAATGGTAAGTTTGATAATACTTCATGGATTATCGATACTGGAGCAACCCATCATGTTACAGGGCAACGTTCATGCTTATGTGACACACAAAATCTTGAGTGTTCTGTTGGTTTGCCGAATGGTGAAAAAGTGATTGCTACTTTGGTGGGATTCGTATGTGCGTCGGACAAAATTACCCTCAATGGAGTACTTTATGTTCCAAATTTGAGTTGCAGTTTAATTTCTTTTTCTCAACTTAATAATGATTTACGAACTATTGTCCAATTTGATTCTCATATTTGTGCTATACAGGACCAAACGAAGGAGCTGATTGGAACGGAAGTTAGGAAAGATGGACTGTACTACTTTAGCAAACCGGAATTTGTGTCAACAGTTGAAGCAACATCAAATTTGGAGTTGTGGCATCGTCGGCTCAGGCATCCTTCCAAAAAAGTAGTTAAGTTAATTCCTCACGTCAAAAATAATAAAGATAGTTTAGATAAAGGGTGCGAAGTATGTATGCGTGCTAAACATCCTAGAGACAAGTTTCCTTTAAGTGACAATAAAGCTTCTACAATTTTTGAGAAAATACATTGTTGATTTGTGGGGTCCATATCGACACGTTTCGTCGTGTGGGGACCGTTATTTTTTGACAATAGTTGATGATTTTTCGAGAGCAGTTTGGATTTATTTTTTTGTTGAAAAATTAGAGGGTTTCAAATGTTTATATCCTTTGTTACTATGGTCGATAGACAATTTTCTCAAACAATTAAGGACGTTCAAAGTGATAATGGAACTGAGTTTAATTGTTTGATTGATTATTTTAATGCAACTGGAATTTTGTTTCAAACTTTGTGTGTGGGTACTCCACAACAAAATGGGAGTGTTGAAAGGAAACAAAAACATATTTTGAATGTGGGTAGGGCATTACGCTTTCAAGCAAACTTGCCTATTTATTTTTGGGGTGAATGTGTTCTTGCTGCCGCTCATTTAATTAATCGTACACCCTCTTTCATGTTACAAAATAAAACACATTTTGAGATACTTTTTGTAAACCACCCTCTTTTTGTGCTATTCGAACATTTGGGTGCCAGTTCTTTGCGCATAATCAAAAGACTAAGGGAGATAAATTTGCACGTCGGAGTCGAAAGTGTATTTTTTTGGGTTACCCGTACGGTAAGAAAGGGTGGAAATGATTTGATCTTGATAAAAGGAATTTTTCGTGTCTAGAGATGTGAAATTTGTAGAGGAGGTGTTCCCGTTTGGGTGTTCGAAAGATGTTAATATGATATCTAGTGAGAATAATGATCATGATATCCATCAAGATTTTGCTGAAATAATTTATGAAGATGAGGATGTTGATCTTTTGATTAATGATAATGGGTATAATGCTCAAAATCACATGGACGAAGTTCAAATTGACGCGCAGGCCAATGTTCTAGAACCAGCGACCGCTGGGCCGGAATAACGACCCACTATGCATATTGACGATCAGCCTTTAGATGGGTCTATTGGGTCTGCGCATGGTTCTGCTTCGGATCAGTCTACTAGTCCACAGGAAATGGGTCGTGGCCTTCGGGAAAAGTTCCCAAATGTTCTGTATCGAGATTTTGTGACACATACGGTTTTTGCTAATGGTCCATCTTCTGATTCTCCTCCTTCTAATCACTCCTCAGGTACTCCTTATCCTCTAGCACATTACATAAGTTATGACAATTTTTCTGTAAATTATCGAAGATTTTTTGCAGCTATAATTAAGGGTAAGGCCCCTAAATCATTTAAAGAAGCCATGAAATCCGATGAGTGACACTGTTCCATGAAGGATGAGATACAGGCTCTAGAAGACAACGGCACATGAACCTTAGAGCATCTTCCTCCGGGGAAACGTGCTCTTGGTAGTCAATGGGTGTACAAGACCAAATATTTGTCAAATGGGGATATTGAGCGCCTCAAATCCAGATTAGCAGTGTTGGGTAATCACCAACAAGAAGGAATTGACTACCACGAAACTTTTGGTCTTGTTGCCAAGATGACTACAGTTCGTGCTTTTCTAGCCATAGCGGCATCCAAAAATTGAGAACTACATCAAATGGATGTTCATAATGTGTTCCTACATGGTGATCTTGATGAGGAGGTATACATGAAATTACCTCCCGGGTTTGAGAGTTCGGATCCAACTTTGGTGTGTCGGTTACGTAAGTCATTGTATGGCTTAAAGCAAGCTCCAAGATGTTGATTTGCAAAATTAATGTCGGCTTTGAAAGGGTATGACTTTCTTCAGTCTTGTTCATATTATTCTCTTTTTACATTTACTAAAGGCGGTGTTCAGATCAATGTCTTCTTTTATGTTGATGATCTTGTTATTTCTGGGAATGATTCCGCTGTGCTTACCATATTCAAAGCTTATCTTAGTGATTGTTTTAAAATGAAAGTTCTTGTAAATCTCAAATATTTTTTGGGGATTGAGGTCGCCCATAGTTCATTAGGCTTGTTTTTATGTCAGCGTAAATATACTTTAGATATTATTTCTGAAGCAGGCTTATTGGGGGCAAAACCGATTGGGTTTCCTATAGAACAGAATCATAAGCTTGGTCTTGCAACTGGAGAGTTTCTAGCAGATCCTAAATCATACTGATGATTTGTGGGTCATTTGATTTATCTCGTGGTTACTCGAACTGACCTGGCTTATTCAGTTCATATTTTGTATCAATTTATGCAAGCACCTCGAATTGAACATTGGGAAGCGGCTCTCCAGGTTGTGCGTTATTTGAAAGGGACTCCGGGTTAGGGTATTTGGCTCTGTGCTGACAGTGAGTTGACCTTAGAAGGATGGTGTGATTCAGATTGGACGGCTCGTCCTCTTACTCGTCGCTCATTGACAGGTTGGATTGTGTTTCTTGGTCAATCTCCTATTTCTTAGAAGACAAAGAAACAACATACGGTATTTCGGTCTTCCGCGGAAGCCGAATATAGGTCTATGGCTGCAATTACCAGCGAATTCAAGTGACTAAAAGGGTTGTTGTTGAGTTTGGGTGTCCATCATCCTAAAGCTATTAAATTATTTTGTGATAGTGAATCGGCGTTACATATAGCAAAGAATCCCGTTTTACATGAGCGGACGAAGCACATCGAGGTTGATTGTCACTTTGTTCGTGATGCGATCATGAAGGTTTGATATCTCCTACTCATATCTCGACATCGTCAAAGTTGGCGGACATATTTACAAAGCCTCGCGGTAAGGCTCAATTTGATTTTCTTCTCTCCAAGTTGGGCATTTTTGAATCTCATGCTCCAACTTGAGGGGGGAGGGGGTATTGAGATATATTTAGATTATATGATTAGATATTATGATATATTTAGAATATATGATTAAGATATTATGATATATTTAGAATATATGATTAGATGTTATGAGTGGTATGTAATAGGGGATATATCTTTGGAAGATTTCCTGCTGTTCCGCAATGTATGATTAGATGTTATGAGTGGTATGTAATAGGGGATATATCTTCAGAAGATTTCCTGCTGTTTTCGCAATTCTAGAATTACCATAAGATAGAGTCTTGGGTATGTATTATAAATATGGATGTTGATGATTAATAAGAATTCAAGCTGAGTTTTGACCAATTCTTCAGTCTTTGATAAAATATATAGTAAAATTTTGTTCCCATGGTTGAATTAATTCATTCGCAATCCCAACATATAGTAATCCTAAATATATACTAAAAAAAATTGCAAATGGAAGTAGACTGTAACGGAATATCTATGCTTTACCATTATCTTGCAATAAGAAGAATGGTGCAAACTGTACCATAATGATTAATGAATTTCCATTGTGTTATCTACTTTGCTAAGAGCATCCATGAGTATTAATGCTCATTTCCAATCGAATAGGAAAATAAGTGAGGAATTTTCGTTTTCCTGCTACTGAGTAGCAGTGGTTAAATACCCAGCAACAAACACTCATCTGAGTTTTAGAAATTTCTTTCATTTGTGCACCTAGCGCCCATTTCAATTTATTTGAGCCGAAGGTATCAATGCAATATACCCACTGTTGGAGTATGAATGAGCAGTGAGAATTCTATCCAAGTATTTTTGCAAAAATACCTTGTTATCGTTGGTTCTCTATTAGATTGATAATGTCACAGATATTTATTCAAGTGCTTTTCGTATTTGACCATTTATTGATCAATTTGAACTTTAAAGCTGCTGGTTTTGAATAAATGTTCATATCTAAAACACTTATTTTATCAAAAAAGTTGACCACTTTCATACGGATATTACTATTTTGACCAAACTGAAACCGATCAAAAATACAATTTTTTGTAAAAGGTGGGCATTAGGGGGACAACAGAGTAATTTCGTAGAGGGTCCTATTTTCCTTTCTCTAGCCGTAGTAAGTAACAAAATTTGAATTGAGCGTAACATCACTTTCGCTTTCATTTTGCTTTTTCTAATACCGAATGCTTATTGATTATTTCTTTGATATGTACCATTACCAACATTTGTTACATTATCATAAAAATACTGAAAATTCAAACTTTTGAAATGATAAAATTATGAAAAAATTTGTGAAAATCCATTTTACTTAAGATTTTAAACCTTTTAGGTTAACTTTATTTTAGTTAATTTTCAAATTCAGTGTTTTTTTTCTTTCGAAAAAGAGAGACGAAGGAAATAAAACTTAAAATATTGAAAAATGGTTCTGAAGTTGTGAATTTCTAAAATATAGAATTCTTGTAACTATTTTCTTTGATTTGTTGAAATAAATTTCTGAAAACTGAACTCCTAAAAATTTAACTGTTTTAAAATTGAAATTTTGAAATATAATAAATTAAAATTAAAACATTTCAAAACTAAAATTTTCAAACATTTGCACATTACTTAAGTTTTAAAGAATCAAGATATTTTCGATAAGTATAGTTTCTTAAATACTTTCAAGCATTTTAAAAATTTGTATTTATAGTTTAAAACTTTCAATTTAATAGTTGCCATGTGGAAAACCAATTATTTAGAGGGTAATATCATCAAAATAGTCATTCCCATTAGTTCTAAGTAGTAGTAGTAAAAATATAAACAAACAACCTTTCATATTTTAATTCTCAACGATCAGTAATGTGAATTTATTATTCGTCATTAACTTCCATGATTTTAAATAAACAAAGCCTTAGTATGAAAAATAGAAGTGTTGGCATCAATCTTATTTAAATCAAAAGTTGACGTACATTTGCGGTGCATGCAATACAACAAGAGTCCAATAGGAGTCCATTTTAACAAAACCTTGCTTCATGTAGTAATACATCCTTAATGGTATCTATTTTTCTAAAGTTAAGTTGGGTTTTTAACAAGGCCCCTTACCTCTTTATTAAGCAAAAGACAAAGTAGTATATAATGCCTGGAACATTAAAACAAAAGTCAAGCCACATGTCATACAATTTCCTAACACTATCAATAACTATATCTTTTAGTACCCCAAAACACAGTCTTCTTTTTAATAGCCGAAAAACCTATCCATCTAATTTCCTCTATCTTTTTCTTACTTCTTTTGAATACTATATTGTTCCTTTCCTTCCAAAGCTCCATTAAGGTTATTTCCAAAGAAGCTAATACAATTTTGGTGCGATGGTCTTTCCATCTTGTTGCTTTAAAAAATATTTAGTCATTCTCTTCACTACCGTGAGATGGATTATAGTACAAAACGTATTTCCAAATTTATAGTTTGTTGCGCAATCGAAGAATTGGTGAACATTTGTTTCGTTAGCTTGGCTGCACATAGGACATAACAAAGAGCTAAGGAGGCCAGAATAATATAATTTGTTTTGTGTGCGTATGACATTATTTAGAGTTCTCCACAAGAATAAATATTTGATTCAGTGTGCCAAAGCTATCCTAGATTCTTGAATGCCATGAGTAGATTGGTGTAGTTGAGATATTGTCGAGCAGCTTGGAGACAAGTTTGATAAAGTGTCGTTTAGATCGAGGACCCCATTTTATGTCCTTATAATGCTTAGAAGAGTTTTTGAGGATTGTATCATGTTTCATACAGCTATTATTCTTTGATTTCTTGAGTATGAGAAGGTAGCAACACCTTCAGAAATATAGACATTGATCTTAGCCTGCATTAGAATACCAGATTGCATAACTTTATTGTGAGTGAGTTTTTTAAAGGATTAATCTAGGGATGGACCATGTAGAGAACCAAAAGGTAAATTGAGAGTTCTGTCCTATAGACAATTAGAGGTGGTGTTTGAGCTTGTCTTTTGCTTTCAAAATCTACTGCCATGACCAACTTCTATTTCATTTCCTCTCCAAGCACCAAAAGTCCTTATTTTCCACATGACGAGAAAAGCACCGTTTTTCCAAAGAGATGAACTTTGGCCTATTATTGAGTTTTAGTTACCAGCAAGGTTCCATTTTGCAAGATCGTAGATGCCAAGCCTACCATATTTAATTTTTTTGATAGGACATAGGTATTGGATTCCTGGAAAATAGATCAGCATACCAAAGGAAATGATTTCAAGCCTGCTCGACCATAAGAAGCAGTTTCTTGGGGAGGATGAATGTTCTAGAATAATAGACCTGCTTAGAGAAAGTTATCGACTTGATGATGGTCAGCCTATCAGCAAAAGTAAGAAATTTATCGTGCCACATGTTTAACTTATTAACGATCTTTTGTTCGAACTGGGTCAACCCACAGTGGAAGTTATGGAGAATTTTTTTTTTTTACTATATTAGATCTTTATTGCACCTATAAAGTCTAATTTATTTATAATTTCTAAATATAATTTAAATAAAATCATGTATTTCATATAAATTTATAAGCTATTAATAAAAATTTATTTAATTTATTTTCAATTTATATATAAGTATACATATGTATCATATACATATGCTGTGTGCAAATGTAATATGTTATTCCATGCAAGGTATAACATGTCCGTACATAGATGTTGGAATTGATATCGCCAATAGACATTTTAACTCATCCTATATGTATTGTATGTTGTCCAAATATGTGTATATATTTGTATTTATTACATAAAAAACCCAAATATGAATACATACATACATATACATATGTATGTATGTATACATATATACATATGTACGTATATGTGCGCGTGTGTGTATATGTACATATGTGTATGTATGTATATATGTATATTATGAGAAATATTATAAATTTATAATTAAAATTTTATAATGTTGAATATTAAATAAACACACACACACACACATATATATATATATATATGTATATGTATGTATGTAATACATAAGTTTCATTTAAATTTTTTTAATTTAAATATGTATGTGTATATAAATTGTATGTATTAATCTCTTGAGAGTGGAACTCCATAACAATGGAGTAGATTTGTGAAAGTGTTTACCAATGTTAACGTTGATTTCATAATTTGTTTCAGCCCTATGGAAGTTGAAGATCTATTCTGAAAGGGCGTGTTTAATAGTGGGCACAACAATGTTTTTTAATCTCAGAGCCTGATATCATTAAGAGTTAATAGCAGAGAGACCTAGGCTACCTTGTTTTTAATAAGGAGCTCTGAATTCAAGTTCTGGTTTAAAAATCAAGAATTCTACGTTGTTTGTTTTGTATCAGTGTTCTGAGTAAAACTATTTATTCAGACAAACTAATTCAGAACTTTTTAGTGCTTATTTTTTGTTTTGAATGCTGAATGTTGTTTTTTGATATGAATGCTGAATGAAAACAAACAAATAAGCGATTATTTAGAATTCAGCATTCAGCATTCAGCGGTCAACATTCAAACTTCAGAGTTCAGCAATTAGAATTAAGAACTCAGCATTTCAAACAAAAGAAAACTCAATAGGAGAATTAAGTTCTTAAAAGAAAAAGTATATCTGACAATTTTTGTTAAAAAGATTAAGTCGAAATTTCAACTTCTTTCATTGCAATGAATCATGAGTATCAGTCGCGGATGCAAAGGATTTTTATTGACGCTTTTAATTGGTAAAGGACATCATGCCTAGAGTATGTCAAAATGATATTGTTGTCTCTGGAACACCAGCAGTAGTTGTTGCTTAAGATTTATAAAGTGGAATGAATCGCGTGTAAGGAGTGGTTTTGTATGTTCTATTCCTAGCAACTATCCAAGATGAGATGAGTCGCATTGGGAATCACAATTAAAAGCCGTTGAAAAATCTGGTATTAAAGTGCGCATGAGTATCCTATGATAACAAACGAGGATACGTTGCTAAAATGAAGTTCTGTTCAAATTTACGATCGGTGAACTAATAAATTATTGCCTAGATTTCGTTTGGTTTTCTTGAAGGCTATGGTAGTAAAGAGCGAGTAAGCATATTATCATTTACGATCTGGTATTACTACAGTAAAGGGGACACGACAGAGCTGCCCTTTTTTGAATGGAGATAAAGTGGTTTAACTAGCGGTTACTGAAAATCAGAAGTTTTGAACAGTTACTTTGTCATGTACCTGCAGTTAACGGAAGAGGTGTGGTCATGTGAGTGTTGTGCAGTTATTCACATGTGCATGAAGGAGTTACCATAATTAATTATGGAAAAGGCAAAGCCCACAAATGTAACTATCTATTGGGTTGATTGATAAGACCTAAATTAGAGTTAAAAGAGATATGTAAGTGGACCCGCTTGAATCTAACATGTGGGCATATGAATGGTCGACGCAGCGCAAAAGTGGAGTGAGGCTCACATTATTTGTTTGTAGATTGCATGTTTTATGTATTAGTAATTGGGCTGGTTTTGAGTAGAATTGATGGATAAAGGAGATAGGTCTTTTGTAAAGGTTGCGTATTCGTATTTTTTGCATTGTATTAATGCGTGTACTATGTTTCATAGTTATTAATAAATGAATCCATTTTCAAAAAAAATTATACGTATTAAAGTAACATAACTTTGTATGTATGTGTATGTAAATATAAATATAATAATTAATGTAAATATGAGTTAGAATAGTTTATATAAAAATATATAAATTATGAAACTTAAAAATTATGTATATATATTTTATTTTATTTCATTTCAGATCGAATACACAGTAGCTCTAAATTTAATTATAATTTAATTATATTAATATGGTATACTATGAATTAATTATTGAATTAACAATAAATAAATGATGGAAAATAAATAAAAAATATTTCAATTTCAAATTTTAAAAAAAATCAAGAATGATATTTTATAGCTTCCAAAAAAATTTAAAAATTTTTATGTCAAAATATTAATTTTATTAATTAATTATTTTCAGCCAAATTTAAAAATGATTTTTAAAAAATATAAAAATTGGTCTAAAAATTTAACCTTTTTATGGAGAGCTTCTATCATGACAAATTAATTTTATAAAATATAAAATTGAATTTTCAAAAAATAATATATATGGTATTAATTTATTAATTCGTATAATGATTAAATAATAATGAAAATCATTAAACAATTACCAAACAATTATTTTCGATCATCAATTATCATACTTTACGTAAATATATACTTGAAAAATATTAGTTTAGTTATCTATGTGATATAATCATATAGTTTAGCACAAATCATATAAATAAATTAATTAACATATTATTATATGTAAAATTAATTAATAAAATATATTAATTTTGGCTGTGTATCAGATCCTTAATGAAAAAATTGTTTATTATAAACATATACACATAACTAGTCAAAATGTGATAACAACAATACCTATAGAAACCTCACCTAACTAACAATATAATAATCATTACACACACATATATACATATATATACACATATATACATATACATAGATATATATATATATATGAACAATATACAGTTATACAGAGGTTATGGATCATATATATATATATATATACACATGGTTTTAAATCTCCTATATCTCCCCCAAGATCTTGCTCGAGATCTCTCCCGAGATCTCATTTTCACACTTAAACGAGACGAGACATCAAATCTCCTCCATATCTCCCTCAACACCCATCTCGTCCGAGACATTCAAATCTCACCCGATATATGGATCAAAATCTCAATCCGAGATCTCACCCGAAGTTACACGTTTTTCTTATTTTCCATAATAATTTTTATTTTCATATACTCAATCCAATTATAATTTATCAACTTCTTGAACATATTCTTTACTTTTTATCTTAATGAGTCATAGCGAAAGGTTTCACTTCTTTATTACGTTCAAATAAAAGGATATTATTCAATCATTACCAAATCAATTAAGCTAATCAAGCTACTACTCTTCTAAAAATATTTCCTTTTCCATGTGAATCAAGTATGTTACCATTTTTATTTTTACTAAGAAAGTTATAATCGTTAAATAAATTTTTGGCACATCAATTTTAAACACATAAGTACATCCGAGATATTCCCGACATGCATTATAAAACCCGAGATGTCAATCCGAGACGTACACCCGATATGTACTCATCTCGTCCGAGATCTCTCCTGATACGAGATAACTTTTGTAAAAATTCCGAAACGAAACGTGACCGAAATTCGATATTTAAAACCTTGTATATATATATATATATATATAACTAAAAAACGTACCTAAAAACTAATGCTCTTAAGTCCACCTTGTAACGATGAGTTGTTCTCTAATGAAACCTTCCCAATTCTACAGATTGCTAGTCCTCGAACTACAGACCCTTTTGATATAAAATACCGTTAACTTGAATTGATTTGAGATTTTTGGGGTATAGAGAGATACGTTTCAGCCACGATATTGATAGTGGAGGCAGCCAAAATGTCACACAAATGTTGAGGATAAAGATGCTTATGTAGAGGAGAAGTTGGGGATATTTTAGGATCAATACCCTACATCATCTTTTACCAATTCTCTTCCATCTTAGCCCTCCATCTCCATGACTTTGTTGCACCATCTTATGGTTCATATTGCCCTCATTTTGGTCATAATTTCCAGCACTTTTCATAGGCTTTAAACCCATTTTAAGCCCAAATAAATATTATTAATTAAATCTAATTTAATTGCTTATCAATGTCGTATGTCGATCGATATATTTATAACTATTATAAATATATATAATAATATTTATTCCTCAAATCATATTAAAAATTTCATAATTAATATTTCATAAATATTAATTAATTTACAACAATTATAAACTAATTAAATCATTTGGTCTAAAGAGAATTCATTATTCCAGTTGTATGACTCATCGGGTGTAAACTCAGGTCAGGAATTAACATCGAACTATTCGAATGTTAATGTTCACACATCACTTAGCAGATGGTGGGACATTTTAGCCAAATTTATCACTTACTTAATTTTAGTAAATTCCAATTCTACTTTATTAAGCGTTACCCGATTGTGACATTTATTTACACCAATTCTCTTCGTCAAAACTATATCACTTTGGACATATGGAATTTGGTAATAGTCAAAATTACATTATCATCCATATTCAACTCTATAGTCTGAACACTAAGTCCTTGGTTTGATAATAACAATTATTATTAACCGAAATGCTCTGGCTGGCGACTTTGACTTTGAGTTGACTTGAGTTGACCGTGATACTAACTCCATATAACCGAGGTGGCACATCGTCTCTTGAATAATCGCTTCCAATACTTCCACTCGACCCAACTATAGTCACTCGATGGAACGCCATGCCATGATTCGACTATAATCAAAGGGAAGATTTCTTATTGAAGATCTGTAGTATTCTCAAGTTAAAAGAACCGTGTAAATCAATCACATCAATGTTTTTTATTTGACCTTACTTATATTAACCAACATAAAACTATTGAGGGAGCCGTTCCATGGTTATCAAATTACTATCATTACGTAACCCCTTACTGTCCTTAACAACCATGTATAATACGCTTTCCACCATTTGGAGAGCGTTACGTACTCTAGTCTCAACGGATACATCGATATCCAATCTTGGTGCATCTTGACTAGGACCATCTAAAATGGTATGGTTGTTTTCATTGTGATAAACTACTTACGGTTACAACATTTTGTAATTACTATCACAAAACAAATCATTTATGGATTTTCTATTAAATGTATTATTAATTAATTGAATTAATCAATATAACCACATTATATCAAGTATAAAATAGAAAGAAAATACGTTTTATTTCAAACAAGATTAGTTATTGAGTAAGATATATGTAACAAATTAAATTATTGCCCCTAAGGCATACTTCTAACTCTATTAATCTTCCACCTGCACTTGAGATCAGTTATGGAATATTATTCCAACTTTTTCAATCGATTTCCTCAAAACCGATCGGGTTAGTTCCTCAATCAACGGTTATGCTATTATGTTTCAGTTATCTACTTTATCAGTCAACTCTCTCCGACGTTGGTAAACTATCTTTATCATATGGAGCGATTCAGAGTATGTCTCCCGACTTGCTGTGAGCTCTAAGTTCTGTTATGAACTATATAGTGACATTGTCATCATATAACAATTTTATGGGATTCTCAACATTTGGAATCACCTTCGGCTCCGTTATAAATTTATGTATTTATATTTATATACATTTCTTTATTGCTGCGCTATTAAAGGCGATAAATAATCCATAATCTCTTCTATTTGGAACCTTTCCAACTTAAAGATTCTTATCTTGAATTTATTATTGACATATTATACTCAATATCACCTATGAATTTTGAGTTTGAAAACTACTTCATAAGGAATTCGTTGTTTCTATGAACAATTTTCTAATATTTCGCAAATACACGAGAACATTCCAAACTATCATTAATGATATCAATTTGGATTTGATATTTTCTTCATGTATCAAATACATAAACATGTATGATAATTCTAATTGCCAATGGATAAGGAATTCATCTCACATGTTCCGTTAAACAATTTAATAAGGTGTCATTGCATGTTTATTTGGGACATTTCCAATATCATTTATACTCACTATAAAAGACATCATTTACAAATCCAGCATCGAGTATTAAAACAAGCAAGGCCGATTTTAATACAAATACATTGTTAGAATAGGCAATGTGTTGTTTACCTATTGTTTAGAAATATCAGTGTATATTTTAATGTTCTTTCTTATGAGCACGCACTTTCTCTACATTTTGATTGACAATCAAATTATTTTTTATTTCTGTCAAAACACTTGTTTAATTTAGATACTTGTCAAACGATACTTTTGTATTTATTCTTGGATTACATCCAAACATTCACAAACCCAAATACCGCTCCCACTGACTTCAAGACACTTTGGTTATTATGTACAAACAGTCTATTCTAAATCATTATTTAGAATTTTCCATTTTAGCACATATGTACCAAATCATAAAGTCTTACAAAGCGATAATTTTATGTGTAAATCAGAAATAACTTGATCATGTTGAATGATGAATCTATTAAACTAAATTCAACGTTTAAAATTTAAGATAATATTCTTAAACATTGCTCATTTAATTCCAACTACATTAATCTTGCTCATAAAGACACAATCGCGGCCGATGGGTCACATACTTTTGGTTGGGACTACCAAAATCATATTTTGATAACGTATTTATAATTCATTTTTGTATCTTCGCATCATACCATATTATAGAGTCAACCTCTTAATGGTTTCTTTAAACAACCGAGGATCTTATATCTCCGACATTGATAAGAAACTCATAGTTTCTCTTCAATGCACGAAAATACCTATTAGACATTCTACTGCGATGTTTAGATTAGTTGATTTCATTTCATCTCATATAATCAGTTTTATCATTGGACCGTTTCCAATTCCATTTTGCTACCAATAATTCCTAAAGAATTTCCTTTACTACGAAGTTGGTATTTCTTGAAACAACAATTATTTCTCAATGCAATGGAACATGTATTCATAAACACTATGAATTTCCTTTTATTTAAAACCGAGTTAGTTTTAATTTACAAAACTTATGTTCGAAACATAAATATGTCATCCAATGACAGTCCTTTCCAAACTCCTTTTAGGGAGATTCATACAAGATACCTCACGAACAATTATTATGTGCAAACTTTTGATTGGCATAATCTACCAACTCCTTGACCTAAGGTATGTTGGGGTTTCTTATAAATCCTTACCTTTTATGATTTTGTAAACTATTATTTAGAAAAATAATATTAACCTTGTATACTACTCTTGAGTATATGATGTTATAGATCAACTTCACTCATAATTAATCATACTTTTTCCAACAAAGTTCGATTACTTCTTATTGATACATCATTATATATCACATGTAGGAGTGACTTTTGAGTTGAATCTTTATTCATTTTTAAGTATGTTTGAAACTCTTTCCAATATACCCACTCATTCGATCAAATCGAATCATTTCCATTACATGTTATATTATTAAATTCCATTTCATACTCTATGGATCTGTCTTAGACATACTACATATGTATCCAATACACATGTCCATGTTAGTGATAACTTATTGGTGAATACGACGAAGTACATGGAACCGTTTTGGTATTAATAGACTTACGATTGCACACATCTATATGTGTCGATCCAAAGAGTTTATCAACTCTTATGATGTTCCCATTAAGTGGGTGCATTACTCTTAATTGTTTGAGATATAACTAACCAATACGATATTATTCATAATCATATAATAATATCATTTCTCAAAACTACAGCTTAGCCCATAATTCCAAAATAATTGTAAATAATATTAGATACTTATGTATTTTCCAATGCATCATTTTTTTATGAAAACAAATATCATATTATAGTTTTATTTCATAATGAATATTCATAACATTCACATTGAAATATAACTATCTATTTTTCAGTCAACACTGAAAAATAGTCATTATTTCACAAGTAACGTTCGGTACGTTTTACGAAAACAATTTTCGTAATTTGATGTAATCAATCAATGCTATATGGCTTGCTCCCACAATCTCCACCATTACTATAATAACATACTAAATTCATAGGTCCATCATTCACTTAATATAGATTATTTATTTCATATACTGTATATTACAGCGGAGAGTTCTTTGATCAAATATCTTGAACTCAAAGAAATAAATTTCACAGAAAACAATTTTATATATGAAATTGAATTTTCAAATAGAAATAATATTTCTTATTCCAATAGTAAATATAAGTTATTATTACAATTCTCGTTTTCGATGTTTATTTATGAAGTAGAAGTGATCATTCACTCTCTTCATCCCAACTGTACCTTTATCACATCTGCTCTTGTATATTCATTTTTCTTTCTAAATGGTCGAACCATTCAAAAGAGAACTCTTATTACAATATCATAACGAACTATTTACAAAACATATTTAACGATCCTTAACCTTTAAGGACATCAAATATGTTGTGCTTTGCGTAAACTGATCAAACTGAGATTTCAACGATCGAGTTCTCAAATCTATCTTGTAGCTTTGTTAATACAATACGATCTTTTCTGTAATCAACCAAATTGAATACATCGTCTCAAAATACTATTTGTTCGCTTATTTTTTAATGAACTAACTTAAGTATCATACATTATGAACTAGGATCGTTCCCCATATAACATTTTTATGCGGTAGTATATTGATCAAATATCCATAGTCTTATATTTATTTTAGAGTTCAAAACTCATAGGATGCGATACACTGTCTAGACAAAATAAACATGTAACCGACCAAACTATGAACGTATTATGTTGTTATAAAAGTAGGAACTTGCATGGGTATGGAAACATTCACATGCAATGGTCATTTATTATAAGTATATTTTATATTTTCCGTGAAGCCCCACCACTATACTCACACTAGCCAAGAACACTAAGGGGTAATGTCGTCGACTAGCACGAAAAATAAGGCTACTGAGGAGCGACCATTTATGTAATTTCTTTGTGTGAGTACCAACATGTCAGATAGTATGTCATGCATCCCATTTCAAGAGGAAACCTGATATATCAAATACAAACTCAAAGCTACTACACAGTGGCTATGAGGTCTTCGGAAACAAATATAAAATAAGCATAACATAAATCAGCCGCAGATATTTATATAATTAAGGCAAGAACAGACATGATTATAACACATAGAAGTGTACATCAAAGTAGTGGTCATACAAGATCCACTATATCACAAAAGAATAGGTAAAAGTGCTAGACAAAAGAATATGTATACATCAAGGAGTCTCTATCTAGAATGTATAAAAACAAAACTACTAAGCTAAAGTAGTTAGCCAAAAGCCAGAAGACAGTCCCTGCTAAGAAGTTAAGTGGAAGGACCTGTAACACCTCGGTCTGACTCGAGTATTATTTAAGAACAAAATTAATAAAAGGATCAGTCTAGCTATAAATATCATATAAAATGAGATAGGATAAGAGATATGAAAAAAAATATGACAACAACAAAAATCATACAATATCTCAAATTTTCTCAAACACCAAAAAAAATATCGTATCCTCTAGCTTATTCACCAAACCTCAAATATTGGCAAAAAAGTATCTATGCAAATCGCAAAAATTGGTGAATCATAAATTCCATAAATCCATAATAGAAAATCCAGAAAAACATAAAAAAGGGGAGGCCTATCTCAAACGGGAGCATGAAAACTCACCAACACGTGTATCACAAATGGATCGCTATCCCATAAATTGAGAGAGATTCTCCAAACAGGATATATTCCCCCTTTGCGGACTATGAGCCAAAGTTCCTCCTATGAGCCGAAGCTCCTCCAAACAGGGTATAGTCCCCCTTTTGCGGACAAAGAGACCTTGCACATTGCTAGTCTAAATCACCAAAAGATCATCTTTGATCGATAAATGTAAATTATACTAAGATAGTAAATAAATGAGTTTAGCTTCATGTCCCATAACCACTGGCTTAACTTTAATATTTATGAATAAATTGTCGATTTCCATTCAAAAATTGTCATAGGATTTCGATCGAACAAGTTTAAGAATTAACCGACGAAAACGCAAGTGTTTCATACCACTTGTTTTGCTAAGTCATTTAATTGGATTTTTCATACGAATGAGGTAAAGGTATGTATATACCAATAGATTAGAAAATGGTTTTAAAATAGAGCTTTGTATTAAAAGTAACTATTTGCTACTAGTATAGAAACCTTTGTATTTTAAAAGTGATAAATCACAGAAACGATTGTAAAAATAATCTATCACAAAAAATTCACATCCGAAGATGTGAATTAAATCCATGAAAATCTATAGCAAATCCATCAAATGGATATTTCCAAAAATCCAGAAAAGAAGTTATCAAAGTCGATAATAAATGACAACAACCAATCAGATCAACCAAAAATCGATAAAACGGAAATCCACTCAAAAATACGCAATTTGGCTGAAATTAACAACATCAGACGTCTGGTGGTTTCCCAAATGTCTGAGCTGAAGGTTTGGAAATTTTCTTCTAGATCGCCTAGACGTCTGGGGAACAAACTCAGACGTCTGAGTTGTAAGTCTGAATTTTTATGCTGACTACCCAGACATCTGAGTGCTTTGCCAGACGTCTGAGCTGAAGCTCAGGGCAATATTTTGCCTAGACCATCGATGGCCAAATCAACTTCGAAGCAATCGAATGAGCGACAATGGATAGGTATTTATGCCCAGCGACAACCCAACCCTATAGACTCATCAATATACTCCAAACAACATGTCCAAACATCCTTAGTAGGATTTTCATAGATTTTGGCCTTAAAATACCAAAATTGAAAAATTCACCAAACCAATTCAATTCAAAAACAAATGGATTTAAAATAGATGTTAGGAATTCATACCTTACAAATATCAAAGGTATAGACATAGATATGAGTTCAAGAACTCACCTTAAAACTCAAAAACAACAATTAAGAAGCTCTAAAACAAGGAAAGATCAATTCCTCTTCAACAACACCTCTAGAATCTTCAAGCTATTATCAAATGCAAAGATATCCTAAGTTAGGTTACAGGAATTTATGAAAATTGAAGAGAGATGGAGATGGAGAAGATGAAGGGGATGCTTACCTAAGCTTCTCTTTGATTTTGGAACTTGAATTAGAATTTCCTAAGAATCTAGGGTTTAGGAATTTCTAATTTCCCCTCTTTTCCCCATTATTCTTTAGGGCTTGAGTGTTAGGAAATGAGGAGTAGAATGAATGAAGAGTAAAGGAGTTAGGGTATTTGGTAGATGAGTTTGGGTTCTCTTATTGGGTTAGTGGGCTAGAACCAAATCCATAGCCCAAACAAAATACCAAAATCCTAATCAACTCCAAACATATCGTTGTTTATACTCAAACAAGTTGTAAACGTCATTTTGAACTTAATGAACATGGTCTCGAGTGCGGATTAGACCATTTACAAAAAGTCACATTTCGGACTTTAATCCGACCAATGATGCTATATTCAAATAAAAAATTTAAATATATAATCGTAAAATATGCAGGTTGTTACATTTCTATTTATCAATTTTCAATTTAGTTTAATTGTATATCTTAATTGATAAACGTTTTATCAATCATTTTAAATGCACAAATTTATTAATGTAGATTATTATTAACATTATATAGCATATGTTCTTACAATAGTATAAATGTTAAATTTTAGCATTTCATTTTTCTAATAAGGCTTCCACTAGTCTTTTATGTTTCACCAAGCTCTAAGCAAAACATAAAAGTCTTTTAACTTCATTAGTGGGTGTTAGGACTTGTCTGTCTTGGAATTCTAACTTTAAGTTTGATCAACAAATCGTAGCTCCACGGATGATGGATAATTCCTTATTGGTTGTATCATATACAACTCCTAACCCATGGTTCCTTGTCCTAGTCTCATTTCAACCTTGAGTTTTCTCATCAAACCGAAAGAGATTATTCACTTGTATATACCATATCGCTACGGCCTAAGTATAGTATACGTACTTTGAATTTGCTCAACAAATACATATAGTTATCTTACCTTGTTCGTTCATTGTTTCAATAATACGACACATAACATTCCTAGCAAGAGTTTGCTCAAGAACTAAGGAGAATGTAAGTAATACATACATACATGCATGCATGCATACACACATACATACATATACATACGTATATATACATATATATAGTAGAGGACAACATTATATTGAAGTTTCATAATCTTTAATATATTATACCGATGGATATCGACTTATGCAATAATATATTTTTATGAAATGCTCTCGTGATTCAGGTGTCAAACACATCTAAAATCACGATATTCGTACAATACATATGTATTTATCCCTTAAGTCTGTTTAGGGTTTCTTTATTGTTCCACATTTAGTTTATACATTCATATTATAGAAGTTTCATTATTATATAACTTTTATATTTCATACAACTTTTGTAGTAGACACATTTGTAATCTTATATTAATTAAATCTTATTTAATTAATTTTTTAATTAACATTTTAATTAATTTTATATTATTTTAATAAAACATCAATATTAAATATTTATCACATACTATAACATTTATAGCACATACATTTTATATATGTGTATATTCATTAATTAACCTTTAATTAATTTAATTAATTAATTAATATAATTAGTTAACTTTTATTCAGTTTATTTAATTAAACAATTTAATTAAATTATATTAAATCAAAATTTAATTCATATACATACATGTATACTTATGTTATTTTAAACATTTTAAACATTTTAAAATAATATAATGTATATTATAATATATAATACATGCATACATTTATTAATTAATCAACTTATTCAATTGATTTATTTTATTAATCTTATTAATAAATTTTAAAATTTTGAAATTAATATTTATTTTCAAACATTTTGAACTTTGATTAAATTATAAATTTTATAATATTTGTATATCTTATGTTAAATTTAACTTTTAAATTTAAAATCTTATATTTTTAATTTCAAACGGTTTTTAAAATTAGCCTAAGACTTAATTCAAATTTAGGCTTTTCTATTAGGGACAATCTTTAGGCTTTGAGCTAGCTTAATAGTTAACCCCTGATATAACTAATTTAGACTGCATATGCTATTGGACTCTGATACCATTATTGGAAATGGACCAACCCACAACGGAAGTTATGGGTGAATTTCAATTTTTTTACCATGTTAGATCTTTACTGGACCTATAAAGTCTAATTTATTTAGAACATTTCTAATATAATCTAAATAAAATCATATGTTTAATTTAATGTATAAATTGTTAATTGAAATTTAATTAATTTTCTTTCAATTTATATATAAGTATACATATTTATCATATACATATTTGTATGTGTGTGCATGTATAACATGATATTCTTTACAAGGTATAACATGCCCATATATAAGTACTGGGATTTACATCGCAACAGATATGTTTGCTCATCCTATATATATTGTATGCTATCTAAATATGTGTATATATTTACACTTATTATATACAAAAAAATCCAAATATGAATATATATATATATATATATATATATGTATATGTATATGTATATGTATATGTATATTATGAGAAAATATTACAAATATATTTATAATTAAAATATTATAAAGTTGAATATTAAATAAACATATATCTCTACTACTAATAAAGAAAATTAGTTGAACTAATTTACTCGGTGTCTTTTTGAAATTCCAAAAATGCCCTTGCTTTCTATTTACATATTTGATTTCAAACAAAATATCAACGTATACAATAACATAAACAGCCTGTATGCGAAGCACGGGCCCATACTAGCATATATATATATATATATATAAATATGTAATATATAAGTTTAATTTGATTTTTTTATTATTTTTAATATTTCATTTTAATTTAAATATGTATGTGTATATTTATGCACATGTATGTATTAAATTAACTTAACGTCGTATGTATAACAAAATTTATATATAAATATAAATATAGTAATTAATGTAAATATGAGTTAGAATAGTTTCTATAAATGTACATAAATTACGAATCTTAAAAATTATATATATAGTTTTAATTTTTTTATTCCAGATCAAATACACAATAACTCTAAATTTAATTGTAATTTTATTATATTAATATTTATATATTATGAATTAATTAGTGAATTAACAATAAATAAATGATGGAAAATATTTAAATAGAAATATTTTGAATTTTAAAATTTTAGAAAATTAAGAATGATATTTTATAACATAAAAAAATATTTTTGAATTTTTTATGTCAATTTTTTATTATTAATTAATTACTTTCAATCGAATTTAAAATGATTTTTAAAAATATAAAAATAGGTTTAAAAAATCAGAATTTTTACCTAGAGCTTCTATTATGACAAATTAATTTTATAAAATTTGAATTGAATTTTTGAAACGTAAATTATTTTATATTAATTTATTAATTCGTATAATGATTAAATATTAATGAAAATTATTAAATAATTACCAAAATATTATTTTCGATCACTAAAAATTATAATTAATGCGCCTTGCCAAAAAAATATAATTAATGCAACATGCAATTTAAAAATATTAGTTTAGTTATTTATGTGATATAGTCATATAGTTTAATACAAATCATATAAACAAATTAATTAACATATTAATATGTGTATAAACTAATTACTAAAATATATTGATGTCGGCTGTGTGTATCAGATACTTAATGAAAAAATTATCCCTTTTTTTTATAAACATATACACATAATGAATCAATATGTGGCAACAACAATACCTGTAAGAATCTCACCTAACTAACAACATAATAATCACAACACACGCACATATGAACAACATATAATTATACAAAGGTTATGGATTATATATATATATATATATATATATATATATAACTAAAAAACATACATAAAAATAATTCTCTTAAGTCCGCCTTTTAATGATGAGTTCTCTCTTTTAAAACCTTCTCGATTCTATAGATTGCTGGTCCTCGAATCATAGACCCTTTCGCTATCAAATAGCTGTTAATTTGATTTGATACGAGTATTGGAGTGTAGATAGATATGGTTCGGCCATGATATTGATAAAGGAGGCAGCCAAAAAGTCTCTTAAATGTTGAGGATAGAGATGCTTATATAGAGGAGAAATTGGGGATATTTTAGGATCAATATCTTACACCATCTCTTACCAATTCTCTTCCATCTTATCCCTCCAGCTCCAAGCCTTTGTTGCACCATCTTATAGTTCATATTGCCCTCATTTTGGTCAAAATTTCCAGCACCTTTCATGGGTTTTAAACCTATTTTAAGCCAAATAAATATTATTAATTAAATCTAATTTAATTGCTTATCAATATCGCATGTTGATCGATATATTTATAACTATTATAAATATATATAATAATATTTATCTCTCAAATCATATTCAAAATTTCATAAATAATATTTCATAAATCTTAATTAATTTACAATAATTATAAACTAATTAAATTATTTGGTCTAAAGAGAATTCATCATTCTGGTTGTGTGACTCATCAGGCGTAAATTCAGGTCAACAATTAATATCGAACAATTTAAATTTAGCCAAATTTATTGCTTACTTAGTTTCAGTAAAATCCAATTGTTATCCAGTTGTGACATTTATTTACACTAATTCTCTTCGTCAAAACTATATCAATTTAGACTTGTGGAATTTGATAATAGTCAACATTCCAATATCATTTATATTTAATTCTATAGTCCAAACACAAAGTCCTTGGTTTAATAATAACAATTATTATTAACTGAAAAGTCTGGCCAGAGACTTTGATTTTAAATTGACTTGAGTTAACCATGATAGTAACTCCACATAACTGAGGTGATGCATCCTCTCTTGAATAGTGCTTCACTTCCAATACTTCCACTCGACTCAACTATAGTCACTCGATGGAACACCATACCATGATTTGACTATAGTCAAAGCGGAGCTTACATACTGAAGATCCACGGTATTCTTAAAGCAAAGAAATGTGTAAACTAGTCACATCTATATTTTTAGTTTGACTTAGTTTTATTAACCAATGGAAAACTATCGAGTGAGCTGTATGTAACCCCTTGGTGTCCCCAACAGCCAAGAATAAACCGTCCAACATTTAGAGTGTGTTGCGTACTTTAGTCTCAATGGATACATCAATATCCAGTCTCGATGCATCTTGACTAGGAACATTTAAAATGGTATATTTGTTTTCATTGTGATAAACTACTCACGGTTATAACACTTTGTGAGTACTATCACAAAACATATCGTTTATGGATTTTCTCTTAAATATACTATTAATTAAATTAATTAATTAATATGACCACATTATATCAAATATATAATATAAAGAAGAAACCATTAATTTCAAACAAGATTGGTTATTGAGTAAGATATATGTAACAAATTTCATAATTGCCCCTAGGGTATACCCCTAACTCTATCACCATTCGCAGAGCTTAATGCAATGTGCTTTTTGATTCTAGAAGTGG
Organism: Allium cepa; assembly: GCA_030765085.1. Lineage (NCBI taxonomy): Eukaryota > Viridiplantae > Streptophyta > Magnoliopsida > Asparagales > Amaryllidaceae > Allium > Allium cepa. The sequence continues at coordinate 589,341,670 of CM060934.1, read as the reverse complement.
AGAGAGGAATTCCTAAATATTTTATAGCATTGCTTATTAGCTGGAGGTTGAAACTTAGCAATGTTTTGTTTTTCTTGTTGAGACATACTTGTTAGAAGTATGGAAGATTTTTGTTGGTTTATTTGCAGATCTGTTTGATTTTCAAAACTAAGAGGACTTTTATGATATTGCTCACTGATTTAGGGTTAGGCTTAGAAATAATGACAAGATAATTACCAAATCATAAGGAAGTTATGGTAGTGTATTTACATTCAGGGTGACAATCGATTAGCTTTGAGGAATACTTATGCATCAAGATGATGGTTAGCATTTCCATTATGATTAAAACAAGTAAGAGCTAAGTAGGGTCACCTTGCCTTAATCCTTGAGTCCCTTTAAAAAAATCCACATAATTGACCATTAAATTGCACAGAGAATTTGGGTATGGTGATGAAAGCTTTTATCCAATCAGCATATCTAATAGGAAAGCCCATTCTGCTCATTGCTTAGAAAGTAGCTTGCCATTTAGCTGAATCAAAGGCCTTCACTAGACCAATCTTGAGGAAATATCTAGGACTAGTGTATTTATTATCACACCCTCTAATTAATTCATGAGATAACATCATACTGCCAAGGATGTTCCTACCCAGGCACTTTGACTATTAAATATTAAGAAAGGAAGGCATTTTTTCATTCTATATTGCTAATATTTAGCTAAACATTTATAAATAGTATTACATCAACCAATGAGCCTATAGTCATTAACAGTTGCGGGGTTGGATTTCTTTGGAATGAAACAAATTGTAGTAGAATTTATATCTCTGAGATCTCTACCGTTTCTGTAAAAATTGTGTGCTGCTTTTAGAAAGTCCTTCTCGATGATTTCCCTATATGAAATGAAGAATGCTTAGTTGAAACCATCGGGAACTCCTAAGATATCCTTAGGAAAAAGGCGTAGAGCATTCTTTATCTCATCATTAGTTTATCTTCTTGAATGTCAGAAACTTGTTCTTGGCTTAGCTATGAGAAAGTGAGGTGGTTAATGCATTTTGAGCAGATATACTGAGGAAGACTGAAGCCTAAAATGTTAGTAAAGTGATCGGTTAATGCTGCACTAAATTCATTTTGGCCTTCATTGGGATTATTGACCCAGTCTCTAATTTGGTAGATCTTGTTCCTGCTATTCTTATTTTTAATATAGTTGTGGTAGAATGAGGTATTCTTGTCTCCATGAATATCCATTTGTCTTTGCATTTTGCTTCATGTTAAAGGTCTTTAGTTAAGTTTCCAGTCAGCCCATGTTCCTACATAGAAAGATCGGTGGATTTTATGTTGTTCAACATGTTAAATTGTATGATATCTAGATGTTGTTTGATTTTGAGGTAAAGTTCATTGCCATTTCCAAATATCTCGGCACTCCATCTTTTAAGGATCTGATTTGTATAATGAAGTATTATTTATAGGATATACATGGGATTGCGGCGACCAGGAAAATTCCAAGAGGAGGTTACAGTGCTTAGGAAGGTGGGATGATCGAGGAAGTTTAAGATTTTGATCAAAGGTGACGATGATGGGAGAGTGGAGAATTTCATAGTGGATGCTAGGCTAAGCAGATTAGGCTGAGGTGTTCAAAAAGGCTCTATCAACTTTAAGAAGGTTCTATTTCTCGATCTAGACTTGTGTTCCATGTAAAATAAAGGATTCTACTTGGACATTCATTTAGTTTAGCTGAATATATGGCTTACTTAAGAGGAGGAGTTTCATTTACGGAGAGGGGGTATGCCACTTATTTTATCAGTAGAGAATAACATGCAGTTCCGGTCATCTAATGCAAACCAAGGGAGAGATGATGTTTAAGGGAGCTTAGACTATCCAAGAAGGCTTGTCGTTGAGAGGCAGAATTCTCAAAGTAGATGGAAGTGTAGAAGAAGGTGGTGTTAGTAGGCAGATGAATTATGTGAAGATGACAAGCTTGCTTGGACTTATTGATGGAACTGGGCCAATCAGAAGTGGGTGAAATAGGTAGATTTCATTTTTTTCTATTTTGGATCTATTGGACTTATGAAGTCCAAAGGTTTTATAAGATCCAACCTAATATAGTTTTAAATAAAATCTTATTTTATTTAATTATTTGAAAATGGGGTTTTAATTTAATTGACTAAAGGATAGAGATCTTTCTCTTTCCTTTAATTATTCCTTTGCCTTTTCAAATCAAAATTGAATCCCTAACTCTCCTACTTTTGGTCAACTATAAAAAAGGAACACGGGCCTCAAAATATTCCCAACTCCATTTAGTAATTAGTCAATCAATATCGTATTCTGATACTTACGTATATAACTTTTATATACACATTTCACTAAATACCAATGCTTTCCAAAAATCATATAAATACTAATAATTAAGATTTCATAAATATTAATTAATTTACAATAATTATAAATTATTTAATTTGTGTGGTTTTTAGGATTATTCATCATTATGGTTGTGTGTAACAATCTGCATATTTTACGATTGTATATCTAAATGTTTTATTTAAATATGGCATCGTTAGTCAGATTAAAGTTCGAAATGCCACTTTTTGTAAACTATCGAATTAGGACTCGAGACCACTTCTATTGAGGACAAAACAACATTTGTGACCTTTTTGAGTATAAACATCGATATGTTTGGAGTTGAGTAGAATTTCACTATTTTTCTATTGGGCTTTAGGTTTGGGTTTCAGCCCACTAACCCAACATAATACAACTCCTCAACTCTTCATTCATTCCACTCCTCATTTCTTAACACTCAAGTTAAAGTAAAAATGGGGAAAGGAAAAGAAATTAGAAATTCCAAAGTCCTAGTTCTCTTAGAGAATTCAAGTTCTTGCTCTAAAATCAAAGAGAAGCTTAGGTAAGCATCCTCTTCATCTTTCTCATCTCAATTCCTCTCCAATTTTCAGTAATTTTCTATAACCTAACTTAGGAAATATTTGCTTATGAGCTTATATTGGAGCTTCTAGGGTTGAAGTTGAGGTGGGTTGACCTTTTTTCTTTGTTTTAAAGCTTCTTTCTTGTTATTTGAGTTTAAAGGTGAGTTTTTAAACTCACATCTACGTTTATAACTTCATTGTTGTTAGGTACGAATTCCTAGCATCTATTCATGTTCATTTGCTTTTGATTTGAATTATTTTGGTCAATTTTCCAATTTTGGTGTTTTGAAGTCAAAATCTTTAAAGATCCTATCTTGAATGTTTGAACATTTTATTCGTGGTGTATCGAAGAGCCTATATTGTTGGGTTGTCGATTGGCATAAATCCCTAGCATCAATCGCTCGTTCGATCGCATTTCGTTTTGGATTTGCTCTTTTTGGGCTAGGATGTTTTTTTGCCTAGCATAAAAAATTCAGACGTCTGAAATAGAATCCAGACGTTTGAAACGAAATCCAGACGTCTGGTTGAAAAATCCAGACGTCTGAAAGGGTTCTGGAAATAAATAAAAAAGGCAGAGCTAAAATCCAAACGCCTGGAATAAAAATCCAGACGTTTGAAACCAAATCCAGACGTCTGGTTGAAAAATCCAAACATCTGAAATAGTTCTGGAATTAAAAAGAGAAAGTAGAAAAACATATATTTTTCCAGAACCTAGGTTCAGATGTCTGGTTGGTAATTTCAGATGTTTGGAACTATTTAATTTTCTTATTTTGGCTGTTTTTGAGCGGATTTCCAATTTTAATCAATTTTTGTTGATCGGATTAGTTGATATCATTTATTATTGAATTTGATGACTTTTTTTGGATTTCTACAAATATCCATTTGATGGATATGATATCGATTTCTATGGTTTTGATTCACGTCATCGTATGTGAATTTTTAGCGATTGATTGTTTTTATAATCATTTCTGTGATTTGTCACTCTAAATTACAAAGGTTTCTATACTAGTAGTAAATATTCAAACTCTTTCACAAAAATGATTTCAACGTTATTTTTAAATACAAAGCTTGTATTTAAAACCGTTTTCCAATCTATTAGTATATATAAACCTTTACCTCATTCGTATGAGAAATCTAATTAAACGACTTAGCAAAACAAGTGGTATGAAACACTTGTGTTTACTTCGTCGGTTAATTTTTGGACTTGTTTGATTGAAATCTCGTGACAATTTTCAAGTGGAAGACCATAATTTGTTTGTAAATATTTAGGTTAAGCCAGTGGTTATGGGACATGAAGCTAAACTCAAATATTTACTAGCTTAGTGTAATTTACACTTCTTATTATTCGATGGTGATCATTTTATGGTTTAGACTAGCGACATATGATGTCTCTTTGTCCACGTGGGGGACTATACCCCGATTTTATGGAGTTTCGTCTCTTTTTTATGGGCTAGCGACCCATGGTCTTTGGACCATTCATGGAGCAATCGACTCGAGAAGTCGGTGCATGGGGCGTATCTTTTTAGGTGCATCGATGTTCGACGAAGCATTTGGCGTATCTTTTTAGTTGCGTCGATGTTCGTTTATGCATAGGGTGTACCTTTCTAGGTGCGTCGATGTTCGTTTATGCGTGGGGCATATCTTTCTAGGCACGTCGATGTTCGACTGTACATGGGGCGTGTCATTTTAGGCGCGTCGATGTTCGGTTTATGGGATAGCGTCTCGTTTGCAATACACGTGTTGGTGAGTTTTCATGCTCCCGTTTGTGATAGGCCTCCCCCTTTTGATTTCTAGATTTCTAATTGATGATTTGTAGAATTTTCGTTTCACCAATTTTTGCAATTGTCATAGATATGTTTTTTAAATATTTGTGATTTGGTGAATAAAATAAAGAATATGACATTCTTTTTGGTGTACGAGATTCTTGAAATATTGTATAATTTTTGTTGTTGTTAAATGTACAGTTGTCACGGTATGACATTATTGTTATCATACTTTTTTTGTCATATATCTTATCCTATCTCATTTTATCTGATATTTATAGCTAGACTGATTCGTTTATTATTTTCTTCTTAAAAAATACTCGGATCAGTCCGAGGTATTTCAGGTGCTTCTACTTGACTTCTTATCAGGGTTCGTCATCTGACATTTGGCTAACTACTTTAGCTTAGTAGTTTTTGCTTTTATACATTCGAGATAGAGACTCCTTGATGTATACATATTCTTTTTCTTAGCACTTGTACCTATTCTTTTGTGATGTGGTGGATCTTGCATGACCATTACTTTGATGTACACTTCTATGTGTTATATTCATATCTGTTTCTGCCTTAGCGATATGAATATCCGTGGCTGATTTATGTTATGCTTATTTTATATTTATTTTCGAAGACCACATAGCCACTGTGTTGTAGCTTTGAGTTTGTACTTGATATGTCGGATTTCCACTTTAAATGAAACACGTGACCTTCTATCTGGCATATTGGTACTCGCACAAAGCAATTACACAGATGGTTGCTCCTCAACATCCTTATTCTTCATACTAGTCGACGACATTACCCCGTAGTGTCCTTGGTTAGTGTGAGTGTAGAGGTGGTGCTTCACAGCTTAGTATCAGAGCCAAACTTCTGAACAATATAGAATATTATAGTAAGGATCACCGTCCTAAGTCTCTCTTAGGAATCGTGCCTTAGGATTTAATTTGAGTCATTGGACCCATTCTGTCCTAATTTATGATGCCTTGTTTTATCAATCAAGTTTGTTTAATATTCATTCTGATAATAACCTTTTTCCTCGTCTTTATTTCTTTCTTTCTTTCTTACAGAAGAGAAATGGTTAGATCTGGCAGTCTCAGCGCCGGTCAATCCAGTGCTACTCCTCAGGATGGAGTATTCATGTCTGCCCAGCAGCTTTTAGATCTTGTAAGGAATGCTCAAGCTGTCGGACCTATTCCTGAGCCCACTCATCCTAAATCTGGGTTTGCACGCTTGTGTAGAGATTATACTGATTTGGGTGGAAGGCCATTCAAGGGATCTGAAAGCGTTATAGAAATCCAAGCTTGGCTTAGAACATGCAATCACATCTTTCCTCGCATGAATCTTGTTAATCTACATCGAGTACAAGTGGCTTCTAGCATGCTCTAAGAAAGAGCATTAGATTGATATGCGCTTTTGATTTCAGAAATCGTTGAAGCGGATCTTACGTGGGAGCAATTTCGAGAAAGGTTCAAGTTAAAGTTTGTGTCAGAAGCTGAAAAAGTAACTTTAACTCGACACTTTATTGACCTTGTTCAAGGTGAATCCTCTGTGACAGATTATGTCGCATCTTTCGAATCTCTCCCTAGATATGGGATCGAGAACATTAATACTCCATTGAAGAAAAATCAGAGGTTCGTTTATGGGTTAAATAAGAACCTCAAGAAGCCATTACTTCTGAAACTAGAAGTTTCTTTTGATCGGCTTGTTGATATCGCACTTCGACTTGAAGAGGCCGATGAAGAAAGTGATGTTGAAGTTATGGGTGTCAAATAGAATTTCAACAATAACATAAAGTGGGCTATTATGTTCAAAGGCCCCAATCCCAACAAGAAAGGGGAGCAAGCAACTTCGATAGTAAAGACTCCTACCTGTAGTCGTGGACAATGCTACAATTGTGGTTCTACGGACCACTATGCAAATAGGTATCCAGAACCCCTTTTTTCTCGTTATTGCAAAACTTCGAATCATCATATATCTACATGTCCCATACTTCAAAGCAAGAAGGAGGGAAAGCTAAATGTTGTGGAACCTCCTTGTGACACTTCTCTTGGTCAAAGTGTTTTTCATTCAGTCCTTGATGACATTTGTTTTGTGATTATCCTATTCGAGTTCTTTTTGATATGGGCTCATCTCGTTATTTTATATCAAAGAACTTGTTGATTCTTTTTCTTTAAACATTTTGGGCTTGAGAACTACATTGAGAATTACAAATTCGGTTGGTGGATCCATAACACTCAGTTTACTTTGTAAAAATGTCGAGATTATTTTATGAGATTACGCTTTTCGAGCCGATTTGCACGTTATGTGCTACTTAGGTTTCGAAAATGATTTTAGAAACAAATTGGCTTAATAGATATTAAGTCCACATCCAATGCCCCAAAAGGACTATCCATCTTTAACATTCTTAATCTGATAAGCAAATTTTTATTTTTTTTAATGATTTCGATTCCAATTTGGTGGCATCATTTTATTCTTTAAACCCACATGATGAGAAAAATGTTATTTCTCTCAATCAAGTAGTTTGTGAATTTTGTGGTATTTTTGAGCTTGTCTTAGGATTACCACATAAGAAATCTATTGAGTAGTGCTAAAGTCTTTTTAGCTCGACCTTGCCACCAGTTTTCATCAGCTATGAGTTGTAGAGGATAGCATTCCACTTACTACATTCCGCACTCGTTATCATTCTTATGAGTGACTCGTGATGTCATTCGGTTTGTCCAGCTTATTTCATCCATCTTACGAATCGAGTATTCTGTGAATATCTCGATGAGACCATCCTTGTATTCATTGATTATGGATGAAAACAACAATTTAAAATTTGCAAATCTTTTTAATAAGATATTTATAAGTATAATTGGATTTTTTTCTTAAAATGAACAAAGAATATTCGTAAATTATTTAAGAGATATTATGATCATATAGAAGATGATTTTTTGTTGTTTTCCCATTGAGTGCTTTAAGAATTTTGGTCGATGCGTCTGATCAACGTTATCGATAGGAATCTCCTAAACTCTATGATGAGACAGTCAAACATAGTAGATTGACTTGTAAAAAGTAATTTTTTCTAAAAAGATGATTACATAAAGTTACTTATAATTTTGAAAGTCTTAGCTTTTCGGGAAAGAGGATCAATTAAAAGAACTCATTTTTGATGTTCCTACTCTTGGGATTCCCTAAGGGTATCAAGACTTTATTGTTTATAGCGATGCTAGTCGTGTTGGTTTGGGAGTCGTTTTCCTGCAAAGGGAACGTGTTATCGCTTATGCTTCTAGACAATTCAAGCTTGCCGAGACTAGATATGTCACTCATGATCTAGTGCTCACGGCTATTGTTTTCGCCCTTAGAATTTGGTGTCATTATCTTTTGGGAGAGAAATTTGTTTTCTACACCGATCATAAATCTTTGAAGTACTTATTTTCTCAAAAGGAACTTAATTAGCGTCAACAACGTTGGCTCAAGTTCCTTGCATCTTATGATCTTGATATTTTTTATACTTCCGGAAAGGGAAATCGTGTTGCCGATGCCCTTAGTCGTAAGCAACAAGCGGTTGCTTCTATGATGATATCCGAATGGAATGACCTTGAGACTTTATCCACTTGTGAGATTCGAGATTGTGAATCTCATTCATGTTCATCTCTTGTTTTATGTAGCTTTGATGCTCATCCTTCTCTTTTAGCACTGCTTATCATCCTCAATCCAATGGACAAATAGAGCATGTGAATCGAGCTCTTGAAGATCTTCTTCGTGCTTGTATTCTTGATTGTGGAAGTTGTGAAGATCATATTTCTGTTGTTGAGTTTTCTTACAATAATAGCTTCCAATCTAGTATTGGTAGGCACCTTTCGAGGCACTTTATGGAAGGCCATGCCGATCTCCGTCGTGTTGGCTTGAAGTCGATGAAAAGCTGGTTTTAAGAACAGATTTTATTAGTGATTCCACAGAAAAGATTGACCTTATTCATCATAGGATGAAAGAAGCTCAAAGTAGACAAAAATCCTATGCCGATAATCGAAGAAGGAATTTAGAATTTTCTGTAGAAGATTTGATGTTTATTCGTGTTTAATCTATGAAGGGTGTTGTGTGTTTCAGTCGACCGGGAAAATTAGCACCTCGATATATTGGCCCATTTCCCATCACCGAACGTATTGGTTCCATGGCTTATCGTCTTTTATTACCGGCTCAATTTTCTGTTGTTCATGACATTTTCCACGTCTCTCGACTATGTAAATGCCTTAGGGATTCCGATTCTATTCTTGACCCCGGTGTTATTGAAGAAATTGAAGTTTCACCTATTTTGACTTATAAGCAACATCCTATTATTATCATTGCTTCGAGGTTAAACGCCTTCAAAATAAAGATGTCCCTTTTGTGAAGATTCGGTAGTCCTCAAATACTAAGGATTTCTCTTGGGAATCAAGAGAATTCATCGAGCGAACACATCCATACTTACTCTCTCGTGCTCTTTAAAGGTGAACTTCTCGTTTTAAATTATTCTTTCGTGTTGATACACTTTTATAGTCATTACTCTTTGTTTTCTTCTTAAGTATTGCGAGGACGTAATTCTTTAAGGAGGGGAATCTGTAACAACCTGCATATTTTACGATTGTGTATTCAAAAGTTTTATTTAAATATAGCATCGTTAGTCGGATTAAAGTCTGAAATGCTACTTTTTGTAAACTGTTGAATTAGGACCGGAGACTACTTTCATTGAGTCCAAAATGGCATTTGCGACCTTTTTGAGTATGAACATCGATATGTTTGAATTTGAGTAGAATTTTGTTATTTTTCTATTGGGCTTTCGGTTTCAGCCCACTAACCCAACATAATACAACTCCTCAACTCTTCATTCGTTCCACTCCTCATTTCTAACACTCAAGCTAAAGTAAAGATGGGGAAAGGAAAAGGAAATTAGAAATTCCTAAGCCCTAGTTCTCTTAGAAAATTCAAGTTCTTGCTCTAAAATCAAAGAGAATCTTAGATAAGCATCCTCTTCATCTTCCCCATCTCAATTCCTCTCCAATTTTCAGTAAATTCCTATAACCTAACTTAGGAAATATTTGCTTATGAGCTTAGATTGGAGCTTCTAGGGTTGAAGTTGAGGTGCGGTTGACCTTTCCTTTGTTTTAAAGCTTCTCTCTTATTATTTGGGTTTAAATGTGAGTTTTTGAACTCGCATCTACGTCTATAACTTTCATTGTTGTTAGATATGAATTGCTAACATCTATTCATGTTCATTTGCTTTTGATTTGAATTGTTTTGGCGAATTTTTCAATTTTGGTGTTTTGAAGTCAAAATCTTTAAAGATCCTTTCTTGGATGTTTGAACATGTTATTTGTGGTGTATCGAAGAGCCTATAGTACTAGGTTGTCGATTGTAAATCCCTAGCATTCATCGCTCGTTCGATCGCATTTCGGTTTGGATTTATCCTTTTTGGGCTAGGCTATTTTTTTTGTCTAGCAAAAAATTCAGACGTCTGAAACGAAATCCAGACATTTGGTTGAAAAATCCAGATGTCTAAAAGGGTTTTGGAAATAAATAAAAAAGGGCAAAGCTAAAATCCAAACGTTTGGAACAAAAACCCAGACGTCTGAAACCAAATCTAGACATCTGATTGAAAAATCCAGGCGTCTGAAATAGTTCTGAAATTAAAAAGAGAAAGGAGAAAAAACATATACTTTTCGAGAACTTAGGTTTAGACGTCTGGCTGGTAATTTTAGACGTCTGGAACTGTTTGATTTGCCTATTTTGGCTGTTTTTGAGTGGATTTCCAATTTTAATCGATTTTCGTTGATCGGATTAGTTGTTATCATTTATTATTGACTTTGATGACTTCTTTTTCTGAATTTTTGAAAATATCTATTTAATGGATATGATATCGATTTCTATAGTTTTGATCCACGTCATCGTATGTGAATTTTTGGTGATTTATTTTTCTATAATCATTTCTATGATTTTTCACTTTAAAATACAAAGGTTTCTATACTAGTAGTAAATATTCAAACTCTTTCACAAAAATGATTTCAACATTATTTTTAAGTACAAAGCTCGTATTTAAAACCGTTATCTAATCTATTAGTATACACAAACCTTTACTTCATTCGTATGACAAATCTAATTAAATGACTTAGTAAAACAAGTGGTATGAAACGCTTGCGTTTACTTCGCAGGTTAATTTTTGGACTTGTTCGATTGAAATCTTATGATAATTTTCAAGTGGAAATCTACATTTTGTTTGTAAATATATAAGTTAAGCCAGTGGCTATGGGACTTGAAGCTAAACTCATTTATTTACTAGCTTAGTATAATTTACACTTCTTATTGATCGATTGTGATCATTTTATGGTTTAGACTAGCGATATGCGATGTCTCTTTGTCCATGTGGGGGACTATACCCGGATTTTATGGAGCTTCGTCTCATTTTTATTGGCTAGCGACCCATGGTCTTTGGACCGTTCGTGGAGCAATCGGCTCGAGAAGTCGGTGCATGAGGCATATCTTTTTAGGTGCGTCGATGTTCGACTAGGCATGGGGCGTATCTTTTTAGGTGCGTCGATGTTCCTTTATGCATAGGGCGTATCTTTCTAGGTGCGTCGATTTTTGTTTATGCATAGGGCATATCTTTCTAGGTGCGTCGATGTTCGACTGTCGTACATGGGGTGTATCTTTTTAGGTGCGTCGATGTTCGGTTTATGGGATAGCATCTCGTTTGTGATACATGTTTGGTGAGTTTTCATGCTTCCATTTGTGATAGGCCTCCCCCTTTGTGATTTTTGGACTTCTAGTCGATGATTTCTAGAATTTGTGTTTCACCAATTTTTGCGATTGGCATAGAAATGTTTTGTCAATATTTTTGGTTTGGTGAATAAAATAAAGAATATGACATTCTTTTTGGTGTTTGAGATTCTTGAGATATTGTATGATTTCTGTTGTTGTTAAATGTATACTTGTCACAGTATGACATTATTGTTATCATACATTTTTTTAATCATATCTCTTATCCTATCTTATTTTATCTGATATTTATAACTAGATTGATCCATTTATTATTTTTTCTTAAATAATACTCGGGTCAGACCGAGGTATTTCAGGTGCTTCTACTTGAGTTCTTATCAGCGTCCGTCATCTGACATTTGGCTAACTACTTTAGCTTAGTAGTTTTTGTTTTTATACATTCAAGATACAGACTCCTTGATGTATATATATTCTTTTGTCTAGCACTTGTACCTATTATTTTGTGATGTAGTGGATCTTGCATGACCATTACTTTGACGTACACTTTAATGTGTTATATTCATATATGTTTCCACCTTAGTGATATGAATATCTGTGACTGATTTATGTTATGCTTATTTTATATTTGTTTTCGAAGACCACATAGCCACTGTGTAGTAGCTTTGAGTTTATACTTGATATGTCAGATTTCCTCTTTAAATAAAATGTGCGACCTTCTATCTGGCATGCCGATACTCGCACAAAGCAATTACACGGATGGTTGCTCCTCAATAGCCTTATTCTTCGTACTAGTCAGCGGCATTACCCCATAATTTCCTTGGTCAGTGTGAGTATAGATGTGGGGCTTCACATTGTGCGACTCAAAGATGTAAATTTAGTCAATGATTAATATTGAAAAATTCAAATATTAACGTTCACACGTCACAGCTAATGGTGTGACATTTTGGTCGAATTCATCGCTTGCACATCTTTTATTATAAGTGTTACCTAGTAGTGATAATTATTTACTCCAATTCACTTCATAAAATAATATTACATCAGGACTTATGGAATTTGGTTTTGGTTAAAATTCCAACATCATCCACATTTAAGTTGATTAGTCCAAACACTAGATCCTTGGTTTAATAGTAACTATTATTATTAACCTTACTTCTCTAGCCATAGGTTTTGACTTTAAGTTGACTACAATTAATCTTTATACTAACTTCTTATAACCGAGTAGATGAATTCCCTATTAAATAGTTTTTTCTTCAATGCTTTAACTCTGATCCAACTATGGTTGTTCGATGGATCACCATACCATATGTTAACTATAATCAAAGTGGAATGTTAATATTAAAGTTCCATAGTATTCTTGAGTCGACTGAACTTTGTAACATCGTCACTTTGAAGTTTGTTGTTTGACCTTAGTTATACTAACCAACATAAAACTATCGAGTGAGTCCTTTCATATTTTTCAATAACTATTAGTATGTAACTCCTTCATATCCCCGATGATACAAAAAAGTATATTATAGAAATAAAACACCTTTATTATAAACAAGACTGGTTATCGAGTTAGATATATGTAATAAATTACACGATTGACTTAGGGTATACTTCTTATTATCCAACATTTGAACCGAGTGACTTCTTAGTGAATCTAGACTCTAAGACAATGATGAAATGGATCGAGAACTTAAAGAGTTGCTTGAAATGATAGGGTACAAGAAGTTGAAGCAAGGTTAGAGCAAGTCAATTATGGTCGGTATTGATTTAATTTGGTCGGTACCGACTTGATTTGGTCAGTATCGTCATGTTTTTAGGGAGTCCCACTTATGAGCAAGTAGGTGAACTATTTTAGTACTTTGCAAGAAACGAAAAATATCACATAGGAAAAATCATGTTGGTGTCGACATGATTTGATGGAGCAATTTCTGGAATGAAGTTTGGAAACTTGGAGATATGAACAAGTATGAAGAAAAAGTGGTGTGATAGAAATTGCACTATTTTCAACATCTAAAGCCAATTACAAAAGCTGCAAAACATGATTGCAACTAATTTATGATATTAAAAGTAGTCAGTCATTTATTTTGTAAATTTAAATTATTAATTAGGAAAAAAAGGAGAAATCTCACCACGGAATTAAACATCAATATAGATGAACATCAACTCAATAATACAACCATTTAGAACATTATTAAATCAGTTGACATTTAAATACATGAATTATCATTAACTCATTAATGACATAACCATGGTATAAAAGAATATACCAAATCTGTTATCTGTGATATAGCCTTCATCCACCTTTCCATTCCATTCTTTGCTCCTACTTGCAACCTCACACCTACGTGTATGTGTGCGTGTGATAAAAAGCGAAAAAGTTTCAACTATGTTTGGACTATGCCTAATTCTATACACTACGACCATAGGCTCGATAGCTATTGTATAGGAAAAGACTGCCTACATACCACTTTTGGAAGATCAAGCCTATGTAGTTCTGTTTCCTGTACTTCACCTGCACTCAAAGAATAGTTAGCACATAACAACCATCGCATCCGATGCAATTACTACAATCAACACAATCAATGCAAGCAATATAACTACCACAATTAACGCAATTGATGCAAGCATGAAACTCTGCTCCTACTAAACCATTCCAATCAATCGTCATAAATATGTGATAACAACAACAATAGCACATTTAGCCATAAATACACAACCATTTGCCAACACACAAGGTCAATCCTAAACATGAAACAAACTAGTCACAACATATATGTACTCACATACTAATTATCAATCATTAAAAATACACCATCAATGTAAGTATAAACCAACAATAAAACCATAGTTAACTACACACATGTATTAATAATGGCAAAACATTGCACACATCTAAATACAATCTCATCGTTATAAAATAACGTATGCGATAAATAAAATCAAACATAATCACAAATTACATCTATTCAAAACATCGTATTTACGACCATTGTTTGCTCTTAAGTATAAAATCATTTTAATATTACTTATTAAAAGCACATTTTATTTATCATAAGACAATAATAATTCTTTCAAAAATGATAACATACTTCAAAATATTTTATTGTAATCTCATTACTTTAAATCTCCCAAACATTGTATTTATTTTAAATATAATAGTTTCACAAAAATAATAATATTATTTATAATCTCATTTTATTAAATAATAATAATAATAAACTTTCAATTTTAGTTAAAATATAACTTCGGTTATAATCTATGAATTTCTCCAGAAATTCATCAATAATGTTATTAGATTTCTTCCATTAACTTCATTTAATTCATTAAATGACTATTGTTTACAAATGTCACGCAAAATCTATAAATAATTATGCTTATCATTTATTTATTAATCTTCATTATTAATCAATTTCATTAATTTATATCAATCAATTTCAAAAAAAATTAAATCAACAATTGACTACAAATAAACATTCAATAATACAATAATCAACGATAAACTATCAATAAGGCATAACATATACAAATATTTTAATTAACTAAACAGTTATCGATATATCACAACATATATCAATAATGATAGTTTTTCATCAATAGATGTGCATTTAATATTTTAAAATTTAGTTAATTAAATTAATGAACCATACCAATGCGTTTTTTGCAATAGTATCCATACCCAGCAAACCCAATGCCAAGTTGTCCGGAATCCACCACGGGTCCAATGGAAGAAACCGTGCATGAATCGAAGTTCGTATATGAAAGATACATAGGTTAGAAGTTATATAAGGTCATATATGCAATTACTTAATTAACAAGGGCTAAAATGTGAAAGTGCCTCACCGCTACAATATCCGCCGAATCATGACAACTCATTCAAATCCACAACAGTCATCTTCAATTGCCGTCGCTTGCCACCACCGTCCACGATTGGCCGATCTGAGATTAATATCGCTCTCCTCAGGACCGGTGCCACCATCCTCCATTGTGCGATGCCCCAGAAATAACTGCTACCTTTCATGTCCAATCTTCATCCTTATTGCTTATAAGCCAATTTTTGGCAAACTCCAACATTATTAGCTTGATTCAAAAAGGTTGATCTGCTCCTTTCAGCCTCCTCTACATTTTGGCACCTTTCGACTATATTATTGTTGAAGTTTCACCATTGGTCAACAAATTCTAGGATGAAAGGCTAAAAATATTTTATGAATTTCTACTTGACTAGAACACCATCTCAAAAAAAGACACCACCCATCAACTCCATTCGTTGAGATCTTCGAATCTATATATAATTCGATATAGTTTGAAACTTTGAATTTTAATCACCTTATAATTGACTTGCTAATCACCATTAGAGATAATTAAGGTTTATTTTAGGATTAAGAGAAGACAGAAGGTAGAGGTGACGGCTAGGGTTCCATATCATCACTTGTATAATCGTTGGGCAGGGTTATGGTTTGTTTATTCAGTTTGGCCCGAAACAGCTATGTACGCTGTTTAAATACTATAACACCTCCATTTCACAAACCCTAACTTCAAATGGATCAAAACTATATAACAAACTGATCGATTCGTAAAATCCTTCGTAATGGATATATATGATACCCATTTTACCCTTTTACTAAATTCATTCTTAATTAATTTAATATTCGAGAATGTCAAATTTGTAGGTCATCACATTAGCTTTTTAATCGAATTTACCACCATACTCATTTGGAAAATTTCCAAATCAAAGCCCTTTAACTTAGTTGAACATGAATTTAGGATTTAGATTCCATATTCAATACCACTTATAAACTTAATGTCTAAACACTCCTCCGTAAAGAGTTCGTTGTTTCCAAAAACAAATCTTTAGCATTTCTTAAATATTTAAGAATACCGTTAACAAAAATTTAGTATATTAATTCTGATTTGATATTCTCTTGATGCGTCAAATACATGAGAAAAATATTTTATTGTAGAGTCATAGCGTATATGATAATTTCTATTATTGATGTATATGGAATCCATCTCATATGCTTCATATTAAACATTTTAATTTGGTATCTATGTATATCGTTTGGGACATCCCACTGTTCATAAGAGACGTCATTTTCAAATCCTACATCGATATCCAAACTAAAACTGATTTTGTTATGAGTACATCATTAACAATCAATAGTATGTTGTTTTACTTGTAGTTTAGAAATATGTTAGTATCCTTATTTTTCATTCTTATAGACACACACTTACTCTGCAATTTGACTGAAAATCAAACTATTTGATATTTTTTGTCAAAATATTTGCTCAGCACTGATGTTTATCGAATAATACTATCTATTAGTCAATGGATCTTATCCAACACTTACGAACTCAGTCATCCCTCCAACTAATGTTGTGACATTTTTCTCATCGCATGCAAACAATCCATTCTAAGTCATTATTCAGAATTTTTGTTCCTACCAAGTGTACAAAAATTTAAAGTCATTTTGGGAAATAATTTTGTAAGTTGAAACTGAATTAAGTTAGGTACATTGACTTATGAATCTATTATGCTAATTCCAATGTTATTCTCGTCAATATTGCTTACTACATTCCAACTGCATCAACCTTCCTTTCGAAGACACCCACATGGTCGATGGATCATATTCCTTTCCATACAACCATTGATATTGTATTTAATAATGGATTTGGAACCAATTCAAGATTTAAGCATCTAGGTATAGTCTATACTCTTTATGGCTTAATGGCAATTGAGGAAATTTTTATTATTAGCAGTTCTTTTTTCTTGACATTGATAAGAGACCCATAACTTCTCTTTAATGTGCAAGAGTTTCAATCAGATATTGTAACGAGTTGTACCTATTTTAGTCTAGGTTAATTTTATTTCATCTTACATATATAATCAATTTCTATATTATAGTTTTTAGATTGTATACATAAAACTAATTTTTAATATGTTTACGAAACTTAAATTCATAATATAAATTAGTCAATCATTGTTAGTCGGTCCCAAAATCCTTTGTGGTAATCAACATAATATCTCTTATGAGCAAATTTTACATCCTGCATCTCTACTCACATAACCTATCAACTCCTTGACCTAGGACTGTAGGAGTTCCTTGTCAACTAATGTCTTATATATATGATCTCATGGACTATGCTTTAGAATGCAGTTAAATTTAACATGCATACTTGCTCTTAAGTATATATCCTTATAGGAAGAAATTGACTCAACTTCACTTATCATCAATCATACTTTGTCCAACAAAATACAATTAGTCCTTATTGGTAGATCATCAACATGTATCATAATGAGAAATGACCTTTGAGATTGAATCTTTTTCATTTTAGGTACTTTTGGAATTCATTTCCAATATACTTATTTTTATTTCCTTAGCATGCTATGTATTCTACCTACGTATATTCTATGAACTTATTTTTGATATGCTACTTGTGTATCAAACATGCATGTTTATGTTTATGATAATTCATATGTGAATTTAACAAAGTGATTAGATCCATTTTTTCAAGCATCACACCTTAGACTACATATACATACGCACACATATACATATATAAACATATACATATACATACATATATAGTTCATTAACTCTTTTGTCACTCCCACTAAATGAGTGTTTTGCCCTTAATCATTTGGGATAAAATTCACCAGTACCATATGATTCATAACCATATGATATGACTTAGTCCATCTCTCCAAAAATAATTATAAAATTTTCTACAATTCTGTATTTTCCATGGCAAATGCATCTTTTTTTAACTAAAAAATACCATTATTATGGATTTATCTTATAACGATTGTTCATAATATTCATATTAAAATACAAACCATATCCTTTTTCATTCAATACAAATAATAGTTATTATTTCATAAATAATACTTGGTACATATGCAAAGACAATCTTTCGTAATTTG
This sequence comes from Allium cepa, assembly GCA_030765085.1. Classification (NCBI taxonomy): domain Eukaryota; kingdom Viridiplantae; phylum Streptophyta; class Magnoliopsida; order Asparagales; family Amaryllidaceae; genus Allium; species Allium cepa. The sequence continues at coordinate 589,323,386 of CM060934.1, read as the reverse complement.
ATGCTCTAATAATAAGTGTCATATTGTATGTTCACACTACTTCCACCATTACAACAACAGTGCATGAAATATGAAGCTCCATTTAATCACTTATTGTGAGATTTTATTTCATCCGCTATAACTAACTAAAGTCAAGAGTTTCTGATTAAATATCTTGGACTCCAAGAAATAACTCTAGCAGAAAAAAAAATTCTATATGAAAATATATTTGGAAGAGAAATCACATCTTTGATTTGATATTAAGTATCTACTAGAATTTTATACAAATCTCGTTTCCGATTTCTTTTCATTAAGCAGAGGTGGCCATTCACTCTCTTCATCCTACCCGTGCCTATGTTACATCCAATCGTCATTCACTTTCCTTTTTAAGTAGTCGAAGAATTCAAAAGAAAACTTTTACTAAAAGATTGCACCAAATTCTTTACAATAACATGTTTGGACATCGTTAGCATTTTGGGTATCATATGTGTAGCATTTAAGAAAACTAATCAAGATAGAATTTTCAATGATCGAATTCCTGGGTTGATCTTGTACCTTTTGATCTAGCATCATTTTCAACACAAAAAGATTCTCGTTGTATTCAATCATATTAAACATATGATCTTGCGTTATGGTTTACTTGCTCATTTTGAAAGAACTAATTTCATTTAAGAAAGAAAACAACATGGTTGAAATTTATCCGATATATGGATGAAATGAATTTAATATATATGGGTGGCAATTTAAATAAAGAAAATTTCATTTAAATATATATGATTGTACATACAAATACTGATACAGATTTTGTTCAACTGACTGCTTGGTGTATACATACGTATGTGTGTGCATATTAGTTAGATGGATTTGATTATAAATTAGTTAGACGAATTTGATTCACTCTTTCATAAGTCTATGTGCACTTATTTTGTATATGGATCTTATCAATCTGAATAATAAACCAACAATCTAATTTCATGTGACCATAGCTTAGCTCATTGCAAAGAACTTTATTTTTTATACTTGATGGCCTTTCCCTAAACAAAAATTATTTGTCTCTTTATACACACACACACATACATACACACACACACACATATATACACACACACATACACACACGTGAATGTGTGTATGCATATGGATTTCAGCTGTGATATCACTTGGCGGCTTATGTGAAAATAATGTAAGCTTGATATTTTTTAAGAAACATAGAAAATTTGTGTTATCATTATTTTCCACCTAGATATTGTTCCAGTTAGTGTTAAATGTGAAAGTTTACAATACACTCACCCTATTTTCAATCAAAATTAGTTCGCCCACCTGCAATAATGAGAACATAGAATATGCTAGAATCCATCAATATTTCACAATTATTTTCTCTATAAATAAAACGAGAAAGAGCTACTAATAGCTACAATGATGCCTTGAAGTTTAACGATCACGTAACATAATATTTGTTGTATTCTTTGATGTTGTGGTTATAACTTTTTAGCTAAAAAGGTTTTTATGATTAATATAAAGTAACTAATTAAATTGGCCTCGATGGATAACACAATAAAAAAATTGGTGAGTAGCATCTTATTATATGCTTACCAATTGAACTATATATTTCTATATTTATATGGGATATTCAATATTATTAATGAATGTTTAAAGTCTTGTGTGATCTTATAAATCTTGATATTTAATCTTTTACACTATGTACTGAGATTAAGATAATATTTAGCACAATACTTTATGATGTTATTAGTATAACTACACAAAATGTTCCATCCAATTTGCAAAAAATAAGGAAAAAGCATTTATCTATAACAACCATAATACACCGTTTTTGAAATGGTATAACTTGTATAAACCTATGTGCAAAGTTGTCCTTAGTATTACCCCATAATACAATCATCTAGCATAATTTTATCCCATGATTTTTTGAAGTTTTAAACATTAAACCTTGATAGTTATCACCTTAGCATTATGTGGTCCTGTATTGCTAGTGTTTTTATATGGTTAGACCATAGAACACATCATTTTCTTAATAATAATTTTTTTATACATACATATACATAATAAAACAGTAACTTAAATTGAATGATACTAAGAATATTCAAAATTTTAGTGGTTCGACCAATTTACCTTGATGAAAGTGCTATGTTATGTTTGAAGTAATCTGTATTTTAAGGAATAAGAAAATTAAAACAGAAGTAACTTACAAGCAAACAATTGCATCCAATTAAAAAAAAATGCAATCTGTCAACAAAAACTCTCAGACCTTCAGTAATCTAAAAAAGTGAAACAATGCTAAATATACAACTCATGGTTTGGCATGGGCAAGAGCTTGATGCATGGGTGATAGATGTAAGACTAAAGAGAGGGAATGGTAGTAGTTTTAATGCACATTAAACCTCCATGTCTTGCTCGCAATGGAAAACCACTAGAAATTCATCCAAAATGTTTGATGCATTCAGTTCTAAATTAAATGTTCCAAGTTGAAGTGTTATCACTACGCTGGATAAGTAGATAAATTTTATTCCAGCGATCTATCAAAAGAGAGATAAGCCAAATTCAAAATAGAACCACCATATTGATAAAATAGCACAGCGAAAATCTTTTTCTATTGTGTAAATAGATGGGCTTATATCTGACATATAACAAAGGAGTAGTTATTTGCTTTTAATGTGAAGTAAGTTTTGTCTTAAACTCATCACCCGGATTTCATCTTCGATTTTATTAGTGAAACGACATTGAAAGAAAACATTGGCCGTGGCAAGAACAAATTATTGATCGTCAATGCAGTAACAATTCATTCTATTATTAGATTCTGAACATGGAGACTGGATTTGTACCAGATTTCCTTGCATAATTGATTTCATAAATTCGGCCAAGCACAATAAAATCTCAAGTATTGACGATAGAGAAATGTTTCTCTATATGCGATTGTCTGTAAATGGCGATTGATGATGTACTGCAGTGCATAAATGCTGTATTGAATTGGATCGGACGGGGAACGACTAAGCTGCCGGATTTCTGGACTGGCGTAATCCACCAATCCTATTTTTATATCATATTAAATGATGTGTGTGCACGTGAGATTTTATCGTAAATCTCTGTGACTGTATATGATATATAATTTGGCAATAATATTCAAAATTTTGATTTTAATCATAGTGTCTTGTCTCATTTTGGATAGTAAAACATAGAGGTTTTTGCAAAGATGTACTTAAAAGTTCGTAGAAGAAATCCAATTAAGAAACAATTTTTTTTGAAATAAACTTGGTACTTAATTCAAATTTTGATGTTTTGAGACTTCGAATACAACACCTCTAAGATCTAAATGTAGAGTGCTTTACCGTCGAAGTTAGTGACTTTTAACTATTTCTCATTTAAAGTTGTTTAATATTTTTACTTATATTCAAATTTTATTTCGAGATAAATGTTGACTATTGCATTAAATGTTGTTGAATTTATGCAGTTCTAATATGTGTCGAATTACATACGTATTGTAAATGGTTTCAAGAGCCCCGCAACGGGAAAAACTTGAAAGTCGTTTGGAGCTATTGTTCAAAAGTTATAACGATTTGAAGTTTGAAGAAATGCAATGGTATAAGGATTCATTCATAGTGTTGTCGACCAACAACCTGTCATTTGCTAAGCCCTAACCAATTGATCATTTAGGGTGTTAAATTGGAAGTTCGGAAAACATTCATAGAAGCGACCAACAATTAAATGGCAAGCGATAAACCGCTTGACCTTCGCAAATCATGATTCACAGATGTTGTTTATTCAATTTTGGATCAAGCTTCTATATATTGATGTTGCTAATTGATTAGATTTAATCCTATGTTTCCCGTCAATTTAAGGATACACCTCCCTCCAACAACCCCCCCCCCCCCCCCAAACATCTTATTATAACATAACACAAGAGAGTTCCAACAGACCTAATTGTAAAAATTTAAACAGGAAAATAGGCATAAAGACAAACTTAAAAAAAATTAGGCTGAAGGACAACACGTTTGTTTTTTTAGGCTAAATGACGATGCTAGTTATAACTAGCATTTTGTCTAGTGTAAATTGGATACAATGCTAGATACAACTAGCATTTTGTCTAGTGTAAATTGGATACAATGCTAGATACAACTAGCATTTTGTACAGTGTAAAAATTGAATATAATGCTGGTTATAACTATGATTTATCCTTCAGGCTAAAAATAAATTTTCATGTTCTTCAGCCTAATTTTTTTTCCAAAGTTTACCATTTTTCCTGCTTACTCCAAATTTATACCCTAATTCTCTTACCATCCAAAATCAAGGGTTTTCAGTAAAATCTATTGCTCTTGCTTCTCCCCAGAGTAATGCTATTATCACTGATTTTATAAGCTTTATTCTTTAGCTTGGTGATCGATTTGTAGTATCCTTTGTACTTGAGGCTAAAGGAAAATACGTTGTTGGGTGTCCATGGATGTGGGTTAATTTGATAGAGCTACGTTAAATCTCCTAAATCTATTTCTCATCAATTGCCTCTATTTGGTTATTGGTGTTTGAGTCAAAAATTATGGTTTAATCAATAAGTCAAATTTTGGGATGTTCCACATTAGTAATGTAATTTTGGCATAAGTGCTAGTTGTGTGACAATTTCTAAAAGAATTTTGGGATGTTCCACCTAGTGGGTTGGGATGAGAGGTCAATAGGGTAACATAAAAGAATTCCTCCCTTCATCTAGAGGTTACGGGCAGTTGTATCTACTTACTACTGATATGAGACATTTCCAATTGTAGGACCCGTGGGGAAGGGATATGCGTTGTAGATAGGTAGGGAAAAATATGCCAAGGGTTTTCGTCGGGTTTGAAGTATTAAATGGCTCAGTACTTTTAAGGAAACTAGGTCTGCTTCATTTCCACTAAGAGGTATTAAGTAACTGAAAGCGACAATTTCCTTGATTTACATTAGATTAGTCTAAATAGGATCTCAGCTGTGGAAAGTCGACAGGCTATGTAAGTATTTTTGTTGGACTAGAATTCAGTAGTAGGGCTAACATATAGACTATGAACACCAACGTTCTCGAGCAATTAGTAGAAAAGGCTTGGGTTATGACCTGATAGATTTTTCGTCCTACTAGTGTAGAATCCATGTAGGATACATACAGACCTCAAAAGTTAGTCGTTTAGATGTCCGGTTGTCAGAAGTGTGCTAGTTAACCCTTAAATGAGTCTTTGAGATGCATTGGTAGTACGACAATTAAATTATAAAGTCGTATATAGGAGTCACCCGTCTCTGTAGCTAGGACCAATTGACTAAAGTTTATGTTATGTTGGGTCCGTTTTAGGAATTAAGGTATTGAAAGGCCATTAGGTCCGCCTCTTCCTATCTATGAAGTATTAAGTGGCTGGGATTTAGGGCATTACATTGTTTAGATATATAAGTAGATAGAGGCACATATGCAGTTATACCTCAAAGGAGGTTAGGCATAACATACATGCACTTAGGATTGAAAGGATTAGTTGTAAATAATTGACATAACACTCAAATGGAAACAAATAGACATATATTAATTTGTTGGGTAAAGTATGCAATTTTTCTAGTCACCAGAACGTTGTTCTGACCTCCTCCTCCTTACGACCCACATGATAGATTTAAGGGACAAACTATTGTTGCGAGATGGGAATGGTAGATGGTGAAGGGTTCTTATTCATGCTCGGTTCTGACAATACAATTAGATAACCAAGGAATACTATTAATTCCATGGTAGCAACATCAGTTAGTACTTATGTTCTATTATATTTTTTTTATTCTACTATGAGTTTATATTGATCGAACTATGATATACTTATGTTTATTACAAGTTACCAAAATCAACGATCCATACTTTAATGGACTTTGGTTTTGATTTAGGAGAAATTCGAATGCGGGTTACTACATTTGGCATCAGAGCTATGGTTAATCGATCATAGGAATTAGGATATGTGGAGATAACATATTTGTAGTTTTACTTACAATTATATATATATATATATATATATATATATATGTTACATGCCAAACTCTGTAAATTCTAACTATAGAGCTAGTTGCGACCATATTCTGAAAAGATGGGTGAGACAACCATGAGTTGGAAAAATAAATAGAGTTAAATTTATAAATCTACCCTGATTACCCTCCACGGAGTGTAGGCCATACCAAAAGACATTGAGCAAAAAGAGCATGAGCATGACATATAGTAGAACCCCGAAGGCTGGGTGATACTTGACTCCTTTGTTGGGCTTAGGCTTCCTTGTGATCGTGGATATTGATAGATTACCGATTGAAGATGTACATTTCATCCAGACAGGTGGGAGATAAGAATTTATATGTTACAAGCATCTAGAGTAAGGTATAAGAGGAGTGGGGGCAACGTCACTAAAAAAGTGTACATTAACTACCATAAAAAGATAAACCGGATTTTAATGAAGATGAGCTAAGATTGAGTAGGAATGAAGGAAAGTCCAAGAGAAAGGACAATTAAAGTCCATTTCTGAGTTTGATCCCTTGTGAAAGAATTTGACAAAAGATTTTAGAAAATTCGTTGAAACGTTTGGAATGGGTTTTTCAAAGGATTTATTAGAAAGTTATTTGTTTTGAAAAAGCAAGAAAATTTGGGAATTCTTAGTTTAAAATTGTTTGGGTCAAAATTTTCTGATTTAAATTTTTTTGGTAAAAGGGTTTTCCGTTTCTAAAACGAACGGAAAATAGACATAGCTTTGGGTCAATGGTTTTTTTTCTAATTTTCCAAGTTTGAAGGCTTTTAAAATTCTTCCTCTAAGGGGTGGATAAATGGAAATAGTATTTGATTAAAATGGGTTAAAGATAATAGAAGGGTAAGAACGTCTGATAATGATTATAGGAGGAATATTGCCGTATAATGAAAGTACAGAGAATAATAGTTGAAATATATTTATACATATCTCTCTTCATGTTAGTGAAGAAAAGTCCAATGACTAAAGCAGTGGGGGAATGCACTATAATGATTCAATACTAGGAAATTTAGATAGAAATGCATTAGGAATTCATATATAAAAATATGATTAGGAATCTAGTTAGAAATAATATAGAAGAAAGACAATAGAAATATGATAGGAAGAATGGATAAATTCCATAAATGTGTAGTAATTGCGTATATATCTTAGATAGGTGCTTAAATAGATGCAACAATTGCATGTATCTTTTAAAAATCTCCCTTATGTGCTATTAGAATTTCCGCTAAGGTTGAGAGCGAAGAAATATGAATAGTAGGAAAATAATAGGATGGATGTTTTCCTTGTCTACTTCTGTTTTCATTTTTTAAGGTTATAAAAGATGTTTTTGAAAAATGGTTTGGTATGATAATTGAGTTTTTGAAATTTTCGAGTTAATAATCCTACTTTTAAGAAGAAATCTCTATTATTGAAGGTCTTTGGAAAGGGAAAATTTTATGGCTCCTTTTGGAACCCAAGTAGTTTGAAAAAAAAGGTTTATAGGTTTATATTTTCAAAGGTAAAGTTTTGGATTAAGTACATCATGACTGCCATGTTTTATTTTTATAAAGAGTGGTGAAAAACAAACTAATTTTTGATATGAAGTAAATATGGATGACTGCCTAGGTAAAATAGGATAAATGTCAAGACTAGGAATAAAATAGCTATAGATACTCATATGGTAGCAATAAGGAATCCCTGTTGAATATGAGGAACACCATAGGAATGTTTGATTAGATATGTGTGAAAGCCATAAGAAGAACCCTCAGAGGAATGGGGGATGGTATCGAAGTACAAGTTTTCGACTCCTAGGGCATACTCACATGAAAGATCAAAGATAAAGAAGGTAGATACAAAAGTTTGAGAACATTATTAACAGATTTTCATTAAAAGAAGATAGTTGTATAGTCAGAGAAGTGAGTAATGATAAGACAAATACACATAAAGGATGTTAGGTGACTTAAGGTTAAGGAAGGCAATATAGATGGTGAACATTGTTCAATCAAGCAAATTTTCGGATGAGTTATTCTAAATGTGCATAGTTTACAGTGTGGGAATGCACAATTTTTCCCATAATTGAGTGTGATGATTGAAGTAATGGATGAATAAGTGAAGACATGTGGATTATAGTTAAATAGCATACTAGAAGTATCCATCTTAAATAAGGCATGATAGAACAACATCATTAATACCAGTTTGATGTTGTAGGGTAGCTTCCAACAATCATTTTCTTTTAAGTTATTTGGGTTGTAATTGCTAGTTGTCTCCCTTTGAATATTGGAAAAGCATACAATATGATATGAGGTATGTTCCTATTTTATTACCGTGTTGATGGTTTGGATGAGCTTTAACCGCTGCACATACACACACAAAGACACACATGTTTGCGCCAAAAATAGTCACAAACACCTAGTTGTTTGTGAAAACACCAAGTTTCAAAAACAATATCGAAATAGAAAGATTAGCATGTAGATCATAAAATAAATAGCAGAAAAAGTAAAGGAACATACAATTTTTATAGTGGTTCGGCAAACTCCGGCCTACATCCACTTCAATAATCTTTTATTTATACTGTAAGATTACAAGTATAGTTGTTTATACCTTAGAAAATTAGTGGAGGAAGAGGTAAGAAGTGATTAAAGAAAGCCAGCCGAAAAAAGTCCCTTGCAATGAGCCAAGTCCATTGTATTTATAGGTGAAGGCGAACATGGATCGGGCTGAAATTATACCAGAAGGCTCTTTAGGTCCATAGGGACCCACTAAAATGATCGGTGGCCTTAACCTTATAGTCAATAACGATCAAGCAAATGTTCACCGATCGTTTTTCTTGTATCCAATTGAAGTGATTTTGTTTCTAGGGAGTTGCACATGCCTCTTGACATTGCTCCTAAAATATGGAATCACACTGTGTTGTAAATTGGGAGATATGGATCGATCGTTGTCGAACTTGGATTATGCACTGAACTACACCGATCGTTTTGATTGATCGGCAAAAAGGATCAGCCATCTTCAAATCACCACTTCGTGACCTACGATCGTTTTTGTAAGCTCCACTCTTCATTTTATTGATGCTCTGAAAATTTCAAGTGAATTGGTCTTGTGGATTTTGAGATATTGGTCAGTCTTCGTCGATTTATGCTGTTTTATGGATTGTTCTAGACCAGTCCATATAAATTCTTACCTATCCATAACTCGAGCATGTGAACTCCCATTGACTTGAAATTTAAAATGTGGCATCATCGTGCCTTCCTTGTCACTTCACACTGATTACACCTTGACTGGGTGCTTAGACATTTTTTTGAGCACTGTCCATCTGAATCCATTCAACTATCGTCTACAGTTTTAATTGTAATCGATTTCCAATCCATCCACTTTAGCCAAATCCATGATATCCTGACCTAACCAAAAGGCGGGATCGCAATGTGTGTGTGTGTGTATGTGTGTGTGTGTGTATAGGGAAACACTGTAAAGAAGAAGATCTCATATGGAAACTTAACTAGCAATAATGTTATTAAAGCTAGAAGTTAATTAGGAAATTAGGTTACAATTAGAAATAAAGAATGCTTAGATCCCAAAACTTTAGAATTTTGGGGGAAAATAATTTTTAAAAAGCGGAGGAAAAAAGAGGGTGGTTGTACGATCATGGGTCACCATCCTTATGCTTTAAAAGCTAGAATTTATAAATAGGCTTAAGCATTATTGTCTTTGTCTAGGAATAAATGGAAAGGTTCTCCAAATCTATGATTAATTGCATAATGGGTGGATCAATCATGTACACTAACTCATAGACCGAGTCCCGATTACGTTAAGATGTCGCTTGATTTGTTTTTATGGATTAAGCTACAAAGATTTTGAAAAACTGTGTTTGAATGCTTTTGAAATTTTTTTTAAATACTTTTGAGAAGTTGGGTTCAGAAGCTTTTAAAACATTTTGTCCAAGTGCTTTTGGAAAAAAATGGTATTTAAATGCATTTAGATATCCGACTTTTCAAATTATTTTGCAATTTTGTCCAAAGGATAAAAACGTTTTTTTAAATAAGATAATTTTTTATTTTCAAATGCCAATGCATTGGGAGTGTTAATTTGTTAGTTAATATGAGTTTTACTATCTGACAAGGGTGACAGTATAGAAAACGTAGATAATAACAAGGGAAAGAGCTGTTTTAGCTTTGGAATGTTATTTCTAAACCTTGTTGATAGTGGAATGAAACATGTATTTAGGATAATTCTGTGTTGACATTCAAAAATAAATTTTCTTATGCGTATTTTACTCGAAAAAGCTAGAAACACTTTAGAGGCAAAAGAGAAGGTTTCAAAGTATAGTGGAATAGGTACACCAAAGGAGGGTGGAAATGTGAAATTTTCCACCTAAATTCCTTTTCCGACGTAGGAGTATATATTTAATCTAACTTGTGAAGAGTTATAAATTAAGTGTTAGGTTTTAGATGTTGGGGATTGGATGCAAAATTGGCTGAACCATACTTCTACTTATAGGGGTGTCAAAATTATTGTACAAAAAATGATTTTTGATTTTTGGAGACTTGTATACATATAGAATTGAGGATATATATAGGTTGTTTGCTTCATATTTACAATTTTTTTAGAAGAATGCATTCATATAGTAGACGACATGCATATCTAATAAGTTGGGATACACCATGCACTTGTACTTGTTTGACTGTTGTACACTAATTGGTTGGATGGTTTAGAATGGCTGTATGCTATGTTATATGTTTCACTCCTTGAGGAATTTCGGGGATGAAATTCTTTTAAGAGGGGAGAATGTGCCACCTTATAAAATTAATGGTAATTAATAAATAATTAATAAGGCTCCAAAAATGAAATTTGAGAAAACATTGGAATTTGGCCATGAAACTTGCACTATTTTGTTTATGACAATTTTCTAAGCAACTTTCATATTTTGAGCTTCGTGATCGAAGCTCAAACGAAAAAGTTATCAGCGTTTGATGTTTTCGGAACAAAAGTAATAAACAACAAGAAATGGAAATAAATATTATTAAACGTGGGACCCCATGGTCGACTCCTTACTTAGGTTGGTCAATCGCTTATAGGGAGCGGTTGATTCGTCGAGTGGTGGCGGCTAAGCTTTAAACCTTGTCCAAACGGTCCAATTTAATTATTTTAATCTAACGGTTACAATTGATTCTAGCATCTATAAATACATGCTTAACACCTCACTTCTCTTCTCATATCTTCTGATCAAAGTAGCAAAGCTTTCCAAATTTTCCTTCTCCACTATTTTTAATAGTTATAAAATATTATATATAGTTGGAGGAGGGCAGAAAGTAAAAGAGAAGAAGAGAAGGAGCGAAGCAATAATGCAGAAAAAGATAAATTTCTATAGTTATAATTCTCTATTACCCTTAGCCCTAAATCGCTTCTTAGTTCTGCAATTCTATAGTATGTATATACATTGTTATACATATTATTTTAAATTAGAATAGAAGAGGATCAAGTAAAGGAATGGATTCAGATTTGGGAGATTTGAAAAACTAGGAATGTTAGTGGGAATAATATAATTTATTTATAATAATAAAATTTATATCGTTGAGTTTTATTTAAATATTAGGCCCATGCATAGTCTATAGAGTTGTAGATTTTGGAAGATGAAATCCTGCCTAAAAATTCTATAAATTACGTAATCGGAACAGAAATGTTATTTACACTCAATTCTAGAACTTTGAAAACCAGTCCCTAAATTTATTAAAGTTGAACGCGGATAAAGTTGAAAAGTTTGTTCCATATTTATAGTTGGGTTGTAAAATGATAGTATTTGTGTAGATTTCCCTAATTTGATTTGAAATATGAATTTCTTGTTCTAATTTACTAGAAGCAGGGTATAATTTGATTGTATATATTTTCGTTTAATTTCTATAAATTATCCAATGTATAAAATGTGCATCATTTGAATTAAAAAGAAATATACTAAAATGAAAAGGGACGTGTAAAGTTTGGATATTCTTCTTCGTAGTTTGCACTATCTATTTCAATAAAAAAATACTTTCTTGTAATTTCAATGGGATTACATGTCTAATTTTTGGATAATTTATAATGTTGTAACGGTAATTTTTTAAAGAAGGATAAACGTAGAAATGAATGTTCTAGTTTAGGAACTAATAGTTAGAAATAGGAACACACATGCACACGTATAACCACAATTATAGATATTCATGATAGTTATTGATAGCATAGTAATTATAGGATTTGGAGGTTGGAAAAGGAAGGAATAGCAATTCCGAATTTTATGATGATTAACTGCAAATTTAATGGGCAATAAATTGGTAGTTAATAGGGAATCAAAAGAATTAAATGTGGACTAATTAGAGAACTTAATACGACGTTTATAGGGAAACTAAATGGGCATAATAGGATGATTTTGAAATGAGTAAATAAAAATCAATAGAGATTGTCCAGTTTTGATATTAATGACCATTTATTGTGGACAATTAACATTTATTAAATATAAGAAGGAAACAGATAATATAGGAAATAAGCGTATGAGGTAGGAGTAAAATGCTAGAAGGAAATATAATTTTCTTAGTGGGAAATTATAAACCCTTATTATATGATTAGAACAAGCATGCATTAGTGGGCCTGACACAAAATTTAAGACTTGCATGGTTGGTTTGGTTTAGCGGGTTGGGATGTGAGGTCAATTGAGTTATACAAAAGCAGTCTGCCCTTCACCTAGAGGCTACCAGTAGTTTTGTATACTTATTACTGATGTGGAACATCTCCAACCATAGGATCCGTGGGGAGGGGATATGCATTGCATATAGGTAGGAGAAAATATACCAAAGTTTTGCCTTGGATTTGAAGTATTAAATGTCTCAATTCTTTAAAGGAAATGAGATTCGCTTAATTTCTAATAAAAGGTACTATGTAACTAAAAGAGACATTTTCCTTGACTTACATTAGGTTAGTCTAAATGAGATGTCAGCTGTGGAAGGTCGGCGGGCCATGTCAGTATTTTTGTTGGATTAGTATTCAATAGTACGGCTGGCATATAGGCTATGACCAGCAGCGGTACCAAGCGATCGATAACAAAGGCTCGGCTTATTCCCTGACGGATTTTTCTTTCTACTAGTGTAGAATCTATATAGGATGCACATAGACTTCAAGGTTAGTTGATTAAATGTTTTTGTTGAAGGTGGACTAGTTAACTCTTAGATGAGTCATTGAGATGCGTTAATAGCACACCAATTAAATTATAAATTATAAATCCCTATATAAGGGTCATCAGTCTATGTAGCTAGGACCGATTGACTAGTGTTTATATTACAAAAGGCCCGCTTCTGGGATTAAGGTATTAAATGGACATTGGGTCAATTAGAATCAAATTTGAAATTCAAATTCATTAAAACTTTGCTCTCAAAACATTTCAGAAATTTCACAAAAACATCAAGTATAAGTCAAAAATCGGACGGAAAAGGAACATAAAAATACTTAGCCAAAATACATAGGTCTGAAATGTTCTCTGGCTTTAACTTTCGGATATAAAACAGATGGCCGAACAACCTTCGATTGGACTAATAATTAGTGTACATAAGTAGAAAACTTCACTTTCCAATAAAAAAGAATCAATAAATTTCGACTGGAATTAAAAAAGTTATACTGTTTCAAACATGGACTCAGGCCATGTTTGCAACAGTTCAAAAACCAAAAATGCACAGGCCTAAAAACTCTCTGGCATTCAACTTTTAGGCATAAAACAGAGGACCAAATTTGATCGGATTAATCTAAAAATTGTAAATCCTATAATAGAAAACTTCTTCTTTCAAACAAAAAGAGAATCACGCAATTTGGATAAAGTGTGAGAAAGTTATGATGTCTCAAAGTTGGACCAGGCAGCGTTTTCACTGTAAAATCTGGGCAAAAACATGCTCCGAGTCAAAGTTCGGCAGCATGTTTCTATAAGCTATATAGGTCCGAATGACCTGAAATTTAACATGCATAAAGGCCAACAATAATACTTTAAACTTCACCAAGAATTATTAAATTTAGACAAAGAATGAAAAAGATATGATGTTTCAAAGTTAGACCCAGACAGTGTTTTCACTGTAAAAATCTGGGCATAAACATGCTCCGAGTCGAAGTTCCGCAGCATGTTTCTATAAGATATATAGGTCGAAATGACCTGAAATTTAACAAGCATAAAGGCCAACAACAATAATTTAAACTGCACAAAGAATAATTTAATTTAGACAAAGCATGAAAAAAATATGATGTCTCAAAGTTAGACCCAGACAGTGTTTTCACTGTAAAAATCTGGGCTAAAACATGCTCCGAGTCAAACTTTGGCAGCATGTTTCTATAAGCTATTTTGGTCCAAATGACCTAAAATTTGGCATGCTTAATCTACGAAACATGTTCTACAAAAAAACAAAATCCGGTGCATTTCGTCGTTGGAATAGGGAGATATGACTGCACAAATTTACGACTTAAGACAGTTTACACAGAAAATCAATAGTTCAAAAACGAATTTTTTTGCAAATTTTTGATTTCAATTTGCGATTTTTGGCATTGCATAAGCTAGATATTGTGAGATTGATACTCACCTTGCAAAATACTTGAGCTAGAAGATCGAATTGGCGAAAAGGAGCAAGCTTTGACATTGAAAGTTGCTTTAATAACCTACAAATGGAGTTTACTAAGACAAGCATCATTGTCCTAGTGGTTAAGTGATTTGGCTTTGGTGCGAGAGGTCACAAGTTCGAAACTTGCCTAGCGTGATTCGAACGTTTATTGACATGTGATATGTTATCACAATAATTTGTTGTATATAAAGTACCATTTCAAAAAAAAAAAAGACATGCAAACACAAAACCACCATTACCTACAATCAAATATCTTAAAAATCAAAATTTGATAAAGTATCTTTGGTTTAGAGATAGATTACCTGACTAAATAGACTTTTAATTTGATAATTTCAGCAAGGAGTTGGATAAAATTGGAGAATTAGGTTTTTGTTGTGAAAGAGGAAAGGTGGGTTATGCCTTTTAGTTACAGGGAGAAGAAGACTTCTCTGTGTACGTACAGGAAATGAGAAAGAGTCATTTTTCTCTTTTCCTTATTAATTTGCTAAATGGGCTAAGCCCAAAACTAATTAACTTAGCCTCTAATTGAGATTAACACAACAAATCCTATTATACACTAATATATATACAAGTTACCACAAATATATGAACATGTTTTCAAAAATTATATAACACATACTTACTTTCTAAAAATTATTTTGCAACTAAAAAAAAGATCATTTATTTTTAGAAATTTATTTTCATTATTAAAAACCCTTATTTGAATTTAAATGCATAAATTACACAATTATTACTTAAATCTCTATTTTTAACTTCTAAAATTACATAAAATTTATTTCCTTGTATAGTAAAACATAACAAATCATATTTTCATTATTTTACAACCAAAATTTATTTTTAAACCAAATTTTCCATTTTTAATTATAATATACCACTTATTAAATGAAATGCTTCTTTTAAAAATATATAAAAGAAACATTTGGCAACAATTATCAAAATTATTGCATTTCTTTATATTAAAATCATGATTAGCTCATTTTTAACTTAATTAACCAAGTAAAGTTTCAAAACTTTATTTTTCACATTTTATTCCCCAAAATCTATTATTTATTCCAAATAAATAATTTAAATCTCCAATTTATTCTTAATTCACAATATTAAATTATAACTACCATTATAATTTAATATTTATAGGTAATCGTGGAAACCAGGGTTGTTACAGCCTCCTCCCCATTTAAGTAGTACATCATTTAGATATATACGTATATAAGCATACATATATAGTTTTACCTTGGAGGAGGTTAGACATATCGTATGTGCACTTAATATTGAATCAGATTAGCGATAAATAATAGACACAACACTTAAATGGAAACCAATTGGCATAAGTTAGTGTTATGTATAAAGTATGTAATTTTTTCAATCACCAGAGTGTTGTTCTAACCCCCTTTCCATTACGTCCATATGATAAATTTAGCGGGACAAGCTACTGGTGCGAGATGGAAATGGTTCATGGTGAAGTCTTCTTATTCATGCTTGGCGCTGACAAGGAATTTAGATATCTAAGGAATACTATTGATTTCAAGGTAGCAGTCTCAGTCAATTTTTATGTTCTATTGCATTTTTCTATTCCACTATGAGTTTATATTAATCGTATTTTGATATACTTGTATTTGTTATCGGTTACCAAAACCAAAGATTCGCACCCTAATGAACTTGGGTTTCGATTTAGTCGAAATTCAGACCCATTAAGGTGCGGATTGTTACATTTTCCTATCATTCTAACTTTATTGCCTATTTTATTTGATTTCACTTATGTTGTGCTTCCTTAAAAATTCTCTTTGAACATTCACGTTATGGATGATTACATGATATTTATTTCTGATACCCATTTCCCACTAGCTTAGAGTGGATGGGCATATGCACATACAATATTCAAATACCTCAATTGTAAGCATGTAGGCATTAAGCTTACATCGTGATTAGTGATTACATTTAGAAAAACATAATTTTACAATCCTTGTTCAATGAAGAAAGCAACTATGTCAAAAATTATTCTGAGCTAAGCATCGCCTCGGTAAGCAATAGTCCCTCGGTAAAACATAGACATTTCGACCTTCAACATTTTATTCAATAGGCGGCTTTGTCAACCATTCTGATCCACTACACTCTCCTTTAAAAGTTGTTCATAATCTAAACACATAACCTTGTAGGAATTGAGTATTCAATTTTGAAAGCAATTGTCCAGAATATACAAGTTTGATCCTTCTCAACCATGCTCCCCCATGAGCAAATACTTGATTCAAGTTTTGACTTCAGTTGGTATAGTTTGAACACCGAACAATACATATTTTGAAATTGAATACTTAAAGAGTACAATGACTAACCATCTTATGCATGTAGCATACTATAAGAGCCGATGAACTTACCAATATAGTGATGGGTCAAAAAACCCAAAGAACTCAATTTTATAAGTTTATTTCCAGTACAATCAGTATTACGAAGAGCTAAAGGACTTTAAAATAGAAATATAATAATGACAAAGTATTGTTAAAGTGTTGAAGAAATCTACTGTAGAAGTTTAGTACCAGTAAAGTAGAGATTGATGGACAACAGAAGAATTGAAGAATTTCACTATGAGAGTTCAACAATGACATAGTGAAAACTTGAAGAGTTGAAGAACGTAACACAATGAAGTAAGGAAGAGAGTTCAAAATTTTCATTTTATCACTACAACCCATTTCACACTATGCAGTGTTTCTCGAAGAGATAGGACTCCAAGTGTAACAACCCGAATTCCAATGGGTTTGGATTTTTTAAAAAAATACTAAAACTCAAGCCCACTGAAAACCGAGTTGGAAATCTGGTATCCTGCAAACAGGCAAAGACAAATATATTAGAGCTCAATTAAATATCACGCAGCGGAATTGACTAAAATATAATAGTAAGTAAATACTCACTAATATAATAACATTTTCTAAACAAGTGTCTTAAAGCTAGGAAGTCTCTACCATCTACCTATAGGATGTTATGAGGAGGGGGTCAGAACTAAAGTTCTGGTAAATGGATAAATTATACACTTTTAAACTTAATTCTATATATACCGTTTTATTTCCATTTACTGTTATATTAGGTTCACTAGGTTTATCATACTCTCGCCTCTACGTGTGAATCGTACCCATCTATTCCTTAGTAGATTAAAACCTAGTAACTGATATATACATATATGTATGTATGTATGTATGTATGTATATGCCCAATGACCATATTGGTCTGAGGTACTACCCAAAGTACCTTCTATATCCTCCTTGCAAAGGACTCCATCGCTATTGCTCCTATAGTGTTTTGTGACTACATCTGTAAAGGACAGCTTCGTAAGGCCTACAATACAGATGTTCCGCCGTCTACTATGAAAACGTAAAACTGCATCCGCACCAGTCTATACTAATGTTCGGACATCCGCAAGGTACCACCTAGTGCAGACATTGAGGACTATACGTAATCATTATGTCTACTCTCTGAATCTCGCCGACAAGATCTACCTTGTACGGAACTCGGTTGGGGATTTGCTATATCTATAAAGGATAACTTCGTTAGGCCTACAATACAGATATTCTAGTTGGTCTATCTCTTTTCTCATCGTGGCTGTAGCCTAACGCAGCCACCACTCAACTAATCGAAAGACCTCTGAAGAGTTAAGTGGTCGTGCCCTACTGCAAACAATCTAACTTCCAATTGGCGATGTCCGTCATCCAATGTCTCGATAGTGAAAGAATCATTGGACTTTTAGTTTTAACTCTAGTCTTTTCCAAACTCGCTCTTGGTTTTAATGCTGGCCGATATCCGCATGCGACTATCCTTTTGGGTCCTGCCCACTAAACTTACTTGCAAGTACTGGGACATATGAATATCTTACTCTGAACAACAACCAATTCTGACTGCCTACAATGCCCCTACCATGCAAAAAGTAGTCAAGGCATACTCTGTTGATGGAATATCTACAGACCTTCCTCTGGGGATGCAGCTTCATTAGGCCTACCCAGAGGGTCATCGTAGAGTATCCTCACGCCCTGTTGAAGTCTCATACTTCCTTCTAGCCCAAAATAATTAAGTTGGACGTGCTTCTCTTTTGTTGAAATCTTTGGTGAACTGCTTCATTACGCTCTTAATCATTTGCGCTACTCCAAACGCATCTCACACTTTTATTAGACCCTTATTCCAATCTTTTAATTTGCATTTAGTTTACTTTTCTTATTCTGTTGGCTACTTATTTATCCCAATTAATATATTCTTGCCCTCGTCTTACTTCTAACTATTGTGAGACCACCACTGACCTAATAGCGAATGCTGTTTGTACTGCCACTTCTATTACCTTGCTTATTTAACTCAATTTAAGTCTTAAGTTTATTAAATAAGAATCGTCTATTATCTTTGTTCTATTTGCTTAATAACTTAATTTAAATCTTAAATAATCATTTCCGTTCTTTCTACTTTAATTATAACATATGTTATAATTTTACCTGTAATGATCACTTTTATCTTCTTTTATAATATGTCTATGATTACAAGTATCTCTCTTCTATTCTACACGGTCTTCTTTTATTATGATATAGAATTCTCTTTAATTCTCTTATATTATATAATTCACTTATCATAATAACTGTCTTACTGTATAGTCTGCGCAGTAAATGCAGATGTGGGTTCATTATCGTTTACAGCTTCAAATTCTTTTCTAATAATTTACTTGATTCCTTTCATACTTTACTTTATTTTCTTCTATTCTATAAAGTAATTCTATTTTATTTGGTTGGGTATGAAAACTATACTAAAAATCCATTTCCATATTATAATACTATAAACAATAATTCATAACTACAAGGTATTTCTTTTATTATTTTGGAAGTGTAAAATACAGTGGTTTCTCTATTTTATACTAGTTTCCTTTTTCTTTCTTCTATTCTTGCAGTTACGTTTATCGTTATCTTTAAAATATTAAATTATAGAAATGTACATCCAATTAATCTATTACTTACTTCTAAATCAAGTTATTAGATTAATTTATTGTTCCCGTTTTAGCGTTATTTATCGCAGAATTCTGTTTTTCTAGCTTTATTCCAACTTTTCTTATTTACATCTAATTTAATATTTTCCCATTTTAATCGATAATCGTGAATTTTCTTTTTAACTATTGTAACGACCCAGAATTTTTGATAATTAAAATTTGAATATTTAATTAATTTTAAATATTAATAAGTGAATTTATAAGTCGAATAAATTTTTAATTTGAATTATTGGATTTAATTGAATAATTAAATCGATAATTTAATACGTTAAATTATGGAAATAATTGAAAATTGAGTTAAATATGATTGAAAATGATTTGTAAAATTTTATTTTATCATATTGGAGTTAGAATGATATTTTAGAACTTTTAAAATCGAATTAAGAGTTAATTTGTGAAAATTGAATATTTTAATATTTATTATCGACTGTAAAATAGTCAATTTTTGAACAGTCTCAGAATTGGACGAAACCAGTTCCATTGGATCCGTAATAGTTAGTTATTACCGGATTTCAATTTTCGTGTCAATCGGAGTTATCGTTTGAGCGTGGCAGCTCGAAACGCATCGAATTATTTTTAATTTTAATTTGGCGAGTTAAAATAGCCATTTTTCAAAAAGTCTCGGATTTCGAAGAAACCAATTTCATCGGATCCGTAATGTGATATTATTGTAAGGTTTCAAATTTCGTGTCAATTGGATTTACCGTTTGTCCAGTACAAATTAAAACGCCTAGAAAATCGTTTAAATCGGTTTAATTTAAATCGATCGTTTGTTGCCATAACTCGCACAGATGTCCGAATTAGCTTCCGAAACCTGTTCCATTGTGTCCGGAACGCGGGTTAAACCCTAGAAACGCTGGTTACGGCGCGTAAATCGGAGTTTGGAATTTCCTGGATGAATAGTGTCGATCGATTTTCTTATAAATAGCCCTTCACTCTAAAAAAAATAAAAAAAATAAAAAACCCTAGCTCTTAACAGGCCGCCGCCCCCTCCTTTTCAACGGCCAGGAAACAATGATCGTTCTCCTCCAATTACTCCAAATCCGTCGACTATTAGGCTAAACTTTCAACTAGAGTATTGAAGAGGGCGATGAGAGCTACGAGATCAACGGTTATGATTGAAAAACTCGAAGTAAATCAATGGGGATTCGAGTTCAAAGAGGGGCCGTTCGGCCTCGTGTTGCATGCGCATATGGTGGCCGAGTGTCACATGGTGGCAAGCGTGGGTAAGGGGGGTCGTGCTCTACGCAATGGAGCTTCCTGATCGAATTCTAGTTGAGCGAGGAGGTGGCGATTTTAAACCCTAGGGGGCGGCTAGTGGGTTCGGTGGTATCGTGTATTTCCTGTAGGGGAGAGTTGCATGCGCGTGAAGAAGAGAGGGAGGGGGGTTGCGTCCTACGGCTATGATGAAGGGGTTTGTAAATCTAACGGCCAATAACAAGTTAGGTTTATAAATAGTTAATTTAAGTTTAAAATTTTATTATATAAATTCGTTCAATGTTTAAAATACCATAACTTTTTCATACGAGGTCGAAAACGCGCGAAACCAGTTGCGTTGGAATCGTATGGACGAGCACTACGCGATGAAATTGTATTGGAGTCATTTGGAGTTAGTGAGAATTTTGGGTAAAATTAAACGTCCGTTTAATTTTATTCGAAATAAATCGCTAAAACGGAAATAAAATCAAGGTGAGAACTTCTCACTCAATCGAATCAGTTTCGATTTTATTTTAAATAGTTAGATTTAAAATATTTGAATGCATGTTTGAATGTTGATTGTAATCTATTGATTTTTTAAAATAGACATTATACGCCGTTAGTAAGCGGATGTTATTTATTAAAAACATATACCGCGAATATTTCATAAACAGTGAAATTGGTATTATATATAATAGCAATATATATATATTGGCATATGTATATATTGGAGTTGTTGATTTCCCGCATTTGTTTAGCGGATGAGACCCTATTGCGCCGTCTATTAAGCGGATAATATTTTAAATCCCATATACCGCGATAATTTCGTACTGGAGCGAAATTGGTATTGTGCTAATGTTTGTGGATGCAGGAAAATAGGTTGGAGGGATCCAACTGGATTCCTCAACAGTATTTATTTGATTTCAGATATTTTGATATTTGATGGACTATCATATCGATATATGATGTCGTTGTTGTCGTGATTGACTATTTGGTATGTAGCATCATTGGACCAAATTTTGAAACTTTAAAATGATTTTTAAAGTGATTTTTGAGAAGTATACGTTTTATAAAATAATTTTGGAATTGATCCATTTTAAATAAATAAACGTTATAATTTTTTAAGTTATAAAAATTATGATTTTTGAGAAATATAGTTAAAAACTGATTTTTGAGAATATGATGCTAATGATTTTATAAAATAGTTTAATCGGGATTTTAGAATTTATTATGAAAAGTTTAAATATAGGATTTATAAAATTTAATTATTTTATGAATCAAAATGGTGAAAAAAATAAAGGAGATTAAAGACGTTTTAAAGAATAATATAAATTGATTTATATTAAGAGATTTATAAATGGATATTTATAAATTGAAATATTGACATTATAAAACGAGTTTTTATAAGGGTTTGAATGAAGTGAAAATGAATTTCATAAAAGGATGAAATTTATAGAATTATAAATGGTGAAGTTATAAATGAAATTTATAAATAGTAAGATTTATAAATTTGTGGAGTTATTTGAAGAATAGATTTGGTTAAATAAATGAATCTTATAAATTATAAGATTTATGATTTGAAAAGTCTTTAAAAGAACGATTTTGTAAAATAATCGTTTTATAAGTGTTTAACTTATAATGTGAACTTTTGTTTATAATTGAGTTATAAATCGAATAGGTTAATAAAGGAATTTATAAAGGAAGTAGTTATAAAATAAATAGAAATGGAATTTATAAACGTTGTTTTATAAATTCGCAAACGACTTATTTTGATAAGTAAATTGTTGAAACTTAGTAATGGAGTTATATTCACGTTTTTAACTGTGAATAATCCTTTGAAATAAAATGAATAAAAGGATGAAATTTGTTAACATAGTATATTCACGTTTTTGAATAGTGAATAATATGTTAAAGAAAATGTTTAGATTTGATGTTTTAAATAGAATTAAAACGATCTAACGATGTTTTAAAATGTGTTGAGATTCAAAACCATAGATTTCAACATTTATTGTTGAAATAGACGTTTTCGAGAAATAAAAGGAAATAGTGGACTATAACACTGTTGTTATAGTAAATGATTTCCGAAAGGAAATGTTTTGTATAGTATTGGGATTTATATATCTATTTTAATTTCGAATCCCTATACTAGTGATTTTGGGTTGTCGTAACGATGTTTTACGCAACATTCGTTTTGGCCCAAATAAATATGTTTAAGAGAACGATTTCCTTAAAGAATGAAATATATACTTAATTTCGATTGAAGTATATTGAATATTTTCCAAGTGTTGAAAATAAAAGATTTGTGAATTACTTATTTAATAAGTATGGAAATGTTTTCCAATATAAAGTGAATATTAGAGAATTTATCTTTTTTGAAGATAAATTGAAATGAATAATTGAGATCGAATATTCATAGATATTTTGGATTATAAATTCACTATGGAATTTATAAAAGAAAGTGGAATTCGTTTAAAAATAAATATTGATTTATTTTTGAGATATTGGAAATAATATATCTTGTAAAGATATTTTTGAAAATAAATAATTTGGAAAATTATTTGGAAACTGGTGATGTGTGCATATCCATTGATAGTTCAATAACCGACTATCAATATTTCCCTTTGAATGGGTAATTGATGTGATTTGTTTGAATTTAAATGCCACACTTATTTTTGAATAAGCGCTCACTATTCGAGTTAACCGGGAAAGGACCATGGGGTCGTATAACCCATTCCGAATATGTGATACGTCGTTGTGAATTGCATTTGAAGATCGGTGTTGAAGAACCGGTATTTGCGAAAGCGATAGGATGACCTGTCGATTGTCTCTGCACTGAGTTGCAACGGTATAGAGACTCCCTAAGTGATGGGAAATCCGATCAGGATTGTGAATATCCGGATTGCAAGGACTTATTTGTAAGTGCCTTCGGTTTTGTTCGAGCCCGGAACAGACTTGTATGGATTGTATGTCTGACATTACAAATTGAGATATAAAGCTGATTTCTTTCAAATATATTTCTGTTGGTGGCGGAGAATTTATTCTTTTAGCTTAACACCCTTCTCTGAGACGTACGAGCTCAGAGGTTATGTAGTTGAATGTTATCAGCGATATATTCCCATTTTGGTAATGTGACGTGCTGAGTGTTGCTGTGAAATGATCATTGTGTTGATTATTTGTGATAGGATCGTTTATTTGATCGTCTATCCTGGTGATCATTTCTATGATCATTTGTTGACCCAAAGCATGGCTTTTGTATAAAGTATGTTTTTGTGGACGTGACTTCGTCGAGCCTCACACCCCGTGAATGGTCAAAACAGGAAAGAAGCGGCAAGGTTATGAGGGGTAGCGCCCTTTAGGATGTGTGCATTTCCTTCTGGAAAAGGGTGGTATCATGGTATGGAGCCCAGATACTTACTCATGTTGAAAACACTTTGTTATGATTGTGTGAATTGATTACGAGCGCTCGGTGAAAAGGTCCCAAAGGACCAGGGGATGGCATATTCGGTCAGTTGTTACTCAGTTAGGGGTAACCCGGCATTGTGTTGGTAGAGATCCGGTTTGGTTCAAAGGGATGTCCATCCAGAGGCATTCTCATGCGGCAATGGGAAGTTCCTTGGCCTGATCATTCGTTGGAAATCCAATTCCCAATACGAAACTTTGTACGGTATTAGTTGTAGAACCTGCCATTCACTTATGGTGGTCACCACTGTTTGGATGGTAGCTATAGTAGGCATACGATAATGGTCGTATGTTGGCTAAGATTTATATTCTACTTTCGAAATGAACTTTTCTCTACACTATACACTAATAATAATATGAAATGTTCTTTTAAATGCGTATCAAGCATCTTTGACTATCATAAGGAGAAATCTCCTCCGATTCTGCGTTTGCATGTGTGTGTGTGCGGGAGGCCTTATGGTAGTCTCATTTTTAAAAGCATTGCGAATTGACTTTAAAAATATTCTTCTATTTTGATTTTAAAGATAAATAAACTGTTTTGAGTTCTCACACCAGTCACATGACTGACTCGGAGTTTATTGTTTTCCTTCCTAAACTCTGGGTGCCCACCAATTTCCACACGGGCAGTCAAGAGTTAAGGTTTATCAGGATATTCAGGAGTTGCTAGAGGCAAGCTGGATGACATGGCGTATTACTAGTATATAGTATTTCTTTTTTTCCCGCTGCACTGTTTGTTGTTGTTATTGTTGTACACTCTGATGATATGATGTAATGAAATGAAATGTAATAACTGATATAGTTCTTTGTTTAAAGATTATTCATTTATCTATTATATGTTGTTCCGCTGCGAATTGTGAGATTCTGATGTTGTTCTGTTGTTTTCTGTTCCGTTCTATTTTCTGTTTTCTTTTCTCTCTATTTTCTATCTTCTTCTCTCTTTTTCTTTCTTTTTCTTTTTCTTAAACCCTCAGTGTTCGGTTTTCCGTCGTTCGATTGCTCGGCAGTCGATAAAGTGAGTATCGATGTTGAATTTTCGGAAGTCGAAGAATCGGGTCCTGACAATGTGGTATCAGAGCTTATGGTTAAGCGACAACCATGGTTCTGTTGGGTATTACTCATTAGAGATAGAGTCAGTAGTACTCTAGAATGAGTTGAGTGTAATAATAGCTATGAGAGCGTATTTGTTAGTGAATATAAAAATTGTTTTATATTGTGATGATTGGTTTGTTGAGCGGCATATGAACTTTCGTCAGCGTGGTCTGCAAAACTATGCCGAAGGGGTTTCTAAACACTTGAATAGAACAATTCGGCACAATATTAATTTTAAATTGGGTAAATGAAATAATTTTACCTTGATTATATTTTTATATATAAAGGAATAATTTTTCAGAATTATTAAAGTGTATATAAGTTGATTGTTTAGTTGTTTGAATAATCTAAATTGAAGAATAATAGTATTAGTAAAAGAATTATAAGAATTGAATTATAATTAAAGTGATTTGCAATTGTGAAATAAACTTATATATATATAAGAAGTGAAACTATATGAATATATTTATGAATATGAGTTGTAAATAAAAATGAATTTAAAGTTAAATGAAAATTTACTTTAGAATTTGGAAGTTGAATTGAGTGAATGGAATGTTAATCAATTAAATTAAATTGATATGAAATAATGAATGTAGGTGTTAATTCATTAAAATCTAATGATATTGAAAGTTGAATAGTTGAATGAAAATCAATTAATTAAACCAATTGAAAGCAAAGGAATTTGGTTGTAATAGATATACATTGATTGTTATATGATTGTTGATTGATTGTATATAATTCATTAAGTATTAATGAAATTGGAAGCTAAAGTAATTGAAATTCAATTGGAAGTTAAGTGAATCTTAAATAGAATTGAATTTGATTTGGAAGTGAACCAACTTGAATATGAATTAGTGAATATAAACTAATTGAGAATGAATGTTAGTAAAAACATCCACTATTAATGAATCAAATGTGATTAAATTGAAAACCTATTTCATTGAATATTAATGAGAATATGAATGAATAATTATTGGTTATGGATGATAGTTGGATGATGGTTGAATATATTGCTTTTATTTCATTTGCTATGTTGACATATATAGTTGTTATGGAGATATATGTTGTATATTGAGATTATTTTCATATATGCATGTTCTCATGTTGTTTGTTGAGTGATTAGTAGGTGCGGATCGCGTTTGCTTCGCATTTGGAGCTCGCTTTCGCGCTATATTAGCCGTATATGCTTGCTAATAAAATATAAGGTACATATCTCGGATTACATACCGTACTTTTATACTTTTTTCCCTTCGGGATGCCTCATTACTTGATGAGATGTATATTTGTGATATATACACTGTCATTTTTTTTTCGGATCGAGCCGCGCAAAGGAGACTATGGCGAATTTTTCCGAAAATTTAAGGCGTTAGAAAAAATTTGAGAAAATTAGAAAGTTTTGAAAACTTTAACTTTGATTTGGAATTGAAAGTTGAACAATAATAGTTGTTTTTGAAAAGATAACTAAGTATGATTTGAAAACTTAGTAAAGATTTGTAAAAAGTTTAACTATGAATTTTGGAAAGTTAATAAATTCTATAACTTTTCTTACTTGTTAATTTCGAGGACGAAATTCTTTTAAGGGGGGAAGATTGTAACGACCCAGAATTTTTGATAATTAAAATTTGAATATTTAATTAATTTTAAATATTAATAAGTGAATTTATAAGTCGAATAAATTTTTAATTTGAATTATTGGATTTAATTGAATAATTAAATCGATAATTTAATACGTTAAATTATGGAAATAATTGAAAATTGAGTTAAATATGATTGAAAATGATTTGTAAAATTTTATTTTATCATATTGGAGTTAGAATGATATTTTAGAACTTTTAAAATCGAATTAAGAGTTAATTTGTGAAAATTGAATATTTTAATATTTAATTATCGACTGTAAAATAGTCAATTTTTGAACAGTCTCAGAATTGGACGAAACCAGTTCCATTGGATCCATAATAGTTAGTTATTACCGGATTTCAATTTTCGTGTCAATCGGAGTTATCGT
This sequence comes from Allium cepa, assembly GCA_030765085.1. Taxonomy (NCBI): domain Eukaryota; kingdom Viridiplantae; phylum Streptophyta; class Magnoliopsida; order Asparagales; family Amaryllidaceae; genus Allium; species Allium cepa. The sequence goes on along the minus strand of CM060934.1, from coordinate 589,296,056 downwards.
TTGAGCGTGGCAGCTCGAAACGCATCGAATTATTTTTAATTTTAATTTGGCGAGTTAAAATAGCCATTTTTTAAAAAGTCTCAGATTTCGACGAAACCAGTTTCATCGGATCTGTAATGTGATATTATTGTAAGGTTTCAAATTTCGTGTCAATTGGATTTACCGTTTGTCCGGTACAAATTAAAACGCCTAGAAAATCGTTTAAATCGGTTTAATTTAAATCGATCGTTTGTTGCCATAACTCGCACAGATGTCCGAATTAGCTTCCGAAACCTATTCCAGTGTATCCGGAACGCGGGGTAAACCCTAGAAACGCTGGTTACGGCGCGTAAATCGGAGTTTGGAATTTCCGGGATGAATAGTGTCGATCGATTTTCTTATAAATAGCCCTTCACTCTAAAAAATTAAAAAAAAATTAAAAACCCTAGCTCTTAACAGGCCGCCGCCCCCTCCTTTTCAACGGCCAGGAAACAATGATCGTTCTCCTCCAATTACTCCAAATCCGTCGACTATTAGGCTAAACTTTCAACTAGAGTATTGAAGAGGGCGATGAGAGCTACGAGATCAACGGTTATGATTGAAAAACTCGAAGTAAATCAATGGGGATTCGAGTTCAAAGAGGGGCCGTTCGGCCTCGTGTTGCGTGCGCATATGGTGGCCGAGTGTCACATGGTGGCAGGCGTGGGTAGGGGGGGTCGTGCTCTACGCAATGGAGCTTCCTGATCGAATTCTAGTTGAGCGAGGAGGTGGCGATTTTAAACCCTAGGGGGCGGCTAGTGGGTTCGGTGGTATCGTGTATTTCCTGTAGGGGAGAGTTGCATGCACGTGAAGAAGAGAGGGAGGGGGGTTGCGTCCTACGGCTATGATGAAGGGGTTTGTAAATCTAACGGCCAATAACAAGTTAGGTTTATAAATAGTTAATTTAAGTTTAAAATTTTATTATATAAATTCGTTCAATGTTTAAAATACCATAACTTTTTCATACGAGATCGAAAATGCGCGAAACCAGTTGCGTTGGAATCGTATGGACGAGCACTATGCGATGAAATTGGATTGGAGTCGTTTGGAGTTAGTGAGAATTTTGGGTAAAATTAAACGTCCGTTTAATTTTATTCGAAATAAATCGCTAAAACGGAAATAAAATCAAGGTGAGAACTTCTCACTCAATCGAATCAGTTTCGATTTTATTTTAAATAGTTAGATTTAAAATATTTGAACGCATGTTTGAATGTTGATTGTTATCTATTGATTTTTAAAATAGACATTATACGCCGTTAGTAAGCGGATGTTATTTATTAAAAACATATACCGCGAATATTTCATAAACAGTGAAATTGGTATTATATATAATAGCAATATATATATATATTGGCATATGTATATATTGGAGTTGTTGATTTCCCGCATTTGTTTAGCGGATGAGACCCTATTGCGCCGTCTATTAAGCGGATAATATTTTAAATCCCATATACCGCGATAATTTCGTACTGGAGCGAAATTGGTATTGTGCTAATGTTTGTGGATGCAGGAAAACAGGTTGGAGGGATCCAACTGGATTCCTGAACAGTATTTATTTGATTTCAGATATTTTGATATTTGATGGACTATCATATCGATATATGATGTCGTTGTTGTCGTGATTGACTATTTGGTATGTAGCATCATTGGACCAAATTTTGAAACTTTAAAATGATTTTTAAAGTGATTTTTGAGAAGTATACGTTTTATAAAATAATTTTGGAATTGATCCATTTTAAATAAATAAACGTTATAATTTTTTAAGTTATAAAAATTATGATTTTTGAGAAATATAGTTAAAAACTGATTTTTGAGAATATGATGCTAATGATTTTATAAAATAGTTTAATCGGGATTTTAGAATTTATTATGAAAAGTTTAAATATAGGATTTATAAAATTTAATTATTTTATGAATCAAAATGGTGAAAAAAATAAAGGAGATTAAAGACGTTTTAAAGAATAATATAAATTGATTTATATTAAGAGATTTATAAATGGATATTTATAAATTGAAATATTGACATTATAAAACGAGTTTTTATAAGGGTTTGAATGAAGTGAAAATGAATTTCATAAAAGGATGAAATTTATAGAATTATAAATGGTGAAGTTATAAATGAAATTTATAAATAGTAAGATTTATAAATTTGTGGAGTTATTTGAAGAATAGATTTGGTTAAATAAATGAATCTTATAAATTATAAGATTTATGATTTGAAAAGTCTTTAAAAGAACGATTTTGTAAAATAATCGTTTTATAAGTGTTTAACTAATAATGTGAACTTTTGTTTTATAATTGAGTTATAAATCGAATAGGTTAATAAAGGAATTTATAAAGGAAGTAGTTATAAAATAAATAGAAATGGAATTTATAAACGTTGTTTTATAAATTCGCAAACGACTTATTTTGATAAGTAAATTGTTGAAACTTAGTAATGGAGTTATATTCACGTTTTTAACTGTGAATAATCCTTTGAAATAAAATGAATAAAAGGATGAAATTTGTTAACATAGTATATTCACGTTTTTGAATAGTGAATAATATGTTAAAGAAAATGTTTAGATTTGATGTTTTAAATAGAATTAAAACGATCTAACGATGTTTTAAAATGTGTTGAGATTCGAAACCATAGATTTCAACATTTATTGTTGAAATAGACGTTTTCGAGAAATAAAAGGAAATAGTGGACTATAACACTGTTGTTATAGTAAATGATTTCCGAAAGGAAATGTTTTGTATAGTATTGGGATTTATATATCTATTTTAATTTCGAATCCCTATACTAGTGATTTTGGGTTGTCGTAACGATGTTTTACGCAACATTCGTTTTGGCCCAAATAAATATGTTTAAGAGAACGATTTCCTTAAAGAATGAAATATATACTTAATTTCGATTGAAGTATATTGAATATTTTCCAAGTGTTGAAAATAAAAGATTTGTGAATTACTTATTTAATAAGTATGGAAATGTTTTCCAATATAAAGTGAATATTAGAGAATTTATCTTTTTTGAAGATAAATTGAAATGAATAATTGAGATCGAATATTCATAGATATTTTGGATTATAAATTCACTATGGAATTTATAAAAGAAAGTGGAATTCGTTTAAAAATAAATATTGATTTATTTTTGAGATATTGGAAATAATATATCTTGTAAAGATATTTTTGAAAATAAATAATTTGGAAAATTATTTGGAAACTGGTGATGTGTGCATATCCATTGATAGTTCAATAACCGACTATCAATATTTCCCTTTGAATGGGTAATTGATGTGATTTGTTTGAATTTAAATGCCACACTTATTTTTGAATAAGCGCTCACTATTCGGGTTAACCGGGAAAGGACCATGGGGTCGTATAACCCATTCCGAATATGTGATACGTCGTTGTGAATTGCATTTGAAGATCGGTGATGAAGAACCGGTATTTGCGAAAGCGATAGGATGACCTGTCGATTGTCTCTGCACTGAGTTGCAACGGTATAGAGACTCCCTAAGTGATGGGAAACCCGATCAGGATTGTGAATATCCGGATTGCAAGGACTTCTTTGTAAGTGCCTTCGGTTTTGTTCGAGCCCGGAACAGACTTGTATGGATTGTATGTCTGACATTACAAATTGAGATATAAAGCTGATTTCTTTCAAATATATTTCTGTTGGTGGCGGAGAATTTATTCTTTTAGCTTAACACCCTTCTCTGAGACGTACGAGCTCAGAGGTTATGTAGTTGAATGTTATCAGCGATATATTCCCATTTTGGTAATGTGACGTGCTGAGTGTTGCTGTGAAATGATCATTGTGTTGATTATTTGTGATAGGATCGTTTATTTGATCGTCTATCCTGGTGATCATTTCTATGATCATTTGTTGACCCAAAGCATGGCTTTTGTATAAAGTATGTTTTTGTGGACGTGACTTCGTCGAGCCTCACACCTCGTGAATGGTCAAAACAGGAAAGAAGCGGCAAAGTTATGAGGGGTAGCGCCCTTTAGGATGTGTGCATTTCCTTCTGGAAAAGGGTGGTATCATGGTATGGAGCCCAGATACTTACTCATGTTGAAAACACTTTGTTATGATTGTGTGAATTGATTACGAGCGCTCGGTGAAAAGGTTCCAAAGGACCGGGGGATGGCATATTCGGTCAGTTGTTACTCAGTTAGGGGTAACCCGGCCTTGTGTTGGTAGAGATCCGGTTTGGTTCTCGGGGATGTCCATCTAGAGGCATTCTCATGTGGCAATGGGAAGTTCCTTGGCCTGATCATTCGTTGGAAATCCAATTCCCAATACGAAACTTTGTACGGTATTAGTTGTAGAACCTGCCATTCACTTATGGTGGTCACCACTGTTTAGATGGTAGCTATAGTAGGCATACGATAATGGTCGTATGTTGGCTAAGATTTATATTCTACTTTCGAAATGAATTTTTCTCTACACTATACACTAATAATAATAATATGAAATATTCTTTTAAATGCGTATCAAGCATCTTTGACTATCATAAGGAGAAATCTCCTCCGATTCTGCGTTTGCATGTGTGTGTGCGCGGGAGGCCTTATGGTAGTCTCATTTTTAAAAGCATTGCGAATTGACTTTAAAAATATTCTTCTATTTTGATTTTAAAGATAAATAAACTGTTTTGAGTTCTCACACCATTCACATGACTGACTCGGAGTTTATTGTTTTCCTTCCTAAACTCTGGGTGCCCACCAATTTCCACACGGGCAGTCAAGAGTTAAGGTTTATCAGGATATTCAGGAGTTGCTAGAGGCAAGCTGGATGACATGGCATATTACTAGTATATAGTATTTCTTTTTTTCCCGCTGCACTGTTTGTTGTTGTTATTGTTGTACACTCTGATGATATGATGTAATGAAATGAAATGTAATAACTGATATAGTTCTTTGTTTAAAGATTATTCATTTATCTATTATATGTTGTTCCGCTGCGAATTGTGAGATTCTGATGTTGTTCTGTTGTTTTCTGTTCCGTTCTATTTTCTATTTTCTTTTCTCTCTATTTTCTATCTTCTTCTCTCTTTTTCTTTCTTTTTCTTTTTCTTAAACCCTCAGTGTTCGGTTTTCCGTCGTTCGATTGCTCGGCAGTCGATAAAGTGAGTATCGATGTTGAATTTTCGGAAGTCGAAGAATCGGGTCCTGACAACTATATTTTTCGCGTACAAAGAGAATAAAAAGAAACTAGCATTTAGGCTAAATTACAAATTAGATGTAAATAACTGTAAATTTCTTATAGTTCAACACAACTAATTAACAAAATTAATTACTGAAATACTGAATAAAATTATTTAATATATCATAAACGTAAAAGATATAATTAAATCCACTCATGTTGCTAGCTTTCCAAATCTCACTGTTTTTATTTCAGATCAGTCTCTAACATCTATATTCACCTCCATTGTAATCCCTATTTGGAATTATAATCGATATATTTACATATATATAATATTTGAAAGAAAAAAGGAAGAGATTTGGATTAGAAATAGCAAATAAAACTCAAGATCTAGGGATTTACCTTTGACATAGCCTTCTGATTGAATCAATTTCTAATTCCCTAATTAATTCCGTTCTTTTTCTATTTAGATCTAAATTCATGTGAATTAGTTCTAAAATTTTGTTATTAAAAAAATGTAGAAGGGATAGAAAAATGACAGAGCTTTTGTAGGCAAGAGAAAAAATGATGAGAATAAAATGAGGCTCTACACCTATATTTATGGTGGTTCAAATCAGTGCTAACCGTTAGATATAAAACTCTAAATTCTAAAGCATACACCAGTCTATAGACATTAAATTAATATGTTTTCTTCTGCGTTTGTTTTTATATCAGATTGATTCTCCAACAATCTTTTCGTTAATCACTTTTCCCTTCTCTCTCGCAATCTATGGAAACATATATTTTTAAATGTGGCGTTTCTTTCAAATAAAATTTCCCTATCAATCACCCAATTAATAGATTTCATATATACTAAGAATTAGTTTTCTATCCAATTAATCCCAGTCTGCACTGTGATTTCTTACCAAATTAATATGCCAATCAACACCAAATTAATTCATCACATATATGCATATTAATTTATTTTTTTCCCATAATTGCATGCATATATTCTACAACTGAATTTTGAATCACAATCTTAATTATATATGTTATCATAAGTCATCATGTTTATTAATTGACAATTGATTACTTGCATAACTTACTCTTCCTTCGTTTTATTCACTTGCACTAACATATATATTTCTAATCATATCAATTAGTTGATACAATATATATTCCCTTTCTTGTCGGTTTCTATCAATTAATCACCTCTACTAATTAACTGAATATTAATTTTCCTTTTAAACAAATACCATCAATTAATCTTTCTATTAAGTGATTTTATATAATTTCTCTCTCTAATTTATTTGTTACACAAATATATATGTATTCCAAATAATATCAATTAGTTGCCCCATTTAAAAACATTTCTTTTTTTTCAAATTTCAAACGTATACAACTTAATTAAATTATTTGCATATATAATTGTAATTTAACGCGGGGTGTTACATTCTCTCCCTCCTTATGAAATTTCGTCCTCGAAATTTTATAAGGGTTCAATTATGTAATTTCTCTTATTAATCACATTCATTTTGTGTATATCCAATTTTGCAACAATTCGTGCATAGTGCAAAGTGCAATTCATCATGAAATGTATGCATGTTCAAGAGTTTCTATGCGGTACCTCGTATATGAATGCGTTTTCTTTTATAAATTCCTTTTAAAACATGATGCACACATTCTAAATATGCTTGCAATTTCTATATGAATGCAATCTTTTGAAAACTCAAAACATTTTTCGTTCAATTATTCCCACACTCCTATTGAGGAGCATAGTTCAACAAATTTTTACATCCAAACCTACCACACAACTTTTAATTTTCGAAAAACAGAAAAACTTTATATTTCTTCAATTGTCTTTTACGCACATCTTCCTCCGTACTTGGGATTTAGGCTACTATTTAAAAAAAAATATTTACTTCCCCAAGCACAGTTTACATAAAAAATATCCCTTTTTAAGTTTTTCTGTTGACGTTTCTGTCGCTTTCTTTAAATTTGTTATTTTCCTTTTAGTTATCTTATTCTGCTTTTACTCTTTTTTTGATACAGCAACTAACACAGCTATCATCTATGGCAAGGAAGTCTAGGACCATGTCCACTTTGACATTGAAAGGTCCTACTTTAGGAATCCAAGTAACTCATATGCTTCTCCTGCCACCTATTACTTGTTATCAACTTACGTTATATTACTCATGACGAATAAGATCTATTCATCTCTTCTATTCCATGCTAAAAAAAGAATAACTAAGTCTCGTTTACAATGGATAAGGGTTTCAATCTATGCGGTCCCTATCTAAAAAGACAACTAAGCTTGGGGTAATTTTCTCTTTACCTTTCATTTCCCCCAACTAAGGTCTACCTATCCCAACCACGTGTGCCTTATCATCTTACTAATATCATTTCACTATTCTTCTATAGTCTGCACACATAAAGCAACATTTCTAAGTTTTCACTGATGTCCTATACACCTTACAAGAACTTTTGGTATTACTAAGAGTAATTACTGCTATAACCTAACGCTTTTCCCGTTACACCTAGAAAATGATTCCTATCTACTTCATATTTAAAAATCTGCTTTGGTTTGGTATTTATCAAATTTTCTTCAAAAATTGAAACTTTTAAATTTTATCTTTTCAAAAACTTATTTACTTTTCCACCAAACCATCTTTTTTTAAACATGTCTTGCTTGTTCTTAAAACATTTTTCTTGATTTAAAAAAAATGTCCTCACATGTTTTCAAAGTATCATTTTTTTATATAGATTTTTAAATTTACTAAAACTAGGGTAAATAAGAACAACCATTTTATCAAAAATCTCTTAAATTTCCTACTCTTCCAATTACTTGAAGGAGTTATAAACTTACTATACTTGATGGTTTTATACGTTAATGTATTGGAATTACTTTCTCTTGTGAGAAATCATTAACGCTAAAACCTTCTATGTATCCTTTAAAGGAGGATTTCATGTTTATGTGAAATTATAAGGAATTTATTTTATATTTTATTAAATAGGCTATACAAATATGGTGTTTTCCATACCTTGTACATCTCTTTCACGTATTCCTTATAGTTTTCACAAAACATCTTTATTTGTGATTTATAGAAAATTATATCATTATTCATTTCATTCCAATAGATTAAGGCATGTTTACTCTATATTTACTTACATAAGATATTTCCTACTAAATTCATTAATTTATCGCACATTATTTTTCAAAAGAACTTTTTTTAAAACTTCTTTATAACTAGAAAATATTTTCATGCGCTTATTTAAATAATAAGTGTAAATAATAAGTGTACATACAAACCACTTTAAAAATTATCTCCAAAACTCATTTGGGTCAAAACATATGTTGCGTAAAACACCGTTATTACAACCCAAAAATGCTAATATATGGATTCAATTAAAATAAATATTAATAAATCCCGTATGCTATGTAAAACATTTAGTTTGGGAGTCACCTACTATAACAATAGTGTCATAGTTTATACTTCCTTTAATTTTACTGAAAACATTTATTACAATAATAAATGTTGTAACCTACGTTTTGGATACTTAACACACTCTAGGTTTTTATATTTAAAATCATTTTTTACCCACAAAGAAACCAGCGAGCTATACTTGCTCCATAATTCTTCAAAAAGAATTTCACTTTTAACAAAATTTACATCATATAAAAACCAATTTAAATTTCATACCACTTATTTTTTCAGAAACTCAATATTCACTTCCTCAAATATATTAACAATTATATTTTTCAACTTTTTTAATTCAAAAGTTTCATTTTTATTGGTTTAGACAGAAAGTGGATTTTCTTCATACCAAAATCTCTTATTCTTCCCGAAATAAAAACACTCTCCTTACTATCCCTATGGAACTTCCCTACTTCCTAAAACATATGGATACAAATTGTCTCTCAAAACATGGCTTATTTGTATGCTATAAGTTGGTAATAACATAGATCTCTACATACTTGGGTCATCCTAAACCCAACTAACAAAGTATGCACAAATATACTTCTAAAAAATTTCCATATGTTAAAATCTATGGTGGGGGCTATTTGGATTTTAGTACATAATATATTTATATTTTATTCAAAAATACAAATACGTTCACTCACTGTCTACCTAGGAATCCTAAACCTAGGCTCTGATACCAAATTTAACAATTTGAATTACAGTGGGCCTGGATTTTTTGCAAAAATGCTAAAACCCAAGCCCATTGAAACCCGAGTTGGGAATTTGGTATCTTATAAATAGGCAGAGACAAATATATCAGAGCTCAATTAAATATCTCATAGCGGAATTGACTAAAATATAATAGTAAGTAAATACTCACCAATATAATAACACTTTCTAAACAAGTGTCTTAAAGCTGGGAAGTGTCTGCCATCTACCTAACTTGTAGGATGTTATGAGGAGGGGGTCAGAACTAAACTTATGGTGAATGGATAAATTATACGCTTTTAAGCTTAATTCTACATATACCATTTTATTTCCATTTACTGTTATATTAGGTTCACTAGGTTTATCATACTCTTACTTCTATGCGTGAATCGTACATATCTACTCAGTAGATTAAAAATTAATAACTGATATATATAGAGCTATATGCCCAATGAACATATTGGTTCTAGGTATTACCCGTAGTACCTTCCGTATTCTCCTCGCAAAGGACACCATTGTTTTGTTCCTACAGCGTTCTATGACTACATCTATAAAGGATAGCTTTGTGAGGCTTACAAAACAGATGTTTCGTCGTCTACTATGAAAACGTAAAACTACATCCGCACTAGTTATACTAATGCTCGGACTTTCGCAACGTACCACCCAGTGCACACAACGAGGCAGATGAAGGTAGAAAGGGAGGCATGCCAATCTTCCAATTCTTTTTATTGCTTGGTTTGATCGTGTAATAGCCTCTCTTCGGCGTGCCATTTCTTGCTTTCCCTTTCGGTTCTATGGTCCTCTTCCATTTCTTATTCTTTCCTTATGAACCTCTCTTTGCCAGTCTTATGAAACCCTCGATAACTAGAATAAGGTAGATATAGGTCGAGGTTTCACCCTGTAAACTCATCTTAATGGTGCTAGAGTTTTTGATATCTATCTCTAGCCATGGAACCTAAAACAAGAAGAAAGATTGTATATGTATTGGAATTGCGGAATAAAAGAAAATGTGGGAATGCGTGCTTGTGATCTCAGTGAAGTATAAACTGCCGATGATCCCTAAGTACTCCATAGATCATGTTCACATGGAAGTAAAGATGATATCTCGCCACCTTCATTTTAGATACCTCCTGGCGAGAAGCTGAAGTTTGGAGAACCCTCAGGAAGGAGATCACCAATAGAGATATCAAAATCACTCAAGCCCGCAAAAGCATCTCCAAAGGAGGGGATGGAAGAGGAGATTCGACTTGTGGCAGTGCGCCTAACTTCTCAGCTTTCATAGGAGTTTTGATGGTAACAACTTTGGATGTGGTAAAGAAGGAAGCTCGGTGCCTTTAGGATATGTTTCACCGAACAAGTCATCTTCATCCATCCTGGTGGCATATTCACTATCACCTTCATCAGCATTTTCTTCTTTCTCTTCGCCTTCCACTATCTCTTCCATCCCTTCTCTCCTCGCTACGCTTTCACTCTACTCTGGTATGGAAGGCATTCTGGCTCCTTCATCCTGTCCTCTTGAGGCATCACTAATAACCAGCTCTTGTGTTCTCCTTGTAATGGACTGTTCATCCACCGTACCCAACTAACCTTTGACTTCCCATTAAAGATTCTCACTAGAGCTACAAGTGGGAGCAGGTGACTGGGTAAGCACTCTAGAGCTGCTTGGTGGAATTGACTCCAGAATAGAGAAACTATTTGGGAGCAGAAGACCACATCATATAGTTTTCTTGTTAGTCAAGAGATATGGGTGGTGCGATGTTAGAAACGATCTCCTTTAGAGCTTTTAGAGTGTCAACATGCTCATCTCAAGCATCTGGAGATGGAATATCTATAAAGAAATGAATGATAGGTTAAGCACATGGATGAAAGAAATCCAAGAATGATAGGAGAAAAAGGAAGCAATCTTACTTCAAGATAATCAGCACTAATTTAAGCCACACGGGCACCAAACGAAGAAATACTCATTTTTAAAGCACGATGTTTGTTGTGGAGTGCTACTATAACCTTGCATATAGACTAGGCCTCGATAATAATCTAAGACAACGAGTCATGCCTTTGCATGAAGTATAGGAGCCAAGTAAGATAGTGGAAAGTTGGAGGCTATTGGAATCGATTCATAAAAAGCATGAAAATGGAGCTAAGAAGAGCATACATGTTGAGGTGAACTTGGGATAGAGCAAGCCCAAGATATTGACGAATTGTGCGTAGAAATGGCTGCCTAGGCACATATACCGATTGTACGCCGTAGATCCCAATGTAGGAGTGTGTGCTCGTTCAGCCTTCGTTGGGAGAGATACATCACCTTCAGGAATCCTATGCCGATGGCATATATTTTAGAGCATTCTCAGAGTAAGGATAGTCGGCATTTGCTCCAATCGGTCATCCAGGACCCGTAGACCAATAAATTCATCTAGAGGAGGAGGTTGATTTTGCAATGCTTCAACCGAAATGACCATGCCTTATTACTCAATAGCGATTGAACGACCAAGCCTAATATGCACTGGACGTAAAGCTTGGATTATTGAGGACCCAACCTCATGAGGAGTAGATGTATCTGCTTTGGTTTGAAAGCAAGGAATTGGCGAGTCGTTCTAGACAAGAAAAACTTGATGTTTGGCATATTCAAGTGTGTTTTATTTCAAATATTAATCTCATGTGACCAGTGCTTAGAATCTAATGGATGTCGACGTGCTTTGGTCGATCAGATTCTGAACGTCGACCAAGACAAATGAAAATGTTAATCTATAAATGCAAATCATGTATCATGTATTCAACGAAAGGAACATTCAATGTAGATAGCTCGCTCATGCTAGAAAAATGAGCCGTGATACATAACTAGACCGTGCATAAAATCTTACCCATTATCATCGGATAATTGATAATGGAATCATTGTCCAAAACGATGTGTAAACCCTTACTTTTTACAGGAACACTGAGGGTGTAATTGTTAAAAGATCTTCGAAATTCAATGGTCCGAGCTTGGAAGCTAATCTAATGTGACCATTTTTGAAATAAACCATCTACTAGAATTCATACGAGAATGCATGATAAGTAGGGCATTGAAAGGATTTAGTCAAAGTCGAGAGGCCAAGCTTCACTTTGGAATGGCTTAAGCATGCCCTAAGTCAAACTCAGCCCATCCTGGATTGAACCCAAGCCAAATGCAAGCCACACTTCGAAGAACTCCCCATCACCAATGGCATCTTAATCGCCCTCTCTGGTATAGATGTTCGTGGCATGAGTATTTAGCCGACCTTAGTATTGGGTCAAGATGAGGATGTGGACTAGAAACAGAATTGGGTTGGCGGCGAGAGTTTTGAGAGAACGCCGACTATCGGAGTTGCTAGTCGGTACCGATGGCAGGTTCAGATGTTAGGCGGTGAATAGGAAATGGCAGTGGATCTTGAACGACATTGATGGTGATCGCTTTGTGGTCTGGAAAATTAAAGGTGGATAACTCTTGGTATGGAAGCACTAGATAAGAATACATTCGAAGTGATAAAAGTGTAGTAAAATTTACACTCTCCGAGTACTTATTGAACTCGGGGTCGAGTAGAAGCACTTTATATCAAGCAAAAGCACTCAGTATCGAGTGGTAATCTTAGGCTAGAAATTTAAAGAAAGGGCATAAAATGAAAGAGCATGCACATCTAAGGCATGGAATGAAACTGAAACCAAGATATAGTATAAAATATTTGTCTTGATCTAGAGCATGCTTCACTTCTAATAAAATCATATTCTAGGAGGCAAGTGTAAACTGGCTTTTTGACCAAGCAGATTTTCACAGGAGTTAGAAAGTCAAGATGAAGACGAAATGATTTATGAAATTAGAAAATCATACGAAAGGGTAAGAAGATCATATTCAGCAAGTTACAAAGGCAAAAGAGCAAAGCGGACCACTTAGTACCAAGAGGAACTGCTAGGTACTTTGAGCCTTTTGCTCCACTTTGGACTCCCAAACAACTTGTGCATGCAATTATGGCTCAAGTGGTTTCTATGGAGTTCTCTTCTTGAAGAATTAACGGACAACGCAAGCGATTCTTCAGAAGAAAGCAAATAAAGTAGAGATAAAAACTAGTATAATAATTCTCATAGGAATGGCTCAATAACAAAGGAAAAGTATTCTAAATGCGAGGAGTTGAAGGTGGAAAATCAAAAAGGGGGAAAGATGAGATAGTCGGTACCGACTGGTTTCATTTGGTATCGAATGGTCCTTCTTAGTGTTTGGGCCTTGTTTCTCCATCCTATATGCTTGATCTTACCTCTAGACTTGATGTTTAGCGGGCCTCTAGTTCTACTAATTAATTCACCTATAAATATGAACCTTATGGCTACCAAAAGCGGACTTTTTGGCACTTCAATTTCTTCAACTTCTATCTCTCCTCTTCAAGGTCATCAAGGCATACATTGTTAAGCTTTAAGAACTTGTTAATCCCTTATATTGGTGACTCTCAGTCAAATAATTAATACACCATAGTGGATGTAGGATAGAGATTGCCAAATCACTATAAAAATTCTTGTGTTCACTTTAATATTCTTATAGTATTTGCTAGATCTCAACTTTTCTATAGGTTTTTGGGCGTTATACAATTTTTGGCATCAACAACATATATATATATATATATATATATATATATATATATATATATATATATATATATAGACTCATTCAAGATTCCATAAAATATACTTAAAAGAGATGATTTACAAACACAAATGATCAAAAATAGACCAAGTTTCATTATTGTTTTCCATTTTTCCTTTTGAAAATTATTTATAAACAACACATGTAACTGATTAAACTTTAATAATATATAATGGAAATTTAAATATATGTTACATACATTATTCGATCAAGTGTGAATATATATATAAGTGTATAAAATTAATATAGATTTTCCTTTGCAGGTCCAGTTCATTGTGACGCCTTGGATTGTAAATAGACTCCAAGATTCCTTGAATCACCACCCAGTCCTGTTAGAATCGAATGAACCACTTTTATTTTGTTTTATGTTATTTAGTGTGAAAATTTTAGTCATGGGGGAAAGGAAGGAAAAGTAGTAGCCATGAAAGATGAAGAAGAAAGAGGAAAACTGAATGAATAAATTAATAAGGAAGATTTGTTTTATGAAGTGAGTGAAAACTTTAACCGTTATCTCTTTTAAAAAATTTTGATTCCCTTATTATTTCTAAATCATTATTTAAACCATTTATTTCTTTCTTATGGTCGACCATGATTTTTTCCAATGTGGGCTAAAAAATCCCAAGGCTTATTTAGGTACTTAAAAACATTTAAAGCTTATATATATATATATATCAATATTGTATTTCAATATGCGTATATATAACTTTTGTTTACAAATCCTCATAATTAATGACAATAGTCCAAACATTAATGAATTAATAATTATACCCCTTTAACATTTTAATGTAATTAATTTATACACTTCATAAACTAATAAAATTACATAGTTTTTAGAAGAACACATAAATATGGTTGTGAGACTAAGAGGTGTGAATTCAGTTGACGATTAATATTGAACAATTCAAATATTAATTTTCACATGTCACTTTAGCTCGTGGTTTGAAATTTGGACAAATTCATCGCTTAAAGACCTTTTTGGTAAAATCATATTTTACATTGCTTTAAGCAGTACCAATAATGGAAATAATTTACTCGCATTCTCTTCACCAACACTATATCGCTTTAGAATTTATGAAATCTCATATGGGTCAAACTCAAATATTATCCACATTCAACTCAATTAGTCCATGAACAAAGTCCTTGGTTCAACAATAACAATTATTATTAACCATTGTACTATAGCCAGAGATTTTGACTTTGAGTTAACTATAGTTGACTATGATACTAAAATCGTATAACTTTGATGGTGTTCTCTATTGAATAATGCCTCACTTCCAATGCTTCAACTCGGACCTAATTACAGTCGCTCAAAGGATCGCCATGACATTATTTAACTACATTCAAAGTGGAGTACCTATATTAAAGTTTCACAATATTCTCAAGTTGAGGGAATTAAGTAACATCATCACACTGAGGTATCATATTTAACACAGTTGTTATCAACCAACAAGAAACTCTCAAACGAGTCATTCCAAAATTATCCAATAAATAAGATATGTATCCCCTTGGTGCCCCTAACAGCCATGAGTAATACACTACCTAACATTTGAAGAGAATTATGCATTCTAGTTTAAACGGATTTACCGATATCCATTCTCAAAACATCTTGAATAGAAATATTTTTAAAAATGTTTTTTTTTTTGGGATTAGTTACTCATGATTGCAACTATTTACAATTATAACCACACAACATTTTATTTAAGAATTTTTCTTATGGAAATATTTTAAATTAATTACTTAATTATATTACAATATGATAAAGTATATTATAGAAATCAAACACCCTTATTACGAACAAGATTGACTATAGAGTTAGATATATATCACAAACTATATAATTGCCTCTATAGCATACCACTAACTCTATCAATCTCTAACTTGAACTTGGAATCAATATGGAATCTTAATCCCGTTCCTTTGATTAGTTCAAAACTGATCAAGCAAGCAACTCAGTGAATAGATCTTCTATATTATATTACTATCTTATTTTCCAGTCAGTATCTCTCTCTATTATCGATAAAATATCTTTATCATGTTGAACTTTTGGAGCATATGCCTGGACAACTTATGAGCCCTAGGTTTTATCACAACTTTATCCTGACATTCATTTTATAAAACAAAGTCATGCGATTCTCAACATTTAAAATCACCCCTAACTTGATTATAAATTTGTGAAATTATATTTATCTTGCTTTCATTGCGGCACTATATAAGGCAATATTGTTAGCCTTTCAGTTGAATCAGCCATTACTGCTCATTTGGAACATTTCTAACTCAAATCTCCTTAACTACGGTTGAACATGAATCTAAGATTAATGCACTATATTTGATATAAATAATGAAGTTAAAACCGAACAATCCTTCATAAGGAGTTCTTTATTTCCATAAATTATCCTCTAGTATTTCATAAATATTTAAAAATACTCTTAACTATAATTTAATGACATCAATTCAAATTTGATATTTACTCAATGCATCACATACATAATCAAAATACAATAATTACAGCATATATGATAATTACTATTTTAAGCATAAGGAATCCATCTCATATTCTCCATACTAAACATTTTAATACGGTGTCTACATATATCATTCGGGACAATCCCAACAGCCTTCTAGTCATTAAATATGTCATTTTCAATACCTACATTGAGATCCAAACTAAAATTTATTTTCATATGTGTATATCATTAACAATTAGTGTTATGTTACATTACTTATAGTTTAGAAATATCTTAGTACCCGTAATATTCTTCCTCACAAATACATACTTCCACTTCATTTTGACTGAAAATCAAATGATTTGATTTCTTTATCAAAATATTTGTTCAACTCCAATATTTTTCGAATGATACTGTCATATCAGATCTTGGATATTATCAAGCACATACAAACTCGGTCATTGCTCCCTTATACATCATGACATTTTGGTCATCATGTGCAAATATTCGATTCTAAATCATTATTCAAAACTTGAATTCCAACAAAGATGTAGCAAAACTCAAATTACGTGCTAATTTTATAAGTAGAATCCAAATTAACTCAAGAACTTGACTAATGAATCTATTGTTCTAATTTCAACAATTGAAATTTAAATATTATTATCATTAATGTTGCTTACCATATTCCAACCGCAGTAGTCTTCCTTTCAAAGACACACCTGCGGCCAATGGATCACCAATGTTGATAATGTGTTTGGAATCTATTTCGAATTTAAGCATCAAACCATATATTAATGTTTATACTCTTTACGAATTACTGGCAAATGAGAAAATTGTTACTACTAACACTTCCTTTTCTTAACATTGATATGAAACTAATAGTTTCCTATTAATATGTGATAATTTGTATTTGTCATTCTAATGGGTTGTGATTTAGAATCGGTTAATTATTTTTCGTCCTATGTAATCAATTTCCATATTGGAGTGTTTGGATTATATCTAATACTTACATAAAACTAATCAAATTTTGAGTTAACGAAATTTATTTTCATGTCATAAATAAGTTAACCCTTATTGGCTGCAAACTTCTTTAGGGTGGTTCACACAAGGTCTCTCATGATCGAATTTTATGTAAAACCTCTCGACCTACAAGACATGTCAACTCTTTAACATAGGAATGTAGAGGTTTCATGTTAAGTAATTTCTTATATGATTTTGTAAATAGTGCTTTAAGTGAAATTAAATTTACTATACATACTTACTCTTAAGTACCTATCCTTATATAAATAAGTTAATTCAACACCATTCATCATCAATCATACTTCATCCAAAAGAGTATGATTTCTCATTGTCTATAAATTGTTATGCATTACAAAGAGGAGTAACTTTAAGATTGAATTTTACTACTTATTAGGTAATTTTGAAACTCTTTTCAGTATATTCATGTATTCGATCAAATCAAATAATTTTATTTCCTTTGCATGTTATGTTTTTTGTTTCTGTTTTAAATTCTACGAACTTATTGAAGCTATACTATAGTATATCAAATACACATGTTCATGTCTATGATAATTCGTCGGTGAATTTAACGGAGTAGGTGTATCTGTTTTCGTATCAATAGACCTTGGAAAATGCATAAATGTATATGTATCATTTAGAAGAGTTCATTAACTCGTTTATTACTCCACTTGAGTGGGTTTGTTGCTATCATTCTTTTTTATACAATTCATGAGTAACATATGATTCATAACCATATGGTTAAAAATATATCTCTCAAAAATATGGCTTATACTATAATTCTAAAATAATTATAGAAAATTTTAGATATTCCTGTATTTTTTGCAGCTAATGCATCACCATTGGTATGGAAACAAATACATTTATTATAATATATTTATGTTATAATGAATATCCATATTAAAATTAAACTATATGTACCGTGCATGTGTATTTTTTCCAAAAACCCATTTATGTTTATTTTAGTTTCACTTATAAGTTAATTTATACATTATACATATAATTATATATGTTCAGTATATATATATATATATATATATATAACTATTATAGTTTCGTTAACTTATATAATATTCATATATATATCTTGTTAATTATAATTATAAACTTAGTTAATTATAATTATAAACTTAGTTAATTTATTTAATTAGGTTTTATTTAAAATTTTAATTTTTTAATTTTATTCATCCTATACTATTTAAGATGAATAGTTAACTATAACCTTTATAGTTTATATATAACACACACACATATATCAATATATAATTTTCATTTATTTAATCATTTATCAAATAAACCAATAATTTAGTAGCATTTTAATTAAATATTTTAATAAATTTTGAAATTTTATTTAATTTACTTTAAGATAAGTATTCAACTGTAACCTTTATAGTTATGTGTATATATCAGAATATATATATATATATATATATTCAATTAATTAAATTTTTATTAATAATTTATGTAGATAATCATATTAAGAAAAAATTATAAAATTTTCAAAACATACTATAATTCCTTAGAAAAAATTTGAATTTTTTTAAAATTATTTAATAACCTTTATAAAATTTCCTTGTGTATGTTAAACTTGACATTTATATTTAAAATATATTTAAAATTTCAAACCAAGATTTGAAAATTAGCCCAAGGTCCTAATAACTCCAAACCTTACATCTGAGCCAACCTTCTGGAATTATTTCACCTATTGGGTCATGCCGGTAGCCAAAGAAGAGAGAATACTTGATTATTAAATACCAAGCCTAAATGCTACTTTTGCCAACATACGTCGAATAGATAATTTTAACTAGTTATGTAAAAGTAAACTAATAAAACTGCATAAACCATTTGGGCTTTGATACCATAAAAGGAACTTGGTCAGTTTCGCAATGCGTGAAAGGGTAGATTTAAAAAAAAATCCCTAATTGGATCATGGTAGGTCTACGAGATCTAATGTTTAATACCATGGCCAATCTGTTTGTTTAAAATAATCATATTTTAATTTATAATATTCCATTTTAATTAATTAATATTAATTAATTTAATTTAATATTTATTTGAATATATCATATATATATATATATATATTCATAACATAACACAGTAATAAAATGATATATAAACTTGTGTATAACTTTGTATATACAGATATGGATTTTAATTATACTTGCATACACATATGAAAAGTGCATATGCATATCGGGAATATAAGTACCTAAATAAATACAAATGTTTGTATATACTATAACATATGTATATTATTTATATGCATGTATAAATAGTACCATATATTTGTGTAATATATATGTGTGCATGTATGTCTAAATTGTTATAAAATTAGGCTTATGTAAATAATAATCCCAGAACAATGAATGAAATAAATTTCAAGTTTAAATCTTTGATTAAGGAAACATCTAGTTGCCTCTAAGACAAATGGAAAGTTTTTCCACATTCCTCCCTTGTAAAATCCTAATTATATTTAGAAATTCTTCATAATCTAAAAAGGTGATAGAATATATGATATTACATATTACACAAAATGATCGACAAATATATATGTGTGTGTGTATTATATATATATATATATATATATATATATATATATATGGGTGTGTGTGTGTGTGAAGATAAATAGATCAACATACATTAATTCCCATCATAAATGGATGATTTTTATTGTATTATGTTTTTAAATGCACAAATGTTTTCTTTCGGATATAAATCTTGATAAGTTGATTATATTACCTCATAAAGGAGCACTTTAGATAATCAGAACTCCATAGATATGGTGGGGCCAACACACAACCCACCTAGATAATAAGGTCATGTTATCCTTAATTAGTTGGTTCTTTGTTTATGGTTTTGGTTGATATGTATCAGGGATATCAATGCACACAAAGCTAATCTAACATTCTCTAGGGTCAAATATTGTCAAAAGCATCAAAATCTTTCAAAGTAATCAATCATAAGTCTATCAAAACTTGAACAGTAATTAACATCCAACGGTTAAAGTGTGCTTAGTTAGATAACTGCCAAAGATGTAATAGTCAAACAGGAGAAATTAGCATTTAATCCTATTATCAAGTCTTAAAACAAATAATTTTTTATAGCAAACCAAAAGATAAAATATAGGTCTAAATTTTGCAAATAGAAAATAAAACTTAAACTAATTTGAAATCTAAAATTCAAAATGAGCTAATCATTGTATTTATATAAAAAAATAGTATATTAGAAATGCAATCAATTAAAAGAGAATTTAGTTAAACATGTAAGAAATTTTTGCATAAACTAATACAAAGTCATAATAAAATCAAAATTAGTACAGAAAATTTTCTTGCTTTCTAGATTTGGTGCTTATTGAAAAGAGCTTAACAATTTTAATGGTAGATTCGTGATAGTATGATAAACTGAAAAAGAAGAGATAAAATTAGAATATAAGTAATTTAAAAATGAAATCCTTGCTCTTACTCTAAAAGAAAGTAAATGGATATGTTTATACCATAAAGTATTATTTGTATAGAAAAGGTAAACTTCCTTAATCTAAAGCACAAATAACACGAATCCGCTAAAACATATATGGACACCAAAATTTCACCTAGCCAATGAATTCTTGAAACATGCAACTTGTATTCGGTGTTTAGGTATGATGGGTAAAACTAAACGGGTATATAAATGCATCAACATATCAAAATCATCCCTTGTCAAAGTTCGCTTCGCATTCATATAAATGGTTTTTGAAGGTCGCACGTTGTACTATATTTTCCCAAGATTATATAAGACTCTCTCGGTATCAAGCTGAAAACATGTGTTGCTAACCAACATTTATATTACTAATATAATTATTAAATGATGTACTATTGAAAGGTATAGACCCTCCCCACAAGTAACGAGATGATTGGATGAATCATAAATATGAACATTTGTAGTAACAATTGAAAGGGTCAGGTTCCCAAACTCTTTGTTGTAAAAGATACAACTAATTCTAATTATAGCTATTACAAGCATATGATACAAAAAGAGAAGAAAAACATAGAAAATCGAGATAAATCTTATTATCTTAATTGAATAAAATATGTCAAAGATGAAGGACAAGTTAAGGAGATGAGCCATAGAATTTTACCTAGACTCTACAATGATACTATGAGATCTTGACTATTTGATTTTTTTTTTCACATGTAAAAATGGATTAACAAGCATCTAATAACTTCAGCTTTGTCAAGCATTCGGCCATCGAATTTCTTCAGCTTTGTCACATCATCAATCCACGTCTACGCCAATTACTATAAGTTGGGAACCCATCTCCTAGAATTGATTCAACAAGTGAATGCATCTAATTCATCTTACTCTATTGTATTTTTATTACTCAAAGCACTACTAAAACTTTTTAATCCAATCGGTTTATTTCTTTTATTGTACTCCCAAAAATACATTAACTACAAATTAGAAACGTACTAAACATGGATGTAGAGATTTTTCCAAACCATTACAGATTTTTTCCACTACTTAATTTTGGTATTATAGTATTTATTGTATAATACATACACGTCTCAAATCTTACACTATTTTTCAGCACTTTACAAAAGTTGAGGGCTCAAGATCTTCGCATAGTGTGTTGGGGCATCTAGAATACTACATCAATAAAAAATATGATAGCTTATGTATTATCAATATCTCCACCTTCACTACCTTCAAACTCATAACTAATGTGCTAAGTGTATTCATATATGCTGGAAGTGTAGTTTGTCATACTTAAAGAATTTAAGCTTCAACAAAGTCTTTTCGTCCTAGATTTCCCTCTATATTCAAACTTTATTCGAGCTATAGTTTTGGCAGCTCCATAATTCTTCATTAGAACTCTGTTAGAGTTTCCCCACAGCTTATCAATGATCCTTTTTTTTGATTGAATATCCATTATCAATCGAGAATAACAAACTTCATATATCAGTAACAGAAACAGATATGCAAATAAACAAGGAAACATACAAAAAAAATAAATCGAGTCAGTTGAATTTACCATGGACCCAACGACCTAGTCACTGACATCGGTATTTATTATACCTATGCAACTCAATATTTTTCACCTTTGCCATATAAGAGTTGCAAGAGATAATAATCGACTACAAGATTATTGAGTTATAGTAATAAAGCAATCTCACTAGTAATCTTTGCCCAAGAGCTAAATTTCTACAAGAAAACACTTAACTAAAAAAACTCTCAACTACCTTTCTTTAGTATTTGTATTTGATTAGCAATTGGATTCGATTGTTGTGAGTTTTAATCGCTAATGAAGCGAGAGAAACAATTATGTGATAATTTATAATCATCAGGAATCGTTGAATAGTTCAAAAATCAATTTGGATTGTCAAAGACGGTCTTTGATTGATTTAAAACAAAATTATGCACTATCACTGGTCATCATATGAAATTTGTGGTGATCGACCTTTGGGCTCGATATATTATTCTAGACATGATCGCTCACTGTAAAAAACTGTAGTGATTATTGTAAGGCTTCTGTCAGTTTTATCCTTGAGCTCCAAATTGGAATTCTCGTATCTCTTTACTCCTATCTTCAATTCATTTCTTATTTTATCCATTTTTGCTTTCTTTCTCCTTTTTAAATTAGTTATAATATCGTACTGCATATTTTTAACATTAGTCAATGTCATTATTTGTTCTAACCAGTGTTTTGAGGATCGGACCAGATCCAACCTACCGATAAAACCTTGGATAATTGACCATGACGGTTCGGAGGTCAAAAAACCTAGATTTACATCCAATCCTGGTTGAACCACAAAAGGTCTTACAAAACCATGGTTCAAACAGTTGATTTCGCATATTGTCATTTTTTGCATGAGATTTGAAAGCAAGTTTTGTATTTAATGAAAAATGAAAGGAGAGAGAAGATGGAGATGATGGATGTTAATCCGCCTCTTGGCAAGGTCGTGGACATGCGGATTTAACTAAATCAATTGCTAGTTGTAGAGATTGAAATACGATGGATTTTGGACAATTGGATGGATAGGCAACCAATCACGGATGGTAACCATGATTGTGCAGCCGGGATTCACCATAGTCGATGGACGAAGGCTGTTATATACTTGAAACTTGAGTTTCGATGAGTCGCAAGTCGTCCTGGATTTGCTTCAAGTCGTATGGAGTCGAGCTTCAAGCCATATGAATGATTTCTTCGAGACTTTTAGGCGGATCGGCATTAGTGGCTTGGCATAGGTGGTTCGGCCTCAATGGTGGTTCGGCACACAGAGGTGGCTTGGTGTTGTGGTTCGGTCAGGGTGGCCCGGTTACAGTGGCTCAGCATTTGGAGGTGGCTCAGCCCGAGGGTTCGGCAAATGTGGTTCAGTGGAAGTTCGTTCGGCCTGGGAGGTATGGTTCGGTCGAGGAGTGGAGAGAAGGTATGGGTCGGTCGAGATGGTGTCGTTCGATTTGGGAGGTACGATCGGTCGAGGAGCGGAGAAGAGGCATAGTTCGATCAGGACGGTGTGGCTTGGTGTGGTGGTATGGGCCAGTCAAAATGATGTGGCTCGGCATCGGTCGTTTGACATGTGTGGGTCGGCTATACTCGTTCAATTGAAGGGGGTAGGCGTACATGTGCTTCGAGTTCTAACATGAACTACTTCGGGTCAAGCGTAGGACTGCTTCGGGTCGTCACCTAGGAAGGCTCGAGTCGGCATGTACAGAACTCAGGGTCAGTTGCAATGAAGGGTGTAGGTTCGACAAAGGTCTTGATGGGCCTGTACCACTCAGGGAGTCCAGTAACTCAGGCTTTGCCTATAAATACACCACATGGGTCTCCAAAGAGGGGGATCTTCTTTTGGCTCTCTTACTTTCTCTTATCTAAGGCTAAGTCATACAGCCATTGTTGAACTTTAAATTGTAACTGCAACTGATTATTACAACAATAAAAAGGAAATTCCTGGAGTGGACGTAGGCCAGAGTTAGCCGAAGCACTATAAAATTTGTTGTTCTTAAATGCTTTTATTTTTATTTTTGTTAATCTTCATATTAATATCCTTCACATATATTCTATCTGTGAGTTGTGACTGGTACTTGGTGCTTTCGCTTGGATTTGGGTGTTAGTGACTAATTTGGACGCTAACATCTTGGTGCTTTCATTGAGAAAGCTAGCACTTAGGGATTTTGGAGCTTGTATTCTAGATTCAGAAACTTGGGAACTTGGATTCTAGAAAGCAATGGCTAGACCATCAACAAAAACAAGCAACAGACAGAAGCAACCAGGAGAGAAGTCAAGCAGCCACTTCTGGAGTTGGAGCGAATCATGCATCCATCTAACTCGGGACGAGATGCAGGTTATGATGGATTTTATGCAGGAGTAGATGATGAAAAGGCAAGAGGAGATGATGCAGCTCTTCTTAGGCAATTTGGACAATCGAGAACTGCAGGTGCTCAAGTTGTAGGAGATGTATTAGAGGGACTCAACCAGCAGGCAGATGGAGTAATTCAACAGGAGGCAGCTCCCAATCAACAAACAACCATTAACCTGTATGGACCAAGACTTGGGGGCACACCGTCGGACAATGTTGGACCAACCCATAAAGGGATATCAGGTGATGCTGTAACTCGGCACCAACAGGAACACGGGAGTACGTGACGAGGAGTATGTGCT
The DNA here is from genome assembly GCA_030765085.1 of Allium cepa. Lineage (NCBI taxonomy): Eukaryota > Viridiplantae > Streptophyta > Magnoliopsida > Asparagales > Amaryllidaceae > Allium > Allium cepa. The sequence goes on along the minus strand of CM060934.1, from coordinate 589,271,014 downwards.
AGAATTTCCGTGCGGAGTTGGGAGCAGCTAGATAGGGGGCAACCTTTGGTTGAAAACACTGGATTGGATGATATCATCAGGCAAACTATTCGCGGAGCTTTGTTAAACAGGGATTTGGAGGGAGTCAACAAAATTCTGTTTACCCGGAACATCAGGATGGCTAGGAATCCATCTGATTTCAAGCTACCCGCTATGCAAGTATAAAACGGTAAGATGGAACCCACTGACCACTTAATGAGGTACACAAGGCATTTGGAAGTGCTGGGGCATCAGAGGAGGTCATGGCCCAATGTTCCTCTACGTACTTGACCGATATAGCTGCTAAGTGGTTCAGACAGCTGGAGAATGGATCCATTGAAACATGAACAGAACTGGTGGATAAGTTCTTCAGATAGTTTCGAGTTCATATAAAAAGGCCGAAGAATGTGATGACACTGACGTCAGTTAAGTAGAGGGCAGATGAATCGCTCGGGACTTTTTAAACTCGGTTTAATGCGGCAGTTGCCTCGATGGATCGGCCAGATCTAACAATGGTTCTGATGGCGGCGGTGTTAGGAGTCAGGAATGATTCAGATTTCAAAGTATCATTGATACGGGATCAACCGCTGGATCTCGGGGAATTCTTTCACGAAGCTGAGTGATTTCTTCGACAAGATGATGCATATTTGGATATAAAGTCAAAGGAAGTAAACATGGTTAAGGATGGAGGACCATCCGGTGAAAGCTCAGGTAAAGACAAGGATAAAGGGAAGAGGAAGTGCTGAGGAGAACCGAAATTCTCTACTTACACAGGACTGAATACAACATTGGAATGGATATTCTTGGATACTTGAGACCGCCTTCCATATCGAAGGCCGGTAAGGAGGGAACCCTCAGAATGCGAAAGGGCATCAGGAAGGCACTGTCTCTTTCATGACCTGGACGGGCATGATACTTATAGTTGCTGACATCTAAAGGATATAATCGAGAAATATGTAAGGAATGGTCAGTTGCGGCAATATGTCGGAACTCGTAATGCGGCGGTGGAACAGAAGCGGCCACCACCTACCTTGAACGACGAAGGCACGAGGCCCAGGAATGGTGGCCGGTTGGCCATCAACTAATCGTGATGCTTTGGAATAAGCAACAAACTTTGGGTAAATGGCTAAATCACTTACTCATGTACGGGGTCATAGATAACCCTTAGGCATGCTTTGAGATGATGGTTTACCAAGGCGCTCTGTTTTGTGAAATCTGTTTTTTCCTTTTGGCATTGGACATTTTCTTTTTTCTACTTTTTTTTGGAGTTCGGCTTGAAATCTCGATTTTGTTGGTTTCTTGGTTCGGATTATGGTTTGGATGCATGATTTTTGATTTGGACTTTTGGTATGGATTTCTGGTTTTATGGTTTGAATCTAGGTTTCGGATTTAATTTTTATCTGGTTTTTTGGCTAAAAGGTCATCGAGTATGGACTATGCTCGGCAAGGGTCCAGAGAGACCAGGATACGGCCTAGGACTTAGGCCCTATATTATCTATCGGTTACTATTACAGGTCGTCAAGTATGGATTATACTCGGCAAGGCTTCGGAGCGACCAGGATTCGGCTTAGGACTTAAGCCACGACATTGCTTGACATAGTTCGTCAGGTATAGGTTACGCTTGTAAGAACCCGGAGAGGTTACAGATTCAGATATTGGTTACAAACAGCTAAGGATTTGGACATTGACCCGGAATGGTCCCGGATATGGATATCGACCCGGAGAGATCGTAGATATGGTTATTGGTTATTGATATGGATGGATTAGAACTCAGTTATCGAGTTCGGAGGGATGTGAAATTGGATAAGGATTTGGTTATTGGATTTGGAATCGGATATCGACTCGGAGTAGTCATGGATTTGGATAAGGATATGGCTATGGCATTCGGATTGGATAGTTTGGTATTGGATTGGATTATGAATCGGAAAGTGCGGCTACGGATAACATAGGAACTTCGGATATCAGATTTGTGGCTATTCAAAACACACCTTTCCACAGCAAGGCATGTTTTAGGGGGCAAATGTTAACCAGCCTTTTGGCAAGGCCGTGGACAGGCGGATTTAACTAAATCAATTTCTCAGTTGTCGAGATTGAAATACGATGGATTTTGATCAATTGGATCGATAGGCAACCAACCACGAATGGTAATCATGATTATGCGCTGGGATTCACCATAGTCGATGGACGAAGGCTATTGGATACTTGAAACTTGGGTTTCGATGAGTCGCAAGTCTCCCTGGATTTGCTTCAAGTCGTATGGAGTCGAACTTTGAGTTGTATGAATAATTTCTTCGAGTCTCTTAGGCGGCTCGGCATGAGTGGCTCGACATAGGTGGTTCGGCCCCAATGGTGATTCGGCACACGGAGGTGGCTCGGTGTTTTGGTTCGGTCAGGGTGGCTCGGTAATGGTGGTTCAACACTTGGAGGTGGCTCGGCTTGAGAGATCGACAAATGTGGTTCGGTGGAAGTTCGTTCGGCTTAGGAGGTATGGATCGGTCAAGAAGTGGAGAGGAGGTATGGGTCGGTCAAGATGGTGTCGTTCGGTTTGGGAGATACAGATCGGTCGAGGAGTGGAGAAGAGGTACGAATCGGTCAGGACGGTGTGTGTAACGCCCCACCTCGAAACCTACCTTAGCAAAAAAAATTAACAAGTAATCCTATCTACTAAAGCATAGAATAGGGCTAGTTAAGGGCGACCATCTATAATTTTGTCTTAAACATCTATTGAATATGTCGATAATTGCATTATAAATTTTCAACTCAAGTGTATCGACATACCCAGTAAATGCTTAATCCAAAACTATAGGTCGCTAACGGATCTATCAGAACAAAATACAATAACTGAATGTAAATCACATCACAGAACAGTAACCAACATCATATATATACATATACACTAATACACGTTCGGCACTATACAAAATGAACACAATAACGGTGGTACACGACCACACCATATACACCGAATCAAATGTAAAAACATCAGAGTATGCGGAAGAAATAAACTACTCAAGAGAAATAAGAGCCGTTAGCCAACATCAACTTCAAGCTAAGCCCATTAGATGATACCTGAAACAACTCGGTCTGACCCGAGTGAAAACACACGGGTCAGGCTAGTTAGAACTTATCATTAGTAAAGGTGATGATAAGAGATAAGGGGAAAACCATTCCATCATTACCAATGAAATGATATAGGTCATCAAGTTATCTCCAGAGTGATAGATCAATGGTTCATCATGATTGCATAAAGGAATACAATATGTATATTAGATAGACATGGTTCATCTAATTATATATATAACCGAATGAAATGGGTGAGGATATGAACCATAAAGTAAATCTTCATAAGATAATTAAAACTTCAAGAATGCATCATAAATAAAACTCATCTAATAGAAACTTCTTAATCATTATACCTCATCTCATCGGTATAAATACAAATACATCTCAAATCCATCATTAAACTCATTATAAAGATTCTTCATAATCATTTATACCTCATATCATTGGTATAAATATAAATATATCTTAAATCTATTAACAACACTCATCATAAAAGCATTACCATAATTTATATCTCATCTCATTGGTATAAATATATATAATGTCTCAAATCCATCTTGATAGAGCCCGGAAAGAATCCAAAACATCATATTCGAAATCACAAATAAAACCATGTATGTCAATAAGACTTTTTCTGACATAAGGCTATACTAAAGCATCATCATCAAAATAGTGAAATCGAAAAACCTAAAACCTCATGGAAAACAGCACGTGCATTTACATCTTGACTAGTACTACCATTATTTGGTACCATTCATCGTGATGACTTAGAGTCACATAACATCGTAACATCGTGATCATCTTGATTGACTATAGTCGGAAACATCTTGATGACACCCAGTCACAAAAACCCGAGTAATAACATCGTGATGATTGGAGTCGGGTAATAACTTCATGAACATCGTGATGACTCCAATCGAGTACTCGGTCTGTAGCACTAGTAACATCGTGAATGTGTCTCAACTTCTCGAATAGGAACCCAATAGGCGTCAACGTACGTCCCATACCATACGTTCGTACCTATTGGTTTACTAATCGTTAGTCGATGCCACATTAGAAAACCATCATAAAACATCATCGAATAAACATGGCCTCATCTCATCGGCGAGTGTAAGATACCTAACTCGTCTTATCTCTTACTTGGACGAGTTTTAAGTGACATCGAGACTTGTCTCATTTCATCGACAAGTAAAAATTCATCGTAAATATCGAAATCATCATCAATCCATCATAACAACTTGCCTCATCTCCTAGGCAAGCAAAATAACATCGTGATGGTTATTTCTAACCATAGTTGCAAATTAAAACTTAACATCAATATTGCCTCATTTCATCGGCCATCACAAAATGCATCTAGATTGGTTCGTCGTCGAATGTACTCAAAAAGTACTCAAACCAATAATCTTCACCAAAATTTGGTAATTTCTAAATCAACTCAAAATATAACTTCAAATTGGTTTCGATCGTACAAGTCCGATATTAAGCGATAAAGCAAAAATACATGTCCTATACCACATATTTTTTTTTACTAAATTGTTTAATTCTCATTCTTATACGTCAAAACTCATAAACATAGCTAAATTATATTTAAAATAATTTTTTTAGAGAAAATAGAATTCTTAAACAATCTAGAAACCATTTTAAAAGCTTTGTATAGAAAAATCCACTATTTTAAAGAGAACGTCTATTATACAAACACTTTAAAATAATGAATAATTAAAATAAAACTCTTAAAAATGCTACAAAATACTTATTTCATAAACAATAATTTATTTTTATTTAAGCAATTTTCAAGAATTTATTTATAATTAAAATCATTTAAAACCCTCAAAATACTCACATATCGGTATTAACCGTTATTTAAATTTAAATGGAATTTAAATAAAACTTTAATCTCAAACTTCTACAAATCTAAAATAATATATTCATGGACATCATTTCCATCTAATAACATCAAGTTTTAAAAAAAAGAATGCGACTGAAATCATAGAAATCGTCAGAATATCATCAAACACGGAAATTAAACACTACGTATATTTCGGTTCTACTATAAAGAGTATATATTTTCACATAGAAATCTACAAAATCTGAGAATAATTATAAAATAAAAGTTGTAGAATAAATCCTCAGGTTTCAAGAACTTCAAAATTTTCTAAATTCCGATAGGTAACAAGAAAGTTATGATCAAATTACTTTCTAGGCGAATATATAAACACTCTCTGTCAATGACAGGACAATCATAAAGATATGGATTTTTCACCATATAAACATAAAAAATACTCAAAACTCAAAACATAAAAGTTATAACCTAAATCATAAGGTTTCCGTAACTTCAAAAATTTCTAAATTCCGACTAGTAACAAGAAAGTTATGATCAAATTTCTTTCCAGGTGAATATATAAACACTCTCTGTCAATGACAGGACAGTCACAAAGATATGGATTTTTCACCTTATAAACATCATAAATAATCAAAACATAAAACTTGTATATCTCTGTCTATTCTTTACGGATCATCTAAGATTATTGAATTCCGAGTTAAAACGAAAGAGATATGCCCAATTTACTGACGGAAATTTCACAATTAAACATGCAACAAACAAAATTGAGATTTCTTACCTTGAAATCTCAATCAAAGCTAGAAAATATGAGTTTTAAAACTCACCTTTGATTTTAGATAGCAAACACCCAAATTTGTGAAGAAAGATAGGAGCTTGAACGTGAAGTCCTTTCTCTATTCTTATTTTGGTGAAGTTCTTCTTGAATTAACAGCAAAATTGAGTGGAATTGAGATTCAATTAGAGAAAGCCATTGTTTTTCTTTCTTTCTATTTACTGTACATCTTTTGTTTTGGGGAGGAAGATGAGGAAAAAAAGTAGTTTACACATATTTCATATTTTCTAGATGGTTCTAGAGAAGGTTAATAGATTCAAACCTTACCCAAATAAGCCCAAGACAAATATACTTAGAGATATTCCTATGTTATATACATATTTAACCTATTTAATCAATTCATACACTAGTTTTCTCATTTTTAACCAAACAAAATATCTACAACAAATTGTTTGCAACAAAATTTTTATTATATATAAAAAAATTATTTCGACAATAAAAAGTTATTTTTATAAATAAAACTCTATCTTTCACAATATTTTACAAATTACACCATTTTAGTGCAAAAACACTATTTTTAATGCAATAACTTAAACAAAAATTTCTTTCGGGTCAAATAAATTGCAATAAATCATTCTAACACTTTTTAATCATCGAAATATATTTTTTTCAATTAAAAATATTATTTTCCCCATATAACACAATATTACCATTTTTAGTGAAAAATCACTATTTTCATCCATTTCAACCAAATAAAATTTATTTTTAAGTCTAATGGAGTGTATTAAAATGTTTTAACATTTTTATAACATTAATACATCATTCCAATCCTAACCACACTTCTAAATTTTATTTTCTTCATATTATTCCTTTTATTTTACAATAGAAGGCTAACATTGGAATAAATTTCCAATATTACTAATTAACTAAAATTAAACCATCACAATTATTTAATTTTAATCCAAATCCAAAAATAAAGTTTTTCAAACTTTGTTTCATTCATTTACGCTTTTTTTTTTCAACCATCAAATGTTGAAATAGGCTTCAAATAAAATAATATGGCTTATTTAAATTTCAAATCCCAAATTATATTCATTTAGATATTGCTTATATAAAATAAACAATATAATCACTCATTTTATTATCCAATTCGTTTTTAAACAAAATATTAAATTATAATTTTCGTTATAATTTAATATTAACAGTAACCTTCAAAATCCCGGGTTGTTACAGACCCCCCCACTTAACAAAATTGCATCCTCACAATTTCTAGTGGAAAAAGGCTGTAAACAACACAAAAATTCAATCGAAAAAGGATAAAAGACAAGCTCAAAACTCAAACATTCATACTCTCCACATAGAATGGTAGAGAGAAACAAGAAAAAACTCACTTGGTTAATCCAATAGACCATCAAATACTAATATAGTGATTAGCAAAACATCGAATTTTCCAAGTAACTCGAAAGAATTTTGAAGATATCCCGTCTTTGAATCAAAACTCATTAAAATGCTCAACAATTAATCAATCGAAAATGATTGAATTCAAAAAAACTCTACGAGTAGAGTCCGGATCAAACTCACTTAAACCCAAACTCTAAGCAATAAAGAAGATCATCGATAAGATTTTTCGCATAAATATATGGAAAGAACATCCTCACAACAGGGTAGACACAATAGACAAGATTGATAAATCACAAGATGGCTTCTCACAAGGCTACCAAATCGAACGACCGTGAAAAATGCATGTCGTTAATAATAGCTCAAGAATAGAATATACTCAAGAACAAGGATATAATCTCGAACTATCTTTTAATCCAAGATATTTAGAATTTTTAAATCTCAACATCTTTTAAATTTTAAATCTCAATTTTCAACATTTGAAAATTTTCAAACTTTTTACTATATTACTTAGTAAGTTATTTAAAACTCAAATTAAAAGTCCAAATTTATTCTCTTACTTCAAAATTAATTTCCAAAGAAATTTGTAAATCCATAATAATATTCCTCAAAATTAATTAAGGGTTTAAATTCTCTTTACGCTTTTTATTAAACCACTTAAATAGTTTAAAAACATTCTTCAAATTCTCTTATAACTCTTCTCTCAAAACATCCAATGTATATAATATAGATTCTAAAATCTCAAAATATACTTCCAATAAAGCAAAGCTCAAAAATAATCTCATTTATATTCTCTTCTTTATAATTTAAAAATAAATAAATGGCATTGCCTCGCCATTGAGTCTCTAATAAATAAATATATCTGTTGGCTGCAGAGTTGACCGAACGATCATAACTGCCTCGCCACTCTATTACTTGTCTGTAAAATCAATGGCTGCAATTATCATTCAAAAATAAATTTAATATTTAATCTCAAATTTCTATTTTTCAAATCTTAATTTTTTTAAAACACAAATCATCATGTTTGATTGTCTCATCATAGCATTAGGAGATTCATATCGATAACGTTGATCAGGCGTATCGACTAGAACTCTTAACTACTCGACGGACAACCCAACACTCTCAAAAAAAATTTATATAAACAAAATACTACTCATGTAAATATATTCTCAAAATATTCTTTGATTTTTAAAATATCTCAAAACTCCAATTTCTCTTTTTAAAACTCATATATATATATATAGCTTCAAAAACTCAAACTAAAGAACATTTAGTGAATGCATCGAGATATTCCTAGAATACGCGATTCTCAAAATCAACAGAAGGAGACAGAGTGTTAGTCAATCTTACGATGTCATGAGCCACTCCAAAAAGTCATCAAGATACAGGATAAGCAAGATATTCTTCTCAAAGGAGATGAAGCACACAACAACAAATCATTACTTCAAACAAAGTAATGCTAAAAAGATAACACTGATTGAGTATCTGAAAAGAACACTCAGTGAAGCTGAATGATAAACTCAATCAAACTCGAACGATCTAGAAACTCACCTCATTCCTCAGTGGATATCTTCGTGGAAGGATAACCGAAGAGCTAAGAGCCAGGAATAAGGTTACCTCAACACTTGATTGCCTAATTGGATGTCAAATCAAAACGGACTCAAAAAAACTCAACAAAGTCACCATGACTGAAATTTGAGATATATCATCGACATCTCGATACTCATGAGAGAATTCAGAAACTTTGGAATCGTCATTAACATTCCAAAGTGATAGAATTAATAAACCAATCAAATTAGGATGTCTAAATAAATATAGGATCCTATAACAATAAAATGATCAAACTTTACATCAAATAATTCAATCCATCTCAAATCAGATACATCTCAAGATAGTGAGTAATAAACAAACACTCACTAAAACAACAACAAATAAAGAATTCAGAATGCTCACAACAAGCCAATCATTGTGAATCCCATCAATAGGATTCACAACTCTCAAAGGAATGCAACAAGAATGCCCAAAGAAATCAATCAGTTCCATCGATACGAACTCACTCGTATCGACAAAAATAAGAATCTAATAATCCCAAATAAGATTTTACATAAGATAAGATAACATCAAACTCAATTATGGAACACTACAGAATACAATTATATTCCTAGACATATTCCATCTCAACATATCCCAAAACTCGAAAAAGAATCAAAGCATGATTCGAAAATAAGCTCGAATAAAGGACAATGATTCACTCATATTGTACTTCGTTGTATCGTGATATACGTACTATTCTGTGTTTATTCTAATTTGTTCTGACCACAGCTCTGATACCATGCTGTACCGCCCCACCCCGAGACCCACCTTAGCAAAGAGAATTAACAAGCAGTCCTATCTACTAAAGTAGAGAATAGGGCTGGTTAAGGGCGACCATCTATAATTTTGTCTTAAACATCTATTGAATATGTCGATAATTGCATTATAATTTTTCAACTCAAGTGGAACGACATACCCAGTAAATTCTTAATCCAAAACTATAGGTGGATAACGGATCTATCAGAACAAAATACAATAACTGAATGTAAATCACATCACAGAACAGTAACCAACATCATATATATACATATACACTGATACACGTTCAGTACTATACAATATGAATACAATAACGGTGGTACACGACCACACCATATACATCGAATCAAATGTAAAAACATCAGAGTATGCGGAAGAAATAAACTACTCAAGAGAAAGAAGAGCCGTTAGCCAACATCAACTTCAAGCTAAGCCCAATAGATGATACCTGAAACAACTCGGTCTGACCCGAGTGAAAACACACGGGTCAGGCTAGTTAGAACTTATCATTAGTAAAGGTGATGATAAGAGATAAGGGGAAAACCATTCCATCATTACCAATGAAATGATATAGGTCATCAAGTTATCTCCAGAGTGATGCATCAATGTCCATCATGATTGCATAAAGGAATACAATATGTATATTAGATAGACATGGTTCATCTAATTATATATATAACCGAATGAAATGGGTGAGGATATGAACCATAAAGTAAATCTTCATAAGATAATTAAAACTTCAAGAATGCATCATAAATAAAACTCATCTAATAGAAACTTCTTAATTATTATACCTCATCTCATCGGTATAAATACAAACACATCTCAAATCCATCATTAAACTCATTATAAAGATTCTTCATAATCATTTATACCTCATATCATTGGTATAAATATAAATATATCTTAAATCTATTAACAACACTCATCATAAAAGCATTACCATAATTTATACCTCATCTCATTGGTATAAATATATATAATGTCTCAAATCCATCTTGATAGAGCCCGGAAAGAATCCAAAACATCATATTCGAAATCACAAATAAAACCATGTATGTCAATAAGACTTTTTCTTACATAAGGCTATACTAAAGCATCATCATCAAAATAGTGAAATCGAAAAACCTAAAACCTCATGGAAAACAGCACGTGCATTTACATCTTGACTAGTACTACCATTATTTGGTACCATTCATCGTGATGACTTAGGGTCACATAGCATCATAACATCGTGATCATCTTGATTGACTATAGTCGGAAACATCTTGATGACACCCAGTCATAAAAACCCGAGTAATAACATCGTGATGATTGGAGTCGGGTAATAACTTCATGAACATCGTGATGACTCCAATCGAGTACTCGGTCTGTAGCACTAGTAACATCATGAATGTGTCTCAACTTTTCGAATAGGAACCCAATAGGCGTCAACGTACGTCCCATACCATACGTTCGTACCTATTGGTTTACTAATCGTTAGTCGATGCCACATTAGAAAACCATCATAAAACATCATCAAATAAACATTGCCTCATCTCATCGGCGAGTGTAAGATACCTAACTCGTCTTATCTCTTACTTGGACGAGTTTTAAGTGACATCGAGACTTGTCTCATTTCATCGACAAGTAAAAATTCATCGTAAATATCGAAATCATCATCAATCCATCATAACAACTTGCCTCATCTCCTAGGAAAGTAAAAGAACATCTTGATGGTTATTTCTAACCATAGTTGCAAATTAAAACTTAACATCAATATTGCCTCATTTCATCGGTCATCACAAAATGCATCTAGATTGGTTCGTCGTCGAATGTACTCAAAAAGTAATTCTCAAACCAATAATCTTCACCAAAATTTCGTAATTTCTAAATCAACTCAAAATAACACTTCAAATTGGTTTCGATCGTGCAAGTCCGATATTAAGCGATAAAGCAAAAATACACGTCCTATACCACATATTTTTTTTTTTACTAAAATGTTTAATTCTCATTCTTATACGTCAAAACTCATAAACATAGCTAAATTATATTTAAAATAATTTTTTTAGAGAAAATAGAATTCTTAAACAATCTAGAAACCATTTTAAAAGCTTTGTACAGAAAAATCCACTATTTTAAAGAGAACGTCTATTATACAAACACTTTAAAATAATGAATAATTAACAAAAAAAAATCTCTTAAAAATTCTACAAAATACTTATTTCATAAACAATAATTTATTTTTATTTAAGAAATTTTCAAGTATTTATTTGAAATTAAAATCATTTAAAACCCTCAAAATACTCACATATCGGTATTAACCGTTATTTAAATTTAAATGGAATTTAAATAAAACTTTAATCTCAGACTTCTTCAAATCTAAGATAATATATTCATGGACATCATTTCCATCTAATAACATCAAGTTTTAAAAAAAAAGAACGCGACTAAAATCATAGAAATCGTCAGAATATCATCAAACACGGAAATTGAACACAACGTATATTTCGGTTCTACTATAAAGAATATATATTTTCACATAGAAATCTACAAAATCTGAGAATAATTATAAAATAAAAGTTGTAGAATAAATCCTCAGGTTTTCAGAACTTCACAATTTTCTAAATTCCGATAGGTAACAAGAAAGTTATGATCAAATTACTTTCTAGGTGAATATATAAACACTCTCTGTCAATGACAGGACAGTCATCAAGATATGGATTTTTCACCATATAAACATAAAAAATACTCAAAACATCAAAGTTATAGCCTAAATCATAAGGTTTCCAGAACTTCAAAAATTTCTAAATTCCGATTGGTAACAAGAAAGTTATGATCAAATTTCTTTCCAGGTGAATATATAAACACTCTCTGTCAATGATAGGACAGTCACAAAGATATGGATTTTTCACCTTATAAACATCAGAAATAATCAAAACATAAAACTTGTATATCTCTGTCTATGCTTTCCAGATCATCTAAGATTATTGAATTCCGAGTTAAAACGAAAGAGATATGTCCAATTTACTGACGGAAATTTCACAATTAAACATGCAACAAACAAAATTGAGATTTCTTACATTGAAATCTCAATCAAAGCTAGAAAATGTGAGTTTTAAAACTCACCTTTTATTTTAGATAGCAAACATCCAAATTTGTGAAGAAAGATAGGAGCTTGAAGGTGATTCCTTTCTCTATTCTTATTTTGGTAAAGTTCTTCTTGAATTAACAGCAAAATTGAGTGGAATTGAGATTCAATTAGAGAAAGCCATTGTTTTTCTTTCTTTCTATTTACTGTATCTTTTGTTGTGGGGAGGAAGATGAGGAAAAAAAAAGTAGTTTACACATATTTCATATTTTCTAGATGGTTCTAGAGAAGGTTAATGGATTCAAACATTACCCAAATAAGCCCAAGACAAATATACTTAGAGATATTCCTATGTTATATACATATTTAACCTATTTAATCAATTCATACACTAGTTTTCTCATTTTTAACCAAACAAAATATCTACAACAAATTGTTTGCAACAAAATTTTTATTATATAAGAAAAAAATTATTTCGACAATAAAAAGTTATGTTTATAAATAAAACTCTATCTTTCACAATATTTTACAAATTACATCATTTTAATGCAAAAACACTATTTTTAATGCAATAACTTAAACAAAAATTTCTTTCGGGTCAAATAAATTGCAATAAATCATTCTAACAATTTTTAATCATCAAAATATATTTTTTTCCAATTAAAAAATATCATTTTCCCCATATAACACAATATTACCAATATTACCATTTTTAGTGAAAAATCACTATTTTCATCCATTTCAACCAAATAAAATTTATTTTTAAGTCTAATGAAGTGTATTAAAATGTTTTAACATTTTTATAACATTAATACATCATTCCAAGCCTAATCACACTTCTAAATTTTATTTTCTTCATATTATTCCTTTTATTTTACAATAGAAGGCTAACATTGGAATAAATTTCCAATATTACTAATTAACTAAAATTAAACCATCACAATTATTTATTTTCAATCCAAATCCAAAAATAAAAATTTTCAAACTTTGTTTCATTCATTTACACTTTTTTTATTCAACCATCAAATGTTGAAATAGGCTTCAAATAAAATAATATGGCTTATTTCAATTTCAAATCCCAAATTATATTCATCAAGATATTGCTTATATAAAATAAACAATATAATCACTCATTTTATTATCCAATTCGTTTTTAAACAAAATATTAAATTATAATTTTCGTTATAATTTAATATTAACAGTAACCTTCAAAATCTCGGGTTGTTACAGTGTGGCTCCGTATGGCGGTTTGGTCGGTCAGAATGATGTGGCTCGGCGTAGGTCGTTCGGCATGTGTGGGTCGGCTATACTCGTTCGATTGAAGGGGGTCGACGCATATGTGCTTCGAGTTCTAACATGAACTACTTCGGGTCAAGCGTTGGACCGCTTCGGGCTGTCACCTAGGAAGGCTCGGGTCAACATGTACAGAACTCAGGGTCAGTTGCAATGAAGGGTGTAGATTCGACAAAGGTCTTGATGGGCCTGTACCACTCAGAGAGTCCAGTAACTCAGGCTTTGACTATAAATACACCATCTGGGTCTCCAAAGAGGAGGATCTTCTTTCGGCTCTCTTACTTTCTCTTATCTAAGGCTAAGGCATCCAGCCATTGTTGAACTTTGGATTGTAACTGTAATCGATTATTACAGCAATAAAAAGGAAATTTCTGGAGTGGACGTAGGCCGGAGTTAGCCGAACCCCTATAAAATATGTTGTTCTTTATTGCTTTCATTTTAATTTTTGTTATTCTTTATATTAATATTCTCCACATATATTCTATCTGTGAGCAGTGACTGGTACTTGGTTCTTTCGCTTGGATTTGGGTGTTAGTGGTCATTTTGGACGCTAACAATGGATAAGCCATGATAAAAGCAATTTTGCCTTTATATCTACATTGTTTGTTATTCATTTTGCCCCTTTTTTAATTAAATTTTGTGCATTTGCTTCAAGATATGTACAAAAATCAACTAACACGGTTACGACGGTTTGATCGATATAATCCTTGGATCCACGGGTCTGGTATTTAAAACTATGGTTCTGACCCTATCAGTATCAACCCAGTCCAATCTGACATCGCTTAGAGTCATTCATGATATAAATTTTGAGTACACATATAGTGGACTGCACAAAATCTGATTAAAAGATTTGATTCATTTGAAGAACAAATTAGACCAAAACTGGCAGACCCAAACTCATTAGGATCCTTATCAAGGCCTAATTGACACTACTTTACGCAATATAATTAGCAGCAATGATACGATTAGAGCAAACCCAGTCTCCATGACAATCGCATTAATTCTTTTACACATTACCGCGTCATCAATTATTCGAATAGCAATAGTTTCATTTTCTTCACGTCAAGAAGATTCCTGATTTTGTGTACTCTTATATGGCATGCAATACTGACACATCACCTAACTCTCAGACCGGACAATATGGCTCAGCCCTCTGTGCATTTATATGCTAACCACAAACCTTGAATTTTTATCCATAATACATATGAACAAACTTATTGACTTTGCCTCATGTTTCTATGGCACTCAAGGAAAATTCAAAACTGTGGCACATGCACTGACGGATCTACATGAAAGACGAGTGTTGCCCATACTCATTTTTTCAATATCCATAGTAAAATACAAAATAAATGTATTATAAAGAAGCCAACATTTTTCTTTCTATTTATATACATCCACGCCCATAGTGTTTTTGAATTCCCATGTATTCTAATTGTTTTTTAGAAGTACTAAACAATGTCCATTAGCGCATATAAAAAGAGTCGGTATTATTTAAGAGAGACATGCTTCATATAGCATGTTTTCATAAGTAACCTCTTCTTAAATTTCTTGATCATATGTCCATGATCCCTACGAAATACCTTCTAGCTACATTAATTAAGGGTAAACTTAAAACATCTTAATTCTAAGCTAGAAATAGGAAGGAACAAAAAATAATAATTACAAGTCTCAAATTAACATGTGGTGGAATGGGGAAAGGGATTGAAGAAGTGTGGCTTTGCAAACGGTCCGGACTTTCCTTTGTTGCCTGCATTGGCGACTCTCTCTGAGCAGGAAGGACACATTGTCAATGTTGTCAGTGGAGGTTGTGGAGATACTTTTATCGATCGAAGCTCATTGATTTCTTTGTGCAGCCTTCGATTTTCTTCACTTAGACTCTCATAACACCTCTTCAGATATTCACAGTCTGTTTCTGTTTTCTTCAGTTTTGTCCTAATTATTGTCAATTATAGCTCCGCATTACCCACGAATATATGGACATACAAAAAAATAAAATAAAGGGTTGATGAGCGGTCAGCTTATCGCTTCTAGTAAGCAGGCACTTGTGTGGGCTCAATTGCTGTTGATCACTGAATTTATGTTAAACTCTTAATAATCAACTGCAACCTTCAAAAATGATAAGCAGACTGCTCACCAACACTTCTCTAGAATATAGGCACAACATTCACAGTGTGTTTCAGTTTTCTTCATTTTTCAAATATTCATGTTAATAGTTGGATTTGCAGGATAAGTATGATAGTTTGATTATATTTGAAGGTGTGCCATGAAGTTATAATCAATCTAATAATTAGAAGATCAAACTGTGGTGCAAACCTCGCTCTTCTATTCTGGAACCAAACTTCAACTTGCCTTGGTCTTAAATTCAGTTGTTTAGCTAAAGCTTGCTTTTGCTTCTAGATCCATCAATCAAAAAGCAAAATCATATTCGGCAATAACATAAATGAAATCATTTCAAAATAAATCATGCCATAATAATACTCACAGGATTAAGAGTACTATGTTCCTTGAATCTCTCTTCCAAAAGAGCTGATTGTTCTTTAGTTAACCTAAGCTTTTTCTTTGCATTTCCATCTTCCTCGTCATTATTTGACCTTGAAGGAACTACTGATCTTTCGTTTACTTCAACTTCGTCGTCTTTTTCAATCTTAATATTCGAAAATGAAGAAGAATCAGAGATGCTTAAAGTTAGAGATGGCTCTAGGGGAACTTGTCGACGGCGATGTTGGGTTGTATGCGATGATTCTATCTGTGATCCTAAACAAAGATCAAGGCTATGATATCCATCCATAGTCAAGTATTTCTTTGAACTTATGAAGGAAAGATAGGTGGAGAACGCTTCTTTATAATGAGAGAGAAATAGATTATGATTGATAATTAGATATTCAAAGAAAGATTGGTATGTTTACTATTAGAAGAAAAGAATTGAAGGTACGAGCTTTATGAAGAGCTTGGAATACCAAAAAGACTACAAAGGTTGACAAATATAAGAGAATAACTTATGTGGGCTCTTAGTATTAAAGGAAAACACATCAAGGGTGTGATTTGCCTCTCTTCATTCAACTCCTTAAAATACTGTGATGTCTATGATTATTTGTCATAGTGAGAGCAGATGACTATGATTGCTAGGAAAGTAAAAGGAAATATATAATAGTTTCATTAGCATATTTGGTTTCCTGTATATTTTATTAAAAAGGGAAGGGATGTTTAACTAGGTTCATCTATACGTATGGACCATATTATTCTGCGTCAAACTTTAGAAACATATTAAATGAATCTTTTCAAGAGTGTTACATATGAGATAAATAACCGATTGACAGTATAAGGGAGAAAGATCATGCTCGATTGGTGCTTATTATGAAAAACACAATAAGTATGTGACTGTTGTTGAAATTCACTACTCAACAACCCATTCTTATTGATTCAGCTTATTATATATCTACTTATGGCACTTTTCCATCTTCCTCCCTTTGTATTGGTACAACTTTTTTCTAATTCTCTTTTTGCAATTTTCTACATTGTCTTAATCAGGCAGAAGTAGGATTTTATATGCCATCATGATTGAATTGGCTTTATCAACATATGTACATAAGAAATTATGTTATGTACACCAACAGGTGACCAACCAAACATCAAAGGTCCACACCAATAAGCCCATGGCAGTTTGTAATTACTCTATTTGTATTAAATTATTGTTGGACGAAGCAACTAAATTTTTGTTAGATTGCTGTGACTTAAAATCATAGTCCAAGTGTATGCTAATGATAGTTAGATTACTAGAGGGTGCCGAAGTTGGTATTAGTTTATATACACACGTACCCCAAAACTTGATTGGTTGTTATAAAATCTTAATTTGCTCAACTTTGTGATTAAAAATTCACTGTAACTGGTCAAGTTTGAATCAATGACCAATAAATTAGTGTGTTAGAAACTTAACAGCAAGTTATTAGCCGCCAACAATGCCACTTATTTATCAATACGAATATGTAATGGGTTTCTTTTTTGTGTGCTGATATTGACATCCGAAATTATGCTTCTACCTATAAAAAAAATCTTAATATGTATCATTCTTTTTTTATATGCTACTTAACCCTTAACACCAAACGGTCTTAAACAACCATGTATTTCTAATTTTCATCGGTCATTAACTATCGTACGCTGCAAAACAGCCATGCAATTTTTGACATCCCGCGGTCATTACTATCGTACGGTGATAAACAACCGAACATGAGTGTTTATTTGATAAAACAAAATAATGAATGGTATTAGTAAGTCCGTAAACAGAGTTTGTATGGCTAGGTAGGCAGAATAGATTTTCTCACTGTCTTAGGCTGCCTTATTAATGCAGTCTTTTTTACAGTTTGAAACATGAAACAAAACCAATCAATTGAAATGTTGTTCCCAGTGATACCTTGTTTAATATGTATTTTGGCCCATGTTGTAAAAAAAATAAAAAATAAAAAGATAAAATAAAAAAAAACCATCGTTATCAAATGTCGGTTATACTTGTATGAATGTTATGTATCTGTGGAGCCAATGTTTGCAGTTCAAATATGTATATTAAAAAAACAGAAACTTGGAAAAAAGACGGAAAATAATAAAGAATTGAAAAATATTTTCTTTTACAAATAGAGATGTGAACAGAATTTGCTAGCTGTCTAAACTGCTCAGGATAAATCGTTAAGTCCCCATAACCAATAGGACTAAAAAAACTTTCAGTGTACTACATGTCACTCCCTGTTCCAACACGATTCGAAACTGCTACCCACAAACCATGGTATCATTGTATTAGTGTCGCAAATCCATACATAGATGTTCAGAATTCAAATCACTGAGTACACTATTTTAAGCAGAAGTGATATCATACGATTCATGACTTCTTACAACATGCTACAATGAAATCCTAATTTTAACCAGTCACATTTTGGTAGATGTTATTTTCATGCCAAATACCCTTTTATACTGGAATATAGCGTGAGTAGATCCTTGAAATTTGTATGCTACTGGGGAAAAATTGCATGTAATATCAATTTTATTCCGAATACCGGTGAAAGCCTACGTGGGATCGGATATAGGTGAAAAAATATAACAAATAACTTAATTTAGCACAATATAATCAAATACGGGCAAAATTGGAATAAACATAAAGCAAATATGATACAGAGTTTTATAACGGTTTCATTGTCAATGTGATGGCGTATATCTACTTTGAAGGAAATGAATTTTATCAATAATTTCGGAGAAAAATAATAAAAAATTGATACGCCTTTTTGTTAATGGAGGCTCGATACAAGAATAAAGAAGAATTAGAACACAAGGATGACGATCTCTAATAGATGACTAAATTTATATAAATATCAATACATGAGGTTGAAGAAATTGATTTATATTAATATATCAGTATCACGTTAATTCACCCCTTCATTGAGAAAAACATAAGTTATAGTCTTCAGTTTCTTTCAATATGTGTGCATTCGATAGAATGCATTTATTAATAAATTGATTAGGGAATCAATTAATTACCTTCATTTCTCAAATTCATTTCTTTCTAAGTAAATAATTGCTTGTTTTTTCTTTAACGCAATTAAAGAGAATTTATATTCTCTATCGTATGTTTGAGTCACAATTTCAACACACCACCTTGACTACATACATACATATACATACAAACATACATACATACATACATATGCATCTATATATATATATATATATATATATAATATATTGACCCAAAAAGTGGACCAACACCCTGATTTAGATTTGTAAGCACCAGCTCTGTATTCACAGAGCAATATAACATATCACAGAAGTAGAAAAAAGCAATAAAGGAGAAGAGACATAAGATTTTTATAGTGGTTCGGCTGTTAACTATGCCTATGTCCACTTTATATTTTTATTATAAGTTGACTGCTACCACAGAGATTGTTTGATTATAAACCTTTAGCTAATCCTAAGTTGAATTGGATCTCCAGAGTTAGAATCTACCGGAGAATCATGGTATATTCCTTTTAAGATCGTTGCGTGGAAAGTTGGAGGTGAAGAAGAGTTCCAGCCCAGCTTGAGCAGTTAGTTTTCAGAAGCCCTTTTATGTTGCAGGAGGCAAGCTATTTATAGAGGTTGGAGGCCTCCTGGGTTAGGTCCATTTTCAGGTCTCAAGCAAGGTGCAGGCGACCCGAGATGATGTAGTTGTCGAAAATTGATGAATCCATGGGTCGCTGGCGACCCATAGACTTAGTCGATTTTCGCTCGCCGAACTCCTCTTCCTTTAGGCGCTTTTCGTACGTTTGTTCCTGGTCTTCAAGGAGTACATTGGCTGTTAGGAAATCAAATCTACGGTTTCGATGACAATAACTATATAATAGAAATCGAATATGCATGTATATTTCTATTTACAGGTAATTGCTACAGTAACATCACCAGAGAAACAAGAACGAAGCTCAAAGAACATTACAAGAGACGAAAAGTCGATAGGATCAATAGAGTAATAACACAGATGCACAAAAAGCAACATGCACAGGATCAGACGTCTGGGTGCATTAGCCAGAAGTCTGAATAAATCCTCTGGATTACCACCTAGACAGAATCAGACGTCTGGTTAATGTACTCAGACGTCTGAAAGGCTACTATATACAAAAAAATATGGAGCCAGACGTCTGAGACATATTCCAGACGTTTGAAACTGAACTCGGATTTTGAAATTCAAATAACAAATGCCGCACTTGAAAAAACATCTTCGCTTCTTTCCGCTGCAACTCTTCATCACCATCAGAAGTGACCATAGAACACTTGTTAATGGATGCAACTACTCAAGAAATCTCTATAACACTATAAATAACATCATGAATCAAAGAGAAGAATTCACCTTACTTACTTGTGCTCTTTACTCTTATACTCTAATATATTCTTGATCTCTAGCAATCATATATTTGTATTCCACTCTTACATATATACAGAACTCCTCAATCAATATCCTTTAGATATATATATCGGAAGCATTTGTACTTAATAGTCAATATTCGTGTTATAAGAACACATATTTGACAAGAACAAGCTATTGTAACCAAGCATATTCCTTCAGGCGAAGTGAGAGTGTTTGATAGTCAATTCTGAAGGGAAGCTTTGGTACTGGACGTAGGACGGGAGGTCCGAACCAAAATAAAATCCTGGTGTGCTTAGTTTATATTTTACTGGATTGACATTATAATTAGTTACATCATATAGTTAGTCACATATACTTGCATATACACTACACGATCCGTGCTATAGACTTTCAATTGGTATCAGAGCAAGGTTTGATCAAAGTACAGTAACACATTTTTGAATCATTTTAAAATGGCAAGTATTTTTCAAGAAGGACAATCCACAGCACGGCCCCCACTTTTTAATGGCTCTAACTATGCATATTGGTCAACACGTATGAGAATTTTTATGGAAGCTAATGGTCTAGAAATTTGGTCAACCACTCAAGATAAATATGAAACATCTACTACTGCTATGAACACATGGACTGATGCATAAAAAATAGCAGCTTCTAATAATGCCAAAGCTATGAATGTTTTATTTTTTCTTACTAGACAAAAATGAATTCTCACGTGTCATGCTATGTAACACTGCATTTGATATTGGGTGCACTTTACAAGTCACACACGAAGGCACAAATAAAGTTAAACAAACCAAGATTTTAATTTTATAAAATCAATTCTCATCATTTAAAATGAAACAAAATGAATCTATAGTAGATAAATACTCTAGATTTCAAACCATACAACATGATTTAATGGCGCTTGGAGTCAAATTTACAAATTTTAGTCTAGTATCTAGAATACTCAATTCTTTAATTCTAGAGTGGGAAAGAAAAGTATTAGCTATCGAAGAATCTAATAATCTTTCAGCACTCTTAGTTGAAAAATAGATTGGAAATTTAATGTCCTATGAAGCTAATTTGCAGGCACGAAAAGAACTAAATTCGAAAAAGAAGAACATAGCATTCCCAGCAACAAATGAAGAATCCGACTTAGGCGAAGAAGAAATTGAATTTATTGCCAAAAATTACAACAAATTCAAGAAGTTTAGGAAAATGATTAAATTTCAGAAAGGAAATCAATCTCATCGAATCAAACATCAATCAAATGTTATGAATGCGATCAATTTGAACATATGAAGAAAGACTGCCCCAAGCACAATAATGATAAGAAGAAGAACAAATTTGAAAAACTCAAAAAGAAGAAGGCTTTTAAAGTAACAAGGGATGAATCATATTCTTCATCATCTGAAAGTGATAGCGACAGTGAAGGAGAACAAGCTAATGTGTGTTTTATGGCACAAACTGATGAGGTATGTCCCGAACTTAGCTATGATGAATTATTAGAACTTAGCATGGAATTAGATGATAAATTTAGACAAATTAAAAAATTGAACAAAGAATATATAGTTAAAATAAATAGATTAGAACTTGAAGTAGGAATGTTAAAAGATGAAAAAATTATCTTAGAAGAAGAACTAGAATTATCTCAAGAAAAAATTAAAAATAATTTGATAGAAAGTGAGGCTATTGCTATTGATTTTGATAACACTAAAATAATAAAGGATAATTTGTTAAAAGAAAATGTCGACTTGAAAAGCAATATTGAAACATTGAAAATTGAAAATTTAGAATTAAAAGAAAAATTAGATAAAATTACAAATAATGTGTCAAAATTTAATAAAGGAAAACAAGATTTGAAAAATCTTATCAAGACCTCAAAAGCATCAGGTAATAGAAATGGAATAGGATTTAAAAATACTCCCAAACAAAAAAGAAATGATGCTAAGAATTATAGTTATAAATAGACTAAAAGTTTACCTACGTCTAATATGAATACTAAAAATATGAAAATTTGGATTCCTAAGACAAATAATAATTTGATTAGACAAAAACATATCAATAATTTCTTAGAGAATGTAGTCTGTAATAAAAATTATATTTATAAAGGCACCAAACCATCTTGGGTATGGCTACCTTCTTCTAACATCTAGGACCCTAACAAATATATGGGTACCAATTAAAACATCTTTTATTTTGCAGGTACCCAAAATAAAAAATAAGGAGAAATGGATACTAGATAGCCGATGCTCCAAGCATATGACCGGAAATTCAAAAATGTTATCAAATATAACATACATCGATGGTGGAACGGTAACCTTTGGAGATAATTCAAAAGGATATGTCGTGGGCATTGGAGAAGTCATCAACTCTGGTATTTCTAACTCTCCTATTATTACAAATGTTTTATTAGTGGAAAATTTAAAACTCAACCTACTAAGTATTAGTCAATTATGCGATAAAGGTTTTCAAATAAATTTTAAAAAAGATAGATGTAATATTGTCGATAATAACAAACAACTTGTATTTGAAGGTTTTAGAAACAAAAATATTTATGTATTAAACATGAATACAAATAAAAATTCAAATTTATGTTTAACCGCCAAACATGATGATCCATGATTATGGCATAAACGATTCTGTCATATCAATTTTAAATATATTAATAAATTGGAAAAATATGAGCTAGTTATAGGTTTACCTAAAATAAATTATAAAGTAGAAAACTTATGTGACGATTGTAAAATTGGAAAACTAAAGAAAAGTTCTTTTAAATCTAAAACTAATATTTCTACAAAACAACCATTAGAATTATTGCATTTAGATTTATTTGGTCCAACTCAAATACGATCTATAAATCACAACAAATATGTTTCGTAATAGTTGATGATTTTTCAAAATATACATGGACTTTATTTTTAAAACATAAAAGTGATACCTTTGGTATGTTTAAAATATTTGCTAAAAGAATTAAAACACAAATGGATTTGAAAATTAAAAATATTCGAAGTGATCACGGTGGAGAATTCGAAAGTGATCTTTTCACTAATTTTTGCAATAAGAAATGAATAAGTCATAATTTTTCTTTTGCTCGCACATCTCAAGAAAATGGTATAGTAGAAAGAAAAAATCGTATGTTACAAGAATGTGCACGAACACTACTAAATAGTAGTCGCCTTCCAAAACATTTTTGGACAGAAGCTATTGCCACAGCTTGTTATGTATTAAATCGATTAACTATACGTCCTATGACTAAACAAACTTGTTTTGAAATATTTTTTGGAAGAAAACCTAAAGTATCATACTTTGAAACTTTCGGATCAAAATGTTTTATATTAAATACACAAGACAATTTAGGAAAATTTGATCCGAAGTTCGATGAAGGAATATTTGTTGGATATTCGGATCGCAGCAAAGCATGTAGGATTTTTAATAAACGAAATAATACTATTGAAGAAAGTTTACACGTTTCATTCGACAAAAATTTTCTTAACCATCATACAAGTGATGATGAATAAATAATTCCAATAACAAATACAACAAACTCTATTTATAATGAGACAAATGTGCAAAACAATACTTTGATATCATCACCTAGAATTCTTAAGAATCATCCAAAAATAATATCATTGGAGATCTCAATTCTAGAGTAACTAGAAATCAACTTAATCAAATAAGCCATATAGCATTTGTGTCAAATTTTGAACCAAAAAATTATAAAGAAGCCTCAAATGATAATTCTTGCATAATAGCCATGCAAGAGGAATTAAATCAATTTGAACATAATAATATTTGGGAATTAGTACCAAGACCAAAAGATCAATCGGTTGTAGGAACAAAGCAGATAAAAACGAAAATATTATTAGAAATAAAGCACGTTTAGTTGCTCAAGGCTATAATCAAGACGAGGGTATCGATTATGATGAAACATTTGCTCCAGTAGCAAGATTGGAGGTCATTCGTACATTACTCGCCTTTGCAACTCATCACAATTTTAAACTATTTCAAATGGATGTAAAAAGTGCTTTTCTAAATGGTTTTATTAAAGAAAATGTATATGTGGAACAACCTCCATTATTTGTTCACGAAAAATATCCCGACCATGTTTTTAAGTTACACAAGGCATTATATGATTAAAACAAGCTTCTCGTGCATGGTACGAACATCTTAAACATTACTTAATTACATGTGGTTTTCAAATAGGCAAAATCGACACAATCTTGTTTATTAAATGAGAAAATAATGATATTCTACTAGTATAAATTTACGCTGATGATATTATATTTGGTTCAACCAACGAAAATCTATGTGATCAATTTTCAAATACTATGAAAAATGAATTTGAAATGTCACATATGGGAGAATTGAATTTCTTCTTAGGTCTAAAAATAAAACAACTTGAAAATGGTATTTTTATTTATCAAGAAAAATATTGTAATGATCTATTACGTCAATTTGAAATGGATAAAACTTCGAGCAAACCAACACCAATGAGTACTACTGTTCACTTAGAAAAGGATGATAACGGAAAGGATTTTGATAAAAAATTATATCGTAGCTTGATTGGTTCTTTCCTTTATTTAACGGCTAGTCGACCCAATATTATGATGAGCGTTTGTCTTTGTGCTCGATTTCAAGCAAAACCAAAAGAATCTAACCTAAGAGCTGTTAAACGTATTTTACAATATATATCTAGTACTAGAGATTATGGTTTGTTTTACCCTAAAGGATCATCATTTGAACTAGTTTCATATAGCGATGCGGATTTCGGTGGATGTAGAATAGATCATAAGAGTACTAGTAGAACATGTCACTTTATTAGACAATCATTAGCTTTATGGTTTAGCAAAAAGAAAAATTGCGTTTCTTTATCTACTTGCGAAGCCGAATATATCTCAGCAGCTCTAGCATGTACACAAGTGATATACATGCAACAAACACTTACGAATTTTGGCAAAATTATCAATAAATCTCCAATATATTGTGATAACACGACTGCGATAAATTTATCAGAAAACCCTGTCAATCACCCATGAACTAAGCATATAGATATACGATATCATTTTTTATGAGACAATGTTGAAAAAGGAACTATTTCATTTGAATACGTAAATACCGAAAATCAAATAGCGGACATCTTTACAAAACCACTAAATGAAAAAACTTTTATTAAACTCCGACGTGATTTAGGATTTCGCTCTCTTCGTGATTTGCTCACTTAATACTCACTTCTTCTTTTAGGCTATGATTAGCCATCAGTTTTTCTATCCAAAAATTGTAATTAAATTCTACACCTTTGTTTTCTTTTAAGTTAGATAGTTTTTTTTTACAAATTTTTTATAAATAATTGTTTAAACTTCTATATAAACAGTTATACAACAAATATATATATATATATATATATATAATATACACAATTCATATTTTTTGGGAAACAAAATATAGTCATGTCTTCTGAAAATTCTTATATATCCATCTTGACACCTATGACGGATAGCTCGGCTGATACACCACAATGGCTTCCTACACCCACACCAAATCAGGAACCAATGTACAGGTGGTCCTTATATCACACGGGATTCACTCCTGATAGCAAGAAGACCAAACGATCTCTATTTGTCTCCCCTAATACAAAGGAGAAAATTGATGAAATTCATCATATCAAAAACAACAAATAGATCTGCAAAGAGAACTATATTTTGAACAAAAAGTCACAGCACGTCGGCTAAGCTTTTTGGAGCAAGTAGCGATGAAGTTTTGTACGTCACGGAAGAAAGATGTACATGAACCACTTCCAAAGCCCTATAGTTCTTTGGATCCCTCTTCTTCTTATCGTACCCCTTTGGATCCTTCACCAAGACGATTCTCTGGCTCCCCGAGAACCCACAAACGTGGAAATATATGATTTCCACTTAAATCATGGAGGAATAACGAGTCAGAAGATCGTAAAACTCCATCGCCATCTAAATAAATTATATATTTTTTATTGTGTGTATATCTATTCTTATTTGTTATTTTGTTTCACATAAATAATACTACGTTTTGTTTTAAAAAAATAGAGAATCGAGAAACAAGAAAAACCATTAAATTTTAGGCTATTTTTAGAAAAATTGCCTATTTTAGACATCTGGATATGGACCTCAGATGTCTGACACTCTGATATACCTCTATTTTTTTAGCACTGTGCATATGTCAGACGTCTGTTATATCCCCCCAGATGTCTAAAAATTTGCTCTACCTCCTCGAAATTAAAATCAGACGTTTGAAATTCGATCCAGACGTCTGAGTTATGTCTCTGCCACCAAGTTTTAAAAACTTGATCTATTTTAGACGTTTGATATTTTACCCAGACGTTTGAAAAACCTCTCTTACTATCAAATTTTACAAATTCGATCAAACTAGACGTCTAGCACATAAAACAGACGTCTGAACTTATCTACTGTATTCGATTTAGGGCAAACCAAACGTCTGATTTAGCATCCAGACGTCTAAAATTCAATCGACACTTTATAATCACCCGATAACGTTATTTTTTACTTTCATCTCAAATTTTTTTTCATCTGCGATTTCTCCATTGACAATTTTCCTCGCAAAATCATCTTTTTTTGCTAGCTCAATTCACAATGCCTCCTAGAACCAAAATTCCCAAGATATCCAAACGAAAACAAGACCAACCAACATCATCCTTAAATCCTCAAGTTTGCTCGGATGATCAAATCGAAATATGGATGAATAGAGCATCTCACTCAATCAAGAGATACGAAGATATACAAAAGAAAAGGCTTCACATAGGTCCATTCTATAATCTACTTAAATTTTCAATGTATGATCTGGATGAAATGTGTGAGAATGCCGGACTAGAAACATTGATTTCGTTTAGTCCTAATGATATCCAAATCGATCAATTGGCAATATTTATTTTCTATGCAAATTTGGATAGCACTTCAGTATGGAACACTGAAGATGAAGATAATTGGCTATGGTCTAGCGTGTATGGCAACACGATTAGACTTACTGCTGGCATAATTGGTAGAACACTAGGATGTTCTGACACGGGCGAAGATTTATACAACATTCCCAATATGCGCTTCAAGCCTAGGAATAGTATGACCCATCAATTAGGAAGATGAAATGCCAAAATTTGCTTCTAAATATCTATGTCCAAAAGCACGACTTCTTACTCGAATGATAATAAATACCATCGTTCCACGTATGGGAAGCCAAGAGCAAATAACCGAGTTAAAGCACAAAGCCTTATACGCTCTATTTAGTGGAACAAGGGTGAATTGGGCTAAATTTATCTTTGATGAGCTCAAACATTTTTGGACTCGATCACGGCCGTCAATTATCTACCCTATGTATATTATGAGACTTCTTCGTGCACACAACATCCCTTCCTACTTATCGACTTTTGAAGAAATCTCTCCAAAATATGCTTCCACCAAGTTCACTCACTTATGCACTTACCCGAGATTCCCCCAGAGTTTATATCCTTCGAAGATTGGAAGCATAATCGTCAAACCAGACAATTTGAGCCTCCACCTCAACCACAAAATGAACCATCTCAAGAGGAGGAACAACATCGAGAAGCAACTCCACCTCCTCCTACACCATTTGATTATCCAGGCCAAGGTGAGAATTTAGAGACTCGAACAGATACAAATACAAATGAATGCGTTCGAGATCTCACCCTTCGCAATCAACATATATTATCTCAAAGTCAAAAACTTTTGTCTAAGCGTATTGATAACTTCGAAACATCGTTTGCTACACGCCGAGCAACGGTTGAAGAATCACTTTCAACTGTCCTATCGGTTCTGAAAGAAGTACTTCAACGGGTTCACGGTCCAACACCGCCTTCTGAAGATTGGCCAACCCCGGTACCTTCTCCTCCCGCAAAACATTTCTAACTTTCTAAGGACGAACCTCTCAAACAAGCTTTGACATCTCCTACAAAGCCTAGCACTTCTCAAAAAGAAGAAATAGAGGATGATCAAGAAAAAGATTCTCCGAAGGAATCATAGACTTTAGGATTTTAGGATTTCAAATCTTATACATTTGCTAAAATCTATGAATGTAATCAATTTCGAACTATTAATGAAATTTTCCTTTTATATGATATCTTTGACGATTGGCTATAATTTTATAATTCTTTTTGATAATGCCAAAGAGGGAGAAATATAAATATAATTATAAAACATTAAAAATAAGCACATATTCAGGGGAAGATTTATAACTTATATATAAGTACATTGTGTAGTTGTCATCATCAAAAAGAGGGAGATCGTAAGTCTACAGTTTCAATGACAACAACTATACAATGGAAATCGAATATGCATATATATTTCTATTTATAGGTAATTGTTAGAGTAATATCACTAGAGACACAAGAACGAAGCTCAAAGTAAATTAGAAGAGACGACAAGTCGATAGGATCAGTAGAGTAATAACACAGATGCACAAAAAGCAACATGCATAGGATTAGACGTCTTGGTGCACTAGCCAGACATCTGAATAAATCCTCTGGATTACAAACCAGACAGAATCAGACGTACGGTTAATGTACTCAGACGTCTGAAAGGCTATTTTATACAAAAAATATATAGAGCGAGACGTCTTAGACATATTCCAGACGTCTGAAACTGAACTTGGATTTTGAAATTCAAATAACAACGGCCGCACTTGAAAAGACATCTTCGCTTCTCTTCGCTGCAACTCTTTATCACCATCAGAAGTGACCATAGAACACTTGTTAATGGATGCAACTACTTAAGGAATCTCTATAACACTATAAATAACATCAAGAATCAAAGAGAAGAATTCACCTTACTTACTTGTGCTCTTTACTCTTATACTCTAATATATTCTTGATCTCTAGCAATCATATATCTGTATTCCACTCTTCCATATATATAGAACTCCTCAATCAATATCCTTTATATATATATATATATATATATATATCGAAAGCATTTGTACTTAATAGTCAATATTCGTGTTATAAGAGCACATATTTGACAAGAACAAGCTATTGTAAGCAGGCCTATTCCTCTGGGCGAAGTGAGGGTGTTTGATAGTTGAATTTCGAAGGGGAGCTTTGGGACTGGACGTAGGACAGGAGGTCTGAACCAGTATAAAATCTTGGTGTGCTTAATTTATATTTTACTGGATTAATATTATAATTGTTACATCATATAGTTAGTCACATATACTTGCATATACACTACACGATCCATACTATAGACTTTCATTGGCCGCTGCCATTAAGGCCACAGATGTCGATTCTGGACACCGACACCGAAGATGTCTTCTTATGTATTTCTCATTGTAGTCACATGCTGATGGCAAGTCGTTGGCCGTTTATTCTTAAACCCATGTTGATTCGCAAGGAAGCTGGTTTCCTGGCTTCGTTGACTCAGGTTATCATTTTAACCGTGTAGCTCGGTCTTTGTTAAACTCTAGTCGTAACATTTTCGGTTGACTCTTGAACATCCTACGGCTTAAGGTTGCCTTGCTTACTGTCGGTATCTGTTGGGTTAAAAACCCGGATAACATTATCCCCCCAGAGTATGTCTTCATCGTAAACAAGGCGTGCTTTGGAAGTTATCGTCTTCCATATCTATTTGTTAACCTTCAAGTGGTTGTATCGGAGCTCTACGCATAGATTAGCCCAACATCATCGATAATTTTCCTTTGGTTCTATCTAACGTTGCCTGCTTCAACTGGTCTTATTTTCGCTTGTAGTTTCACGGCATGTCTTGGGATGACGGACAGTTGCAATTGATTGAATTTGAAGTGATCAAGTGGAGCCTTTTTTCAGACATACAGATGCACCAGGTAAAAAGAGAAACCACATGTATATTCAAGTTGTCCCACACTTTTTTTTAGTTCACTTGCAACCCAAGGGGATAGGTCATTAGCAACCTAATTCAGCAGGGTTCTAGGGTCGGGTTGCCCATGACCCAAAGAGGGTCGGGTCGTTGGCGACCCAAACACTTAGAAAAGTTTCTTCCTAATGCTCCCTACTTATACCCGACCTTTCCTTCATTTCCTCATTCGACCTGATTTTTTGCAGATTCTCCAGGCGATCCATTCCTTCCAGTGATTTTAGAGCTCTCATTGATTTGATCTATCGCCTAGATCCTCTTGTCTCCATCTCACACAAAATCCATCTCGTGTTGCAGTTGATTCATCGAATCCAAGCCTTAGCCAATCATTGTAAAACCCTAGCCGACCTTTCATCGCTTTCGAGTTCTTCTTGCTTCATTTCCTTCTAAAGTATAACCGACCCACTACTTTGCTCGGGTTAATGGTGTAGCTGACCCAGCGCCTCACTATACACACGCCAATCCATCATTGTGTCGTTCACGAGCCAATATTTCACTAGCTTGCCCATGATCTAGTTCGTAGCTTGTCAAGTTCAATTCTTGACTCCTCTCATTCCATCAAACCGATTGTGAGGTGGGTTGCTTGGCTGAGTCATTGATTGCAATATTAATATGATGGTATAATGGCCGGCTTTAGCTCGTGACGTTAAATTGTGAGAAGTTTGAGTTAATTGTGGTTATATGGAGAAGATAGTAAATCGAGTTTCGTGTTGTTTCCCGGAACGATATTTGGAATTTGGCCTAATGCTTCACATGTCTTACCATCTTCGTCCATTATATCAGAATTAAATTGTGTCAAGGTTCACAAGCACCACTGTACGACATTTCATGTAACAATTCAAAGAATTTGGGCTTATCCTCTTTAATTATTCCGCACTCGATGTTCCTATAACGAGAAGAGCCTTCCATGTCGCTTCGAACAATGGATCTGTCACCATCATTCATTGATAACAGGAAAGTGTACAAGAGGAAAACAAGAAAGATGGAAAATGAACTAACATGGGAAGTTATTCTTTCTTTTATACTGCACGCGAACTATCTACAAGGGATAGAGTGTTTGCAGTGCATTGAGCATCGAGTTCATCCCATATAGATAGCACACTACACTTGCCCCAGTTCCCATTTGAAGTCCGGGCTGTTGATTATCAGTTACAGTTCCCTTCGAATTCAAGTACGATGGGGGAAATTTATGAAATTAGAATAGATTTACCTGACCGTTTTTGAACGCGAGTTCGGTTAAATAGAATGAAACAGGTGTCTACACGCCGCAAGCCAAATGGATGAAGTCCAACTCTTTCTGAAGCCAAGTTGTCATCTACTTCACAAGCCGAGTTCGATCAACTAGTTTCGATTGAGCCGGTCGTGGAACGCATGCCGCCCAACTTTTGAGTTTTACTCAATCCACCTGAAAAAGCCCCTTCGATGATTACCGCCAAGGTTCTTCATAACATCTATCTACAACTTGGAATCCCCAAAGAGGACATGCGCCTTCCGAAGAAGGATGAGTTCGCTCACATGTCTCCCCTTGGATTTACAGTTTGCCATCGGTTCATGTGGTTGAATGGAGTCATGCCCTCCTTCAATGATTTTCTTTGTGGAACACTATCGAACCTGAGGATCGCTCCATTTCGGCTTTACCCGAACGGTTATGCCATTCTCACTTGCTTACACGTCCTCTTTATGTGGTCATTTCATCGCACCCAGAGTTTCGACAAGCTATGATACTTCTTAGCTTTCAAGAGAAGAGACGATAGCCCATCCTTAATCATAATCAAGGCCCAATGAAACCAAAAGACCATTTTGCATCTGCAAAGCAACTTATCCTAGTTCAAGATGCGGTACTTCTTCGTTAGGCGACCTCGAGGGATTTAATCATCGCTAGACGACGGGGGGGTATGTTTTCTTATTCTCTGTTCGCCTAGCTTTGAAGTAGTGTGATAGAATTTCTAATTGATTGCTCCTTTTGTAGTTATCCCAAGGCCAAACAGAGACACAACTATTAATGAAATTTGTCAAACTCTTAAAGCTATTAAAGTTGAGGAGAGGAGCGTAAGAGTCTTACTTACTAACGAGAATTCGCATCAATTCGGGTTGTTAGCTATGGGGAGATCGGTTGCTCATGCCGAAACTCCCTCCCCCGACCGAGGTAGGATTCATGCAAGGCCTTCTTCCTCTTCACAGGAGTCCGAAGAGGGTCATGAAATAGGCGATCCCTTTGAAAGTCCGCTCGACGAGACCCAGGAGGAATGAATCACAGCTGGCCTAAGCGGTTCTACTATAATGTCCTCGATTCAGAAGGAATCAGAGATCGAACTATGCAAAGAGAGGGGAAAGCTGCAATAGACTCGGAGAAGGAGGAAGGAGAATTTGAAAGCAGCAGTGATGAATCCACAGCCAGTGACTATTACTTTTCAGAGTGTGAAGGCAAGGATTCGAAATCATGTGTAGAGACACTGAGGATGAGTCCCGTCTCTCCGGAATCACCCCCTTTTGATGTTGAGGGAAAGGCTCTGGAGACCGGCAAGCATCAAGATTCTCCCGGTAAGGCCACCGGGGTAGATTTTGGGGACATAGCAATGTATTAATTGATTTTGATGCCCTTACGAAAGACGATTTCAACTTTAATGTGGCGCTATCCTGTTCTGGAGGTATTGCGCTATCTATTAGTCCGACCCTGCCTATGATAACTGAAGTCAGCCCTATTCCCCCACCTATAATCTTTCGCTCTGGTTTGTGATGACGTCTTAGGCTCATTCTAGGAATACACGACATGACATATTAGGATCACTCTTATATTTATTTCCCATTCTTTCGTATGTTCACCTAATTCTTTGCTTGTTTCTAAAATTCCAATGGTTTTATTTTAGGTATGACGAGAGGACACGGTCTTTACGT
This sequence comes from Allium cepa, assembly GCA_030765085.1. Taxonomy (NCBI): domain Eukaryota; kingdom Viridiplantae; phylum Streptophyta; class Magnoliopsida; order Asparagales; family Amaryllidaceae; genus Allium; species Allium cepa. Next base: position 589,237,564 of record CM060934.1, on the reverse strand, counting down.
TGACATCGAAGATTACACTGATTCACAACGATATCCAAAGCGTTCTTACAGTCGCCACCAAGTCCGAGAGTCAGACGAAGAATATAGGCAAAGAAAAGTACTCATGGAATAGGCCCACTGTTAGAAGGAGAAGGATAAATATTGCCAGCACAAAGGCGGTTACAAGAGAAAACGATCTCACGATGACCGAGAAGAGTCCTCGAAGAAATCTAAGCTCGATCGTCGCTCTCATTCTTCCGAACTTGTTCCGAAACATACTTCGTCAGGGCAAGAGATTGCCAATTCTTTTGCCTCCATTCCACCTTCAACACATGTTTGATCTTCTTCAGCTGTTGTCACTGCCCCTATCCCTTCTCATCCCCACTGGAGGCCGGCCCACACCCTTCCTGTAGGCCCACCTAAGCTGGAGGCAGCTCTTCTGGGTTAGTTTCTAAAGGGCGTTAAGTTTGACATGGATATTCATCCCATTCGGAGGGACATTTACATGCCGCATCTTCAAGGCATTCAAGCTAATTTAGAGCAGGGCGAGAAGTTGGAGAGGCTCTACAAACAACTAGCTGATACTGATAGGAAAAACTATTAGGAGATCCTCTCCTTCGTAGCTGAAAAAGATGATTTTGAAAAGTCACTGACTGAGTGGGATGCCAGCATTAAACAACTGAAGGATGAAAAAGAGACAGCGCTTCGGGATAGTACGCGGACTGCCAGCTTGATCCAGGAGATGAAACATGCGCACGAGAGAGCCGAATCGTTTGGAGAGACGAAATCAAAAAGATGCATGCGGAAGAAGCCAAGCTGAAGGAAGATGTGGCTGCCTGCGATACTATTATCGAAACCCAAAAGAAGACAATTGTCGATCATAATCTGGTTGTAGAGAGGCAGACTAAAATGATCTCCGATCAGGCCAAGAAGATTGAGGAGCTACGAGGGATGATCGTTGGACTACAAGCTCAGGTCACACAATGTAACACTGACAAAACCACAGTTGAGATGGAGAAGGCTGCAGCGGAGGCAAATTACTTAGAACTCTAGCATACTTTTGACTGAACGAAGGAGAAACTAGACTCGATGGTCTTGAATTTCTACGTTAATTCTATATTGCATTAGGGGAGACTTTTTTTATCTTGCCCTTATTTGGGAGGAAATCTTGTTTCATTTTTTCGAAAGCGATGATGTATATACGGAGCAGGAGTTGCCGGATGCTTATCTCAAAGAGAAATCCAAGAAGGCGTTGCTCGAAGTCCAAAAATTCTCCAGGCTGAACGGGAGACGGAAACCGCCGAAGCGGCTCCGATGATTGCCCCACCTGCCAAATCGCTAATCTCAGACGTGGGTAACCCTTTGGGGAAACTTTGTGATCGGTCGACAAGCTCGGGGCTAGATGTTGCTCCCCACGTGGCGAGAAATTCCAAAGACGATGAAGGCAATGAGTTTGAAGTTGTTGTTCACGACCCTACCTCTAGTGCAGGTAATGATCATTCTTTCCCCAAATTCAGGGGACTTCATCTGACGCCACAGGAACAAGAATAGTTTAACGCTTTTCTTTTTGATCTTATAGGTCCCTCTACTATTCCTGTTGGCACGCCAATCACCTCAGCGCTTGTACATGCGGCTATCTTTACATCTTTCGAAATTACATCTGTTCCTGTTCCTCCCCCTACATTAATGCCTAGCTCGCAATTGGGACCGGAGGCTGAAAAGATTAAGGCTCTTTATAGTCTGGATGATCCTTCGGCGTCTCTTGAAGGTGATATGACTGTCGTTGAGGCCAAAGAGCTAGAGACACCGACAAAGCAGCCACCGAGGACTTCACATGACTTGATTGCCATCAAAAAGAGAAAGTGGAGGAGGTCAAGGCCTCGAAGATTTCTCAAAAGTGAAGAAAGCGCAAGGGGTCAGGTAGCTCTTTTGGAAAGCGCTTGGAGGAGGAGGAGATCGCTCAAGAAATATAAATTGACATTACTGGTAGTGACACTTCTCTAGAAAAGGCGCAGAAGTTGCTAACCAGAGGTGGGAAAGGAGGTGGCGGCAAAAAGTGTTGATTGGCCCGCTCGAGGAGGGACTGTGTTTTGTTGAATAGCTCGTGGGCGACTTGATTTGTTTTGTGCCTTTTTGAGTACTTATGCCCAAGTGTCCATACTCTGGGTCTTGGTCATGGAGTTTGTAATTATTTCTTTGTTGGTCGCTGTTATGTAGGTATGGCCCTCATATTTTAGTTTTGTGTTCATAAAATTACAAACAACACAATAGTATCTTGACTTGTAACTTTTTCTATCTTTTCAAAAATAGACAAATTTGCCTTGAGGAGTTAACTCTCGCTCAAGATTCTTGTTAACTTTTGAGATAAAACTTATGATTTTATTGTTGTTTGAAGTGACAAGACTTGTGGACTCTTTGCATTCAGGTGATTTTATCTATATGCAGGTATGTGCCCCCTAGTTCATAGGGTTGTTCACTCTAAACAAACTCCAAGTATCTGAAGTCTCTTAGCATCATGGGAATCTGAAAAGTTGGAGTTCTTCGCCGCTGCCTATCTCTGAGTGGCATGAAGAAGCTTTCTTCGTGGGTTCTTCGGTGTCGCCCATCTTTGAGCGATATAAGAATCTCGAATCTAGGGCTTTTTGGTGTTGCCTATCTCTGGGCAATGCGAGGAGCTTGCGTCGAGAGTTCCTCGTCGCCGCCTATGTCCGGGTGATGCGAGAAACTTAAATCTGGGGCTTCTCGGAGTTTCCTATCTCCAAGCAATGCGAGAAGCTTGCGTCATGAGTTCCTTGACGTCGCTTAAATCCAGGCGATGCGAGAAACTTGAATCTGGGGCTCTTCGGCGTTGCTAATCTTCGAGCAACGTGAGGAGCTTGCGTTATGAGTTCCTCGATGTCGCATATCTCCGAGCAATGCGAGAAACTTGAATCTGGGGCTTCTCAGAGTTGCAAATCTCTAGGCAATGCAAGAACCTTGTGTCATGAGTTCCTCGACGTCGCCTATCTCAAGGCAACACGAGCACCTTGAATCTGGGGTTCTTTGGCATTGCCAATCTTCGAGCAACGCGAGTAACGAGTTCCTCGATGTCGCCAATCTCTGGGCAACGCGAGAAACTTGAATATAGGCCTCGTCGGCGTTGCCTATCTTCGAGCAATGCAAGGAGCTTGCGTCATGAGTTCCTTGACATCACCTATCTCCAGACGATACAAGAAACTTGAATCTGGGGCTCTTCGACATTGCCAATCTCTGGGCAATGCGAGGAGCTTGCATCATGAGTTCCTCGATGTCGCCTATCTCCAGGCAATGCGAGAAACATGAATCTGGGGCTCTTTTGCGCTGCCTATCTCCAAGCAATGCAAGGTGCTTGCATCATGAGTTCCCCGACGCCGCCCATCTCCGATCGATGCGAGAAACTTGAATCTGGGGCTCTTCGGCGTTGCCTATCTCTGGGCAACGCGAGGGGCTTACGTCATGAGTTCCTCGACGTCGCCTATCTCCGGACGATGCGAGAAACTTGAATCTGGAATTTTTGGCATCGCCTGATTTTGGGCGATGCGAAAGACTTTAAACTTATGGCCCTCTTGATGCAGTCAGGGCAGCATCATTTTTCAGAGGGCTACGATAGGGTACCACTGATCCGATGGTTCAAGTCGGTTTGCCCCCACTGGATCGTCGGGTTATTATTATGTACATAATTTGAATGATTCAAAAAGAAAACTTTATTGAGAAAAACATGGTAGATTCTTTACCTATTTACAACGCCACCGGCATTCCCATAATGGCTTACTTGCTGAAAATTAAAAAAATACTTAAAGTTGTTTTTTAAACGAAATATCGACGGAGCGATTCGCTGTTCCAAGCTCTGGAAATTGTGATCCCGTCAACCGTCGTCAACTTGAACGTCCCATCTCCATGTTTTTAATGAATGACAAACAGTCCTTCCTAATTCGGCCCAAAGGTTCCTGGAATTGGATAAACTCGTTTGAGCACAAGATCGCCTATTTCGAAGGTTTGACTGTGAACTTTGGAGTTGAAGTATCGAGCAACTCTTTTCTGGTGGGCAACGATACTTAGTTCTGCTTCCTCTCTCTTTTCGTCGACCATGTCAAGTGATTCGAGTACAAGTTGCTCGTTTTGTTTTTGGTTGAAATTCAGCCTTTGGTGAGAGGGGACTTCTAGTTCGATAGGGATCATCGCCTCTAAACCATATGCTAATGCGAAAGGAGTTAATCGGTAGCAGTTTTGTGTGTTGTTCTGTAAGCCCATGGTACAAGTAGAAGCTCATCAACCCAATTTCCCTTTGCTTCTGCCAATCGCTTTTTGGTGGTGGACTTGATGATCTTATTTTTTGCCTCCACTTTCTCGTTTTCCTACAGGTGAGCCATTGCGGTAAAGCTTTTCTCAATTCGAAAGCGCTTGCAAAAGTCTTTGAACTTGGCACTTTCAAACTATGTTCCATTGTCAATGATGATTTTCTGTGGCACACCAAACTTGCGAATGATATTTTTAGTAACAAAGTTAATAACTTTCTTTGGGCTTATGGTGGTCAGCGGTTCCGCTGTGGTCAACTTTGTGAAATAATCTACGACCACTATCGCATGTTTGGCTCCTCCTATTGCCATCAAAAGGACGCTAATCGAATCGATGCCCCATATCGCAAATGGACATGGACTGACCATTTGCACTAGCTCTGTTGATGAAGTTATCTTAATCTTGCTGAATCTCTAATGGAGATCACATCTCCTAGCATGATCCGCAGCATCGTGGTTTACTATTGTCCAGAAGTACCCATACCGAAGAACTTTCTTTGCTAGCATCTGCCCCCAAGTGGTCTCCGCACTCGCCTTCATGCACTTCTTCTAGGATTTAGTGCACTTTATCTTCGGTCACAAACCTGAGAAGAGGGGTTCAAAATTCCCTTCGATAGAATATTCCATCGTGTATCATGAACCGCGGCACCTTGCTGAGCAATTTCATTCGCTGGCTTCGGTCTACCGGAAGAGTTCCTGCCAGAAAATAATCTTTTATTGGTGTCATACACATGTACGGTTCCATAGTTGTCTCGAGAATCCATTCTACATCCATTTTGTTAATGCTTGGAAGGTTAAGGTTTCAACTGGGACGATCCCTAGTGACTATGCTTCTCCGGAGCTTGCCAACTTGGCCAAAAAGTCTACCTTGGTGTTTTGCTCCCGTGTTATGTGGGTTATGGTGTACTGTTCAATGTCGCTCAGTAGCTCTTGCACTTTGGAGAGATATGGAGCCATATTTTCGCCGCACGCTTAATACTTTCCTTTCACTTGACACACAACCAGTTGAGAGTCACTATATATATGAATAGATGTTATTTTGAGTTTCTTTACAATTTTCAGTCTTGCAATTAGTGCTTCACTCCACCTCATTGTTCATGGTAGGGAATTCTAGTCGTAGAATGTAACTAATGGCCCGTCCTCCGGGGTTTTCAAGGACTACCCCTACGCCTGAGCAGGAGTTGTTCGATGCTCCATCAATGAAAAGCTTCCATTGCGTCCTATTTGCGACTGAACTTCCTCTTCGTCGTCCCTTATTGCGAACTCATTGATGAAATCGACCAATGCTTGCCTCTTGATTGCCTTCCTTAGGTGGCAAGTAATATCATATTGACTCAATTCTATGTTCCACTTAAGTAATCACCTGGATGTCTCTGGCCCATATAACATTTGTTTCAATGGTTGGTTGGTTGGCACTTTGATTGGATGTGCCTGAAAATACGGCCGCAATTTTTGGGATGCGATCAAAAGGCAATAGGCCAACTTTTCTAAACTTGGGTAGTTCTTTTCGGCTTCGGTTAATCGTTTGCTAATATAGTACACTGGTCATTGGATCCTTGCTTCTTCCCGTACGAGAGTTGCGCTCAACGCATTTGGGGAAATTGCTAAGTAAATGAATAAATCTTCTCCTTCGACTGGTTTTGATAAGAACAAAGGAGTTTCCATGTGTCGTAGTAGTCCCTCGAAGGCTATTTGACAAGCCTTACTCCACTCAAAAATTTTCTTTCCCTTCTCCAATGCGACGGAGAGTGGTATACATTTGTCTGCAACTTTTGAGATAAAACGACTTAGTGATGCGACTTTTCCATTCAAACTTTGAAGTTCTCTCTTATTCTTAGGGGCTTGGACTTCTCATAATGTTGTTATCTGCTCTGGATTTGCGTCGATGCCCCGGGCACTCACTATGAATCCCAAGAATTTCTTGAAAGCCACCTCGAAATGACATTTGAGTGGGTTAAGCTTCATTCCGTATTTACGGAGTATCTTGAACATATCTGCAAGATTATCTAGGTGGTTAGCAACTACTCGGGATTTAACTAACATGTCATCCACATAATTCCATAGTTTTCCCAATCTAGCTCTTGAACATTATATTCACAGTCTTTGATATGTGGCTCGTGCATTCTTTAGACCAAACGGCATTACTCTATAGGAGTATAATCCTAAGTCAGTGATGAAACTGGTATTTTCTTAATCTGGTTCATGCATTAGGATCTGGTTATAGCCAGAGTACACATCCATAAATGAAAATAATTCGTGTCCCGCTGTTCCATCCTCCAGTTGATCAATTCTGAGGAGTGGTAAGCTATACTTTGGACTAGCTTTGTTGAGGTCTAAAAAGTCAATATAGGTATTCCATTTTTCGTTAGATTTCTTGACAATACCGGATTTGATAGGGATGAAACCATTGTCCATTAGCTTATCCACCTCTTCTCTTAATGCCTTGGATCGTTCAGGGCCCAAATGACGCCTTCTTTGCTTTACTGGAGTGAATTTGGGGTCAATGTTAATGGTGTGACAAGCAATTTCGGGTGATACTCTATACATATCGACATGCGCCCAGGCAAATACATCTAAGTTGGCTCATAGAAATTTGGTTAACTCTGATCACATCTTGCTTCCAAGCTGCGATCTGATTCTCAGGACCCACGTGGGGTCATCCATACTTACTAGGACTGACACTGTTAGCTCGGCTGGTGCCGACCTATCCTCCCTTGAACTCTTCTTCCTTGGGTCCAAAGCCTTAACGAGTTGGCTATGGTCCCCAAGCCAAGGGCGGTTCTGTAATTGCTATTCGAAGGGTTCCTAGATGTGGATAGCTTTCCCCACATCCTTTCCCTTCTCCATTCTTCTAGATTCACGCAATTCTGCAATGTAACATTCTCGAGCCACACTTTAGTCTCCTTTCACAATTACGACTCCATGATCAGTTGGGAATTTCACAGTGAGGCGCCAATAAGCTAGTGTTATCTTAAAGTTGGCTAGCGCAGGCCTTCCTAGAAATGCATTATATGATGACATCTCGTCTCGATTACAAAGGTCTAAATGAGGGTGACTCATGGTTCGCCCTCTCTGATTTCTACAGGTAGGTCAATGGTTTCCACTGGTTTCTTAGGTTCTCCAATGAATCCCTAGATCTTCATTTGGCATGCAGATACTCTCTTCATACCAATCTTCATCTGATTGAAAGTGCGCTTGAAAAGTATATTAACCGAGCTGCCGCTGTAAACCAATACTCGACGGATAACTGTGGGTCCACTTCCCACTGTTATCGCATTGGATCAAGAGTTGGTACCTCAATTCCCTCAATATCACGGTCGTAAAATATTATATCATTGCTCAGCACCTTCTGTTGCTTGACCGGGGTTTCACCATCTATTGTCAAACATTCCTCTTTTGGGACATGCTTTAACAAACTTTCATATCTCTCCATCTCCCCACAGCTTCTTTGCGCAGGATGCAGTCCACTAGATATAGTTCTGATAAAGAGTCTTCGGTCAGTTCATTTCGACCCGTGGTCACTAGTTCCAGCCTGATCTTCTTGCTCCCTAGGTGGTTGAGGGACTATAGCATGGCTGAGTTTTCACGACCCTTTAACGTATTGCTGGAGCTTTTTGTCTCGGATCAGTCCTTCAATGAGGTCCTTGAGGTGGTGGCATTCATTTGTGTTGTGCCCATGTGTTTCGTGGAAGCGACAAAATTTCCACGACTGCTTCTTTTGTTCCATTGCTTCCTTCTTGGGGGGTTTTCTATACTATTGAGTTTCTTACGTTGCAAGATAAATATTCTATGCGGTGTCATTTAGGGGGGGTATTATCTCTGGTCCAAACTCTTTAAACCTTTTGTTGCAACCACCATCATTTTTATTTTTGGAGTTTTGGTTTCCTCTCTTCTGGTTCCATTCCTCCCTACGGACCCTTGGCCATTGCCTGGGTTGCATGTATTTTGATTAGAAGTCATGACATTATGTTCAGTGTTTATTTATGGCATTCCAGCAGCCTTTCTTTCCAGATCCTATGTCTCTTCCAACTTCAAGTATTGGCTCGCCTTGCGGTTGAACCCTTTCTTGTTGGTGGGCTGCTTCATCTTAATCCATTTCCCGAACTCTGTTTCTAGATGAATAGCGTGGACTAGGGCCATAAAAACCATGTCCTCATTAGGATTATTCACTTCCGGTACGGCCATGTTAAATATATTCATAAATGATCTCAAAGACTCGTTGCGTCCTTGAATCGGTCCTAATAGAGACATGATGTCCTTCAGTTGGATGGTATAAAGTCTGAACTACTCAAGGAACTTCATGGCAAGTTGGCCAAAAGTAGAGATGGATTTTGGAGAAAGTCCTGTGAACCATATGGATGCAACGCCTTTTAGGAAGATGGGACAACATTGGCAGCATATAGCTTCCAGAGCGTTTGCTCCGTCTATGTACCAACTATATTTGTACAAATGGGGTTTCGGATCTTTTGTCCCATCATAGGAGGGAATGGTTGGCGTGGTAAACTTGTCCGAATATCTTTCATTCGGGATCTCATCGGTAAAAGGGATCCGACTAAGGGTAGACCCCCACTCATCATCTTTTTGATTTTTACTCTCATCCATTAATCGCTTGACCATGTCTGCTATATATGCCTCTGATGCCCGGTGGTCCTGGAGGCGGCAAGCAGTCTCTGCACTGAGTGTTTGGTTCAACAAACGATCGTGCCACGTGGGCTGATGCCTAAGCTCTCCTGTCTTTGGGAGGGCCATTCCTGCGGAACCTCGTTGGCCTAACTAGGGAAGTCTAGATGTTTTTAAAATTTTCGAATGCATTGGCATCTTCCCCTACATGATCACCTTGCTCTCCGCCTTCTGAATCAGAGAGGCTCAAAGCTACATCCTCTAATGGGGTTTTAGCCCCTGATCCAAATTCAGATTTGATTGTCTTGGGTCAAGTGGAGTGTTTTCGTTCTCTACCAAGTTTTTCCATGTTGTCATCTTTCCCAACGGTTGTTTTCCAATTCTTCTGCGTAAACAAAACAAAGGAGTTTTCTTGCTCTACGGTTGTAGTCGGTTCAGGGATGGTTCTGTGAATGGGATTTGATTAAAAAATTATCAGGGCGTTGAGTTTTTCCATTAGAGGCTTTTGACTCTCTTCCATTCTTTGGTTGATTTCCTCAGCCATCTTATTCAACTCATCTCTGGCAACAACCCCATGCTGACTAGAGGATCCTGGATTTTGATTCCCGAAGCTAGCAGTATTTACTTCAGCTTATTGGGCACCAACTCCTTTTGCGGCTATTGCTACCCCTATGGATCTTCCTGAGACAGTTCTTTTCCTTCCGGGAGCCATTTAACCTTGTAAAACAGCTGGATCTCTAAACAGAGATTGGAGACCTAAGTTTTAGATCTATGCAAACCAAAGTAGATAGCTAGATCAAGATTCTGGGTTCAAAGTGGTGATCTAACTTCTTGACTTGTGCAATCCAAAGTAAATAACTAGATCTGGACCCTGGGTTGCAGTTTCTCAGTGAAAGCACCAAAACGTTGACCCGAAAAGTGGACCAACACATTGGTTTAGATTTGAAAGCACCAGCTTTGTATTTACAGAGCAATATAACAGATCACATAAGTAGAAAAAAGCAGTAAAGGAAAAGAGGCAATAGATTTTTATAGTGATTCGGCTGTTAACTAAGTCTACGTCCACTTTATATTTTTATTATAAGCTGACTGTTATTACAGAGGTTGTTTGATTATAAGGCTTTAGCTAATCCTAATTTGAATTGAATCTCCAGAGTTATAATCCACCAGAGAATCATGGTGTATTCCTTCTAAGACTATTACGTGGAAGGTTGGAGGTAAAGAAGAGTTCCAGCCCAGCTTCAGCAGTTAGTTTTCAGAACCCCTTTTATGTTGCAGGAGGCAAGCTATTTATAGAGGCTGGAGGGCTCCTAGGCTAGGCCCATTATTTTCAGGTCTCAGGTAAAGTGCAAGAGACTCGAGATGACTAGGTGGTCGACAATTGATGAACTCCATGGGTCGACCATGGACCATGGGCCGCCAGTGACCTATGGACCATGGGCCGCAAGCGACCCATGGGCCATGGGCCATTGGCGTCCAATAGACTTAGTCGATTTTCTCCCAATGAACACCTCTTCTTTATTCGTATTTTGTAGTTCATTTTTTCGTGGTCTTCAAGGAGTACATTGGCTGTTGCCGTTAAGGCCACAGAGATCAATCCTGGACTCCGACATTGGAGATGTCTTCTTATGTATTTGTCGTTGTAGTCACATTCTGATTGCACGTCTTTGGCTGTTTATTCTTAAACCCTTGTTGATTCTCTAGGAAACCGGTTTCCCGGCTTCATTGACTCGGGTTGTCATCTTGTGCAGCTCGGTCCTTGTTGAACTCTAGTAGTAACATTTTCGGTTGAAAACTCGAATAAAAATATATAGTTGTATATCCAAATGAAGCTTACTTCAAACTTCATCATTAACTAATGTTCATCAAATCCAAGATGCTACGAATAAAGATATTTTCTCAATGTGCTCCAGCAATGTTGTCATCCATTGCACTTTGCGAAAAAGTGCCACCGCTCATCAAAAACATGTTGAAAATATCCAATATGAAGGTGGAAACCACCAATCTCACATACACAAGAATAATACTACATCTTCTACAGACTCCAACTTAGTCTCTCTCCTGCACTAACATGTTCAAGCAATGCTTAAACTTAGCAATAGGCAACGACTTAGTAAACACATCCGCTACATTATCCTTTATATGAATTTTATGTAGGAGAACCAACGTTTCTTCATACAAAGCTACCAAAAAAGATTCTCATATATCTATAATCATTTTTAAATAGAGTGCTTTATAGCTGCTTCAATAGCATATATTAACTCGGCTTATATAGTAGACAACATAACTGAAGTTTATTATTTTGCTCCCCAACTAAGAGCAGTACCATCAAAAGTAAATACATATCCATAAGTTGACTTTCTTCGATCTCTGTCTCCTACATAATCTGAATCACAATAACAAACCGTTAGACATCATCATTACGTCATCAAAAGCAAATACGTAGGATCTCTAACATCTCTGAATGTACCAGATCGTCGAATCATATGCGACTCACTACTGAAGAACTGCATGTTTGAGTGCGTTGTCGCTAGACGTCATTGATTACGCCAAAGAACTCATTTTCTTAAAAAAGTGTACCATAACATCTCAAAATCGCTTTTATTAGACGCCATCGGTCACACCGAAGAACTCATTTTCTCTAAAAGTGTACCTTAGCCATCATTATCAATCATGCGCTAAGAACTCATGTTCTTTAAAAAATACACTAGAATGCTATCGTTAAACATTACCGGCTATACCGAAGAACTCATTTCCTTTAAAAAAATATACCATAACACTTATCCTCGTAATCGTCATCGATAGACGATGCAAGTTACACTAAAAAACTCATTTCTTATGAAAAATATACCATAATGTATATCTTGTAATCATCATCGTTAGACACTGGTTATACCAAAGAACTTATTTCCACTTAAAAATGTATCATAATGCATATCCTTGTAATCTTTAACCGAACAATGTATAACGAACCCACCAAAATTAAGACATTTTTCTGAAGTAACTCAAAATATAGGAAACATCATACTAAAGCGTTCCTCATCCCGCCTCGATCGCAACGTTGTGGACCCTCTAAGTGGACAACGTGATAACTCCTTCTTTAAGTCTGTAGGTACAACAACGTTATATCGGATAGTGTCACCCCTCCAAGTGGACTAATTGTTAGGATACGTAGGCGAAACTCACACTCCATCAACGTTTAATTTGTAAATATCATAAACGGATGAAGCCTTAATTTTTGTGAACACAATATTATTATAACAAATTCGTAAACTAGGTTGTGCATTTCTCAATTATTTTTCACGTGTATTGGACACTAAGAATAAGTTATGCACAATTGGTCGTTATTTCATGAAATTGAGTTCATAAGATATTTCTTTTAATCCATGTAATGACTAAAAGAACTAATCTTACCTCTTAGTTGATTTTTTTTCAAATCGTTAAATCTCGCATTCCTTAAGTGTAATGACCTGCCATTTCGACCCCCAAATGTCGACACTAATACATCCATGGTATTTATGTGCCGAGCATCCAAGTTCCGAAAGAAAGAATTGTTAGGGTGAAATAAAACCAGAAAAGAATAAGGAAGAAGAGAACACAACAACAGAATCTCACTAGTAGAACGGTAATATATAGTATCAAAAGAATAGTATAAAGGGTTGCTTCGATATAGAAATTTCAAGGTTACAACCTAAGTACTATCATAACCTGGACAGTCATAACAACCTGTCCTCACAAATGTTGACATATACAATAGTAATGCAGCAGAAATTAGAATACTAAGGTATGTGAAACATCCAACTCGTCTTCTCGAGCTCCAAAGAACATCAATGAAAACCTGCCTTTCTCAAACTACTCGAAAGAGCAACCGAGAAATCTAGAGAAAACAAAAACCAAGCATCGGACATAAGTCTGGTACAAAAACTCAAGAAATATATAGATAACATATAATATTAGTTTTGAGACCGCATGGAATGCTATAACAGTTATCCTCTCAAAAGAACCACCATCTAATAAGTACATAAGGTGATATAATAGAAAATGTCTAAGGTGTAGAACATAAATATATAACATAGCTGGAATGATTACTCTCATTACATTCAACAGCATATTAGGAGCACAATCAAATACGATAAGAAATGTTTGCATAAGGATTTTCTATGGAGATCTCTCCAATGGAGTCGGATCCAATTTCCTGCACAAAGGTTAGAAAGTACCTTCAAGCGATGTATATCTCCAGATAGAATATATCTTTAGATAAACACAAGCTTCCTAGCATCCGAACATAAATATGAACAATGTGAACCAAATATCATTAATTCCCTCCGACCAACAATCGATAAGTATCACTACATATGGAGTTGACAACACCCTGACAAGGGACAGCTAAACCCCAAGTCGTGCATCCTACTCTATTTTTAGCCATTTCCAATGTCGAGGTTATGTCTAGAATCTTTCGCACGAGTCTTCATCACTCGAATAGAACACAAATCCCATATTGGATTCCTACATCTTGAAAAAAATCCCGAAACCATACATGGATTCCAGCATGTCAAACGAATCCGCTTTCAAGAGATAGAATGCATATCTCAGTCTTGAAGTGGTTTTCTGTGAGGACCCGCAAATCCGTACACCTTGAATATACACTAATCTCCGTAGATTAATTCAAGATGAACAGAAATACGAATTATCAATGTTTAAGAAAAAGAAAGAGACAGAAGAAGAGAGAAAAGGATAGAAAAATAGAGAGAGGAGAGAAAAGAACATAGAACGGAACAGAACACAACCCAACAATATCAGAATCTCACAATTCGCAGCGGAACAACATATAATAGATAAATGAATAATCTTTAAACAAAGAACTATATCAGTTATTACATTTCATACATTACATTTCATCATATCATCAGAGTGTACAACAATATACAACAACAAACAGCGGAAAAGAAATACTATATAAGTAATACGCCATGCCATCCAGCTTGCCTCCAGCAACTCCAGAATATCCAGAATATCCTGATAAACCTTAACTCTTGACTGCCCGTGTGGAAATTGGTGGGCACCCAGAGTTTAGGAAGAAAAACAATAAACTCCGAGTCAGTCATGTGACTGGTGTGAGAACTCAAAACAGTTTATTTATCTTTAAAATCAAAATAGAGGAATATTTTTAAAGTCAATTCGCAATGCTTTTAAAAATGAGACTACCATAAGGCCTCCCGCACACACACACAATGCAAACGCAGAATCGGAGGAGATTTCTCCTTATGATAGTCAAAGATGCTTGATACGCATTTAAAAGAACATTTGATATTATTACTAGTGCATAGTGTAGGAAAAATTTATTTCGAAAGTAGAATATAAATCTTAGCCAACATACGACCATTATCGTATGCCTACTATAGCTAACTATGTTCAATAGCAGGTTACCGCCACATTCCATAGCAGGTTATACAACTAAAACCGTACAAGTCTCGTATTGTTTCTTTGGATTTCCAACGAATGATCAGGCCAAGGAACTTCCCATTGCCACATGAGAATGCCTCTGGATGGACATCCCCGAGAACCAAACCGGATCTCTACCAACACAAGGCCGGGTTACCCCTAACTGAGTAACAACTGACCGAATATGCCATCCCCCGGTCCTTTGGGACCTTTCACCGAGCGCTCGCAATCAATTCACACAATCATAAAGTGTTTTCAACATGAGTAAGTATCTGGGCTCCATACCATGATACCACCCTTTTCCAGAAGGAAATGCACATATCCTAAAGGGCGCTACCCCTCATAACCTTGCCGCATCTTTCCTGTTTTGACCATTCCGGGGTGTGAGGCTCGACGAAGTCACGTCCACAAAAACATACTTTATACAAAAGCCATGCTTTGGGTCAACAAATGATCATAGAAATGATCGCCAGGATAGACGATCAAATAAACGATCCTATCACAAATAATCAACACAATGATCATTTCACAGCAACACTCAGCATGTCACATTACCAAATTGGGAATATATCGCTGATAACCTTCAACTACATAACCTCTGAGCTCGTATGTCTCAGAGAAGGGTGTTAAGCTAAAAGAATAAATTCTCCGCCACCAACATAAATATATTTGACAGAAATCTGCTTTATATCTCAATTTGCAATGTCAGACATACAATCCATACAAGTCTGTTCCGGGCTCGAACAAAACCGAAGGCACTTACAAAGAAGTCCTTGCAATCCGGATATTCACAATCCTGATCAGATTTCCCATCACATATGGAGAACTCAATACCGTAGCTACTCGGTGCAGAGTCAAACGACAGGTCATCCTATCGCTCTCGCAAATACCGGGTCTTCAACACCGATCTTCAATGCCAATCATAACGACGTATCACATATTCGGAATGGGTTATATGACCCCATGGTCCTTTCCCGGTTAACCCGAATAGTGAGCGCTTATTCAAAAATAAGTGTGGCATTCAAATTCAAACAAATCACATCAAATACCCATTCAAAGGGAAATATTGATAGTCGGTTATTGAACTATCAATGGATATGCACAACATCACCAGATTCCAAATAATTTTACAAATTATTTATTTTCCAAAATATCTTTACAAGATATATAATTCAATATCTCAAAAATAAATCAATATTTATTTTTAAACAAGTTCCCCTTTTTATTCATAAATTCCATAGTGAATTTATATTCCAAAATATCCATGCATATACGATTTCAATTATTCATTTCAATTTATCTTCAAAAAGATAAATTCTCAAAGTATTCACTTTATATTGGAAAACATTTCCATACTTATTTAATAAGTAATTCACAAATTTTATTTATTTTCAACACTTAGAAAATATTCAATATACTTAAATCGAGATTAAGTATATATTTCATTCTTTAAGGAAATCATTCTCTTAAACATATTTATTTGGGCCAAAACGAATGTTGTGTAAAACATCGTTACGACAACCCAAAATCACTAGTATAGGGATTCGAAATTAAAATAGATATATAATCCCAATACTATACAAAACATTTCCTTTCGGAAATCATTTACTATAACAACAGTGTTATAGTCCACCATTTCCTTTTATTTCTCGAAAACGTCTATTTCAACAATCAATGTTGAAATCTATGGTTTCGAATCTTAACATATTTAAAACATCGTTAGATCGTTTTAATTCAATTTAAAACATCACATTCAAAACAATTTCTTTAACATATTATTCACTATTCAAAAACGTGAATATACTACGTTCACAATTTCATCATTTCTATACATTTTATTTTAAAGGATTATTCACAGTCAAAAATGTGAATATAACTCCATTAATAGGTTTCAACAATTTACTTCTTAAAATAAGTCGTTTTCGAATTTATAAAACAACGTTTATAAATCCCTTTTCTATTTATTTTATAACAACTTCTTTTATAAATTCCTTTATTAACCTATTCGATTTATAACTCAATTATAAACCAAAAGTTCACGTTATAAGTTAAATACTTATAATTTATTTGTTTGCAAAAATTGTTCCTTTGAACTTCATAATTATAAATCTTATAACTTATAAGATTCAATTATTTATCCAAATCTATTCTTTTAATAACTTTATAAATTTTATAAACCTACTGCTTATAAAATTCCATTTCTAACTTCACCATTTTAAATTTTATAAATTCCATTCTATAAATTCCATTCATTTACAAAATTCATTTTCACTTCATTCAAACACTTATAAAAACTCGTTTTATAATTCAAATATTTTCATTTATAAATATCCATTTATAAATCCTTTATAAAATCAATTTATATATTCTTTTAAAACATCTTTAATCTCCTTTATAATTTCATCATTCTGATTTATAAAATAATTAAATTTTATAAATCCTATATTTTAAACTTTTATAATAAATTCAAGAATCCCGATTTTACTATTTTATAAAATCATTAACCCCATATTTTCAAAAATCAACTTTTAACTATATTTCTCAAAAATCATAATTTTTATAACATTAAAATTATAACGTTTATTTATTTAAAATAAATCAATTCCAAAAATATTTTATAAACGTATACTTTCAAAAATCACTTTAAAATCATTTTAAAATCCCAAAATCTGGGTCCAATGATGCTACACACCAAATAGTCAATCACGACTACAACGATATCATATATCGATATGATAATCCATCAAATATCAAAATATCTGAAATCAAATAAATACTGTTGAGGAATCCAGTTGGATCCCTCCAACCTGTTTTCCTGCATCCACAAACATTAGCACAATACCAATTTCGCTCCAGTACGAAATTATCGCGGTATATGGGATTTAAAATATTATCCGCTTAATAGACGGCGCAATAGGGTCTCATCCGCTATACAAATGCGGGAAATCAATAACTCCAATATATACATATGCCAATATATATATATATTGCTATTATATATAATACCAATTTCACTGTTTATGAAATATTCGCGGTATATGTTTTTAATAAATAACATCCGCTTACTAACGGCGCATAATGTCTATTTTAACAATCAATAGATATCAGTCAACATTCAAACATGCATTCAAATATTTTAAATCTAACTATTTAAAATAAAATCGAAACCGATTCGATTGAGTGAGAAGTTCTCACCTTGATTTCAATTTCGTTTTAGCGATTTATTTCGAATAAAATTAAACGGACGTTTAATTTTACCCAAAATTCTCACTAACCCCAAACGACTCCAATCCAATTCCATTGCGTAGTGCTCGTCCATATGATTCCAACGTAACTGGTTTCGCGCGTTTTCGACCTCGTATGAAAAAGATATGATTTTTTAAAGATTACACGTATTTATATTAACAAATTTACAACATTAACTTTATATTTTCAACCTTCATCAAATCCTAGCCACAAGATCATTGCCCCCAACATCATGACCGTGCATCTCTTCTTCCTCCTCACGTTCCATTCTACAGGCAACATCCCAAAACACCAAACCCATTTACATAGAACTAGGGTTCCATTTTGCTTCTTCTTCGCTCATCTTCACGTCGATCAAGCAACCCCACGTCGAAGGCCACCACCAACACCTTGCTCGTCCAGAGCCATGGCACACTCGGCCATCTCCAGCACCATGAATTGCGTGCGCAACCTGCAGGTGACGGCCCCCCCTTGCTCCCTCCACGTCGCGCCGTTTTCGATCATCTCCGTATGAAATTAAAGCTCTCGTCGAGCTCTACAAGTTTCATGTTGAACACTTCGCGTAATTCTTGATGGATTGAGAGTGATTGAGGAGAGAAGATGGTGAATTTCTGGCCATTGAATTATAAGTGGCGGCTGCAGTTCAAAACCCTAGGGTTTGGGCCTTTGTTTGCAAATGAGAGAAGAGAGGTGCTTATATAGAAAATCGCCCAATTTACTATTCATCGAAATTTTTCGAACTCCAAACGAAGCGTGCCGGTTGGCGTTTCTAAGGTTTACCCCACGTTCCGGACACAATGGAACAGGTTTCGGAAGCTAATTCGGACATCTGTGCGAGTTATGGCAATAAACGATAAATTTGAATTAAACCGATTTAAACGATTTTCTAGGCGTTTTAATTTGTACCGGACAAACGGTAAATCCAATTGACACGAAATTTGAAACCTTACAATAATATCACATTACGGATCCGATGAAACTGGTTTCGTCGAAATCCGAGACTTTTTGAAAAATGTCTATTTTAACTCGCCAAATTAATATTAAAAATAATTCGTTGCGTTTCGAGCTGCCACGATCAAACGATAGCTCCGATTGACACGAAAATTGAAATCCGGTAATAACTAACTATTACGGATCCAATGGAACTAGTTTCGTCCAATTCTGAGACTGTTCAAAAATTGACTATTTTCACTAGTCGATTTTAATATTAAAATATTCAATTTTCACAAATTAACTTTTAATTCGATTTTAAAAGTTCTAAAATATCTTTCTAACTCCAATATGATAAAATAAAATTTTACAAATCATTTTCAATCATATTTAACTCAATTTTCAATTATTTCCATAATTTAACATATCAAATTATCGATTTAATTATCCAATTAAATCCAATTATTCGAAATAAAATTTATTTGACTTATAAAATTCACTTATTAATATTTAAAATTAATTAAATATTCAAATTTTAATTATCAAAAATTCTGGGTCGTTACAATCTTCCCCCCTTAAAAGAATTTCGTCCTCGAAATTAACAAGTAAGAAAAGTTATAGAATTTATTAACTTTCCAAAATTCATAGTTAAACTTCTTACAATAACTTTACTAAGTTTTCAAATCATACTTAGTTATCCTTTCAAAAACAACTACTATTGTTTAACTTTCAATTCCTAATCAAAGTTAAAGTTTTCAAAATTTTCCAATTTTCTCAAATTTTTTCCAACGCCTTAAATTTCCGGAAAAATTCGCCATAGTCTCCTTTGCGCGGCTCGATCCGAACAAAAAATGACAGTATATATATCACAAATATACATCTAATCAAGTAATGAGGCATCCCGAAGGGAAAAAGGTATAAAAGTACGGTATGTAATCCGAGATATGTACCTTATATTTTATTAGCGAGCATATACGGCTAATATAGCGCGAAAGCGAGCTCCAAATGCGAAGCAAACGCGATCCGCACCTACTAAACACTCAACAAACAACATGAGAACCATGTATATAGACAATAGTATCGATATACAACATATGGTAACATAATAACTATATATGTCAACATAGCAATTGAAACAAAACAACAAATGCAAACATCAACCAACTATCATCCAACTAACATCCATAACCAATAAATATTCATTCCTATTCTCATTAATATTCAATGAATTGGTTTTTCAATTTAATCACATTTGATTCATTAACAGTGGATGTTTTTACTAACATTCATTCTCAATTAGTTTATATTCACTAATTCATATTCAAGTTGGTTCACTTTCAATTCAAATTCAATTCTATTTAATCACTTAACTTCCAGTTGAATTCCAATTACTTTATCTTCCAATTCCATTAATTCTTAATGAATTATATACAATCAACTAACAATCATATAACAACCAATGTATATTAATTTCAACCAAATTACTTTGCTTTCAATTGGTTTAATTAAATTGATTTTCATTAAATCTTTCAACTTCCAATAACATTAGATTTTAATGAATTACACTTACATTCATTATTTCATATCAATTATTCACAATCAATTGATTAATATTCAATCCATTCATTCAATTCAATTACTAAAGTTGAATTTCATTACATAACTCAAGTTCATATCTATCACTTAACTTTAATAATTTATTTTGATACTAATATCAACTTCATTCAACATATTTTAAGTTATATTCCATTTAACTTTAAATTCATTTTTTTTATAACTCATATTCATAAATATATCCATATAGTTTCACTTCTTATATGTATAAGTTTATTTTACAATTGTAAATCACTTTAATTATAATTCAATTCTTATAATTCACTTGCTTATACAATTCTTCTTTTACTTAGATTATTCAAACAACTAAACAATCATCTCATATACACTTTAATAATTCTGAAAAATTATTCCTTTATATATAAAATATAATCAAGGTAAAATTATTTCATTTACCCAATTTTAAAACAATATTGTGCCGAATTGTTCTATTCAAGTGTTTAGAAACCCCTTCGATTCAGTTTCGAGGCTGCGCCGACGAAGGTTCATATGCCACTCAACAAACCAATCATCACAATATAAAACAATTTTATATTCACTAACAAATACGCTCTCATAGCTATTATTACACTCAAACTCATTCTAGAGTACTACTGACTCTATCTTTAATGAGAAATACCCAACAGAACCATGGTTGTCGCTTAACCATATGCTCTGATACCACCAGTGAGGACCCGCAAATCCGTACACCTTGAATATACACTAATCTCCGTAGATTAATTCAAGATGAACAGAAATACGAATTATCAATGTTTAAGAAAAAGAAAGAGACAGAAGAAGAG
This sequence comes from Allium cepa, assembly GCA_030765085.1. Classification (NCBI taxonomy): domain Eukaryota; kingdom Viridiplantae; phylum Streptophyta; class Magnoliopsida; order Asparagales; family Amaryllidaceae; genus Allium; species Allium cepa. Next base: position 589,216,638 of record CM060934.1, on the reverse strand, counting down.
AGAAAAGGATAGAAAAATAGAGAGAGGAGAGAAAAGAACATAGAACGGAACAGAACACAACCCAACAATATCAGAATCTCACAATTCGCAGCGGAACAACATATAATAGATAAATGAATAATCTTTAAACAAAGAACTATATCAGTTATTACATTTCATACATTACATTTCATCATATCATCAGAGTGTACAACAATATACAACAACAAACAGCGGAAAAGAAATACTATATAAGTAATACGCCATGCCATCTAGCTTGCCTCCAGCAACTCCAGAATATCCAGAATATCCTGATAAACCTTAACTCTTGACTGCCCGTGTGGAAATTGGTGGGCACCCAGAGTTTAGGAAGAAAAAAAATAAACTCCGAGTCAGTCATGTGACTGGTGTGAGAACTCAAAACAGTTTATTTATCTTTAAAATCAAAATAGAGGAATATTTTTAAAGTCAATTCGCAATGCTTTTAAAAATGAGACTACCATAAGGCCTCCCGCACACACACACAATGCAAACGCAGAATCGGAGGAGATTTCTCCTTATGATAGTCAAAGATGCTTGATACGCATTTAAAAGAACATTTGATATTATTACTAGTGCATAGTGTAGGAAAAATTTATTTCGAAAGTAGAATATAAATCTTAGCCAACATACGACCATTATCGTATGCCTACTATAGCTAACTATGTTCAATAGCAGGTTACCGCCACATTCCATAGCAGGTTATACAACTAAAACCGTACAAGTCTCGTATTGTTTCTTTGGATTTCCAACGAATGATCAGGCCAAGGAACTTCCCATTGCCATATGAGAATGCCTCTGGATGGACATCCCCGAGAACCAAACCGGATCTCTACCAACACAAGGCCGGCTTACCCCTAACTGAGTAACAACTGACCGAATATGCCATCCCCCGGTCCTTTGGGACCTTTCACCGAGCGCTCGCAATCAATTCACACAATCATAAAGTGTTTTCAACATGAGTAAGTATCTGGGCTCCATACCATGATACCACCCTTTTCCAGAAGGAAATGCACATATCCTAAAGGGCGTTACCCCTCATAACCTTGCCGCATCTTTCCTGTTTTGACCATTCCGGGGTGTGAGGCTCGACGAAGTCACGTCCACAAAAACATACTTTATACAAAAGCCATGCTTTGGGTCAACAAATGATCATAGAAATGATCGCCAGGATAGACGATCAAATAAACGATCCTATCACAAATAATCAACACAATGATCATTTCACAGCAACACTCAGCATGTCACATTACCAAATTGGGAATATATCGCTGATAACCTTCAACTACATAACCTCTGAGCTCGTATGTCTCAGAGAAGGGTGTTAAGCTAAAAGAATAAATTCTCCGCCACCAACAGAAATATATTTGAAAGAAATCTGCTTTATATCTCAATTTGTAATGTCAGACATACAATCCATACAAGTCTGTTCCGGGCTCGAACAAAACCAAAGGCACTTACAAAGAAGTCCTTGCAATCCGGATATTCACAATCCTGATCAGATTTCCCATCACATATGGAGAACTCAATACCGTAGCTACTCGGTGCAGAGTCAATCGACAGGTCATCCTATCGCTCTCGCAAATACCGGGTCTTCAACACCGATCTTCAATGCGATTCATAACGACGTATCACATATTCGGAATGGGTTATACGACCCCATGGTCCTTTCCCGGTTAACCCGAATAGTGAGCGCTTATTCAAAAATAAGTGTGGCATTCAAATTCAAACAAATCACATCAAATACCCATTCAAAGGGAAATATTGATAGTCGGTTATTGAACTATCAATGGATATGCACAACATCACCAGATTCCAAATAATTTTCCAAATTATTTATTTTCCAAAATATCTTTACAAGATATATAATTCAATATCTCAAAAATAAATCAATATTTATTTTTAAACAAGTTCCCCTTTTTATTCATAAATTCCATAGTGAATTTATATTCCAAAATATCCATGCATATACGATTTCAATTATTCATTTCAATTTATCTTCAAAAAGATAAATTCTCAAAGTATTCACTTTATATTGGAAAACATTTCCATACTTATTTAATAAGTAATTCACAAATTTTATTTATTTTCAACACTTAGAAAATATTCAATATACTTAAATCGAGATTAAGTATATATTTCATTCTTTAAGGAAATCATTCTCTTAAACATATTTATTTGGGCCAAAACGAATGTTGTGTAAAACATCGTTACGACAACCCAAAATCACTAGTATAGGGATTCGAAATTAAAATAGATATATAATCCCAATACTATACAAAACATTTCCTTTCGGAAATCATTTACTATAACAACAGTGTTATAGTCCACCATTTCCTTTTATTTCTCGAAAACGTCTATTTCAACAATCAATGTTGAAATCTATGGTTTCGAATCTTAACATATTTAAAACATCGTTAGATCGTTTTAATTCAATTTAAAACATCACATTCAAAACAATTTCTTTAACATATTATTCACTATTCAAAAACGTGAATATACTACGTTCACAATTTCATCATTTCTATACATTTTATTTTAAAGGATTATTCACAGTCAAAAATGTGAATATAACTCCATTAATAGGTTTCAACAATTTACTTCTTAAAATAAGTCGTTTTCGAATTTATAAAACAACGTTTATAAATCCCTTTTCTATTTATTTTATAACAACTTCTTTTATAAATTCCTTTATTAACCTATTCGATTTATAACTCAATTATAAACCAAAAGTTCATGTTATAAGTTAAATACTTATAATTTATTTGTTTGCAAAAATTGTTCCTTTGAACTTCATAATTATAAATCTTATAACTTATAAGATTCAATTATTTATCCAAATTTATTCTTTTAATAACTTTATAAATTTTATAAACCTACTGCTTATAAAATTCCATTTCTAACTTCACCATTTTAAATTTTATAAATTCCATTCATTTACAAAATTCATTTTCACTTCATTCAAACACTTATAAAAACTCGTTTTATAATTCAAATATTTTCATTTATAAATATCCATTTATAAATCCTTTATAAAATCAATTTATATTATTCTTTTAAAACATCTTTAATCTCCTTTATAATTTCATCATTCTGATTTATAAAATAATTAAATTTTATAAATCCTATATTTTAAACTTTTATAATAAATTCAAGAATCCCGATTTTACTATTTTATAAAATCATTAACCCCATATTTTCAAAAATCAACTTTTAACTATATTTCTCAAAAATCATAATTTTTATAACATTAAAATTATAACGTTTATTTATTTAAAATAAATCAATTCCAAAAATATTTTATAAACGTATACTTTCAAAAATCACTTTAAAATCATTTTAAAATCCCAAAATCTGGGTCCAATGATGCTACACACCAAATAGTCAATCACGACTACAACGATATCATATATCGATATGATAATCCATCAAATATCAAAATATCTGAAATCAAATAAATACTGTTGAGGAATCCAGTTGGATCCCTCCAACCTGTTTTCCTGCATCCACAAACATTAGCACAATACCAATTTCGCTCCAGTACGAAATTATCGCGGTATATGAGATTTAAAATATTATCCGCTTAATAGACGGCGCAATAGGGTCTCATCCGCTATACAAATGCGGGAAATCAATAACTCCAATATATATATATGCCAATATATATATATATTGCTATTATATATAATACCAATTTCACTGTTTATGAAATATTCGCGGTATATGTTTTTAATAAATAACATCCGCTTACTAACGGCGCATAATGTCTATTTTAACAATCAATAGATATCAGTCAACATTCAAACATGCATTCAAATATTTTAAATCTAACTATTTAAAATAAAATCGAAACCGATTCGATTGAGTGAGAAGTTCTCACCTTGATTTCAATTTCGTTTTAGAGATTTATTTCGAATAAAATTAAACGGACGTTTAATTTTACCCAAAATTCTCACTAACCCCAAATGACTCCAATCCAATTCCATCGCGTAGTGCTCGTCCATACGATTCCAACGTAACTGGTTTCGCGCGTTTTCGACCTCGTATGAAAAAGATATGATTTTTTAAAGATTACACGTATTTATATTAACAAATTTACAACATTAACTTTATATTTTCAACCTTCATCAAATCCTAGCCACAAGATCATTGCCCCCAACATCATGACCGTGCATCTCTTCTTCCTCCTCACGTTCCATTCTACAGGCAACATCCCAAAACACCAAACCCATTTACATAGAACTAGGGTTCCATTTTGCTTCTTCTTCGCTCATCTTCACGTCGATCAAGCAACCCCACGTCGAAGGCCACCACCAACACCTTGCTCGTCCAGAGCCATGGCACACTCGGCCATCTCCAGCACCATGAATTGCGTGCGCAACCTGCAGGTGACGGCCCCCCCTTGCTCCCTCCACGTCGCGCCGTTTTCGATCATCTCCGTATGAAATTAAAGCTCTCGTCGAGCTCTACAAGTTTCATGTTGAACACTTCGCGTAATTCTTGATGGATTGAGAGTGATTGAGGAGAGAAGATGGTGAATTTCTGGCCATTGAATTATAAGTGGCGGCTGCAGTTCAAAACCCTAGGGTTTGGGCCTTTGTTTGCAAATGAGAGAAGAGAGGTGCTTATATAGAAAATCGCCCAATTTACTATTCATCGAAATTTTTCAAACTCCAAACGAAGCGTGCCGGTTGGCGTTTCTAAGGTTTACCCCACGTTCCGGACACAATGGAACAGGTTTCGGAAGCTAATTCGGACATCTGTGCGAGTTATGGCAATAAACGATAAATTTGAATTAAACCGATTTAAACGATTTTCTAGGCGTTTTAATTTGTACCGGACAAACGGTAAATCCAATTGACACGAAATTTGAAAACTTACAATAATATCACATTACGAATCCGATGAAACTGGTTTCGTCGAAATCCGAGACTTTTTGAAAAATGTCTATTTTAACTCGCCAAATTAATATTAAAAATAATTCGTTGCGTTTCGAGCTGCCACGATCAAACGATAGCTCCGATTGACACGAAAATTGAAATCCGGTAATAACTAACTATTACGGATCCAATGGAACAAGTTTCGTCCAATTCTGAGACTGTTCAAAAATTGACTATTTTCACTAGTCGATTTTAATATTAAAATATTCAATTTTCACAAATTAACTTTTAATTCGATTTTAAAAGTTCTAAAATATCTTTATAACTCCAATATGATAAAATAAAATTTTACAAATCATTTTCAATCATATTTAACTCAATTTTCAATTATTTCCATAATTTAACATATCAAATTATCGATTTAATTATCCAATTAAATCCAATTATTCGAAATAAAATTTATTTGACTTATAAAATTCACTTATTAATATTTAAAATTAATTAAATATTCAAATTTTAATTATCAAAAATTCTGGGCCGTTACAATCTTCCCCCCTTAAAAGAATTTCGTCCTCGAAATTAACAAGTAAGAAAAGTTATAGAATTTATTAACTTTCCAAAATTCATAGTTAAACTTCTTACAATAACTTTACTAAGTTTTCAAATCATACTTAGTTATCCTTTCAAAAACAACTACTATTGTTTAACTTTCAATTCCTAATCAAAGTTAAAGTTTTCAAAATTTTCCAATTTTCTCAAATTTTTTCCAACGCCTTAAATTTCCGGAAAAATTCGCCATAGTCTCCTTTGCGCGGCTCGATCCGAACAAAAAATGACAGTATATATATCACAAATATACATCTCATCAAGTAATGAGGCATCCCGAAGGGAAAAAAGTATAAAAGTACGGTATGTAATCCGAGATATGTACCTTATATTTTATTAGCGAGCATATACGGCTAATATAGCGCGAAAGCGAGCTCCAAATGCGAAGCAAACGCGATCCGCACCTACTAAACACTCAACAAACAACATGAGAACCATGTATATAGACAATAGTATCGATATACAACATATGGTAACATAATAACTATATATGTCAACATAGCAATTGAAACAAAACAACAAATGCAAACATCAACCAACTATCATCCAACTAACATCCATAACCAATAAATATTCATTCCTATTCTCATTAATATTCAATGAATTGGTTTTTCAATTTAATCACATTTGATTCATTAACAGTGGATGTTTTTACTAACATTCATTCTCAATTAGTTTATATTCACTAATTCATATTCAAGTTGGTTCACTTTCAATTCAAATTCAATTCTATTTAATCACTTAACTTCCAGTTGAATTCCAATTACTTTATCTTCCAATTCCATTAATTCTTAATGAATTATATACAATCAACTAACAATCATATAACAACCAATGTATATTAATTTCAACCAAATTACTTTGCTTTCAATTGGTTTAATTAAATTGATTTTCATTAAATCTTTCAACTTCCAATAACATTAGATTTTAATGAATTACACTTACATTCATTATTTCATATCAATTATTCACATTCAATTGATTAATATTCAATCCATTCATTCAATTCAATTACTAAAGTTGAATTTCATTACATAACTCAAGTTCATATCTATCACTTAACTTTAATAATTTATTTTGATACTAATATCAACTTCATTCAACATATTTTAAGTTATATTCCATTTAACTTTAAATTCATTTTTTTTATAACTCATATTCATAAATATATCCATATAGTTTCACTTCTTATATGTATAAGTTTATTTTACAATTGTAAATCACTTTAATTATAATTCAATTCTTATAATTCACTTGCTTATACAATTCTTCTTTTACTTAGATTATTCAAACAACTAAACAATCATCTCATATACACTTTAATAATTCTGAAAAATTATTCCTTTATATATAAAATATAATCAAGGTAAAATTATTTCATTTACCCAATTTTAAAACAATATTGTGCCGAATTGTTCTATTCAAGTGTTTAGAAACCCCTTCGATTCAGTTTCGAGGCTGCGCCGACGAAGGTTCATATGCCACTCAACAAACCAATCATCACAATATAAAACAATTTTATATTCACTAACAAATACGCTCTCATAGCTATTATTACACTCAAACTCATTCTAGAGTACTACTGACTCTATCTTTAATGAGAAATACCCAACAGAACCATGGTTGTCGCTTAACCATATGCTCTGATACCACCAGTGAGGACCCGCAAATCCGTACACCTTGAATATACACTAATCTCCGTAGATTAATTCAAGATGAACAGAAATACGAATTATCAATGTTTAAGAAAAAGAAAGAGACAGAAGAAGAGAGAAAAGGATAGAAAAATAGAGAGAGGAGAGAAAAGAACATAGAACGGAACAGAACACAACCCAACAATATCAGAATCTCACAATTCGCAGCGGAACAACATATAATAGATAAATGAATAATCTTTAAACAAAGAACTATATCAGTTATTACATTTCATACATTACATTTCATTATATCATCAGAGTGTACAACAATATACAACAACAAACAGCGGAAAAGAAATACTATATAAGTAATACGCCATGCCATCTAGCTTGCCTCCAGCAACTCCAGAATATCCAGAATATCCTGATAAACCTTAACTCTTGACTGCCCGTGTGGAAATTGGTGGGCACCCAGAGTTTAGGAAGAAAAAAAATAAACTCCGAGTCAGTCATGTGACTGGTGTGAGAACTCAAAACAGTTTATTTATCTTTAAAATCAAAATAGAGGAATATTTTTAAAGTCAATTCGCAATGCTTTTAAAAATGAGACTACCATAAGGCCTCCCGCACACACACACAATGCAAACGCAGAATCGGAGGAGATTTCTCCTTATGATAGTCAAAGATGCTTGATACGCATTTAAAAGAACATTTGATATTATTACTAGTGCATAGTGTAGGAAAAATTTATTTCGAAAGTAGAATATAAATCTTAGCCAACATACGACCATTATCGTATGCCTACTATAGCTAACTATGTTCAATAGCAGGTTACCGCCACATTCCATAGCAGGTTATACAACTAAAACCGTACAAGTCTCGTATTGTTTCTTTGGATTTCCAACGAATGATCAGGCCAAGGAACTTCCCATTGCCACATGAGAATGCCTCTGGATGGACATCCCCGAGAACCAAACCGGATCTCTACCAACACAAGGCCGGCTTACCCCTAACTGAGTAACAACTGACCGAATATGCCATCCCCCGGTCCTTTGGGACCTTTCACCGAGCGCTCACAATCAATTCACACAATCATAAAGTGTTTTCAACATGAGTAAGTATCTGGGCTCCATACCATGATACCACCCTTTTCCAGAAGGAAATGCACATATCCTAAAGGGCGCTACCCCTCATAACCTTGCCGCATCTTTCAAGTTTTGACCATTCCGGGGTGTGAGGCTCGACGAAGTCACGTCCACAAAAACATACTTTATACAAAAGCCATGCTTTGGGTCAACAAATGATCATAGAAATGATCACCAGGATAGACGATCAAATAAACGATCCTATCACAAATAATCAACACAATGATCATTTCACAGCAACACTCAGCATGTCACATTACCAAATTGGGAATATATCGCTGATAACCTTCAACTACATAACCTCTGAGCTCGTATGTCTCAGAGAAGGGTGTTAAGCTAAAAGAATAAATTCTCCGCCACCAACAGAAATATATTTGAAAGAAATCTGCTTTATATCTCAATTTGTAATGTCAGACATACAATCCATACAAGTCTGTTCCGGGCTCGAACAAAACCGAAGGCACTTACAAAGAAGTCCTTGCAATCCAGATATTCACAATCCTGATCAGATTTCCCATCACATATGGAGAACTCAATACCGTAGCTACTCGGTGCAGAGTCAATCGACAGGTCATCCTATCGCTCTCGCAAATACCGGGTCTTCAACACCGATCTTCAATGCGATTCATAACGACGTATCACATATTCGGAATGGGTTATACGACCCCATGGTCCTTTCCCGGTTAACCCGAATAGTGAGCGCTTATTCAAAAATAAGTGTGGCATTCAAATTCAAACAAATCACATCAAATACCCATTCAAAGGGAAATATTGATAGTCGGTTATTGAACTATCAATGGATATGCACAACATCACCAGATTCCAAATAATTTTCCAAATTATTTATTTTCCAAAATATCTTTACAAGATATATAATTCAATATCTCAAAAATAAATCAATATTTATTTTTAAACAAGTTCCCCTTTTTATTCATAAATTCCATAGTGAATTTATATTCCAAAATATCCATGCATATACGATTTCAATTATTCATTTCAATTTATCTTCAAAAAGATAAATTCTCAAAGTATTCACTTTATATTGGAAAACATTTCCATACTTATTTAATAAGTAATTCACAAATTTTATTTATTTTCAACACTTAGAAAATATTCAATATACTTAAATCAAGATTAAGTATATATTTCATTCTTTAAGGAAATCATTCTCTTAAACATATTTATTTGGGCCAAAACGAATGTTGTGTAAAACATCGTTACGACAACCCAAAATCACTAGTATAGGGATTCGAAATTAAAATAGATATATAATCCCAATACTATACAAAACATTTCCTTTCGGAAATCATTTACTATAACAACAGTGTTATAGTCCACCATTTCCTTTTATTTCTCGAAAACGTCTATTTCAACAATCAATGTTGAAATCTATGGTTTCGAATCTTAACATATTTAAAACATCGTTAGATCGTTTTAATTCAATTTAAAACATCACATTCAAAACAATTTCTTTAACATATTATTCACTATTCAAAAACGTGAATATACTACGTTCACAATTTCATCATTTCTATACATTTTATTTTAAAGGATTATTCACAGTCAAAAATGTGAATATAACTCCATTAATAGGTTTCAACAATTTACTTCTTAAAATAAGTCGTTTTCGAATTTATAAAACAACGTTTATAAATCCCTTTTCTATTTATTTTATAACAACTTCTTTTATAAATTCCTTTATTAACCTATTCGATTTATAACTCAATTATAAACCAAAAGTTCACGTTATAAGTTAAATACTTATAATTTATTTGTTTGCAAAAATTGTTCCTTTGAACTTCATAATTATAAATCTTATAACTTATAAGATTCAATTATTTATCCAAATCTATTCTTTTAATAACTTTATAAATTTTATAAACCTACTGCTTATAAAATTCCATTTCTAACTTCACCATTTTAAATTTTATAAATTCCATTCATTTACAAAATTCATTTTCACTTCATTCAAACACTTATAAAAACTCGTTTTATAATTCAAATATTTTCATTTATAAATATCCATTTATAAATCCTTTATAAAATCAATTTATATTATTCTTTTAAAACATCTTTAATCTTCTTTATAATTTCATCATTCTGATTTATAAAATAATTAAATTTTATAAATCCTATATTTTAAACTTTTATAATAAATTCAAGAATCCCGATTTTACTATTTTATAAAATCATTAACCCCATATTTTCAAAAATCAACTTTTAACTATATTTCTCAAAAATCATAATTTTTATAACATTAAAATTATAACGTTTATTTATTTAAAATAAATCAATTCCAAAAATATTTTATAAACGTATACTTTCAAAAATCACTTTAAAATCATTTTAAAATCCCAAAATATGGGTCCAATGATGCTACACACCAAATAGTCAATCACGACTACAACGATATCATATATCGATATGATAATCCATCAAATATCAAAATATCTGAAATCAAATAAATACTGTTGAGGAATCCAGTTGGATCCCTCCAACCTGTTTTCCTGCATCCACAAACATTAGCACAATACCAATTTCGCTCCAGTACGAAATTATCGCGGTATATGGGATTTAAAATATTATCCGCTTAATAGACGGCGCAATAGGGTCTCATCTGCTATACAAATGCGGGAAATCAATAACTCCAATATATACATATGCCAATATATATATATATATATTGCTATTATATATAATACCAATTTCGCTGTTTATGAAATATTCGCGGTATATGTTTTTAATAAACAACATCCGCTTACTAACGGCGCATAATGTCTATTTTAACAATCAATAGATATCAGTCAACATTCAAACATGCATTCAAATATTTTAAATCTAACTATTTAAAATAAAATCGAAACCGATTCGATTGAGTGAGAAGTTCTCACCTTGATTTCAATTTCGTTTTAGCGATTTATTTCGAATAAAATTAAACGGACGTTTAATTTTACCCAAAATTCTCACTAACCCCAAACGACTCCAATCCAATTCCATCGCGTAGTGCTCGTCCATACGATTCCAACGTAACTGGATTCGCGCGTTTTCGACCTCGTATGAAAAAGATATGATTTTTTAAAGATTACACGTATTTATATTAACAAATTTACAACATTAACTTTATATTTTCAACCTTCATCAAATCCTAGCCACAAGATCATTGCCCCCAACATCATGACCGTGCATCTCTTCTTCCTCCTCACGTTCCATTCTACAGGCAACATCCCAAAACACCAAACCCATTTACATAGAACTAGGGTTCCATTTTGCTTCTTCTTCGCTCATCTTCACGTCGATCAAGCAACCCCACGTCGAAGGCCACCACCAACACCTTGCTCGGCCAGAGCCATGGCACACTCGGCCATCTCCAGCACCATGAATTGCGTGCGCAACCTGCAGGTGACGGCCCCCCCTTGCTCCCTCCACGTCGCGCCGTTTTCGATCATCTCCGTATGAAATTAAAGCTCTCGTCGAGCTCTACAAGTTTCATGTTGAACACTTCGCGTAATTTTTGATGGATTGAGAGTGATTGAGGAGAGAAGATGGTGAATTTCTGGCCATTGAATTATAAGTGACGGCTGCAGTTCAAAACCCTAGGGTTTGGGCCTTTGTTTGCAAATGAGAGAAGAGAGGTGCTTATATAGAAAATCGCCCAATTTACTATTCATCGAAATTTTTCGAACTCCAAACGAAGCGTGCCGGTTGGCGTTTCTAAGGTTTACCCCACGTTCCGGACACAATGGAACAGGTTTCGGAAGCTAATTCGGACATCTGTGCGAGTTATGGCAATAAACGATAAATTTGAATTAAACCGATTTAAACGATTTTCTAGGCGTTTTAATTTGTACCGGACAAACGGTAAATCCAATTGACACGAAATTTGAAACCTTACAATAATATCACATTATGGATCCGATGAAACTGGTTTCGTCGAAATCCGAGACTTTTTGAAAAATGTCTATTTTAACTCGCCAAATTAGTATTAAAAATAATTCGATGCGTTTCGAGCTGCCACGATCAAACGATAGCTCCGATTGACACGAAAATTGAAATCCGGTAATAACTAACTATTACGGATCCAATAGAACTGGTTTCGTCCAATTCTGAGACTGTTCAAAAATTGACTATTTTCACTAGTCGATTTTAATATTAAAATATTCAATTTGCACAAATTAACTTTTAATTCGATTTTAAAAGTTCTAAAATATCTTTCTAACTCCAATATGATAAAATAAAATTTTACAAATCATTTTCAATCATATTTAACTCAATTTTCAATTATTTCCATAATTTAACATATCAAATTATCGATTTAATTATCCAATTAAATCCAATTATTCGAAATAAAATTTATTTGACTTATAAAATTCACTTATTAATATTTAAAATTAATAAAATATTCAAATTTTAATTATCAAAAATTCTGGGTCGTTACATTTTCAGTAAGTAAAACACTTACCAATCCCTATCTCTTCGAGAACGAATCGACAAATTTGGTTATTCAATGATAATGAGAGCGACCGCGTATGGAAACCAAGTCTCATATACTTATCATGGTACCGATATATCTCACATTATCCCTTGATCAAGAGTGAAGTCGGTAGGTTAGAGCTCTATTACTCATATCCCTACACAAACATCAGTCTTAATTCCCATAGATAGACAAGCCTACTTCATCGACTTTAGTGCTAAGTATACAACTAAATGTTTTTCATAAATGAGTAAACATACAAAGCATGATCAACTCAAAAAAAGTACGATTAAGTCACATAAGAAACTTCTAATCCCCTTTTTGTTTAATTGATACTTTGATTAATTAAAATCTCTTTTATCAGTAAACTTCTTTTTTCTAATAAAACATTATTTGTCACTTTCTACTACTCATTTGTACTCATTTCAATACTTCAAAAAGTATTCATATACTTATCTCAAATGATATAAGTATATTCATAAATCATTAACAAGATTTCTTACTTTAAACCTTTTCTTTTTCTACCTTTTTCCACAAGATTCCTTACTTATAATTTCCTTCAAATTATCCATTTTAGGGATCTAAGCAATTTCACAAATCCATTCACAAAGGTTTAAGACTAGTGTTAATTAAACATTGTCACTGCAAACCTAAAACCATTTCACTTATGCTTATCTTTAAAACATTCTTTTAAAGATCTATTTACATTCATAAGTATAATCAAAAAGGGTTAAAGACGAAAGTTATTAAAACATTGCCACAACAAATCCAAATCTTTCTATACTTATATTATCTTTAAATCATTTCTTTTAAAGATCTAATTTAATAATATGTTGAGTTTGATAATCGAACAATCGATTATCCAGTTAAAACAATTGCTTATAAAAATCAATGTTCGTATACTTAACTCATTTTCAATATTTCAACTTAACTGTTTCTCATCCAAGAGTGAAGCCAGGTAAGTTAGGGCACTGGTTTCATCAAAGCCTTGCCTAGACACTTCATTTTTGAATCTCATAAATAGACAAGCATACTCGTCGGCATTTTGTGTTAAGTATAGTATTAATGACTTTCATAAATGATATGGTTAACCCGTTTTCGACATTCCTGACTTAACAATTCCTTATTCAAGAGAGAATCCGGGTAGATTAGAGCTCAATTAGTCCGTCCCCACTTGACATTAATCTTAACTTTCACAGATAAATAAGCCTACTTCGTCGGCTTTTTAGCGTTAATCAAAGTTAGTTACCTTTTAAACAAGTAAGTAAACCATACGATTAGCACGTTTCCGACATTCCAACTTAACCATTCCTCGTTCAAGAGGAAAGTCCAATAGGTTAGAGCTCTATTGCTCCGTATCTAGTCAATATCAATCTTAACTTCTTAGAAATAGAGAAGTCTACCTCGTCGGATTCTAGTGTTAAACCCCTTCTTTACTTTTCCAAAATTTATATATAATCATTAAAAATATATTTAAACTTAAAACTAACTTTAATATACTTCAAAACATGTTTGAAAACATCTTTAAAAGGATTAGATAAAACTACCAAATTTAAATATCATTTTTAAACACTTAAAACCATAAGCGACTACTAAAGCATTTATAAATGCTATTAAAAGTCCGTGTTAAATCAACATTGAAAAGAACGATCTTTATGACTAGTTTTACCCACTTTAACAAATGATTTTTGAATTGAAATTTTTGTAGTAAGTACTAAGCTTAGGGTATTTAAATACCATGGAAAAACCCCAATGAATATCTTTCCATTTATTTATAAAAGTTCCTGAAAACGAAGGATTTGAAAGTGTGCTTATAATGACTATTCTTGTTTCAAACACTTTCAAACTTACTTCAATTTAACACATGAGTTAAAAATCCATTCAAACATCAAGTAAAGGTCACGCCATATGTTTTAAAAGGGTAATAGAAGTAATGTTATATAATATAAGCTTGTTATTTTCTTTTAAAAGCAAAAGGAGTCCAAAATTTATTATTTTACTTAGTTAATTTCACTTTAACTTTATAATTCAAACACAACACACACACACACACACACACAATATATATACTTATAAGATAGTGGTATAACACATTTAGATCCATGCCAAACCCAATCGTAAAGGCACAAGAATCAAAGAACTACCTCTTTCCATCACCACAAGCCTAAAGATCCAACTTTTAGCACTTCCAAACCAAAGCAACACCTCCTCCTCCTATTCTCATAGCCCTCATTGGATCCTCCTCTTCCTCTAGCCTTCTTCCAATTTTCAATTACTGATCACGCTTCCTTTGATGTTTTAGGACTGTAGCCAAAGTTTAGAAGAGATTGGAGATGATTTGGTTAAGACATGAAACGTTAGAGAATAATTAGTGGATTAGTCCTTAAGCACCTCCACCATTTTTAACTCTCAACTTTATTTCAAGATTTATGAATTGGTGATTATTTAACAAGGGTATGTCTCTATTTATATAGGTTTCAAATAGCATAGCACAAGCTTGTTCTCATCCCCTTTTCATGACATGCAAGGATCACCGTCCATCACTTCTCCTTTTTCATTTTCTCAACACTTAAGCATTTCCATTTATGCTTACTTACTAAATATCTTTGATGACATCACCCATGACATCATCCATAAAGTTTATTTTCTTTAATGGAAAAAAGTTTTTTATTTCATTTTATCGACTTCCTAAGCAGATAAGTGTATGTAAAAAATGTGAATAATTCCTGATTGTTAGAAAGCTGTTTATCGATAAAACTCGGTCACATTATCAATATTTTTTCAAAGTATTTATTTGTGCAAACATTTTTTCAAAACAAGTTTACCATCATTACTTATGATTTAAAAGGGAGTTAAAAATCTTATTAAATCATTTTATTAATATATAATCCAAAATAATTTAGATATACAAATACAAAGTGTCCCGTTAACCCGCCTTTTAGCAAGGCAGTACACAAGCAGATTTAACCTGATGGACTTCATGGTCATCAAGGTGGGAAGCCTGGAGAAATTGTTACCAGGCTTGGAAATCGGCTATAAATGAGACTATGGACGATGATCGGGGGAATTCATGTCGAATCCTTAATTTTTGTCCTAATTAAAGTGAAATTGGTCTAAAGTGATAAGGAAGGCCTTATGAGGCTGTGTTTAAATTTCATGATGATTGGAGTTTGAAACCTCGAGTTACGGGCAAAAGAAGAGGGATCAGACCATATTCAGCTCAATGACACAACTCAACGATGATCGCTCCATAACTCAACAACCATAAGGCGGATTGAAGAAAAACTCTAGAAATAGGAAGAAGGGACTTAAGAAGTCTATCCTAGGGATCACATGACATTTAAAGAGATTTAAGGGGATCAACACTTATCCTTCATTAGGGATCGACCCTCTTTCCCCTTAGGGATTCGTTAAACCCAACTTTATAGCAAAGATCGATCAATATCTCAACAACTACAAATCGAATTGACATGAAACTTGGAGGACAAGCAAATTACAACATGGAGAAACTACCCTAGGGATCGTATATAATTTGGAGCAAGTTGGAGGGATCGGTACCTATCCCTCTATAGAGATAGACTATAATCAGCCTTCACAACATATCACAACAAAGATTGATTAATAACTCGAGTTATACTAATCCAATTGGTGTAAACTTAAGGGCTAAGCATAATACAGTATGGAGAAGCTCCCTTAGGGATCACATGGAATTTGGAAGAGATTGGGGGGATCGGTACCTTTCCCTCTAGAGGGATCGGTACCTATCCCTCTAGAGGGATCGGCAGAAATTAGAATTCAAGCAACACTACTTTACGGAAAATGCGATATCTCACAAACAGTACGTCGGAATTGCACGAAATTTAGGGAACATGTAGGTAACATCATGGAGCACCCTCATAGAATTGTAGCCCATTTGGATGAACTAATAGGGCTCGGTATTGATCCCTATTGTGGGCCCCAATGGGCTTGAAAATTTTTGAGTGGCCAAGAAGTCTTGGTCTCCCGAACCTTTTATCAAAATTTCAGTCTAATCTGTGCACGTCTTCCCTTATAAATATAGCAGGCATGGCATCAGAAAATGGAGCTTCTTTCTATGTCTCTTTATCTTCAAACTAGGCAACACTCTACCAATTTTATTCTTGGATTTTAGATTGTAACTGTAAATAAACCTTGGTATAATAAAAGGGATTATATGGGAATCGACGTAGATTGGAGTTAGCCGAACCATTATAAATCTTGTCTCTTTTTACTTGCTTTCTGATTGTTTTAATTTTGTTCTTCATTTATTTATCTTCATATTTCTGTGATTGGATTGGATATTGGTGCTTTTACACAATTGGGTGTTGGTGGACATTTTGACGCCAACATGTCTGAAATTCCAAGGTCGTTATATTAAAATTTCCTTCTTACCTTAGTATGTGCAAGTCAAGACATTTACTCTGTGTCTTGAAATTATACAACACAAGATACTTTAAAATTAATAATAACTCCATATATTTGTGAAGTCCTATAAACTAACATATAGCTAGAGTACCTTATGTATATCATCGTATTCCAAAAACACTTTACACAGATAAATTTAAACAAATATATAGCTAGAATACCTTATGTATAAAACCAATCATCTATTATTCAACCATTTAGGAAACTTTTCACTCAACTATACTCTCATGCTTCTCAAAATCTTATGTAAGTGTACAAAGCCCCTAACCCTTAACGTAAACATATATGTTAATTTCAAAAAACATTTGATCATATACGTCTCAATAATTTAAAATAATAAATTTGAACTCACTATTTCCCCTTAAGTATAAATCATCTCAGTATTATTTATTATGAAGGAACTTTTCTCTATTATCTCAAGATAATATTCTTTTTAAATCAATAGTATACTTCAAAAATTATTTGTTTTCAACATATTAGTTTAAGTATCTCAAACTTCATTATTTAATCCAAAAATAGTAATTTTCATCAAATTTCCTTCAAAGCAATAATTTTATTATCACTATACATCAAAAAAAAATTATTAGAATTTTGTACCTTAGGGAATTTTGTATACGAAAACCCTGAAACTAAAATCCCAAAACCCCTTGCAAATGAAATAGCAATTCTTATGTTTACTGAAATCTCAATTGTTTTATACGAAAATAGTAGAATTTTTTTTGTTATTGCAATTTGAATATTTTATATACTATTCCACTTTCAAATTTTCTCTATTGTTATTCCAAAGGGTTCTAAAAAGAAATAAGTCATTGTTGTGTAAAGTAAAAATTCTTCTATTTGTAGTTTGCACTACCTATTTCTGTAATTTAAATATGAATCTCTTTTTCATTATATATGTAAAAATTGAATAGAATATAAGGGGTTTTAATTGGAAGTTTTATTCCTTGAAATCGAGGCATTGATTCTATTATATTAATATAAAATAAATTTGGTATTTGATTATATTTTATTAATGCAAATCTATTGTTTAGCAACTAATTTGTAAGTTATTATATAATTTTAGACTTGTATAAATTGGAAGTTTTGACATTTAAAACAATTGATATATGACACAAATATCTTTGCACACTGAGGAATATTTAGTTAGCCTGAATTACGTATGTAAAAACATATTATCATACAAATGTATCCTTAATGTATTATTAATAACATATTAATCATATCATGTAGAATAAATAGGTTAGTAATTAGCATTAAACGTCATAGGAAATAAGTACTCATGGAGGACGCAAGGTTAGTCCCAATTCTGTAGAATAATTTTGCCCAGCTGATCCCACCTACGAATGGTCAAACCAATGTGAGCCGTCATAGTTTGAGTTATGGGTCATAAGACGTAGGCCCTGCTTCTGGTTTGGGGGTATTAAGCGGCTATTGTAGGGTCTGATTTCTTTCCACTTAAGAAGATTAAATCGTCGAGATCATCGCTTAGGTGCGGTAGTGGGAAATTTCGAAAGGAGTTCACTATAGGGTCGAGGTATTAAGTGGCTATTATAAGGTACGCCTCTTCCTATAAAGAAGTATTAAGGGACATGATAAGATTTCGTGCGACATCAGTTAGAGAGTACAAAAGAGGGGTCCGCCTTGGATCAGATATTAAATGACAGGGATATGCCTAGGATATATGTATTAAAACATCAGAAGCTGTCTAATTCCCATTAAAGAGGTAATAAGTGGCTTCTTTACTTTCTCTCACATTGTTAGGATATGATTGATGGTAGTTGCATTGGACTATAAAGGGTCTTTGGCCTACAATGGAAGGTATGTTGTGGAGTCGAGGTGGAAGAGTGTAACATCCTATATTTTGAGGCTTGAAGTTAAGCAATACAAATGCTACAGTAATCTATCGTATTAACTTCCAGTGATAAAATACGGTAATGTTAATGGTATCCATAATACCGAAAGCACGTGAATATGGAATAAAATCAACACAAATTTCAAAAATAGCATTTCTAATCACATTTCAAATCAAAATTTCATATTCACATAATCCTAAAACAATTCCAGGTTTTAATCAAATATAATTATTACAAATTACGCCATGAGCGACATATGAAGACGCCCCCTTGGATGATCAGAGTACTAGATAGATAGACATACCAATCATAAATACATCACATCGGAAATAATACTAAATAACTCTTACATAGCTAGCTTTGCCTCCTGCATGTCTTCGGAAGCTTATTCATCCAACCAACTACATCTAAAAACTCCTTAACTCTCAATCTACTCAAATTTAATTTTGAGCACCTGAGAGTTGTAACATCCCCTATCTTGAAACCTAAAGCTAAGTGTTATAGATGCTGCAGTCATCTATAGCATTAACTTCTAGCGAAAAAATACAGTAATGTTAATGGTATTCATAATATCAGAAGCATATGAATATGAAACAAAATCACAGATTTCAAAAAAACAACTTTTCTAATTACAATTCACAAAACATGTTTCATATCCAACATAATCCCAATTGTTTCCCAGGTTCAGATCAAACATAATTATTACATAAATATGCCAAGAGCGACATATGAAGATGCCCCCTTGTATGATCAGAGTACTAAATAGACAAAAATTGTCTTAATACATCACATCGGAAATAAAAATATAACAACTCCTAAATAGCTAATATCAGCCTCCTGCTCGTCTCCAGAAGCTTTATTCATCCACAAACTAAAACCTGTAAATCCTCAACTCTCAACTTACTCAAATAAATTTTGAGCACCTGAGAGTTTAAAGGGAAAAACAAAAACTTCGAGTCGGACATAAAGCCTAGTGTGAATAATACTATACATCTCGGTTATCTGATATTAAGTGAGGCCATGCCGCTTGGCGAAACGGGTTTCCCCTCCTAATATCATTTCAAAAACATATCTTTTGCAAACCAAAATCCTGCAACCAAACTGGTTAAAACAATAATAACAATATCATGTAAGCATACAAATCAGGTAATCGGTGGACTAACTGTCCGAACACTATAATTTTGTTTGGCTAACTACTAACCTTTGGCTAACTCGGACCTACCAGACAAAATAAACAAATAACCTAACTTCTGTTAGATACTCTTCTGGACGGTCTGTCCCTAACTTACTTCTTCCTAGGTCAACTAATCCTAATGGTTCTTTTGGCTCACCAATAACCTATCCTCACTTTGTATATTCCTTTCTATGTGTAACATTATTTTAGTCTTACCTATGAAAAAGCCCTACACACTGGAATTTTGGACTTATATTGGTTAGGGGATACTAGCTAAAGATAGAGTATGACCCCATACCACTCCTATCAGGCATTCTAATATCCGAGTCATTTTACTTAGGGTCGTCTATCCTTAAAATTTTCCTTGAAAATATTTCTTTCAATTTCATTTAACCTTTTAAATCATACTTATACAAGGAAACATACTCTATGCTTTATTCAAATCACTTTTCCATGTTATATATACTTTACCAAAACATTGTTGATGAAAACATTCGAAACCATTAAAGGTAAAACTACTTTTCTTTATAATCTTAGGCCGAAAGGCCAAAATATTCCTTTCGAAACAATTTACAATAGACCTTTCGAAAACATTAAAATCATCTCTTTCGAAAGCTTTATAAAACCATAGACATACTGCTTACAAAACACTTTAAACATGCCTTTCGAAACCATTGGAAACCTTCCATTCAAAATCTTTTGAAAACATTGGGAAACTATCCCTTTGAAAACTTTATCTTAAACCTTTTGAAAGCATTAAGTCCTTTACATAAATCAAACCTTTCGAAAGCATTTGGGTTCAAGTAAAACAAGTGGAACAACCATTTAAAACCATTCCTTTTGAAACCTTTTGGTTTAACTTTCACAGAACAAAGGGTCATAAAACAACTAAGTCGGAAGCACTCTTTCGAAAGCAGTCTCCTAAATAAAAGAAGTGGATGGTTTCGAAACCAATCCTTTCAAAAGAATTGGAGAAGCGGCTAAGGTTTTAAAGCGAAATCACCTTTTTGAAAGCATTGCTTCGAAAGGTAGTATGCGGCATCAAGGGGTTTCGACCCCTTTGAAAGCTTCTTTATAAAATAAAAGGCGTATCCTCTTTCGAAACCATTCTTTTCGAAAGCAAAGCAGGTACATTTCCTTTTAAATGAAAAACAAAGCTTCGACCCCTTCAGAACCCTTTGTTTCGACTCAATACCTTTCGCTTATGTTCATTTCACTATGTACCAAGTGTTTGATACCATGCGCAATGGTTTCGATGGAGATGGCCGCGGAAGCGAAAGTACCTAGTCGAAAGGTAGTTGTAGAAAGTGGCGAAACAGCAAAAACATGGTAAAACTGATTTTTAACTTTAAAAAGTAATTCTTTTCAACTAATCTACTTTGTTTGTCAACATATGATTGGTTGCTAATTTCTTTTCCAAATTCTTTTCTAAAAGTGCTGCCAAAATTTCAGAAGTAAATAATTTATATTGTTTACTAAATGCCCATTCTCCTTTATAGATATACATTAAAGTCTCATACCTTAAATAATTCTATACACTTATTAAAACACTTACGAAAATTCTACCAAATTCCCATAAATCACCTTTAATGTGTTTTCTAACATATATTAATTACTGACACAAAAACAATATAAATTAGCCATAATTAATTTTAAACCCAATTAACTATTTTCTTCACTATAAAATTAATAATAAGTCCACATTAATTTGCAAAATTATGAAATTTGAAACCCAACTCTAAAATATTATTTCTGACCTTATACAAAATTACAAGGCATTAGGTTGTCATTTAATAGGGTTTTCACATTAAAATTTATCATAAAATTCATATAAAATAGCATAAATCATCAACAGGCATATATATCCATTTTAATAATAAAAAATATGGCAATATACTTTGCAAAAATATTTGAATCTAATCTATAAACCAAAAACATCAAAAATATGAGATGCAACATATTATTCACCTTAGGTTTGTGACTAAGGTGTTTAGATTTGATCTTGGATTAAGTTGGTTAAGCTTCTTCCTCTTGTCTTCCCTTAATGGTGGTCGGCCTCTCTTTTGTTTTAATTTTGTTCACGAACATGTAAAATGAATGTGCGTGAGGGGTTTAAGGTATGTGAATATATCTTATTCCTATCATGCCCTTATCCTATTTCCTTTATCCATTCCATTTTAATCCCCTTAGTTCATTATTTTAAATTGGCATGGCTACCTCTATTTACACAAATCTCAATCCCTTAACCATTTCATTTAATTCAACTAGTTGAATATCCTAATAATGTTAATCAAAATTAGGGTCATTACAAGAGTTTAACGGAAAAAAACATAAACTTCGGGTCAGACATAAATCTTAGTGCGAATAATTCTATTACATCTCGGTTCATTGATATTAAGTGAGACCATGCCGCTTAGCAGAATGGGTTTTCCCTCACTAATATCCTTTTAAAATCATATCTTTTGCAAATCAAAATCCTACAAGCCAACTGATTATAACAACAGTAGAAATAACATGTATGCATATAAATCTATTAATTAATGGACTATCTGTTCGAAAAATATAGTTTTATCAGGCTAACTATTAACCACTGGCCGACTCAGGCCTACAGACATAATAAATTTTCTAACTTTTATTAGATACAATACTGAATGATTGTCCTTAACTTACTTCTCCTAGAGTCAAACGATCCTAACGGTTTTGTGGGCTCACCAATAACCTACCTTTATTCTGCGTATTCCTTTCAATGTGTAACATCATTTTAGTCTTACCTGCGACAAAGCCCTACGCACTAAAATTTTGGATTTATATTAGCTAAAGGCTACTAGCTAAAGTATAGGGCGTGACCCTACACTTGTAATAACCCGCTTTTCCATACAATTCAAACTGACAATAAACCACACATGTCCAATCCAAATCAAATGGAAAGACGGAGGGATAAGGGAAAGAAAGAAAAGAAGAAGAGAAAAGAAACTAAAAACTACACAGAATCTCACAATAGCAGCGGAACAACATATAATATAATATCAACGATGTTTACAAAAGATAAACTATTATATACGTACATCCATTAGAGTACAACAACAATCACAATTATCAGTCTGGACAGTTATAACAACCTGCCCTCATAATTGCTGATAATTTCAACAACAAAGTATTGGAAATAAACATATACAATAATACGACTTGAAGACCTCCAACTCATCTCCTGAGCTCTCCCATGCATCCAAACAAATATGTAAATATGCTCAATCTGACTCGAGCATTATAACAAATAACACCGGAGTCAGTCTGGGAAACTATGTGAGAAAACATACCCAATTAAACTTGTAAAGTTATATAAAAACCTTTGAAAACAAAGGTATCTCATAAGATCACGCCACACATAAACACAGACAGGTTTTTACCTTAGGATAAACTAACATTTCATATGAAATTCTTTGATATTATAATAATGTCTATTATACAAATACTTATTAATCATAACCGAAATTGTTACATTAATTAAATTCTAGCATACTTCTACAACAAAAAATGAAGGCTCGTATTGGAGAATGGATTCATACTATGAAAGGATAAGGACCCACCGAATCCGTATACCTCTAGATAAAATGTACGGTACGCTACAACACATTGCACCTCTACCACTCAGGACCGGCAATACCCCATCCTCGAGTAGCACCGAATATGATCACCACTTGGTTGTAATCAGCAACCACTCAATAGGATCCCGAAGCATACACGAATATCGCTCTAGGCTTGGGATGATCATACCCTACTTGGATGCGACCCACTTAGCCTTGCCGCATGTCCCTCCTTACACATTTCCCGAGTGTGAGGCTCGAAGAGGCCATGCTCTTATCATTCATATAGCACTTCCCACTTAGAATGCCAACATTTCCCTCTAGGCAATAATGCAATATCAGCATTTTACCATACAAGTTTCATATGGGGACTGAATTAAACAAGTAAGAGCTCCATCTCCAATTCCATCATCTTAAAGATGCCTTCTTTTTGAACGCTCAAGTTCGATCGAAGTGGTTTTTAGATAACATATCTGACCTCGGTCTCTTCGAAATAACATTCGATAATTCTTGATAAACTCAACTTCGGTTCTTTAGGAAATAACAATCAAAGATAAGATCGGAGATCACCTCCTAACCGTGAGTAAACAGATTTCCTTATCATTGTCCTAGAAGAACGAAAAGAGATTTACATGCATAGTACAAGATTATCGTTGATGACTGTGCCATATAACTCACGCGTTTCTCCTAGATATTTCCAAAGTTACATTTGGGTCCAAATTCCCATAGTCGGTTATTTAGCTATCGAATAACAAGCATTCAATCAGGGATCTAATTCCATAGAAAACCAACATTTGGTTAAGCACCAAGCAACACTAGGCCACTTTAATTAATCTTTTCATTAATAAAACCCATATTGTAAATACTTGTATCAAAATACTTTTACAAATATATATTCGCGAACCCTTCTATTTTCAATACATAGAAAATATCCATATACTTATCTCAATGGTATAAGTACACTTGCCAAACATTGAGAAAGATCTCCCTTTTACCAAATTCTAAAATCATTTATGAACTCCATTATAAATTTCTAAAACCATTTGTAAATTATTTCTCAAGTCATTTCTAAACCCTTTATGTAACATCCCAAAATTTTATCAATTTAAAATAGTAATTTATTTGAATTTTTGGGATTTAATTTGGAATTAATTTGAAAATTTTCAAGACAAATAGAATTAGTATTGATTTATACAAATATAAATGTATAATAATTCAAATTTGAATTTGAACTTGAATTTAAAATTTCAATAAAAGCCTTAGTAAAATAATTTGGATTTTAAAATAATATATATATGTAATTTATTTAATGTATAATTGGTTTAAATTTTTTTTAAATTATATATTTTTAAATAAAAGATAAATGTATTTATAAAATAGGAAAAACAATTTAAATATATATATATAAATTATTTTTCTCATGCAAAGGACACGTGTAAGGTTAATAACATATTAATTAACAAGTGTTCAATTATTAACACATAATATTAACAAGTCTTATAATTCAAGAAAGAAAATTAACAAGTGTCATCACATTATTTTTATTTTTGAGAAATTCATAAAAAAAAATAAAGCTATATAAGCTATTTCATCTCCTCTCTCTCATCTCTTTTATTTTCGTTTTTCAAAAGTCTATACAATTTTGAAATCAGCAGCAAAGTAACCAAACTAGACAACTTCCTCAACATTTAACTCAAAAAAACAAAATTCCAGTAATAAAAATCTGAAACAACTTTCTCAAATCCCAAACCAGAAAAGCAATTTCAACTAAAGCAAGGTCAACCCAGAAATTAGGCAAATCAAGAGCAAAACAGGATTCAAGTTCAACAACTAAACTAAAGCAAGGATCATCACACATACAATAATCAAATTCAAAGAGAACAAAATCCCAGAGATCAACACATTTTCCAGCTTTCAACTTTTAAAACCCATACGGTTTCCACTATTCGCAGACAACAGGTGAGCAAACTTTTCAAAAATCTAGATTTAAGGAAATGTTGCAAACAAATTGCATGAATCTCAATTTGTATATACATAATTGGATATTGCTGTGCATGTTTGTGCACATGAAAATGCCTCTATTCCAGATTACAGGCTCCAAACCTGTCAAAAATTTCAAGTCATCCTTGTTTGATCTTAGGATTCAAACAAAAACTGTTTATTTAAACATGTTTTAAGTTATAAAAATCAATTCAAGAAAAATAAATTAAAATTTTCTTTTGGAAAGTGAAATTACAGGCAAAATTCAAAATGTGTTAAAATTCAAACATCGTGAATTATAATTTCAGGTATATTATCTGAAATGGTTTCAAAAACAATGATTTTTAAAAGTAAAATCATATTTTTTTAAGTACGAATTCACTGATTAATTTGAGGATGATCAAAATTGGGGTTATTGTCAAATTTTGGTCATTGGCGTGACGAGGATGGTCGAGGTTGTGGCTGGAGATGGCCGAGGTGTTAGGGGTTCAAGGAAAAATGCTCGAATTTTTTTAATTTGATCGCGGTGGCCAAACGTCGTTCATCTAGGGTTTAAGATAGTATTTTTGTATAGATTGGAATTCCTATTGTTATGTCGTCCTCAGGTGACCGGAGTTGATTGCTCCGGTGGGGATAGTGGCGTGAGTTTGAGACAAAGCTTCAGTTGAAGTTACGTGGCCTCTGGTGGCCTAAGGTGGCGAGGCGAAGGGTTTTTCTAGTGATCAATATTGTTCCAGTTTGGGTTCGACAACAAAGTTTCGAATTCGTCAACGATTTAAGTTTCTGGGAGGTCCCAGGCTTAGGGAAGGTGGTTGTCGATTTGTCGATGGCCATAACACCGCCCGGAGGCGACCGGAGCCTTTGTGTATGTAGCGACCCTGACTCGACCTTCGAAAATCGGCACCGAATACAATACTCGTATTCAAATGCCGCAGATCCAAACGTCGAATCTGGTTCGTCGAAGCTTATAACACAATTAAGTATAACAACACAGTGGAAGAAAAGAAATGAATATCATTGATATACAACATTCGATACAACGATGATACTATATCAGAGATACAAGAAATAATAGAGACAATAAACAACAGCGGAAAACGAATAGCAAAAAGAGACAACTCCAATGATCAAACTACAACTTCAATCCAATGCTCAAAGCCAAAACTCCAAACCACTAGCTCTGACCACCATTAAGTTGCACCAAGCTCAGCAAGTCCAGTCCATGAATCCGAAGACCCTAAAGAATACCAATGAGGAAGCTGAAAGCTACCGAATCGATATCTATATCTACTATCTGAAAAACCCAACTCTAGATGCCCGTGTGGCAAATTGTGGGCACCCGTAGTTTAGGAAGGGAACAATCAACTCCAGGTCAGTCGTGGGACTGGAATGAGTAAACAAAAATAGTTGTTTGAAATAAAAGCAGTTTATTCTTATCAAAAGCAAACAAAAGAATTTGAAAAAAATTCGCAATGCTTTTTGAAAATGAACTACCATAAGACCTCCCACCACACACACAATGCAAACGCAGACTTGGAGGAGATTTCTTCTTATGATAGTCAAAAATGCTTAATACGAAAAGAAAAATTTAGATATTATTATTAGAGCATAGTGTAGAAAAAAAATTTCGAAAGTATAATATTAATCTTAGCCAGCATACCACGTTTCGTCGTATGCCTGCTATAGCTACCATGTTTTGTAGCAGGTTACCGCCACGCTGCATGGCAGGTTATACAACTA
Organism: Allium cepa; assembly: GCA_030765085.1. Classification (NCBI taxonomy): domain Eukaryota; kingdom Viridiplantae; phylum Streptophyta; class Magnoliopsida; order Asparagales; family Amaryllidaceae; genus Allium; species Allium cepa. The sequence goes on along the minus strand of CM060934.1, from coordinate 589,189,107 downwards.
AAACCGTACAGGGCTCGTATTGTTTTGTTTGGATTTCCAACAAATGATCGGGAAAAGGAACTTCCCATATAAGAAAAATGGAACGCCTCTGGAGGGACGTCCCCGGACCCAAACCGGATCTCTGCTACACAAGGTCGGGTTACCTCTGTAACTAGGTAACTATTGACATGAGTATGCCACCTCTCGGTCCTTACCAACTTTTATCCGAAGCGCTTCCTAACCGACAACCACAAAGCAATAGGTTTGCAGCAACCATAAAGTAAGTATCAGGGCTCCATACCATGATACCACTTATAATCCAGAAGGAAATGGACATACCTCAGAGGGCGTTACCCTCAAATAACCTTGCTGCCACGATTCCAGTTTTGACCATAACCGGGTTGTGAGGTTCGATGAAGTCTCATCCACAAAGCAACGCTTTTTCACAAAGCCATGCTTCGACCTACAAATGATCAGTAGCACTCAGCATGCCACACTACTAAATTCGGAGTATATCACTAATAACCTTCAACTACATAACCTCTGAGCTCGTACGTCTCAGAGAAGGGTGTTAAGCTAAGAGAATAAATTTCTCCGCCACCAACAGATATGTATTCGAAAGAAATCAACTTTATATCTCAGTTTTGTAAGGTCAGACATACAATCCATACAAGTTTGTTTCGGGTTCGAACAGAACCGAAGGCACTTCCGAAGAATCCCTTACAAATCCGGGAATCCACAATCTCGATCGGACTTCCCATCACTTAGGGAATCTCTATACCGTAGCTACTCGGTGCAGAGACAATCGATAGGTCATCCTATCGTTCTCGCAAATACCCGGTCTTCAAATGCTATCCATAACGTCGTATCATTATTCGGAATGGGTTATATGACACAAGGTCGTCTCTCGGCTAAACCAAATAATGAGCGCAATATTTAAAACATAAGGATATTGGAGTCTCAGTTAAATCACAGCTTAAAGCCCAAAAACCTTTCATTCAAATGGTTAAAACAAATTACCATTTCCAATCTTTTAAACAAAAAGATTTATTTCAAAAACCTTCAATGGTTTAAACAATTTCCACATTTAAATCTTTTAAACAAAAGATTTACTTTTAAGACCCTTTTCAATTTAAAACAAGGTTTACCCATCTATCACAAAGATTTATTCATAGCCTTTCAAAACATTTCCATTTCAAATTGGATTAACTCATCCGGTCTTCAATTTCAAATTAGGGTTCAACTATCTTTTGACAAAAATTCAATTATAGCTTTCAAAACCATTCTCTTTTCAACTTGAAATTTTTTTCATCGTAATTTGGAAATTCTTTCCTTATATAAAAACTATTATTATTAAAACCACTTGTTTCCATTTCAGAAAACTCGATTATAATTGCACAAGTTAAGGCCTTTCAAATATAAACTTGGGTTAAATTCAAATTCTCAAAACCATACTTCTAAAATGGTTTAAAAACCCATATAAACATATTTATAGCTTGTATAACCTTTTTACCAAATATAGAATTCAATTTCAAATTTTGAATTCAAATTTTAAATCAAATTTCAAAACTAAATCTAGTTATTCAAAAATAATTTTTATCTTTGAAATTCCTTCCCAAGAGCTTTTCACTTTAAACCCAATTCATATCCAAAACCATTTGGATTTCAATTTTAAAATTTTATTCAAAAATCTGTGATTTAACCGATTTCCACGTGAAATCCATATTGGTGCGTGTATAGTGTAGTCCAGGGGTTTTACACAATAAAGTGCAACATCATCAATCATTACAGATTCAAATACAACAATATATTTGATAAGCAGTATAAACTATAACGCTTATTTTCATTCAAATATTCACAGATAATAAACAGATGTATCACAAATAAATAAATAAATTATACACAGCACAATCCATAGAACAAAATATCACAGATCAGATAGGACAATCAATTCGAGGCATCTCATACAATACAATCATTCATAAGTAAGGTCAAGCATTCAATAATCATTTATAAGTAGGATTAATTATTTGTTTAATCCTAATTAATTAAATCAATTACTTATGAATTAATTACCCAATTCTGATTTATTAATTACAAATCATTCGATATAAATTTATTTATCAAATACTTTAATTAATTATTCTTAATTAATAAATTATTCTTAAAATTAATCTCTAAACCAATTACATAATTAATTAACCCCTAAATTAATTATTTTTGGAATTAAACTTTAATTACTTACCATAAAGTAATTACACTTACACAATTTCATAAATGATTATCATTAATTAATTAATCTAATTAATTGTTAAAACTAATCACATTAATTAAATATTCAAATAATCTTAGTTAATGACCTTCATTAAATAATAACAATTCTTTAATTACTTTTCTAAAGAAATTACTTGCGTTAATCATTATTTATTTATAATTGATTAACCATTAATACTCATTAATTAATCCAAACATTAATTAACCATTTTAACTAAATTAATAATTTACGAATTACACATCAATAAGTTTCATTAAATTTAAAGAAAACTTATTCTTATCAATGATTTTATTTATCACTCACAAATATGTTTGAAAACATTTATTTCAAATTTACCGTTAAAATTTCATTTTAAATTTCAAGCTTTAAGATGAATACCAATATATCTTTAATAAAGTTAAAACAATTTCAAAATCCTTTTTAAATTCTCAAGTTAAAGAATTATTTACCTTATAATAGAAGTTAAAAGGATTTAAAACCCGATTTCATTTTAAATTCAAATCAATTTAAAAATCACTTTAACATTCGAGTTATTTAAAATAATTTAATTTTAAAAAATTCTTTTATTTCAAAAACTAAGATTCAGATTTATATTTGAATCCAGATTTAAAATTAATTTTAAATCTCTATTTTTATTTAAAGCTTTACTTTTTAAATCCTAACTATTTAAACCTTTTAAAGTTGTTATAATAATTTAATTTAAAAACTTTATCTTATATTTAAAACTGAGATTCAAACTTTATTCGAACCCAAACTATATTTTGATTTAAACTTAGTTTAAATATCTATTTTATATTTTAAAGAAAATCCAGATTTAAGTCTTATAAAACTTACAGGTTTTAAAACCTGTAGCTAATATACCCGAGACACCTTCCAGATGACTTCGAGTCAAAACCACATCTACTTCGAGCCTAATACTCGAATCACTCGAGAATGTCTCGAGACCAAACCTCTGCAACCAGAACCCAAACAAACTTCCCCAGAACGACACGCCATGTACGTGCACCGGCCTTCGACGGCGCTCCGATGATCGACGAGACCTCAAGCAAGTCGCGGTCGATCTCAAAGTCGAACCCCGATCGACTAGCATCTCTATCACGTCGTCACTCAAAAACGATCATAGCTCGAGCCATCGCGACCAAAGAAAAGCCTCGTCGCCGCGACTACGACCACCAGTCGACTCGAACTTCCAGCTATAGCTTCGTCAACCACCGAGCCATCGTCTCCCAAAGCCTTGTGCCACTCGACGCACGAACGTGGCCACGGCGATCCCAAAACACTGACCTTCCTAAAACTAGGTCTACAAACTTAAACCTTGCGCCGCCGTCACCATAGTGGTCGAGGCCATCCCCGACCATTTTTCCTACCACCACCGTAGGTTCCTCCACCTCCCCTAGCAATCTCGACACCTGATGTTCATCATCTCGCCGGCAATTTGTCGAAAACCATTTCCAGTTCATCTGCCAATTTCTCTTTGCACACCCATTGAAAAATTACCATCTTTGATTTAAAGATCCTATCTTCAGATAACAATTCAAGTTATATAATTAAATTCGAGTTTCAAGACATTCGAATTTATCATGAAGTTAAGTTTTACCTGTAAACTAAATTTTTGCAGATGCTTCACAACTTTATCTTACTAGAAACTATTTCAAGGCTTAAATCAAGTATAAACAAACTTGTTTTGTTTAAACTTCAAAGTCTAATGATAATTAAATGAGGTGATGTTTGAATTTCATGTTAATTTTCTACCCTGAAACCCAAAACAAAGAACAAGTAATACACAGACAAATTTATATATATAACAGAGTTAAATCTGAAAGAATACTCAAACCCAGCACTGTTTAATTCATAGATCACACATACACCAATTTAATTTAACTTAAATCTTGAACAGGTTGTTTACTCACAAATAAACTAAGTTTCAGAGATAAGAAGGCAACAGAACAATATATTTAAACCATTTAGATTGTGGAGTTATTCACAGGCATCTCAAATTAAAGAAGGTGAAGTTTGCTCACCTTTTGGTTGTATAGGAAGAAACAGAGAGGAATTTCTTCTTGAGCCTGAACTTGATTGTTGAAGTTTTTGTTTTGGAATGCTTCAGATTTTGAACTTGCGAGAGGTTGTTTAATTTCCTGGTTGATTTCATTCTTGCTTTGATTTTCTTCTCTGACTTTGATTTCCAGGTTGAAACAGATTTTGCTTTGCAAAGAGTTTCCAGATTTTAGTTTGATTTGCTCTGATTTTTTCTTAAATCTGTTTATTTGTTTTTGAAAAAATTTATTTGGTTTGAATATAGAGATGATTCTGGTTTTTAATTCTCAGTTTGAAGATGGAAAAGAATTTGGAAAAGAGGATGAATTGTATTAGCCTGTTTATTTCTTTGTTCATCATTATTTTTTTTATTTTATTTTTTCTTTTGTTTTTGCCACTTGTATGATTACAACTAACACTTGTAATTTTAAATAAACACTTTTTAAAGTGGGTACTTTTTATGTTTAAATCCTTAAGTTAAATAATTTTATAAATTTTTGTTTTGAACCCTTGTGTTGATAAATTTACACTTATATCTTATACTTTTATAACTTATCATATATTTATGTTTATATCTATACATTTTCTATAAATTGTACTTATACAACTTATTAAAGAAAAAAATGATTTGAAAGTAAATTATACCATAACATAATCCTAGTTATATACATATATATCATCTTTCAAAATATACCTTTCAAATCTATTTATATAAATAGATAAACATACATCTTATGAAATTTGGAAAATTCAAAAAATTACACAACTTTATTTTCAAATCAACAATATTCATTGTCAATATATTTATTAAATTTCAAATTCAAATTTCCAACTAAAATTAAATTCATTTTTTTTATATTTCAAAATCAAATTAATTCTCAATTAATTCACAACTTAATTCTAAAATTTAAATCAATTACTAATTCAATTTGACTCAAAAAAAATCGGGATCGTTACATATTCCCCCCTTAAGAAAATTTCGTCCTCAAAATGTAAGGGAGACAATCAAGAACAGATGAAAGACAAAGAAATATCTTTCCAATAAAATTGAATATTTATTCTGCATTTGTCTTACCAAATCAGAATATCAATAATGGATACAAGAACAAATCAAGATACTTGGGTCACCAGATCTACGGAATATACAGGGGTATTGGTTAGTTCGAAGATAACTAACCATTCATAGAACATATCTGGATCCCGAAGAATAGACAGATATATGGACACAATCCCAAAAATTTTAGTTTAAGCAACCCAAAATATATTTATCAACCATAGCAACCAAAGCAAACAATTCATCCAAACAAACAATTCTGACCCATTTGGAGTTTGTGTCCCATGCTAATATATCGAAGCTTCTTCCTGGAGCTGCCAGGAACCATTAAAGAATTGAAAAGAGATGATGAACAAAAAAGGTTGATATAGAAAAGATTGTTTCTGCTACTGCAAGGTATTGACCATTTATAGTGGTACTCCCATGTCCCCTATCTCGTCCTCTTCTTGCACTCATACTCACTATCAGTGGTTAGTAAGATAATTTACTGAGGCATTCGAATGGATATCTTAGGGATTACTCATTCTAGGGTATATTTCACCCTATCTCTAATGAGTTACTTAATGTGTTATACTCCTGAGCTAAAGTTTTAATCCTCAGCTTTGATACCAAATGTAGCGACCCTGACTCGACCTTCGTAAATCGACACCGAATACAACACTCGTATTCAAATGCCGCAGATCCAAACATCGAATCTGGTTCGCCGGAGCTTATAACACAATTAAGTATAACAACACAGCGGAAGAAAAGAAATGAATATCATTGATATACAACATTCGATACAACAATGATACAATATCAGAGATACAAGAAATAACAGAGACAATAAACAACAGCGGAAAATGAATAGCAAAAAGAGACAACTCCAATGATCAAACTACAACTTCAATCCAATGCTCAAAGCCAAAACTCCAAACCACTAGCTCTGACCACCATTAAGTTGCACCAAGCTCAGCAAGTCCAGTCCATAAATTCGAAGACTCCAAAGAATACCAAAGAGGAAGCTGAAAGCTACCGAATCGATATCTATATCTACTATCTGAAAAACCCAACTCTAGACTGCCGGTGTGGTAAATTGTGGGCACCCAGAGTTTAGGAAGGGAACAATAAACTACGGGCCAGTCATGGGACTGGTATGAGTAAAAAAACAGTTGTTTGAAATAAAAGCAGTTTATTTTATCAAAAGCAAACAAAAGAATTTGAAAAAAATTCACAATGCTTTTTGAAAATGAACTACCATAAGACCTCCCACCACACACACAACGCAAACACAGACTTGGAGGAGATTTCTTCTTATGATAGTCAAAAATGCTTAATACAAGAAAACACTTTTAGATATTATTATTAGTGCATAGTGTAGAAAAAAAATTTTGAAAGTATAATATTAATCTTAGCCAGCATACCACGTTTCGTCGTATGCGTACTATAGCTACCATGTTTTGTAGCAGATTACCGCCACGCTGCATGGCAGGTTATACAACTAAAACCGTTCTAGACTCGTATTGTTTTGGATTTCCAACAAATGATCGGGCAAAGGAACTTTCCATATAAGAAAAATGGAATGCCTTTGGAGGGACGTCCCCGGACCCTAACCGGGTCGCTGCTACACAAGGTCGGGTTACCTCTGTAACTAGGTAACTACTGCCACGAGTATGCCACCTCCAGGTCGTTACCAACCTTTATCCGAAGCGCTTCCTAACCGACAACCACAAAGCAATAAGTTTACAGCAACCACAAAGTAAGTATCTGAGCTCCATACCATGATACCACTTATAATCCAAAAGGAAATGGACATACCCTCAAAGGGCGCTACCCTCAAATAACCTTGCTGCCACGATTCCTGTTTTGAACATAACCAGGTTGTGAGCTTCGATGAAGTCTTTTCCACAAAGCTACGCTTTTTCACAAAGCCATGCTTCGATCAACAAATGATCAGCAGCACTCAGCATGTCACACTACCAAATTGGGAGTATATCACTAAGAACCTTCAACTACATAACCTCTGAGCTCGTACGTCTCAGAGAAGGGTGTTAATCTAAGAGAATAAATTTCTCCGCCACCAACAGATATGTATTTGAAAGAAATCAGCTTTATATCTCATTTTGTAAGGTCAGACACACAATCCATACAAGTCTGTTCTGGGTTCGAACAGAACCGAAGGCACTTCCGAAGAATCCCTTACAAATCCGGGAATCCACAATCTCGATCGGACTTCCCATCACTTAGGGAATCTCTATACCGTAGCTACTCGGTGCAGAGACAATCGATAGGTCATCCTATCGTTCTCGCAAATACCCGGTCTTCAAATGCTATCCATAACGTCGTATCATTATTCGGAATGGGTTATATGACACAAGGTCGTCTCTCGGCTAAACCAAATAATGAGCGCAATATTTAAAACATAAGGATATTGGAGTCTCAGTTAAATCACAGCTTAAAGCCCAAAAACCTTTCATTCAAATGGTTAAAACAAATTACCATTTCCAATCTTTTAAACAAAAAGATTTATTTCAAAAACCTTCAATGGTTTAAATAATTTCCACATTTAAATCTTTTAAACAAAAGATTTACTTTTAAGACCCTTTTCAATTTAAAACAAGGTTTACCCATCTATCACAAAGATTTATTCATAGCCTTTCAAAACATTTCCATTTCAAATTGGATTAACTCATCCGGTCTTCAATTTCAAATTAGGGTTCAACTATCTTTTGACAAAAATTCAATTATAGCTTTCAAAACCATTCTCTTTTCAACTTGAAATTTTTTTCATCGTAATTTGGAAATTCTTTCCTTATATAAAAACTATTATTATTAAAACCACTTGTTTCCATTTCAGAAAACCCGATTATAATTGCACGAGTTAAGGCCTTTCAAATATAAACTTGGGTTAAATTCAAATTCTCAAAACCATACTTCTAAAATGGTTTAAAAACCCATATAAACATATTTATAGCTTGTATAACCTTTTTACCAAATATAGAATTCAATTTCAAATTTTGAATTCAAATTTTAAATCAAATTTCAAAACTAAAACTAGTTATTCAAAAATAATTTTTATCTTTGAAATTCCTTCCCAAGAGCTTTTCACTTTAAACCCAATTCATATTCTAAAGCATTTGGATTTCAATTTTAAAATTTTATTCAAAAATCTGTGATTTGACCGTTTTCCACGTGAAATCCATATTGGTGTGTGTATAGTGTAGTCCAGTGGTTTTACACAATAAAGTGCAACATCATCAATCATTACAGATTCAAATACAACAACATATTTGATAAGCGGTATAAACTATAACGCTTATTTTTCATTCACAAATTCACAGATAATAAACAGATGTATCACAAATAAATGAATAAATTATACACAGCACAATCCACAGAACAAAATATCACAGATCAGATAGGACAATCAATTCGAGGCATCTCATACAATACAATCATTCATAAGTAAGGTCAAGCATTCAATAATCATTTATAAGTAGGATTAATTAATTGTTTAATCCTAATTAATTAAATCAATTACTTATGAATTAATTGCCCAATTCTGATTTATTAATTACAAATCATTTGATATAAATTTATTTATCAAATACTTTAATTAATTATTCTTAATTAATAAATTATTCTTAAAATTAACCTCTAAACCAATTACATAATTAATTAACCCCTAAATTAATTATTTTAAGGAATTAAACTTTAATTACTTACCATAAAGTAATTACACTTACACAATTTCATAAATGATTATCATTAATTAATTAATTTAATTAATTGTTAAAAATAATCACATTAATTAAATATTCAAATAATCTTAGTTAATGACATTAATTAACTAATAACAATTCTTTAATTACTTTTCTAAAGAAATTACTTGCATTAATTATTATTTATTTAAAATAGATTAACCATTAATACTCATTAATTAATCCAAACATTAATTAACCATTCTAATTAACTTAATAATTTATGAATTACACATCAATAAGTTTCATTAACTTTAAAGAAAACTTATTCCTATTAATGATTTTATTTATCACTCACAAATATGTTTGAAAACATTTGTTTCAAATTTACCTTTAAAATTTCATTTTAAATTTCAAGCTTTAAGATGAATACCAATTTATCTTTAATAAAGTTAAAACAATTTCAAAATCCTTTTTAAATTCTTAAGTTAAAGAATTATTTACCTTATAAAAGAAGTTAAAAGGATTTAAAACCCGATTTCATTTTAAATTCAAATCAATTTAAAAATCACTTTATCATCCAAGTTATTTAAAACAATTTAATTTTAAAAAATTTCTTTTATTTCAAAAACTAAGATTCAGATTTATATTTGAATCCAGATTTAAAATTAAGTTTAAATCTCTATTTTTATTTAAAGCTTTACTTTTTAAATCCCAACTATTTAAACCTTTTAAAGTTGTTATAATAATTTAATATAAAAACTTTATCTTATATTTAAAACTGAGATTCAAACTTTATTCGAACCCAAACTAAATTTTGATTTAAACTTGGTTTAAATATCTATTTTATATTTAAAAAAAAAATCCAGATTTAAGTCTTATAAAACTTACAGGTTTTAAAACTTGTAGCTAATATACCCAAGACACCTTCCAGATGACTTTGAGTCAAAACCACATCTACTTCGAGCCCTGATACTCGAATCACTCGAGAATGTCTCAAGACCAAACCTCTGCAACCAGAACCCAAACAAACTTCCCCAGAACGACATGCCGTGTACGTGCACCGGCCTTCGACGGCGCTCCGATGATCCACGAGACCTCCAGCAAGTCGCGATCGATCTCGAAGTCGAACCCCTATCGACTAGCATCTCTATCATGTCATCACTCAAAAACGAGCATAGCTCGATCCATCACGACCAAAACAGCGACCAAAGAAAAGCCTCGTCACCGCGACTCCGACCACCAGTCGACTCGAATTTCAGCCATAGCTTCGTCAACCACCGGGCCATCATCTCCTAAAGCCTTGTGCCACTCGACGAACGAACGTGGCCACGGCGATAACACTGACCTTCCTAAAACTAGGTTTACAAACTTAAACTTTGCGCCCCCGTCACCACAGTGGTCAAGGCCACCCCCGACCATTTTTCCTACCAACACCGTAGGTTCCTCCACCTCCCCTAGCAACCCCGACACCTCCTGTTCATCATCTCGCCAGCAATTTGTCGAAAACCATTTCCAGTTCATCTGCCAATTTCTCTTTGCACACCCGTTGAAAAATTACCATCTTTGATTTAAAAATCCTATCTTCAGATAACAATTCAAGTTATATAATTAAATTCAAGTTTCAAGACATTCGAATTTATCACGAAGTTAAGTTTTTCCTGTAAACTAAATTTTTGCAGATGCTTCACAGCTCTATCTTACTAGAAACTATTTAAAGTCTTAAATCAAGTATAAAAAAACTTGTTTTGTTTAAACTTCAAAGTCTAATGATAATTAAATGAGGTGATGTTTGAATTTCATGTTAGTTTTCTACCCTGAAACCCAAAACAAAGAACAAATAATACACAGACAAATTTTTATACATAACAGAGTTAAATCTGAAAGAATACTCAAACCCAGCACTGTTTAATTCATAGATCACACATACACCAATTTAATTTAACTTAAATCTTGAACAGGTTGTTTACTCACAAACAAACTAAGTTTCAGAGATAACCAGGCAACAGAACAATATATTTAAACCATTTAGATTGTAGAGTTATTCACAGGCATCTCAAATTAAAGAAGGTGAAGTTTGCTCACCTTTAGGTTGTACAGGAAGAAACAGAGAGGAATTTCTTTTTGAGCCTGAACTTGATTGTTGAAGTTTTTGTTTTGGAATGCTTCAGATTTTGAACTTGCAAGAGGTTGTTTAATTTCCTGGTTGATTTCATTCTTGCTTTGATTTTCTTCTCTGACTTTGATTTCCAGGTTGAAACAGATTTTGCTTTGCAAAGAGTTTCCAGATTTTAGTTTGATTTGCTCTGATTTTTTCTTATATCTGATTTATTTGTTTTTGAACAAATTTATTTGGTTTGAATATAGAGATGATTTTGGTTTTTAATTCTCAGTTTGAAGATGGAAAAGAATTTGGAAAAGAGGATGAATTGTATTAGCCTGTTTATTTCTTTGTTCATCATTATTTTATTTTTATTTTGTTTTTGCCACTTGTATGATTACAAATAACACTTGTAATTTTACATAAACACTTGTTAAAATGGGTACTTTTTATGTTTAAATCCTTAAGTTAAATAATTTTATAAATTTTTGTTTTCAACCCTTGTGTTAATAAATTTACACTTTTATATCTTATACTTTTATAACTTATCATATATTTATGTTTATATCTACGCATTTTCTATAAATTGTACTTATACAACTTATTAAAGAAAAAAATGATTTGAAAGTAAATTATATTATAACTATAATCCTAGTTATATACATATATATCATCTTTCAAAATATACCTTTCAAATCTATTTATATAAATAGATAAACATACATCTTATGAAATTAGGAAAATTCAAAAAATTACACTACTTTATTTTCAAATCAACAATATTCATTGTCAATATATTTATTAAATTTCAAATTCAAATTTCCAATTAAAATTAAATTCAATTTTTTTCCATATTTCAAATTCAAATAAATTCTCAATTAATTCACAACTTAATTCTAAATTTTAAATCAATTACCAATTTAATTTGACTCAAAAAAATCGGGATCGTTACAGTGTACGTGCACAACCTTTAGTTTGTGTTAGTAGATAAGAATTAAGGAGGAAGGGTTTTAACTCGAAACAGAGGTCTGGGAAATGGATGGATGGCTCGAGTACTGGTTCGAGTAGTTTTGAATGGTACCGGGTTGCAAAATTTAAACGAAAATTTAAGTTTTTAAAAAAAAGAAAAATATGGCAAGCACACGGGGAAGACTCGAAGCACATAGGTATTTGACTCGGGGAGCACTCGGGTAACCCTCGGGATCGAATAAAAACAGTTTTTAAATTTTTAAAGTAAATTAAAAATTTAAAACATTCTCAATCCATATTTTCAAAATAATTGTTTTCAAGTTAAATTTGAATTAGTAAAAGTCTTTATAATTTAACTAATTAAGTAAAGTATTTAATAAATACATTACCTTAATTTTAAATGTTTATTTTAAATAAACTTAATTTTTGTGATTAAGAAAATAATTATGAAAAGTGAAATGTTTTCTAAACATAATCAAACTTTAAAGTCTTAAGATAATTAGTGTGATAATGATGATCAATTGAACAAGGTTTAAATGGTAATTAAAATAGTTAATAAAGATATAATGGTTTCTCTTCAAATTCATTTAAGTGATTAATGATTTGTAAATTTAATTAATTAAAGAATAATTACCTAATTAATTAATTACTTAATAATTAAGGTTAATTAATTTATAATTAAGGATAATTAAGGAATAATTAATTAATTAATTAATAATTAAGGAATTAATTAATTAATAAGTAAGGTTAATAAATTAATAATTAAGAATTAATTAATAAATGACTAAGGATTTAATTAATTAAGAATTAAGAATTATTTAATGAATAATTAAGGATGAATTAATTTAAAATTAAAAATAATTAATCATCAATTATGGATAATTAATAAAATTAATTATGTGATTAATTAATTATAATCACACGATTAGTCCATCTTAAATTTCAGATGATTGATTGTTATTGAATGTTGTGCATTGATAGATGTCTGTGATATGTGATTGTGATCTATGTATTATGAATTATTTTGTGTTGAGCTATGATATCTTTGATTTGTTTCTGTGTGCATGTGAAAACCCATCGGACCTCACAAACCGAAAATGGTCGAAACAGGAAAGATGCGGCAAGGTTATGAGGGTCGCGCCTTTAGGGTATGTCTATTTCCTTCTGGAAAAAGGTGGTATCATGGTATGGAGCCCAGATATTTAACCTATGTGGTTGCTGCAATTTCATTACTTTGTGGTTGTTGCTTTGTGGTTGAGTGCCCTCGGATAAAGGTCGCTAACGACCAGAGGATGGCATACTCGTGTAGTAGTTACCTAGTTATAGAGGTAACCCAGCCTTGTGTTGGCAGAGATCCAGGTAGGTTCTCGGGACATCCCTCCAGAGGCGTACCCATGTGGCATAGGACATTCCTTAGCCTGACCAATTACTGGAATCCAATCACCAATACGCGCCCAGTACGGTTTTAGTTGTAGAACCTGCCATCTAATATGGTAGCTATAGTAGGCATACTATAATGGTACGTATGCTGGCTAAGATTAATATTATACTTTCAAAATGTTTTCACACTATGCACTAATAATAATATCAAAAGAGTTTTCTCGTATCAAGCATATTTGACTATCATAAGGAGAAATCTCCTCCAATTGTGCGATTGCATTGTGTGTGTGCGGGGAGGCCTTATGGTAGTTTCATTTTCCAAAAGCATATCAGATTTCTTTTATAAACTATTTTTATACAAACAACTATTTTTGTTTACTCATACCAGTCCCATGACTGACCCGGAGTTTATTGTTCCCTTCCTATACTCTGGGTGCCCAAATTTCCACACGGACAGCCTAGAAGCAGATTATCCGTGTTTTGGAGCTAGCTTGGATAGTACATTTGGATCTTTGAAGTCTTTTGGAGTTATCGAATTTTGGAAGCTTTGAAGTTGGAAGAAGGTGCTTGGTTGGGATTCTCGCTCTTTCTTTTGGAAGACTACGTGGTTCCGTTTTGGTGTTATCGTTTGTTGTTGTATCATGTATAAATGAATCTCTTATGATAGTGGTTATGTGTTGTAATCTGATGTTGTATCTGTGGTGTTGATTGATGAAATCATCTTTTGTTCCGCTGTTTATATTCATCTAATGTTGTTATAAGCTCCATCCGAACGGAGTTCGACGTTTTAATCTTCGACAGTCGGATACAAGTGAGATATTTGATGTGGATTTTCAATCACTGGATTTCGGGTCGTGAAAAGTGGTATCAGAGCTAAAGGTTGAGTAAGAACTTTAGCTACGGAGTATAACACATTAGGTGGCTCATTAGAGATAGGGTAAAGTATACCCTAGAATGTGTATAACATGAGAGACCGAAACTCTAAAATTTCTTGGTCTATTCCTTTACACTGCTGATATTCCCTAAGATATCTCATCCGTATACCTAAATCATTTTTTCTTACTATTTACAGAAAGTGAAAATGAGAGGGAGTAGAGGACGAGCTAGGGGACGGGGAAATACCACTTCAACTGGTCAAGTCCCCGCAACAGCAGAAGCAGCTTTACCTACTCAACCTTAGCCGAATCTGGCTGATCTGTATAAAAGTTTCTCGAGACTCGGTGGAAAGCCGTTCATCGGCAAGGAGTCTATTGTTGAAGCACAAGCCTAGATCAGATCATGCGAAAGAATTTTTAAAGGGCTAAAGCTGGAAGACGATCAATTGCAACTGATAGCTTCTTGGCAACTCCAAGAAGAAGCCCTAGCCTGGTGGGAGATAGTTACAGTGGATCAGAACCAAATTTGGGGATTTCATTGAAATTTCTTGTGAGGATCCGAGTCCTAAAAGGGATAAATTGATGTATACCTTGGGATACCCCGAACCTAGTCTGGAATCTACACCTATTGTCCGGGAATTTCCAGACGTGTTCGAAGAAGTAAAATCCTTACCTCCACATAGAGAAATTGAATTCAGAATTGACTTAGTACCCAATGCTCGTCCTATCATTCATGCAAGTCGCAGGATGGCACCCAGGGAGAGGATAGATTGGTCAAGAAAACCTAAGATTTGCTATAGAAAGGACTAATACGTCCTAGTGTTTCTGACTGGGGTTCAGCCGTGGTGTTCGTAGCCAAGTCTGACGGGTCCTTGAGGTTGTGCATGGACTATCGCGATCTCAATAAACAAACTCTCAAGAACAAGTTTCCTTTACATAGAATCGATGATTTGTTTGATCAACTTCATGGCGCTCGATTCTTTTCTAAGATGGATCTAACTTAGGGATTCCATCAGCTACGAATTACCAAAGGCTATATTCACTTGACTGCTTTCAGGGGTCCTAACATATTCTACGAATGGTCAGTCATGCCTTTCGGACAAACCAATGCTCCCGTATACTTCGTAGACTTAATGACCTGTGTGTTTCGAGAAGTGTTGAACAAATTTATGCTTGTGTTTATTGATGATATGCTGGTCTATTCCAAAATCGAAGAGGAGCATGTTGAGCACTTGAGAATTGTTTTCGAAATATTGAGGAAGAACATTCTGTTTGCCAAATTTTCTAATTGTCACTTTTGGGTTAAAGAAGTTAGATTTCTCGGTCACATTGTTAACGAAGAAGGAATCTCTGTTGACCCGGCAAGGTTTTCGCTATTCTTGATTGGAGGAAACCCACTACTCCAAAGAAGTTCAAAGTT
Source organism: Allium cepa (assembly GCA_030765085.1). NCBI lineage: Eukaryota > Viridiplantae > Streptophyta > Magnoliopsida > Asparagales > Amaryllidaceae > Allium > Allium cepa. The sequence goes on along the minus strand of CM060934.1, from coordinate 589,173,337 downwards.
TTCTGGGTTTAGCGGGATATTACCGGAAGTTTGTTTAGGATTTTTCTTAGATAGCTAGTCCGTTGACTAAGCTAACGATGAAGAATGCCAAGTTTGATTGGACTCCAAAATGTGATGAAGCATTCCTGGAATTGAAGAAAAGATTGACCACCGCTCTTGTCCTCGTTATTACTAACGGGAATCAAGGCTTATCTGTTTACACAGACGCTTGTGGTGATGGTGTGGGTGTAGTGCTAATGCAAAATGGTAGAGTAATTGCCTACACGAGTAGACAATTGCATCCGCATGAGAGAAACTACCCAACCCACGATCTAGAACTCTTGGCTGTTATTTTCACTTTGAAAATCTGGCGACACTATCTTCTGGGTAAGAATCTCTTTCAGCTTTCCTAACAATTTAAGAGTTTAACTTAACTTAATAAATATACTTAATGAACTCTCTTTCTTTAGGTGAAAAAATTAAATTATTCACCGACCATAAATCTCTTAAGTATCTCTTTACCTAGAAGGATTTAAATCTGCGGCAACAACGATGATTAGAATTTCTAGCATCTTATGACCTGGATATTCTATATATGCCTAGAAAAGCCAATGTAGTTGTCGATGCTTTGATTAGGAAATATGCTATTCTTGCTCATCTAGTTGTCGCTCCTACTCTTCTTGAGAAAATCGCCAGCAAGCAAAAAGAAGACAAGTTTCTTCGAGATATTTATGAGAGAATCCTTCGAAGCAAAGATACCAGTTTTAAAACCAATCATAGTGGAGTTATAAGATTGAAAGTCAGGATGTGTGTTCCAGACATCCCAGAGCTAAAACGTGAAGTTTTGGACGAGTGCCACAAGTATGAACTTTGTATCCATCCAGGAGTTAATAAGATGTATCGAGATATCAAAAGAACTTTCTGGTGGAAAATAATAAAGATGGATATATCTATCTATGTGAGTCATTGTGCGACATGTTAACAAATCAAAAGTGATCAAAAGAAAATGGCGAGTTTACTTCAGCCATTGGAAGTGCCTAAATGGAAGTGGGATCAAGTGTCTATGGATTTCATAGAAGGTTTTCCTACAAGTCAAAAAGGAAATGAGGCGATTTGGCTTACCGTGGATTGTCTGACCAAGACTGCCCACTTCATCCCTGTAAAATCTAACCGAATAGCGGCAAGTTTGACCATGTTGTATAAAAAAGAGATTGTTCATCTCCACGGTATACCCAGCAGTATAGTGAGTGATCCTGACCCGATCTTCACTAGTAGATTTTGGGAGGCATTTCAAGCCGCATTGGGAACCAAACTGAACTTCAGTACAGCTTATCACCCGCAGTCTGATGGGCAAATGGAAAGGATAGATCAAATTTTAGAAGACCTTTTGCACGCTTGTATACTTGACTTTGGTGGTTCTTGGGAGGACCATTTACATCTGGTTGAATTCTAGTATAATAATAACTATCAGGCCAGTATCAAGATGGCTCCTTTTGAGGCTTTATATAGTCTTCCGTGTCGATCACCCGCATGCTGGATCGAGTCAGGTTATAGACTCGTCCTTGGACTAGATATGATTAAGGAAGCCACAGAGACAGTTGATTTTATATGAAAGAAATTGAAAACGGCTCAAAATTGCCAGAAGTGTTATGCTGATTGCAGAAGAAGAGATTTGGAATTCCAGGTTGGAGATTTTGTTTTCTTAAAAGTATCTCCAATGCGTGGTGTGTTAAGGTTTGGAAAGACTGGTAAGCTGGCACGACGATATATTGGTCCATTTTCTATACTGGAGAGGATCGGTCCATTGGCTTATCGAGTGCAGCTGCCTAGCTGGTTATCTGGCGTGCATGATGTGGTTCATGTTTCTCATCTTCGAAAGTATGTGCACGATCCAGATAGTATCATTGAAGAAGCCACTCGGCAAGATTTAGAGATCCACCAAATCTGGCAGTAAAGAGAGATCCGTTGAAAACAACTGATCGTGATGAAAAGAAAATGAGGAATAAAATTGTGAAATTAGTTAAAGTGCAATGGAGTGGTGATCCAAACGATTGTACTTGGCAAATAGAGGATAGCATGCGAAAGTCGTATCCCAATTGCAGAGTGGATATTTTGGCTTAATCTAGTAAGCCATTTTCTATCTTTTTCTGTATTCGTATATTCTTTGTTTGTCTCCCTCTCTTTTTCAAACTTCGAAGACGAAATTTTCTTAAGGGGAGAATCTGCAACATCCCATAATTTTATCAATTTAAAATTAGTAATTTATTTGAATTTCTGGGATTTAATTTGGAATTAATTTGAAAATTTTCAAGACAAATAGAATTAGTATTGATTTATACATATATAAATGGATTATAATTCAAATTTGAATTTGAATTTGAACATGAATTTAAAATTTAAATAAAAGCCTTAGTAAAATAATTTGGATTTTAAAATAATATATATATGTAATTTATTTAATGTATAATTGGTTTAAAATATTTTCTTTTAAATTATATATTTTTAAATAAAAGAGAAATGTATTTATAAAATAGGAAAAACAATTTAAAAATATATGTTTAAATCATTTTTCTCATGCAAAGGACACATGTAAGGTTAGTAACATATTAATTAACAAGTGTTTAATTATTAACAAATAATATTAACAAGTGTTAAAACTCAAGAAAGAAAATTAACAAGTGTCATCGCATTATTTTTATTTTTGAGAAATTCATAAAAAGAAAATAAGCTATATAAGCTATTTCATCTCCTCCCTCTCATCTGTTTTATTTTCATTTTTCAAAAGTCCGTACATTTTTAAAATCAGCAACAAAGTAACCAAACTAGACAACTTCCTCAACATTTAACCCAAAAAACAAAATTCTAGTAAATAAAAATCTGAAACAACTTTCTCAAATCTCAAACCAGAAAAGCAATTTCAATTAAAGCAATATCAACCTAGAAATTAGGCAAATCAAGAGCAAAATAGGATTCAACTAAACTAAAGCAAGGATCATAACATACACAATAATCAAATTCAAAGAGAACAAAAGCCCAGAGATCCATATTTTCTAGCTTTCAACTTTTAAAACCCAGACAGTTTCCTTCGTTCTCAGACAACAGGCGAGTAAACCTTTCAAAAATCTAGATTTCAGCCTATGGTTTGAAAATATGCCTAAAGAAATGTTGAAAACAGTTTGAATGCATCTCAATTTGTATATATATAATTGGATATTGTTGTGCATGTCTGTGCACATGAAAAAGTCTCTTTTCTAGGTTAAAGGCTCCAAAGCTGTTAAAAATTTCAAGTCCTCCTTCTTCGATCCATGTTTGATCTTAGGTTTCAAACAAAAGCTTTTTATTTAAACATGTTTTAAGTTATAAAAATGAATTCAAGAAAAATAAATTAAAGTTTTCTTTTGGAAAGTGAAATTACAGGCAAAATTCAAAATGTGTTAAAATTCAAGCATCATGAATTATAATTTCAGGTATACTATCTGAAACGGTTTCAAAAACAAAGGTTTTTAAAAGTAAAATCGTATTTTTTAAGTACAAATTCACTGATTAATTTAAGGATGACCGAAATTGGGGTTATTGTCAAATTTTGGTCATCGGCATGATGAGGATGGTCGAGGTTATGGCTGGAGATGACCGAGGTGTTGGGGGTTTGGGGAAAAATGCTCAAAATTTTTAATTTGATCGTGGTGCTCGAACGTCGTTCATCTAGGGTTTAAGATAGTATATTTGTATAGGTCGGAATTCCTATTGCTGCGTCGTCCTCGGGTGATCGGAGTTGATCGCTCCGGGGATAGTGGTGTGAGCTCGAGATGAAACTTCGATTGAAGTAACGTGGCCTCTGGTGGCCTGAGGTGGTGAGGCGAAGGTTGTTTCTGGTAATCAATATTGTTCCAGTTTGTGTTCGATAACAAAGTTTCGAATTCGTCAATGATTTAGGTTTCTGAGTGGTCGCAGGCTTAGGGGAGGTGGTCGCCGATTTGTCGATGGCCACGACACCGACCGAAGGTGGCCGGAGCCTTTGTGTACGTGCACAGCCTTTGGTTTGTATCAGTGGATAAAAATTGAGGAGGAAGGTTTTAACTCGTAGCAAAGACGGGGGAATGGATGGATGGCTCGAGTACTGGTTCGAGTAGTTTTGAATGGTACCGAGTTACAAACTAAGACGAAAATTTAAGTTTTTTAAAAAAGAAAAATATGGTAAGCATACGGGGAAGACTCGAAGCACATAGGTATTTGACTCGGGGAGCACTCGGGTAACCCTCGGGATCGATTGAAAACAGTTTTCAAATTTTAAAGTAAATTAAAATTTTAAAACATTCTCAATCCATGTTTTCTAGATAATTGTTTTCAAGTTAAATTTGAATTAGTAAAAGTTTTTATAATTTAATTTAATTAAGTAAAGTGTTTAATAAATATATAACCTTAATTTTAAATGTTCATTTTAAATGAACTTAATTTTTGTAATTAAGAAAATAATTATGAAAAGTGAAATGTTTTCTAAATACTAATCAAACTTTAAAGTCTTAAGATAATTAGTGTGATAATGTTGATTAATTAAACTAGGTTTAAATGGTAATTAAAGTAGTTAATAAAGATATAATGGTTTCTCTTTAAATTCATTTAAGTGATTAATGATTTGTTAATTTAATTAATTAAAGAATAATTACCTAATAATTAATTACTTAATAATTAAGGTTAATTAATTCATAATTAAGAATTAATTAATTAAGGAATAATTAATTAATTAAGGAATAATAATTAATATTAATTAAGGAATTAATTAATATTAATTAAGGATTAATTAATTGATAATTAAAGTTAATTAATTAATAATTAAGAATTAATTAATAAATGATTAAGGATTTAATTAATTAATAATTAAGAATTAATTTGTGAATAATTAAGGATGAATTAATTTAAAATTAAGAATAATTAATCATCAATTAAGGATTATTAATAAAAATAATTATGTGATTAATTAATTATAATCACACGATTAGTCCATCTTAAATTTTAGATGATTGATTGTTATTGAATGTTGTGTATTAATGGATGTCTCTGATATGTGATTATTATCTATGTGATATGAGTTATTTTGTGCTGAGCTGTGATATCTGTGATTTGTTTTTGCGTGCATGTGAAAACCCATTGGCTCGTAAAACGGCATTTGAATTTCGATGCGACAGGGAGTCGGATTCCAATTGGTTATCTGAAACCCACATCAAACCCTGAAAGTGAATCTCTGTGATTGATATATCCACATGTTTTTAAATTAAGCTCGCTATTCGATTTAGAGAGGACTTTGTGTCATATAACCCATTTCGAATAGTGATACGACGAAATGGATAGCATTTGAATAAGGTGGTGAAGACTGGGTGTCTTCGAGATGAATAGGATAACCTTTCGAATGACTCTGCACTGAGTTGCTCCGGTATAGAGATCTCCGTATGTGATGGGGAGTCCGATCAGGATTGTGGATACTCGGATTGCAAGGGCTTCTTCATTCATTGGACGAAGTGCCTTTGGTTCTGTTCGAACCCGGAATAGACTTGTATGGTTGTATGTCTGACATTACACTTTGAGGTATAAAGATAATCTCTATCAAATATATTTCTGTTTGGTGGCGGAGAATTTATTCTCTTAGCTTAACACCCTTCTATGAGACATACGAGCTCATAGCATATGTAGTTGATGGTTATCAGTGATATACTCTCAATTTGGTAGTGTGGCATGTTGAGTGCTGCTGCGTGTTGTTGATCATTTGTTGATCAAAGCATGGCTTTTGTGTAAAGCGTAGCTTCATGGACGAGACCTCGACGGACCTCACAAACCGAAAATGGTCGAAACAGGAAAGATGGGGCAAGGTTATGAGGGTCGCGCCCTTTAGGGTATGTCTATTTCCTTCTGGAAAAAGGTGGTATCATGGTGTGGAGCCCAGATATTTAACCTATGTGGTTGCTGCAAATTCATTACTTTGTGGTTGTTGCTTTGTGGTTGAGGGCCCTCGGATAAAGGTCGCTAACGACCTGGGGATAGCATACTCGTGTAGTAGTTACCTAGTTACAGAAGTAGCCCGGCCCTATGTTGGTAGAGATCTGGGTAGGTTCTTGGGACGTCCCTCCAGAGGCGTACCCACGTGGCATAGGAAGTTCCTTTGCCTGACCATTTGTTGGAAATCCAATCACCAATACGCGCCCGGTACGGTTTTAGTTATAGAACCGACATCTAATATGGTAGCTATAGTAGGCATAATATAATGGTACATATGCTGGCTAAGATTAATATTATACTTTCGAAATGTTTTCACACTATGCACTAATAATAATATCAAAAGAGTTTTCTCATATCAAGCATATTTGACTATCATACGGAGAAATCTCCTCCAATTGTGCGATTGCATTGTGTGTGTGCAGGGAGGCCTTATGGTAGTTTCATTTTCCAGAACCATATCGGATTTCCTTTATAAACTATTTTTATACAAACAACTGTTTTTGTTTACTCATACTACTCCTATGACTGACCCGGAGTTTATTGTTCCCTTCCTAAACCTTGGATGCCCATAATTTCCACACGGACAACCTAGAAGCAGGTTATCCGTGTTTTGGAGCTAGCTTGGATAGTAGATTGGATCTTTGAAGTCTTTTGGAGTTATCGGATTTTTGAAGCTTTGAAGTTGGAAGATGGTTCTTGGTTTGGATTCTCGCTCTTTTTTTTGAAGACTCTGTGGTAACGTTTTGGTGTTATCGTTCATTATTGTATCATGTATAAATGAATCTCTTATGATGGTGGTTATATGTTGTAATCCGATGTTGTATCTGTGGTTTTGATTGGTGAAATCATCTTTTGTTCCACCATTTATATTCATCTAATGTTGTTACAAGCTCCATCCGAACTAGAGTTCGACGTTTGAATCTTCGGCAATCGAATACAAGTGTGGTATTTGATGTCGATTTTCAATCGCTGGATTTCAGGTCGTGAAACTTTATGAACCATGCAATTATTTATAAAAAATCCTTTTATAAATCTCTAAACCCATTTCTAAAATTCTTTTATAAATATCCATCCATTTATAAACCTCTTTACCTTGAAATAATCTCCCTTTAAATCTTCAAACCATTTTATATGCTCTCCTTCCAAAAATCCAAGTCTATTTGCAAAACTCTATTTATGGATATCGAACCATTATAAATATATAATATTTATCTTTTAACCTCTTAAAAATAATAATTAATAATTCAAACCATTATGGATAAAACCATTGTAAATCTTTACCATATAAATAATAATAATTAATTGCCAAAAATATTATTAATAATCATTATTATTTTCAAACCATATTAATAATCTAAGTAATTAACTTTCCAAAATTCTTTAAATATTTATAAACTACTTTAAGAAATATTAACCAACATTAAATCAAAATATATTTCCTTGGTAAGAATCCATTTTTAAATCTTCAACCCAGTCATTTCCATATTTACAAAACTATATTCAAGAATCTCTTTCCATTTCATAAAAACTTCCTTAATAAAACCTATTTATTTATGAATTCCATTTATAACTTATTTTCTTTATGAATCTCATTTATTCATAAATCCCATTTAAAACATCAATCTCCATTCGTTTTAACGTTGCTTCCATATGAATAAATTCCTTTCTATTTAAAAAATATCGTTTAATCATTCTAAATTTATTCTCGCCTTCAATTCCCATAACAGAGTTAACTATTTATAAAATTTCATTCTGTATTTTATAATAAATCCACCGCTTGATTTATTCTCTAATTTGTTAAATAATAATATTTTCCTTTGACTTGTAATGTCGCTTATAAATCCATATTTTTATTAACAAAACATGATTTTACAAAATCTTCACTTCATTTGTAAAATATTACTTTTATAAATTATTACATTAACAAAATCTCACATTTGTAATTAATCTTTCATATATGTACACATATACTTATACATATATATACATATATATATATATATTACTTTGCCTAAAATGGTTAATAAATATTAATGCAAAATTATTTATAATTTCTTTTTAACCGTATCCCTTCATTATAAAAGACAGACTTATTTTTAAGATTTTCAAAAATCTTTAATTTATAGTTTGAAAATATCTATGTAAAATATTTTATAAATCTATCAATTTATAGTATCTAAAAGTCAAACTTTATGTAACAGCCCGCAAATCCGTACCCCTTGAGTCAACACTATTCTACATCAATTGACTCAAGTGGAACAGAAATACGAACCAATGGGGTTAAAGAAGAAGAGATAGAAGAAGAAGAAACTAAACAATATTAGAATCTCACAGTCGCAGCGGAATAAAATATAATACTCAGTAATAGAGCTTTATACAAAATGAAAGCTATATCTGTTTTATACATCATATCATCAGAGAATCTCATTCAACAATATTTACCAATCAGACATTACCATACAATCATAGCAGCGGATATATATATATAAATACGGGTAATACGTCTCGGACTCCAGCTCCTCTCCAGCACCATAGCATCCTGACCTGAACAAATAATACTCGATCTGACCCGAGCATTATAATGAAATAACACCCGAGTCGGTCTGGGATACCAGCTGATAATAATACATCCAAGTTGATTATTAAAGTTTCAAATATCCATTGAAAACAAAAGCATCTCGTAATACCACGCCACAAATAAACATGTCGGGTTTTTACCTTACGATAGCTAAAACACTTTTATAGAAATCCTTCGATATTATAATAGGGTCTATATACAAATACTTTATAAAATAGCCGAAATTGTTACATCTATTAAATTCCAGTTACTAGCCACAGAGTGGGTAATACAAACAAAACTCGTACAAGGCTCGTAGGGAGAATGGATTTCCAACAATGACTAGGCACTGGGGTACCACCTATCACAGTACGGGGCCTAGATCACCGTACCGTGGACCACGCCCGATCCCCTGCAACACAAGGCCGGACCCATCCCTTACTGGACAGTTCCGAATAAGATCACCCCGCGGTTGGGATCAACAACCGCACCACCAAGCCGAAATAAAAAGGGACATCTAGACAGGGATGACCTTACTCTCAAGTGGGGGCTACCCACGAAGCCTTGCTGCATAACCCCTGATTTTCAAACATTCCCATTTGATGAGGCTTGAGGCTAAGAGTTACCTTTTAGAACGTCTCACTTAGAATTCCCATCGCCCACCTGACGATGTTCCAAAAGCATTCGTCTATACAAGTCCGCCCCGGGTTCGAACGGAACCGAAGGCACTACTCCTACTACATCCATTTTGGAAATATCCTCAGGATTAGTAGCGACTAGCCTTTGCACTTCACTGCTCCATCTTCGACTCCGAACACGTTTTTCCACAAAACGTACAAACCGGATCGACGTGGTTTTCGAGAAATAAATCTCGATCCCGATCTCTTCGAAACGATCAACGCATTTGTCCAATATTGATAGTCGGTGATTTAACTATCAATTAACATCCATAAGCATACATCACATAATAAATCATCTCACATTATTTATTTGCCGCTGATATCTTTACAAGATATATTTCCAAATTTTTGAAGCTCATTTGAAAACTATTTCCCAAATTCTTCCTTTACAAGGTAAATCCTTTACCCTTTATTCCCATTGCGAATAACCAAGTTCAAAACAATTCAGATTTTTAACAAGTAAAACGCTTTATTCTAAAATATACTTTAAAATATGGAAATTTACTACTAGTTATTACTCAAAAATATGATTTCAATATGTAAAGTAAAACCATTTATATTTGATATAAACTTTTATTATAAATAAGGGTTTTGTTAAACTAATAAAAGTATTGGTTTTAAAGGATAAACACTAGTTTTCAAATAACCTAAATCATCTATCCTTTAAATAAATCTGTTTATAAAATATAGTTACCAGTAATATTCGTAAATAATTATACTATAGCTAAATTTATTACTTATCTTTTAAAGAAGAATTTCTTAAAAACACTTCCTTAAAATAAATTTTAACTTAACTTTTAAAACCTGGTTTTATTCACGAACTCGGTTTTTTTCCCAGGAAACATTTCCATTCAAACAACCCAAAGAATCTTTCATATAGATCCAGCCCAGTCTATTCCAACTCAAATTTACGTTAGTTATCGTAAATTTATTTCCAAGCTTACAAATAAACTCCCTTTGAAGTTTTAAACATTTTTTTCCATTTTCGGTATTTCAATTTGTTAAAGTATAGTTTTAAGACATTTTTACATAAAACATTTGGAGATTTCTTCAATGAAAATCGTACTTACAAATTACTTAAACAAAATTCCAATAGTGTAAAATTGTATTTCAAAATATTTTTATATACATTTAAACTGTTAATTTATATTTGGAAGCTTCGTTGAAAACATATTTTAATTTCCAGAAATTTATACTTCCACAGTTATCAATTGATAAAATGTCCTCTTCGTTTATAATTCCAAATTTTACCCTTTTTTTTTATTTGCATCCAAGCCAGATTCCAAAAAAAAATTCTTTTAAATTCTTATTTATCAATTACCTTTACTTCTTTTAAAACCCAATTTATTCTGCTTATAATTAAAATTCTGAGTTTATAATTTATCCAACAATATCACAGTACAATTTAATTTCAAATTTATCAATCACAACATATAAACGGACATCATCATCAATTATAAAAATAATTACTACATCGTGAGGAATCCAGTTGGATCCCTCCAACATGTTTTCCCTGCATCATAGATATTAGCACATCACGTATATAAATATCAATCCAGACTGATAACAATAATTATATTCAACCAATCACACAGATATTTAAATATTGACTATTTAAATTAGCTAGCATCCAGATGTGAGTGAGAATAACTCACCTTGCGTTTTGGCGAGCGTTCGAATTTAAATTAAGTCAAATGATGTTCGATTTTAACTTAAATTCTTACTTGCTCGGAATGATTCCGGGACTGCTCCATCGCGTAGTACGCGTCTCTGCGATTCCGGTGTCGCCAGTTTCGTCGAAAACTGATAACAAACGCACGAGATATGGTTGATTAAAGTTTGAATCTATAATTAAACAAATTTCTATCTAAAATTTAATTTATTTATACCAAAACAATGACAGGCCGCACGATCTGGAAAGCACAAATCAAGGTCGTCCCTCTATTTCCCCTTCACGCGACATCAACAGCCGAAACAAACCCATCGTCGCGTATTAGGGTTAACGACCGCGACCACCACGGCGTACACGGCAACGATCCAACACCACCACTACGAAGCTCATCCCCCACTCTCCCTTCGGCTGAAGCAGCGCCGATCTCAGCTCTTCCATCTCGATGAAACACGCGCGCAAACGTACGGCGATCGAAGCCATAAAACACCCCAATCGACAGCTTCATACGAGATCAACCGTTGGATCTGAAGATCCTCTCACTCTCTACAACTTTCATGTTGGAAGATTCGCAAAATAATGAGTGGATTAATCAATAATTGGGGAGGAAGGTAGACAATTTTCGGCCATTAAAGAGTAATGAACGGCGGCCTGAGAAAACTAGGGTTTAGCAAAAACATTATGAAGTTATATAATATAATTTAATATTATTTTAATATCGTTCCCAAACATTTTACCACTTATGCAAACGAACTCCAAATCTCATGTACCAATAGGCATTCCTAGGGCTTTTCCGCGTTCCGGACACAATGGAACAGGTTTCGTAAGCTAATTTGGTCATACGTGCGAGTTACGGAATTAAACGATCAATTTTAATTTAAACCGATTAAAACGATTTCGATGAGTTTCGAGCTGCCACGGTCAAACGAAAACTCCGATCGCTACGAAAATAGAAATCCGATAAAACTAACTTTTACGGATCCAATGGAACTGGTTTCGTCGAATTTCGAGACTGTGCCCCGGAAGGCTATTTTAACTCGTCTATTAAATCGAGCGATTTTCTGCAATAATCGAAAACGCTTAAAATTTTACCTTTAAAATTTTATTATCTTAATAATAAATCATATAAAATTTATAAATCAAATTAAAAATTATTTTGACTCATTCCGGACCCAAAATCTGATTATTTACATTTTTATAATATTAAATCCACTATTAATTTAACATAAATTTCCCAATAATAACTTATTAACTTTTAAATCCATTTAATAATCTAACAACACTTTTAATGACCCAATAGACTTAAAATAAATTTTAGAACTCATTTCCATATCTACTTACCTCCATATTCACAATTTATCCCGATTCAATATTTAATTATTATTATTTAAATTCCAATTGGATTACCATATTTGGAATTATACGTAATTTATTAATTCCACCCAATTCTTTTTATTTTAAAACTAATTAAAAATCTACATTGAACATTTAAAATGAATTAAATGTTCAAAATTAAATGTCCAAAATTCCGGGATGTTACATTCCTCCCCCTTATAAAAATTTCGTCCCCGAAATTTGCTAGGGTAGAAAATACTTCTAAACCCACTTACTTACCCAACTTACTTGGTTAAAAACTTATATACACTTCCCAAAATCCTTTAACTCAAATCCAAACTCATTTGCTTTATTTATTCTAAAGCTTTTAACTCAAATCCAAACTCAAACCCACTTACTTACCCAACTTACATGATTTTGCATTAAGGTGTAGTGTTAAATTTTGGTGATATTATTTTCATAACAGTTTGGTATCGGAGAACAGATCATCACCAAGCTTAGAGTAATTTTGGTTTGAAAAATTATTAATGTCGGATATAATTTCGTTTTCAAAGATGGTTATCTTGGATGGGAAAAATTGGGGTATTTAGAAGTCTAAAATGGAGGATGTTTTGTACCTCAATGATCTTCATTATCCTATTAATGGAGATGGAAAGAAGCCCTCTGATGTAGATGAGGGAAAACGAAAGAAGATGGATAAGAAGGCAATTGCTTTGATTCGCCAGTTGCTTGATGATTTAGTTTTCCATCATATGGCTAGTTGTGAATCCACGAAGACTTTGTGGGACAAGCTGGTATCTTTGTATGAGTCAAAGAGTGCTGCTAGTAAGGCTTTTCTGGTTCAAAAGTTGGTACAACTGAGATTAGATGAAGAGAAGTCTGTTGTAAAGCATTTGAATGAATTTCAAGATGTAATAAATCAGTTGGCAAATATGAAGGTCAATTTTGACGATGAGTTACAAGCTCTTTTATTAATGAGTTCGCTTTTAGAAAGTTGGGAAATTTTGGTTGTTTCATTGAGTAATTCTAATGCTAACGGAACTATCTCTTTGGAAACTGTTCAATGCAGTCTTTTGAATGAGGAGCTTAGAAGAAAAGGGTCAGGTATGAAATCAATTCAAAGTGAGGCTATGGTGGCAAGGGACTCGAAGAAAGATACAATTTGGAAGAAGAATGACGCTAATGGTAAAGGTGTTATCACTTGTCATTATTGTAATAAGAAAGGTCGTATACGCAGTAAGTGTTATGCTTATAAAAGAGATCAGAAAAGGGCTACGCATGGTGATACTAGTAGTGATGCACATGCAGGTTTTGCTAAAGGTATCGATAGTGATGCTTCTTGGGATGTCCTTTTTAGTGAAAATAAGCCTTGGAAGATGGATTCGGGAGCCAGTTTTCACATTTGTAGAGATGTGAATTGTTTTTCTTCTTATAAAAGGAGTGTTGGCATGACTAGGATAGCCGATGGGAAAGAGATACCGATTTGTGGCATTGGATCTATCCGATGTCGTGTGTATGATGGTGTGGTTAGAGAAGTCTTTGGAGTGAGACATGTACCCACTTGTTCGCATAATCTTATTTCTCTCGGTCAGTTGGATCGTTGTGGTTGCACTTACGAGACTCAAGGTGGAGTTTTGAGAGTGAAGAAAGATGGTCGTGTAAGGATGAGAGGAGTATTGGAAGAAGGAAACCTTTATAGTTTGGTTAGTTTGTAGTCGACAATGGAAGCGAATGACGGTTGAAGGACCTAGTCCACAGCAAGGTGGAGATGTTAATGTGGCCACTGTTTATGATTCTAGCATTGTGAATCATAGTTTAGACAAGGGTCTTCATGTTGATGATGCTTGAGGGATCGTTAGTGATCTAGTATTGAGCTCAGATCGTGTGATAGATTGGTGTCGAATTGCAAAATCCACAAAGACAAGACGGAGATCTTTGTGGTATTACAAACGTTTTGGAGATCAGATTTGTGTGATGCACCTTATATGGGAGATGCATCACTTGCAAACGGTGGTTGAGGTTTGTAATTTAGTGTGGTTAAGATATGGGGATTTGTGATAGATGTAGATATGGCGTGCTTGATATGTTGGAGATATGTGATTTTGCATCAAGGTGGAGTGTTAAATTTTGCTAATACAAAATCACAAATAGAGGGAAATAAATATACAAAAGAAAGAAAGAGAAGATTTTATTTTCTCTAATTAATAGGCATATTTGAGTATGTTTATTTCTCTCTATAATTGGCTAATCAAATTACTTTTTGCCATCTAATGTTAACTTGGGCATTAAGTAATTGATTACATAAATAGAGACTAAAAGAGAGGGTAAAAGTGTGGTAGAAAATCTATTTGCTACTTTTCTCTTCTTCATCTTTGTTCTTTTTCTCCAACAATTTTATCCATATAGATATTTTCTCCGTTTCTCGGTTTGGTTATTGATTCAATGATATTTTGTTTACTTTAGCTTTGTTATATTAATTGTAAACAAAATTTTGGTGAATCAATAAAGCGGGTGGTTGGGTGAAATATTTTGTGCTATTGCGTTTTGGTTTCAATTCCGTCTTGTTTTCAATCCAAGTTATCTCTTTGTGATTTGGGTGACAAAGATCTGGTGATAAAAGTTTACGCAAAGCGCTACTATTTTCATAATAGTTTGGTATCGACGCACAGATCATCGCAAAGCTTAGATTAATTTTGGTTTGAAAAATTACTGATGTCGGATATTATTTCGTTTTCAAATATGGCTATCTTGGATGGGAAAAATTAGGGTATTTGGAAGCCTAAGATGGAGGATGTTCTGTTCCTCAATGATCTTCATTATCCGATTGATGGAGATGGAAAGAAGCCCTCTGATGTAGATGAGGGAAAATGGAAGAAGATGGATAAGAAGGCGATTGCTTTGATTCGCCAATATCTTGATGATTCAGTTTTCCATCATGTTGCAAGTTGTGACTCCACGAAGGCTTTGCGGGACAAGCTGGTATCTTTGTATGGGTCAAAGAGTGCTGCTAGTAACGCTTTTCTGGTTTGAAAGTTGGTACAACTAAGATTAGATGAAGAGAAGTCTGTTGTAGAGCATTTGAATGAATTTCAAGATGTAATAAATCAATTGGCAAATATGAAGGTCAATTTTGAGGATGAGTTACAGGCTCTTTTATTAATGAGTTCGCTTTCAAAAAGTTGGGAAACTTTGGTTGTTTCATTGAGTAATTCCAATGCTAATGGAACTATCTCTCTGAAAACTGTACGAAGTAGTCTTTTCAATGAGGAGCTTAGAAGAAATGGGTCGGGTATGAAATCAAATCAAAGTGAGTCTATGGTGGCAAGGGACTTGAAGAAAGATACAATTTGGAAGAAGAAGGGCGCTAATGGTTAAGGTTTTATCACTTGTCATTATTGTAATAAGAAAGGTCACATACGCAGCAAGTGTTATGCTTATAAAAGAGATCATAAAAAGGCTGCGCATGGTGATACTAGTAGTGATGCATATGCAGGTTTTACTGAAGGTACCGATAGTGATGTTTTTCTTGAGATGTCCTCTTTAGTGAAAATAAGCCTTGGAAGATGGATTCGGGAGCCAGTATTCACATTTATAGAGATGTGAATTGTTTTTCTTCTTATGAGAAGAGTGTCGGCATGATTAGGATAGCCAATGGAGAAGAGCTACCGATTTTTGATATTGGACCTATCCGATTTCATATGAATGATGGTGTGGTTAGAGGAGTCTCTGGAGTGAGACATGTACCCACTTGTTCGCGTAATCTTATTTCTCTCGGTCAGTTGGATCGCCGTGGTTGCACTTATGAGGCTCAAGGTGGAGTTTTGAGAGTGAAGAAAGGTGGTCGTGTAAGGATTAGAGGAGTATTGGAAGAAGGAAACCTTTATAACATGGTTAGTTCTGTAGTTGACAATGGAAAGCGAGTGACGGTTGAAGGACCTAGTCCACAGCAAGGTGGAGATGTTAATGTGGTCACTGCTTATGATTCTAGCATTGAGGATCATATTTTAGACAGGGGTCTTCATGTTGATGAAGCTCGAGGGATCGGTAGTGATCAGGTATTGAGCTCAGATCGAGTGATAGACCGGTGTCGAATTGCGAAATCCACAAAGACAAGATAGAGATCTTTATGGTATTACAAACGTATTTCAGACTGGATTTGTTTGGTGCATCTCATATGGGTGATGCATCACTTGCAGACGGTGGTAGAGGTTTGTAATTTATTGTGGTTGAGACATGGGGATTTTTGATAGATCTAGATATGACATGCTTGATATGTTGGAGATATGTGATTTTGCATCAAGGTGGAGTGTCAAATTTTGGTGATATTATTTCCATAACAGTTTGGTATCGGAGCACAGATCATCGCAAAGCTTGGAGTAATTTTGGTTTGAAAAATTATTGATGTCGGATATAATTTCGTTTTCAAAGATGGCTATCTTGAATGGGAAAAATATGGGTATTTGGAAGCCTAAGATGGAGGATGTTCTGTACCTCAATGATCTTCATTATCCGATTGATGGAGATGAAAAGAAGCCCTCTGATGTAGATGAGGGAAAATGGAAGAAGATGGATAAGAAGGCGATTGCTTTGATTCGCCAGTTGCTTGATGATTCAGTTTTCTGTCATGTGGCTAGTTGTGAATCCACGAAGACTTTGTGGGACAAGCTGGTATCTTTGTATGAGTCAAAGAGTGCTGCTAGTAAGGCTTTTCTGGTTCAAAAGTTGGTACAACTGAGATTAGATGAAGAGAAGTCTGTTGTAAAGCATTTGAATGAATTTCAAGATGTAATAAATCAGTTGGCAAATATGAAGGTCAATTTTGACGATGAGTTACAAGCTCTTTTATTAATGAGTTCGCTTTTAGAAAGTTGGGAAATTTTGGTTGTTTCATTGAGTAATTCTAATGCTAACGGAACTATCTCTTTGGAAACTGTTCAATGCAGTCTTTTGAATGAGGAGCTTAGAAGAAAAGGGTCAGGTATGAAATCAATTCAAAGTGAGGCTATGGTGGCAAGGGACTCGAAGAAAGATACAATTTGGAGGAAGAAGGACGCTAATGGTAAAGGTGTTATCACTTGTCATTATTGTAATAAGAATGATCACATACGCAGCAAGTGTTGTGCTTATAAAAAAGATCATAAAAAGGCTGCACATGGTGATACTAGCAGTGATGCACATGCAGGTTTTGTTGAAGGTACCGATAGTGATGCTTCTTGTGATGTCCTCTTTAGTGAAAATAAGCCTTGGAATGTGGATTCGGAAGCCAGTTTTCACATTTGTAGAGATGTGAATTGTTTTTCTTCTTATGAGAAAAGTGTTGGCATGATTAGGATAGCCAATGGAGAAGAGCTACCAATTTGTGGCATTGGATCTATCTGATGTCGTATGTATGATGGAGTGGTTAGAGAAGTCTTTGGAGTGAGACATGTGCCCACTTGTTCGCATAATCTTATTTCTCTCGGTTAATTGGGTCGCCGTGGTTGCACTTATGAGACTCAAGGTAGAGTTTTGAGAGTGAAGAAAGGTGGTCGTGTAAGGATGAGAGGAGTATTGGAAGGAGGAAACCTTTATAGCTTGGTTATTTTTGTAGTCGGTAATGGAAAGCGAGTGACGGTTGAAGTTCCTAGTCCACAACAAGGTGGAGAGTTAATGTGGTCACTGTTTATGATTCTAGGATTGAGAATCTTATTTTAGACAGGGGTTTTCGTGTTGATAATGCTCGAGGGATCGTTAATGATCAGGTATTGAGCTCAGATCGAGTGATAGATGGGTGTCGAATTGCGAAATCCACAAAGACAAGACGGAGATCTTAGTGGTGTTACAAAAGTTTTGGAGGTCGGATTTGTGTGGTGCACCTCATGTGGGAGATGCATCACTTGTAAATGGTGGTTGAGGTTTGTAATTTGGTGTGGTTAAGATATGGGGATTTGTGATAGATCTAGATATGACATGCTTGATATGTTGGAGATATGTGATTTTGCATCAAGGTGGAGTGTTAAATTTTACTGATACGAAATCACAAATAGAGGGAAATAAATATGCAAAAGAAAGAAGGAGAAGATTTTATTTCCTCTAATTAATAGGCATATTTGAGTACGTTTATTTCTCTCTCTAATTTGCTAATCCAATTATTTTTTGCCACCTAATGTTAACTTGGGCATTAAGTAATTGATTATATAAATAGAGACTAGAAAAGAGGGTAAAAGTGTGGTGGAAAATCTATTTGCTACTTTTCTCTTCTTCATCTTTGTTCTTTTTCTCCAACAATTTTAGTATATAGATATTTGCTCCCTTCTCAATTTTGTTATTGATTCAATGATATTTTGTTTACTTTAGCTTTGTCCTATTAATTGTAAACAAAATTTTGGTGAATCAATAAAGTGGGTGCTTGGGTGAAATATTTTGTGTTATTGCGTTTTGATTTCAATTTCATCTTGTTTTCAATCCAAGTTATCTCTTTATGATTTGGGTGACTAAGATCCGTTGATAAAAGCTTCTGCAAAGCCCTACTATTTTCATAACAGTTTGGTATCGGAGCAAAGATTATCGCAAATCTTAGAGTAATTTTGGTTTGAAAAATTATTGATGTCGGATATGATTTCATTTTCAAAGATGGCTATCTTGGATGGGAAAAATTGAGGAATTTGAAATCCTAAGATGGAGGATGTTTTGTACCTTAATGATCTTCATGATCCGATTGATGGAGATGGAAAGAAGCCCTCTGATGTAGATAAGAGAAAATGGAAGAAGATGGATAAGAAGGCGATTGCGTTGATTCGCCGGTATCTTGATGATTCAGTTTTCCATCATGTGGATAGTTGTGAATCCATGAAGGATTTGTAGGACAAGCTGGTATCTTTGTATGAGTCAAATAGTGCTGCTAGTAAGGCTTTTTCTAGTTCGAAAGTTGGTACAACTGATATTAGATGAAGGGAAGTCTGTTGCAGAGCATTTGAATGAATTTCAAGATGTAATAAATTAATTGGCAAATATGAAGGTCAATTTTGATGATGAGTTACAGGCTCTTTTATTAATGAGTTTGCTTTTAAAAAGTTGGAAAACTTTGGTTGTTTCATTGAGTAGTTCCAATGCTAATGGAACTATCTCTCTGGAAACTGTTCGAAGCATTCTTTTGAATGAGGATCTTAGAAGAGAGGGTCAGGTATGAAATCAATTCAAAGTGAGGCTATGGTGGCAAAGGACTCGAAGAAAGATACAATTTGAAAGAAGAAGGACGTTATTGGTAAAAGTGTTATCACTTGTCATTATTGTAATAAGAAGGTCACATACACAGCACGTATTATGCTTATAAAAGAGATCAGAAAAAGGCTGTGCATGGTAATACTAATAGTGATGCACATGCAAGTTTTGCTGAAGGTACCGATAGTGATGCTTCTTATGATGTCCTCTTTAGTAAAAATAAGCCTTGGAAGATGGATCCACGAGCCAGTTTTCACATTTGCAGAGATGTGAATTTCTTTTCTTCTTATGAGAAGAGTGTCGGCATGATTAGGACAGCTAATGGAGAAGAGCTACCGATTTGTGTATTCAATATATCTGATTTCGTATGCGTGATGGTGTGGTTAGAGAAGTCTCTGAAGTGAGATATATACCCACTTGTTCGCATAATCTTATTTCTCTCGGTTAGTTGGATCGCTGTGGTTGCACTTATGATGCTCAAGGTGGAGTTTTGAGAGTGAAGAAAGGTGGTCGTGTAAGGATGAGAGGAGTATTGGATGAAGGAAACCTTTATAACTTGATTGGTTCTATAGTCGACAATGGAAAGCGAGTGACGGTTGAAGGACCTAGTCCACAGCAAGGTGGAGAGGTTACTGTGGTCACTGTTTATGATTCTAGCATCGGGGATCATATTTTAGATAGGGGTCTTCATATTGATGATGCTCAAGGGATAGATAGTGATCAGGTAATGGCTCGGATCGAGTGATAGACGGGTGTCGAATTGCGAAATCCACAAAGACGAGACGGAGATCTTTGTGGTATTACAAATGTTTTTGAGACCCGATTTGTGTGGTGCACCTCATGTGGGAGATTCATCACTTGAAAACGATGGTTGAGGTTTGTAATTTAGTGTGCTTGAGGTATGGGAATTTGTGATAGATCTGGATATGGCATGCTTGATATGTTGAAGATATGTGATTTTGCATCAAGGTGGAGTGTTAAATTTTGGTGATACAAAATCACAAATAGAGGGAAATAAATATGCAAAAGAAAGAAAGAGATGGTTTTATTACCTCTAATTAATAGACATATTTGAGAATGTTTATTTCTTTCTCTAATTAGCTAATCAAATTATTTTTTGCCACCTAATATTAACGTAGGCATTAAGTAATTGATTATATAAATAGAGACTAGAAGAGAGTGTAAAAGTGTGGTGGAAAATCTATTTGCTACTTTTTTCTTCTTTATCTTTGTTCTTTTTCTCCAACAATTTTAACCATATAGATATTTTCTCCCTTTCTCAATTTGGTTATTGATTCAATGATATTTTGTTTACTTTAGCTTTGTTCTTTTAGTTATAAACAAAAATTTGGTGAATCAATAAAGTGGGAGGTTGGGTGAAATATTTTGTGCTATTACGTTTTGATTTCAATTCCGTCTTGTTTTCAATCCAAGTTATCTCTTTGTGATTTGGGTGACAAAGATCCGTTGATAAAAGCTTCCGCAAAGCGCTATTATTTTCATAACAGTTTGATATCGGAGCACAGATCATCGCAAAGCTCAGAGTAATTTTGGTTTGAAAAATTATTGATGTCGGATATGATTTCATTTTCAAAGATGGGTATCTTGGATGGAAAAAATTGAGGTATTTGGAAGCCTATGATGGAGGATGTTTTGTACCTCAATGATCTTCATGATCCGATTGATGGAGATGGAAAGAAGCCCTTTGATGTAGATGAGGAAAAATGGAAAAAGATGGATAAAAAGGCGATTGCTTTGATTCGCCAATATCTTGATTATTCAATTTTCCATCATGTGGCTAGTTGTGTATCCACGAAGGCTTTATGGGACAACTTGGTATCTTTGTATGAGTCAAAAAGTGCTACTAGTAAGGCTTTTCTGGTTCAAAAGTTAGTACAACTAAGATTAGATGAAGAGAAGTCCGTTGCAAAGCATTTCAATGAATTTAAAGAAAAATCAATTGGCTAATATGAAGGTCAATTTTGATGATGAGCTACAAGTTCTTTTATTAAAAAGTTCGCATTTACAAATTTGGAAAACTTTGGTTGTTGCATTGAGTAATTCCAATGCTAATGGAACTATCTCTCTGCAAACTGTTCGGAGCAATCTTTTGAATAAGGAGCTTAGAAGAAAGGGCCAGGTATGAAATCAATTCAAAGTGAGGCTATGGTGGCAAGG
Source organism: Allium cepa (assembly GCA_030765085.1). Lineage (NCBI taxonomy): Eukaryota > Viridiplantae > Streptophyta > Magnoliopsida > Asparagales > Amaryllidaceae > Allium > Allium cepa. The sequence continues at coordinate 589,151,751 of CM060934.1, read as the reverse complement.
GACTCGAAGAAAGATACAATTTGGAAGAAGAAAGACACTAATGGTAAAGGTGTTATCACTTGTCATTATTGTAATAAGAAAGATTACATACGCAGCACGTGTTATGCTTATCAAAGAGATCAGAAAAAGGCTGTGAATGGTGATACTAGTAGTGATGTACATGCAAATTTTGCTGAAGGTACCGATAGTGATGCTTCTTGTGATGTCCTCTTTAGTCAAAATAAGCCTTAGAAGATGGATGAAGGAGCCAGTTTTCACATTTGCGAAGATGTGAATTGCTTTTCTTCTTATGAGAAGAGTGTCGACATGATTAGGACAACCAATGGAGAAGCGCTACCGATTTGTGGTCTTCGATCTATCCGATTTCGTATACGTGATGGTGTGGTTAGAAAAGTCTCTGAAGTGAGACATGTACCCACTTGTTCGCATAATTTTATTTCTCTCGGTCAGTTGGATCGCTGTGGTTGCACTTATGAGAATCTAGGTGGAGTTTTGAGAGTGAAGAAAGTTGGTCGTGTAAGGATGAGAGGAGTATTGGATGAATGAAACCTTTATAGCTTGGTTGGTTCTGTAGTCGACAATGGAAAGCGAGTGATGGTTGAAGGACCTAGTCCACAGCAAGGGGGAGAGGTTAATGTGGTCACTATTTATGATTCTAGCATTGAGGATCATATTTTAGGCAGTGGTCTTCATGTTGATGATGCTCGAAGGATCGATAGTGATCAGGTAATGAGCTAAGATCGAGTGATAGACGGGTGTCGAATTGCAAAATCCACAAAGACAAGATGGAGATCTTTGTGGTATTACAAACGTTTTGGAGACCGGATTTGTGTGGCGCACCTCATGTGGGAGATGCATCACTTGCAGACAGTGGTTGAGGTTTGTAATTTAATATGGTTGAGATATGGGGATTTGTGATAGATCTAGATATGGCATGCTTATATGTTGGAGATATGTGATTTTGCATTAAGGTGAAGTGTTAAATTTTGGTGATACAAAATCACAAATAGAAGGAAATAAATATGCAAAAGAAAGAAAGAGAAGATTGTGTTTCCTCTAATTAATAGGCATATTTGAGTATGTTTATTTCTCTCTCTAATTGGCTAATCAAAATATTTTTTTCCATCCAATATTAACTTGGGCATTAATTAATTGATTATATAAATAGAGACTAGAAGAGAGCATAAAAGTGTGGTGGAAAATCTATTAGCTGCTTTTCTCTTTTCTAACTTTGTTCTTTTTCTTCAACAATTTTAGCCATATAGATATTTGCTCCCTTTCTCAATTTGGTTGTTGATTCAATGATATTATGTTTACTTTAGGTTTGTTCTATTAATTGTAAACAAAATTTTGGTGAATCAATAAAGTGGGTGGTTGGGTGAAATATTTTGCGTTACTGCGTTTTGATTTCAATTCCTTTTTTTCAATCCAAGTTATCTCTTTGTGATTTGGGTGATAAATGTCCGTTGATAAAAGCTTTCGCAAAGCGCTATTATTTTCATAACAAAAATTACATGGTAATAATATTCGATATTATCCTATCTATTCAAAAAGAGTTCATTTATAATCATTATAAATTACTTCATCTCTAATGTATAAAAATTACTATCACTTAAGTACTCAATTTTTAAAAAAAAACTACTTGTGGAGGATACAATTAAAATATATTAATTTTAAGAAATTCCTTGTGGAAATAATTGAAAGGAGTTAATTGATTGTAACTTAATTCTATAATTGATTAGCATTGAGGAAAATAAGTATCTAATTATGTTTCTCATTAATTGAATTGTAATTCAACTAGAATAAATTATAATTGAATCTTTAATTACTTTGAATTACAAATTAAAATTAAAAGTAACTAACTCGTTTGACAATTGCATGGTAATAATATTCAAAATTATCGTACCTATTTAAAACTATTTTGCTTATAATCGCTATATATAACTTCATCTCCAATGTTTAGTTATCTTAATCTACGAACAATTCATTTGCATTAAAGTTATTATAACATAAAAAAATTCATAAAAAATCACGGATAATCACACCATTATTTCATAATATCACTAAGAATTTGGTGGAAACTATGAATATGAGTTTTTTATGAATATTTCATAGTATATTAAACAACACAAAAGAAATATATATATATATATATATATATAATGTAGATTGCTAAAGTTTTTTTTATAATTATTTTTCTCTCCTAACTTTAGGCCTGTCAACGGATACTTTCGGATGCGGATAGTGTCATATCCACATCCGCGGATACAGATGGATATCAGATAATTATCCTATCCACTAACGACTGATAAATCAAGAAAAATAAATATAAATTTTAAGATTAACATACATTTTTTTCAATCCAATTGATTATAAAAGTGTTAAGTATAAACAAATATGGCGATAATAAATAGTTTTGAACAGTTAATAAGCATTAAGTGCATATAATATAAACTACTAACTTAATAAAACAATAAATAAATATCTTTCATTATACTAAAATACACATAATTTATACTATAATCTTGACAAAGACTGAACGGATAATTTTCGAATGCGGATGTCTTCGTATCCGCATCCTCGTCCGTTTTTCTTGATATCGGATATTATCCGCTTTTCGGATACGAATACGGACGGATTTCGAATTTTTAGGGTATCCATTGACAGCCCTATCTAACTTTATTTTATTCTTTTTTCTTAGAATAAAAGTGGTTTTTATCCATGCAGATCAATCATTTTGATATCTCAAGAGCTTGAACTCATGACCTCTAGAAACCTTAATCTAAAGCACCATATCTCTATCCATTTGAACTAGAGGTCATTGACTTGATGTTTTTATATACCCTTATGTTTAAGAATGGAAAAAACCAACTTTACCCCTATTCAATTTGTAGAAGGTTTTTCGTATCTATATATATAAAAATATGAGTTTAAGTTACTAAGGGTGCAAAATGAATTAAAATTGTTGAGTTTGCAGAATACATATATAAAACCAAAATTTTCACTAAATTCAAAAGTTGCCTACTGAAGATAGAACAAAAATGTTTTTTGTGCATTTGTATTTTTTTCCCTTGACTATTTTATTACAAATTAATTTTTATAGATATTATTAATTTTGATATAATTTTTTTACTTCTAACTAATTTTTCTTATATATTTATGTTTGAGAATGAAAAAAAACCAACTTTACATTTATTTAATTACATAGAACAACTTAAAGTTTTTTGGTATTTATGTTAATACACGAGATAATCTTTTGCTGAATATGTCATAAAAACCAAATTCATAATGCTTAACAATAATTCTTTATAGATAAGTATTATCGTAACATAAATTGTAATGTTTTTTAACACATATACATTAACACATATACATAATATAAAATAAGAAATATACGTTATGTAAACCTTATGAAGTCTAATTTTTGAAATAACCAAATAATTTTTTCCTTTACTTCAAATATACATGTAGACATTATAACTGAAATAGTACAAAAATTAACATAATTTAAAGAAAAATAATGTATCACCATAAAATGTCTGGCACCATTGTCCCAATGATTAGACTTTCTGGCTTTAGTCCATGATGTCACATGTTCGAATCCTTCGTAGTACGTGATATGAACCACTGTACATACGTTGCCTTATAGCTACTTGAGACTTATAGTATAACTATGTGCTACCACCTAAAAACCTAATTTAAAAGATACTACTGGTGGATACGCATAAAACATATTATTTTAAGTAATTAATTATGGAGATAATTAGAATGAATTAAAAGATTGAAGTTTAATTATATAATTGATTAGTATTAAAGAAAATTAATATGTATTTATTTTTCTCATTAATTAGATTATAATTAAAATAGAATTGATTGTAATTAATTTTTTAGTTACTTTGAATTCAAAGTGGTAAAAAAAAAGAAAATAATTCATTTTAACAATTGCATGGTGATAATATTCCATATTTTAAAAATAGTTCGCTTATAATCATTATTAATAATTACATCTCCAATGTATAATCATCTATGAACATTTCCTTCTGCATAAAAATGTCACATAAAACAACTTTCATATCACTGATATGTTTCTAATATCACTAAGAATTTGATCGAAACCATGAACATTATTTTTTCTGAATATTTAATAGTATATTAAACAACGAAATTGGAATACATATAAAGTGTAGGTTGGATTAGAAGGATAATACCTAAATTTATAAAGTATAAGTTGAGCTGACTAAGAGAACAAAATGGATTTAAAAATTAAGTTTGCAATACACATATTTAAAACTAAACTTTTCACAATATTTTAAAGTTGCTTGCTAAAAGATAGAACATAAATATTTCTTAGGCATTTATAATTTTTCCCTTTATTATTTTATTACAAATTAAATTGTGTATTCCTTTGCTTTATATGTTATTTTTATCTCCTAATTTTATTTTATTCTTTTTTTTTAGAATAAAAGTGGCTTTTATCCAAGCAGATCGCCCATTTTGACATCTCAATGGCTTGAACATTGGAGATGTAATTATTAATAATTACATCTCCAATGTATAATCATCTATGAACATTTCCTTCTGCATAAAAATTCGAAACATTGTCACATAAAACAACTTTCATACAAAATCACTGATATGTTTCTAATATCACTAAGAATTTGATCGAAACCATGAATATTATTTTTTATGAATATTTAATAGTATATTAAACAACGAAATTGGAATACATAGAAAGTGTAGGTTGGATTAGAAGGATAATACCTAAATTTATAAAGTATAAGTTGAGCTGACTAAGAGAACAAAATGGATTTAAAAATTAAGTTTGCAATACACATATTTAAAACTAAACTTTTCACAATATTTTAAAGTTGCTTGCTAAAAGATAGAACATAAATATTTCTTAGGCATTTATAATTTTTCCCTTTATTATTTTATTACAAATTAAATTGTGTATTCCTTTGCTTTAGATGTTATTTTTATCTCCTAACTTTATTTTATTCTTTTTTTTTAGAATAAAAGTGGCTTTTATCCAAGCAGATCATCCATTTTGATATCTCAAGGGCTTGAACTCATGACCTCTAGAAACATTAATCTAAAGCACCGCATCTCTATCCATTTGAGCTAGAGGTCATTGACTTCATGTTTTATATACCCTTATGTTTAAGAATGAAAAAAAAAAAACCAACTTTACCCCTATTCAATTTATAAAAGGTTTTTCGTATCTATGTATGTTAAGTAACACAATAATTCTCTATGGAATAAGTGAAAGAAACCAAATTCACAATATTCAAAAAAGCAAAAATAATTTGAAAATGAATTTTTGTACAAAACGTGAAGACTAAAAAATAGTTCAATTTTACCTATAACATTTTTTTAGAATAACTGAAGATTCTAAGATGCTTATGCATAAACCTAATAAACTCTCGCAAAATAAATGAAGAAAACTAAATTCATAAGCATTTTACTTGAAAAAATATAAAAGGAAAATAGAATTTGAACATTAAATTTGAATCAGAGACTTAAGTTTATTATAAAAACAGCAAATTTAAACTCGGTTAAATGAAAAATAAGTAATAAAATAAATAGCTACATTTGAGTCAAGTTTTTCGATGCATTAAGCCAAGGTAATTACTAGCTCTCAAATAATTTTTCCACAAACATCCGAAACCTAATTGTACCAGGTAAAAAAATAATTGTTGCAAATCATAAATCGATTCAAAAATAACTAAGAAAAATACAAAGGTGACAAAAAGAACCAAATTTTTTTATATAAGCAACTGGAGATGTAGAAAAAAAAGTTGTTAGAGGAGGAATAAAAAAGTGAAGATGTGAAATAAAAATTTGTTTTTTTTACGTCACTTGGATTATTTAAGAATAAAGAACACTGAGAGTGGGGTAGATATGAAACTTAAACCAAGTTATAATACATACTAGAGAAATGTTTATTTTACGAAGGAAATAAATTTGGTTTTAAATGAGCACATTTAATTTTAGAAGATGAATTAATTTTTTTCCTAAAGATTGATGAAAAAAAGGTATTTTAAAGGAGAGTGAGAAATGCCAATAGAAAGAGTCCTATATTCTCTTTTTTATACAACAAATAAGTAAAATAAATAGGCATTTATTTTTTACATAAAAATGAAGGAATGAGAAGTAGAAAAGACATGGAGCAGTGATAGGAGATGAACGAATTTTTTTCTAAAAATTAATGAAAAAAAGTACTTTGAGCGAGAGTGAGAAATGGAAATATAAAGAATCTAATATTCTTTTTTTTATACAACATAATAAGTAAAATAGATATGCATTTATTTTTTATATAAAAAATAAAGAATTGAGAAGTGGAAAAGACACGGAGCATTTGGAGAGCTCTTAGAGCAACTCTGTTTTAAAAATATAGCATAGAGTTTCTGCACATTAACACGTACTGTTTCAAATTGATTTTCAAAAATAGAGGTTTCGCATTGAAATCAACCTTCGATGGTATGTTATTGTTGTAGCAAAAAAAACTGCGTCAACAAAAGATTGTGCGAAATTCCGTTTAAGAGGTAAAGGCTGAGGATTGAGTTAGTTGGGTTTGAATTACTAAAGAGAATTCATTTAAGATCATTTAGTAAGCAGATCAAATGGTTTAACCCAATAAAACGTTTAGTTAAATGCTTACAAGTTAGAACCCAACATATTTAAATGATGAAAATGGGATCTAAATCCGTTATTGGAAGATGGCAATAATTTTATTTTTAGCATGTTTTACGAGACGAAAGCATATAAAAAAAGTGGAAGTGTATAACGAACTGTTATGCACCAAATTGCTAAGTGAGTTTCTGAATTCATTTTTACTTGAGTCTTAACTCATATTTGAAATTTATCTAGTATCAACTTTGTCTGGACCTGGGAAACAACATTGAAGTTGCATAATAGAAGTGATGTTGATTAATGGAGGAAAGCAAGTTATTATATTTCAAAAGCAATTATCTAGACAACTAAAAAAACTAGCAATACAATTTCTCCTTTCAGATCACGTTTCCAGTCCGACCAACATGTAAGCGATTGGCTAAATGCAAAAATAATATTTTATGTCATGACTACACCCAAAGTTTGGTAGCATTCACATCACACGCATTCTCAATGTAATAAACAACAAACCGAAAGGTGATGCGTAGGGATATCTATAGTGTTAGTAGTTCAAAATCCTAATCTCTTGCCTATCTTTATCCTTGTTATTAACTCAAATCTTATGTGGGTCACGGCTTGTATATTTGTAATATGTGCGAAAATGACAGAATGGTTTGAAATTTGTTGGCGTGTGACAATAAAAATACACACACATATATATTCTTTCCTTTTTCTTGAGGTAAAAAACAACTTGTTTGATTGAAAGATTAAAATATACTAATTAACAAATCTTTTACAGTGTACATTAAAATCTTTTACTGTACATATCAAAATGCTTTTGATAAATGAAAATGATGCACAACAATACTTTCATTTATCATTTTCAAATTATTTATTTTAGGGTATTGCCCTACAAACTTATTACACTACACTTAAAAGCACTTTACGTTAAAATCTACATAAATAAAAGTATTAATGCTAAAGGATTCGGTGATCCTAATATTGTAAAACTAGCTGCTAAACTAACTAATAGTTCAAATCCATATTTTTAAAACAAATAATAAATATGAAAACTAAGCTCATATCCTTATTTTCAAACGTATCCATTAACGTTACTATTTTGTTATACCACGTGTATTATACCATTTGCATAACATCCATAAGTCTTCAAGAAGTAGTAAAGACCTTCTGTGTTCTTATCCGAAGTTGAATTCTAAACCATATTCCCCAATGCAAAAGGAGATTCTAGTCAAGCTTCACTTGCAACATCTCTACGGCAGCTTTTATAGACCATTACCCATTGTATAATCACCCTATCAGCTAGCAAACTAGTTTCGTTTGTGTTCTTCCAAGCACCAGTAAACATGCTACAATTTTTCTTCAACTGACGGATGCAGATGACGTTAATTGCTTTGTGAATATTTTACATGGGAATATTAATTTTTACGTCAGCGTTACTGCATCAGTCCGGTACAGGCATTATAAACAAATACAAAAAGAATAGTTCCAGCATCTTGCAACTGGAATGATTTAGAGCAACAAAATTTTGTATGCACAAGGGCCTGTAAACTCAAAAATTTGTATGGCAATACATCACAAATGTGTAAGATGCAAAATAATTTATAGACACTGTAAGCTTCATATGTCTCTAATTGCCTATTTTGGGACAAGAGCTTTTCCTTTCCGATTTAATTACTTCGTACGATGCCATCACCTCTTTGAATTTTGCCTCAGCAGCCTCTGCAAACAAAAACATAACAAAGGTGTTCATAAACCAAAAACTTAATACAAAAAATTGCAGCATAAATAATATATTTCTTACCACCACTTACTTTCATTGTTTGAATTGCGGTCTGGATGGTACTTCATAACCACTGCTCTAAAAGCATCCTAAAATAATAAGCGAAATCACAAAATTTTGTAAGAAGCTATATCTAAAAAAGAGAACTTTTTAAATTTTGGACGGTTTTGAAAATTAATTGCACAGATAGGTCACTTTCGAAATCATTTACAAATACAAATCACTTTTGGTCACGTCAGCGCCACGTTGTCAAAAGTGTACTGGCGTTATTGCAAAGCCGTCCATATTAAACAGATAAGCAATGCGGACCACTTTTGAAAATGCGCATGTGTTATTTTCTTTAACAATATCAGTGCATTTTGAAATGTCGTCCGTATAAACTTTAAAAAAAGATACACACCGACGACATTTGAAATGTCGCAGTACATTTTTGCTGGCATGGTGGTAACATAGCCAAAAGTGGCATATATTTGTAAGTACTTTCAAAAGTGGCCTATTTCCATAATTAGTTTTCTAAACCGGCCTAAATTAAACAAATTCCCTAAAATAGATGATAAATAACTTAGAAATAGGCAGCATCAAATTATATTCTGATATTAGTTTTAATAAGAGTATCTTAACAGAAAAATATGAGAAGCAAGAATACCTTAATTTCTGCATCTGAATATGGTTCTTTTCTGGACCTATGTGCAAGTAAGATTTAGCGAAGATTTAGTTGGAAAGAACGAAGCAGACATATTTATTCAATAGTAAAATGAAAATGACAATGGTGACAAACTGTAATCTACATAACATGACCAGATTGAATATGTCATTGTTACCTACTACATGCCAAAAGAGAAGAAATTCATAAAAATAAAAAAGGGATTTTTAACCAATTTAACCAACCTTAACATATGACAAATTTAGACCTATTTCAAAACATATTTCAGATGTAGATCTGTTTTTGCTATGTTGGCGCTAACTCGACAATTTCCTCCATGTTCGCACTTTGAAACTTTAGTAGATAATTTTTGTTCGAAAAAATTCTTACATTGGCGCATTTTCAAAGTGCATCAGGGGAAATTCTTCGAAATAAAAATATAGTTTGACGGAATCTCAAAGAGCATCAGGAAAAACTGCTGAATCTAACCAATGTGGCAAAAACATGCATACTATCTGTAAAAAGTTTTGAAATGAGCCTAAATTGATTGAAAATCCAAAATAAAATGGACAATATCATGAAATCCTAAACTTTACCTATCCAGACCCAACACTGAATAATGATGGGACAACGAATTGTTTGGAGCATATGTAGGGGGAGATCTGTAATATTCACTTTCATCTCTATGGGATGTGTTGGAATACTGCCAGTACCAGTCATCCTTTTGGTATTGTTGATATGCTTCAGGACCATGTTCTCTCCATCGCTCATAACTCCTCCTGTATTTGTTCCTTTCTCTATTGAATATCTCTTGCATGCGTCGGATACGTTCCTGATATAATTACAGAAAAGCATAAAAAGGTACTAATCTCAAGGCGGGTTTAAAGATATCTGAAAAGGAACCGTCCAATTAATCTCTTAGGGCACCTCAGGAAACGTAGGGTTTACCCTTCCACCTCAGGAAACGGATGGTTGAAAACTTGAAATACGCTAGAGACATGTATTTCTGTACATACGTTAATTTCTGCAGTGACCACTAATTTCTGTTGTTTTGTTTTTTCAATCTTTAGCCTTGACTCAAATTAGAACAGTGAAAATATACTTAATTGAAAAATGCTTGGATCACATGTTTTTGTAGACAACATTAAGTTCTTTTAAGTAACCACTGTTTTTTATTATTTTGTTTTGTCCACATAGGCATTCAGGACTTGAATTATAGCAGCGAGATATATGATATATATTAATTGAAAAGAAAACATCTGCATTATACAAACAAACTAAAATGTATAGGCAAATACAATATGTGGGGGGGGTGTGTGTAAACTGGACTGCAATTTTGAAGACGTTAAAGTGAGAATTCATAGAAGATTGTAATCAAGGGAGTGGATGAGAATTTAAAATATGTGGCGATAAATGGAAGTAGATAGAATTAAAAATTGGGACGATCCAAATAAAAATACAATCAATCTATTTGAAACCGCATAATTGTAGAGTTGCCATCCATACACTTACAAAATAAAAAAAACCAACCAAATTGCTCAGTTAACCCATCAACAAAAAATATTTCAGCTTTAGCCTGTCGTTTTCCAAACTTTCGACTGCTTCGCAGGCATTGAGTGATGATTCAAGTTACCACGTAGTCACTCTATGTGGTAATTAAGTCTTATCATATATGGTGACTACTAGGTGATGTAGGAAATGTAGTAGCCCCTCTTCTGCGAGATTTTTAAAATTTTCATCGCGTAAAACAAGAAAATAAAAACAATATTAAATCATATCCTCGTATTCTAATCTGTTTTTCATCGAAAAATCGTTGATTGTTTGATACATTGAGTTTTTTAGTTTAAGTTTCAATAAATTGGAAGAATTTCATAAAATGGAGAATGGGTAATAAAAAATAGAAATGGGCTATTTTGTCCTGCAATTTATTTTAAAATGAGGGGGAACTTGGCAAAAGTATGAGTTCAAAAAGAATTTTCCATAATCGAAAGAATTATAAAGAGATCAAAAATATTCTTCTACTTCTCTTTCACATGATATATTTTAGTACTTGTAACATTTATCTGAATACTTTTCACAAATGTCAATAATTATAGTATCATTTTATATGATTTTTTTCCAATTGAGAAAGGATGTAGAAAATGATTTGAAAGCACAAATACCGTCTGTTTTTGTATTATGTAGCAAATATGTTATTTCTTTTACATGATTTTTAGTATATGCTGAAAAAGTTTATGATGTAGTTCTTAAAATAATAGAACATTAAATAGTTAATGTATTTTCTAATTACATTGATTAAAAAATAGAATATGAAAGCTCCAATGTTATCATTCTTTGTGTGTTTTGCCAGAAATACGTTGTTGCTTTTTTGCGTTTTGTTCCGTAAGTAAAAATTAGAGAAGAAAATTTCAAGAAACAGAAGTTGAAAGCAGAGATGCTCTCACTTTCCGTGTTTTCTAACAGATATACTATTTATTTTCTATTTTTTTTTATAGCTTATGTTGAAAAAATTAATGATGTAGTTCTTCGAATGATAGAATGTGAAAGATGTAATGCGTTTTGTAATAAATATGTTGATTAAAAAATAGAATATGAAAGCACATTTTAAGTATGAAAATTTTACATCAATTTTCTAGGTTTCTCAACATCATCATCCATTGGTACTGATTGTTAGTCCTTGAGAAGGATGGTTTTGATGACAAGAACATTAGAACTAATTATAAAATATAAATACTAACATTATAGTTTAGATATATATGTATATGCAGGATATAAACATGCAGGTACCAACAATGAAGACTGTACATTATACAGATACAAGATTGATGAATTTAAAGATCGAAGATATCAAGATTGAAGACTCATGAGTATCAAGATATCAAGAGTTCAAGATTTCAAAGTACAAGATAAGTATTGAGTCTAAAATGTTGAAACTTCTTAAAAGCACTTAAATCTTTATTCGAAATTTATTTGTGAAATGGAATCCACTTCAAGCCTGCTAAAAGGATGAAACCCTAGTGGGATGGAACTCACGCCAATATCTAATGGAACATATAGTGGTCCTATTTTGATATACACTAATTTTATAAAAATGAGTTTCAAAAATACATTCTTGTTTTTTTTAAAATGTTTTCAAAACTTTCTTTTCAAAAAAACACATCTCTTGGTTTTAAAATATTTTAGCGTCAAAATTATCTTTATCATTTTTAATATTTTTGATTTCAAAATCGTCCTTGATTTTAAACCATCTCTTGTTTTAATATTTAACTTTTAGATATTTATATACTCAGATTTTAAATCACTTTATAGAATAAGATTATATATTAAAAAATTACTTTCTAACTCTTTTATATGTCTAAACTATATTCAAGCATGTTTATAAAAGTTTAGAAATTGTTTTGAAAAATTATAAAAACCAATTTTAATAAGAAAATCAAAATCACCATTTTTGCCTAGAGCATGTCGACATACTCCTACCCCCCATCTCGACATGGTGCCCGTTAATTTTCAAAAGAATTGTCTATTCGTCGTATCCTTTCACGAATAGATATGCTTGTTGATCTTTATAAATACTAGTAAGTTTTAAACGAATTTTTACCAAATTTTCCTTCATTTTCTCTCCTCTTCGTCTTCCACATTTATTCTAAAGAATCTCAAACCATACTCTGCCGAAATACCAAGTAAATCGAACTTGATTACCTCTTGATTGATTCTCTGTCACTCTCTCCATAAGATCTCAGTGCTATTCAAAGTTATATGATTATTTGTAAATCAAACTGTTGAGTAAAAGGTGCGGTTGAGTCTTGAAATCAATTGGATGTGATTGTTGTCCCGAAAATCAATTAGATGATCTTGTGGCCTGGTAAATCAAGAGAGTTTGCCCCGGACTCGAATACAGAAGGGTGTACCTCGTGACCTTGAAATCGAGGGTGTAACTTGAAAGATTATTTTGAAAAGATATCCATACAATTATGCGGGACTGTATATAGGGTAACTCCGAACCAGTAAAAAACTCTGATGCGTTCTTCCCTTTACTGGTTTTATTTATTATTTGCATCTATGTCTGATTCTGTGATTATATCTGTGTCTGTGTATTGCATTTGTTAGTGATTAAATTACTTAAGTTTCAAAAAGATTGAGTAAATGCACAAAACAATATTCATCCCTCCCCTCTAGTGTTATTCTAGCTTTAAGATCCGTAATCCGCATTTCTAACATTTGGTATCAGAGCAAGATTTTCAAAGTTTTCATAATCTGAATTTTGAAAGGTTTTTAAAATGGTACCAACACTGGTTCTGTTAACACTATCACTAGTTCATTTGTAGAGGGACAGTCAGACCACCATTTTATAATGGCAGTAACTATGCATATTGGGCATGTAGAATGAAAATATATTTACAGTCGAGAGGATTGGATACTTGAAATATCACACAAACTGAATATTCTGAACTCACAACTAATTTTGCACAGTGGACTGCTACGCAAAAGACTATTGCACAAAATAATTCCAAAGCCATGAATATTTTATTTTGTTCATTCGATAGGAATGAATTCAATAGAGTATCTGTTTGTAAGTCTGTATATAATATCTGGAAAACTTTGCAAGTTACTCATGAAGGAACAAGCAAAGTCAAACAGACCAAGATATCCATACTCATTTATCAGTTTCAATTATTCAAAATGAATTCAAATGAGTCCATCTCAGATATGTATAGTAGATTTCAGGATATTGTGCATTCTTTAATATCATTGGAAAAAAGTTTCTCTGAAGAAGATCAAATCAGAAAAATTCAAAATTCTTGTACTTCGGAATGGGATCAAAAAACTCTTACAATCGAAGAAGCAAATGATATCGGTATTTTAAAGATTGAAGAATTGATTGAAAATCTAATGTCATTTGAAGTTCAAATGCAAGGGAGAAGAGATAGCAACGCATTCGAAAAGAAGTCATTTGCGTTCAATGCATTAACAGATGAATCAGAATCGGGTAGTGATGGTGATGAAGAAATAGCCTTCATGACAAGGAATGTTCGGAAGTTTCTAAAATACAGAAAGATGAACAATCTCAAAAAGAATGATCATAGGAATTCGAAAAATCATAATGTAGTACCAAATCACGTCAAATGTTTCAACTGTGACGAACCAGGTCATCTCAGAAGAGACTGTCCACATCCAGATAAGCAACAGTTTTCTACAAGCAATGATTATACAAAGAAAAAGAAAAGAGCATATACCGCAACTCTAGACGATTCAGAATCAGATTCATCCTCAAGCGATGATGATCAGAAGACAGAAAATTCAAATATGTATTTTACGGCTATTCATGATTCTGATGATCTCAGGGATACAAATCTAGAAAAAGGTACACGTTTACAATATTTGGTTGAAATTGTTTGTTTAAAATTGATTGATTGTTTCATTGTTTGATTGCTCTTGAAATTATATGTTGTTTGAATTTTAAATTTTTTATTATTATATTTTATTTTTTAAATATTATACAATTTTTTTATTTTATGTTTAAAAAGAGCATTATTATATTTAATAATCACTTCAGAAAAATATATAGACATTAAAAATAATATATATATATATATATATATTAAAGTATTTAAGAATAGATAGGTCACATGAATTCTCTAACCCATGTCGACATGGTCCTACCCATGATGTCGACATGACTGTCAGAAAGTTGAAATTCAAATTTGAATTCAAATCTTTGAACTTCGCTCTACTTTTTCACCAACTTCAATGTCCTGAAAAGGTACCTCTTGACCAGAGAACATGTCTATTGAATATCTATTTATCTCTTTTATCCTATCATATCTTTTTACTTTTATTTTCAAAACCCAAACCCTCTTTTGCTCTTTCAAACTCTCTACTCTCTTCAAAAATGGCTTATTCAAGCACTCCATCCACAATAAGATTGTCAAAAACCATTAAAGGGTATCTCTATAATGATCCGGAAGCAATCAAGGCTTATATAAGCTATGTTAATTACGGAAAAGTTCATACGGGAAAGTTTGCTATCTTTAGCGATTTCTCCACATATGACTCTTCTTGAAGAGAATCATATTCTTAGTCTTTTTGATAATTCTGAAAATGATTTTGTTTGCTATCCAAATTTTATTAAAATGTTTTATGCAAATTTGAATCGGGGTTTTCATGAAGGAAATGAAAATGAAATTTGGATTAGTGTTAAAGACACAAATTGTTTTAAATTGTGAAATTTTGAGCAACATTCTCAATTGCAAGAATTCGGGAATGAATCTTTCTACTTTTAATATTGATGAACATGATCGTGAGACATTTCATCACATTTTCGAAGGAGATGACAACTTCAAATTTAAAAATCGTAACTTTTGTCCGAAAGCATGTATTGTTAATCTTCTTTTGCAACATACTATCACTCCTACATCGAGAAATTTCAATAACCCGACTTTAAAAGTTTGTAAAGCTTTTTTTGCTATTTTTGTCATTATGACATTAATTGGACACCAGTAATTATGGATGAACTTCGTTCTAAGAATTTGAAAATGGGTGAGAATACTTTGTATCATGGAATCTATCTTACTCGGATTTTTAATTATTTTGGCGTTGATTATAAAAGGAAAGAATTTGTTTCAAGAAAAGTGTTTAATCATGTCAATATTTCTCTTTTGAAAATTCATTTCATATTTCAACAATACGAATCTCTTACCGAGAAGGATGAAAGGTTGGCATATGAAGAGATGGAAGAAGAAAATGAGGAAGAAGAAGAAGGAGAGGAAATAGAAATTGAAGAAGAGAATGAAGACACCTCCTTGAAAAGTATTGAATATCCAAACAATCCTTTCAACAAAACTCTCCTCAAAAATCAAAAGATCATAGTGAAATATCAACGGATTCTCAAAAGATCCGTTAGTAAGAAATTGAATAAAATGATCACTAATATGAACAAGTTCTTTGCTAAAATTGGTCGAAAACTTGGCCTATCATCCTCCTCCTCATCCTCTACCACATTCTAAAAACTAGGATGTGATGTACTAGTTTATTTTTTGTATGAACTTGTACTGATTTTTATCATATTATGAAGTATCTCATGTATTAGCTCATCTATCAATGAATTTTTATCTATCTTATGTCTTTCTATCTTATCGTATCTTTGGAATGAATGATAGTATAATATATAAGTTTATATATATACATACTTATGCATAAAACAAAGAAAACACATAAATCAACACACCCATGTCGACATACCCCAATACCCTATGTCGACATATAACTGCCTGATTTAGTTATTTTTAAAATTTTGAATTTAAAATAACTAACTTGTGTCTATTCATTTTAAATGAATTCCTGCCTATTTAAACACCTGTTTCTTCCAGAAATTTATAAACTCTTTATTTCTATTCATCTCTATTTGCATCTTTTAACTATTTATCAAAAATGGCATTCTCTTCTCAAACTCTAAGCGAAAATCTTGAAGAAACTCTCAAGTCATTCAAGAATATACTTACTTTTATTCTCCGCAATCAAAGGCACTTAGAACTAAGTCAAATGCAGATGATAAAAGAATAAGAGAAGCATCTTGATGCCCTCCGTTGGATGATTTCTGCCCTAAACAAAGATGATTTCAATGCAAATCCTGAAGGAACTTTGATTCAAAATAATGAAGATTGGAAAGATATTAAAAAGAACCCTATTTTTGGAGGATAAGGATGGGTTGAAGTTCCTAAAATGATTTGATCTCCTTATGGTTTGAATTGCTTGTTTTTGAATTGATTTGAATTCTTTGATTTGATTTGAATTGTTTGGTTTGATTTGCTTTGATTATAATTAATTTGGTTGAATGGAATGTATAAAATTATATAAAACATAATATATGGTTATTGGATTTAAACTATCATATTTGTTATGTTTTCATTAAATCATGCTAATATATATATATATATATATATATATATATATATATTTCCATCTTAATTTGTCACAGGTACTCCAGTATTAGATTACGGGGGAATTATATTAGTATAGAATTAGTTTTTGTTGATGACAAAGGAGGAGAATTATAAAATAGAGTAGTTAGAATAGTTAGGCTTAGATTAAGGGGGGTTACTAGTTTTAGGGGGAGTTACTAGTTTTAAGGGGAGTTATAGTAAAGGCGAAGTATATTTTATAAACATAGGTTGTCATCATCAAAAAAAGGGGGAGATTGTTAGTCCTTGAGAAGGATGGTTTTGATGACAACCTTAGAACTTATTATAAAATATAAATATTAACATTATAGTTTAGATATATATGTACATGCAGGATATAAACATGCAGGTACCAACAATGAAGACTGCACAGTATAAAGATACAAGACTGATGAATTTAAAGATTGAAGATATCAAGATTGAAGACTCATGAGTATCAATATATCAAGAGTTCAAAATTTCAAAGTACAAGATAAGTATTGAGTCTAGAATTATGTTAAAACTTCTTGAAAGCACTTACATCTTTATTCGAAATTCATTCGTGGAATGGAATCCATTTCGAGCCTGTTAAAGGGATGAAACCCTAATGGGATGAAATCCACGACAATATCTAGTGGAACATATAGTACTCCTATTTTGATATACACTAATTTTATAAAAATGAGTTTCAAAAATATACCTCTTGTTTTTCAAAAATGTTCTCAAAACTTTCTTTTCAAAAAAACATCTCTCTTGGTTTTAAAATATTTTAGCCTCAAAATTATCTTTATCATTTTTAATATTTTTTATTTTAAAATTGTCTTTGATTTTAAACTACCTCTTGTTTTAATATTTAGCTTTTAAATATTTATATACTCGGATTTTAAATCACTTTATAGAATAAGATTATATATTAAAAAGTTACTTTCTAACTCTTTTATATGTTTAAACTATATTCAAGTATGTTTATAAAAGTTTAGAAATTGTTTTGAAAAATTATAGAAACCAATTTTAATAAGAAAATCAAAATCACCATTTTTGCCTAGAGCATGTCGACATACTCCTACCCCCATATCGATATGGTGCTCGTTAATTTTCAAATTTCAAATTTTCAAAAGAAGTGTCTAGATATGGCTGTTGATCTCTATAAATACCAGTAAGTTTTAAACGAATTTTTACCAAATTTTCATTCATTTTCTCTCATCTTCATCTTCCACATTTATTCTAAAGAATCTCAAACCATACTCTGCTGAAATACCAAGTGAATCGAACTTGATTAACTCTTGTTTGATTCTCTGTCACTCTCCATAAGATCTCAGTGTTATTCAGAGTTATAGGATTATTTGTAAATCGAACTATTGAGTAAAAGATGCGGTTGAGCCTTGAAACCAATTGGGTGTGATTGTTGCCCTGGAAATCAATTAGATGATCTTGTGGCCTGGTAAATCAAGAGAGTTTGCCCAGGACTCGAATACAAGAGGGTGTACCTCGTGGCCTTGGAATCAAGGGTGTAATCTGGAAGATTATTTTGAAAAGAAATCCGTACAATTGTGTGGGACTGGATGTAGAGTAACTCCGAACCAGTATAAAATTCTGGTGTGTTCTTTACTTTACTGCTTTTATTTATTATTTGCAGCTGTGTCTGATTCTGTGATTATATCTGTGTCTGTGTATTGCATTTGTTGGTGATTAAATTACTTAAGTTTCAAAAAGATTGAGTAAATCCACAAAACACTATTCACCCCCCTTCTAGTGTTATTCCAGCCTTAAGATCCGTAATCCGCATTTCTAACACCGATCAGTTTGGGAGAGGAGTTTAGGGCTTAGTGTTTGGAGTTTTGAGGTAAAATCAACCGTTTGTAAGACATTCTTTAATTTAGGTAGATAATAGGTTTAGTGGTTTGAGAGACATTCTTTAATTTAGGTAGATAATATGTTTAATGGTGTACTTAGAAGGTATTGTGGGACTAAGAAGCATTGTAATTGATTTTTAATGGTACTTTTTAGCCTTGGTACTAGAAAGGGTATTTTGACACTTAGCAGCCACAAGAATATTTATGAAAATTTGATTGAATCATGCAATCATATATAAATGTAATTGTTACACACACAAGTTTAGTGGTTTGAGAGACATCCTTTAGTTTAGGTAGAAATTAATGGTGTACTTTAGAAGGTATTGTGGTACTAAGAAGCATTGTAATTGATTTTTAACGGTACTTTTTAGCCCTTACTAGAAAGGGTATTTTGATGTGCACTTAGCAGCCACAAGAATATTTATGAAAGTTTGATTGATTCATTCAATCATATATAAATGTAATTGTTACACACACACATAAGAGAATTGGTAGTGTGTGTATATAGTTTGAAAATTCATTTTCCATGTAAAAAATTTGTACTGTACAAACAATCATGCAGCATCTGTTTGAAAAAACAATCAGAAAATCGCCGTAATAAACCATAGGGTTAGCAAGTTTAGATAGTTAACTGATTATAAACATCGCTGTCCTAAAATCACTAATAAATTTATCATCACTATCAGGTTAGCGTTGTTTCTTTATAATATTAGTTAATGTTTAAAATGGAAGATTGTATCATTAATATTATACATACATCATCGATTGGTAGCATTATTTTCTTAACGTATTTTAGGTAAGTTATTTACATACATCTTATGCATCCCAATTGAAAGATAATTTATAACTATGATCTAATGGTGAAAAGGCAAATTTCATCTGATATATCTAATAACATGTATTACACTTTTAGGTTAAAATAAAAATGATGTGAGTGTCTATGACCAACTATTGTATGGATTAACCACAACCGTTAGATATAGATAATCTGAATCATTTGAATTTGAACCATTACTTATTTACAGATTAATATCAGAAAAATTAAGGGCGATAACAATTTTTTTAGAATACTGATTAATATTCACAAATGACAGACATACTGTTATCTTCGTCGTCATCGTTCATTGCTAACAATTATTCTTGTTATATTAAAACTAATACACTTACATATAGCATATGCATTAATATAAAAAAAGGAATTAAATTATGATTCAACGGTGTGGAATAGGTTTCTATCCGGATAGATCTACTAAAAGATATTGCAATTTTAATATACAAATTGGCATGTTGAGAATAAAATGGAGACAATGTGAATGTTTTTAACCATTAGTTATGAGGATTATATCTAGTAGATAAACAATGCATATCATTGATTTTAACTATTAACCTGGACCACAACATATCTTTGTAAAATATATCTCAACGGTTTATGGCAAACTTCATTGCTCCATATTATAATAATTTAAACATACATACATACATAGGTACATACATTGCATGCATGTGTGTACCTATGTATGTATGTGCCTATACATACATACACACACACACACACACACACACACACACAATAAAACAATTTACAAATATTTTAGTTTGTTCCTGAGGTTCAAAATAAAAAATAAAAAACAAATAAGCAACACTACTAGAAATTATTTATATCTTTAAGTGCAGAAGTTACAGGATACTTATTCAATATGGAGATAGTAGAAACATATATTACCACTTCGGTTTATAATTGCCCGAACAATTTAGTAGTTATATTAGCATAGATAACCACCGACTAATATACAAAAATAACATTAACTTATAACAGTACACGCCTTAAAATGGCATTAAATCGGCATAGTTATAAAATCTAAAAATAAAAGAAAATTCAAAAGGGAATTAAAACGTAGCACTGACCACTCTTTGCATTTCCCCTTCACGCTCTTCGTGCTTATATCTTTTCCATGCTTCCTCTCTGAAGGATCCCCATCGTGGATTGTTTCCACCATTTTTCCAAGATGGATTAGATTGTGACTTGGTCAACTTCAGGGTTGCATCAAATACACAATATAAAAGTTTCATATTAACACAACAAAGCAATAAACTCCAATACGAGTAAGAATGTGAAATGCATAATTATTTATGAAATTGTATGTGTGTAATTAAACTTAAATATTAACTTAACCCAGTTGCTTCAAATATTTATCCGACCTACTCCTTAGTTCTTAGCATTTTCTTAATATTAACTTAACCCAGTTGCTCCAAATATTTTTCCAACCTACTCCTTCGTTCTTAGCATTTTATTATATTAAATACAGCATTGATGGAGACAAAAGCATTATGCTTAATTGCAAGGAGACATGCCTTAGCAAATTAATTTTTTTGGACAGTGTCATAGTTGACATATGACCAAACCAATTCCAGATGGAAAAGAAAACGTTTTCTTAGTCAAGGCTCTCCTGATATATCAAACTATCAAAAGAGAAATGTAGTTCCCACACACAATAAGTTTCATATTTTTTGTCTAGTGCAACTTTTTCAAAAATAACAGTGAAAACATGCAAACAGAGCACATGGATTTATGTATACAATAAAACAATTAAGTCTGATATTCTACTCTCTATTTTTTTTAAGTAACTGTTCAAAAAATAAATGACGAGAATATATGTAGACAAAACAAAATCTACTTATGAACATACACAAATAATAAAAAACATGTTATATATCCAAAGAAAATAGAAAAGTTTATACACAGTAGACGGTCATTATATATGTTGCTAAAAGGCCAAAAGATGCTCGAACTTAATTAACCGTAAAGACACATTATAAATTATGTTGACTGTAATTTAGTATTATTTGATTCTTTTATTATACCTGGTTGAATAACCAAGTGCCAGTCCTTCGCAATTGATAAATCTGCATTAAAAGAAAAAATATATTAATATGACACAGATAGAAGAAGAAAAATATGCTTTTGTTTAAATTAAATAAAATCATAATTCATAATTATCAATGTAGGATATTTTTGAGGTTCTGTTTATTGAATGTTTGGCGATTAACTTTTAAATTATCACAGAATATTAGCTTTTTGGAAGTCTTGACATTAGGCAATTCAATAACCATTAAGCCAAAAGAAAATTATCAGCTTTTAGAAGAGTAAGTTAATATCTAATCAAAAACTCGAGTCTCTCTTATTTGTTACAGGAAGTATTGTGGTCATTTAATAATTTTAAACAGGTAATTAAATTCATTTCAACATTAAGTGTCGAGTCTTGTAGTAAATATGATGTATGTGTTATGAATGAGATACAAAGCGTTGAAGGTTCTTTTACTACCAAAATAATCGCTATTGAAAATCTATCAAGTATCCCTTGTGGAGAACCTTGACCTAGAAAAATCGTGCAATGTTATACCCCATAATACAGTAGAGAAAAAGTGCCTTTCTCCAGTGACTCACAAAATACATGTTCTTTTCAGCATTGAAGCTTTTAAAAGTAGAACTCGTTAGAAGATGATACTATTCATTTCAAAATAGAACTGACTAAATAATGTTCGTCGGATTGATGCTAAATTATTTCTACATAAAAGTGAAAAAAAATACCAACCCTTCCACAGTACAAGATTTAACAGAGAATTACCTTCGAGTCTCTCCTCTTATTCTTACTTTGTCCTTTGAAGTACCAGATGGTAAGAGTATATGGCAGTAGTTTAATAATTCAATCATTATAAATTTAGTATATATAAGAGATCTAACCAATGCGATCAAAAGAACTTTCATTTAACTAACCAGATCAAATCTTGCTTCCTAAATTTAAGCTATGGCATTCTCATGTGAATTTTGTGATAAGATTTAGTATACTTAAATCATGTGTTTATTGAGCTATCGACACACTCTTATATGCCTTCATACCAATAAATCAATTTGTGCAGCAGTTCAAACTAATTTGATAAGTTTATATGCAATCAATATTAATAAAGAAAAATATGAGTTGGTGTTTAGCAACTGATTAAGTATTGTTATTTTTTTTCCTTTTTATGTGGTCATAAATTAAAATAAACTTTAATAAATTGTATGTTTGCAGTTGGTTTCTATACTATAATCCTATTTTAAAAGAAGATAAAGAAACAAAGAAAAAATATGAAAAAAGACTAAAAAAAAGAAAAAAGAAATTGAAGATGCTAAAAGAAGATAAAAAGGTCAAAATAAAAATTTTCATTATGGTTACATACTTTTTAAAATGATGGTGGTAGCGAAACATATAAAAACAAAGATACAATAACAGTAAAAATAAAAAGAACAACAAGGACAATATAATAATGGTAAAAATTAAATCATGAAAAGAATATGAAATAATTTATCTAGACGAATAGTGTGTCATTAGCAACATTCTTGATTTACGTTTGAGTACATAATGGAGTTATAACTAGACATCTTTCTTGTAATTCTAATCTTCAAAGAATATTTTCTTGTCTAGCATAATTAATAAATATTCCTAAATATCATGGCTTAGGTAAACTTCATAGTAACACTTTACTTTGTTTTCACATTATTGATTGTTGAAGATCTCCCATGAATTGCACTGGTCAGTAACTATATCACCCAACCTTAAGACGACAAAATTCGCCAGGTCATGCTTGACCAAAGGAGTTCACTCTTACCAACTAAAATTTGAAACAACTGTAGTTTCATATTAGGATTTATAGTACAACTTTGCATGGCACAATTTATATATCTTTGCAATATTTGTTAACCAACAGAATGACCATGAAACCTTGTTTTAGAATTGAAAATCTCAAAATGAGATTATAACATCAACTTTATTGAATGAAACCAGTTTTGCTTACAAGATGGATAAAACAATCGATTTGGGAGCTTGGAACTTAATATCTAAAAGTCGATGTCTCAATCAATATTGACTAACATTATTGAGGGCATCTCCCACAACTTATGTCCTGAATATTAATGAGGGGGATAGAAAATCCCAACAAATGGACGCCGTGTAGACGCCCATTTAATGGGCAGGCATCTAGGTCTTAAAATGTTATTTAATTACCGTATGTTATGCTTTATTAAATTCTTTTAATAAATCTAAGCATCTATTAAATGGACGCCAAGTGTTAGGCACCCATTAAATGAGTGCTTAGCACTGAGAGCCCATTAAATGGTCACTCAGTTCCAATTATATTTTCTGAATTGAAAATTGAATATTACCCTTAATATTCAGTCTGAATTGCTTTGTTGGAACATGAAACCTGAATAATTAAGCTAAATTGTTTCTTGTTGGAGATGCTCTAAGTAGCAGTTTAGGCTTAAAAAAATGAAAAAGAAAAGAATAATAATAATAAAACAAAACAAAAGGAGATATTTTTTTCAAACATCCTTCGAAAGTTTCAAAATTCACTTCCGTCCCCTCTCAAAAAAATTTCACGAAACACCCCTGTCAAATTTTCCAGCGAAAATATATAGTTTAAACCATATATATTTGCAGCCAGAAGTGCAAATATTCGCATTATTCGTTGCAAATATTTGTCATTCTACGTTGCAAATATTTGTCATTCTAACTGCATATTTTTATAAAATGAAAATTCTGCAGTCTGCACTGTAGAATGTGCATTTTACACTTTTAAATATTTGCAGTTCACATTGTAAATTTTTATTTTACAAAACTGCGCAATTAAAACTGCAAAAATTTTCAGTATCAGCTGCAGTTTAAAATGCCTATTTTTGCTGTAAACTTTAACATGGGTGTTTCACGAAACTGAAACTTGTCTTTGAGAAGGGTATTTATGTACTAAGTTTGAAAGTAAGGGGCAGATTCTAATTTCCATAGTAAAAATTCTATCTAGAGGGATTGTATCTTCTATCAACTTTTATTATTCCTTTTATGAGAAAAAGTGAGTACGAAAATCATTTCAATATTACAAAATTTATCAAAATTGTGATTAAAAGAACAAAATAATCACCCGTACCACTGTTTGCATAATCAATCAAACACAATGTCATGCCAACTTATTACATATGGTATCTACGAGGAAATTCTAAGAGATTACTAGTGTAATGTTGCAGAACATAATTACAGCAAAATAAATTATCAATTTCCCCCTCATTCGTGACCAAATACAAAAACCAACATAGCGTAGTTGTACCGTAAACAGCGCAATTTCCCTCATATAATCATTATTATTTCAAAAAATACTCCCTAACTAACAACAGTAAATTACTTGATAATTCTACAACGTAATCAAATGATCAGTCAACAAACATAGATCAGTGTATTATGTAACTCATGATGAATAGAAAAATTAGAATAAATAATAAGGATAGAGAAAATCACCGCTAGAGTTGTAACAGAAGCACCAAAAAATCCGAAAAGGAGAATACCCCAAGCTCTCGAACCATGATGTTCATCGCCTCTTCTTTGATGTGAACATGAATTTTTGTTCTTTGAATTATTTTCCACGGGAATAGGGCTCATATAATAGATTTTAATTTTGCGATCTGGTTGAATCTGTTGTTCTTTATTCAGATATATACTTGTATTCCTCTGCCATTGAAATTACTTTTAAGAAAGCTGGTTGTGAACTCTGTGTGCGTGACTTTATTAGCGGGCTGTTAAAACTATAATATAGTAGTCAAAATTGATTATTGAAGCGGTTTATGTTATTGAATACTTGGATGATGATGATCGAATAGTTAAAAAGGGAAATTTTCATTTGTTTGCGTTCTTACTGCAAATTTGTACTTATCCAGGCCTGGCAATGCAACGGGTTTTGGACCGAGCCCGGTCTGAACCCGCTCTATTTACGTGGGTACGGTTTTGTCTTTTACTAACCAAATCCGAATCAGGCCCGATCCGGACCGAGTACGGTTTTATCAAAACCCGACCCGGTTAGGGTCCGATCCAACTATTAGTTTTTCGTCGTATCAAAATGAGTGCGTATGTTATTTATTTATCATTTTGTTTGTTTACATGTAAATGTTTTTTACGTACTTTTGTTATGAGTTTGACTACATCACCGTCCAATTTATATATTAACATTGTTTATACACAAATTTTACCAAAGTTGCAGTTTTAACATAAATATTCTGATTTAGGTATATAGTAATTACCCGGCGGGCTTAAAAAGCCCGACGCGCCGGGCTCGGATTTTGGGTTGAAATGTCCTGCGGGTTCAGCGCGGGCTTGGGTTTTAATTATTATAATTGGACTCGGGTCCGGATTTTATTATACCCGGACCGAACCCTGCACATTGACAGACATATTCTTATCGATATAGGTTATTATTTTGATAGTATTACCATTCAATATTAATAGCCTATTACGCTTATTTTTCTTCTATAAATCTATGTTACGCAGATCTACGAAGCAAGCACATGAGAACTGCGCGACCCAATGAAAAAAGCAAAGCAGCCACAGCTTCATTAAAAAAAAGAAACAACACAAAGCTCTGTACATTCAAACTCAACAGACTATGCTAAGAGACAATTGGACAAGTACGCAATCCATATACAATCAACGACGTGACAAAGAAATCGAAGACCGAAGACGGAAGACACTGCAACAATTAAGCCGAATCAAAGATAAGTCATGCAATCTCGACAAACGGATTACAATGATCCACAACAGCATATAGTTGGAAGCAAATAGGGAGGCCACTCCTTCCAAAAAACGATCAAATAAGTGTTGTCTACAAAAAAAAATCCAAAGAATATATTTGCCAGCAGAAGGTAGAAACTACGTCGACCTCTCTTGAGAGACTACATCACTGCCTCCTCAATGACCATTCCGACCTCTTTTGAGAGACTGCATCATTGTGACGACTGCCCTACACCTCTAGCATCCAACATACCTTTATAGTGCGCCATAGTGGTGTCAAGCCGATGGACGACAATTGTCAAGTTTATTAAGTAAATAAACATCACAGAACCTGTTGTATATCTTACAGCGTCACTACTACAAATAGGCCATTTGCATCGGTTGTTTACCCCCTTTTTGCATCAGTTCAACAACCGATGCATATGCAACCGATGCAACAGGCTTAATACTTTTGCATCAGTTCTGAAACCGATGCAAAAAGATCCTTGTTGCATCGGTTGTTACTAACAACTGATGCAAAATATCATGGTTGGTTGCTTGGACACAGCCCTCATGTTGCATCGGTTTTTTATAACAACTGATGCAAACTAATCTCTCTATTGCATCAGCTATTTATACCTGATGCAAAAAAACCATTCTCAGAAATCATTATTACAGTACTCAAATAGACAAAACATATATATATATATATATATATATATATATATATTATAACAAACAATTATTGCATGCAATATTACAATCATTCAAAATTAAATTTGATGGCAAATACAAACTGAATAACATAATACCAAAATAAGCATATATCAATTACAGTGTTAATAATCTATACAAAATAAGTGTGGATACATCAAACTGTGCAATCTATACAAAATCCACTTCTGCTGCTCAACCTGACACAACTTACCCTTTACTTGCCTCGACAGCAAGCCACACCAACACCTACAGCAGTTTTGACAGCAACCAAATCAATACCATCACACCACCCACCATCTCCTCATTTCAACTCATACAACTACTGTGCCACTGCTGTGCACACACATTCGATCAACATTCCACCTTGTTCATACTTTCAAACCTCCCTGCAACATACAAGCTGCAAAACAACATCAACTACCACTGTCATCCACATCCACTATCATCCACATTCACTACCCTTCCTCTGTCCAAACTCCTTCCCATTTCATTCACCTGAAAACATACAACTTACATAAATCAATAGCAGCATATCGTCTCCACCACACTTCAAACGACTTACAACCAGACATCCCCTTGCTACCACTTTATACTGCTAGCAGCCACCAAAATACTGCGACCACCAAATCATCTGCTCCTGCACTATCACCAAATTTCCAACCATGTTGATTAAATTTTGACTAAAACTCTAGTTATTGATTCACAGTGCATGTTAAAATGCATTAAATTTCATTTTGTCTGTAGAAATATGAACGTGTTAAAAATAAATTGCTAGACGGTCATAATAAGGCACTTTGTAGCTTCAGGAAATATATTAAATTCGTACATAAAATCAATAAAGAAACAAAAATGAAACACTACTAAGGTGAGAAACAGAATTTAACTTAGGAAATGAGTTACTGCTTCTGATATGCAGCCTTAGTATAATTATTTGGTCCAACTAAAGAAAGAATCTCAATCAGTGAACATTTTATTAGTCCTTGTTAATCACCGCATTTGTCAAGCACACATGCATGTAGGATCGATTTCACCCTAGAGGGGGGGTGAATAGGGTGATGGTATAAATTATAAAAATTAATCGCGGAAGCTTATTAATTAATTTCAATTCAGATCACAGAATAGCAGCACAGATATCGCAGAATATAAATAACAGAATAAAACAGAACAACACAGAATTTACCCAGCTTCGGCAAAACCCTGCCTACGTGCAGCCCCCAAGGTTTCTACTAGAAATTAGATAGTCCCTCGCTTACACACGTAAACTCGCTATACCCGCTATTAACTAATCTAACTCTACGCTCAAAACCCTGCCACAACTCAACTACCGAGTTGCGAATTCTCAAGCTACGCCACGTAGCTTGTCCCCTAGTCACACGACTAGAAATTAAACGGTTTAAAAAGGAAAATTACAAATTAAAAACAATTTAAAACAAACAACCCTAATTTTAAATTTAAAGCCCTTATTAAAAAAAATGCCGGCCCCTTTTATCTTCTAGCCCGTCTCTTTTATTATCTTCCTTTGTTTATTTGGAGATGCCGGCCATTTCCACTTTGAAGCTAAATTAGGGCTTGTCCCTTCGATCCAATTTAGGGCTTTCCAAGCGCCGATAATATATTGATTGATTCGATGATTATTCGCGTGTACTGTTGATCGATTGTTGCTCACTTCGGCTGCTTCGTTGTTGTTGATGGAGTTCGACTTCGATTCGGTATGTGATTTTCGTTTATGCTATACTGTTATGCTTGATTGAACTCCATAATTGATTGCCTGTGATGATTAGGGTTTATATAGGAGTTAATTTCCTAAAAACTTGTTCGTCTGATTTCTTCAATTTTATGCTATCGGCCCTCTGATATTTGTTGAACGACGATGATTTATTTGACTTTGTCAATTGCGTATTATCGTTGCTTGATGGTCACGTTGTTGATTCGTGACTTAGTCAATTTGCTTGGCTATCACGGTGTAATATACTCGGCTTGAATTTTTCTCTGACTTGATAAATTTCGTACAACTTGATTTTTGATAATCAACGTTTTGACACGTGACTTGGTCATTATGTCTTTGATGTTTAATATTCTTCTTTGACTTCGATATTTTGTAAATTGGCTTCGGCCACTGTCTGCATTCATGTAGCTTTGTTCAAGTTATCTTTGGCATTGTTGTATCCATTGCAGTCTTGTAATCTTCACTTTGACCATACTGCATTGTTTCGATGTCATTGATTTGTTTAGCCTTGGCATTGACTGGTTTCATGCTTGTTGTCATTTGCAACTGGTCTCTGTGCATTTCTCTGCGTTCATTTGAGTTGTTGATATTTAGTTGCTGTCTCCACTTGCTTGAGTTTCACTACCATAAGTCGTGCATGTGTGTTGCATTTCATTTGCAGCCTTGATTTTTGTGATATTTGACAGCTCTGGCTCGATGTTGTTACTTTGGTGAAGTGATTTTTGCTGTAGTCTTTGTTTGATTCAGTCCAAGTTGCATTTGTTCCATACTTTAGTTCATCTGTATATTGCTGCAATCTTCATTGAGCTTGTATATGAGTTGTTTCACTGGTGGCCTATGTGCATGCTTCACTGTTCTTTGCATTTGTTCATATGAGTGTGCTCATTGTTGTTTGTACCTGTTGCACTCTGGTCTGTCCACTGCAGTTTGTGTCTTGCCACTGACTTGCTGCCTATAATTGTATTCATGTATACACTGCATTGTCGTCCTGTGGCAATTGCTTTGTCTCCATGTATTTCATGTAGTATGGGCATTTGAATATGCATTTGTGAACATTGTCGAGTCTGCACTGTGTCTTTTGTTTGCACCTGATAGCCTGTCCTTTTTTTTTAGTTGTTTGGTCTTGTTGCATGAGTTACTTGCATTGGTGC
This sequence comes from Allium cepa, assembly GCA_030765085.1. NCBI lineage: Eukaryota > Viridiplantae > Streptophyta > Magnoliopsida > Asparagales > Amaryllidaceae > Allium > Allium cepa. The sequence goes on along the minus strand of CM060934.1, from coordinate 589,121,746 downwards.
TGTTGCAATTCGTTTCGGCCTGACCCTTCCATATGCTCTCTGATAATGTTGAACTTCACTATTGCTGTTGTGTTCTGTTCACACTGTATCATGTTTTGGCTTTACTGATGCTGCACATTTTTAGCCTTGGTCTTTGTTGTTGTCGCATGCACGGCCATGCTTGTAGTACTTGAATTGAATGCTACCTGTACTTGTTACTTGTATACTGCGTTAGTAAATATTTTTGCAGATTGCTCAGATGCTGGATTCAAACTGGAATGAAGTTGAAGATAAATACGAGTGTGAGTGATATGTAGTGAGGTGATGATATGTAAAATAGTGATGTAATTGAATTTGTATCAAAGTTGTATAGTGAATAGTGAGAGCTTGAATTTGTATACTATTCAAAATTGTAATAAATATTTGTTTGAATAAAATATTCGTTTAAGTTCAAATTCTGTGTTATTTAATTTATTCAACAAATATTTATTTAATCTGTGAAAACAAAATAGTATATTAACAAATACATTTAAATGAATGTTTATATGTTTATTATCATCAAACAAAAATCATATAAGCGCATATTCAACAATCTCCCCCTTTTGATGATAACAAACATATATTTAAGATTTTGAATATGTTAAATGTATTTGATCATAGATATATCTAATTGCTCCCCCTATTTAAATGCTTCCTCTCTACATAAAGCTCCCCCTACATATATGCATACAAATAAAAATATGCAAATGATCCTAGATGCAAATAGAAATTTATTTGACATTTGATTGATTTTATTTGACAAAATCTTAACTTTTCTCTCCCCCTTTTGTTATCAGCAAAAGAATAATAGTGTTAGAGAAAATAGAGATAAAGTTATCGATATTAACCAACATTAAAACTCAATTGAATATAAATATTAAATTTCAATAAAAAATCAAACAAAAATCATAAATATTTTGTTAGGCGCATATTCCACTTTTAGAATGATATGAATGATATCATCATATAAAACCATACAGTTGTGTCTATTTGTGGTATATTTATATCAGGAATTTGAATAACTACTAACCATGCATAACCGTTAGGACTTTTAAATGAGATTAGTAGTATTCCAATTTTATTTTAAAAAAAAATGAATTCAAGTATCTCCTAACCACGCATAACCGTGAGGACTTTTAAATGGGATTAGAATCAACTTGTTTATAAAAAAAAATCAACTTTGATATGCGTTCCATACATGCATAACCGTGAGGACTTTTAAATGAGCATGGAAGCACATAACAAATTCCAAGTAATTCACCCATGCATAACCGTGAGGACTTTTAAATGAGAGTGAATACTTTGGTATTTATTTATTATTATTATTAATTAATTTTTTTTTAAAAAAAATGTGAAAATGAAAAACGAACGATTCCTGTTTAAAGTACCACATATCGACAAACTATATAGAATTTTGATGAGTGATGGTTGTTAGAAATATGATAGATATAGAGATGGTCATGGAATTTTTACCAACAAAAAGTTTTATAACTCTTGTTTAAATTTCTAAAGAAATTTATTAATTATACCGTCTCAAGTCATAATATTTGATCAATATTAACACTCATCACTTTTTCAATCACTGTTTTTCTTTTCGATAAACATTAGGGAGTCAGATTAGTCAAAATAGTCATTTAAAATCAGATTCAAAAATAATTATGAAATTAATTTTTCAAAAATGACTAATCTAAAACTATGGTCAAAAATGATTTTCTCCAGGGGTTTTTAAAAGAAAATTTTCTGCTATTTGAAAATTATTTAAAATGAAGAATATGCAGATATTTTCTTTGAAAAACGATGCAGTTATTAAATGTCTCAACAAAAATCACGTTTCACTAGTAATTTTTCTATCAACTAGATTACCAGTGTAATCTGCATCTGAATTTCTCTTTCACTCAAAATTATCATCAATTGAATTTTATAGACCAAAACATAAAGTGTGCACCAAAAATTTCAAATTCAATTTTAACAACAATTTAAATGACATTCTTTTGAATCTGAATTGAAGCCGTGTAAATAATCGAAAACCGTGAATATATAGTTAGCCGAATTATAACCAAATGTATTATTATCCAACAAAACACTATTTTTAATCCAAAATGATATATATGAAGTAATTCAAAGAATCTAGAGATTTTTATAGTGTTTTTGGCATAAGAATATAATTGGCCAACTATGTTGAATAAGTCACAGTCAAAATCACCATCTTTTCATCATCTCAATACTGGCTGATTTTAATTCAGAATACGGTGCAGATTATCACATTTAATATATCGTTTAAAACATACCATTACCTGTTTTACCTTTACGATATTTTTCGTTGTTGTCCATTGTGATTCTGTCACCTTTATACTAGGCTAAGAAACTTTGCTTTGTCGCCCGTTGTGTTTCTGGAACAGCCAAAAAATCCAGAGAACACTATTATTGTTCTTTAACCTGCCACCACACCTACACGATGAAAGATTTATGTGACCTATTTGTTTTTATAGGTCCATGGTTGTTAGTGGCAGAATAATTATAAGAATAATTTTGTGGAGACCCAAAACTATTTATAATTGTTCCCTTCGGCACCCAAATTTGTTTTACTTTGAGAGATCTTATATTTGTGCCTTTTGGAACCCAAATCGGTATAGTTTTCACATGTTTGGGTCTATACCAACAATTATTGTGATTGTGTCCATATTTTCTACAAATTGTGCACATAGAATTAACTTGATTAATATTGCTTGCAATAATTTTTGAATTATTGTATCCAAGTCCTTGTCTAACCGTATTAACAGTTTGCTTTCCTAATAGCATATTCAACGATTTTTCACTTTTTGAAAATTTATCTAAAGTCGTTGACAATTGTTGGACTTGTGTTTTGAGAGACTCATTTTCGTTCAATAATTGTGTGCACTTTTTGATAGAATTTTCTCTCCTAGTATTTTCATTCTCTTTTAAAATCCGAATTTCATTTTCAAGTGATTTTATTCTGATTTCTGATTTTCTAATTTCTTCTTCGAATGTTGGACACTTATCACACTTAGGGATCCTACTTTGATAGGTTTTAACTAATTGATCAAGTTGTTTATTTAAATCTATCAAAGTATCTTTTTGTGATTCAAGTTTGGCATACTTATCCCTAAGCCGTTCAAAACAGCCATTCACTTCGTGGAAATAAATAAGTAATTCAGAGTGAGTAAGTTTTGATACCTCGCTTGACTTGTCATCGTCGCTATCGGTTATATTCCCATGAAGGCACATATCTGCTTTCTCACTCTCACTGCTATCGCTTTTATTCCACGTGGCTGTAAAACACCGTTTTGATTTCTTTTCAAAATCGCATTGAAATCGGGGACAATTGGGCTTGATATCACCGGGTTTGTTGCAGATGATCCCGTGTTCTTTCGAGTTATCCAGTGCTTTGATTATTCTGCTTTTTAATTTTTGCTTTAGAGCTGGATTTCCGTATTTGCGGTTCCACCTTTTGAATTTCTTCATTATTAATGCCAGCTCGGCTGCTCCATCATCACCATCCTCATCACAACTGCTATTTACCAATCCTGTTAAGCACATTTCTTTAACTGAGTTAGTTGTGGAGGACTTCTCATTGCTGTTGACTTTTGCACCATATATTGCATCGAAAGTATTCCAGATTTCCTGTGCATTTTCACAATGAGAGATGAAATTAAAATTATCTTGATTAATATGAGAATATAATATATGCATAGCAAGAGCATTAATCGAGATAATTTTCTTATCTGTTATATCACACCCGTTTTCAATAATATCCCAACATTTAATATTAACAGATTTTAAATAAAATTCCATTTTTAATTTCCAATTCAAAAAATCTGTTCCATCGAAAATAGAAGGAATAATATTGGAGCGACCCTCAACGAAAGTATTAATAAAAGAAGCCATTTCAAAAATTCAAAATTTTAAAACAAAAACCAATTTTTAAAACACGAATTTAAAACAAAAATTGATTTTTGTAAAAAAAATTAAAACAAAAACGGCTTTTGTTCCTAGCTCTGATACCACTTGTAGGATCGATTTCACCCTAGAGGGGGGGTGAATAGGGTGATGGTATAAATTATAAAAATTAATCGCGGAAGCTTATTAATTAATTTCAATTCAGATCACAGAATAGCAGCATAGATATCGCGGAATATAAATAACAGAATAAAACAGAACAACACAGAATTTACCCAGCTTCGGCAAAACCCTGCCTACGTGCTGCCCCCAAGGTTTCTACTAGAAATTAGATAGTCCCTCGCTTACACACGTAAACTCGCTATACCCGCTATTGACTAATCTAACTCTACGCTCAAAACCCTGCCACAACTCAACTACCGAGTTGCGAATTCTCAAGCTACGCCACGTAGCTTGTCCCCTAGTCACACGACTAGAAATTAACGGTTTAAAAAAGAAAATTACAAATTAAAAACAATTTAAAACAAACAACCCTAATTTTAAATTTAAAGCCCTTATTAAAAAAAATGCCGGCCCCTTTTATCTTCTAGCCCGTCTCTTTTATTATCTTCCTTTGTTTATTTGGAGATGCCGGCCGTTTCCACTTTGAAGCTAAATTAGGGCTTGTCCCTTCGATCCAATTTAGGGCTTTCCAAGCGCCGATAATATATTGATTGATTCGATGATTATTCGCGTGTACTGTTGATCGATTGTTGCTCACTTCGGCTACTTCGTTGTTGTTGATGGAGTTCGACTTCGATTCGGTATGTGATTTTCGTTTATGCTATACTGTTATGCTTGATTGAACTCCATAATCGATTGCCTGTGATGATTAGGGTTTATATAGGAGTTAATTTCCTAAAAACTCGTTCGTCTGATTTCTTCAATTTTATGCTATCGGCCCTGTGATATTTGTTGAACGATGATGATTTATTTGACTTTGTCAATTGCGTATTATCGTTGCTTGATGGTCACGTTGTTGATTCGTGACTTAGTCAATTTGCTTGGCTATCACGGTGTAATATACTCGGCTTGAATTTTTCTCTGACTTGATAAATTTCGTACAACTTGATTTTTGATAATCAACGTTTTGACACCTGACTTGGTCATTATGTCTTTGATGTTTATTATTCTTCTTTGACATCGATATTTTGTAAATTGGCTTCGGCCACTGTCTGCATTCCTGTAGCTTTGTTCAAGTTATCTTTGGCATTGTTGTGTCCATTGCAGTCTTGTAATCTTCACTCTGACCATACTGCAATGTTTCGATGTCATTGATTTGTTTAGCCTCGGCATTGACTGGTTTCATGCTTGTTGTCATTTGCAACTGGTCTCTGTGCATTTCTCTGCGTTCATTTGAGTTGTTGATATTTAGTTGCTGTCTCCACTTGCTTGAGTTTCACTGTCATAAGTCATGCATGTGTGTTGCATTTCATTTGCAGCCTTGACTTTTGTGATATTTGACAGCTCTGGCTCGATGTTGTTACTTTGGTGAAGTGATTTTTGCTGTAGTCTTTGTTTGATTCAGTCCAAGTTGCATTTGTTCCATACTTTAGTTCATCTGTATATTGCTGCAATCTTCACCGAGCTTGTATATGAGTTGTTTCACTGGTGGCCTATGTGCATGCTTCACTGTTCTTTGCATTTGTTCATATGAGTGTGCTCATTGTTGTTTGTACCTGTTGCACTCTGGTCTGTCCACTGCAGTTTGTGTCTTGCCACTGACTTGCTGCCTATAATTGTATTCATGTATACACTGCATTGTCGTCTTGTGGCAGTTGCTTTGTCTCCATGTATTTCATGTAGTATGGGCATTTGAATATGCATTTTTGAACATTGTCGAGTCTGCACTGTGTCTTTTGTTTGCACCTGATAGCCTGTCCTTTTTTTTTGGTTGTTTGGTCTTGTTGCATGAGTTACTTGCATTGGTGCTGTTGCAATTCGTTTCGGCCTGACCCTTCCATATGCTCTCTGATAATGTTGAACTTCACTATTGCTGTTGTGTTCTGTTCACACTGTATCATGTTTTGGCTTCACTGATGCTGCACATTTTTAGCCTTGGTCTTTGTTGTTGTCGCATGCACGGCCATGCTTGTAGTACTTGAATTGAATGCTACCTGTACTTGTTACTTGTATACTGCGTTAGTAAATATTTTTGCAGATTGCTCAGATGTTGGATTCAAACTGGAATGAAGTTGAAGATAAATACGAGTGTGAGTGATATGTAGTGAGGTGATGATATGTAAAATAGTGATGTAATTGAATTTGTATCAAAGTTGTATAGTGAATAGTGAGAGCTTGAATTTGTATACTATTCAAAATTGTAATAAATATTTGTTTGAATAAAATATTCGTTTAAGTTCAAATTCCATGTTATTTAATTTATTCAACAAATATTTATTTAATCTGTGAAAACAAAATAGTATATTAACAAATACATTTAAACGAATGTATATATGTTTATTATCATCAAACAAAAATCATATAAGCGCATATTCAACAATGCACATGTCTACTAATATAATGAAGCATAGTGTGAATAAAATCCTATGTAGAAAATATCAGAACGAAAAATAATTGTTTTTCAGCTATATAAATAATTAAATCTTACTTTCTAATTAAGATGGTCTTATCACCAATGGCATAGATATCCAACAATCAGATCCTGGTAGCAGTTACCTCGTACTTCAGATGGCTTTCAATAGATCAGTACTCGGTGGCAATTATCTTTGTAGCAAAGTTTCTCAGTTTTCCTATGGCATCACTTCAGCTACACACCGCGATAGTACTCCACCTCATTTCAGATTGCCAGAAACGATCCACAGTTCGCCAGCAATGCATCTCTGATCACTTGCACCATCTCATCAGTTCATTACTGCCCTCAACTCAACATTGCAGTATTAGCTCACTTTTAATTTGCTTCTATGATAAACTTTCGTATGCCCTCGACACAGAGCTCACGCTTAACTGCACATTGCAACATCAATGCAAGTGGATGTGACCTGTAAAGGTATAGATGAAATTGATTTTGAATTAAAATGTGAAGAAATAGAAAATGAGGAATTTGATGGATTTGATTTCCCGTATAAATTTTCAGAAACAAATCAAAAATATATATGTATATATATGTTATTTACGTTAAATGTATAGGTTATAATATTACGTACATTTGAACACTTAATTGAGTACATATCTAAAAATGTGATGAATGCGTTAGCTACTAGAAACAGACTTTCCATCTTTTAAAAACCTAAACTTAATTTGAAAGAAAATTAATATTGCTAAGATAAAAATATATTTAATGTTTCGTTGATAAATACGTTCTTTTACAATAATAATTTTAGTTTTATATTCGATTTAATTGGTCGGGTATGTTTTTGATAGATACTTGAAGCTGAAACCGATTAAAAAAAAAAATCAAACAAATATGAAAATAGTAACTAAATTCAACCAAAAATGTAATAAATCGATTAAACTTATTTTGTTCGGTTGGTTTATTCTTTTTGAACCAATAAATGTTCACTCCTACATCTATCAATGAAAGGACTTGATAAGAACAACTAAAATTGTATAATCCAATTCTAATCCAAATTTGAATTGTGTCGATGTTTCAAAACCATTATCTAGATCCGTTATGTTGGACAATTGAATAAACGTAACCGCCAAATGAAAATTAAAAATGAAATATAAAAAAAATCCAGTTTTTTTTTTGTTTTTCAGTATTGTTGGGTTGGCTGTTTATTTCGATTATCGATATTTTTCTACTAGATTGACTCTTCACTTGCGTTTGGAAAAAAATTTGACTTTGTGTATAGATCGTTATGTAAAAATTAAAAATAATCATCAAAGGGATCAATCCCAATTTGGACCGAGGGATGTGAAAACAAATCGACCCTCGGCTACAGATGCGTTTAGGACGAAGCAAAAATGACATGTGAAAAGGGAAATAAAAAGGCTTGGAAAACAAGAATTAGGTGACAGAAAAATCGGTGCGATTTTGGAGTTCGAATTTTGGGTTGAGAAAAGAGAATGATCGTTTGTTATTATTGATTATTATTTGTTTTAAGTAAAATAAAATTAATGTGGAAGTTCATTAAAAAAAACAATACTTTGAGCCAAAGAAACAATACATGCAGAATTTTTTAAATAAATGACAAAATAACGAATTTACTTATATATTTTAATTTTTATTAGTGATTAGTTTAGTACTTTCAATATCATTTCACGTATGTATTTTCTGGAACACAGTATTTACTTTACATATAACAAATATCAAAGTAAATAACAATTTTTTTTAATAATGTTTATAATGTTGATGAATACGAAAGGGATCCAAATGAGATGACTGTCGCTACCCTTTCAGGTCATAGGAAGCTAGAGAGCAATGCTGTTTAATGAAGTGCGGGACAATGCCCTGGAACATGCTATTAATGTTATTTTTCAATTTTGCCGTTAATAAAAACATATATATCAACATAGCATAAATGTTCATAATTTTTTTAGAAGATGCAACAATGTCACTATTCTCATTTATCCCAATTACTTGCTAGAATTAAGTTTCAAAATAAACCCGTGCCTGATGTGAAATGACCAAAATTCTAGTTTCAAACTAAGTTTGTCCAGTTTCAGACTTGTGAACCAGGAAAAAAAATGCTAATGTTACAACTTACAGTGCATCCTTGTTCAGTTTTGAATTCAACTTAGGATTGATTGGGCACAGATAGAAGGGCCACCAATTCTAAGCCCAATCAACAAACCCTAGGCAAGTACTTGCATAAAGGTGAGGAAAAAAAAAGTTTTTTTTGGGCTTTATAAATAACATATACATTTAATATTTACGCTTAACTATTCAAACTATTTTCTTGCTGGAGGAGCTTCCAAGAAGGGTCTTGCATCGATTAAAACAACTAAATGCAGTAGTTTATTTTAAATTAATCTCACACAAACTTTGGAATAGTATAAGGCAGAGTTCTTTGTCTGAACCACGCGTCCATTTTATAAAAGTATATTCTTTAGAAAAAAATAAACAAGGAATCACACAAAAAGGTTACTAAGTACTAACACTGAGTTATGTAAATAACAGTTTTGATGTATGTAGTAGTGAATTTTTTTTGCTTACAGTAATGGTCGTACAAAGTAAAATCTAGTAATAGCTAGCAATTATATATTCAACTGTTTAAGATACGCTTTTCCATGAAATTCATGGCAAGGAAGAAGAAAAAAGAATACGTGCTTGACTGCTATAGAAAATGCATGGAATATAATTATCCATGCCGATCATAATTCACAGTTGCCACATTGTAAATTAAATCTGCTTGAACTTGATTGTGCATGCTCTAAATATACCCGACTCTGTACGAGCCCAAAAAGGTCGACTACCAGAAAGAAGTGTGTATGCAATCAAACCAACATTCCACGTCTGCTTCAGTGCCATATGACCTATGAAGAACTTCAGGAGCAACAGAGTATGTACCTCCAACAATGTCATTTAGCTTTTCATCTGCATTGGATAAAAAATAGATGAACCATTGGTTCTCGTGGACTTTAAGAGGTGTCTTAAGACTCTAAACTATAAATTGGATTAGTCTCTAAATTACAAATTGTTGTCACGAATATTTTTCAATCAGTACTCGGTATCCAATTTTATTAGGATTAACAAATATTCATAAATATTTATTGAGGTAATACAACAGAAATGTCAGAAGTTACACGTCATTTTAGCAAAACTACACACGCATTTAGGAAAATCACCTATATGTAAAGTTAGGCAACACTAACCTGGCTTCACAAAATCCGACAAGCCAAAATCTATTGCTTTCAAGGTAGAATTATCGTCCTTGGAAGTGAAAAGAAAGAACTGTACAAAAAAAAAGAAACAATGTAAGAATAATTTGAAGAGCTTATTTGATACGTTTGTGGTTGTTAATCACCTCTAGCTTGAGATCTCGATGAACAACACCTTGAAGATGACAGAAAGATACGACATAAAAATTTGAATCATGACAGCCTTTGCATCCTCTTCGGAGTATTTACCTCCCCTGTAAATAAATATGCAGTAATTTATTCGCATATTAAGCAAACTTCATTCATTGCTATTATTATATTCAAATTTAAACTCACGCATCTAACTTATCCATCTCATATAACTTCTCTCCCTTTCTTCTAAGGCTACCAGGGAAATCATAGTTCTCAAACTTGCACTTGAAGTAAAACTATATTGACAAAGCTTCAAGACATAACAACAAAAACTAATACATATAGTTGTTAAAATATCCATTTGAAAAGAATTTGATAGTTAAGTAAACTTATTTCAAACTAGTAAGCTGCAGATCTTAGCTCTCTTGATATTTGGCAAATTGATAGGTTATGAATAAGTGTTTAGGAATATGAATAACAGTATGTACATGGTAAAAGCATAAAAAAAAAGAAGTTAAACTCACTTTAGAGGATATGCCGACTTGTGATGTCCCAAAGTACAAAGCTTGTTTCCTGAATTGACATAAACCATGCTAATGAGGATACGCTATAAAAGGACTGCATAAGAATTGAAAACATTAGAAACCAACATGAATATATGAGCTAATGAAGTGAGAGAGAAGGAAACAACCTTCCAGTAAATACATGGTCCAATACACCAAGAGCTGAAGGTCATCGATTACCATGATTGCCATGAAACTCTTGTAGAAGATTTCTCATATTCTAGCTTCTTCAGTGTAGTTATCCTTGATAGAATGATATCAAATTATCAACATAAAAAAAATTGCTAAAGTGAAATTTGTACAATTCCAAGAGTTCAATTTTTGAAAACTCAAGCAAGCATAAGTAAGCTTAGTTAAATATCAATGTTTATGAAAAGAAAAATTAGCTTTATGCCAATTTTCTCTTGCAGGTTCTACAAGTTTCAATCATGGTTAAATAATTATTGTAGCTTAACTTAAATAGTTATACTGTAATCCGATAGATTAGTTAGTTATCGGGTCCTGAAACACTTTACAATAATAAGATTCATACTTTCATACTAGTGCAATATATTCATTCTATCAACAAAACAGTAGAATTAGCAAAATTAACTGTAAAATATTTAATATAGGAAAAACAAGTTGAGCTGCAGGCAACCTGATTCATTTCAATGGTCTGGATAGCATCTTCACTACCGAATATTATAGCATGGTTTTGATTTTCATGCTTCCCCTCCCCAAGCTTACTTCCTAGAAGCTTAATATATTGAACTTCCTGATAAGAGAAAGAAAGTGGTGAAGAACACAAGAAACAACAATATATAAGTGCAGCCACATCATATATATAAATTTATTTTTGAATGTATTTCATGTTAATTATTGATTAACTCTACTATACAAACCCCTATCTGCTTTTCTTCCAGAACTGGTAAAGATAACTTGCAATCTTATACATAATAATAAAAAAAAATAGTAATTTTAAATGTTGCATCTAAAGATTAAAAAACCTACCTCAAATCGGGTTTTTAAAGAGAATCGATTTATAATTCTTGATTGAATGGCGTTCTTGTTTATTGAGTGAATTCGAAATCTAATGCAAACATCTGGAATCGCTCTTGATTGAATGGCACTCTTGATATTCTAAGGATGGATTAAAGCGGTGCCGGCTGTAGACATTGAGTTCCAAACTGCAATCGCCAACATCTGGAACCCCATACCCAAGTCTTCCTTGCCAAGTTGCCGCGAACCACCTCGTAAACCCAAATCACCCAAAGCGACTACATCGTGGAATCGCTTTCGAACATGAAATGTGGAATTTGTAGAAATTGATCGCTTAATTGTGGAATCTCGAACACGAACTGTGGAATCTATAGCAACTCGAGAAACCATTTTAGGGTTTTTTTTTAAGTAGCCGAATTATTTGGGGAAAAGAATGGGAGCGGCAAAAAAAATTGAAAAGGCGGGATGTAAAACGTGAGCAACGAATAACTATAATATTGCATCGCCTCTGCCAGATAACCGATGCGAAAATTATTATTTTGGACGTAGTTGCATCGGTTGACTTTAAAACCGACGCGACTAAAGCTATTTGCATCGACGTATTTGCATCGGTTGTTGGTGACAACTGATGCAAATTTGATTTTTTTATTACCTATTGCTTTCCACGTACCAATTGCATCGGTTATTAAGATAAAACTGATGCAAATAGTTATATTTGCATCAGTATTTACTTCAACCGATTCAAATGAGGCGATGCAAATGGCCTGTTTTGTAGTAGTGCGCATTGAACAAAATATAACAGTCATCACAGATCTAAAACATGCGAGACAGTAATAACTGAATTAACCATAGAAATCAAGGTGCACGTATCCGTATAGTTATATAGCATAAGTAATATATAGCATAAGTAATAGAGTTTATACAATTGATAATAAACTCAATAGATAAACTGTCTTTAGATAATGTATGTAGACATTGTCTAGGCTCTACAATGTCGCACATCAAAATAAGCAATAATGCATCCAAATATAAGTATGGGAAGGCATCATCTCCAACTTCACATGTTGTATACACCTGTTATATAGTTTACTCATTTAAGAGTAATCAATAAAATAAGGAGAAAATCATAAAATCTCGAGTCAGACAACAGTCTAATACGAGCGATAGAAAACCTCAAGTACTAGAAAGTCAATATACTAGAACAGAGGATATGGAGAATCATATATGATATGTCTATGCATCTAAAGAGTTAGCACATAACATAGGATATATGCTACTCTAGATAATAATCATCGTGGGTGTACTATACGTCAAGGTACAAATGAGTTTCCAAATATCTACATTAATGATACCTGCATTATGTGACATCTCTAGACGAACAAAGCAAACATAGCATCCATCATCCATCTTCGCATCACTTACTGGTACTTTGGATATATGATAACTCGTATGACCACGTCCTAAGTCAGAGACTACACAACGTCTTGGTTTCTCGATACTCAAATCCATGCTAGTTAGTAACCCAGGAACTAAACTGTGTGTCCTAGTAATCCAGGATGAGACAGATCAAAACATCAAGAGATCCAGGACATGTCCTAACCCAAGTAAGCATCCTCGCATACCCTTATTTTACGAGTACTCACCGAAACCTCTGAGTATCAATGATCTCTTTGCACACATCATCCATAACAAAGCACATCTTAGGTCTCGTCCTTTGGATTATCACACAATTTTTTTCGTTGAGCAGCTAAAATCAGGATAGCTTTCGACAATCCTCATTAGTCGTAGAACATCGCCATTTGTCCCAAAATCATCCTTTAGTGATCCCCTAGGCTCAACCCGAAGCCCCTTGTTATGAGTCTTAAAGTGTAGTTATCCCATCATTGAAGCCGTCACTCCCCATGATCTACTCCAATTTCCTCCACACCATAACTTCGCCTCTTATCCTCAATCATTCACCATGCAACCCACAGTACGTGTGTATATTAGTGCCATGACCCTCTATGATGGGTCACACGTCCATTGGACCAAGATGGGGTCTATATAGGTGGTTGATTGTTGGTCTCCCTTATGACTCGAAGTCCCCATGCCTTGAACCCGAAGTGAACGCAATAAAGGCCTAAGGTAAGTCCCGTGACCCAAAGTCAAAACCCAAAGCGAGCATGCAAGAACCCCGAAGTCCTCATGCTTAGAACCCAAAGCGAGCACATAAGAAACCCGAAGTGAGCTTTAATTTTCCCCCATCAACGAACCAAGTACCTCCGATCCATACACCTCGAACCATGCACCCTCGAACCGTGCACCTCCAAACCATGCACCACCTACTTACGCACCCCTGAACCATGCTCCATCGAACCATGCAACTTTGATCTGAGGACCACCGATCCAAGAATCGCCAATCCATTGGACCTAGTAAATCCGAAGTGAACCCTTTCTCGAGCCGAAGTCTTTGCGAGTGAAACCTGGAGCAGAAGCACACTGACCAAGCACTTAGTGCCACCATAGATCCATACTTACTTTACCCATATCTCAAGAAAAAAAACTCCAAATGACTTGACAATTGATACTTAGCTTCATCAGACTTTCCTTGTCACCCACACAACTCGCATCAAACTTGGGGCATGATTTTACTAGTCCGTGCTCATTAGTAACTTAGCTAATCCTATTTTTAAGTCGTCGTTCGCTCAACGTTTTCAACCAGGAAAACAATATACATACAAGCATTCACATATACATTATATCCAAACAAAAAAGCATACATAGCAAATCATAGCCTAAACCTCAATGTTAAAGAGAAAGGAGAACCATAAGAACACATGAACTACTTTGGATCCAACTTTATATAAAAATCTTGTGAAATTGTTTGTAACTAACATAGGTGTTTGGATTTGATTTAAAACATAATTTAAAGCTCAAAAATCATTTTTTAAAACATCATTTAAAGCATATAATGACTAATTAGTAAGCGAGGAGTTCTAAATACTCACTTAAATTCAAAGCAACTCTAGAAATGATCCAAATCCCAAGATGAACAATAGTGGCTCGGAATCCAAGGTCCTTCGAACAGTAAATCTCCAAATCAAGTGAAATCCCACTTATCCTCTTCTTAACATCAAGATTTAGCTAATTAAAGTAAGATTTAGAGTGTTTTATGGCTTGGAGAAGGTTAATGTTAGCTTCTCGAAGTATTTTGGGAAGAGTGAAATGACTAGAAAAAGTCCCATCGGCCCCTACTTGGCTCTAGTCCCTAAATGGGTCTTTGGGCTTAGCCATTAACTCACCAATTACTCACTAAGCTGTCCAAAATCAATCAGAACTTCAAACAGCCATATCTCCTAAATGATAAGTCTTTTTTCCTATTATGGCCCCTTTTGTTAGGAACTCGAGATAGTGGTTTGATGACAACAACCTTTGTAACTTATTTTATTATAACTTATATACTAACACTTTTGTCTATATATATATATATATATATATATGAATGCTATTATGCAGAATATATATAAGGCAGGTGTTGATTATTGAAGACTATACAATATAAAGATCAAGAATGAAGAAATCAAGTTTGAAGACTCATGAGTATCAAGATCAAGATTCAATATATGTGTCTAGTTTTTTTGTTAAAACTTCATTATAGCATGGAAATCTTCATTCCGAATTTCATTTGGGATGGAACCCATTTCTACCTTCTTAGTGGCTTACAAACCCACAACAAGTAGCTTACAAACCCACGAACATCCTGGTTTTGTACAAGTTCTCGAGTCCTGATGTGATGAGATATTCTGCAGGAAGAAGCTTGCAAAACTACTTCAAAATGGTTTTTCAAAATGATTTTCAAAACTGCTTTTCAAAATGTTTTAACCTTAAAACTATCTTTTCAAATGATTTTCAAAAAGATGTTTTAGCCATAAAATATTCTTTGTTTTTGTGTTTTAAAACATGGTAAAATTAGTTTAATTTACACCAGAGTCATTTCATTTTGTTTTCATTTCAATATCATTTTCAAAACATATTATTTCTAACATAAGGATGTCGACATCATGGGATACCCCATGTCGACATGGTGGTCGTTGAATTCAAAAGTTTCAATTTTCAAAAGAAGTGTCAATTCGTTTAAATCTCTTCACGAATGGTTACGACCATTGGTGTTTATAAATAGGCTTCACAAACGAATTTTTTCATCTGTTTTCATATTTTCTTCACTTCTTCTTCTCCACAAATCCATGATCTATAATTTTCATATTTTTAAGATCATGCCGAAGTTCTGTTAAATTCTCAAGTGAATCAAATTAGAATCTCATTCTTGTTTGATTCTCTGCTCTCTCTCGAAGATCAAAGTGCTATTCAGAGTTATCGGATCAATTTGTAATCAAAAGTTTATCGAGTCCCTCTATAAGGTATGGTTGTGCCTGGAAATCAGTTGGGTAATCTTGTGGCCCGTAAATCAAGAGAGTTTTCCCTGGACTCGTGAGACGAGTGGGTACCTCAAGGCCTTTATAAATTGAAGAGTGTAATCTCGACACTGGTTTAATAAAAATCTGTATGAGGTGGTTTGCCTTGGTACAGGACTGGATGTAGGGTAACTCTGAACCAGTATAAAATCCGGTGTGTTCTTTCCCTTTACTGCTTTCTATTTACTTTCTGCATCTGTGTTTGATTCTGTGGTAGTTTTGTGATTAAGTTCTGCATTTGTTTGTGTCATAATTTTAAATTAGTTCATATAAGTCTTAGAATCCATTAAACACTATTCACCCCCCTCTAGTGTTAAATTAGCCTTAAGATCCTTAATCCACTATCCTTAACCACTCATAAAAACCTTACGGCTAACAAAACGCTATAATTTGCACACTCTCCTTCGCTACTCTCATTTGATGAAATCTTATCGCAAAATCCAACTGTGCAAACACTTTAGCATAATAGAGTTGATCGAATAAGTCATCAATACGTGGGAGTGGATACTTATTCTTCTTTATTACTTTATTTAGTTTATGGTGATCAACGCATAGTCTAAAGGAACCTGCAACACCCCATAAAAATTCATAAGAAATTAATTAACTAATAATAAGGCTAAAAATAAATTTTTTGTAGATGTTGGATTTTGGCCACAAAAGTTACACCACCGCGTTCTTGACATTTTCTAACCAATTTTCATATATAAAGTTTTACAATCGAAGCTCAAATGGAAAGATATTGACGTTTGAAGTTTTCGAGTTTAAAATAATTCAACAAATTCAAAATTTCAATTTAAATAACATTAACAAAGAAATTAAAATGGGAAATTAATAATTTAACGATATGGCAAATTAACATTAGAGAATAACACTAACATTAAGTGATAAAATAGGAATTAAAAAAAAAGAAATGGCAATAATAAATTTACGCTATTTATAATATACCGATCGACCGCCTCCACTAATGCAGGTCACCGCTAGCGGTCGACCGTGAAGTAAAGGCGGTTAGGGTTTTCTAAGGCACTAATGACATAAATTTTATTATTTTAAACTGACTTAAATCCTACAGTCTCGATGCCTTCTAACCACTATAAATAGGAGCCTAACCCCCCCTCATTTTTATTCATAAAAATATTTGGAATGCTAGAGAAGCTCTGTCAGTCTTCTTCCTCGATTACATTACAAGAGTTCAAGTTCAAGGGGAAAATGTAATAGGTTTATATAAATATATATTTTTCTATTTTTATTCTTCTCCAATCTATAAATTATGAATCTAATCAACAATTGAATTATTGTACATTTCAAGGAGAAGAAATCTGAATTCTGAAATGGAGATGTCGATTTTACTATATTAATATAAAAATATATTTGGTTTTTGATTCTATTTTATTAATGCAAGTCTACTATTTGGCTAAAGATATTAGCTATTTTGTAATTTATTGTATAGAGTTAGACTTGTATTAATTGGAAGTTTTTGCATTTAAAATGACAAGTATAGGGTGCAAAAATCTTCGCTCGCTTAGGAGTATTTAGTTATCTTAAATTACATACATATAAATATATTAGCATATAAATGTATTATTAATAATGTATTGATCGCGTAATGTAAATAGGTTAGTAATTATTAACCCTATAGGAAGGAAGTAAGGATAATTGTGGAAATCAATCCATAATTGAAGGTGGAAAAGGAGTTTTCCTTATATGGCCTTAATATAAAATGCGGTGAGATATATTTATGGTAGTATGTTAGGAGAGTGGAATTATGACTAAGTTATGGGGTTGCGAGGTCAGTAAAAAGCACGTAAAAGTCTGCCCAACTAAGCTAGCTAGTAGCAGTGTGACTTTGAGATTAATGCCAGGCATCACCTATAATACGTACCCATGGTGGATGTGGGGTTACTTTCAATTTTGTAGGGCAAGTCTACCTAGTTAATCTAGCTACCAGCACCTATGAATAGTCGAACTAATGTGAGTCATCGTAGTTTGAGTTACGAATCATAATACGCAGGACTTTCTTCTGGGTTGGGGGTATTAAATGGCTATTGTAGGGTCCACTTCCTCCACTTAAGAAGTATTAAATGGTTGACATTATCGTTTAGGTTTGGTAGTAAGAAATCTCGGGAGAGGTTCGCTTCGGGTCGAGGTATTAAGTGGTTGGTGTAGGGTCAGTCTCTTTCCATGGAAGTATTTAGTGGCATGATGAGATTTCATGTGATGTCAGCTAGAGAGTACCGGAGAAGGATCCGCCTTTGGTTAGGTATTAAATAACGATGATGTGCCTAGGTTATAAGTATTAAATGGTCAAAGTCTGCATAATTCCCTTTAAAGAGATATTAAATGGCTCAAGTACATTCTCTTATATTATTAGGACATGATTGATAGTAGTTGCATGGGATTGAAAATGGCTTTTGGCCTACAGTTGAAGGTACGTTATGTAGCTAGACTGGAAGAGCCTTTGAGCTTACAGTTGGATGTATATTTGGTAGGATATAGTATAGAATGTGCAAGACATATTACTTATTTAAATGATACTGCCTAAATACTACTATGGTAAGACTTGAGATTTTCATTCATTAGACATTGTTGTTCTGACCCCCTCCTCATTACAACACACAAGTTAAGGAAAACGATGCGGATCAAGAATATGAAGGTGGAGGCGAAGACTAGTGGTAGTTTATTGACTTATTTATGGTTTTGAACTATTTTGATGTGTCCAGTTTCAGACATGTTATTCTTGTTTTTGAAATACAGTATTTGGGATGATATGTTGTATTTTTGGGATTTGGATTTTTATGAAATAGGTACTTATTTTGATATTATATTTTATCCTTTTGCTATAAGATTCTGATAGCATAGACAGATAGCCCCGTGTATTATTCATTGTATCAATTTTACCAACCAACAACTACCTTTGGAATGGACCTAAGGTTTGGTGTGCATTTATTAGATCGAAAATTATGCCTGTTTCGAGGTGGGTTATTGTATTTGGTATCAGAGCTTAGGTTACCTGATCAACGGGAATATGAGTACATAAGAGTGCGTATTATTTTTGAAAGTATTTTTCAAAACCCTACTGTACACACACATACACTGTTTTATGAACATATGCAAACACACTAGGCAAACGCTTTATTTTAGGAAATCATACCACCTTAGGAAGTTGTAACTAAAAGTTTGAACCTACGGATAGTTGATTATGGTTGAAAACTATTCCTTTGAGGCTGGGAACCCCTTCATCCATGAAATACCCATAAGTAGAGGGATGTCTGATGGTTTAAGAAATACTTGAGACATGTAAGGCATGTTCCCATTATTCAACAAGTTTCACCAATGGCACCCATTGCTTTGCCTGTTGAAGAAGCACCTCATCCACTAGACTTCCCTAATTGTGTAAATTCTTCCAAAATATGGGAGGATGGGTGTACATTGGAGATGAAGGTTTTTTGGAAACGAAGACTTGAATTAACGACTGTGAACATATATTCTGAGGGCTTGGATGGGAAGACCAGATAAAGAAGAGGATGGTTGCATGGGGTCTAAAAAGGGAGGCGCTAGATTGGCGGACTTAGCGGTTGAGGGGAATGCTGAGGAAGGAATCACTTGGGTTGAATTCAGAACTCACTTTGAGTCGTGATTCATGTCCAAAGCTGAAGTAAGTTTGCAATTAGATAAATTTATACAACTTGATTAGGGTGATGCCACATTGAAGGAGTATATCAGTAAGTTCACATATTTGGCTATGTTTGGATTGAGTGCGATTGACACCCTATAAAGAAGGCTATGAAGTTCGTTAAAGGTGAATTACCCACTTTGAGCCACTTGTGGCCCAAGTACCTATGGGTAACACTTATGAGATGATAGTTGAAATAGCCCTATTGTAGACTATGGGTAATGAGGAGAAGGAGAAGATATGATCGAGGAAAAAACAGAGTGGAGCTAAGAGAAGAGAATTTTGGTCATACAAGACGGCCAAGGGAAAAATCAAGAAGGGAAGTATAACATGTTGTAGATGTCAGAAGAAGGGAATGTTGCCAAGGGGTGCAAGGTGAGCTTAATGAGAGAAGTTCAATAGGAGATACTACCACTACCATGAGGAGGGTACTACAAGAATCAATGTCCAAAGCTAGCTAAGGAGGGACAAAGTGGGCAAGCTTATGCCAATTAAGCTATACCTATCTCGAGTAGACTTCCTCCTAGAGATTAAGTAAAAGTTGTGATGGAAGGTATAACTATTATCTCCAAAAATACTAGTCATACGTTATTTGACTTGGGAGCATCACATTTATTCATATCTAGAAACAAAGTTAATTCCTTGAGTGTGAAAACCCAAGGTGTCACTGACCCAATAGTTGTACCAAATCCTGTTAAGGGTCGACACATCTTCCTTTGATTTGTAAAGACCTAGTTTTAGATATATGTAACATCGATTTTATATGTAACGCATATGTTATTAGTTTTGAGGGGTATGGACTTATCGTAAGGATGGGTTGGTTATTGTACTATGAAGCTATCTTAGATTGTGGTAAAAGGATTTTATGGTTAAGGAGTTGTAAGGGGTGAGATGTAGATGTTCGTTGTACACCCCAAAACTCAATCGAGTTAAGCTATTTATATTTTTTGAGCCTATCACAAGATGAGCTCTCATTTGTGCTCGTATTTTGAGAATTTCCTGACATTTTTGAAGTAGTCTTGAGCCTCCTCCTAAAGGAATATGGAGTTTATGATTGATTTAGAGAAGGACGCTAGGCTTGTCACTCTGCCATTAAGACATACGGCCCTAAAGAAAGGCGAGAGTTAGATAAGTAGATTTTGGAGTTATTGCATAAGGGATTTACTCACCGTAGTACTTTTGAATGGGGAGTACCTGCTGTCTTCACCACTAATGCAGATGGCTCAAGGCTATGCGTTGACTATAGAGAACTAAATAAGTTGATTAAGAAGAATAGGTATCCCTTACCTAGAATAGACGATCTGTTTGATCAGCTTGTTGAAGCAGAAATCTTTTCTCGGTTAGACTTAGCCATCAGGTTTCATCAGTTGAGAATAGCAAGCAAAAGATCGGTTTTCGCACTCCGGAGACTGTATGAATAGGAAGTGATGCCTTTTAGGTTGATAAATGCTCCTACGTACCGTATAAATTTGATGAGTAGAGTCATTAGAGGGCAGCTGAATAACTTCGTCGTAGTATTCATAGACGATATTGAAGTATTCTCTAAAAGTGAGAGTTAGCATGAAAATCACTAAAGGAAGGTGATAGAGACTTTAAGGAGGCACCAACTAAAAGCCATGTTCTCAAAATGCCACTTTTGGAAGAAGGGGGTGAGATTTCTAGGTTATATTTTTTTCGAGAAGGAATCGTCTATTGACTCCACGAAGGTAGAAGTTGTACAAGACTGAAAGACCCCAAAGAACGCCATGGAAGTTAGAAGTTTTCCTAGGCTATCGGATTACTACAAGAAATTTATCAAGGACTTTGCAAAGATAGCAGTCCCTCTAACTCGTTTTACCAAGAAAATTCTAGTTTTTGAATAGGATGAGAAATGAATAGAAGCATTTGAGAAGTTGAAGGAGATGTTCACTAGTGCGCTAGTACTTACTGTTCTCGATAGGACAAACCCTTTCACTATTTATACTGATGCATGCAATATGGGGTTAGGAGCTATTCTTATGCAATAAGGCAAGTTAACAGCCTATGCAAGTAGGTAGTTGAAGGACCATGATAAGAGATACCCAACTCATGACTTGGAGTTAGCGGCTGTTGTCTTTGCTTGGAAGATGTGAATGCACTATCTTTTGGGAGAAAGGTTTGAGCTATTCATTGACCACAAATGCCTTAAATACCTATTTTCCAAAAAGTGTTTGAATCTTAGGAGCAGAGGTGGATGGAGTTTATAAACCATATGACATTAAGATATAGTATACCCACGGAAGAGGGAATGTTATTACCGATGCCCTTAGCCTAAGGCATGCTACTCTAGGTGCTAAATATGAGTAAAGATAGTTAGAGTTCCTCTCAAATTTCAATTTCTAAGCTCCAACAGAGCCCACTCTAGGATATTTGGCAGCAATGGAGGTTAGGCCAGCATTGATAGATCACATTGTGCAAGTGCAAAATAAAGATGCTGTGATAATAGATATTTTGGGAAAGTCAAGTAAGGGAACATTTCCCTCATGGTCGTAGGTATGAAATTGGTGAAAGAGGATGTTTGAGAAGAGATGTATGTCGTTGTGTTCCTGTGGTGGAGGACATTCTACAGGAAGTTTTGGCTGAGTGTCACCATTCTCGAATAACCATTAATCCCGGTTGAGCTAAATGTACATGATATATAGTGAATTTTCTATTGGTCAGGGATGAAGAAAATGATAGCGGAATTTGTCTCTAGGTGTTTGATATGCCAAAATATAAAGGTGGAACAAGGGTTACCCAAAGGGTTATTATTGTCGTTTGGGGTGCCAACTTGGAAGTGGGAGCACATATCGGTGGACTTTATAGACGGGTTGCCTAGGAGTCAATGGGGGGCAATGCAGCTGTTGGGTTATAGAGGATAGACTCACTAAAAGTGCCCACTTTATTCCTATTAGGAGTAATAGGATTGCAACATCTCTAGCGCAAATTTATATTAAGAAAGTGGTACAATTGCACTGAGTTCCAATTAGCATTGTTAGTGATAGGAACCCTTATTCACTAGTGAATTTTAGAGGAGTTAGCAATCAACTTTAGGAACGATGTTGAATTTTAGCACCGCTTAGCACCCATAGGACGACGGTCAAACGGAGAGGATGAATAAGATTTTGGAGAATTTGTTGAGAGCTTGCATCATGGATTTCGACGGACATTGGAAGCATCATTTACCTTTAGTTGAGTCCAATAGTTACCAAGCGATGATTGGCATGACACCCTTTGCAATGTTATATGAGAGGCCATGCAAATCGTTTTGTTTTTGATAGGAAACCGCTGACAAAATTATACTTGGACCAAGTTTGATACGCATAACCTCGAAAAAGATTGAGATGATTAGATGGTGAATGAAGGCCACACAAGACCATCAGAAGTTCTATGCTAACAGGCAAAGAAAGGAATTGGAGTTTGCGGTAGGAGACATGGTGTTCGTTAAGGTTTCCCCTCTTAGGAAGGTTATGAGGTTTGGTACATTGGGGAAGTTGGCATCGAAGTTTGTTAGGCCTTTCTCGATTTAGAATGAATAGGAAAACTTGCATATCAAGTCGAGCTGCCAGATAAGTTAGTGGCAATCATTATGCCATAAAGTAAATTAGACAACAGCGATCACACAGCATATGGTAAATTTTCTATTTCCCACTTTTTCATACAACATATGGAAAAATCATCTGTTGTATGCCCATGAAATCATTATTATATTAAGATTTCATTTTTTATCATTTAGACAACATTTTATCTTTTATTTGATTTAAGTTATCAAAGACTTTAGTTTTGGCTCCATATTGATATTTTGGTTTACCTCTCAATATTGGCTGAATTATTTTTCTCTTCTCTTTCTCTACATTCCGTTTTTTGGTTGCGTTCCTTGAATTATTTCCCTCTCAATTTCGGTTTCCATATCAGAAAATTCTCACTCTCCCGATACTCTCTCACTCGCAAACAACAATTGATATTGAAATTAGAGCTTCTTTAAGTATCCACCCTTTCTATATCTTTTAGCCAGTATCTTATTAGCGTTCGTTCAAGCTTGCTTTGTTTACTGTCGCTTGTAATTAGGGTTTCACTGAATTGAAGCCTCCTCTTGGAAATCATTTACCTTATTCCTATGATGCTCTCATTCCTCAATTTACTGGCACTTGTAGGTTATGGCTGCTTCAATTTGTCGAGTATTCTTCAATTGATATATATGGTATGATTTCTGCCCCCTTTCGATTTTGTATTGATCTGGACTTGATTTGCCTATGATGATTTGGGTGTTTATATATGAATCAATTTCATATTATTCATATGTACTTTTGGTTTGAATTTACCAAGTTTGACTTTTCGGCTATTCGATTTTCTGATGGACAATAATTATCATTTTGAATTGTTCATTGATACATAAATTTGATATTCTTGAATATATTTCGAATATATTTTGTCCATCGTTGTTTTTCTCAGTTCGGCCATGACTTGGTCTTGAATTGTGATTATATTGATTTCGTACTTGACTTCTAATTTTTTATTGATGGCTTGATACTCTTCCGACTTTTTCATTGCTATGATATATACCTAAGCATTTTGATTATTTTTTGAAATATATTTAACTGGCTTATGCTTTGATACACTAGTTTTCCTTAACCTGGTTGGTGATATATATGAACTGTGTATTGTTTCCCTTTGCCTTTTCATGAGCTTGTGACTGTTGCCTGACCATGTCCTTTTTTTTATTTCTTGGTTCAGCATAATGGTTATTCATTGTATTGGCTTATTGTATTACATGTGTGATTCACATTACTAAGCTTGAGTTTTCATATTCAAAATTTTGTTGCCTTACGTTAGCCATAGTTTCCTACATATTTGTGTCTATGACTGTGTGTGTGTGAGAGTTTCACCATCTGGCATGCCTTGTTTGGTTGATTGTGTGAGCATGAACTGTGTTGCTATTGTCCATTGAAACTGACTACTTATGTGCATGACTGATTTTTTTTCCTTTGGTATCCTATGTGTGTTGATCCACTGTGTTCACTTTAACACAATGTTTGCAATAATGAACTTGCAGTTGCTATCTCTTCAGTACTATTATCCATATTAAGCAGTTTGAGACAATTTCCTTCAGTATTTTTCTTGACCAAAACTAATGCTTAGTATACACATACATATACGTGTGTGTATATACTAGCTTAAATTGTTTTGAGATTTCTGTTCTCTTCTAGTTAGTTATGTGAATTGCCTTTTGTAAACTTGAGTTCCATTTGCATTACTATGTTAGCTGCTCCTATGTGCAAGTCTGAACTTGAATACTGCACTTGTTGAATCCATGCACACATCCTTGCCTTGGTGCTCTTGTGACTAAGTGTGTAGTGACGTGGTCATATGTATCACTATCTTGATGGTTTGTATCTCTGTTGAATTGCTTGGACTTATTATTTAGTAACGCTCTTCGATGTATGTTCGTACATACATATGTATGTGTACATATGTGAAATATCTCTAGTTGCTTGAGTCTTGCTGGTCCATGTTGTTGAATTGCTTGAGTCTTGCTGGTCCATGTTGTTGAATTGCTGAAACTTGCTTTTGCTCAAACCCGTGACCTTGTTGAATTGTTATTTCCTGACCATGTGCTCTTAACTTTAGTTTTGGTCTAGTTGTGACTTAACCAGCCTGGTTGAATTGTTGTTTCCTGACCATGTGCTCAAACCTGTGCACTTCAGTCTTGTTCATGCCTTTTAAAACTGATATATGTTGCACCTGAGTTGAGCCCGACCCCGAGCCTACTTTGGCTTGACCTTGTACAAACTTGCATTGTGTTTTGCCTTTGGGGTTGACCTTTGAATTTGTCCCTGAGAGATAATCGATGCTCGGCCTTGTGATATTCACAGTGATACACTGTGCATATCATAAGTTTTTCGTGCACACTTAATTTTTGTCCATGTCTAAATATGAAGACAAACAATCCAAATAACTATGGCAATATTAAATCACACTTATAATTTTATTTTTTCCATTTTTGTTTGTTTCCTTTTCCATTTTACTGTGTTGTTTATTTGATAGATTTAATGGACGACTAGACACAGGCTGGAGCAAGAGACATCAAAAACAAATTCAAGTGAGAGTGAAAATGTTGTACATGAGCGTGAAATAGTGTATGATGAAAGTTGTATTGTATTTGAAAATGTAAATATAGTGGTAGCCAAATGTGTATTATTTGAATTTAAATTGAAATAAATATTTGTTTAAATAAATCATGATCCATTTATTTCATTCTGCAAATATTTATTTCATTCTGTGAACAACATACAAGTGTAATTGGTATTTGTATTAGTCAATATTTATATGTTGTCTTATCAGTAATTCTAGGAATGGTATTATAACATCAGATAACATATGACTTTTTTCTCTATTGTGTTAGTGCATGTTAGATGACGAGGCATATCTATGGTCTGATATGCAATGAGATGGCATCAGATTTAACGATAGATAGATATGTTTTCAGACAACGAGGAATATCTATCGTCTGATGCATTTTTTCACATAGTGAATTCATAACCTTTTTCATGTTTGCACTTGAGGAAATGCCTACATAGCACCGCCACCATAGTAGGGATTGATCAGTCAGTAGATATTAAGATGAAGCCAATTGCACCCCATTTCATAACATGCATAGTGAAACATGAAAATAGGAGACCTTGCAAAAAGAAATATAGCTAATCCTAGTACAATGGGGAGACAATCAGAAAGCATAGGGAAACTGAAGAGAAGATGAAGGCTTCTCATTTTTAGATTTTCTCAGGTAAACTTTCTATCTCTAAAATTTAGGTTTTTGGTTCCATTGTATTTGCTAGATTTGATGGTTGCGGATGATTGGCTCACTTTTTACTGTTATTTTTGCACTCATATTTTATGCATATTTAGAATGCTTATATATATATATCACAATTTTGCATCACGCTAGGGTTGAGCTCACTTATAATTTGTTGCATATATAATCACATTGCACTTTTGGTTGAGCAGCTGGCTATATGAATAGCTTGGTATATAACATGGATGTTGAGTGTGCATTACACTATCTGTCTCTTAGGGATTTCGGGGACGAAATCTTTTTTAAGTGCGGGAGAATGTAACACTCCGTGAAAATTTATAAGAAATTAATTAATTAATAATAAAGCTATTTTTTTTAATGATTGGAATTTAGCCACAAAAGTTACACCATTGCGCTTGTGGCGACTTTTTGATCAACTTTCATATATATATATATATATATTATTGTAATCGAAGCTCAAACGGAAAAGTTATTGACTTTTGAAGTTTTCGAGTTTAATAATTCAAATGAATCCAAAATTTGAATTTAAATAACGTTGACATGGAAATTAAAAATGAGTAATTAATAATTTAATGTTGGGGCAAATTAACGCTAGAGAATAATGCTAACATTAAGTGATAAAATAGGAACTAAATAAAAAGAAATAGCAACTATAAATTTATGCTATATACAATAGACCGGTAGGCCGCCTTTACTACGGCCGGTATACTGGTGAAGTGAAGGCAGATAGGGTTTTCTAAGGCACGAATGGCTTGGATTTAATTATTTTAAACCGATTTAAATCCTACAGTCCGAATACCTTCTAACCACTATAAATAAAAGGCTAGTCCCCTCACTTTTATTCAAAAAAATATTTGGAACACTATCAGTCTTCTTCCTTGATCAGATTCAAGAGTTCAAGTTCAAGTGGTAAAGGTAAGAAGTTTATATAAATATACGTTTTTCTATTTTTGTTCTTCTCCAATCTCTATATTTTTGAATCTAATAAAAAATTGAATTAATGTATATTTCAAAGAGAATAAATCTGAAGGACCGATTAGAAAAAGACATAATCAAATCCAAAATGAACCTGCAAACCATCTGTGAGTGGAATTCTTAGTTTTTTTCCCCCTTTTTAGTATTTGTATAGAAGAAGTTTGGATTTATTTTATGCCTTGTGGAATTTTGTTCATGAAAACCATAAAACTAAAACCCTAAAATTCCCCCAAAGCAAAGTGTCATTTCTTATATTTATTGGAATTTTAATTATTTTGAGTAGTAGAATTTGTTTTGTTATTGTAAATTGAATATTTTATATTCTCTTCCACTTCTAACTTTTCTCTGTTTTTATGCTAAAGGTTTATAGGAAGAAAATGAGTTTGGAAATAATATGTGAAGGATGAATTATCATATTCATAGTTTGCACTGCCCATTTTTATAGTTTAATATGAATCCCCTTTTTATTGTATTTGTAAAAGTAAAATAGAATATAAACGGTTTAAATTGTAAGTTTTATTCCGTAAAATGAAGTTTTTGGTTCTACTATATTAATATAAAAATAAGCTTGGTATTTGATTTTATTTTGTTAATGCCAATCTACTGTTTGGCTAAGGATATTAGCTATTTTGTAATGACCCGTATATTTCTATAACTAAAAATATTAAATTAAATAACACTTTGGAATTTAATACTGTCAAAAATTATAATTTATGATTTACTAACATGAATTTTATTAGATTATAAATTTTGACCTTAAGATAAAATCCTAAAACAACTAATTTTAATAAAATGGAAAGTGGTGATGCGTATTAGAATTTAATTTAATAATATTGGTTGAATGTAATTGACAACTATGTTAACGAAATTTCAATCAGTTGAAGTTATAAAGGTTAACAAGGAATAAGATAAATGATGTATCAATTGATGTAATCATATGTTATTAATTAAAACTGGTTTTAATATAGAATATGAATTCAATTTTTTAGCAAGTAAATTTATTAACCTTTGTTTGTAAATAATAATTTTATAAATGTGGTTGAATTACTAAGTTGTAACAATCAATTTATTTCTCATCTTATTAATTAATCTATTTTGAATATTAACTTTGGTAATGAATGGGAAATTTAATATAATTAAATGTTTCAATTTATATGAGCAACGAAGTTGGCTGTAGTGTAATGTGTGTAATAAACGGAAACTTGTGTTAATAAGTACATAAGGAAATTGTTAATTTGGTATAAAGAAAATGTAAATTAAAATAATAGAATGTGTTAAAATTTAAATTATAGCAAACTAGGATTTTGTTACTGTCATAATTAAAGGTTGAAATTATTTAATATTTAAATCTTAACTTTAACATAGAAAATTAAAATTTAAAAGATTATTAAATTCTGTTTAATTAAGGATGATGATAGAAAAACCTTTAATTTGTAATTTAAAAGTGATTCAATCAGTTTAATAATAATTTTATTAATTAATGTGTAAAAATAAGTATAATTTGATTTTAAAGCTAACTTCTATATACAATAGACTTAGGGTTTGAAATTAGTTCCATTGAGTTTAAAAATATTGAAAATATAGATTTCGATATATTGGATGACCTATTTTCGTTTCAGGAACAAAATGGGTTTTTCGGGCCTTTGTTACTGGTTTGGCCCAATCGATATATGTTCCATCCGTTCTTGTCCATCTTTGCCTATATATATGTTGTTATAAAACCTAGCTGCCTTCTGTTATATTTTTTCTATACGTACTTTCCAATCCATCTACTCCTCAATGGTGAATATCTGAAAACCCTAAATTCTAATTTCAAATCAAATCCAAAAATTTAAATTGTTCAAATCTAATCGAATAATATATCATTACAAAGCACACAACAAATGGAGTCAGTATCTAGAATTCGTTTTGCAATCGAACCTCGATTTGACCAGAAATTGGCGAAGAAGTCTCAGCCGTCCATTCTAGGGTTGTCGTTTAACAGTAGATCGTCGACCAATCGACGATCGAAGGCTACTGTAGTGTAACGGGCATCAAGGGGAGTCGATCTAACAGCTTCGATCATGTAAAGAGTGCTCGATTTTTCCAGAATTGGCATGGGAATGGTGGTGGTGGGGTCTGTCTTTGGCGCGGTGTGGCGCACCGCGTGGGGATCAAAGGGGCGGCGGACCAGGAGGAAGGCGACAGCGATGTGCAATCTTGGTATGTGCGCACGTAAGTGTGGCAATTTGGTTGATGGAACTGGCGGCTATGGGTTTTCTCGAGCTGGAGATGGCGTTAAGGTTGGGGTATGTGTTGGTAAATTACTATTTTGCCCCTCGTTCATTTTAATTTAATTTAGAATTTAAATATTCTAACTTGAATAACTTTTGCATACGAACTCTGATTGACGCGTGGTTTATTCAATTGAACTCGCATCGAAATTCCAAACTGTATGAAACTAGTTTGGTTAAATTTGAAGCCTACTGAAAATTTATGCTTTTGTTGGATTTTTTAACGGGCTTTAAATCAAAGGTGAATGATTTAACCCACTCACGTAATGATAAATTTTCTTATGTTAGTCGAATTAAATTTATGAAGTGATAAAATTTTATTTGTTGTTGTTTGGTAGATTAAATTTGCATTTAAATTACTTTGAATTTTATATTGAATTAAATTGACATTTAAATTAATATTGAATTTAATTGCTAGTTAAACGTCGACAATTGATAATTAGTAACTGTTATAATATATTGGTGGATTTGGATGTTGATTGCAATTTGATTCCTATTGATTGATATGTTGGATGTATGGTTGTTTGTTTATTTGACATATTCCTGTTATTACCCTATTTATTATTTGACATCACATATATTGTCATTTGGACTATTTGAAATGAACTAAGAAATGGGTTGAAATGATATATACCTATGTCAATTAAATTATGGGTTGAAATGATATATATCCACCCATCCATGTAATTAAAATTGAAATAATTAATCATTTGGCCATAGGATGGAAAATTATATGCAGACAACAGATTTGGTTAAATCAAATAGTTTTTAAAAATATTGTAACTGGATTTGTTTAAATGATATTGTTTTAAGAAAATAAATTTGGATTTACATGAATTAAATTATTGTATTCGAGCTTTGAAATGTTGAAACTGAAACTGTTT
Source organism: Allium cepa (assembly GCA_030765085.1). Taxonomy (NCBI): domain Eukaryota; kingdom Viridiplantae; phylum Streptophyta; class Magnoliopsida; order Asparagales; family Amaryllidaceae; genus Allium; species Allium cepa. Next base: position 589,091,250 of record CM060934.1, on the reverse strand, counting down.
AAATGAAATTGTTAAAGGATTTAATTTGAAATCTTAAAGTCGAAACTAGGATATGTTTTAAATTGATTGAAAGTGAATTATTTTAAAAGTTTAAATTTTAATTTAAACTTTGAATTTACTTTAATTAAAATGGTTTGAATTGGTAATAACATGTTTTGAGTATGAAATGGATTTAAACTAAATTATTTAAAAATGAGAAATTGAACTGAAACTTTTAGCCTTTGAATATAACTATTTAAATTGAATTTGAAGAAAACTTTAAAATCGTTAAAGTAAGGTTGATTTAAATGGAATTTTGAATATGAAGTAAATTTGAATTGGAAGGCGAAAAATTGATTTCGTTGTGATTTGGAACATGAGTTCAAATTGTTGTGAAAGAAAGAAACAGTTTTAATATAAACTATTTTAATATATAAAATATTTTAATTATCCAAACTATTTTCAATATTAAAACTGTTTTATATTCATAACTATTTCCAACCTATTTTAATTATTCCAAACTATTTTTCAATATTGAACTATTTTTAATTATCCAAATTATTTTCAATATTCACACTATTTTAATTATGCAAATCTATTTCCAATATACAAACTGTTTTAAAGGGAAATTATTTAGATTTAAATCATTAGTTTAAATACGAATGTTTTGAAGGTATAACCTATTTAAATTCGAAATGGTTTTGAAGTAAATATGATATTTTGATATGAAGTATGACTTGTTCTTGACATTTAAAAGAACCGACCGATGTGTAAAATGACGTTTCGTTGTTAAAGAGACCAGGCTGGATTAATGGCACACTCTCTGTTATTCTACCAAAACCACTTTAATAATTGTGTGTGTGGTGGATGTTATCCAAAATATAGAGGTTGAATTGGCGACGTTTACTGGAATGAAGAAAGAGGACGATGATGGATGAGCCCGACACTTGTGTCAATTTGAAATGACTAAAACAGGAGCCTATGTTTGGCCAAGGGGTTAGCTGCCTTTAAGGGCCGCAAAGCTTCAGATTATTATGTTGATTTTTACTCGATCGGTGCATCTTGATTTGATTTTGGGGGTGGTGGACTCGATCGGCCGTTAGGGGCTATGATCAGCCAAAAATGGTAAACTGGTAGAATCCTACCTTGGGCATTGCCTCACATGCCTTGTCATACTTTTATCCTTAAACGCGCCCACTACGATTTTTTTTTAGTATGGTACCTATAGGAAACTCACTGGCTACCGACGTTGCTGGTTATGTTACAGGACCTGCATAGACTACCTTCTTAAAAAAGCGCTAAGGGGGGTCAATGTAAAGCCTTAATGCTAGGACAAATATTTATTTTATTAATAGACACCATGTATGTAGTGTATCTTACTATATATAGATAGTTTAACAAATCCTTAGGAGATGAAAAATCCTGTAACATCTCTTAAGTTATTGCACTCACGTTGTACACTTGATAGCAGATGGAAAATCCTGTAAACATTTCTAAAGCTATTACACTTATATTTACTTGCTATTGATTTAACTTACATAAGAAATTTTAGTTCTGACTCGAGTGTTTTGTCTTTTCATTACGCTCAGGTTAGCCTGAATATTTCAGCATTGAAGACATTATTTCTTGAAGATAAAGATGGAGTTTGTTAGACCGTATTTGCTATTATTATTCCGCTGTATTATTTTGATATGCTTGTTGATTGTACTCTGATTATGTTGTAATAATTGAAATCAAATATATATCGTAAAACAGCTACATGAACTATTTATTTGATTATTATATTTTGTCATTCCGCAGCGAGATTCTGTGTTTTGTTTTTCTTCTTTTCTTTTATTTTCTTATTTACCCCATTGATAATTTGCCCTTTTAAATGGTTTGAGTTAGACATATGTGGTTTTATTGTCGACTTAAATCATCCAAAATGGTGGGTTGTCACATATTTTGTAAGTTATTGTATGGAGTTAGACTTGTATGAATTGGATGTTTTGATGTTTAAAACGATTAATATAAGACGCAAAAACTTTCCCACGTTTAGGAATATTTAGTTCGTTTGAATGATGTACATACAAATACATAAGCATATAAATATGTTATTTATAATTTATAATGTATTTATCATTTAGTATAAATAGGTTAGTAATTATTAAAGCCCATAGGAAGGAAGTAAGGATAATTGTGGAAATTTGTCCATAATTGAAGGCGGAATAAGGAGTTTTCCTTATATGGCCTTAATGCGAAATGTGGTGAGGTATATTTATGGTAGTATGTTAGGAGAGTGGAATATGACTAAGTTATAGGAATGCGAAGTCACTCAAAAACACACAGAATCTGCCCATCTAATCTGGCTACCAGCTGTGTGACTTTAAGACTGATGTAAGACATCGCCTATGGTAAGTACCTATAGTGGATGCAAGGTTTTTCCCAATTCTATAGAGTAAGTCTTCCCAGTTAATCTGGCTGCTAGCACCCATGAATAATCAGACTAATGTGAGATATCACAATTTGGCTTACGGGTTACAATGTGTAGGACCTACTTCTGCGTCGGGGTATTAAATGGATGTTGTAGGGTCGGCCTCCTTCCCTGGGAAATACTAAATGGGTGATATTATTATTTAGGTGCATTAGTAAGGAATCTTGGAAGGGGTCCAATTTGGGGTTGAGGTATTAAGTGGCTATTGTAGGGTCCACCTCTTCTCATAAAGAAGTACTAAGTAGCCTGATGAGATTTCGTACAATGTCAATTAGAGAGTACCAAAGAGGGGTCTATTTTGGGTTAGCTACTGAATGGCTGGGATCTGCCTAGATTAGGTATTAAATGGTCAGAGTCTGCCTAATTCCCTTTAAAGAGGTATTAAGTGGTTCGGAACTTTCTCTCAAATTGATAGGAAATGACTGACAGTATTTATGTGGGACTAGAAAGGGCTTTTGACCTACAGTTGAAGGTATGTTATGGAGTTGGGCTAGAAGAGCCTTTGGGCTTATAGTTGGAGGTATATTTTGTAGGATATAATATAGAATGTGCAAGGCATATTAATCATCTAAATGATACAGCCCAAATACTATTATGGTAAAACTTGAGATTTCCACTCATGAGACATCATTATTCTGACCCCTAACATCCAGGTTAAGAGAAACAATATGGATATATAAGATGAAGGCGGAGGCGAAGAATTATGGTAGTTTATCTATCTATTTATATTTTTAATATATTTTGATGTACCCAATTTGAGACATGTTATTGTTTTTTTGGGATATTGTATTTGGGATGATATGTTGTGCTTCTAAAATTTGGATTTTTATGAATTGGGCATCTATTTATGATAAATATTTTATCCATTTTGTTGTAAGATTCTGATAGCATAGATAGAAAGCTCTGTATGTTGTTTATTATATCAATTTTACCAACTAACAGCCAGCTATGAAATTGGCCTAAGGTTCAATGCGCTTTTATTGGGTCAAAAATTAGGCCCGTTTCAAGGTGAGTTGTTATAGAACCATCCTCCTTTATGGAAAATACTATGGGTGTTCATCACTCGAAAATACTTCAAATCTTTTCCTAATAGGTCATTCACTTGTAGTGCTCTCTATGCTAAGTGCAATCCTTCTCAAAGGCATGACCACTGGTCAGGCATCTTTCTCCAAATCAATATGAAACTCTATCTCTCTATGTGGTGGATGTCCGATCACCTCCTCAAATATTTCAAGGTACTCCCTAGCAATAGGCACCGATGTCAACTCATCATGCATGATATCAAGCGAATATAGAAAACCAACCATCACCTAGCCATTTGATAGGCAGCAAAGTATTACCATCTGCCCATCATATACTCTTATCATCACCAACAACCTCTCACAGTCCACCACTACTCCATATCTCCAAAGCCAATCCATACCCAAAATAATACCAAACCCCACAAAATCAAAAATAAAAAAATCATAAGCAAAGGAATATCCACAACTTGATAAGACCAAACCACGATAAACCATACATGGGCTAGTGAAGCCTCAACAAAGTACGTCGCAATCAATGGTCTATCAACAATTTCGGGTTTCAATCCTAACTTATCTACCATGTCACTAGATGTGAAAGAATGTGAAGCCTCGATATCAAACAAAACGCATATAGGAGCATCATAAAGAGAAATATTACCTTGAATAACGATGCCCTTTCCTTTATCTTTCGTCAACGGAGCATTTGATGAAGTCGGAATGACAGTTAGAGAATAGGCTTTCACAATATTTTTCCACTTTAGTGGCTTTGGACAGTCCTTCCAAATATGCGCAAGCTTATTGCAGTTATAACACTTCTTCCCTTCAACTTTACAATCTATACTAAAGCGACCCCTCTATCTACGGTTATAGCAAGTTGGTCCATATTTGTTCTTTTTTTGCCATCTTTCTTATGAAACTGTTTCCTCTTGTTGTTATTATTCTATTTCTTCTTGCCTTTCCTGCCTGATTGCAACTTTGGGACTTCTTTAGGAATAACAGTCTTCGGTTTCGGATAAAGACTCTTATGCCTCAAAGCTTTCTATACTCTAATCTCAAAGGTCCCATTAATATGACCCATCAGTCTCTCTCCTAAGTATTCATCAAAGCCGGTGATAAATTTCTAATGTTTCTTTAATGGATTATCGATGAAGGACATCCCATATTTCAAAAAGCACCGAATTCAACAACATACTCGGAGACAGACATGCCTCCTTGCTTCACAACGGCAAACTTATATAACAAGGTCAACTTTTGAGTAGCCGGTATAAATTTATCCTTGAATCTGGTTTTGAACTGTCCCTAAATGAATCGATCATTAGGAGTCCTAGCTCTAATAGCATTCCACCAATTCATTGACCTTGCTTGGAGTTGCCTAGACGTTACTCTCTTTCTCATAGCATCCTCTAGTTCTAAATCATCAAAAATTCTTTCGTAGGTGTCTAGCCACTCCTGCATTTCCATAGTTGACTCCATTCAAGAAATGGTTTACCATTGAGACTAGTGAAATCTTTATTCATTTCAGCGAAGTTGACCCTAGGTGCTTAGGTTAGAGCACCGTCATCAATAGTAGCATTAGGAGTGGCTACTTAAGCATTTTGCAGCATGTTCCTAATCCTTCCTTAACTCCAAAAATGGAGTTCTTAGCAGCGTTTCTCATGTGATGACTAATCCTTCAATCTGTAATAAGGATGATCAGACTCTCTATAAAGAATTCTACGCATGTATTACTCGTATGTACAGTGTGACTTTATACTATGTATATATACTACCATAAAGTTTTGAAAACCAAAATATATAACAAGTGTGCTCCCACTCATGTATGTGTTTATACAAACACACACTTTCTCTTTCGATCTAGGCTAAGGTGATAATTCTTACCCTATCTCTACTGGATCGTGATATCAACTCAGGTTAACTATGTAACCTAATCTTTGATACAAAATGCGACGACACACCTCTAGCACATAATGTAGCTATATTGCGCACTGTAATGGTGCCCGATCAATGTAGGATGATTGTCAGGGTTATTAACTAAATAAACTTCATAGAACTTGTCATATATCTTATAGCATATCGAATAACATATAATAGACATCGCAGGTATAAAACAGGCAAGCAGTAATAACTAAATAAACCATAGAAATCAGAGTGCATAAATCTATATAGTTATATAACATAAGTAATAAAGTTTACACAACTGATAATAAACTTAATAGATAAACTATTTCTAAATAATGTAAGTAGACATTGTTTAGGCTCCATAGCGTCGCATGGTAGAATAAGCAATAATGAGCCCAAATATTAGTACAAGAAGGCATCGTCTGCTGCTCCTCCATCAGTATAGCTCTTCGTATCGCTTACGCTTGATATCTAGGCTACTCATTTAAGAGTAACCGATATAATAAGGAGCAAAACGTAAAATATTGAGCCGAATAGTGGTCTGGTGTAAGTGGTAGACAACTCAATTACTATAAAGGACATAGGGTATGTAGAATAATGTTAAGCATACCCCTATATTTGAAGAATTAGCAGATAACATAGGATATATGCTACTTTACATTATAATCATCATGGGTGTACCATAGATCAAGGTAAAAATGGGTGTCCAGATATCTACATCAATGATACTTAGATCATGTGACATCCATAGTCGAACAAAGGAAACATAACATCCATCATCCATTATCCATCCTCACATCATTCACTCAACATGTAAATATTATATTACTCATACGACTGCATCTTAGGTTAGAGACTATTTAATTTCTTAGTTTCATGGTACTTGAACACGCCGCTCATAGACCAGGAACTAAACTACGCATCCTAACAGCCTAGGGTAAGACAGATCAAAATGTCAAGAGATCCTGGGCATGTCCTAGCCTAGGTGAACATCCTCACATACCACTACTTTACAAGTACACATCAAACCCTTCGAGTACCAACAATCTCTTTGCACACGCCATCCATAATAAAGCACATCCTAGGTCCCATCCTTTGGATCCACGCATAACTCCCATCATTGAGTTGCTAAACTCTGGACAGCTCTCGATAATTCTCATTAGTCGTGGAACATCATCATTTGTCCCAAAATCATCCTTTAGTACCTTAGGTCCAGCTCGAAGCTTGTTGCTCTGAATCTCAAAATACAACTATCCCATCATTAAAGTCGTTACTCCCCATGATCTACTTTGATTGCCTCCATACCATAACTCCATATCTCCTCAATCATTCACCATGCGATCCACATTAAACATGTGTACGTGTGCCACGACCCTCCATGATGGGTCGCACAACATTGGACCAAGGTGGATCAAAATTGTCTTATAAAAATTCTAAGTGCAGAATCGGCCCCTAGTTGACATTCCCTAAATTTATGGAGTTGTACGACCTTAAATAAATTTTAAAAATAATATTTTATGATTGCTCGATATGTAAAATATGGGTTATTGCAGTCATCATCTCCTTGAAGACCATATCGAGCTATTTGAAGATTATGCCACCACTACCATTAATTCTAATTCATCACCCCTTTTCTCGATTCATTTAAAAAGTCAGCTTCACCATCTGCTCAACGTCCACGTTGCCACCACATAAATGTTTACATCAACACCCTCTTAAAACCAGTACCGACATAATCCTCAGATCCACACCATCAACTTTCTGAAATTTATATGTTATTAATTAAGGAACATCACAAACACTAAATGAGGATTTCATCATTATGTCCAAGGGGACCCACATCGACTATGAATAAATACATAAGCCACAAGACCATAAGCTACCGAAGCGCAATCTTTAGAATGAATCCAAAAATTAACTCCCAAGGCCTCAAGGTTTAAATTTCCCGCCTAAATTCAAATTAAAAATTGCCACATTTAGCCAAATCTTTCCTCCTAAAGAATTCACCCATGCCTTCATCCACGTTAACAATCCATGCACAAATCAACAAGTAACTTGACTAATTACACATGAAAGGATCGAGTGGCAGAGGAGTAATGCTGAATTAGGGAATCGTTGATTCGGATGATGTCATAATACTATAAATAGAAGGACTTTTGAACGCTATCTCTGAATTCTATACTACAACTACCATTAAAGGTGTACCAACATGAATAATATAAGAAAAGCTTTGCCTATAGATCTAGGATTCCTTATGATCTAAACCACGTAAATTTCTGTGTCATTTACTTTATCTACGCCTTTAAATTCGTTGCTATTTAGTATTAAATTCTATTCATATTTTACTAAAAATTAAATACAAGTTGAGCTTAACATTTAAAACAAATTGTTGAAGTACAACTATATAATTATATCAGCATACAACAACATAATTACTACCCTAAGGAAAATTTAACACTGCCTAAATTTATAAATTCTCGATTACGATAAGCATAAAGAACTGCAATTACTTAAAAATTAACTTGGTGTTTTGAGATAAAAAAATCTCATTAACATTTTAGCGCTTGAAGGAGGACCCAACCTCCAGCAAATCTGAACTAAAATACCCATTCCTTATAACACCTTAGAATTCAAATTATGCAACCCGTGAAATCTCCTCCTCCTCCTCCTTAAGAACCTAAATATCTAGTTGTGAAGCTAGGTAACAAACCCTTCACTTCCTAATCTAATGCCCTATATCCACCACATAAAATAGGCACTAATCTTATACTTGATATTCTTATTGCCTTTGTTGCTTAGATCAATAAAAGGATAGCTGGACTCAAAAAGTTAGTGTCTTAGAACCCTAAGGTCATCTAACTCCCACAACTCCATGGCATGCCACCAATATTCAGTTACTATGCAACAAGCATAAGAAAGGGACGAGCACGACAATTTCATTAACAAGAACAGTGATGTTGGAACATTAAGCTTGGGGCCAAGGGAAAAGAACAAGGTCTAATAAACTCAACATTAAATAAAAACAAGGCAATATAAACCCATTCTTGGTAAAATGCAATAATCAAACCGCCTAAGAAGCAGATTAAGCTGTCTCGGTGTGTAGAGATGGCTTGTCGTGCATGAGGGCAATGGACGAAGAGATATAAGAGCTTAAAGTCCGTATAGAATAGTTGGAAAATTATGTGACCAAACCAACAAGGAAGAAGGGATGAAAGAGTGCTCTTCCCTGTTTAGCAAAGCAAACGTAGAATCTGCTTCCCAGATAGCATCAAGGCCCCCAACGTCGAACAGTAAGTGGGTCATCCATCGTGAATGATCACTTATCCACCTTCGAATATTAAATGGACATATTATGGGTTGGAAGATTATCTCACTATAAATTGTTCCCTATGTACCTTATAGGAGCAGCCTCCAGATGGTTCCCGTGGTATTCACCAGAAGAAATCCATTCTTGGATGTAGTTGTCAGTGGATTTCCATAGACAATTCCAAGCAGTGAGAGAAACTTCACCAGACCAAAAATACCATATCCCATGTTAAGCAAAAAGATGATGAAAGCTTACGCAGCTACATCAAATGCTTTAAGGAATAAGCAATGAGGATGCATTGTTGATTGCAGCACACTCGAAATAAAGAGAGATATAGAAATATATGATAAAAATTATAGGAAACCCTATAAGAGTGTAAAGGCTTTTTAGGAAAGGATGAGTAAATATATGCACACTGAAGAAGCAAGAGCATTTGGAGGAGTTACAATGGGAAGAACTTCTCTAGTACACAATTAAAGGAAGCGGGAGACAGAAGCTTACAACCACCCACCTATGAAAAGGCTAAGAGAACTCAACTTCACCACAAATATTTCGCTCACCCATACTCCATGGCAAATATACAAACTAACCAAGACAGAATTGTCATATAACATCCTAGATAAAGGAAAGCAGGCAGAGCCAAACAAAGGCGGCGCATACTGTAGGTTCCACAGAGTGAATAAGCATCATATCGATAACTGCTGCCATTTGAATAAGGAGATTGAGAGGTTGATACAAAAAGGATTCTTGGGCACTTATCAAAAAGATAATTCAGTCATGCCTGCACATAACTAGAAACCTGGCCCACATAAGGATCTGGTGGGAAACCCCAATACTCTTACAGCTTCAATTCATGGGGGAAGCCCTCCTGCTGGTCAAAGTAAGAAGGCGTAGGAAAGATACATTCAAGAAGCCTACTATAATCATAGGAATTTATTTCATATTAAGCAAAAGCCTATGCAAGATATCATATTCACTTCTATTGACTCAACTAGGGTTACATTTCCATATTAAGACCCTCTAATGGTAACTCTGCAGATCTCAAAATGCATAATGAAGAAAGTTTTTATGGATTCAAGAAGTTCCATGAATGTTATCTTCAAAGAAACATACGACAAAATGGGGCTACTACATGAGATTTTGAAGCCAAGTCTAGAATCAATATACAGCTTCAACATTACACCAACTGTCCTAGTAGGAATGGTTCGACTTCTTCTCGTTGTTGGAACTTTGCCATTGCATAAATCTTTTATGTAAGCTTCCTCATTATAGACCAACAGTCTCCATACAATGCTTTTCAGGAGAGATCTGCATTGATAGAAATGGGAGTGGTTATCTCTCCAAGTGAATCTCTTATGAAGTTTCATACTTCCATAGGAGTTGCGAGTGTAAGAGGAGAGCAATCATAGGGAACTATACCATGTAACTTTGAATCCTAGCAATAAACTTGGTTGAAATTATATTGTTGTGTCCTCTGATTTATGTAAAAATGAAAATAACAAGCCATTTAAAAGAACAACATCATAACTAAGTTCCAAGGAAAATAATAAAACAGGTCATACTACAACCAAAGCTACGAGAAAAGCAAAGAGGGATTATTTGCATACGGTCGAAACAGATGAGTATGATTTTGCATTTGTGCGATGTCTATTAGATACTTCATCACTCCAAGGAAGTAGAAGATGAGGTGGACTCTCATTTGGGAATGAAAAGCAAAGATATAGAGCCAGTAGATAACTTTGAAGACATAAAAATAGATCCATCGAAGCCAACCAAAATCATTAAGATTGGAAAAAAACCTAAGCAACGAATTGAGCATTGAGTTAATCAATTTCCTACGCATGGACTCATTCAAAATGAAAGGAATTGACCCCTCAACAATCAACCACATCCTAAATATAGATCCCGATGCACACTTAGTCGGACAAATACGGTGTAACCTTGATCGAGAAAGGTACAATACCATTCATGAAGAAATCAAGAAGACGAAGGATAACATATTCATCGGAGAAGTATATTACCCAAAGTGGATAGTGAATTTGGTATTCGTGAAAAAATCTAATGGAAAATAGAGGACCTACACAGACATTACAAACCTCAACAAAGTTGTTCTAAAGACATCTTTCCATTATCACAAATAGTTCAGTTAGTTGATGCTACTAGTGGGCGCAAGCTGACGATGTATATGGATGCATATTACGGATACAATCAAATAGTCGTGTTTAAACTAAATCAAGAACACACAAAGCTTCGTTACTAACAAAGGGTTGTATTGCTACACGGTAATGCAATTCGGATTGAACAATGCATGGACAACATATCATAGGGGTAACGCCCCTATCTAGAGGCCTGAAACTAAGCGCTACAGATGCTGCAGTCATCTATAGTATTAGCTTCTGGCGAATAAATACTGCCATGTTAATGGTATCAATAATACCAGAAGCACTTGAATATGAAAATAAACACAGATTTCAAAACAAATTTTACCTCATTACATTTCAAAACCAATTGTTTCACATTCCCAACACATAATCCCAAATTTGTTCCCAGGCACAGATAAAATAAACTTATTACAAATACACCAAGAGAGGTATATGAAGATACCCCCTTGGATGATCAGAGTCACAATCATAATAGACTTAATAAAAAACACAGCGAAAATACATCAAAATACAAAACAAGAACCGCAACTCCTAAATAGCTATCTGTTTGCCTCCTGAAAGCCTCCGGTAGCCTTATTCATCATCCTACTAAAACCTAAAAAGACCTTAACCCATCAGTCTACTCAAATTAATTTTTAGCACCCGAGAGTTCGAGGAGAAAACATACACTTCAAGTCAGACATAAAGCCTGGTATGAATAATACTATACATCCCGGAATATATATGTTAAGTGAGACCACGCCGCTTACCGGAACAGGTTTCCCCTTACTAACGTCCTTTTAAAACATATCTTTGCAAAAAAATTCCTGCAATCAAAATTGATTAAACACTGTAAAGCATCATTATGTAAACATACAAAAACATCAGGTAATATGAACTATCTATTCAAATACATAAGTTTCGTTTGGATAACTTTTAACCTTTGGCTGAGTCCAGCCTACCAGACAATATAACCAAAATTAGTCTAACACATGTTATCTATTCTTCTTCTCGACTGACCATCCTTAACTACCTGTTAAATATTTCACTTCTGGATTGTTTATCCTTAACTATTTGTTAAATACTTCGCTTCTGGACGGTCTGTCCCTAACTTAATCATTTCCCAGGTCTTCCTGATCCTAATGGTTTTTCGGGCTCACCAATAACCTATCCGTATACAACATATATTCCTTTTAGTGCGTAATCGTATTTTACTCTACCTGTGACCAAGCCCTACACATTGGGATTTTGGACAACAATTAGCTGTGGCTAATAGCTAAGTACAGCGATACGACCCCATACTAGTCCCATGTGGTATTCTAATATCTGAGTCATTTTCACTTAAGGATCCCCTACCATAATTTTCCTTGAAAACATTTTCAAAATGATTTAAAAATTTTAAATCAAACTTAAACAAGGAAAAGTATACGATCTTTATGCTTTATTGAAAATCATATCACCATGCTATATACATACATACATACATACATACATACATACATATATATATATATATATCTTCTTTGCTCAAATCTTAGTTGATGAAAACATTTGAACTCTTGAAAGAACCTCTTTATAAACTTTTGAAATCATCTCTTTCAAAACCAACGTCAAACCTTTTGAAACTATTGAAAAGCAAACCTTTCGAAAGCAATAAAACTTTGGACATCCTTCTTTAAAATCACTTTAAAACATTGCCTTAGAAAAACCCTGGAAAACCTTCCATCTCAAACCTTCGAATCCATTGAAATAAACCTTTCGAAACCATTGAGTTAAACCTTTCCAAACCATTGAATTAAACCTTTCGAAACCTTTTAATAAACAAAACTTTCGAAACCATTCAATAAACAAACCTTTCGAAGACTCACTGGGTTCAATTTAAAACAAGTGGAGCTCCTTTTAAAACCTTTTGACTTTATTGGAAACAAGCTTTCGAATCCATCGAAAGGTCTGCTTCGAAAGCTTTGGTCATACTTCAATTAGAAAACAAGGGTAAATCACCTAAGTCGATAACTCTCTTTCGAAAGCATGAAGAAGCAGCTAATTTAAAACAAGTAAACCTTTCGACTTTGTCGGAAGGTTCAAATCAAAAAAAAAGCGACAGTAACCTTTCGACTGTGACGAAAGGTTTCAAAACAAAATAGTGATAAAATAGAAGTAATATTTTAAAAATTTGACCCGGTCGAAAGCAACCAAGTCGAAAGCTCTTATTCGAAAGAAAAGCAGGCTATCTTTGGTTTACAAAACAAACACACTTCAACCTCTTTGGAAACCAACCTTTCGACTTAGAACCCTTTGACTCTATCCAATTCATTACGTACCAAGTAACTTGATACCATATGCATTGGTTTAACCTTGTCGAAAGCTATGAACCACCCGACCTTGTTGGAAGGTCTAGGTCGGAACGTTTAATGTCGTAAAAGGCTGAAACATGCTAAAAGTATGATTTTTTTGTTTTTAACTTAAAAAAGATAACTTTTCAACTAACCCGCCTTTGTTTGTCAAATTCTCATTGGTTAACAATTTTTTTCCAGAAAAGTGCTGCCACTATTCTCAGAATTAAATAATCATTTTATTTTATAAAATGCCTACTCCCCTTAATTAAATATAAAAACATTTAAGTCTCATACCTTAAATAATTTTATATATTCATCAAGACAATTAGGAAAAATCTAGGAAAATTCCAGAAAATCTATTTTAGTATGTTTTCCAACGTATAAAAATTCCAAACCCAAATAATAATTATTTTAGCCGTAAATAATTTGTAACCCAATAAATCATTTTCTTTACTAGAAAATTAATATAAAATCCACATTTACCCAGAAAATTATGAAAATTGAAACTCGTCTCTAAAGTATCATTTTTGAACTATATTTAAATTTTCAAGGCATTTGAGTGTCATATAATTGGGTTTCCATGTCAAACATATCATAAAAACTAACATGAACATATAAAATTCATCAACAAGCATATATATAACTTTAATCATCATAACATGGCATATACTTGCAAAAAAATTTCGAATCCAATTAAAAAAACTGAAAACCATATGAAAATGGGATGTAGTAATTATCCACCTTAGCTTTGAGATTAAAAGATGTGAGATTTGATATTGATTATGTTGATTATCTTCCTTTACTTGAATCCTAGCTTTAATCTTCTCTTAAGAACAATAATGGTGGCCGACCTTAGATGTTTTAGTTTGCTAAAATGAAAATGAACATGATTTCTATTTCCTAAGGGTTAGGGTATAAGCCTTCCCTATTCCCATTTTGCCCTAACTCATTCCTAACACCTTTGTTTATATTATTTTATTCAAATTAACACACTAACATAGCACAACTACCTTAGTCTAATCAAATATTAATCAACTAATCTTCACATTATTTTATTTAATTTACCTAATTAGTTATTATAAATAATATTATAAAAATATGGGGTGTTATAGGCTCCCCACCTTAAAGAATTTCATCCTAGAAATTACGATAAGGTACACAATCAAAACAATCGAAGGTAAAACATACCATCAAACAAATTAGGGTAAGCCTCTCTAATTTTTCTCTCAGTTTCCCAAGTACAGTCTCTAACATCGTTACTCCACTGAACCTTTACTAATCTGTCTGTCTTGTTCCTTAACTTCTTCTCATTTCTAGCCGCAATCTGAATCGGCCTTTTGACTATAGTCAAATTCGGCTCTATTACTAAATCTTCTAATAATGTAGGAGCTATAGTAGTCTCGGGTCTCTAACACACTTTCTAAGATGAGAAACATGGAAAATATCATGGACTCCTTCTTAACTTCTCGGTAACTCCACTTTACAAGCGAGTTTCCCGATCTTCTCAACAACATGGAAGGGCCTATGAATCTAGGTGCTAACTTTCTTGACTTTCCAAATTTGATCACATATTTCATCGGTGAAACCTTAGTAGCCACTTTGTCTCCAACAGAGAATTCCAAGTCTTTCCTTCTTCTATCAACATAAGTTTTCTGCCTAGACTGATCTTCCGTCATCCTAACTTGGATCAACTCAATCTTCTCTGCAGCTTCTTACACCAAATCTAGACCAATAACTAGTCTATCCCCAGTCTCCAACCAATATATGGGAGATTTGCATGGTCTTCCATACAAAGCTTCAAATGGTGTCATCCCAATAGTAGTCTGACAACTTTGTTATAAGAGAACTCGACTAAATGGAGATGGCCTTCCCATAATCCCCCGAAATCCAATACACAAGCTCTTAACAAATTTTTCAAGACATTGTTAACTCTTTTCGTTTGCCCATCAATCTGTGAATGGTAAGCGGTACTCATATTGAGCTTGGTTCCTAATGCTTCTTATAGACTCTTCCAGAACTTGCTAGTAAACAATGAATCTCTATCACCGACAATACTACTAGGAATCTTGTGCAGTCTAACCACATTCTTCATAAATAACTTCGTCAAAATAGGTGTCGTCCTAGTTGACTTTACTAGAATGAAATGATCACTCTTTGTTAGTCTATCTACTATAACCCATATGCTTTCATTCCCTTTACTAGTTCTTGACAACCCATCAATGAAATCCATAGAGATGAATCCCACTTCCACAACGGAACTTCTAATGATCGAAGTAATCCACTTGGCTTCTGGTATCCAGCCATTGCTTGTTGGCAATTCAAGCAATGCTTGATACATAAGCCAATGTCCCATTTTATACCTTCCTAGAAGAAACTTCTCTTTATATCCTGATACATCTTAATTCCTCCTGGATGGATACTTAACTTCAAACGATGGCTTTCATCCAAAACTTCATTCCTTATGTCTCCTACATATGGTACACACAAGCTTCCTTTCTTTCTTAACCACATATTTTGGTCAAGACTGAAATCCTTTAAGTCATCGCCCTCTGTTCATTCCCTTAACCTTCTGATTCTTCAGCCAAAACTGGACCCTCCTTCTGTTTAGAAGCTACCTTCTCAATCATTACCGACCAAACTTCTAAACAAGACAATACAACACTTCCTATACTAGAACCTGCCTTGGATCTAAAACAACACTCTACAAGCTAATAATGCTTCTAAATCTTTTTACTCATCAATCATAGCCAATATTGCATTTTGATGTTTCCTGCTAAGTGCATCCGCTACCTTATTTCCTTTCCCGAGTGTGTATTCAATTCCAAAATAATAAGCAGCAATAAACTCCAATCATCTCTGTTGTCTCATGTTTAGCTCTTTCTGAGAGATTAAGTATTTCAATGACTTATGATCTGTATAAAGTTCAAATCGCTCTCCCAAAAGATAATGCCTCCACACCTTCAAAGCATATATAACGACAGCGAACTCTAAATCATGCGTAGGATACCTCACTTCATGTGGTCTGAGCTGTCTAGAAGCATAAGCAATCACTTTACCTCTTTGCATCAACACAGCTCCCAATCCAGTTCCACACGCATCAGTATAAACAACTAAATCTTGAATCCCCTCTGAAACCACTAACACTGGTGCATGGGTCAATAAGTGTTTCAATCTCCGGAATGCTTCCTCACACTTATCAGTTCATACAAACTTCACATCTTTTTGGTAGGCTTAGTCATCGGTGCAGCTATTCACGAAAAAACCTTTATAAACCTTCGATAATATCCAGCTTATCCAAAAAAACTCTTTATCTCGGTCACCATCTCGGGTCTCTTCCAATTATTCACCGCTTCAATCATAGTCGGATCTATAGACAACCCGTTCTCTGAGACATATGACCAAGGAACTTCACTTTCTTCTTCTAAAAATGACACTTCGATAACTTAGCCTTCAACTGATGTTCCCTCAATGTCTTAAGTACAACTCTAAGATGAACTTCATGCTCCTTCTCATCCCTAGAGTATATCAAAATATCATCTATGAAGACCAATACAAATTTATCCAGGTGCTCTCGAAAAATTCGGTTCATCAAATCCACAAATAATGCTGGCGCATTAGTTAGTCAGAACGACATAACTAATCGTTTGTACGATCCATACCTTGTCCAAACGCCGTCAAAGGGATACTGTCCTTTTCCACTCTAAGTTGATGAAATCTAGCTAGGAGAATACTTGAGCTCCACTTAATTGATCAAACAAATTGTCGCTTCTCGGTAATGGATATCGGTTCTTTATCGTCTTCTCATTCAACTTACAATAATCGATACATAGGCTTAACGATCCGTCCGGCTTCTTAGCAAACACCATGGCAGCTCCCCATGGCGAACTTCCCAGTCGAATAAAATTCTTGCTTTCCAAATCCACCAATTGCACCTTCAACTCTCTCATCTCCGTAGTTGTCATCCTGCTTGGTGGCATACTCGCCGGTTCTGCTCTCAGCACCAAGCTAATCCGAAACTCAACGGCTCGTTCGGTGGTAATCCAACTGCCGACTTAAACACAATAACAAACTCTCTAACCACAAAGACTCAATGCAGCTCATCCTCTAACTTCATGATACCCAGTAAATCATTTACTTCGCAAATAGGGTTCTCTATGGTATAAACTATCCAATCACTACAATCCGGGTGACTAAGTGATATTTTCCTATCGTGGCAAAATATCCCAGCATCATATTTACTTAACCAATCCATCCCAAGGATAATATCAAATCCCATAAAATCAAACACATGCAAACAACAATCAAAAGTGTAATGACCCGTAAATTTAGTGGATTAAAATTGGTTAAAATTTATAAGTTTTGTAATTTAATTTAGTAGAAACTTTAGATTATAAACAAATATTGAAATAAACGCTAAACTAAATTATGTAAATGGTGACTTAAGACCTATTTATAGAAATTGTAATAAAATCCAAATGAATTAAGTAGAAAAGGATTTTTACCTGGATATAAAATTTAATATGAGAAATTAATGAAATTATTAAATTGATTTAAAGCAATAAAAGAGTGTAAAAGGTAATTGGAATAAATTAAGCAATCATGTTAATGCAAGTTAATAATTTATGACTTGGATGAAATTCCAATTCAATTTAATCATTTAGATATTATGATTAGATTTTAAATATGAAGAAAAACAAATGTAAGGATTTGGTTAATATATATGTTATTCATTCAGGGTATTGAATAAAAAAAAAATTGGAGTCTAATCGTAATGAATGGTAATAATGTTGGTATTAGCTAATAAATTAAATTTAATGCAATACCCATAAATGAATGGAATGAAATGAAATGAAAGAAATGAATGAATGTAAATGCATTCTAGGTTATTTATCAAATAAAGGAAGATATTAAATTTATTAATGTAATATAACATTGATTAACCGTAAATGGAAATAAATTTAAAGAATTATGTTAATGCAAGTGGATCATTTATAAACTTAAATGAAACATTCCAATTTAATAGAGTTATTCGAATGTTATGACTTATTTTAAAGGTAAAAATTGGATTTAATTGGAATTTGTTATATTTGGTTTAAATAGGAAAGGAGTATACAAAAGTAACTGTGAATAGTGAAGTCGCAACTGTAAATGGAAGAAATTGAAATAAGGGGCAGTAAACATTGAATAAATTAATAGGAATAAATGCCAACATTGAATTGTTATAAATGTAATTAAATATTTGTGTATAAATTTTAAAGTTATAATAATAAGTAGCAATTGGATGACATTATTACAAGAGTGTGAAACGTAAAGATAAGGGTTAAGAGTTGTTGGAATGGGTATATTAAAATAATTATAAAGCGTAAATGTAAGCATTGATAGGGGCATGAGTTTTTGAAGGAAAATATTTGGTAAAAGGGGTTTGGACTAAGGAGATGTTATTGATTGTTTTAAAACCTTAATTAATATGGGAGTGTAGATTTAAGTATAGGAAGCGATATTTTAGTTTAATTAAAGTATTGCAAAATAAGTGAAATTAACGTTAAATATTACGTTTATAAAGATTTAAACTAAAATTCAAGGATATTAAAATAATAGATTTTGAACCCAACATGGAATCCATCTACTTAAAATTTATAGATGAAATAAACATTGATTATTTAATTTAATAGAAATTTTGGGAACTTAATTTATAATTTTGAATATAATGAAATTGAAGATGGGACACTGCAATTGATAAATTTATCTTCTAAAATTGACGTTAAATTTTGTTTAAATAATTGCAAATGATTGAGAAGTATAAAGCGGATAAATTGTCAATTCTACAATTGAAATATAAAATTCGATTTAATTGATTTATTTTTAAATTTATTTAATTAATATAAAAAAATAGCTATTTTGGTCACTGACTCGGATTTCGACGAAACCAGTTTCATCGGATCCGTATCAGTGATTTATTGTAGGCTTTCAAGTTTCGTAGCGATCAGACTTGTCGTTTGATCGTATGAACGCGAAACGCCTTGAAATCGATTTAATTAAAATCAATTTGAAATCAATTTGGAAATATTGATTTTAGAATAACTTCTTCATACGATCAAATTTGGACGTGAAATTTTTTTCATCGAGTTCAGAATATTTTAAAATTCCTATTTTGATATGTGGGTTTGCCCAATTTCGTTTCGGGGTCAGAACGGGCTTTTTGGGCCACGTTAGCGGAAGCACGTATGCCTATCCAACCTGATCCATCTATTCAAATCTCTAACCTACCTATATAAACCCAATTATAAACCCTAGCCTCCATCTATCTTCATTTCTCTGTGCGTTCATTTCCCTCAACTCCTCCTTTCCAATGGCTGCAAACCCTAGATCCAGTTCAATCCAAATCAAAAGTCAAAAATTTCAAACACCTCAGAAAATTCTGGAAATAATATATGTTAATGCTCTAGACGAGCGTAATTTAATGGTGCTATCCATTTTTCGATTTGAGTTTCTGTGTGTCCAGAGCGGAGAAAATTATTTTCGACCGTTCATCATCGCCGCGACGAACTTTGTCAGACCGTCAAACCTTTTCTGGGTTTGATGGAGAGTGACATGCGCTTCGCATCGATGTCATTAGTTTGGGATTTTAACGGTTGGATTTGGCTCTACAGTGCAATTAGGGTTTTATAATACGGCGGCGGCGGCATTTAGGGGATCGTGACGTGGGGGAGTGGAGCGGCCGGTCGTGGCGAGGGTGGGGGAGAAGTCGGCAGCCTGCTGGTGACCACTGGCGACGTTGGTCGATGGTCAAAGGTGGCTAATTTTCGGTCAAAGGCGTGCGTTTTGGGTTCGAACTGGAGAACGCGTGAGGAAGAGGGTCGCGTGATGAAGGTGTTGCGCACGTGGGTCCCAGGCTTTGAGAAGGTGTTCTTTTGTTTAGTTTATTTATTTAAAATTTTATTTCAAGTGTTTAGATGGCTATAACCTTTTCATCCGAACTCCGTTTCACGCGCAATTTTTTTTGTTAGGATCGTAATAAAATTCCAGACGCGTTGACGCTGGTTTGGACAGATTTGGAGACCGTCAAATTTATAAGTTTAAATCGGATTTAAATTCGATTTAAATTCAAAAGATGAGTGTTTTAACCCACTCACAACTTCTAGAATTCCTTATGTTTGTTAATTTGACATAAGATATGAGTAGAAATTTATTTATGTTCGTTTGGCATGTTTTATTCATCATCTCGGTTAAATCGCATTTATTTAATTTAACGGTTAATTTATTTTATTTATTGCATATAAATTCGACAGTTAGAATTTATTTATTTGCATATTAATTGCCAGTTAAATTTACATTTATATTTGCATATAAACTGTTAGTTTAACAGTTGTTAAATTTATTATTGAATATAAACTGTTAGTTAATACATGTTATTTATTACCTGTATAATTTATATGCTCTATATTGATGTTGTTTAAATTGGATGATGAGTGTAATAAAATGGTTGATGATTGATATCTGGATGAATGGATGTTGTATTTTATATCATATAAACTGCAAGTTATCGTGCATTTCATTCATTCGGGATTGCGGTTTGAAATGATATACAACCGCATTTTTATTTTAAATTACGGATTGAAATGATAAACATCCGTATCACTTGACCATAGGGTAGAAAATTTTATACAGGCACTGCGGTAAATATATAAAATTATTTTTGGAAATGTTTTACTATGGTTTTGTAAAGCTATATATATATATATGGTTTATGGGATATTAATTTGGTTATTTATATATATATAGTAAATTTTCGGTTTTTAAGCTTTGTATAAATTTGATTTGAAGTATAAAATAAAGTTTGATTTTCGAGATCAAATATGATTAAGAATTTATTTAAAATTAAATTTCTGGAGTTTTACTGACTAAAAAAAAGTAAGGTTGGAAGACGAATATTAAGTTAAATTGAAACTAAATGAAAAGTTAGAATTTTTAAAGGATATGATTTTTGTAACTTGATTTTTTTGCAAAGTGATTTAAATGAATATATCAAGTTTAATAAATTGAAAGATTTTCCAATTATGTGAAGTTAAAGGTTTTACTTAAATTATATTGAATTCATTAAGCAAACATTTCAAGTCTAAATAATAAGTAATTGAATTTGATATATATGGGATGGGCAAATGAGTTTGTTTTTGAAATGGTGTAATATTTAAAGCTTTGAAACGTAAAAATTTAAAATGGTATTTGGAAGTTTAAATCGACATTTGGAATTTATTTGTGAAATGTAAAGAAGCTATTTTGTTTTATAAAGGAAATTTAATATTTAACCATTTGAGAGATGGAAATTTGTTTCAAAGTTATGATTTTCAAGGTAGTATAATTTGGAAACATTATATTCCAGAGTTTTGATTTCTAAATATTTTACTTTGAAACCACTATGATTTTTGGAAAGAATATATTGGAAAATAAAGATGATACCATATTGTTTGGGTTTTAAAAGGGAATGATATCATATTTATATGGTTTTGAAATGGATATTATATTCTGGTTTTAAAAGTATAAATTATTTTAAATGACCGCGGTGTTATAATAACGTTTAGTTGTTGAAGAGACCGGGATCGGGAGTTGTCATACTCTCTGCCAACTCCGAAAACCACTTTAACAACCGTGTACGCGGTGGAGATTCCAGAATGAAGTAGGTTGGTGGAGGCGTTTCCCGCAAGGTAAATACGTGGATCCTACTCCCGTGAGTTGGCATAAGGTGACTAAAACAGGAGCGATTCTCGGGCCAATGAGGTCATTCCTCCGATCGGACACTCCTCTTCGATATTATACTTTGACTTTGGATTGATTTAGTGATCACTTTTACTTTGATTTTGGGGGAGATTGTTCGAGGTGGGCGATAGCTGCGGCTGCGCGTTTCCATCAGCCCGGATAGCAATTGGTATATCTACCCTGGCATTGTCTAGTTGTGCCGTGTCACCTACCATACTGAGCCTTTACTACGAGTTTCTATTTGTGTCGTACCTATGGAGTGTCTTCTCGTAGTCTCCCGATCAGGAGATATGCGGGCACTGTATAGACTATTGGCACTATTACGTGTTAAGGTGGAAAATGTAAAGCCTTAACGCTATTTTAAAGTAAGTTTATTTTACAATTAGACACTATTATAATAGCGCAATATGCTACATAATAAATAGTTTAACGGATCCTTAGGAGGTGTAAATCCCGAGCATCTCTTGAGTTACTGTACTCATATTTATTTCTGTTAATTTAACTCACATAAGATCTTTTAGTTCTGACTCGAGTGTTTTTGTCTTTTCAAATTCGCTCGGGTCAGTCTGAGCGTTTCAGGATTTGAAGATTTAGCTTTGGAGGACGAAGACGAAGATTCGTTTTATTATTATTTATTCTATTGCACTACACTCATACTGTTCCGCTGCATCGTTATTGGTATGTGTAACTCTGATATTTATTGTATAAAGAAGAATCAATTATGTGTAAACAGTTTTATGAACTGTATATTGATTATTATATTTTATCCTTCCGCCGTGAGATTCTGTTTTATTTTATTTCTTCTCTGTTTTTCTTATTTACCCCATAACAATCCGCCCTTCCGTATGGTTTGAATTGGCACGTGTGTCGATTTAAAGCGTGCGAAAAGGCGGGACGTTACATCTGGTATCAGAGCTTTGGTTTAGCGATAAACCTTAGCTTTGTGGGGTTTGACTCTTTGTCAATATGGTAGTAATACCCTATGGGAGTCGTTGAGTGTATATATATAAGAGAGCGTATTTGTTAGTGTTATAAAAAGGTTTTATATTGTGTTAATCTGTTCCATTTTGTATTTATAAATTCTGGTTGGTGCATGGGACGCTATGACATCAATAGGGATTTCTAAACACTCAATAGGACAGAATGACATAATATTTTTTTTAATATAGGTGAATGAAATAACTTTGCCTATTATATTTTCTATATATAAAAATATTTTATAAAGATTATATTTGGTTGCAATATATTGGTTGTTAGGAATAAAATATATAAATAATAGATAGAAATAAGATTTAAAAATATAAAATAAATGAAATTTGAGAAATTTAGAACTTAAGATCCGGGGTTTTGAAATTTCTTTCGAATAAATTTTGGAATATAATAATATTGTTTATAAGTATTTTCTGATGTTGATATTTCAATATAATTCGGAAAAATTTGTTTTAAAGAAAGTTTCGGAGAGAATAAGTTTTGTACTTTCCTCTCTGTCGCTGGAAAATAATTTTGTTGATGGCGGCCGCATCATCGACCTTCATTTTCGAGTTTCGAAGGGGAAAGACCACTGTAGTAGTTCTACTGCAGATTTATTTTTATATAAATTTTGAATTGTTTTAAATATAATTAGAGGTATATGAGTTATAAGAATATATTTATCTATTATTTTAAAATAAATTGAAATTTAACCCGGTATTTAATTCTAAAATTTCCATTAATTAATTGTTTCAATTATTGTAGAGAATTGAAACATAGGCAATAAATAAATTAAAACCTCTAAAGGAAATAAGAGATTTAATGATAGGTTATAAATGGTATTAAATGAAATTTGAAATTTTAACCTATGATATAAAGAATATTATTATTAAACGTTAATTAATCATAGGCAATGAGGAAACTTGTATAACTTTCAAGTACATTCTTTAAAAACATATATAACTTACCAAATATTAAAAGTTGAAATGTTTAATAGGAAATGTAATCAAATTGTAAAAGTAAAAGTAGGTAGTGATGTATTCAATGAATTTGCTATTACAAATGAGAATTTAATGTTATCAACTTAAGTTACAATTGAAATTTTACTACAAGTAATTATAATTAAGGGTAAGTAATTCAAATAGATGATTTTTAACTTAAGAAAATAAATGGAAATGCTAAGAAATAAATAGGACATGAATACTATTGATAAACAAATGAAAATAAATGAGGACATGCAATAAATGAATAATTATAACGAAATAAAAGGAACTGACATGACCTGAGTTAATAGAATTGAATAATTGTAAGTAATAAGTAAAAATAAATGAAGCAAACATTAATGATTAAATGTAAATTTAAAAGGGATAAATCACTGTATAAATAAAAAGAAATCAAACAACAAAGGTATGAAATGAAATTAATAATAAGTTAAGTTGATTGTTGTTTGGATTTGTTGTTGTTTAGTGATGGTTGTTTGGGCAAGGATACTTTAAAATTGGTTTGAGTGAATGAATAATCTATTTAGTTTTTATCTAAGACTGTTGAATAAATGATGCGCTAGTAGTTTATTCTTCATTCCGTACAATTTGAAAGTTTTGAACCCGAACAACTATTTGTTTGATTGTGTGGTTGTTTTGTATTTGTTGAGTATGCTGTTTGTTGAAATTGATGGTTTTTGTATTAATTATTGTTAGTAGTGAAACCTCTCAAATATTTCACTATATATAAATTGTTAACCCTTTAGATTTTATAAGTGAAATGCAGGTTATGGAAGCAATTGATACTGCTTTTGGTTCCATAAATTTAGCGTAAATTTCCCGACAAATTGGTACGTTTTCGAATTACGGTTTACCGCGATATTTTATATATTTTCCCGTGTAGGGATATATATTATTTTGGGAAATATTTGTGTATATTGTTATATTTTGATATTATATTTTCTCCCGAGCCTCTCCGTACAAAGGAGACTCTGCCAAATTTTTCCGTAAGTTTTGGACTTAGAATTTTTTTTTAAAAATGTTTACCAAACTTTAGTAATTTAAGTGTAAAAAGATATAACGATTATAAAACGGGTATATTTTATTTAAGGAAATAAATTTAGAAATTTATTGGTTATAAGTTAAATATTTTGAATATGATGTAGTGTTATTTAATTCTTCTTTTCCCTTCTTTTCCTTTTCGGGGACGAAAAGTTTTGAGTGGGGGAGAGTGTAACGACCCGTAAATTTAGTGGATTAAAATTGGTTAAAATTTATAAGTTTTGTAATTTAATTTAGTAGAAACTTTAGATTATAAACAAATATTGAAATAAACGCTAAATTAAATTATGTAAATGGTGACTTAAGATCTTTTTATAGAAACTGTAATAAAATCCAAATGAATTAAGTAGAAAAGGATTTTTACCTGGATATAAAATTTAATATGAGAAATTAATGAAATTATTAAATTGATTTAAAGCAATAAAAGAGTGTAAAAGGTAATTGGAATAAATTAAGCAATCATGTTAATGCAAGTTAATAATTTATGACTTGGATGAAATTCCAATTCAGTTTAATCATTTAGATATTATGATTTGATTTTAAATATGAAGAAAAACAAATGTAAGGATTTGGTTAATATATATGTTATTCATTCAGGGTATTGAATAAAAAAAATTTGGAGTCTAATCGTAATGAATGGTAATAATGTTGGTATTAGCTAATAAATTAAATTTAATGCAATACCCATAAATGAATAGAATGAAATGAAATGAATGAATGTAAATGCATTCTAGGTTATTTATCAAATAAAGGAAGATATTAAATTTATTAATGTAATATAACATTGATTAACCGTAAATGGGAATAAATTCAAAGAATTATGTTAATGCAAGTGGATCATTTATAAACTTAAATGAAACATTCCAATTTAATAGAGTTATTCGAATGTTATGACTTATTTTAAAGGTAAAAATTGGATTTAATTGGAATTTGTTATATTTGGTTTAAATAGGAAAGGAGTAGACAAAAGTAACTGTGAATAGTGAAGTCGCAACTGTAAATGGAAGAAATTGAAATAAGGGGCAGTAAACATTGAATAAATTAATAGGAATAAATGCCAACATTGAATTGTTATAAATGTAATTAAATATTTGTGTATAAATTTTAAAGTTATAATAATAAGTAGCAATTGGATGACATTATTACAAGAGTGTGAAACGTAAAGATAAGGGTTAAGAGTTGTTGGAATGGGTATATTAAAATAATTATAAAGCGTAAATGTAAGTAATGATAGGGGCATGAGTTATTTAAGGAAAATAATTGGTAAAAGGGGTTTGGACTAAGGAGATGTTATTGATTGTTTTAAAACCTTAATTAATATGGGAGTATAAATTTAAGTATAGGAAGCGATATTTTAGTTTAATTAAAATATTGCAAAATAAGTGAAATTAACGTTAAATATTACGTTTATAGAGATTTAAACTAAAATTCTAGGATATTAAAATAATAGATTTTGAACCCAACATGGAATCCATCTACTTAAAATTTATAGATGAAATAAACATTGATTATTTAATTTAATATAAATTTTGGAAACTTAATTTATAATTTTGAATATAATGAAATTGAAGATGGGACACTGCAATTGATAAATTTATCTTCTAAAATTGACATTTAAATTTTGTTTAAATAATTGCAAATGATTGAGAAGTATAAAGGGGATAAATTGCCAATTCTACAATTGAAATATAAAATTCGATTTAATTGATTTATTTTTAAATTTATTTAATTAATATAAAAAAATAGCCATTTTGGCCACTGACTCGGATTTCGACGAAACCAGTTTCATCGGATCCGTATCAGTGAATTATTGTAGGGTTTCAAGTTTCATAGCGATCGGACTTGTCGTTTGATCGTACGAACGTGAAACGCCTTGAAATCGATTTAATTAAAATCAATTTGAAATCAATTTGGAAATATTGATTTCAGCATAACTTCTTCATACGATCAAATTTGGACGTGAAACTTTTTCCATCGAGTTCAGAATATTTTAAAATACCTATTTTGATATATGGGTTTGCCCAATTTCGTTCCGGGGTCAGAACGGGCTTTTTGGGCCACGTTAGCGGAAGCACGTATGCCTATCCAACCTGATCCATCTATTCAAATTTCTAACCTACCTATATAAACCCAATTATAAACCCTAGCCTCCATCTATCTACATTTCTTTGTGCGTTCATTTCCTCAACTCCTCCTTTCCAATTGCTGCAAACCCTAGATCCAGTTCAATCCAAATCAAAAGTCAAAAATTTCAAACACCTCAGAAAATTCTGGAAATAATATATGTTAATGCTTTAGTCGAGCATAATTTAATGGTGCTATCCATTTTTCGATTTGAGTTTCTATGTGTCCAGAGCGGAGCAAATTATTTTCGACCGTTCATCATCGCCGCGACGAACTTCGTCAGATCGTCAAACCTTTTCTGGGTTTGATGGCGAGTGACATGCGCTTCGCATCGGTGTCATTAGTTTGGGATTTTAACGGTTTGATTTGGCTCTACAGTGCAATTAGGGTTTTATAATACGCCGGCGGCGACGTCATTTAGGGGATCGCGACGTGGGGGAGTGGAGTGGCCGGTCGTGGAGAGGGTGGGGGAGAAGTCGGCAGCCTCCTGGTGGCCACTGGCGGCGTTAGTCGATGGTCAAAGGTGGCTAATTTTCGGTCAAAAGCGTGCGTTTTGGGTTCGAACTGGAGAACGCGTGAGGAAGAGGGTCGCGTGATGAAGGTGTTTCGCACGTGGGTCCCAGGCTTTGAGAAGGTGTTCTTTTGTTTAGTTTATTTATTTAAAATTTTATTTCAAGTGTTTAGATGGATATAACCTTTTCATCCGAACTCCGTTTCACGCGCAATTTTTTTGTTAGGATCGTAATAAAATTCCAGACGCGTTGACGCTGGTTTGGACAGATTTGGAGACCGTCAAATTTTTGAGTTTAAATCAGATTTAAATTCGATTTAAATTCAAAAGGTGAGTGTTTTAACCCACTCACAACTTCTAGAATTCCTTATGTTTGTTAATTTGACTTAAGATATGAGTAGAAATTTATTTATGTTCGTTTGGCATGTTTTATTCATCATCTCGGTTAAATCGCATTTATTTAATTTAACGGTTAATTTATTTATTGCATATAAATTCGACAGTTAGAATTTATTTATTTGCATATTAATTGCCAGTTAAATTTACATTTATATTTGCATATAAACTGTTAGTTTAACAGTTGTTAAATTTATTATTGAATATAAACTGTTAGTTAATACATGTTATTTATTACCTGTATAATTTATATGCTCTATATTGATGTTGTTTAAATTGGATGATGAGTGTAATAAAATGGTTGATGATTGATATCTGGATGAATGGATGTTGTATTTTATATCATATAAACTGCAAGTTATCGTGCATTTCATTCATTCGGGATTGCGGTTTGAAATGATATACAACCGCATTTTTATTTTAAATTACGGATTGAAATGATAAACATCCGTATCACTTGACCATAGGGTAGAAAATTTTATACAGGCACCGCGGTTAATATATAAAATTATTTTTGGAAATGTTTTACTATGGTTTTGTAAAGCTATATATATATATGGTTTATGGGATATTGATTTGGTTATATATGTATATATAGTAAATTTTCGGTTTTTAAGCTTTGTATAAATTTGATTTGAAGTATAAAATAAAGTTTGATTTTCGAGATCAAATACGATTAAGAATTTATTTAAAATTAAATTTCTGGAGTTTTAATGACTAAAAAAAAGAAAAGAAAAAAAGAGTAAGGTTGGAAGATGAATATTAAGTTAAATTGAAACTAAATGAAAAGTTAGAATTTTTAAAGGATATGATTTTTTGTAACTTGATTTTTTTGTAAAGTGATTTAAATGAATACCAGGTTGGTTTAAATGAATATATCAAGTTTAATAAATTGAAAAATCTTCCAATTATGTGAAGTTAAAGGTTTTACTTAAATTATATTGAATTCATTAAGTAAAAATTTCAAGTCTAAATAATAAGTAATTGAATTTGATATATATGGGATGGGCAAATGAGTTTGTTTTTGAAATGGTGTAATATTTAAAGCTTTGAAACGTAAAAATTTAAAATGGTATTTGGAAGTTTAAATCGATATTTGGAATTTATTTGTGAAATTTAAAGAAGTTATTTTGTTTTATAAAGGAAATTTAATATTTAACCATTTGAGAGATGGAAATTTGTTTCAAAGTTATGATTTTCAAGGTAGTATAATTTGGAAATATTATATTCCAGAGTTTTGATTTTTAAATATTTTACTTTGAAACCACTATGATTTTTGGAAAGAATATATTGGAAAATAAAGATGATATCATATTGTTTGGGTTTTAAAAGGGAATGATATCATATTTATATGGTTTTGAAATGGATATTATATTCTGGTTTTAAAAGTATAAATTATTTTAAATGACCGCGGTGTTATAATAACGTTTGGTTGTTGAAGAGACCGGGATCGGGAGTTGTCATACTCTCTGCCAACTCCGAAAACCACTTTAACAACCGTGTACGCGGTGGAGATTCCAGAATGAAGTAGGTTGGTGGAGGCGTTTCCTGCAAGGTAAATACGTGGACTCGACTCCCGTGAGTTGGCATAAGGTGGCTAAAACATGAGCGATTCTCGGGCCAATGAGGCCATTCCTCTGATCGGACACTCCTCTTCGATATTATACTTTGACTTTGGATTGATTCAGTGGCCACTTTTACTTTGATTTTTGGAGGAGATTGTTCGAGGTGGGCGGTAGCTGCGGCTACGCGTTTCCATCAGCCTGGATAGTAATTGGTATATCTACCCTGGCATTGCCTAGTTGTGCCGTGTCACCTACCATACCGAGCCTTTACTACGAGTTTCTATTTGTGTCGTACCTATGGAGTGTCTTCTCGTAGTCTCCCGATCAGGAGATATGCAGGCACTGTATAGACTATTGGCACTATTACGTGTTAAGGTGGAAAATGTAAAGCCGTAACGCTATTTTAAAATAAGTTTATTTTACAATTAGACACTATTATAATAGCGCAATATACTACATAATAAATAGTTTAACGGATCCTTAGGGGATGTAAATCCCGAGCATCTCTTGAGTTACTGTACTTATATTTATTTCTGTTAATTTAACTCACATAAGATCTTTTAGTTCTGACTCGAGTGTTTTTGTCTTTTCAAATTCGCTCGGGTCAGTCCGAGCGTTTCAGGATTTGAAGATTTAGCTTTGGAGGACGAAGACGAAGATTCGTTTTATTATTATGTATTCTATTGCACTACACTCATATTGT
This sequence comes from Allium cepa, assembly GCA_030765085.1. Lineage (NCBI taxonomy): Eukaryota > Viridiplantae > Streptophyta > Magnoliopsida > Asparagales > Amaryllidaceae > Allium > Allium cepa. The sequence continues at coordinate 589,061,029 of CM060934.1, read as the reverse complement.
TCCGCTGCATTGTTATTGGTATGTGTAACTCCGATATTTATTGTATAAAGAAGAATCAATTATGTGTAAACAGTTTTATGAACTGTATATTGATTATTATATTTTATCTTTCCGCTGTGAGATTTTGTTTTATTTTATTTCTTCTCTGTTTTTCTTATTTACCTCATAACAATCCGCCCTTCCGTATGGTTTGAATTGGCACGTGTGTCGATTTAAAGCATGCAAAAAGGCGGGACGTTACAAAAAGTATGACCTAGCAAATCAAACTCTAAATGGTCACACCTCATACCAAGTGTTGCATACCCACTTATCGGATTCGCAACCCTTAAGGAAGTAACTAAGTATGAGGGCTCTATGTTAAGATTATCTACTAAACATTGAGAAATAAAAGAATGTGATGCAATAGAACACTCGTAGACATACCGTGAATTTGTAGCAAGCCTCCTAGAACAATCTTCCCTTTCTCCTGCACAACTGGCCTTGAAGTTACGGGCTCCAATGCATAAACTTGCCCCCTACCTTCTTTAGCAGGTTCCTTGCATTGGTTCTTATAATGGCCGTTTGATCACAATTAAAGCATCAGATGTTCTTCTTTCCAACTACTTCTTTCCCTTTGTCTTTTCCTTTTCCAGTACGACACTCATTAGCATAGTGTCCTTTCTTGTTACATTTATAAGAAACAACCTCAGCTTTTCCCTTCTTTTGTGCTACTCCCTTCTGAGCATTCTTCTTATGGAAAAACTTTCTTTTCTGGCCTTGTCCCACCTGGACCTCCTTCGTTTTCTCCCTCAAACAAGCTAACGCCTCTTCCTGTCTTAGCTTCATTTCCACCACTACTACATCACTTGGATCTCTTAAGTGCACCAAGGTAGCACTTATCAATTCCGGCCTCAAGCCTCTTATAAACCTTTCATTCATCACGATCACCATATCAACCAAAGCATTCCAATATCGGGCCAACTTTTCAAATTTTCTTGCATATTCTAGAACGGACATCTCTTCTTGCTCCAGTTCAGCAAACTTCCTAACCAATGCCGGCTGCGCCATCACCGACATGAACCTTTCTTGAAACCTTCTTCTAAACTCTGCCCAAGTCATGGTTTCCTCATCAACACCCGCTGCAACAGTATTCCATCAAAATAGAGCGTCTCCCTGAAGCTGTCTTGAAGCTAAACTCCTCTTATGCTTATCATTTAATCCTAAGTTAGCAAAAATCCTCTCACAATGTAGCAGCCAGTTTTCCACCTCGATCGCATCTTCGGTTCTAATGAACAACTTCCCTCCAAGCCTAATATAGTCTATGCTTAGGTTAGCATACTGATTGACCATTAGAGCTTCCTGAACTCCACCTCTAGCAACATTCCCTCTGAAAACTCCAGCTGTAATTCCAGCTTGCATCATGTTTACGAAAAAACGGATACATGGCTTCCATATCCACTTGGGGAATCCCAACACCAACATTTTCAGCTTGAGCCTGTCCCAGACCTCTTCTAGCATTTGGTCGGGCATTTCCATTAGTGGTGGTGCTATCTCTTCCAAGATTAACTCTGCCTCTTCTTCTTTCTATATTTGTATACAAACCTCGTGAGATACAGATGAAGAGCTTAACTAAGATAGGAGTCTAGATATGTAGTGTATACTATATATATATATATATATATATATATATATATCAATGATAAGTATGTTACTGTAGCATTATCCCAAATTGATCTCAACTCTAATTACTAAGGATTACGTTTACAAAAATAATTTTTTAGTTAACGTATTTCATAAATCATGCTCTGATACCAAGCTGTAACATCCCCTATCCGGAGGTCCAAAAGTAAGCGCTACAGATGTTGTAGTCATCTATAGTATTAGCTTTCAATGACTAAATACAGCTATGTTAATGGTATCAGAAATATCAGAAGCACTTTAATATGAAAAAAAACACAGATTTCAAAGCCAATTTTACTTCATTACATTTCAAAACCAAATGTTTCACATTCCCAACACATAATCCCAAATTCGTTCCTAGGAACAGATAAAATATACTTATTAAAAATACACCAAGAGCGGTATATGAAGATACTCCCTTGGATGATTAGAGTCACAGAGTCATAATAGACTTAATACAAAAAACAGCGGAAATTCATCAAAATATAAAACAAGAACTGCAACTCCTATATAGCTATCCGTTTGCCTCCTACAAGCCTCAGGTAGCCTTATTCATCATCCTACCGAAACTTGAAAAGACCTTAAACCCTCAGCCTACTCAAATTAATTTCGAGCACCCGAGAGTTTAAGAGGAAAACATAAACTTCGAGTCAGATATAAATCCTGTATGAATAATATTATACATCCCAGAACATATATGTTAAGTGAGACCATGCCGCTTAGCGGAACGGGTTTCCCCTCACTAACATCCTTTTAAAACATATCTTTGCAAAACCATTTCCTGCAATCAAAACTAATTAAACATTGTAAAGCATCATTATGTAAACATACATAAACATCGGGTAATAATGAAATATCTATTCAAACACATAAGTTTTGTTAGGATAACTTTTGATTTTTGGCTGACTCGGGCCTACCAGATAATATGACTAAAGTTAGTCTAAAACCTATTAGTTTTCTTCTTTTGGAAGGTCTATCTTTAACTATCTGTTAAATACTTTATTTCTAGACGGTCTGCCCTTAACTATCTGTTAAATACTTCGCTTCTGGACCGTCTATCCCTAACTTAATCATCTCCCAGGTCTTTATGATCCTAATGGTCTTTCGGGCTCACCAATAATCTATCTGTATACAACATATATTCCTTTTAGTGCATAAACGTAATTTTAGTCTACCTGTGACTAATCCCTACACACTGGAATTTTGGACAACAATTAGTTGGGGCTAATAGCTAATGTATAAGGCGCGACCCCATACCAGTCCCATTTGGTATTCTAATATCTGAGTCATTTTCACTTAAAGATCCCTTCCCATAATTTTCCTTGAAAACATTTTCAAAACGATTTAAAACCTTTAAATCAAACTTAAACAAGGAAAAGTACATAATCTTTATGCTTTACTCAAAATCATATCACCATATATATATATATATATATATATATATATATATCTTCTTTACTTAAATTTAGTTGATGAAAACATTTAAACTCTTGAAAGAATCTCTTTCTAAACTTTTGAAATCATCTCTTTCAAAACCAACGTCAAACCTTTTGGAACTATTGAAAAGCAAATCTTTTGAAATCAATAAAACTTTGGACATCCTTCTTTAAAATCACTTTAAAACATTTTGCTCTTACTCATTCCAAACACCTTTGTTTATGTTATTTATTTTAATTAACACACTAACATGGCACAGCTACCCTTAGTCTAATCAAATCTCAACCTATTAATCTTCACATTATTTTATCTAATCTACCCAATTAATTATTCCAGATAATGTTATAAAAATTTGGGATGTTATATAGGTTAGTTAGAATGATGTTCGAGGACCAAATTAGCAAGAACATAGAAGTTTTGTCGTTGGCATGTTGGTTAAATCCAAAGCAGCTTTGGCTTATGTATAAGATTTAGAGGAAACCTTTACAACCCTAAGGTGGTATGTAATGAAACTAAATCCATTGAAGTTTAATTTTTTGCAATCTAATCAGGAATTTTTTTTCGGATATATAGTGAGCGCCGGTGGAATAGAAACCAATCCTAAAAAAATTGAAGCTATTAGAAAGATGGAAGTCCCAAAAAAGCCAAAAGACGTGATGAGTTTCGATGGGAAAGTGGCAACTCTGAGAAGATTTATTTCTAAAGCCAAAAAAATGGATTCCTGTCTTCTATCAAATCAAAAGGGCATAAATTACAAATTGGTGGAAAAATGCAAAGCAGCGTTTGAAGTACTGAGAGACCACTTGACTAATCCGCCCATACTTTCAAAGCCATTCTCAGGCGAGGATCTATTTATATGGCTGGTTATAACTAATTAGACTATGAGTGAAGCAGTAGTACGAGATGAGGAAGGTGTACAAAGACCAATATACTTCACTAGCAAACACCTAAGCAAAGCCGAACTAAATTATTCAATGATAAAGAAGTTAGCTTACAATTTACTACTTACAGCACGAAAGCTGCAGCCATATTTCTAAGCAAATTCGATTAAGGTACTGTTGTAACGACCCGTAAATTTTGACAAAAAAATTGGTTAATTTAAATAGATCTTTGTAATTAAATTTAGAAAGAAATAATTTTTTTTGATAATTTATAATGAAGCAATGTTAAAAAAGAAATGTAGCAATGACAATTAAAATTAATTATTGACAATTGGAATGAAATCCCAATAAAGAAATAGTGTTAATTGTTGCACTTGGGTATAAAATTTAAAATAAGTAAATAAAAGCAAGCATTTAATTAACCAATGTAATAATATATTGATTAATAGTAATTGAATGTAAATTAAGGTAGTAATGTTAATGCCAGTTGATAAATAACTAATTTAGTGCAATCCCAATTTAATTGAAACAAAGGTAATGTTATAATTGATTGTATTTAGTAAATTGGAAATAAATTTCAATAAATATAATTAAATAGTATGTTAATGATGATTGAATGAAATTTGTATGATGTAAACAATTGCAACAATTGTTTGGGAATAATAACTCATAAGTGTGATTGGAAGTAAATGGTAACAAATATTTTAAGTTACATATTTATTTGGCCTGTTAATTCAAATGTGGTAAAATTTGCAATAAATCTAAATTAAATATTTTGTTAATGTGAATTTAGTTGATAATGGGAAATGACATTTACTTTATTCATAATATGACAATTGGTTGAATAAAAGGAACGGAAATTCAAGATTTATTAATTTATTGGAATTTAAATTTAATAATTGAATTAATTGCAAACAAATGGAATTTAAAATTTAATGTGAAATCAATTACAGTTAATTGACTTAATTTGTGTAGTTAGGGTAGATTTGATTTGTCATTGAAGATTGTTAATTCAACAAGAAGTAACCAATGTAAACTGTATCCATAATATGACAATTGATTGAATGACAACAATTGAAATTCATGTTTGGTTAATTTATTGGATTTTGAGCTGTAATAAATGGATTATTGAAATTAAATGAAATAAAATATTACGTTAATGGGAATTAATATGAAATGAAACATACATTAATGAAATGTAGTATAAATCAATGTTAATTATACCGATAAGATGTCAATTTATTGAATAACAAGATTTTAAATCAAATAAACAGATTTATTGAGATTTCAATTGATGATTAATAAATTTATTAAAATTGAAACTAAATGCGGTAATGGGTAAATTTATTAACTTTAAATTGATATCTGAATTGTTTAAAGGGTTGTAATGGTGTAGGAAATCAAAAATGATAAAATTTATAAATTTCGGAATTGGAATTTAAGATTTGATTTTTATTTATTTAATATTTATTTAATTAATTAATTGGAAAATAGCCATTTTGGCCACAGACTCATATTTCAACAAAACCAGTTTCATCAGATCCGTAAAGGTGAATTATGTAGGATTTCAAGTTTCATAACGATCGGGCTTTGCATTTGATCGTATGGGCTTGAAACGCCTAGAAATCAATAAAATTGAAATCGATTGAAATAACTTGATTTGAGCATAACTTCTTCATACAATAGAATTTGGACTTGAAACCTGTCCCATCATGTTTAAAATATTTAAAAACATTTATTTTGATATATGGGTTGACCCAATTTCGTTCCGGAGTCAGAACGGGCTTTTTGAGCCATTTATCGTTCGACGATCCAAACCATTCGTATCCGTTCTTTTATTTTCAACCCTACCTATATATACCCTATTATAAACCCTAATTCATTTCTTATTCCTCATTTCTGTACGTACAATTCTATTTGCTTATCCTCTTTCAATGACAGACAGAACCCTAAATTCCAATTGCAATTTCAAATAAAATTCAAAGCAAAAATTTCAAACTCCACAAACTACACTGCAAGGAAAGCAGCAATTTTCGATGGCTGAAAACTGTCGGCGGCCGTCGGAAAATAAGGCGTCGGCAAGCAATGTTTCCGACGGCTTCCGACAGAGGGCGTCGGATCTTTTTCCGACGGTTTCCGACGGCCTTCGACGGTTTCCGTCGGATTCCGACAATTATCGGAAGTCGTCGGAAACCGTCGGAAAAAATGACCTACAGGCTGTCGGAAGCCGTCGAAAAATGACTACTTGGAAGCTGTAGGAAGCCGTCGGAAATCTGCTGTATTTTTTTAATTCCTGCTGCAATATAGCCTTCCATCCACATTTCCCATCCAAACACTATTGCACCAATACTGCACAATCCAGTATACAATATTCCAACCAAATATCAAAACCCAAACTACACAAAATTCATCAAACACACATATACATCAAATTACATCAAAATAAAATACATAATATACATAATCATTCCAACATTCACAACCCCAACAACAAGTGTTCTACCATGTCATACATACACAACATAACACAAAATCATCAACATCCACATCATCATACAACCACACAACCAAGTGTATCAAACATAATCATACAAAAATCGACAACTACCTCCACCGTCTACCAAATCATACAAAACTAAAAAAACATATCTGAAAAAGCAAGCAAGCAATCAATCAATCTCCCAGATCCAGAGCCAGCCGAGGAAGGAAAGCGGCCACCAAATTGCTGCATGTACTCTAGCAACTGTGTGGTCTGCATTGCCTGTTGGCGGTTCTGCTCCTCCAGCTGGGACACTCTAGCCCGCAAATCTTCTATATCTGCTAGATCGCTCTGAGCTCTATTCCACCGACCCCGTCTCTGACTGCTGGCCTACAATAAATATTTAATTTAGCTGTGTGATCTCTCTAAGTGTATGTGCATATATATGTAAGCAAGTAAGTAACATAACGTTCATATCTTCTGCCTTTTTGTGCTTTACTGGTGTGATAAAGGCATTTGGTTGGTTTGAATTCAAATTCAACATGGAGGATTTCTCAAGGTTCAAATATTTTTAAATAATGGAAAAATGAATAAAATTCAAGTTTATTGTTTTGAAAAGATCAAAATAGCATGTTTGAAGTATTTTAAGATAAAATTATATATTCCAACATAGAATTATGACTTAAATATCAAATTAGCAGTAAAATAAATTATTTACCACTTGATTGCCAAAGCCGTATCGTCTGCCATGCTCTCCTGGATCCATAACGGACTCAAAAATAGCGTCATCCTCATCAGTCGTCAGCTGATCTCGACCCGCATCAGCAAGGAGTTTATGGCACTGCTCCATAAAATTTTCCTACATTAACAAATTAATAACTTCATATCTTATTTCATTATAGTTTAACAAGAAGAACAATTACTAATAGTGCATCAAATGAAATATGCTTACATGGCTCTTGCTGGATTTATCGTCCTGCCATGTATACGAAACAGTCCCGTCCGGATTTACATGCTTGACAGCATGTGTACGAGTGAACACGTCCATATAACCCACGGGACCATGAGCCTCAGCTTCCTGAAGTTGATTTTTACATACAATTATTAAACATTTAAAATTATATAGCATAAACTATTTACAGTCATCATTCAGTAAATTTACCAACTCCTGCCGATACTGTTGAAATGACTTCGACCCTCCGCGATGAGTGATGGGATTTTTATTTCTGTTTGTAGAGTTTCTATCCGACTCTGCCTGTACATTCAAAATTTGGTACATTATTTTTCGATAACGTCAAATTAATAATTCAAAAAAATTTAGTATACTTGCCTTCGCCTCGTCCGTTTTCCAGTATCTCAACCAAGCTTGCCATACGCTCTCCCCCATCCACCATGGTTTCTTACTAGATTTCTTAATTTCAGATATCGAGTCCCTGTGGTTCTTGCGCATCTTCTTCATCTAGTATCCTCGTGTCAGTAGCATGTCGTCTGTCTGGATGTCTATCTCAGCCTGTGTTTCACGATAAAAAGTAAAAAAAAGATTACACTGTAAACGATAAACAATAGAAAAACGACAAAAACGAATTAAAAATGGAAAACGGAAAAATATGCATACTAGGATATCCTGCCATATACACTCTATGATGTGAGGAGGGATGTTATCCCACTTCGGCCAGCAAGCACTCATCCTACTGCGATAAGAAGCTCTAGAGACATCCAGCACAACCTTCGAGGGAAGTAGGTCGAACCCCCTGTTTTTAAATACGATACAGATAAGTACGTACGTATATCATAAAAAAATAAGATGCTGAATAAAATTTAATTCTTACCCCTCTGCTCTAGGGACTAACGAAACTACTGGACGCTGTGACTCTTGCGATGGGCCACTGCCATCTCCTCCTGATGATCGGGAAGAGCTCCTACCTCTATATGACATTATGATAAACTTGTGACATATATACACATCATTATATAAGAGAATAATAACATGATAATTAAATATATTGCATATGTAAATGACATCAACGATATAAATTGCTTAATTAATGACTGAAATGGAAATAGAAATGGAAGTGTGTTATACCTGATTCATAATGGGTGTACTGTTCTGACGATAAGCAGATTTCATTGCATTTTTAATAAAAATTGCTAAATAAATGACAAATGGAAATGACATAAAACATGTAAACAATGGTAAACAGATTTGGTTTCATAGTCACATCAATTTCATAATACATCAAGAATTCAACATAGTTACATCAATTGCAAAAAAATCAGATTCAGATTTATATCAGTCATCATCGTCTTCTGATTCAGATTCGGTCTCGTTTTCTACAATATTTTCCTCTGCATTGTCAAACGCTTCTACCAAGACATTTGATTCATCGATCAAAGGACCAAAATCTATATGATCTTCTGTAATTATTATTTCGTTATTTTGCTCAAGATCTGCGTGATAAGCCTGTTCGTCCGGAATATTTTTCCCATCGAATGTGAATCTGGCCTTTGTTTTAAAAACTACAGACCAATCTGCTTTATCTCTTTTTAGAAATGGATAAGGAGCGTAATAAACTTACAATGTTTGTTTGGCTAGTAGAAAAGGATCATACTTGTGATAGTGTGATGTATGCTTTATTTCGATAAGATTATAATCCTTGTGCACATTAATTCCAGAACCTTGAACATTGCTAAACCAACTGCATCTAAATAGGAAAACCTCCTCAACGGGTCGTGAGAAATATGTCAGTTGCAAAATTTGTTTTAGAACGCGATAAAAATCATTTAAGTGATTTTCTGGATCGTCACTACCTTTAACAAATACACCAATATTATTTGTTAATTTTTCTACAACGTATTCTTTGGTGTTAAATTTATATCCATTGACGAAATATATTAGATATGTCTTGACCACTCTTTTTGGTGCCATCACAAGATGTTTCAACCCTTCGTCAACAACACAATTTATCGGCTCATAAACGTAATTTGAAAACCAATCGAAAAATTCTTTACTGAGATCTCCGTTCGGATGTTCACGTTCAGTTCGGATGTTCACGTTCATAAACATTGTTTATATAAACAAATTATTACACTAGGTTATGCACGCGAATGCATTATAGAAAAGAATAAAACACAAATTATTATTTTAGATTACCTAACAAACGGTGCAACCTCAGCATAATTTAGAAGAATATAAGTGTGTGCTACATGAAGATCTCTATCGTCTAGCCATATTTCAACACATTTTCCAGAAGGCTGACCATGTTGTCTAAAAATAGGTAACATTGCTTGAGAGGACTCTTGTTCGTCGCCTTCATCATTACGAGGAACACTTTCAAATAAAATATTCACATGCTCACTGAAATAGTGAGAGAAAAAGAACCAAGCTTCTTCTTCGATGTAAGATTTACATATCGAACCTTCAACTCGTGCTTTTTGCCTCACTTTTTTCTTCAGATGATTCAAATATCTGTGCAAAATTAATTTGTATTAACTTCATCTTTCAAATGAAATTAAATTATGTGATAACATATTACATACCTCTCAAATGGATACATCCATCCATATTGGACAAGACCTCGAAGTCGTGCATCAGATGGGAGATGAAGAGGTAAATGTTCCATTACATTAAAAAAAACCTGGCGGAAATATTTTCTCTAATTTGCAAAGCAATATAGGAATATCCACTTCAAGTTTACGTAAACATTGCACTTTTAAAGTAGTCGAACAAAGCTCTTTGTAAAACATACTAAGCTCCATTACTACCTTCCAAACTTTTAACGACAGTATTTCTTTGAATATAACGGGAAATAAATTTTCCATCATTATGTGACAGTCGTGACTTTTCATTTCCCTCAATCTACCATTTTTGAAGTCAACACATCTACGAAGATTTGATGATATCCCACCAGGAAATCTTAACCCTTCCGCCCATTCTAACACAGCTTTAAATTGATTATTATCTAATCCGCAACATGCTTTGGGTTTTTTTTACTGTCATTTGGTTTCATACGAAGCTCAGGACGTTTGCATAATTCTTCTATATCACGTCTTGATTTCAAATCATATTTCGTCTTCCCTTTCACATTCAAAATTGTGTTAAAAACATTATCAAAAAAACATTTTTCTCATTGTACATCACATATATATTATGACGAAGCAGAAGATGTTTCCAATACGGCAACTCCCAAAAAATAGTTTGTTTGCACCAGTTATGAACAACTGATTTGCCTTCAATTTCTGTTTGCTCTCCAGTTTCATATATCTTTGGATAGTCCCTAATAAGTTCATATATGTCTTCGCTTGACCATATCGTCGGTGGTTGCCTGGTTTCTACTCTATTAGCTAAAAAAATTTTCTTGTCTCCTCTAAAGGGATGATTTACATGGAGAAAATATCAATGACAGTCAAACCATGAAATTTTCTTACCATGAGGTAAAGAAAAAGCTCGTGTTTCATCCATGCAATATGGACATGCTAGACGACGGGCAGTACTCCATCCTGAAAGCATTAGATAGGCAGAAAAATCACTTATAGGCCACAAAAAAGAAGCAAACATATGAAAAAATTTCTTCTTGGACACATCATATGTTTCTACTCCTTCGTTCCACAGAATTTTTAACTCCTCAAACAACGGTTGTAAATATATTTCGATTCCTTGTGTCGGATCGTCAGGGCCAGGAACGACAATAGTAAGAAACATATATTGCGTTTCCATGCACATCCATGGAGGTAAATTATACGGTGTGACGATAATGGGACAGCATGAATATTTAGAACCAAATTGAGAAAATGGAGAAAAACCGTCCGTACATAATCCTAATCTAACATTTCGACTCTCCGCTGCAAAATTTGGATACGTTTTGTCGAAATTCTTCCATGCTTCTCCATCGGCCGGATGTGTCAACGTACCATCTTTCTCCGTTCTCACACTATGTCATCTCATATTAGATGAAGTTACAGAAGATGCATATAATCTTTGAAGTCTTGGAGTTATGGGTAAGTAATGCATACGCTTGTATGGAACTTCCCTCCTCTTCTTTTTTCTTGGTTTGTATCTCTCTTGGTTATAAATTTTATAATTTCTAAGGTTTGCGTCTTCTTTTCAAAAAAACATGCAGCCTTTTAAACATATATCTATTTTCTGATAAGGTAAACCAAAAGCCGACATAAGTTTTTTAATTTCATAGTGATTTTCACACATTAGATTATCGGACGGCATATGTCTTTTTGCAGCTTGTACAACAGTCATAAACCCAGCTTCAGTGATGTTGTAATTTGACTTCATCGTAATGTATTCTGCGATTACTGACAGCTGAGTGCCGCTATTACAACCATCCCAAATAGGTTTCTTAGCAACATCTAGTAAATCATAAAAAATTTTGCTTCAATATTTGGTTCTTCAACATTTCCATCATCGTCGTCGACTTCAACCATAGAAAACATTAATTGTGCCGCATCTTCGACTATAATTTTTATACGGGTCGTCATAACTATTTCGTTAACGACACTTTCAGAATCTACAGGAGTATTTGCTACAACTTCTCCATGTCGATCCCAAACATAATACTCGGGTACGAAACCGTTTTGGCATAAATGAACTTTCACAATATCTAGTAACAAATAATTCAAATGACTACACCTACTACACAGACAATGAATTTCTGGATCGTTTCCGTTATTACTTAAAGCGAATTCAACAAATACATTTATACCATTATAAAATCTTCTTTTATTGAGCCCTTCAGTCCTTTTCATTGGTACATCCATCTCCTCCGATCAACAAAATAATCAAATATTTTTCCTATTTGACAAAATGAGAAGTTCAAAATTTAATATTTATTTTTCAAGAATACAAATTCGAAAAAGATTATTTTCATGGTCTTATAATATTTGAATTTAAAGAACTACTTCACAAATTTAAAAATATTTTAAATTAGGGCACATTTTATTTTTTAATGTATCGATATAAAAAATTGTACAAATTTTTTTTCCATGGTCAGGCATCCTACTTCCCATTACAAACACAGTAAGCATTTACATTTCGTATATTACTTTGTCTCAAATGATTCAACAAAATTTTGGCAGCATTTCCCTTTTGTTCCCTGCATTATACACAATGCATGTATGCAGGAAACAAAAAAGAAAAGTTAGGCCGAAATTTTATGAACCGTTTGAGACGAAGTAGTATACAAAAAGTAAATGCTTACTGCGTTCATAACTTGTCCAATACAGGGAAAAATCCAACAAACATTGTGCCAGATGAATATAAATGGTCGTTTTTCGAAAAAAACGACTATTTATACAACGATCATGTACAACACTCGTCAGACGGGGTCAAAAACTCTCTAAGGGACATTTGTCAATTACATGTGTGCATTTATGAAAAAATACAGTTGTACTAGCTGTTCACATTTACAAAAATATATTTTAATTTAACACATTTATTCGACGTATTATATCAACTGAAGGCTCGTTAAACATATTTTTTTTGTTGCATAAGTCAATACGTGCACAATATAATATTCATAGCTTGTGCATTTATTTTATTTTATTCCAACTAACACAATACAATGATAGCAGCGGTACACATATATACGATCGTAGAATCAAGGCACACACAATGATTTACATATACACGAACAACCACAAATTATACATGTTTTTCGCAATTTCACGATAAAAGATGAAATAGAAATACCACGGAATGCTAGAAACTATTATAACACTATTGGAAACAATTTCAATCAACAATTATCCCTAATTTATCAACTTATGCAAATCTAGAATTAGGGTAAAAACTGAATTTTTGGCGAAAATAAGAGATTATACTTGAGCTAGAGAGTAATAGACGTTGATTACGTAGCCGGGGAGGATCCGAAAGCTCGAAATTGATGACTGGGAGCTTGGGGAAGAGATTTGGAGATTTTGGGTTTAGAAATTTCGTATGCAGAAGAAGAAGAAGGCTCGGCTGAGCCCTGTAAATCGCAATTTTTCGACGGCCACCGACGACCCGTCGAAAGCCGTGGGAAATTGGCCGTCGGAAGTCGTCGCTTGAAGCTGTCGGAATAATTGTTGTTTCTAGTAATGCTATAACGAATTATATATGGATTTGAAGCTCTCGACAAGCGCAAGTCAAATATATGATTCATTTTTGGATCTGGGTTTCTGTGTAGCCAGAATTGGCTCGTTTATTCTCGGCCATTCTTTTCATTGCGATTGACTGCAACCGATCGCTAAATTGATTTGGGGGTTTTGTCGAGATCACTGAGTGGAGTTCATCGGTATGCTTCGTTTCATGAATTGACGGTTGGATTGGGCGGAAAAATTCGATTAGGTCATGTTTACCTCGGCGGCGGCTGGCTTATAGCTTGATGATCAGGCGACGCGGAGAGGCTCGCGCACCTCAGGGGAGGGCGACAGGCCGAGCGAGGGGGAGGCGAATGCCCAGGCGTGGCCGTTGCAGCGATGGTTGCTCATTCGAACGCGAGTGGCTCAGGGTGCGTACGCCATTTTTGCTGTAGGGTTTCGTGTTGAGAGAAGGGCCGACGTGGATGGTGAGCTATTTTGTCTCGTTTTACTTTTATTTTATTTTAATTCAATTTCAATCGCTCTAAATTAAATAACTTTCTCATACGATGTCTGATATACACCCGGTTTTCTTTGTTAGTATCGTATCAAAATTTCGGACATTTTGACGCTGATTTGGACAAATTCTGAGACTGTTCAATTTTTGGGTTTAAATTGGATTTAAATTCAATTTAAATTCGAAAGGTGAGAGTTTTAACCCACTCACAACTTCTAAAATTTCTTATGTGTGTTAAATTAATTTCTGATGTGATTAGAAATTTATTTATTGCTGTTTGGTATATTTTTATCATCATTCCAGCTAAATTGAATTTATTGAATTAAATTGTTATTCAATTTATTATTGCATATAAACTGCTAGTTAAATTAATTTATTATTGAATATAAACTGTCAGTAATTACCTGTTATTAATTATCTGTTCTATATTGATGTTATTGTTTGAATTGGATGATGATTGTGATAAATGGTTGATGATTGATATTGGGTGAATGGATGTTGTATTTTATATTGTTATAGACTGCAAGTTGTTCTACATTTTTAGTTCATTCGGGATTACGGTTTGAAATGATATATAACCGTATTTTTATTTTAAATTACGGATTGAAATGATAAATATCTGTATCACTTGACCATAGGGTAGAAAATTATATACAGACACCGTGATCTATATATAAAATATTTTGAAAATGATTTCTATGGTTTTGGATATGGTTTAATGAATATTGATTTTTTTTGATATTGTATGAATATTATTGTATATGTAGGTAAATGCTTGAATTTAAGATATGTATAAGTTTGTTAAATAAAAATTTAAGTTTAATAATAGAGTTTGATTTAAGGATGGGGATAAATTGGAGATTTATTTAAAATTAAATTTATTTAAGAATTAAACTCAAAAAGGTTAATGTGAAATTTATTAAGTTGGAAATTTTAAAGGGTATAATTATTATAACTTGATTTTGGGGTCAAAGGGAATTAAATGAGTATTTCATGTATAAAAGAATTGAAAGAAATATTTAGTTATTTGTAATTTGAGTTTTATTAAATGATAAAGGATTTATTATGTAAAATATTTCAAAACTAAATAATAGAAAATTTAATCATTGGATCGAAATTATCCAAATTTAGTTTTGAAATTTTGGAATATATAAAGCCTTGAAATATATCGAAATTGAAATGTTTCGAGGTTATGAATTTTCAAAGTATTTGTTTTAAAGGTGTTAAAATTTTAAATGTTTGGTTCGAAGTGTATAATTTGGAAGAGCTATGATTTTGGAAAAGAGATATATTTGAAGTAAAATGATATTATATTGATTTGAAATAAAAATGATATAATATCTATTTGGTTTTAAAATGGAAATGACATTGTATTTATATAGTTTTGAAATTAATAATATATTATGGTTTGAAGTATAAACTATTTTGAAATGACCGCGGTGTTATAATAACGTTGGGTTGTTAAAGAGACCGGGATCAGAAGTTGTCATACTCTCTGCCAAGTCCGAAAATTACTTTAATAACCATGTACGCGGTGGAGATTCCAGAATGAAGTACGATGGTGGCGGTATTTCCTTTGAGGTAAATACGTGGACCTGACTCCCGTGAGTTGGCATAAGGTGGCTAAAACAGAAGCGATTGACGGGCTAATGAGGTAGCACCTTTGATCGGACACATTCCTTCGATATTATACTTTGACTTTTGGATTGATTCGGTGGCCACTTTTGATTCTTTTGATTTGGAGGTGTGGCTCGAGGTGGGCGGTTGCTGCGCACTACGCGTTACCACCGGCCCGGAAGCGTAATTGGTATATCTACCCTGGCATTGCCTAGTTGTGCCGTGTCACCTACCCTAGCGCGCCTTGTATAAGTTTGGTTTTCTCCCGTAGCCTGTAGAGTATTTAGGGTAGTCTTCCGATCTGGAGATGCGCTGGTACTGGATGGACTACTGGGACTGTTTACGTGTTAATGGCTATATGGGTAACCCCTTAATGCTATTAAAAAGTAAGTTTATTTTACTATAAACATTATAGTAATAGCGAAATATTATTACATAGTAAATAGTTTAACGGATCCTTAGGAGATGTGAATCCCGAGCATCTCTAATTTACTGCACTCACGTTAGACACTGGATAGGAGATGTCAAATCTCGTAAACATCTCTGACGCCGTTCCACTCATACTATTTACCGTTGATTTAACTTACATAAGATCTTTTAGTTCTGCATCGAGTGTTTTGTCTTTTCAATTCGCTCGGGTCAGTGTGAGCATTTCAGGATTCGAAGACTTTAGCTTTGGAGGACGAAGACGAAGATTTGTATTACTATTATTTATTATATTCCACTGCATCACATTGTTCCGCTACATTGTTATTGATTATTCTCTGGTGTGTGTAACTCTGATATGTATTGTATAAGTATAATCAAATGTTTTGTAAAACAACTTCATGTACTGTTTATCTGATTATTATATTTTATCGTTCCGCTGCAAGATTCTATTTTGTTTTTTTTCTTTCTCTGTTTTTTCTTATTTACCCCATAACAATCCGCCCTTCTGTATGGTTTAAGTTTTACGTGTGTGGTTTGTCATCGATTTAAAGCGTACAAAAAGGCGGGATGTTACATCTGGTATCAGAGCTTTTGTTTAGCGATAAACCTTAGCTTTGTGGGGTCTGACTCTTTATTAATAGGGTAGTAATACCCTATAATGAGTCGCTGAGCATATATATATATATATATATGAGAGAGCGTATTTGTTAGTGTTATAAAAAGGTTTTGATATCGTGTTAATTTGTTCCGTTTTGTATTTATAAATTCTGGTTGGTGCATAGGACGCTATGACATCAATAGGGATTTCTAAACACTTAATAGAACAGACCGACACAATATTTGCTTTGAATATAGGTGAATGAAATAATTTTGCCTATTATATTTTCTATATATATATATATAATTTTTTTACAAATGATATATACTTGGTTGAAATATATTGGTTGTTAGGTAATGAAATTTATAAATAATAGTTGAAATGAGATTGAAAATAAAATAAATGAAAATTGGGAATTTAGAAAATAAGTTCCGGGGTTTTGAAAATTTCTTTTGAATGATTTTGGAATATAGTAAAAATATTATTAGAAGTATTTTTTGATATAAATATTTCAATATAATTTGAAAGAATTTGTAACAACCCGCATATTTATCGAATTTTATATTTAAATATTTTATTTAAATATTTTGTCGATACTCGGAATTTAGTCCGAGAAGCTACTTTTTGCATACGGTCGAATTAGGACTCAGGACCACTCCCATTGAGTTTAAAATGCCGTTTGCGACCTTTTTGAGTATAAGCTTCGATATGTTTGGAGAAAGTTGAATTTTGCTACTTTTTACTTAGGGCTTTTGTTTGGGCTGAGCCACTTATGTATTCAGTCCCAACCCCTTCTCCTCTTCATTACTTCATTCCTCATTTCCTAATACTCAAGCTTTTATATTAATGGAGAGTGGAAGAGGAAATTAAAACTCCAAGCCCTAGTTTTCTTTAGCAAATCAAACTCTAGCTCCAAACTAATAGAAGAACCCATTGGTAAGCTTCTCTTCTTCTTCTCCAACTCTGTCTCTCTTTGATTTCAGATAATTCCTAAACCTAATTTGGGAAATGTTTCTCTTTTTAGCTTAGAATCAAGCTTCTTAAGTTGGATTTGAAGAGTGGTTGATTCCCCTTTTGCTTTCAAGCTTCTTTTTCAATTGCTTGGGTTCAAAGGTGAGATTTTTATCTCACATCTATGCTTATATTTATCTTCGATTGTTAGGTATGAATTCCTAACACTTATTCATGTGCAATTGCTTTTGGTTTGTATTGATTCGGTGAATATTCCAATTTTTAGTGTTTTGGGTTCAAATCCTTCAAAATCATAGCTTTGATGTTTAAATGCGTTTTTGGTGATGCATCGAGGAGCCAATAGGATCGGGTAGCCGTTGGGCATAATTCCCTATCGTCCGTGCTCGTTCGGTTGCGAATTGGTGGAGTTTGCACATCAATTAAATGGGTTTCAATTTGCAGAACATCAGGGTCGACCGACCGAACCCCTGGGCCGGTCGACCGACCTGCTACTAAGGTGCATAGACACCTTTCTGTCTCTGGTCCGGTCGACTGGCTACAGGGCTCAGCCGACCGACCTGCTTCCCGAGAAATTTTCTGAAACAGGGTCCGGTCGACCGAGCTCTGTAGCCGGCCGACCGACCTGATGCAATTTTGCCTATTTCGCCTAGTTGCTTGAATTTCCAACTTTAATCGATTCGTGTTGTTTCCTATTTGTTGTTATCATTTATTATGACTTTGATGACTCCTTTTTAGGTATTTTTGAATATCCATTTCGATGGATTCTTTATCGGTTTCGTTGGATTTTTATTCACATCTTCGTATGTGAATTTTAGTGATTGATTGTTCCTACAATCTTCTTTGTGATTTGTCACTTTAAAAATATAAAGGTTTTCAATACTAACAGTAAATATCAAAACTCTTTCTTCAAATGATTTCAACACTATTTTATTACAAAGCTCGTTTCTTAAACCGTTTTCCAATCTATTAGTATATACAAACCTTTACCTCACTCGTATGAGAAATCTAATTAAACGTTTAGTAAAACGAGTGGTATGAAACGCTTGCGTTTACTTCGTCGGTTAATTCTTGGACTTGTTTGATTGAATCTCTTGTGATAATTTTATAGTGGAGATCTACAGTTTGTTCGTAAATATTTAAGTTAAGCAAGTGGTTATGGGACATGAAGCTAAACTCATATATTTACTAGCTTAGTGTAATTGACACTTCTCGTTGATCATGACGATCATCTTTGTGATTTAAACTAGCAATGTGCGATGTCTCTTTGTCTGCGAGGGAGACTAAACCTCGTTTTGTGGAGTTTCGACTCAAATTGGTGGGGTAGCAACCCATGGTCTTCGGGCCGTTTGTGGAGCTTCGGCTCAATTTGTGATGGTTAGCAACCATGGAATTAGCGTTCCGTTTGTGATACACGTGTTGGTGAGCTTTATGCTCCCGTTTGTGATAGGCCTTCCCCCTTTTTGTGATTTCTGGATTTCTTGAGATGATTTCTAGAATTTGTGTTTCACCAATTTTCGTGATTTCCATTGATAAGTTTCATCAATATTTGTGCATTGGTGAATTTGTGTGTCATCGATTTTTGTGATTGACATTGATATAATCGTCAATATTTATGGTTTGGTGAACGAAATAAGGAGTATGACATTTCCTTTGATTCTTGTGTAGATTTGGTGATATTGATTAATCTCTCGTTGATTTTCAATTACTTACATATATCACAGCTTGGCATTGTGATTATTATGTGTTTAGTCATATCTCTTATTGTATATCGTTTCATCTGATATTTATAGTTAGACTGATCCGTTTATTATTTTCTTATTAAATAATACTCGGGTCAGACCGAGATGTTACAGGTGCTTCAGCTTGACTTCTCACTTGGGATTGATTTCTCTGACTTTTGGTTAACTACTTAGATTAGTAGTTTTTGTTGTATACATTTGAGATATAGACTCCATAATGTATACTTATTCTTTTGTGTAGTTCGTGTAACTATTCTTTTGTGATATTGTGGATCTTTTTAGACCACTACTCTGATGTACACTTTCTAGTGTAATATTCATATCTATTTCCACCTTTGTGATATGAATTGTCTGTGACTGATTTATGTTATGTTTATTTCTATATTTGTTTCTGAAGATATTATAGCCACTGTTTAGTAGCTTTGAGTTTGTGTCGGTATGTCGGATTTCCCTCTTGATAAAGAAATGCATGTTATACTATCTGACATATCGATGCTCGCGCAAAGCAATTACACGGATGGTCGCTCCTCAACAGCCTTATTCTCCGTGCTAGTTGACAGCATTCACCGTAATGTTCTTGGCTAGCGTGGGTATAGAGGTGGGGCGTCATAGCTTGGTATCAGAGCCAAACTTTGGAACAATGTAGAATAATTTAACAAGGATCATCGTCCTAAGTCCATCTTAGGAGTCGTGCTTTAGGATTTTATTCGGGTCTTCGTACCGTCCTATCCTATTTTCATTTATGATTCCTTATTTTATCTATCAAGATTGCTTGATATTTATTTTGAGAATAACTTTTCTCCTTCTTTCTTTTCTAAAGGAAGAGAAATGGTTAGTTCTAGCAGTCCTAGCGCTGGTCAATCTAGTAGCCCTTCTCTGGATGGCGCATTCATGTCTGTCCAACAACTTTTGGATCTTGTAAAGAATCAAGAGTTTATCTGTGCTTTGAGTAAGAACCCCGAAATGGTTCTACCTTTGAAACTTGAAGTTTCTTTCAATCAGCTTGTGGATGTTACTCTTCTTCATGGAGAGGTTGGTAAAGGAAGTGTTTGTGATATTGGGACTTCTAAGAAGAGGCACATTAAGTTCAAGAGCCTTAATCTCAATAAGAGAGTGAAGCAAACTACTTTTGTAGCAAAGACTCCAATCCCTAATCGTGGAGGATGCTACAATTGTAATTCTAAGGACCACTATGCAAAGGAGTGTGTGACGCCCCACCTCTATACCCACGCTAGCCAAGAACACTCCGGAGTAGTGCTGTCAACTAGCACGGAGAATAAGGCTGTTGAGGAGCGACCATCCATGTAATTGCTTATCACACGGTGGTTATAAATAATCTTCGGAAACAAACATAGAAATAATCATATCACAAATCAGTCACAGATATCCATATCACAAAGGCGGAAGAAGATATGAATATATAACTAACACATGAAAGTGTACATCAGAGTAGTGGTCATTAAGATCCACGATAATACAAAAGAATAGCAACACGTGCTATACAAAAGAATACAACTATGAGTCTATATCTCAAGTGTATACAACAAAAACTGCTAATCTAAACAGTTAGCCAAAAGTCAGAGTGATGAATCCCTGGGAAGAAGTCAAGCAGAAGCACCTGTAACATCTCGGTCTGACCCGAGTATTATTTAAGAAAATAATAAATGGATCAGTCTAGCTATAAATATCAGATGACATGATATAACATAAAAGATATGGCATAAACATAAACATCCATAACGACATACCACTATAAGTATGTAAATAATGATCAACAGAAGATCAATCAATAAGAGATAATCAATATCACAAGAATCTTCTCAAAGATTCGAAGAGGGCATCATACCCTAAACTTGTACTCATAACAAGTCAATGACATAAATTCCAGAAATCAACACGAGAAATCCAGAAATCATAAAAAGGGAAAGAGGCCTATCACATGACGGTCCGAAGACCATGGGGAGCTACCCCGCATGTGTGAATGGAATCACACAGATTGAGGTCAAGACTAACCAAAAAGCAGAAAGGTATGTGTGAATGGAATCACACAAGTGGTGTCTAGTCTAACCTTGCAATGAAAGAGACATCGCGCAATTGCTAGTCTAATTCATAAAGCGATCATCAAGATCAACGAGAAGTGTCAATTACACTAAGCTAGTAAATATAGAAGTTTAGCTTCATGTCCCATAACCACTTGCTTAACTTAAATATTTACGAACAAACTGTAAATCTTCACTAATAAAATTGTCACAAGAGGTTCAATCGAACAAGTCCAAGAATTAACCGACGAAGTGAACGCAAGCGTTTCATACCACTTGTTTCACTAAGTCGTTTAATTAGATTTCTCATCCGAGTGAGGTAAAGGTTTGTATATACTAATAGATTGAAAAACGGTTTAAGAAAAGAACTTTGTTATTAAAAATAGAGTTGAAATTGTTTGTTAAAAGAGTTTTTATAATTACTACTAGTATTGAAACCTTTATATTATAAAGTGACAAAACACAGAAGCAATTGTAGAAACAATCAGTCACAAAGATCGCATACGGAGATGTGAATAAAATCCAAGGGAATCAGCTCAATGATTTTCAAATAAGATCCCCTACGGAGGGGGGGTCCAGGGGGGGTGGCAACCCCCCAAGGTGGGGGTGCGGGGGCAACGCCACTGCTTACAGGGTTCGACCTACCCGGTCAGGTCGCGGGGGTCCAGGGGGCAGCGCCCCCGGCGGGGTGCGGGGCAGCGCCTCGTCCAAAACGGTACGACCTAGTGAAGACAAGCAACCTAGTGAAGCCAAGCGACCTAAGGGGCCATGCGACCTAATGGGTCATGCGACCTAAGTTTAAAAAGGTGGGCGACTTAACAAAGTAGCCGAGCGACCTAACTGGAGCAAGTGGCCATAGGTCATGCGACCTAAAGGTAAGCGACCTATCACGGTCACGCGACTTAAGGGATAGGACCGACCGACCTAACGACCTAGGCAAGGTCGACCGACTTAATGGTTGCGAACTAAAAATACAACAGGGTCGAGCGACCTAGTGGGTGCGCGACCTAAGAAGGTACGCGAGCTAAGGGTGAGCGACCTAACTAGGCCGTGCGACCTAAGTGGTCACAATGCCAAGCGACCTAAGGACTTAAATACTCGCGACCTAGCGCGTGCATCGGCCGAGCGACCTAAGGGTTTAACACGCGAGCGACTTAAGGTTTTAACACGCGAGCGACCTAAAGTGATGCGCGACCTACGACCTAGCAGGATCGAGCGACCTAGAGCCGCCTTGTGATATAAGGTCGAAAACGACCTACGACCTAAAGTGAAACGACCTAACTCCGAAGTGAAGATTCAAGGCAGTGCGACCTAGCGCGATACCACACGAACGACCTAACGTTAACTCGCGAACGACCTAACTCCAGACGCGCCTTTTCAACGCGTGCGAGCTGAAGACCTGCCGACCTACGACCTAACAACGAGCGACCTAAGGCCTAACGACCTATGGTGGACGAATGGGCTAAGGCCAGAAACGACCCAAATGAAGGTGACGACTTTTCCACGCGAACGACCTATAGATGCTGGGCGACCTAAGGGGGACAGAGCGACCTAAGCCAAAAATTCACCCCAAAACACTAAAAAGTGGAGTTTTTCGCCAATCCAATCCAAACCAAATGCAAATGTGCATGCAAACATGATAGGGATGCATTCCCAATAGCCCAAGATAGATATAGACTAGAATTGTGGGATAAAAATCTCACCTTTGAACTAAAATTTATGAAGATGAAGCTTGAAAGCAAGGAGAAGCAATCCAAAGCTTGAATCCACTATCTTCTACTTGAATTTGGAGTTGAATGTTGGAGTTGCAATTGAATTTGAGCTTGGAGTTTTAATTTCCCATTCTCTTCACCATTAATGCCAAAGCTTGGGTTAGTTAGGAAATTTATGAAGAGTGAGGAGAAGAGGGTTGGAACTTGGGCTTAATAGGCTAAACTAACCCAAAGTCCAAAGCGGGAAAAGTTAGTGAAATTTCACTAACTCCAAATCTATCGAAGTTTATACTTAAAAAAATTGTAAACGGCATTTCGAACTCAATGGAAGTGGTCTCGAGTCCTAATTTGACCGTTTGCAAAAAGTAGCTTTTCGGACCAATATCTGATTAACGACAAAATATTTAAATAAAATATTTAAATATTATATCGATAAATATGCGGGTTGTTACAGACTCCCCTCCTTAAAGAAATTGCGTCCTCGCAATAAATAAGATGGAAATAACAAGTAACAACCATAAAAGCATATTAACAGAAATGAAATTTGAAATAGGAAGTTCACCTCAAAGAGCAGGAGTAAGCAAGTCAGGATGTGTTCGCTCGATGAATTCTCTGGATTCCCAAGAGCAATCCTTAGGATTTGAGGACCATTGAACCTTCACAA
This sequence comes from Allium cepa, assembly GCA_030765085.1. Lineage (NCBI taxonomy): Eukaryota > Viridiplantae > Streptophyta > Magnoliopsida > Asparagales > Amaryllidaceae > Allium > Allium cepa. The sequence goes on along the minus strand of CM060934.1, from coordinate 589,037,221 downwards.
GCGGAACATCTTTATTTCGAAGTCGTTTAACCTCAGAAGCTATAATTCGAATAGGATGCTGCTCATAAGTTAAATTCGGCGAAACTTCAATTTCTTCCACAACAGCGGGCTCAAGAATAGAATCGGAATCCCGAAGGCATTTCCGTAATTGAGAAACGTGAAATACATCATGCATAGCAGAAAACTGAGCCGGCAATGCAAGGCGATAAGCCATGGAACCAATACGTTCAGTGATAGGAAATGGCCCAATATATCGAGGCGCTAACTTCCCCGATCGACTGAAACGTACAACACCCTTCATAGGTGAAACATGAATAAAAACAGGATCCCCAACAGAAAATTCTAGTTTCCTTCTTCGATTATCGGCATAGGATTTTTGTCTACTCTGGGCTTCTCTCATCCTATGTCGAATAAGTTCAATCTTTTCCGTGGAATCACGAATAAAGTCTGGACCTAAAACCAGCTTCTCACCGACCTCAAGCCAACAAGAAGGAGATCGGCATGGCCTTCCGTAGAGTGCCTCGAAAGGTGCCATACCAATACTAGATTGGAAGCTATTATTATAGGAAAATTCAACAAGTGAAATATGATCTTCCCAACTTCCACCAAAATCAAGCACACAAGCCCGAAGAAGATCTTCAAGAGTTCGATTCACACGCTCGGTTTGTCCATCGGACTGGGGGTGATATGCGGTGCTAAAATTAAGCTTCGTTCCTAAAGCTTTTTGAAGACTCTTCCAAAATCCACTAGTAAACAATGGATCACGATCGCTGACAATAGATGTAGGAACTCCATGCAATTTTACAATTTCCTTGGCAAATAGTTTGGCCAAAAGAGGAACGGTTCGGTTAGACCGAACCGGAATAAAATGGGCGGATTTAGTAAGTCTATCAACAATCACCCATAAGCTATCATGACCCGAACGAGAACGGGGAAGGCCATCTATAAAGTCCATGGAAATTTGATCCCACTTCCAAATTGGAATTTCTAAAGGTTGCAATAACCCACCAGGCCTTTGATGTTCGGCCTTGACAAGTTGGCAAGTCATGCAACACTTAAGTTAGCAATATCAGATTTCATTCCCTCCCAATAATAAAGTCGCTTCATATCAGCGTACATTTTACTACTACCGGGATGAATGGTGAATTTTGAACGATGGGAATCTTCTAAAATATCTTTACGAAGATCTCCAATATTTGGTACGATAAGTCTACCAAATTTTCGAATGCCGCCACGAGAATCAATATCAAAGTCTTTCAAACCTTCAATATCAATTTTATCCTTAACATTTTTGCCAAGAAGAGCCAATTCAGAATCTAGCCCTTGAGCTTCAAGAATGCGGTCTAAAAGAGAAGGATGAGCCTCAAGGCCACATAAAACAAGCGATGAGCATAAATCGGATACGCGCTCTCGAATCTCACAAGTGGATAAGATCTCGAGATCGTTCCATTCGGATATCATCATAGAAACAACTGCTTGTTGCTTACGGCTAAGAGCATCGGCGACACGATTACCCTTACCGGGGGTATAAAGAATATCAAGATCATAAGGTGCAAGGAACTCGAGCCAACGCTGTTGACGTAAATTAAGTTCTTTTTGAGAAAATAAATATTTCAAAGACTTATGATCCGTATAAAGAATAAATTTCTCTCCCAATAGATAATGACGCCACATTCGAAGGGCGAAAACAATAGCCGCGAGCTCTAGATCATGTGTGGCATATCTAGTCTCGGCCGGCTTCAATTGCCTAGAAGCATAAGCAACAACACGTTCTTTTTGCATAAGAACGGCACCCAAACCAACGTGACTAGCATCGGTATAAACAACAAAATCTTGATTCCCCTCAGGAATAACAAGAATAGGAGCATCGGAAAGGAGTTCTTTCAATTTCTGAAAAGAGGCTTCACATTTGTCCGACCAAATGTATTTAACTCCCTTCTTAGTCAAGCCAGTAAGAGGCACGGCAATCTTAGAAAAGTCTTTAATAAAACGACGGTAATAGCCCGCCAATCCGAGAAAACTACGAATCTCTGTCACACTCTCCGGTCTCTTCCAATCTTGAATCGCTTCAATCTTTGAAGGATCCACGGATATCCCGGATTCGGAAATAATATGACCGAGAAACTTCACATGAGATTGCCAAAAGTGGCATTTAGAGAATTTCGCCTTTAATTGATTACTCCTAAGTGTTTCCAATACAATCCGAAGATGTTTCTCATGTTCCTCCTCAGTTTTTGAATACACAAGAATATCATCAATGAATATGAGAACAAACCGATCGAGGAAATCTTTGAAAACTCGATTCATGAGGTCAACGAAATAAGCTGGAGCATTCGTTAACCCAAATGGCATAACAAGCCATTCATAAGATCCATATCGAGTACGGAATGATGTCAAAGGAATGCTATCCTCAGCGATACGAAGCTGATGGAAACCGGTAGCCAAGTCCAATTGTGAAAAGACCTTAGCACCACTAAGCTGATCGAATAGATCATCAATCCGAGGTAAAGGATATTTATTTTTAATAGTAAGATCGTTAAGCTTGCGATAATCAACGCAGAGCCTCAGAGTACCATCGGATTTCTTTACGAAAATAGCCGAAGCTCCCCAAGGCGAGGAACTAGAGCGAATAAATTGCCTCGTCTCCAACTCAGATAATTGTTTACGCATCTCCTCATTTTCCTTATTGGACATGCGATAAGGAGGACGAGTAATAGGTTGAGCTCCAGAAACAAGATTAATTCTGAACTCAATTGCTCGTTTAGGTGGTAAACCTAAAACGGGCTCGAATATGTCGGAAAATTCACGAACAACATGAATACGAGAAATAATATCATCTTCATCATCATCATCGTTATCACGAGAATTTAAAGAATATAAAGATGCCACCAAACATGATTCTGAATCTTTAAGATTAACATAAATCTGTTTAACAGATTGTGGATGTCGGAGATGAATAGTCCGCTCAGGACATAGGATATGGGCTTGATAACGGTTAAGCCAATCCATTCCCAAAATTATTCCAAAGCCTAAGTAACGCATGGCATGCAAATCGGCTAGGAAAGAAAAATCGCAAAAAATAATCTCCACATCTTTACAAAGCAAACTAAGAGTTGCGGATCCACCAACAGGATTCGCAATTTTTAAAGATGTCATCAATGCAGTAACACTTAAGGAAAAAGTGTCTACCAGTTCCTTTGATATAAAAGAATGGGATGCACCCGTATCAAAGAGAACTCTAATAGGTTGATCATGAAATAAAATAATACCATCAAGAATGGAATGAGAAATACCTTGGCCACGAGATGTGTTGCCAGGGGCTTGAGCCACATTTAACTTTCCCTTATTCCTGCTTTTACGTTTGAGGCATTGATGTATAAAGTGATCTGGGCTCTTACAATAGAGACAAGATTTGGGCTTAGAGCACTTATTCGCATAATGATCCCCAGACCCACAGTTGAAGCAACTCGCACCACTAGGAGAAGGAGACTTTGCCGCAAGGGTAGCCTGCTTACCCTTTTTGTTGGGAGAAGGACCTTTGAATTTGTTTGGCCTCTTCTTGTTGTTGAAGTTTGGTTTAGCGCCTTCTACTTGAACATCACTCTCTCTATCAGCCTCTTCAAGACGAAGAGCGATATCGACGAGTTGATCAAATGCGACTTCTAGTTTCAGGAGCAGTGGCTTCTTAAGATTCTTATTTAAGCCATAAATGAACCTCTGGTTCTTCTTCAATGGGGTGTTGATGTATTCAACCCCATATTTGGAAAGCGACTCGAAGGCTGCGACGTAATCAGTCACGGAGGATTGACCTTGAACAAGGTCTATAAAACGTCGAGCCAAGGTTACTTTCCCAGCTTCTGGTACAAACTTTAACTCGAAGCGTCCCTGTAATTGCTCCCAGGTGAGATCCGCTTCATTAATTTCTGAAGTAAGGAGTTCGTACCAGTCCAATGCTCTCTCCTGGAGCATGCTGGAAGCCACCTGAACGCGGTGGAGATCGATAAGGTTCATGCGAGAAAAGATTCGATCGCATGATTTTAACCAAGCTTGGACCTCGATGATATTTTCCGAACCTTTGAAGGGCTTCCCACCCAAGTTGGTGTAATCGCTGCACAAACGTGCAAATCCCGACTTTGGGTGAGTAGGTTCCGGGTTAGCTCCAGCTGCTTGAGCATTAGTTACTAAATCAAGAAGCTGTTGAGAAGTCATAAAAACTCCATCCGGGGGAGCAGCACCAGATGATCCAGTTCTGGGACGGCCTGGTCTAGACATTCTCTTCCTTTAAGAAAGAAAGAAGAGAAAGAAGAAGGTCATTCACCAATGAACACCAAGCAATCTTGATAGATAAAATAAGAAATCATAAAGGAAATAGGATGAATCGGTACGAAGACTCGAATTAATCCTATGGTATAACTCCTAAGATAGACTTAGGACGATGATCCTTGTTAAGTTATTCTACATTGTTCTGAAGTTTGGCTCTGATACCAAGCTGTGACGCCCCACCTCTATACCCACGCTAGCCAAGAACACTCCGGAGTAGTGCTGTCAACTAGCACGGAGAATAAGGCTGTTGAGGAGCGACCATCCATGTAATTGCTTATCACACGGTGGTTATAAATAATCTTCGGAAACAAACATAGAAATAATCATATCACAAATCAGTCACAGATATCCATATCACAAAGGCGGAAGAAGATATGAATATATAACTAACACATGAAAGTGTACATCAGAGTAGTGGTCATTAAGATCCACGATAATACAAAAGAATAGCAACACGTGCTATACAAAAGAATACAACTATGAGTCTATATCTCAAGTGTATACAACAAAAACTGCTAATCTAAACAGTTAGCCAAAAGTCAGAGTGATGAATCCCTGGGAAGAAGTCAAGCAGAAGCACCTGTAACATCTCGGTCTGACCCGAGTATTATTTAAGAAAATAATAAATGGATCAGTCTAGCTATAAATATCAGATGACATGATATAACATAAAAGATATGGCATAAACATAAACATCCATAACGACATACCACTATAAGTATGTAAATAATGATCAACAGAAGATCAATCAATAAGAGATAATCAATATCACAAGAATCTTCTCAAAGATTCGAAGAGGGCATCATACCCTAAACTTGTACTCATAACAAGTCAATGACATAAATTCCAGAAATCAACACGAGAAATCCAGAAATCATAAAAAGGGAAAGAGGCCTATCACATGACGGTCCGAAGACCATGGGGAGCTACCCCGCATGTGTGAATGGAATCACACAGATTGAGGTCAAGACTAACCAAAAAGCAGAAAGGTATGTGTGAATGGAATCACACAAGTGGTGTCTAGTCTAACCTTGCAATGAAAGAGACATCGCGCAATTGCTAGTCTAATTCATAAAGCGATCATCAAGATCAACGAGAAGTGTCAATTACACTAAGATAGTAAATATAGAAGTTTAGCTTCATGTCCCATAACCACTTGCTTAACTTAAATATTTACGAACAAACTGTAAATCTTCACTAATAAAATTGTCACAAGAGGTTCAATCGAACAAGTCCAAGAATTAACCGACGAAGTGAACGCAAGCGTTTCATACCACTTGTTTCACTAAGTCGTTTAATTAGATTTCTCATCCGAGTGAGGTAAAGGTTTGTATATACTAATAGATTGAAAAACGGTTTAAGAAAAGAACTTTGTTATTAAAAATAGAGTTGAAATTGTTTGTTAAAAGAGTTTTGATAATTACTACTAGTATTGAAACCTTTATATTATAAAGTGACAAAACACAGAAGCAATTGTAGAAACAATCAGTCACAAAGATCGCATACGGAGATGTGAATAAAATCCAAGGGAATCAGCTCAATGATTTTCAAATAAGATCCCCTACGGAGGGGGGTCCAGGGGGGGTGGCAACCCCCCAAGGTGGGGGTGCGGGGGCAACGCCACTGCTTACGGGGTTCGACCTGCCCGGTCAGGTCGCGGGGGTCCAGGGGGCAGCGCCCCCGGCGGGGTGCGGGGCAGCGCCTCGTCCAAAACGGTACGACCTAGTGAAGACAAGCAACCTAGTGAAGCCAAGCGACCTAAGGGGCCGTGCGACCTAATGGGTCATGCGACCTAAGTTTAAAAAGGTGGGCGACTTAACAAAGTAGCCGAGCGACCTAACTGGAGCAAGTGGCCATAGGTCATGCGACCTAAAGGTAAGCGACCTATCACGGTCACGCGACTTAAGGGATAGGACCGACCGACCTAACGACCTAGGCAAGGTCGACCGACTTAATGGTTGCGAACTAAAAATACAACAGGGTCGAGCGACCTAGTGGGTGCGCGACCTAAGAAGGTACGCGAGCTAAGGGTGAGCGACCTAACAAGGTCGTGCGACCTAAGTGGTCACAATGCCAAGCGACCTAAGGACTTAAATACTCGCGACCTAGCGCGTGCATCGGCCGAGCGACCTAAGGGTTTAACACGCGAGCGACTTAAGGTTTTAACACGCGAGCGACCTAAAGTGATGCGCGACCTACGACCTAGCAGGATCGAGCGACCTAGAGCCGCCTTGTGATATAAGGTCGAAAACGACCTACGACCTAAAGTGAAACGACCTAACTCCGAAGTGAAGATTCAAGGCAGTGCGACCTAGCGCGATAACACACGAACGACCTAACGTTAACTCGCGAACGACCTAACTCCAGACGCGCCTTTTCAACGCGTGCGAGCTGAAGACCTGCCGACCTACGACCTAACAACGAGCGACCTAAGGCCTAACGACCTATGGTGGACGAATGGGCTAAGGCCAGAAACGACCCAAATGAAGGTGACGACTTTTCCACGCGAACGACCTATAGATGCTGGGCGACCTAAGGGGGACAGAGCGACCTAAGCCAGAAATTCACCCCAAAACACTAAAAAGTGGAGTTTTTCGCCAATCCAATCCAAACCAAATGCAAATGTGCATGCAAACATGATAGGGATGCATTCCCAATAGCCCAAGATAGATATAGACTAGAATTGTGGGATAAAAATCTCATCTTTGCACTAAAATTTATGAAGATGAAGCTTGAAAGCAAGGAGAAGCAATCCAAAGCTTGAATCCGCTATCTTCTACTTGAATTTGGAGTTGAATGTTGGAGTTGCAATTGAATTTGAGCTTTGAGTTTTAATTTCCCATTCTCTTCACCATTAATGCCAAAGCTTGGGTTAGTTAGGAAATTTATGAAGAGTGAGGAGAAGAGGGTTGGAACTTGGGCTTAATAGGCTAAACTAATCCAAAGTCCAAAGCGGGAAAAGTTAGTGAAATTTCACTAACTCCAAATCTATCGAAGTTTATACTTAAAAAAATTGTAAACGGCATTTCGAACTCAATGGAAGTGGTCTCGAGTCTTAATTTGACCGTTTGCAAAAAGTAGCTTTTCGGACCAATATCTGATTAACGACAAAATATTTAAATAAAATATTTAAATATTATATCGATAAATATGCGGGTTGTTACAGAGTGTCCGGAGCCACTCTTTTGTCGCTATTGCAAAAATACAGGTCATCATATTTCTGTCTGCCCCATACTTCAAAGCAAGAAGAGGGTCGAACAAGAAACTTCGGTAGCCAAGACTCCTACCCCAAATCGTAAACAATGCTACAATTGTGGTTCCACGGACCATTATGTAATTAAGTGCCCGAGACCACTCTATTGCCACTATTGCAAAGGCTCGGGCCATTACTTATCTACATGTCCCAAACTCCCTAGCAAGAGGGAGGGAAAGTTGAAAGTCGTACAAGCCCCCTGTGACACTTCTCTTGGTCAAGGTATTTCTCATTCAATCCTTGATTACATTTGTTTTATGATTTTCCTTTTCGAGTTCTTTTTGATATGGGTTTCATCTCACTATTTTATATCAAAAGAACTTGTGATTCTTTTTCTTTAAAAATATTTTGGGCTTGATGTCTTCGTTGAGAATTGCGAATCTGGATGGTAGATCCGCAACACTCAATTTGCTTTTATTTGATGTTGAAAATTATTTTATGTGATTTTTCTTTCCGAGACGATATTTTTACTTAGGCTCCGGAATTGATTTGTGCGATAGGATTGGCTTAATCATTAATGAAGCCTATATCCTATTTTCTCGAGTGGACTATTCAGCTTTGACATTTTCAATCTGTTGAGCTGATTTCTATTTTTCCTTTATGATTTTGAATTAAAAATTGATGGCATCATTTTATTCTTTAAGCTCACATGTTGAGTAGAGCGTTATTTCTCTCATTTGGGTAGTTGTGAATCTTTCGAAATCTTTGAGTTTGTCTTAGGATTATCACCTAAGAAATCTTTTGTGTGGAGTTAAGGTCTTTCTAGTTCGACCTTGCCACCGATTTTCATTTGGCTACGAGTTGCGGGAGTTCGCATTCCATTTACCGCATTCCGCACTCGTTACGATTCTTATGAATGACTTATTTTGTCATCCAGTTTGTCCAGCTTATTTCATCCATTTTATAAATCGAATATTCTATGAATATTTCGATGAGACCATTCTTGTATTTATTGATTTTGGATGAAAATAGAAATTTAAAATTTTGTAAATCTTTTTCATAAGATTTATTTATAAGTACGATTTGGCTTTGCTCTTAAACAAGCAAAGAATATTCTTAAAGGTTTTTAAGAAACATGTTTATCATATAGAAGATGATTTTGTGATTGTATTGCCCGTTGAGTGCTTTAAGAATTCTGGTCGATGCGCTTGATCAACGTTATCGATAGGAATTTCCTAAACGCTTTGATGAGACAATCAGACACGATATATTGACTTGTAAAATATAAATTTTCTAGAAAGATTATTACATAAAAATAAAAATGTAATTTTGAAAATTTTAACTTTTCGGGAAAGAGGATTATTTAAAAGAACCCTTCCTTTCGATACTCTTATTCTTGTGATTCCTGAAGGGGAACCGAGACTTTTCTATTTGTACCGATACTAGTCGTATTGGTTTGGATGCCATTCTCTTGCAAAGGAGAACGTGCTATCACTTGTGCTTCTAAATCGTTATAGCTTATTGAGACTAGATATGCCGCTCATGATCTAGTGCTCGCGGCTATTGTTTTTACTTTTAGAATTTGGCATCACCATTTTGGATGAGAAATTTGTTCTCTACCCCGATCATAAATATTTGGAATATTTATTTTCTCATAAGGAACTTCATGTTGACTCGAGTTCCTAGCATCTTGTGATCTTGATATTCTTTTTATTCCCGGAAGGGAAATCGTGTTGCCAATGCGCTTAGTCGTAAGCAACAAGTGGTTGATTCTTTGATGTTGTCTGAATGGAATTATCTTTTTATCAAGTTCATCGGACGTTTTGATATACTTCGTTCTATTGAGCTTTATCTCATTTCTTTTATGGACTAGCGTCTGATGTTCTTTTATGGTGTTCGGTTCATCGGATGTACTGTTATTATACGACATCGATGTTCCGTCTTATCTGGATCAATGGATGTACCATTATTATACTACATCATTGTTTCGGTTTATCGTTTCATTGGACGTACCGTTTTTGTACTACGTCGGTGTTCCAAATTATTCGAGTTTCGAGTTTCTCGGGCGAACTGTTATTATACTACGTCGCTACACCAGCTCAATTTTTTGCTATTCTTGACGTTCTCCACGTCTTTTATCTACGGAAATGCCTTAGGGATTCCGGTTTTTATTCTTGTGCCCGGTGATATTATGGAAATTGAAGTTTCACCAGATTTGATTTATGAGCAACATTCCATTCGCATCATTGCTTCGGAGGTGGAGCGCCTTCGGAATAAAGATATTCTTCTTGTGAGAGTTCAATGGTTCTCAAATCTTAGGGATTACTCTTAGGAATCTAGATAATTCATCGAGCGATCACGTTCGTGCTAACTCTTTCGTGCTCTTTATGATGAACTTCTTATTTCAATTTTCTTTTGTGTTGATATGCTTTTATGATTGTTACCCTTTATTTTCTTCTTAAGTATTGCGAGGACGCAATTTCTTTAAGGAGGGGAGTCTGTAACAATCCGCATATTTATCGATTTTTACATTTAAATATTTTATTTAAATATTTTGTCGATACTCGAAATTTAGTCCGAGAAGCTACTTTTTGCATACGGTCGAATTAGGACTCGGGACCACTCCCATTGAGTTTAAAATGCCGTTTGCGACCTTTTTGAGTATAAGCTTCGATATGTTTGGAGAAAGTTGAATTTTGCTACTTTTTACTTAGGGCTTTGGTTTGGGCTGAGCCACTTATGTATTCAGTCCCAACCCCTTCTCCTCTTCATTACTTCATTCCTCATTTCCTAATACTCAAGCTTTTATATTAATGGAGAGTGGAAGAGGAAATTAAAACTCCAAGCCCTAGTTTTTTTTTTGCAAATCAAACTCTAACTCCAAACTAATAGAAGAACCCATTGGTAAGCTTCTCTTCTTCTTCTCCAACTCTTTCTCTCTTTGATTTCAGATAATTCCTAAACCTAATTTGGGAAATGTTTCTCTTTTTAGCTTAGAATCAAGCTTCTTAAGTTGGATTTGAAGAGTGGTTGATTCCCCTTTTGCTTTCAAGCTTCTTTTTCAATTGCTTGGGTTCAAAGGTGAGATTTTTATCTCACATCTATGCTTATATTTATCTTCGATTGTTAGGTATGAATTCCTAACACTTATTCATGTGCAATTGCTTTTGGTTTGTATTGATTCTGTGAATATTCCAATTTTTAGTGTTTTGGGTTCAAATCCTTAAAAATCATAGCTTTGATGTTTAAATGCGTTTTTGGTGATGCATCGAGGAGCCAATAGGATCGGGTAGCCGTTGGGCATAATTCCCTATCGTCCGTGCTCGTTCGGTTGCGAATTGGTGGAGTTTGCACATCAATTAAATGGGTTTCAATTTGCAGAACATCAGGGTCGACCGACCGAACCCCTGGGCCGGTCGACCGACCTGCTACTAAGGTGCATAGACACCTTTCTGTCTCTGGTCCGGTCGACTGGCTACAGGGCTCAGCCGACCGACCTGCTTCCCGAGAAATTTTCTGAAACAGGGTCCGGTCGACCGAGCTCTGTAGCCGGCCGACCGACCTGATGCAATTTTGCCTATTTCGCCTAGTTGCTTGAATTTCCAACTTTAATCGATTCGTGTTGTTTCCTATTTGTTGTTATCATTTATTATGACTTTGATGACTCCTTTTTAGGGATTTTTGAATATCCATTTTGATGGATTCTTTATCGGTTTCGTTGGATTTTTATTCACATCTTCGTATGTGAATTTTAGTGATTGATTGTTCCTACAATCTTCTTTGTGATTTGTCACTTTAAAAATATAAAGGTTTTCAATACTAATAGTAAATATCAAAACTCTTTATTCAAATGATTTCAACACTATTTTATTACAAAGCTCGTTTCTTAAACCGCTTTCCAATCTATTAGTATATACAAACATTTACCTCACTCGTATGAGAAATCTAATTAAACGACTTAGTAAAACGAGTGGTATGAAACGCTTGCGTTTACTTCGTCGGTTAATTCTTGGACTTGTTCGATTGAATCTCTTGTGACAATTTTATAGTGGAGATCTACAGTTTGTTCGTAAATATTTAAGTTAAGCAAGTGATTATGGGACATGAAGCTAAACTCATATATTTACTAGCTTAGTGCAATTGACACTTCTCGTTGATCATGACGATCATCTTTGTGATTTAGACTAGCAATGTGCGATGTCTCTTTGTCTGCGAGGGAGACTAAACCCCGTTTTGTGGAGTTTCGACTCAAATTGATGGGGTAGCAACCCATGGTCTTCGGGCCGTTTGTGAAGCTTCGGCTCAATTTGTGATGGTTAGCAACCATGGAATTAGCGTTCCGTTTGTGATACACGTGTTGGTGAGCTTTATGCTTCCGTTTGTGATAGGTCTTCCCCCTTTTTGTGATTTCTGGATTTCTTGAGATGATTTCTAGAATTTGTGTTTCACTAATTTTCGTGATTTCCATTGATAAGTTTTATCAATATTTGTGCATTGGTGAATTTGTGTGTCATCGACTTTTGTGATTGACATTGATATAATCGTCAATATTTATGGTTTGTTGAACGAAATAAGGAGTATGACATTTCCTTTGATTCTTGTGTAGATTTGATGATATTGATTAATCTCTCGTTGATTTTCAATTACTTATATATATCACAGCTTGGCATTGTGATTATTATGTGTTTAGTCATATCTCTTATTCTATATCGTTTCATCTGATATTTATAGTTAGACTGATCCGTTTATTATTTTCTTATTAAATAATACTCGGGTCAGACCGAGATGTTACAGGTGCTTCAGCTTGACTTCTCACTTGGGATTGATTTCTCTGACTTTTGGTTAACTACTTAGATTAGTATTTTTTGTTGTATACATTTGAGATATAGACTCCATAATGTATGTTTATTCTTTTGTGTAGTTCGTGTAACTATTCTTTTATGATATTGTGGATCTTTTTAGACCACTACTCTGATGTACACTTCCTAGTGTAATATTCATATCTATTTCCGCCTTTGTGATATGAATTGTCTGTAACTGATTTATGTTATGTTTATTTCTATATTTGTTTCTGAAGATATTATTGCCACTGTGCAGTAGCTTTGAGTTTGTGTCGGTATGTCGGATTTCCCTCTTGATAAAGAAATGCATGTTATACTATCTGACATATCGATGCTCGCGCAAAGCAATTACACGGATGGTCGCTTCTCAACAGCCTTATTCTCCGCGCTAGTTGACAGCATTCACCGTAATGTTCTTGGCTAGCGTGGGTATAGAGGTGGGGCGTCACGGAATTGTTTTAAAGAAACTTTGAAAGGAGATAAGTTCTGTACTCCTCTCTCTGTCGTTGAAAAATAATTTCGGTGATGAGTGCACGCATCATCGACATTCATTTTCGAGTTTCGAAATGGGAAGACCACTATAGTAGTTTTACTGCAGAATTATTTTGATAAACAAATATAAATTTTAAATTGTTTTTTCATTTTACAATTTCTGTTCATTGCCAATCTCTTTTTTCTTTTCTTTTTTCTTTTTAAAGCTGTTTCAATTTCTGCTGTTGCGTGCCTCTCTGTTCATTAATGCTGCTTCACTTCCCCTGCATTAACACCATTGCCTTAATCTTTCCATCCAAACATTCTCTCTCACCACTGCTTTCAATTCATTCTGCCCCATATCATCTGCCTTATCAAAAACCTTCCCCATCACCAACATTCAACATCATCTCCACAAACTTTACATCACATCTCTGATCAACAATACTTCTCCCCTAACTGCAAGCAAATTGCTCCTCCTCCCAATACAACACAGCAGCCACCATTGATACCACTTCATCATTAGCTACAGCCAACTCCACTGTGACAGTCAGTAACACCTGCCCATAACAATCACAGCAGCTTTTGGATTCCACTGCATTCTCCCACTGCCAATACACTTCTACTACCCCTGCCAAAACTTCCAGTCCATCGGCCTGCATACTTACTGATTTCCTTGCCCACTTCTAAACAACTCCCCAAACTGTCAAACAACTTCATTTCCATCCACATATCCTACTACAATCCTCTAACCACACTTCACTAGACTCTGCATTTGTGCACTTTATCTGTGCACATACACCCCTTTGGCCATACACTTCTTCTACTACTGGCCTTCACTATCGTCGTCTTCAATTCTCCAACTTCATATAACTTCATACATCCCCTGGTTACATACAACTAAAACCCCACTGCAAAACAACACTGCAACCATCCATTGCAACTCTCGAATCCGCCAACAGCAAACAACAAACTCCTCTGCGCCATCAAACATCAAACAACAGACTTGTACACAACCCTGCACACTACTTCCACAACCACAGTTCAACTGACCAACTCATCTGCCTCACCACTGCACTAACCACAACACTTCATATCTACTGCCATAACTTCTCCGATTTTACCATCCACCTCTCAACATCCACTGACATTATATCAGCCGTCACTACCTACCAGAGCAACCATCTGCAGTTACAACTACTTCATCATTCGTCCAAGTGACCATCAACTCTGAGCAACTCCACTTACTGACACGTTCACCATCATCTGTGCATTCCACAAGACAATTTTAAACCTCTGTTTAATTCACAGACCTGCTGACAACTTGCCGCTCCTCAACAAAGCAAGCGCCGAACCTCAGCACCTTTGCCTTCCAACACCAGTCACCGATTCCTAATCTCCCAATAACACAGAGCATTTGACTACCAAACAACCTCACTCCAAAAATCATAAGCCTGAATCACCAATCAACTTCGAGCACCACCAAACCAAAAACCAAATTCAACTGCAATCGATTGCGTTCCACTGCAACTCCGCTTTCCCCCACACCTTAGCAAATCGACAAACTCACTACAATTGCCAACCACCAACAACCGACGCTCCTCAAACAAAAATTTGAAATCAGCAAACCGCCTCACCAAATCGAACCACAAATCGCTTTCTTTTTTTTTATTTTGGATCGATTTCAATTGGGGACTTTATGATTTGTTATTTTCGTTTAAGAACTGAGAACATAAGAAGGGAAGTCGAGTTTGAAAGTGGGAGAATTTATTAAATAGGGTATTGGGCTTTGTTTAAAGGGCCGTTCATTGTTTTATTTTATTTTTCATTTGTCTTTTTAGTCCTTCTTTCTCTTTGGTTAAAAAAAGTTTGCTCTTTGTTATTTAAAAAAAAACAAAAAATAGATTGTTTTGGGTTTTATTTGTTTAGTGAATTTGGTTTCACTTGTTTCAAGTTGCTTCCTTCTTATTATTAAAAAAAAAATTGTGTTTGTTTTAGGTCATTTTGATTTTGTTCTCATTTATTTTATTTTTTTATTTGATTTAAAACAAAAATAAACATTTGTATATATCTTATTTTTCGTTCCAGGTTGTCAAAGCAGATAAAATCAAGAGAAATCGCTTGCTTTGCTAAAAATCGACGCTAAAAAAATATTGCTAATAATTCTACGCGCTCTAATATCATGCCCTTTTTACTTGTTTTATTTGAAATGCATTATTGGTTGCTTGCATTTTCATTTATAAAATAAATTTCAAAATCCAAAAACAAAAACAAACTGTACTTTAGTTGCATTGTAAACTCACGTTTAATTTTTGTTTTGCATTCATCTCATCTTTTTTTTCGTTTCTAAGGGAAAAACCTCAATGCACATAAGGTGAGGAATTTCATCATGCTTAGTCCGCAAACGCATTTCACCGTAGAATTTGACTAATAATAAAGGTTAGAAGTTGGACTTATGGGTGTCGCGAGCTCATCTATGGCTTAATTGTATCTTAACAATTGTTTTCTTTGAACAATTTTATTTCCTGATATCTAGGCTACGGCAGAGTAATAACCATTTATAAATATTACGGTGATTCGTAAATATCATAGTGGTTGTTCCTTTGAAGGTACTTAAACCTTCGCTGCATTGCAACGGTGATTCGTGGTGCACCGATAATTCCTATCCGTTACCTGGCCGAGAAATATTTTTGTTAACTTAAGATAAAGTGTGTGATTATACAATTTTGGATTATGAGCTACTAAGGACAGAAAATTATAATTAAGTCCTTTGCATTCATTTAGTTGTATTAGTTATTGCATATTTAAAAAAAATCCAAAATCCAAAATTCAAAAAAAAAATGTAAATTTTACTTAACTTAGTTTTTAATCCAATAAAGAAAAAGAAATCCTTTTTTCCTTTCCTTTGAAAATTTTCAACCAGAAGCAAAACTCAATATATATATATATATATATATATAATCTTTTCAAAAACGTTTTTTTTAAATTCAAAAACAAAAATCAAAATTTCATTTTCTAGAAATAAAAAATTTGAAAAAAACCTTTTGGTAAATATTTGAAAATTTCAAAACAAAAAAAAAAGAATTACAAAAACAAAAAAACAAAAAAAATTTGAAAAACCAAAAATAGAAAAAAATTTCAAACTTCTTTTTGAAAATAAATTTCACTTGGTAAATAGTTTTCTTCCTTGTAAAAAAATAATAATTTTTCACTTCGTTTTTCAAATCTTCTTTCATTCTATAAACTCGTTTCGAACTTTTTTCTCTTCTCAACTTTCATTAGTGCATGAGTACTTGGACTCGTGGCACAACAACAAATCATTGGACTCGCAACTCAACAACTAACCTTTTAACTCGATTAGGTGATCCTCCCGAAATGGCGAACGAGAACGCCCCTCTAAGTCTTACGGATAGAATCTTTCTCGATAGAGTTTCCATCCCATCTTGCATCATGTTACCTCCCCCTACGGTAACCATTTCGAAATTCACTCGAACCATATTGCCACGCTTTCGAAATTTGGCAATTTCGAGCACGATGACTCATACATTTTTTTGACTAAATTTGAACAAATTTGTGCAACCATAAAACTCCAACAACTTTCCGACGACGCAATCAAACTTCGATTACCTATTGGCTCTTAAGGATTACGCTGAAAAATGGTTGTAAGCTTACCATCGAACTCGATTAAAACAATCGGAAGAATTTGTAAAAGCTTTCTTGAAAAATTTCTCCCCCGGGAAAAAACGAGTAGAATTCGAAACGAAATTGTAAATTTTCATCAATATAAGAAAGAACCATTTGGAAAATATTTTGAAAGATGCAAAGAGCTTTTGATAAAATGTCCACATTATAACTTTGAAAAGTCGACGATTTGCCAAACCTCATACGATGGACTCGAAAATAGTTCACAAACCATTCTCGAATCAATGTGCCAAGGAAACTTTCTTGCCCAACATCAGGATGATGCTTGGCAATTTCTTGAAAATCTAGCCGAAAAATTATCCCAATGGGCACGTTCGAACGAAAAATAAATTTACTCACGATCAAGTGCACACTCGATAGGATTTTCTTTTGCTTTGGAAGTTAAGATCGACACAATGATTAAAAAATTCGATAACATTTTCTCATCAAATCAAATGAACCAAGCTTCGCAACCGATGTGTTATAAATGCAATGATCCTAATCATATAGTCGATTAGTGTCCCAATTCTGTCAAACAAATCAATGCTTTCAATAAAGCCAAAAACGACCCGTTTTCTCCAACGTACAACCCTAGTTGGAGAAATCATCCGAATTTAGCGTGGAACCAAAACAATCCCAACATGAATATGATTCATCCCAATTTTCAAGCATTACCGAATAATGCTTCGAATCCTCCCTATTAGCCCAACAATTTTAAACCAAACTTTACGGGTCCGTCCCATAATCATCCGCAACAATCAAATTTTAAATCAAATTCTGGTCATCCTCCCCAAGATGATAAACGTTTAAGTTCGCTTGAGAAAACTCTTGAAACATTGGCTAAAGCAACTACTCAAAATCTTCAATCAAACAATAATTTGTAAAATTTATTGACCTCATATATGCAAAACACAAACCAATTGCAAAACTTGAAATGCATATGAATCAATTAGCCACGTCTATAAGTGAACGCGAACGAGGTACATTCCTAAGCCAGCCCCTTCCAAATTCTAGAAATCAAAACCCAAATACGATTCAAGCCCATGTTGTTCACGATAGCAACGTCACCCAATTAAATGTTATCACAACTCTCCGTTCCGGTAAACAAATTGATAATCAAGTCGTTAATCCAAACGATTTACCGAAAACCTCTCTCGACACTTCTAAAACAACGAACGAATCTGAACTGACATGGAGCCACATGTTGGATCGAATGCTAATCAGAATTATTCTTCTTCTGCTCGAGTAGACTCGTCTACCGAGTATCGTGTTCCATGTCCACATCATCTTCGAGCAAAGAAACACTCAGACCAAATGGAAAAGATGTTCGAAATTTTTAAACAAGTCGAACATCCCGCTTCTTGACATCGTTTAACAAGTCCCCATGCAAAATTTCTTAAGGACTTGTGTACCCAAAAGCAACACACTCAAGTGCCCAAAAAAGTCTTCTTATCCACCAGTTTGAGTGAAGCCTTGTCCCTATCCATGCCTGTCAAATACAAGGATCCTAGCTGCCCTACGATTTCATGTACAATTGGAGACAAGACGATTAACAAATGTTTGATCGACTTAGGCGCGAGTGTCAATTTGATTCCATACTCCATGTATGAACAATTAAGTTTAGGTGAGCTCAAACCCACAAAAATTAGCTTCAATTCACCGATCATTCGATTAAGAAGCCCCTGGGAGAAATCGAGGACATGCTCATTCGAGTAGGGCAATTCATATTCCCTGTTGACTTTATCGTTCTCAAAACACAACCCGTGACAAACCCTGCGAGTCAAATCCCTTTGAATTTAGGCCGACTATTCTTAGCCACCTCAATGCCTTAATCAATTATTGTAACGGTTCGATGAAAGTCTCTTTTGGAAACATGACTTTGGATCTCAACATTTTCAATCTTGAAAGCCAATCGAATAAACCTCGTGACCAAACGTTGGAAGTTAGCGTCATTCACGAAAACTTTGAAAACAAAACACTTGATCTTAACGATGAACACGAGACCGAATACGAAAACTTATTTCACATAATCCTCAACGAGATTGCATATGCTCTTCCATTTGAATCGCTTCAAGTTAAGTCTGAATCTCAACCCAATTCTTTGATCGAGAAACTCTCGAAGTTGGACCTCAAACGACTTCCCGATCACCTTAAGTACGCATACATTGGTGAAAAAAAACTTGTCCTGTCATCATTTCTAACGATCTTTCCCTTGACCAAGAAGCTTCTCTTCTCTCTATTCTTTCGAAAAATAGAGAAGCAATGGGATGATCGATATCCGATATAAAGGGAATTAGTCCCACTCTTGTTCAACATCACATTTATTTAATCGACGATGCCAAGCCTGTTCGTGATGCGCAATGAAGGTTTAATCCAAAAATGAAAGATGCGGTGCATGATGAAATTCTTAAACTTCTCGGCCACGGAATCATTTACCCAATCTCTGATAGTTCATGGTTTAGCCCAATTCATGTTGTACCGAAAAAATTCTGGACTAAACGTTGTCAAGAACGATTCAAACAAACTTATTCCAACTCGTGCCCAAACGGTTGGTGTGTTTGCATCGACTATCAAAAAAATGCCGCAACACGTAAAGATCACTTTGCTCTTCCTTTCATCGACCAAATGCTTGAACGTTTAGCAAGCCACGAATTCTACTATTTCCTTGATGGTTATTCTGACTATAACTAAATTCCAATCGCTCCTGAAGATCAAGAGAAAACGACTTTCAAATGCCCATTTGGTACCTTCGCTTATCGACATATGCCATTTGGACTTTGTAACGCTCTTGCGACTTTCCAACGATGCATGGTTGAAATCTTTTCTGACATGATTGAGCGCTTTCTAGAAGTTTTTATGGACGATTTCTCTATTTTTTCCGATTCTTTTTTCCAATTTTACATCATCTCGAGTGGGTTCTAAATCGATATAAAGAAAAATATTTGATTTTGAATTGGGAAAAGTGCCACTTTATGGTCAAACAGGACATAGTCCTTGGACATATCATCTCAAATAAAGGAATTAAGGTAGATAAAGCGAAAATCGACGTAATTGCATACCTACCCATTCCCAAATCTGTTAAGGACATTCGATCATTTCTAGGATACGCTGGCTTTTAATGAAGATTTGTGAAAGACTTTAGCAAAATCGCTCATCCTTTGACGACTCTTCTTGGACAAGATGTTCCATTCGATTTCAACTTTGAGTGTATCTCCTCTTTTGAACATCTCAAAAATGAACTCATTTATACTCCAATCATTTGCACACCTAATTGGATCATCCTTTCAAAATAATGTGTGATCTTCTAACTTTGCGGTTGGTGCTGTCTTAGGACAACGCATCAACAAGATCCTTCACGTCATTTACTATGTGAATATGACATTAAAAGACACTCAACTCAACTACACACAACCGAAAAAGCGATTCTAGCTGTCTTTTTGCACTCGAAAAGTTTTGACCTTAATTGATAGGTTCACACGTTATGGTATACACGGACCACTCTACACTTCGATATCTCTTCGCTAAAAAGGATGCCAAATCCCGTTTGATTCGTTGGATCCTTTTACTTTAAGAATTTGACCTTACAATCAAAGACAAAAAAAGATCTGACACTTGTCTTATCTTCCAAACGCACCATCTTCTTTGCCAATCAATGAAAATTTCCCCAATGAACAACTTCTTTCAATTTCTATCAATCCATGGTACGCTGATATAGTGAACTACTTAGTCACTAAAGAAACTCTCTCATCTTGGTCCATACATGAAAAAAATTCATGTCCCAAGTGAAATATTTCTATTGGAATGATCCATACTTGTTCAAATATTGTCTTTACCAAATCATCTGACATTGCATTCCGGATAATGAGATAAGGAGTGTTCTTTGATTTTGCCACGATCAAGCATGGATGGACATTTCGGTCCTCGAAAAACTGCGGAAAATGTTCTTCGGTGTGGTTTTTATTAGTCTTCTCTTTTCAAAGACTCATTTGAATTTTGTAAAACTTGCGATCGATGTCAAATGCTTGGATGAATTTCTTGACAAGATATGATGCCTCTAAACCCCATTCTTACGATCGAAATCTTTGATGTTTGGGTATCGATTTAATGCGACTTTTTCCCAATACTTTTGGAAACCTGTATATCCTTCTCGCTGTCGATTATGTCTCAAAATGGGTCGAAGCCGTTCCTTACCAAACTAATGACCATAGAATTGTTGTGAAATTTCTCAAAGAAAACATCTTTTCAAGGTTCGGCACACCTCGCGCAATAATCAGTGATAACGGAACCCATTTTTGTAACTGGTCTTTTGAAACTTTAATGAAGAAATACTCGATAACCCACAAGTTATCCACTTCATATCATCCTCAGACTTGTGGTCAAGTTGACGTTTCAAATCGATAAATAAAACAAATCTTGGAGAAAACTGTTAACAAAAATTGAAAAGATTGGTCTCAGAAATTGATCAACGCGCCTTGAGCTTACCGTATGCTTTTAAACTAACCTTGGGATGCTTTTAAACTCCTTGCGTTTCCCAAAAATAGGCAACTCCGAAGAAAACCAAAAACAAACTCCTCACGTTGCCTGGAGATAGGCAACGCCAAGGAGCATCCAAAGCCGCACACTACACAAGCAGGGGGCTAAATCTCAAAATAACAACCCCTCATGCATACAATCAAGAATAATTGGTACTAGAAGGGAGGCACTCAAAGATTGACAATACATACCTACGCGTAAATTTCATATTTACTTGAGTGCTATTAGAAACCGAGAGTATATCCTAAGGTTTCGAAACTTCCATAGAATCGAAAATCAGGTCATGCCTTAGCCATATTTTCAACAGAGGTCATCTAAACCCCAAACTACCGTGAAAATTGCTTAGAGTAAGAAACCTTGTGAACTAGGGGTATACACCTGTATTGAGGCAAAATCACACAAATGCAATATGTTCACAAGTTCTGTTACTCCAAACAACAATAAATTCACAAGTTCTATCTCAAAGTTACAAGAGTGAATTCCCAAGTTCTATCTCAAAGTTATGTGAATTTCCAAACAAAATTTTCTAAGTCTTAGGAATTATTAAAGTTCTGTGAATTTCTAAACAGAAACTCTCTAAGCATTGCTAATTTCTAAGTTCTATTACTTCGAATGAAGGACTTTGGCTATAATCACAGAACTAGAAAATATGAAATGAAACAAGCACAAGTACACATAGCATATATGAATAGATAGATAAAAATATAGTGAAAACATCATTGTATTGCTTATGATTTTCTTTACATAGGATCAAAATGTAGGGGTTGTACCCATATAACAACGACCAACAAAGAGAAAATACAGACTTTACAGTATGGACGTAGGGTGCAGACTCTACACTTGAACAAAATGACTCAAAAAGAAACCAAAACAAGTCAATCTTCTTGTGCGCTGTTGGCCGAAAGCAAGTCCATCCTCACGCCAGCCACTCAACGCTTCTTGCCACCGCTTTCCTTTCCACCTCTGGTTGGTAGCTTCTGCTTCTTTTCGGGAGAGGTGACTGTCAGTAATGTCAACATGCACTTCAGTGGTAATCTCCTCTTCCTCTTTCGATGTTTTTCAGAAGAGCTTTCCTTTCCTTTGTCTTTTTGTGACTTCCGGGAGCTCTTCGAAGCTTTGGCTGCCTCTACCTTTTCCTTCTTGACAGCAACCAAATCATGCTGAGTCTTTTGCGGCTACTCTGTCTACGTCTCCTGCTCCTTAGCCTCTACAGCAGTTATATCACCTTCCAAAGATGTTGAGGGGTCGTCCAAGCCATGTAGCGCCACTATTTTCTCGACCTCTGAACTCGGCTGTAAACTAGTGGTGGATGTGAGAAATGGAGCACGAACGGATACAATCTCGGAAGATGTGAAAATGGCAATAGGAGCAGGTGCCGAAGTAGTTGGCGCGTTAATAGGAAAAGTGGATGGACCTATAAGATCGAAAAGGAAAGCGTTAAACCCCTTTTGCTCCTATGGTGTAAGATGGAGATTCTCGAATTCGGGAGAAGCATGGGCATTAACTACACCAGTGGAAGGATCACGAACGACACTTCAAACTCATCAACTTCGCCTTCTTTTGATGGCTCCACCACATAAGAAACAATATCATGTCCTGAGCTCATTGGTTGGTCGTGGAGTTGCTTTGATGGTTCAACCCCGCTAGAGGAAGAAGGCCTGGTAAACACGTCAGTAGTAGACATCAGGGCAGCATCAGCGGCCTCCTTCTCTCTCTCAACCCAAAGGATCTCCTGGCCCTCGAGCGCCTTCTTGGATTCATCATTGAGATAAGCATCTCACAACTCTTGATCTATATAAACATCACCATTCTCAGCAAAGCGGGATAGAATTTCCTCCCAAACAAGGGCCAAAGTGCACGGATACTTCGGGTCAAGGCAGCTAGGGCTCTCCTGGGGCAACAAGGAATTGATATAAACGTTCAGGATCATTGCATCCAACTTCTCCATTTTCCGATCAAAAGCATGTTGGAGGTCCAAATAATTTGGTGTCACCGCAGCCTTCTAAATTTCAATAGCGGTCTCGTCGGCATTGAGTTGTGCGACCTGAGCATGTAATTTGGAGGTGGTCTCGGCTTGGTCGGAGATCATTTTGTTATGCCCCACTACAATTAGATCATGATCGACGATTGTCTTCCGTTGAGCTTCGATGGTACCATTGCAAGCGATCACTTCCCCTTTCAGTTTCGCCTCTTCTGCATTTCTTTTTAATTTCGTCTCTCCATACAATCTCAAACTTCTCATGCGCCTCCTTCAGCTCCTTCATTAGGCTGGCAGTTCTCTTACCGTCCTAGAGCGCCATTTCCTTCTCCTCTTCTAACTGCTTAATTTTAGCATCTCGATCGACCAACGCCCTTTCAAAATCATCTTTCTCTGTAACAACCCAAAATTTAAGCTTTATAATTAAATAATGAATTAATTGAATATAAAAAAATTTTGTAAAATTATCAGAATTGAGCTACAGGAGTTTCACCATTGTGTCCATGGTAATTTTTTGGTCAATTTTCATATATGATTTGTCAAAAATCTAAGTTAAAACGAAGAAGTTACGAAATAAACAAGAAACGAAAAACAACAACAACAACAACAAGGGTCAGGTCGATCCAGACCAAGCCAGGTTGACCCTGGGGTCGAACCCTAAAGGCCTAGGTCGACCTATAGGTCAACCTGCAGGTAGACCCGCCCTTGTTTGTAGACGTGAATTCGTCCAGGTTAAAACTATGACGTGTTTTTCCAATTTCTTTCAATCCTGTGCGTCCATGCTTCATCCAACAGTTCCCAGTGAGCCTATGACGTGGTTGCACTAGATTTAATCTTCAAATAAAATGGTCCAAGATCCCTAAACTATACTATAAATAAGACCCTAGACCTAGCTATTTTTCTCATTTTGATTTTCTCCTATTTATATTCATTGCAAAAGGCTGGACCCTAAATAGAAAAAATTTCTAAGGAGTAAATCTTTTTGCTAAAAATATTCAATGCTCAAGAAGTGGATCAAGGAAGACTAAGGGCTAGAGCTAAGGACCATAGGTAACTGTTTAGTAATTATTTTATATTTTTAAGTAACTTAAAATAATAGGGTTCTCAATCATTGTAGTTTTTCTGCAATTTGGAGAGAGTTTTTATATAAGTTATTTACAGCTAGTTTTTAAAGTTCTTTTCAATCTATTTCATTCATTTATTTTATTCATCTATTTTATTTAGCTATTTACAGTTATTTATAATTATTTACCGTTAATTGCATTTACATCTTTTTTACGTTAGAATTTGGCTAGTAAATGCTAGTTTCTTTTTATTCATTTTTATGTGAATAAATGAAAAAGAATAGAAATTGCAAATATGGATTAAATAGAAATAAACACTAAATTTATAGAAATTAGATGTAAAATAAGAAAAACTGTAATTAAAAGAAGATAGACTAAAATAGGAAAACTTGAGACATTTGCGAGCATATTTATAACAAGTGGTTAGTACTAAAAAGAGAAAATAGAAGAGGCTTATTTTAAAGCTTTGACTAAGTTAATAAGCAAATTATAACATAGGTTATAATTAGAAATAACAGAAAAGGCTAATTTTAAGACATAGATTAACTTAATAAGCAAGCAGAACAGAAATTACATAAGAGGCTTATTTTAAAGACTACACTAAGTTAATAAGCAAGAATAGAAATAGGGCCCATACCAACAGCATTCCCTTTCAGATTAGGACTGATGGTCTCACAATAGATTAGGTGAGGCTGGGCAGGACCCTTTCAGACTAGGACTTATGGTCTCATGATAGTTAGATGAGGCTGGGACACGCTTACGCTAAGTAGGGTAAATAAGTGCTCAATAGATAGAAGCTCAATTAGGAGATTTGGGCAAGGGGAGTTACTAGATTTTGTCTGATAGGACCTACACCAACTGCATTCCCTTTCAGACTAGGACTGATGGTCTCACAGAACACTTAGGTGAGGCTGGGCAGGACCCTTTCAAAATAGGAATAATGGTCTCACAACAGATCAGGTGAGGCTGGGCATGCTAATGTTGATTAGGGTAGATAAGAGGGAGCGATATTAGCGTGTACTGACAATGACCGAGCGTGCGACATCAATAAGTCGCTACTGCATTCCAAGCGCTAAATAGATGTCTTTTGCTGTGGGACTCACAGGATGGGACTAAATCATAGTGGCACAACAGAGATAGAAGGCCGATCGACGGGTAGAATTAGGATTCAGTCTAATTAAAATAAGATTAGGATTTCAGCTTAATCACATCTATCTAAGACAAGTGCAAACAATCACAACCAAAGCAAAAAGTTAAACAGTATTTATCCTAGTTTTACCTTTTCTTTATTCCTTTTCTACTAGAACTATTGCTAAGTATATTATCTTTATCTTGCTTAGAAATGCTATTAATTACTTTCACTCACCAGACTTTTAGTCTGACCCATTCCTCTATTTTTCCTTTTCCCCCATAGGCCACCAGAGGCAAAAACAGTAGATTCAGATTTCTTGGAGATTCAGTTGTAGAGTTTTTCTTCATGCATTCTTCTTCTTTTTAGTTTTCTTTTTCATTTGGCTTTCGAAATACTGGTACTTATGATAGGGATGATTTTTTTAACTGTATTCTAATTTTATAAGACTAAGATCTACTTTTCATAAGACGTGTATTTGGTACATGAGACATGTGATATTTTTTTAGACTTATTTTATGAAGTAATGATAAGTATTTTGAATGTTTCCGCTGTTATTATTTATTTGTCTTGTTAATCTTAGTCTCTATGATGCTTTAGTTGTACCTATAACGCACCATATCCTTTAGTGCGTCTTTTTGGGTATACTAAGGGGTATGGGGTGTTTCACTTGGTATTAGAGCCTAAGGTTACAGGATTCCTAAAATATTGTTTTAAAAAGTAAGGTATTTTCAAAGTTAACATATTTTATAAGTATTTTTTTAGAAAGAAACTCTTAGAAAAGTTTTTAGGTATAAAAGAGTTTTTATAAAAATCCTTTCAAAGTCCAGTTTAACCTTCTTCGATTCTTTGGAGCCTAAATTTTCTTTTCTTTGCATGGTATGGCAGACGCCTCGAATCTTCCAAAGGGTGTTCAAGTCCCTAGTTGGTTTCGTAGAAACCTTCAAGCTATGACACCAGAGTGCAAACGCAAATGCCGAATCCAGCACCAGCAGGTGGAGATCCTATTAATCCACCTGCAGCAGCCAATTTTTCTAAGCTATGCAAGGACTTTGCTAATCTATGAGGCAAGATGCTTTCTGGCACGGAGGATTATGGAGGCACAAGCTTGTTTTAGGGATACGGAGCAGATAATTGGGATGTTGGATTGGAGAACCGATAGAGAGTTCAGCTTGCATCTGGACAGATGGAGGGAGTGGTTAAGGAGGTCCCTAAATCAGAAAACTCTACGAAGCAGTGGTGGAAGAATAAGAAGAATAAAGACAAGAGGAAAGAAGAAGGACCTCAAAAGCGGACCAGGAAAGGTGGGAAATGTCATAATCGTGGATTGGCTGGACGTTTCACAAAGGAATTTAAGAAGGGCTTGATGAAGGGGAGGTGTTACAATTGTGGGTAGCCTGGACACCTTATTAGAGTCTGTCCTCAGAGGACGGGGCAGAGAGCAGGTGCACCTACATCACAGGTGCAAGCTTTGGATTTAGCACCTTTTAGTAGTGAACCGTATCGAGGTAGGAATGTCTCTGTAAAAGGTTTGATTTCTATTTCGGATTTTCCTATTCGAACTTTTTTGACACCAGAGCATCACATTCTTTCACTTCAAGTTCCTTGGTTTATTATTTGCACCTAGAAATTTCTCTAGTAGTAGACCATATAGTTGTTTCAAACCCCATAGGAGGATCGACACACTTATCCACGATTAGGGGTTTGAAAATTTTTATACTAGGCATAGAGTTTGATTGTGACACCTATGTACTTGGATTTTTGGGATATGAGATGATTTTGGGGATGGATTGGCTACCCACTTATGGAGCGATATTGGACTGCAAGAGGAGATTCGTCAGGCTAGAGACATGTAGCGGTAGGACTCTCGAGGTTTTTTATGACCCACACGGGTCAGTCACGTTGAGCTTCCTTTATTCCCTTGATTCATCACTAGGAAAGTTAGATTCCGTTACAGTCGTTAGAGACTTCCCAGATGTATCTGAGGAGGTTGGGATACTACCCTCTAAGAGAGAGATTGACTTTAGGATCTACCTGTATGACAATGTTAAGCCAGCAGCATTTTTCATGAGACATATAGCTCATAAGAAGAGGAAAGAGTCAAACAAGCACATCGATGAGTTATTGGAGAAATGCTTCATCAAAAGGAGCATATCTGAGTGGGTAGCACCAGTCGTCTTCGCTACAAAGGAAGATGGTCCCCTTCAACTTTGCGTAGACTTTAAAGAGTTGAATAAGCTCACGAAGAGGAACCGTTACCCACTTCCTAGGATAAATGATCTTTTTGATCGGTTGGTTGGCTCTTCAGCATTTTCTCAGCTCGGTTTTGCTACTGGATTTCATCACCTTATGGTAATTGATGATGGCATTGATAGGACAACATTTAGGAGACCCGAAGGATTCTTTAAGTGGTTGGTTATGCCGTTTGGGCTGACCAATGCCCCGGCCTATTTTATAGATTTGATGAGCCATGTTTTCTGGGATGTCCTAAATAAGTTTGTTGTTGTATTCATGGACAACATTTTGGTGTTTTTCAAGAGTATAGAAGAGCATGTTATTCATCTTGAGGAGGTTCTTCGTACACGTCATGTTCATCAGTTGAAGGCTAACTTCTCGAAGTGTCACTTTTGGCGTAAGGAGATGCGTTGCTTGGGGCATGTAGTCTCAAGAGAGGGTCTAGCTGTTGATCCTGCTAAGGTAGTTTCTATACAAGATGGGAAGGCTCCTAAGAACGCTACCGAAATTAGAAGCATCCTAGGTGTGGCTGGCTATTATTGGAGGTTTATCAGAGATTTCACTAAGATTTCAGCAACTCTTACTTGCCTCACTAAGAAGAATGTGGCATTCATGTGAGACGTAGATTGTGAGGATTCCTTCACAATGCTAAAGAGGGCCCTTGCTAGTGCACCAGTGTTAGTTTTACCCAATGGAGCTAAGCCTTTTACAGTTTACACTGACACATGTAGGATGGGTCTTGGGGCAGTATTGATGCAAGAAGGAAGGGTAGTATGCTATGGAAGTAGACAATTGAGAACTCATAAGAAGAACTACCCTACCCATGATTTGGAGTTAGCTGCTATTATTTTCGCGCTCATGTCTTATAGACATTACTTGCTAGGAGAGAGGTTCGATCTTTTCACTGACCATAAATCATTGAAGTACCTATTCTCACAAAAGGATTTAAACTTGAGGTAGCGGCGTTGGATGGAGTTTCTAACATTATATGACTTTGAGATAACCTATACCCCTGGTAAAGGGAATGTGGTTGCAGATGCATTAAGTAGGGAGAGAGCAACCGTTATTCCAATGTTCGTAGAGTGGGAAAATCCTAGGGTTTATTTCCACATTTAATTTACCCTCTACGGACATTACCCCTGGGTTATTGGCAGCACTTGAGGTCATGCCTACCCTCATAGATTGGACTGGCTCAAGGCAGTAAGAGGATTCAAAGCTTATGGACATTTTAGAGAGGATTAGCAAAGGAGAGGTATTTATACATCTCCAATGCTATTCCATAGAGAGTATAGGGTGGCTAAGGAGAGATGGAAGACTTTGTGTCCCCGCACTAATGATTTTATGAGAGCTATTCTAGAAGAAGCACATCATCTTCGAATGACTATTCATCCGGGTGGTGATAAGATGTATAGGAACATGAAGAGAGTGTTTTATTAGAGCAGCATAAAGAAGGATGTAGCAGAGTTTTTGGCTAAGTGTCTTGTATACCAACAAGTTAAGGCATATTAGTAAAAGCCTGGCGGATTGCTTTAACCATTGGATGTATCTGAATGGATGTGAGATAGTGTTTTGATGGATTTCATAGATGGTTTACCTAGATATAGGTAAGGGAATACCAGTATTTGGGTGGTTTGTTTGACTAAGAGAGCCCACTTCATTTCGGTTAAGAGTAAGAGGACAACATCTTATTTGGCATCCTTATATGTCCGTGAGATAGTCCGACTTCATGGAGTTCCCTCTAGCATAGTGAGCAACAGAGACCATACCTTATTAGCCAGTTTTGGAGAAGCTTGCAAGAGGCTTTAGGAACATAGCTTAGATTGAGTACAGCCTATCACTTCGGACAGATGGCCAATGGAGAGAGTTAACAAAGTTCTTAAGGATTTGTTGAGGATTTGCATTCTTGATTTTGGAGGAACTTGGGAGGAGCATCTTCCTTTAGTGGAGTCCGCATATAATAATAGTTTTCGAGCTAGCATTGGGATGACACCTTTTGAAGCTCTTTATGGAAGACCTTGCATGTCACCTTCATGTCGGTTGGAGTCTACAAAGAGATTGGTACTTGGTTCCCACATGGTTAGAGAGACTTTGAAAAAGATGGATTTGATTAGAAGGAGGATAGAGATGGCCCAAGATAGACAGAAATCCTATATAGATAAGCGAAGAAGGGATACTGAGTATGAGGTAGGAGATTTGGTTTTCACTAAGGTATCTCTCCTAAAAAAGGTAGTAAGATTTGGATCAAGTGGGAAACTTGCTCCCAGATCGTAAGGCCGTTCCCCATTGTGGAAAGGGTATGAAATATGACATATCGGATAAAGCTACCAGAGAGGCTCATAGGAGTTCATGATGTTTTTATGTTTCGCACTTGATAAAGTGCTTACACGATTCAACAGAGGTAGCGGAACCCAGCCAACTTGAAGAAGTTGAATGGAGAAAGAAGCATCGGTTTGCTGCATTCCTACCAAGATCGTTGGGCATGTATCAAGAAGCTTAGGGATAAGGAAGTCCCTTTGGTTAAGGTGCAGTGGGGAGATAGCTTTGAGGACGCTACGTGGAAGGCTAAAGAGAAATACGTATCTCTTATCCATTTCTTTTCGATGGTACATTTTGAATTTCCTATTTCCATCTTTAGTTTTGAATAGGTTCTTTCCTTTAGTATCCTTTGGGAGGGTAGATCTTAGGATTTAACCTATGGATGGTATGATTTAATGTAAACATGTTACTAGAACGTGTTATGTATGATGGACACTAGTGGTTGCAAGTGTGCTAGTGGATGCTAATGGACGCATATATATTCACTAGGCACTATTATCTCTTAGGGATCAGCCTAACTAGGTCACTAAAGCATATGCATATGGATGCCTGCTCATTTGCATTTTTATTTTATTTCTGTGGTTGCTATAAATGGATGACTATCATATGATTGTTGCATTTATATGATGATTGAAGTATGCATATCGAACTATCAGTTATCATTAGGAAATTTGCATTCATTTGGATACATAGTACGGACATGATTGCATAAAAAGGAGGTCGATTGAATCAGTAGACCGCCTAATCTTTTTCATTAGTTAGAGACATTGACACTACACTATTACATATAACATAAATTGCATTAGAAAGCTTAAGGATATTAGACGTAATGGATGACAGTTGAATATATAGTTGTAGTATTTGGATGAAAATATTTATTTCATTCTTCTGTCCTTAGAGATTTCAGGAACGAAATCCTTTAAGGAGGGGAGAATGTAACAACCTGAAAGTTAAGCTATGATAATTAATTAACCAATTAATTGAATAATAAAATAAGTTTGTGAAATTACTATAATTGAGCGATGGAAGTTGCACCATTGTGTCTGTGGTAATTTTCTGATCAATTTCCATATATGGTTTGTCAAAATCCGAGTTAAAACGAAGTTACAAAATAAACGAGAAACAAATAACAACACCAACAAGGGTTAGGTTGACCCAGACCAAGGCTAGATCGACCCTAGGGTGACACCAAAAGGCCTAGGTCAACCTACATGTCGACCCACCCTTGTTTGTAGATGTGAATTTGTCCAAGTTAAAACTCTGACTTGTTTTCCAATTTCTTTCAATCCTGTGCATTCGTGCTTCCATCGGACAATTCCCAATGAGTCTATGACATGGTTGCGCCAGATTTAATCTTCAAATCCAACGGTTTGAGATCACTATACAACACTATAAATAAGACCCAAGTCCTAGCTATTTTTCTCATTCAGATTTTCTCCTATTTGTCTACATTGCCAGAGGCTGTACCCTAAATAGAAAAAAATTCTAAGGAGAAAATCTTTTTGAGAAAAATATTCTACGCCCTATAAGTGGATCAAGAAAGACCAAGGACTAAAGGTAAGGACCACAGGTGAGTGTTTAGTAATTATTTTTGTTTTTTAAGTAATTTAAAGTAATAGGGTTCATAATAGTTGTAGTCTTTCTACAATTTTGAGACAGTTTTTATATAAGTTATTTACAACTAGTTTTTAAAGTTATTTTCAATCTATTTTACCTAGTTATTTTATTCAGCTATTTTATTCAACTATTTACAGTTATTACTATTAATTGCATTTATTTACATCTGTTTTACTTTAGAATTTGGCCGGTAAATGTTAGTTTCTTTTCATTCCTTTTTACGTGAATAAATGAAAAAGAATAGAATTCGCAAATATGGATTAAATAGAATTAACACTAAATTTACAAAAATTAGATGTACAATAAGAAAAAACGTAATGAAACGAAGATGGACTGATATAGGAAAATTTGAGACATTTGCAAGCATATTTATTATTACTAATGGTTATAATTAAAAAGAGAAAATAGAAGAGGCTTATTTTAAAACTTTGATTAAGTTAATAAGAAAATTATAACATAGGTTATAATTAGAAATAATAGAAAAGACTAAGTTTAAGACTTAGATTAAGTCAATAAGCAAACCGAATAGAAATAACAGAAGAGGCTTATTTTAAGACTTGCACTAATTTAATAAGCAAGAACAAAAATAGGGGTTGTACCAACAGCATTCCTTTTCATACTAGGACCAATGTTCTCACAGTAGTTAGGTGAGGCTAAGACACGCTTATGCTAACTAGGGTAAATAAGTGGCCAATAGATAAAAGCTTAAATCGGGGGATTTGGGTAAGGGGCGCAACTAGATTTTGTTTGATAGGATCCGCACCAACAACATTCCCTTTTAGACTAGGAACGATGGTCCCACAAAACACTTAGGTGAGGCTGGGAAGGACCCTTTCAAAGAAGGAATGATGGTCTCACAGCAGATCAGGTGAGGATGGGCATGCTTATGCCGATTAGGGTAGATAAGTGGTCATGTGTACCGACGATGACCGAGCGTACGACATCAATAAGTCACCACCGCGTTCCAAGTGCTAAACAGGTGTCTTTTTCTATAGCACCCACAGGATGGGACTAGCTTACAATGGCACAACAGTAATAGAAGGCCAATCAATGGGTTGAATCAAGATTCTGCCTAATTAAGATAGGATTAGGATTTCGGCCTAATTACTGCAATCTAAGACAAGTGCAAACAATCACACCAAAGCAAGCAGTTAAACAATATTTATCCCAGTTTTACCTTTTCTTTATTTCCTTTTATACTAGAACTGTTGCTAAGTCTATTATCTTTATCTTGCTTAGAAATGCTATTAATTACTTTCACTTACCAAACTTATAGTATGACCACTCCTCTATTTCCCCTTTTCCCCCATAGGCCAGCAAAGGCAAGGACAGTAGATTAAGATTTCTTGGAGATTCAGTTGCGGAGTTTTTCTTCATGTATTCTTCTTCTTTTTAGTTTTCTTTTCATTTGGCTTTTGATGTACTGGTACTTATAAGAGGGATGATTATTTTTGTTGTACTCTAATTTTATGAGACAGAGATCTACTTTCCATAAGACGTGTATTTGGTATTTGAGACATGTGATGATTTTCAGACTTATTTTATGAAGTAATGATAATTATTTTAAATTTTTCTCCTATTATTATTTATTTTTCTTGTGATTCTTATTCTCTATGATGCTTTAACTATACCAACAACGCACTATATCGTTTAGTGTGTCCTTTTTGGGTGTATTAAAAGGTGTGGGGTGTTACACTCTCAGTTTAAAATAGAGGATCTCTTGGTAATTATTCCTATTTGTGTCTGCTAGCTGCTTGCAAAGCTTCTCCCATTCCTCAGCCCGCTCTAAGTCATTTTGGATAGCTTAAAGATGCGGCACGTAAGAATCCCTGCGAATGAGATAAAGGTCCATGTCAAACTTCACTCCTCCTAAGAAGCAACCCGGAAGAACCACCTTAAGCCAAGAAGGGCCAGCAGGAAAAGTATAGGCAGACTCTGGTGAGTATGAGACATGTCAAGGGCAGCAGTGACAATGGAAGAAAATGAAACATGAGTTGGGGTAGAATCGTGGCAGAAGTGACAGGAAATTCCTATCCCATGGAAGTGTGTTTCGAGGCAAGCTCCGAAGGATGGGAGCGATAGTCAAGCTTTGATTTCTTAGACGGCTTATCTCTATCCTCATGAGATCTTCTTTTCTCATGTCTGCCTTTTTGTGAGCGAGCTTTATCTCTCTCCTCTTGGCGACGAGTTCTTTCCTCCATCGGTACTCTTCTTCTATCTCCCGGACTTGACGTCGACTTTAGGAACGCTTCGGGTATCGCTGTGAGTTGGTATGGTCCTCGAAGTCGTTATGGAGGTCTCGTTCTCTCGTCATGCTTGCAAGAAGGCATACATGAAATTTTTTAGAAGCATAACATAAATTAAGTTGATATATGAAGGAACAAAAAATGGAAACAAGTGTAATCCTAGTGTAATGTGCTGCGTTTCTAATATGGCCTAAAGCGTTGTCAAGAACCGAAACAAACGTCTATCGAAGGTGGGATTAGACCGACTGTGGTCATTATAAGCAGAACTACGCTAGCTGAGGGCGTGATATCGCCTGAACAGGAAGGAGTCATGTCGAATTTAAAATCTCCTTTCATGAGTGCATCGAAGTCAACAAAAACGTCGCTGAAATCTCCAAGCACCGCTCCAACATTCTTACTCAGAGAGTCTAGGTGACTTTTGATCTCAAAGATTTCCCCTTCATCGCCTACATCGGGAAGAGATGGACTCGGGGAACAAAGCTTATTCCCGAAGTCTCATCACAGGACTCTGAATCATCACCATTAGCTTCTGATGAGAAAGGATCACTAGTTGTGGTTTCATCGCTGCTAGTTTCAAACTCTCCCTCTTCCTGTTCCGAATCGACCAAAGCATTGCCTTCTCTGTGAAAAAACTCTTCTTCTGCCTCCTTTGGAATCAGGGGCATTCTAATTGAACTGCTCAGACCAGTCGCGGTGGCTTCTTGCCTCTCATGGGCTTCGTCAAGTAACCCTCTGGACGGGCTACCTATCTCGCGAACTTCCTTAGAACCGCGGGATAAAGAAGAGGATCTAGTGTGAACTCTGGCTCGACTAGGAGAGGGAGCTTCAATTTGAGTGACTAATCTACTCGGAGCTAACAGCTCGTACCGATGCAAGTTCTCGTCGATCAGTAGAACTTTAACGCTTCTCTCCTCGGGACTGATGGATTTTGAAGTCTCACATACTTCACTAAGTGCCACATCTCTATTCGGCCTTGGGATAACTACAAGAAACGTATAATTAGTTAGAGACTCCATTACGACATTTTGGAGCTCGACGATTAGAGAGGAGAAGCTTACCCCTATCGTCCATCGGCATTTGAACC
Organism: Allium cepa; assembly: GCA_030765085.1. Taxonomy (NCBI): domain Eukaryota; kingdom Viridiplantae; phylum Streptophyta; class Magnoliopsida; order Asparagales; family Amaryllidaceae; genus Allium; species Allium cepa. Next base: position 589,002,510 of record CM060934.1, on the reverse strand, counting down.
CCTCGAGGAATCTAATGTAGAAGTACTGCATCTTAAATTTTGATAGATTGCTTTACAACCGCAATACGATCTTTCGGTTCCTTTGGGCTTCGATTATGATCAAAGAGGGAAAATCATCTCTCCTCTTGAACACCAAGAAATACTGCAGCTCATCAAAACTCAAAGCGGGGTGGAACGTCCGCATGAATAGGACGAGTAAGCAAGTAAGGATGGCATAATCATTCGGATGAAACTGGAATGAGGAAATTCCTAAGTTTGAGTGTGTTTATCACAGGAAATCGTTGAAGCGATGAATGGCTCCATTAAAAAACATGTATCTATGGCAAGCGGTGTATCCCGGGGGAGGCATTCGAGCAAACTCGTCATTCACAGCCAGATGCACATCTTCCTAGGGAATCCCATGCTGCATGCATGTATTATGAAGAACCTTCGCAGAGACCACTGAGGAGGCTAGTTCAGGTGAATTGAGTAGAATTCAAAAGTTGAGAGGCATACAGTCCGCTGTGGGACCGACTTGAACTAACTGACTATACTGCGCTTGTGAGGTGGATGATGATTCAGCTTTAGAGAGCTTTGGGCTTCGCCCCCTTGAATTACAACGTGTAGAAGGCTGCTTCATTCTATATAACTCTATCCTAAATCGTAAGTTTCCTCAATCACACTTAAATTTCGAGTAAACTTTAACTTGTAATCGACATGTCGGACTTCATGTGCGAACTGGGGCAAGTTTGCAAGTGTAATGTGCTGTCTATATGGGATATACTCGATGCTCAATGCACTACAAATGCTCTGTCATGTGTAGATAGTTCACTCATAGTGGAAAACGAGAAGAACTTCCTATGTCAGTTCTTTTTCAATTTTTGTTTACTTCTTGTACACTTACCCGTTATCAATCAATGATCAATAACAGATCCGTTGTCCAAAGCGACATTGAAAGCTCTTCCTATTATAGGATTACCGAACATGGAATAACAAAGCAAGATAAGCCCGAGTTCTTTGGAAGAATCGGGATAGACAGGTAATAAAGTCATGCAAGTAGCATCTGCAAAACTGGAGACAAGTCAATTCTAGTCTAATGGACGAAGATAGTAAAACGCGTCAAGCCTTGGGTTAAAGCCCGAATGTCTTTCCAAGAGGCAACTTGAGACTCGATTTACTATCCTCCTCCATTAAACCACAATCAACACGAACTTCTTGTATTCAACATCGCAATCAAAGACCAGACATTAATCATTGTACCAACATAACAATTAACGAATCAATCAACCAACCCACCTTAACCTGATTAAAAAGCACAGGAACAATCACGAATAAAAATTGGCGAGCAATGGATTGGATCGTGAGCGAGATAAGGATGGGTCGGCTATAGATCAATAATAGACTAGGGTTCAGGTTCGAGCACGATAATGGATGGCTAGGGTTCCACGAGGAATGCAGATGCTTGCATGAATTAGCGGTGCATGGATCGAATGAAATAGGGTAGCAAATCGCGTTGATTTCCTGGGTCGAATCGCCAAATGAATTGGTCGCTTAAGGGAAGTGGAATCGCTCAGGTCAAATGAAGGAAAGTGGTTCAGCTTAAGTATAAGTAGGCGAAGAGAGTTTGCCTGAATTTTTTGCTAAGTAATCGAGTCGTTAGTGACTCGACCCATAATGGGTCGCCAACGACTCGACCTTGTCTTATAAAATAAAAATAAAAATTGGCGATGTGATAAAAGATCCATAAATACATTCAATGGAAAAGGAGAATGAAAGCTTCGTCCATCCATCTCAAACTCGATCAACTGCGGTTATTCGTCATTCCAAGTCATGTAAGGAAGTTGCAAGCGGGAGTGTGATATACTGTAGCTAGTAGTAGCAGTCAGAACCAAAGAAAGACAAATAATGACGTTGGGCTAACATTTTCGTAGAGCTCTAATGCAATCACTTGGAAATCAACAAATGGATATTGAAAACAATAACTTCCAGAGCATGCCATGTTTACAACGAAGACGTACTCTGGGGGGCAAATGTTACCCGGGTTTTCAACTCGGCAATAAACCAATAGAGAACAGAACAATCTTGCAAGCATAGGATGGTTCAGGACTTAACTAGAAAAACTAAGACAAGGGATCAAGAACGGCCAAGCGATACGACTAAGACAATGACTGAGATCAACGTAGCCGAGAGATCGGCATTCCTATAATCCAGCCAATAGTTAAACATAAACAGCTAGTGAATTACTGTCAAAACATAAGAGCAATGATAAAATGCTATGGTAATATCTCCGAGTCTAGACTCCAGAAAATCCTAACTGCGTAGCTCATCAGCGACTTATGCCTCTGCTAAAACAATCAAATAAACCAAATATGGAACGTTATCAAAGGGGGGCAAGATTTGGTCCGCAAAATAAACCAAGTCTATGGGTCGCCAGCGACCCATAAGCCATGGGTCGCCAGCAACCCATGTTTTTGGCTTGTTTTGCGAGCCAAATCCCCCTAAGTCGCCTATATCCTACCTGCAATCTGATGAAGGCAGGCTTGGCCCAGAAGCTCTCCGATCTCTATAAATAGGGTCCTATCTGCAACATAAACAGGATCTTCTCCTAACTGGTTGCTGAAGTTCTGCTGAAATTATTCTTCATTATCTACCCCCCTCACGAAAATCTCCAAAGGAATACATTGTGATTCTCCAGTGGATTCCAACTTTGAAGATTCAATCTAGGTAGAAAACAATTAAAGCCTTGTAATCAAACATCTATTGTGACAACAATCAATCTGTAATAAAACTATAAAGTGAACGTAGACTTCATTAATAGCCGAACCACTATAAAATTTTCTATCTTCTTTCTTTTACTGTTCTTTTCTTATATCTGTGATCTATGATATTGCTCTGTCAGAACAAGGCTGGTGTTTTCAAACTCTAACCAGGGTGTTGGTCCATTTTTTAGGTCAACAATATTCAAAATCGATAGTGGATCCATGCATCCCCTCTTTTGGATTTACCTAAATTGGATTACAAGTAAGAGAATTTTCCCCAAACTGGTTTAAGGTTATAAAAGTTTAGCTTAATTATAAAGTGCGAAAGAGAATTCAGAATTCAAATTTGGTCTCCTAACTCGGACCCCTAGGGTTGTATTTATTGATGCAGGTTGACCCCCTTCCGCCTCCATGCTTTCAAAACAGTCCAATGGACTTTATCCCAGCCTTTTGCATTCATCCTTACGTCTTCATTCTTTCACTTCTATAGCCTTAAGGGTGGCACTTGGGTTTCTTATTATGCTTAGGTTAACCCTTTCGCCTTTATCAATTATGTACTACTAATAGAAATTGCCTAAAACTCCCCAATATCGATTTCATGCTCCTCCGAAACCTTTCGACGCCTTCAAAAGTTATGAAGCAAAAGGGTTGAGATTTCCCATTACATTGTCTTGATGTAAGCGAAAGCACCTCCAACTCTTCTTCTTTGAGACCTCCCTTGGCTGCCTTGGTCCAGAGTTAATTATGATGAGTGGTTATTTGAGTGGGTAAGGAGTGCTTTCATATAGGTTTGAAAGGATTAGTAGGTGACGATAGGAACATTGCGAAAGGTCGCTTAGCTTCCCATGGTGTTTTCTTTATGCTTGTGAAAGGTTCTGAATGTTTCAAAAGGCTTGTCCTTGCTCTTGAAAGGTGCACTTTGATAAAATTCCTTTTAAGTGGAAGATTGATAACATCAACACCAACCATTTCGAAGGGTTTGGTTCTTGTGTGCGAGCCTGTTGCCTAATACCTTCGAAAGGTGTTTCGAATCCATTCTAAGTTCTCTCATTTATATGAATTCAACTGCATCGAAAGGTCTAGCTGAGGCCGAAGGTAACTTTGTTTTCTATTATATTCTTTTGAAAGCTCTTGCTTCACTTGACACTCGTAGGTGCATTAGGTGCTTGCGACTCCATCCAAACCCCTTCGAAAGTTATCTCAATGCCTTCAAAATACTATTTTGAATTATGGTGAAACCCTTGTCTTTAATTCTTGTGGAGCTTAACACTTTTTATGAGCCTTCTTTCATGCCTTTGTTCTTATGTGAATTTCATGTTTAACAAAAATATTATTTTCAAATTCTCCACCATGATCGCTTCTTATACTTTCAATTTTGAAGTTCGTTAAATTTTAATTCTCTTAGAAATTTTTTTAAACATTTCAAACATATCACTTTTAAGTTTTAAAAATAATGTCCAAGTGTATCGTGAAAAATCATTAATGATAATAAGTACATATTTGTTATGATTTATTGATCTTACTTGAGTTGGGCCAAATAAATCTAAATGAAGTAATTCAAGCAGTTGTTTGGTGGTAATTTTTTTCTTATATTTAAAATAACTTTTCTTTAATTTTCCAAATTGACAAGCATCACATCGATTTTTAACTTTATAATTTATTTTAGGTAATCCTCTTACTAAATCACTCTTTGCTATTTTTTTATATATTTAAAATTTATGTGATAAAAGCGTTTGTTCCATAGCCATGGGTCATTATAATTGGCAATTAGGCATAAGTCACTATCGTTTTTAATATTCATATTTAAAACATAATTATTTTGTTTTCTTAATCCTTCAAAAAATAAAGTTTTATTTTGATCAAATATACTACATTTATCTTTTTCGGAATCGATTTTAAATCCTTTATCACATACTTGACTTATACTTACTAAAATTGTGTTTAAATTTTCTACAAGCAAAAAATTCGTAAGAAGGGGAAAAGTGGATATACCGACGTTGATGACATCTTCAATGCCAATGTCAAATCCTTTTGAGTTATCTCCAAATGTCATAGTGCCGCCATCGATATATTTTATATTTGATAACATGTGTGCATTTTCTGTAATATGCTTGGAACATCCACTATCAAATATCCATTTCTCCTTGTTTTTTACTTTATTTTTGGGTACCCACAACATAATAAAAGTTTAATTGGTACCCACTTCTTCTGTTAGGGTACTATGTGTTAGTGGATGAAGGCAGCCATACCTAAGTAGTTCTGGGGCCTTTAAAGACATAATTATTATTATAAACAATATTTTTCAATTATTCATCTATATTAACTAATAAAATTGTTATTTGATTTAGGAATCCATATTTTGACACTGTTTGTTCTAGGAATATTAATCTTACCTTTTGAGATTGGTTTCTTGAAATTAGTGTATAGTATACTATAGTTTTTATGTTTTTGCTTAGTTTTAAATGTAAATCCATTTGATATCCTTATGTTCTTGATATTTTGATAATTTTCTGTGTTTTTTTTCTATTAAATTTTGATACATTATTAATTATTTTATTTAACTTATTTTTAAGATGAAAATTTTCAATATTGCTAAAGTCTAAACTTGCCTCAAATTCTAGTTTTTCTTTTTTCAAGTTTGGTATTTTCTAGTCTACTACTTTCTAGATCATGTAATAGAGTGGTATTTGGAGAAGATAAATTTTTACATTCTTTTTGAGCATTTTTAGTTCTTCTTCTAATATTGTTTTTTTATCTTTTAATAAACCAATTATTTCCTCTGCTCTGTTTATCTTTCCTATATATTCTTTGTTTAGTTTATTGGATTCTATATATTTATCATCTGATTCTATGTTAATTTCCAAAATTTTCATCACATGCTAATTCAGGGCGTACCTCATCAATATTAGCCATAAAACAGATATTAGCTTATTCTGAATTGCTTTTATGTCACTATCAAAGGAAGAAGAAGAATTGGAGTCATCCTAGATTAATTGAAAGGTTCTTCGCTTCCATTTGAATTTCTTGAATTTGCTTCTCTTTTTTTCATTATTGAGCTGTGGATAATCTTTCGTATATGGCCGAACTTATCACATCCATAACATTTGATTGATGTTTGGTTTGATAAGTTTGAATTTCCACCATTTTGAAATTTTTCCATAGTTTTGAATTTCTTGAATTTGTTACAGTTCTAGCTATGAGTGCAAATTCTTCCTCATCCAAGTTGAAATTGTCATTATTTGTTTGGAAAAGCAATATTATTCTTTTATTGATTTTGCACCTTCCTTTCCTATAAATTAGCTTCATAAGACGTTACATTTTCTATTAGTTCTTCGACTTTGAGTTGAGAGAGATCATGTAACGACCCGGAATTTCACTGCTTTAATTTGTGAATTTTTAATTAATTTTAAATATTCAAATATATAGATTCTATAATGGAAAGAAAAATATTTTTAAAAGTAAGTAATGATCGTGAAATAGTTTTCAAATTTAGTTTTGAAAAATATTTATTTCATTGAAAGACATAAAATCTGACCGAAAATTCTTTTCCGAATTTTCGACCTTCCATTGTATAAAAGTTGTTTAACATACTATAAACACCTTATTAGTCATATTCACACACAAATACACACAACACACGTGTTACAAACATGAGATGATTAGGATATAATGAGATATATTAGTTTAATTAAGTTAATTAAGTTGGTTTAAAATAAAATAAAATATAAAGATGCCTTAAGAGACAAGATGTGACATTTTGGCAACTCTTAGTACTTCAGGTATTTAATGGCATGTTGGCTTAGAAATATTAGAGAATGACAAGGAGAAAATGTGTGGAAGCATGGAGGGAACAAGGGTGGTAAGGTGGTGTGAAGCTAATGGAGGGGATGATAAAAGGGTATATTAGTAATTCCACTTATTCCATTTGTATAAAAACTAATTTTCCTAATTTATTTTTCATTTCCTCTCACTCCTTCTCATGTTGAAACTTCCTAGTCTTTTGAAATATCTTCCATGGCTACTAAAGTATTTTCTAAGTTATAAAAACCATAGTTTTTCACTTAAATATCTTCTATAACTTGCTAGCTTACTCTAGAATACAACAAATCAAGATTCTGTGCACCGATATCTACCATAAAAGGTCCAAGCCATAATAAATGAGAAGCTATACGACAAAGCTCTACCCCTAAAACCGGTGGAGTAATGGCCAGTTTTGGTATGTTAGGAGATGTCATTATTGTTGAACCTAACGCGTGTTACCCAACACCTTGGCCCGACTACAAGATGGTGGCTGTAGAAGTTATGATTGATATGAGTAGGCATAACGTCAAGTGTTGGTCATCCAAGTTGGACTCGATGAATAGTGGACGATGAGTAATGAATGATGGGTTGGTATTAGATGATGGGGTCACCAAAAACCGTGGGTCGGTGCTTAGAGGCTCGATCAGTTATCCTCGATCTGTTATCCTCGATCGGTTGTCTTCGACCAGTTGTTTACGATCAATCATGAGAGTTTGGGATCAGTCTTGATAGGTCCTTCAATGGTAGATCGACAGAATCTGATGGAGTCAACTTTGATAGGTTTGGCACAACTAGATCGGCTATGATGGGAGATTGTCTTTGGTTCGGCCATAGTTGGGTTGGCATAGCTGGGTCGGCCATATCTGGATTAGCATAGCTAGGTTTGCCATACCTGGATCAGCATAGATGGGTTGGCATAGCTGGATCGACCATATCTGGATCATCATAGCTGGATAGGCGATAGCTGGGTTGGTAAAGCTGGATCAACCATATTTGGATCGGCATAGCCAGATCAATAGTGATGGAAGATTATAACTTGATCAGTTGTGGACCGTTTGATGTTGTTGTTTACTACGATCGGCAATAAGTGGATCGGCATACCTGGGTTGGTCTACCAAGCTTATCAACTGTGGGCCGAGCTCTCTTAGTCATGGGCCTAGAGAGGGAAGCCAGGGTATCTTCGTCTGTAAATTGAAGGGCATGGGTCTAGTTTAAGGGATCCTTTTTTGGAAAAAGATGGGAAAACTCTGCCATTTTTTATATACTCATTTCTTTTCCATACCAGACTAAAATCAAGTTGTTCTTTGCGGATTGTATCTGTATTCAAGCAATTGAAATAGCAATAAAGATCATACTCAAAGTGGACGTAAGTAGTTATGCCGAACCACTATAATTTTGGTGTTCTTGTTTTTTGTCGTTGTTTTTGAATTATATTGTGCTATTCCTCTATTCCAATTTACTATCTTCATTAATCTCTCTACACAAATCTATTCTAGGGTGTTAGTGACCAATTTTGATCCTAACATTTTGGTGCTTTCACCGAGAACTGAATTCTCAGCTTGATTGGATCTCATTGTCTACTAGTGGATTTCCATATTCGTGAGATAGATCCATTTGTTTAACAGAAAACTTCCTATTCTACTCAAATTTGAAAGAGATCTAATTAGTCATGGGATTGGAATGTATGCAAGTTTTTGGGATTGGATGGTTTGCACTGGAGTTATATGAAGGCGGACCCCTCTCTGAAGGCAATACAGCCAAACTTCATATAGCCAACCCCTCACTCAATGCAGATATCCGATCCCTCAAAAAAAAGCTTGCATGCCGACTCCTTTGAAAAGCTTGTATACCGATCGCTCCAAAACCATATGTACCGGTCGCTCCAAAAACCATATGTACTGATCGCATATACCAACCCATTGTATACCGATCCCTCCAGTGTTATCGATCGCATGTATACCGACCCAGTGCATACCGATCCCTCTAGTGTTACCGATCGCATGTATACCGACCCAGTGTATACCGATCCATCCAGTGTTACCGATCAGATGTATGTTGATCCAGTGTATACAGATCCCTCCAGTGTTATCGATCGCATGTATACCGACCCAATGTATACCGATCCATCCAGTGTTACCGATTGCATGCATACCGACCCATTGTATACCAATCCCTCTACTATATATTGATCCCTCTCTGAAAAAACCGTCTAATCGATCCATATTCCAAAAAAAATATGGATTGGGTACGACCACTATTTTCAAAAAACCAGCTAACCGATCCCTCTACTGTATACCAAATCCTAGTCGCAACACATTGCCTTAGTGAATTCAAAACTCAACTTAACGAAGGAACATTCTATCCACTTCCCTTAAATCCTATGATTGACTAGGGCTTAGAGGATCAAGCGGCAACTTATGAATGGAAAAAAGGGAATGGACAAGCAATTGCTACTCAAACGATACTTCCAAAGGTTGGAGAACATAGATGTATGACTATAGGAGAACGCAGAAAACTTTGGCCTAAAGCCAGACTTGAGTAAAAACCAATATTTTCTCTAAGAAAACGCCAAGACGACTCCAAGCACCATTCTTCACTGACCAAGCACTTTAAATTTAGTGACTCCAATCAAACTAATGTTTGACTCTAAGCAATTTATTCCAGATGCTAGCAAGGATATCATACTGATAGCGCTGATGAGGGGAATCAACCCCTAGATAGTTTTTGGCAGCAAGTTAATTTGAGAGCCTCCTACGACTTTGGATCATCTTAGGTATAAAGTGAATCAGAACCGGAGGAAGGAGGTGGTAGAGCAGACTAGGAGATAGAATAATACATGATCGTTGGCTAAAGACTCAGATTCCAGTAGATGAACCAAGATCACAAAATTTGACTTATATGCTCTTTGAAAGATTTAATCGATAGCCTCTGCTTGGAGACTCGTGACTCAGAGTGGTACTGAAAACCTACCTCGAGAGAGTCCATCGAAACCTAAAGAAAATCGAGGAATGTTGGATATCCCAAGATGTACACTAATCCTAACACTGGAAAATAAAAACACCTTCAAGGTGTGATCAGAAAGTTGATTCGGAAAGGAAAGCTTCAAAAGTATGTGCAAGCCTTGCAGAATGGTGAGCAAGGAACTTCTAATGCCCATCAATAAAGAACTCTAATTATCAATTGGGCCGTTAACAATCGATATCCCGCTAGAAGGGGCTAGGGGATGAGTTGAATAGCAAGCACACGATGTTGCACACTTATCAATGAGATTTATACCAATCTTCTTTGAATTATTTCAATTTCAATTATTCTATGAACTATGAAAAACTTGAACTAAACTACTTCCAAAATGATGCACGTGACCGACTTTTCAGAGTTAGCCGCCAGCTAATCCCCGTAGATCATGATCGGACCTATGGAGTTTCATCAAGTCGAGCGTGATTTGACAGCTCATCATCAACCATGTATCTCTGACTTAGGCCCATAGACTAGAGATGGAAAAGCTCGTCACAGTCAGAACCCAATACGAAGCGGACATGACTGACCATCCATTCATTAACCCCCATATTTGACTTCGAGACCTAAACAAAGCTTGGAATGAATATATCCCAATCATCCTCCCCTCGAGCCATAAAATAAAGTTCAACAAAATAAATATGCCTCTTCTAAAGCTCAGTGATGCCGGGATCTATCTAAAGTGGACTTAATTTGATCATCTACACATAACTCCTTCCCTGAACACAAAAGGTAGTTCGAAATCCCGACTTGAAGTAGCTGTGATGGACTTCCTACTCGTCAACCATCGCTCCCAATGCATGGACACTACTACACCCTGAAACATATGCAACTTTGTTTGTCTACTCAATAATCCATTATCCTCATTTTCTAGAAAGAGATACGAAGCAAAATTGTGCGAGACTTGATTATCCAACCCCAACATGGATTTGATCCAACCATCTATCATATACCTCCTTCCTTAACTTTATTGGAAGAGCTACAATCATCAAGAGGACGAGAATCAACCATCCATTTTTCAAGTTTCATCCTTAAAGCTGGGGGCAGAATCCCATTCCATGAGTAAACACGGTTCGACCGTTCATTCGACAACATTAGCCTTGACACGGTAAATGAAAAACAAATCAAACAGGTGAAAATACGACTACTCTCGATAAAATTCTCTAAGTCCCTGAAGCGGACTAGAGTACTCTGAGTCCCTAGAGTGCGGACTAGAGTATAAATGACTTGAGAAAAATCTCCATGTCCCTGAAGTGGACTAGAGTACTCTGTGTCCCTAGAGCGTGGACTAGAGTATAAACGATTTAATAAAATTCTCTAAGACCCTAAAGAAGACTAGAGTACTCTGATTCCCTAGAGCGCGGTCTAGAGTATAAATGACTTGAGAAAAATCTCTATGTCCCTGAACCGGACTAGAGAACTTTGAGTCCCCAGAGCATGGACTAGAGTATAAACGACTTTAGAAAAATCTCTAAGTCTGCATAAATGAATTGCCGAAAATCTCTAAGTCCCTGAAGTGGACTAGAGCACTCTGAGTCCCCTAAGTGCAGACTAGAGTATAAATGAATTGATAAAAATGTCTAAGTCCTTGAAGAAAACTAGAGTACTCTTAGTCTCCAAACCGCGGACTAGAGTATAAACGATTTGAGAAAAATCTCCAAGTCCCTAAAGCGGACTAGAGTACTTTGAATCCCCAGAGTGTGGACTAGAGTATAAACAACTTGACGAAAATCTCTATGTCCCTGATTGTGGACTAGAGCATAAACCATTCGACAAATCTCTAAGTCCTCGAAGCGTGGACCAAAACATGAACACAAATTGGGCGTGAGTTGACCAGGGGAAGAATAACTCTAAGTCACCAAATGTAGAGTGGCATATAAACATCGATAAATAGATGAGTGGATTTTGATCGTTCTTTATTCTGCAAACTTCGGCCTGAAATCGTAAGGAGGAGTATTAACTCACTAAGGATGGAGTTCGACAATCCGACTTGTGGCCTGGTGAAAACAATGCTGGGGCAGGAGTACAAATCACTAAAAGCTGAATACGATAGCTCATTATAGCTCTAGCTTGGTGTTCTTAACAACTTAAGGCAACGACTATAAGAAGGCCTCAATATAGAACCAATCGAAACGACAGTTAAAGCTACAGGCGACCGACTATATCATACCTCAAATCGAGGGTCAATATCTATCCGCACCAAGCACATACGAATGTGACCCAAATGTCCCTTGAAAAATCATGACCACCAAAGTGTGGAAAGGAGAGGAAACCGTGAAGACTTGATCATTAATTCTCCAACACCCTCCTTCGATCCGTCAGGAGGAGTATGAAACTGGATGAGCATGACCTGACTGCACTTGAGCCAACTTTAACCCAAGATCCGATTACAAAACATGAACCAAAGTGGACGTGGCTGACCGTCCAGTACCCAACTTATGCCTAGAAATTGACGAGGCATCGAAATATTCCCATTGGAATGAAAAACCACAATACAATCCAGGATAGGAGAGACTCATCCTCCCATCAGCTGACGTGATCCCACGATTCAACGAGTAAAAGTGTAAAGCTAAAGTGGGCATGGCTGGCTTTTCTACTTATCAGTATATGCTCCAGACTTAGGGGCACGAGCAAGAAGCAGGATGAATGTGAACCGACTATTCACCGATTAACTCTATGTCTTTAGAGCTTAGGTGGGAGTGTAAACATATCTTGAATGACACTTGACCGTCCATGCAGTACATTTACCAGCCTGAGACTGGGAGGAGAAATGTGATCATCCAAAAACTGGCTGTGTTAGCTTAATATTGTTGCTTATAAAAAGTGTTTCAACGACTCGAGGCCACGACCAAAAGGATGCCTAGAGATAGGACCATCGAATCGATGCCCAAGCTCATGGGAAACTGACTATCATTCCGACCTAGGCGATGTCCAACAGTTCTCTAGTACGGTGAATGGAAAACACATTATTCGAATGCACAAGCAGATTCAAACTCGAGCAAGAGCCAGCTATGCAGCTGCGCTCAACTTGAGGCTGATCCCTTCTCGATATTTTCTTCAGTGTGCCTCTAAGCCTAATATTTATCCATTTGCAGATAATCACTTAAAGAATTTGAAGCCCTTCACTATCAGACTTAACAACTCATTACAAGACTCTAGGATTCAACTGGAGTAACTATCATCATTGACCATCCCAACAAGATTTCATGTCGGTTGTTATGCAAAATAGTTGCACCTAAACTCAAAGAATCCAAGACTACACCCACTGAGTCGACGGTCGAATTACAATTAGCTATGGTGACCCTTCACGGGTGCTGAATATCAGATTACAGCTCAATGCACTGATGATGAAAGAATTAGCTAGTTTTCTCTAAATGAATCTTGATGTGTTCACTTGGACCCATTCTGACATGCATGTGATTTCACCAACTATCACGAACCAAAAGCAATGCAGCATGGATCGGGAAAGATTCGCTACACTTAAAGAAGAGGTGGACAAACTCAAAAACAACAAGTTTACCCGCAAAACCCTCTGCCCAAAGTGGCATCTAATCCAGTTCTTATGAGAGAAGCTAATGGAAAGTAGTGGTCATGCGTCGACTACTCATACTTGAACAAGAGATGCCCAAAAGACAGTTTTCCACTTTCGAGGATCGGCCAGCTGGTAGGTTCAACCGCTATATATAAACCACTTTCATTATGGATGTGTACTTCGAGAACAACTAGATCCCAGTGCACGTCCTCGACCAAGAGCACACCAACTTCTTTACCGATCTAGGATTATATCATTTATGTTGTGATGCCATGTGAGCTAAATAATGCTGAAGCTACTCACCAAAGACCGGTTAACAAGGTATCCAAAGACTAAATCATGCGATTGATGGAAGAATATTTGGTATATGCTCACGAAGTTACGACGATCAATCGACCACATTGATGACTTGGCAGAGATGTTCAGTATTCTATGAAAATATGAAATAAAACTAAATCCCCTGAAATGCTCTTTCGGCATTACGTTAGGGAAATTTCAAGGTTTCATCATCGACTCTCATGGAATCATAGCCGATCAAGAGAAGATTCAAGCAATTCAAAAACATCTAGGCACCAAAGATAGTCAAGCAGGTATAGAGTCTAAAAGGGAAGGTCATTGCCCTAAATCGATTCTTCTCTCGGGCCATCGACATGTGTACTCCCTTCCTCAACCTAATCGGAGGACGGAAAAGGAATTTTGAATGGAGTGGAATGTAAAAACACATTCTAAGCATTGTGAACCACTTAAAAGACCTTCCATCTCGTCAAAGCCGGTGGATCATAAAGATTTATAAAAATACAGCTACGTTGGTGCATGCCATCAGTGCTGAAATGCTATGCGAAGAGAAATAGATCCAAAGGAACAATATATGATGTAACCAAGAAATTCATTGGTAATAAGAGAAGATTACCCGAATCTAAAAAAGCTAGCGTAATGCCTATTGATTTCATCATGAAAGCTCGGCTCTTACTTTCAGGCTCACCCTATTAACGTCTATGCCTTCCAGCCATTACAATAGGTCATACGACAACCTGAGACATCTGAAAGACTACTCAAATGGAATATCAAACTAAGCCTATTCGATATCACTTATTTTCCTTGAAGAGCTATCCAAGGATGGAAATTAGCGGACCTTATATCTGAATTCATAGCATTATACGACTACTCAAAGAGCTATGGAGAACTAATCAACATATGGAAAATACTCTGCTACGGGTATTACTACCCAACTGTCAATTGAGATGCAGCTGATCATGCTAGACAGTGCAATGAGTGCAAGATGTTTATGAAAATGTCGAGAGCCCTACCGATGGAAATTTCTCAAATGGCTAGTCTGTAGTCATTTTCCACTTGGGGGAATTGACATTATTGTCTTCCTGTCGATCCTAAAGGTGGTGTGAAATATGCCATCATAGCAGTTGATTAATTCACCAAATGGGTAGAAGCAGAACTTTTAACCACGACTACGATGAAGAAAATAATCAACTTCGTTGTCTGGAACGTCATCTTTCATAATGACCTTCCATGAAACCTTATAACAGGTAATGAATCCCAATTTGACAGCGCTAAATTTAAAAGACTTCTACTGTTAGCATCATATTGAAAAGAGATTTACGATATTTTCTCGCCCTCAACCAAATGGACATGTTGAAGCTATGGACAAAATCATAAAGTCTATTCTGAAGAGAGGTTTGGAAAAGGTAAGAGATAAATGGGTGGATGATCCTAACAGCATTATGCGCTTATAGAACTACATATGAGTCCACGACTGGCCGTACTCTATTTACCCTTGCTTATGGCTCTGAGGTCGTCATCTATGTAGAACTTGATGTCCCCTCTCATCGAATGGCTGATTGCAACCCTTATTTCATAAAAACATAAACAAGGAACTCCAATCGAATTGCAATTATACTATATGGAATTAGTGAAGATTTATGAGCATATAAAATGCATTCAGGGGCCAATGGCAAGAATGTGTACCCGAACATGCACGTATGTATTCGAAAAATTCGGCTTCTTGAAATCAACAAAAATTGAGTTTTCACTTAGATTTATTGAGAAAAGACTAGATCAGATAGTCGAAGCTTACTAGCCCTGTAGATCGAACACAGATGGCCACTGACGAACTATAATCCTGAATTTATACCATTGGGAATCGACCAAGCGTCACGACAACCAAAGAAGGACACAACACTTTAGGAGGATAATATTGAAGGATAATGACTATACAGGAAACATGATGGATTTCTTTCAGGATACTCTAACTTGCTTCCATTCAAAGCACGTCATGTATGCAACAAGTCATACTTTAGGGGGCAAATGTTATCGGTACCTTGGCCGAGCTACAAGACGGTGGTTGCAGAAGTTATAATTGAACATGAGTAGGCGTAACATCAAGTGTTGGTCATCCAAGTTGGACTCGATGAGTAAGGGACGAAGTGTAATGAATGATGGCTTGGCATTGAATGATGGGTTGGCGTTGGATGATGGGGTCACCAAAAACAGTGGGTCGGTGCTTAGAGGATGGATTAGTTATCCTCCATCGGTTATCCTCGATCAATTATCCTCGATCATTTTTCTTCGATTGGTTATGTGCGACCGGTTGTTTACAATCAGTCATTAAAGTTTGGGATCGATCTTGATAGGTTTGGCAATGGTAGATCAGTAGAATCTGATGGAGTTAGCTTTGATAGGGTTAGCATAACTGGATCGGTTATGATGGGATATTGTCTTTGGTTCGACCATAGCTGGGTTGGCATAGCTGGGTCGGCCATATCTGGACCGGCATAGCTGGGTCAGCCATATCTCGATCGGCATAGCTGGATCGGCCATAGCTAGGTTGACATAGCTGGATCAGCCATATCTGGATCAGTATAGCTGGATCGGCCGTAGCTGGGTTGGCATAGCTGGATCGGCCGTAGCTGGGTTGGCATAGCTAGATTGGCAGTGATGGAAGATTATAGCAAAATCTGTTAGTCTGTGAGATGATGGTTTTGATGGCAACAACCTTAGAATAGATTATAAAATATAAATACTAACATTATAAGTTTAGATATATATGTATATGCAGGTTTTAACCATGCAGGTACCAAGAATGAAGACTGTACAATATAGAGATTCAAGATATCAAGATTGAAGACTCATGAGTATCAAGAATATCAAGAGTTCAAGAATTGAAGTAATTTATTCTTTAATTAGAAATTTTGTTAAAACTCATAGAAAAACACTGGCATCTTAAAATCCAATTTATTCATGGAATGGAATCCACTTCGAGCCTGTTAAAAGGATGGAACCCTAAGTAGGATGGAACCTACGAAAAATCTAATGGAACACTGTTTTGTATCCGTTGACTTTTTATTCAAAATGATTTTTCAAAATTATATCCTGTTTTCAAAATGTTTTCAAAACCTTCCTTTTAAAAGCTTTAAAAACGTCTATCCTGATTTTAAATAATTTTAGCCTTGAAATTATCTTTAATTTCAAAGTCAAAATTACTCCTGATTTTAAACTATCTTCTAAAATAATATATTTAACTTTTAAATATTTATACTTAAGATTTAAATATAAAATTATAGTTAAATTATATATATATATATATATATATATATTATTCTCTATATTTACTTATGAATTTTAACTATAGTCAAGTATATTAGAAAAGTTTAAAATAGGTTTAATATAAGATAAAGGTTATTTTCAAAGAAAATCAAATCATTAAAAATTTCTTTGAGATGTCGATATGCCTATAGTGACCATGTCGACATGGTGTAAGTTGAGTTCAAATTTTAAATTTCAAAAGAAGTGTATATTCGCCATAACTCTTCATGAATGGACATGGCTGTTGTCCTTCTATAAATAGGATTTAGTTTCAACGAAGTTTATATCAGATTTTCTGGTTTTTCACTCCTCTTCTTCTTCCACATTTCTTAATACATACTCTTACCATTACTCTGTCGAAATCAATATTAAATCATAATCGATTACTTCTAGTTTGATTCTCTATCAGTATCTCAATAAGGTTCTCAGTTCTATTCAGAGTTATAGACTTCTTTATAATCTATTAAGCGAGAAAAGGTGTGATTGTGGCCTTGAAAATCAATCAAGCGAGAAAAGGTGTGATTGTAGCCTTGGTAAATCAATTGGGTAAACTTGTGGCCCGGAAATGAAGTATCTCTACCCAGAGGATTGAAATTCTGGAGGGTGTACTTCGTAGCCTTGAAATCGAAGGTGTAATTGTACAATTGCTTTTAAGAGGAAATCCGTACTTGTGTTGTGGGACTGGATGTAGGGTAACTCCGAACCAATATAAAATCTTGTGTGTTCTTTCCTTTACTGCTTTTATTTTATTTCTGCATCTGTGTTTGTTTCTGTGATTATCCCTATATCTGTAGATTTCATACATCTGTGTCTAAATTAACATAAACTCAAAAAGATTTAGTAATTCTTTATAAATACCATTCACCCTCCTTCTAATGTTAATCTTAGCCTTAAGATCCGTAATTCGCATTTCTTTTAATTGGTATCAGAGCAAGGTTTTCAAAGTTTCATAATCTGATTTTTGAAAAGTTTTCAAAATGGCTACCAACACTGGTACTGTTACTAACACTAGTATTCCTGTCACTAATTCATTTGTAGAAGGTCAGTCTACTATCAGACCACCACTTTTTAATGGCAGTAACTATGCATATTGGGCATATAGGATGAAAATATACTTACAATCTATAGGATTAGACACTTGGAATATTACACAAACTGAATATTCTGAACCCACAACTGATTTTGCACAGTGGACTGCCGAGCAAAAGACTATTGCACAAAATAATTCTAAGGCAACGAATATTTTATTTTGTTCACTAGATAGAAATGATTTCAATAGAGCGTCAGTTTGTAAGTCTACATATGAAATCTGGAAAACTTTGCAAGTTACTCACGAAGGAACAAGCAAAGTTAAACAGTCCAAAATTTCTATGCTCACAAATCAGTTTCAATTATTTAAAATGAATCCTAATGGGTCTATTTTAGATATGTATAGTAGATTTCAGGATATTGTGCATTCTCTAATATCTTTGGGAAAGGAATTTTCTGAAGAAGATCAAAACAGAAAGATTTTAAATTCTCTTACTCCAGAATGGGATTGAAAGACACTTGCTATCGAAGAGGCAAATGACATCAGTAATTCAAAGATAGAATAATTAATTGGAAATCTAATGTCGTATGAAGTTAAAATGATCAGGAGAAGAGAAAACAAAGCATCTGAAAAGAAATCAATGGCGTTCAATGCATTGACCGATGGATCAGACTCAAACAGCGATAATGATGAAGAGATAGCCTTTATGACCAGAAATTTTAGGAAATTCCTAAAATACAGAAAGATGAATAATCTCAAGAGAAACAACTATAAGAACTCTGGAAATCAGAATGTAGTGCCAAATAATGTCAAATGTTACAACTGTGATGAACCATGCCATTTCAAAAGAGACTGTCCGTATCCATATAGGCAAAATCCTCCTATGAACAATGATCCAGCGAAGAAACAGAAGCGTGCATTTACTGCTACTCTAGATGACTCAGATTCATCCTCAAGTAATGATGATCAGAAGACAGATAATTCAAATTTGTGTTTCACAGCTGTTCACGACTCCGACGAATTCAAAGAAACGGACTCAGAAAATGGTACACGTTTACAATACAATTGGTTGAAATTGCTTGCTTAGAATTAGTTGCTTGATTGCTTGATTGACTGATTTTGAATTGGTGTTTTTTTTGAATTTTATTTTTTTTAATTATTATCTTATTATTTTATTATTTTTTAATAGTATAATTTTCTGAAATATACTATAAATATTTCAGATATATATATATATATAGACATTAAAAATAATAAGTATATATATATATATATCTTAGAGAACTTTGGAAAAATAAATTATCAAAATTCACTGGCACATGTCGACATGGTCCCTACCATGACGTCGACATGGGTACCAGAATTTGAATTTCAAAATTTGAATTCAAATATTTGAATTACCCTCCACCTTTTCACTTCATTCAATTCTCTGAAAAGCTATATTTTGACCAAAGAATGTCTTTTGAGAATCTATTTATTCACTATCTTTTATCATATCTTTTCACTTTCATTTTCAAATTCAAACTCTCTCTTCAAAACTTCAAGCTCTCTACTCTCTACTTTAATGGCATCTTCAAGCAACCCCTCCACCATGAGAATTTCCAGAAAAATAAAAGAGCAATTATTCAATGATCCGGAGGCAATGAAAGCATATGTCAATTAAGCTAATTATGCCAAAGTCCATCCCAAAAGTTTGCTATTTTTCAAGATTTCACTTCTTATGAACTTGATTCTCTTTTTGCAAACAATGGAGTTCTTAGTCTTATTGATGCTTCTCAAAATGATTTTGTTTGCTATCCAAACCTTGTCAAAATTTTCTATGCTAATTTAAACCGTGGATTTTATCATGGAAATGAGGATGAAATTTGGAGTAGTGTCAAAGGCACTAGAATTGTTTTGAATTGTGATCCTTTGGATACCATTCTCAATTGCAAGTGTACGGGAATGGATCTTTCTAATTTTAAAATCGATGGAAATGATCGTGAGACAATTCATCACATTTTCGAAGGGAATGATAATTTTGGATTCAAAAATCGAAATTTTCGACCAGAAGTAAGGATTGTCAATCTTCTTTTGCAACATACTTTGACCCCAAGATCGGGGAACCTTAACAATCCTACTTTACAAAGCTCTTTTTGCTATTTTTGGAAATTATGACATAAATTGGACGCAAGTTATTTTGGATGAACTTCGTCCTAAAAAACTTGAAATGGACGAGAATACTTTATATCATGGAATTTATCTCACTCGGATTTTTAACTATTTTGGAGTGAATTTCGAAGGCGAAGAATTTGTTTCTAGAAAAGTTTTCAATCATTCCAACATTTCGCTTATGAAAATTCCATTTGTTTTTCAACCTTATGAGACCTTTGCCGAAAAGGAAGAGCGTTCGACTCATGAGGAAATGGAAGAAGAGGAAGAGGAAGAAGAAGAAGGGGATGAAATGGAAATTGAAGAAGAAGAAGGTGAAACCTCTTTGGAAAGCATTGACTTTCCTCCTAATCCATCCACCAAAACCCTTCTCAAAAATCAAAAGATGATTGTTGAGAATCAACGGATTCTTAAACGATCCGTTAGTAAGAAGTTGGACAAAATTTCATCCAAGATGAACAAGTTCACTTCCAAAGTAAGCAAGAAACTTGGACTTTCTTAATCATCATCATCCTCTAACTAGTTTTATCTTTTCGTATCTTGTTGTATGTGTTTTATTTTGTTTAATTCGAAAGTTTATGTAGTTTGGTGTGTGTTTAATCATTGTAACATCTTATTATGCAATGAAATGAAATTTCTTTTCTGTTATCTACCTTATCTTATCTTCAGAATAAATGTTAGTATAGTATATAAATATACACACACACACAATTATTCACAAAATCAAATTAGTCATAATTTTTCACTAACCCATGTCGACATCCCCTCTATGACCATGTCGACATGTACTGGTCAGAAATGACAATTGATTTTGAATTTGAAATTTGAATAACAACCATATGTCTATTTATTTCAAACGAATTTCTACACCTATATATACCTATTTCTTCCAGAATTCTTCACTGAAAATTATTTCCTATCTTCTAATTCTTCATTTCTTTCACAAATTCAACTATGGCTAATCCAATTCACAATTTATCCGGAAATCTTGAAGAAACCCTTAATTCATTCAAGAGTATTTTCTCATTCATTCTTCATAACTGGCAACACTTAGAATTGAGTCAAATGCAGATGATCAAGGAGCAAGAAAGGCGTTTCGATGCAATACTATGAATGATTTCCTCCCTACACAAGGATGGTAATGAAGCACGTCCTCCAGTCTCTCTCACCAACAACAATGATAATTGGGATGCTATTAAGGCAGATCCAATCTTTGGAGAAGAAGGATGGGTGGAAGTTCCACATAACGTTTGATTTTTATTTTGTTTACTTTGTTTGAATTGTTTGTTTGAATTAATTTGATTTGATTTGGATTGATACTCAGTGTGAATTGATTTCTTAAATTGGTTTGAGGTTGCTACATAAAACATATATATATATACACACACACACATTAAAATGTATATAATCCTTGATTAATTATCATGTTCATAAGGGTAATTATTTCTTAATCTATCTATTATATATTCCATTGTATAGTTTATTAATACAGGTACTCATGTCCAAGAATGAGGGGGAGTTAGTTTTTGTTGATGACAAAGGGGGAGAAATATAAAATAGGTTAGTTAGGCTTAAATTAAGGGGGAGTTATAGATTAAGGGGGAGGTATTAGGATAGAAGTAATATTTTATAAACAAAGGTTGTCATCATCAAAAAGGGGGAGATTGTTAGTCCGTGAGATGATGGTTTTGATGACAACAACCTTAGAATAGATTATAAAATATAAATACTAACATTATAAGTTTAGATATATATGTATATGCAGGTTTTAACCATGCAGGTACCAAGAATGAAGGCTGTACAGTATAGAGATTCAGATAACAAGATTGAAGACTCATGAGTATCAAGAATATCAAGAGTTCAAGAATTGAAGTAATTTATTCTTTAATTAGAAATTTTGTTAAAACTCGTAGAAATGCACTGGCATCTTAAAATCCAATTTATTCGTGGAATGAAATCCACTTCGAGCCTGTTAAAGGGATGGAACCCTAAGTAGGATGGAACCTACGAAAAATCTAGTGGAACATTGTTTTGTATCCGCTAACTTTTTATTCAAAATGATTTTTCAAAATTATATCCTGTTTTCAAAATGTTTTCAAAACCTTCCTTTTAAAAGCATCAAAAACCTCTATACTGATTTTAAATAATTTTAGCCTCAAAATTATCTTTAATTTCAAAGTCAAAATTACTCCTGATTTTAAACTATCTTTTAAAATAATATGTTTAACTTTTAAATATTTATACTTAAGATTTAAATATAAAATTATAGTTAAATTATATATATATATATATATATATATATATTATTCTCTATATTTACTTATGAATTTTAACTATAGTCAAGTATATTAGAAAAGATTAAAATAGTTTTAATATAAGATAAAGGTTATTTTCAAAGAAAATCAAATCATTAAAAATTGCTTTGAGATGTCAACATGCCTATGGTGACCATGTCGACATGGTGTCGGTTGAGTTCAAAATTTAAATTTCAAAAGAAGTGTCTATTCGCCATAACTCTTCATGAAAGGACATGGATGTTGTTCTTCTATAAATAGGGGTTAGATTCAACGAATTTTATATCAGATTTTATGGTTTTTCACTCCTTTTCTTCTTCCACATTTCTTAATACATATGCTTACCATTACTCTGCCGAAATCAATATTGAATCATACTTGATTACTTCTAGTTTGATTCTCTATCACTATCTCAACAAGGTTCTCAGCGCTATTCAGAGTTATAAACTTCTTTGTAATCTATTAAGCAAGAAAAGGTGTGATTGTAGCCTTGAAAATCAATCAAGCGAGAAAAGGTGTGATTGTAGCCTTGGTAAATCAATTGGGTAAATTTGTGGCCCGAAAATCAAGTATCTCTACCCAGAAGATTGAAATTCTAGAGGGTGTACCTCGTAGCCTTGAAATCGAGGGTGTAATTGTACAATTTCTTTTGAAAGGAAATCCGTACTTGTGTTGCTGGACTGGATGTAGGGTAACTCCGAACCAGTATAAAATCCGGTGTGTTCTTTCCTTTACTGCTTTTATTTTATTTGTGCATCTGTGTTTATTTCTGTGATTATCCCCCTATCTGTAGATTGCATACATCTATGTCTAAATTAATATAAACTCAAAAAGATTTAGTAATTCTTTATAAACACTATTCACCCCCCTCTAGTGTTATTCCTAGCCTTAAGATCCGTAATTCGCATTTCTTTCAAAATCGGCCATGGACCATTTGATGTTGTTGTTTGCTACGATTGGCAATAATTGGATCGACAATGAATGGATTGGCATACCTGTGTTGGTCCACCCAACTTATCAACTTTGGGCTACGCTCTCTTAGTCATGAGCCTAGACAGGGAAGCTAGGTTATCTTCATCTATAAATAGAGGGGCGAGGGGTCTAGTTTAAAGGAACCTTTTTTGGGAAAAGAGTAAGAGACTCTGCCGTTTTTTATATACTCATTTCTTTTCCATTCTAAACTGAAATCAAGTTTTTGTTTGACAATTGTATCTGTATTAATGCAATTAGAAAAGCAATGAAGATCATATTCAAAGTGGACATAGGCAGTTAAGCCGAGCCATTATAATTCCGGTGTTCTTGTTTTTTATTGTTGTTTTTGAATTATATTGTGTTATTCCTATGTTCCAATTTACTGTCTTCATTAATCTCTCTACAGAAATCTATTCTAGGGTGTTAACGACCAATTTGTATGCTAACAATGTGTATACTCCTTTCGTAGGTAAAAGTGTACATGAACAAACATTGAATAAAACAGTACCCGACGGTTCACAAGCAGCTGAATATTTATTCCATAAGGGCTTATTCGACCGAATCATACCACGTAACCTTTTAACAGGCGTTCTAAGTGAGTCTTCATATGGACTAAATTCTCTTTTGTTAAATAATCTCTTTCTAGTTGCTCTAAAACAATTAGGATATTCTCTGGAAGAGATACGAGGTTCTGCTTTTGGTGGCAACATGCTATTGCGTGGTGGTTCCATTAATGGGGTTTGGAAGGATTCCTCTTTGGCTGATAGGTACCGTAGCTGATATTCTTGCAAGCGGTTTAGTAGATGTTTTCTTTTATGGTTCATATTTTGGGTTTGTTTCATCTTTGTAGTAATTGAATGAACCAAGTTGTAGACATGAAAAAGTAAGAACTCGACGGTAGAAGAATTTGTTTGGGAAGTAATAAGCCCCTTTTATATCTCTTCATCTGCAAAGAAGTCTTGAAGTGAAAACACTGAGATAAAGAGCTGATCTTTGAAAATTAAAAAGAAATGATATGCAGGGTCCTAAATGAAATGGCTTATTCGGAAAAAGTGGAGGAAATGGCCAATAAAACTAAAAGAAT
The DNA here is from genome assembly GCA_030765085.1 of Allium cepa. NCBI lineage: Eukaryota > Viridiplantae > Streptophyta > Magnoliopsida > Asparagales > Amaryllidaceae > Allium > Allium cepa. The sequence goes on along the minus strand of CM060934.1, from coordinate 588,978,296 downwards.
TCCTCTTTGGCTAATAGGTACTATAGCTGGTATTCTTGTTATCGATTTAGTAGGTGTTTTCTATTATGGTTCATATTCTAGGTTGGGTTCATCTCTGTAGTTATCAAATAAACCGAATTGTAGACATGAAAAAGTAATAACTCGGCGGTACCAAATACCCCTGGTCAGGGAGGATGAAGTGTCAATGCTTAAGGTATAATGAGTCTGATGCTATAAAAATGGTATCTCATTCTTTTGTTTAGCAAAAGGTATATTTATATATAATAATGAATATGAAGCAGGTATAGTTTAGCCATAAAAGTGTGAATCGTTTAGTTAGCAACTTAAAATTTTAAGGGGTCTTTCGGGTGTTTCATATTTCGATCAAAAAAACTATATTTCTTAAAAAGAGTCCATGAACAAGGAAGCTATAAGTAATGCAAATATGAATCTCATGGAGATTTAGATCCTAGTTCAAGATGAACGCTAGTAGCATACTTAATACATGCAAGTCGGACTGGAAGTGGTGTTCGTGGTGGTGGACTGGTGAGTCCCTATAGAGCAAGCAATAGAACCATCATAGTATTTACTTTTTACATACAATATAAATGAAAGGAAAGGTGGTAATGGATCACTCAGCAGTCTAGATCGGATGGATTGCCTTTTTCTTCTTCAATAAAATAGAAGAGGGAAAATGAAATTCCATTGTCGTTGAACCTGTTCCAATTCCAACAACTCGGACTCAGATCGTGGGATCGCCAGAATATTTCGTATCAACACGTGGAATTGTAGTGGCCACAATTTTTGTTTGAAATGCTTTTTGTCAAATTTCAAATGTATTTAGTCAAAAATACATTTTGTTCTGACTCATTTTTGGACCAATATTTTAGAGTCCAAAAATACCTCATCTTATTTTGACCATATCTCCCTTAAGACAAATCGAATTTTTTTTTGAAATTGTAGATAAAAGAGTTTCCAAGAATCAAATTTCGAGAGTAACATGGCTAAAAATCAAGGAGAAGATGACTCATTTTTGACATGACTTTTTTGGTTTTCCAAGCTTTGCAAGTTCTAAAGTATTTCAAGCTTTACAAAGAGTTTTGCAAAATTTTGGTGAGCAAACTTCTAACTTTTTTATGGAAAGATTCAATCATTATTATGTTGCCTACTTGGTTGTAGAATATATTGTGGATGGTTGAATTATCATATGGTTTGGATGCACATATGTTGCTAGTTTATGGTTCGGCGTAGATTTGTGAATCAAATGTTAAAGCGATGTTTTCAGTTATAAAGTTATGTTCTTTGTCTTATGATTGGAAGTGATATGAAATGTTAGTTAGTAAAGTTATTAAATAGAAACGTTACTGAGCAAGGTTAGCACTTGAAAGGCGTTTGCGTTCGACATAGCGATCCTTCGAGTTTTTAAATTTGATAACATACTTTGTTTTAAATAAAAGTTTTCTACAGTGTCTAACATTTTGTTTTGCTTACAAGACTTAATATTAAGTTCATAAAGTAAGTTAACGTTGAAAAGTAATGCCTTAAAAGACTATTTAAGACTTTAATCAAGTTTGGAAGTTATGGTATTAAGAGCGATAGTCGCGATGGCTGCAGTTTCGATAAAAGTCAGTTATTTTTTGAAAATTCAGTTCCATACTTTAAAATTATTTACAAAAGGTTTTATAAAATTAATAAAAATGTTTAGAAAGTTAATTATGTTAATAATTAATTAAGCTTGGCAATTAATAATTAATTAAGTATTTAACAAGGTTTGTTAATCTTACTTTTTAAGAATATGATTTATTTTTAATTAAATATTAATCAAATATAAGGTCAATTATTTATGTATTTAATTAATCAAGTGTTTAATTATTTTTAATTATAAATTAAGGTTTTAATTTAGAATAATTATTTATTAAAGGTTAAATTTATTATTTAAGTTTTAAATAAAAGATTAATTAATTAATTGATTGATATTAATTAATAGTTAATTATTAATAAAGATTTTAAATTATTATTTAGTTATTAATTAAGGATTAATTAAGGGTTTAAATTATAAATAAATTATTTATTCAAGGTTTAATTATTTATTAATTTATAACTAAATTAAGTTCAAATTTAATAAAGATTAATAATAATTTAATAACAAGTTTAACTTGTAATTAATCATTTTAAAACAGAGTTTTAAGTTTTGAATCCTTTGTTTCGAGAATCTTATTATTTTAAAAGTACTTCTTTTTCAAAAATGTTTTGAATACAAGAGATTCAAATGTCGATACCAATAATTGGAAAAATAATTGTGAATGAGATATGTAAATGCATTGATTGTATTGACATGTTTTACAGAATAAATCCTGGTTCTGCTATAAGTTGATTGATTTTTTGAACATCTAATGCCTGAATAAATCCTCGTTCTGCTATAATGTAATTGTATATTATGTGGACATATGTTTAGTAGAATAAATTCCCTTTTTGCTCCAAGTAGCGAATTGTTTAGACATCTATTTAGCATGACAAACACCATCCTGTTATTATGTTATTTGTAAATGTATATGCTAGTTGAGCTATATTGACATGTTATTCCTTGATTTGGATATGAATTGCATTTATATATATATATATATATATATTGACTTATGTAAATAAATGGTTAAGTGACTTGAAAGTGAAATTGATGTTAAATGATAACTTAGATTGCTACCATTGGGATTGCTAAGCCTCTTTTTGAAGTTATAAAGTGTGGTTTTGAATTAATCTCAATTCTTTAATCAATTTTGTTTTAAGGTTTATAAATTATTTTTCAAGTTATATTATTATTTTATAAAGTTATTTATAAATAATAATTTGTGTATAAAAATGGGTTTTACTAGGTAAAAGGGTTTATTTAATGTGATTTAAAAGGATAAGTTGCAAAAGATATTTTGTGAAGGATTTTTCTTAAAGAAGATTTATTAAAGGATGTTTATAAATGATTTTAGTGGTTTATAAAGAGGTTTTGTAAATTGACTTATAGACTTATAAAAGCGTTTTTTAAATTGATTTTGGAAATTTATAAAGGTATTTAAATGTGAAATGAGCTTTTAAAATGGAACTTTTTATAAAGGATAAGTGGATTGGTTTATAGTGAGTAATGTTTTCAAAAGGAATTTGAAAAGAGAGAACTTTCCAAATGTTTTGATAATATACTTATACCCCTAAGATAAGTATAAATATTTTCTCAAGTATAAAGGGGAAGCAAGGGTTTTTGAAATAGTGTTGTGTAAAGATCTTTTGATCAAGTTTTGTAAAGTGATTTTATTAATTAAAGATTAATTAATAACAGCTTAGAGGATCTCATATGGAATTAAATCAATGTTTGAATGATTCTTTATTTGATAGTGAAATAATTGACTATCAAACCTTGACGAAACGTAACTTTGAAAATATTTAGAAGAAACATGTGTGTTATATAGCACAATCATCCCTAATGATGTTTTAATATGCGTATGAATCTCATTTCATTCTTCTATGGTAAATGATAAGGAAATCCATCTACAAATGGTTAGAGGTGAACTCTGCTTTTATATTTGTCTGTTTATTCCTAAAGAACTGGGGTTGAGTTTACCGAAAATTATCGAAAGTTGTTTCGAAGAGACCGGGATTGGATATGCTAACCGAAAACCACTTCGTTCCAACTCAAGCATTTCGAACAGAGACATCTTGAAGAGTATGGAATAAAAGACTGAGTTTTGAAGTGCAAAGGCTATTTGCTTCTAACTCTAAGGGTGATTCCAAAATGTGTGTAGTGGAGATGGTGCCTTCGGTTCGTTCATCACTTGAATAACTTGTATGGATGAATGCTGACATTTTGTCATCACTTGGAAGGCAATGTTAGTATTTCAAGATGGATTGTTATTCTAAAAGGTAAAGACGTAGCCTTAAGCCTCATTAACCGAAAAATGAAAAAAAAAAAATCAAGCATGCAGTAGGGCTATTGGGTCGCTCCCATGAGGGTTTGATCATCCCAAATATATATTGATTACTAACTACTCATGTATACTTCGAGGTCCAAAGTGCGATGATCATATTCAATACTACTAGTCAAGTGGTAGACCAGTCCTATATGGCACGGATACAAGATGTTCTTGTCCGACCCTAGTGCATTTTATTTACAGATGTACCATCAGACGGTAGTTCCTTACCTTGTCATATTATGGAATCAATTCTCCAATACATGCCTTTACGGTTTCAAATGTACCCAACTATGTCGAAATGTGAGAAGCATGCACTTCAGCTTTCATATTTTACTTGAACCATTAGACATTATTATAATAACACTATATTTTCTATAAAAATGTTTTGGTTATCATAAGGTAAAAACTCATTCGTATTTATGTGCATCACGGTCTTATGAGATACCCATGATTTTAAAAGTGTTTTAAAAGAAATAATTCGATTGTTTGAGTTTATTCACACCAGACCCATGTCTGACCCGGAGTTTTATTTTCTTTCCCTAAAACCCTTAAGTATTAAAATTTGTATGAGTAGCCAAGTGATCCAGGTTTCTCATGACTACATTTTGGAGGAGTTGGAGCAGCTGGCTTCACTGTTAGCTAGTTATTGTCTATTTCCGTTGTGTATGTGCTTATGATCTATGTATCAGTTAGGTAGGGATAGGCTATTATAGTCTTATAGTAGAATTTGTATTAGTATGACTTTGATGTATAATTTTGGTAATGACTTTGTAAAGAATAATGTTGATTAATATATGTTATTTCTTTGTGTTGTGAGATTTTGTGATTTTTTAGTTTCTTCTATCTTTCCAATATCGATCGTCTTTCCGGCACTTGAACGACCGACACGCAATATAGTGGACGTATCAGTGTCGATTTTCGAGGGTTTGAAAACCAAGTTCGTTATAGATCATTAGCTTCTTTGATTGCTAAAAGCTTTCTTTCCTATTCGACGGTCAAATAATTTAAGACTCGTGTAAATAAATTGAAATCGGTGAATTTGACCCCAAGTACCATATGATCATACTCTATAGTTTGAAATCTAGCATATATGTAAATAATATATTCATTGTTTTCATCTTAAACATTGAAAATTGATTTCGTAAAAAAGAATTTTCTGTTCGCTTGACTTTTTTCATGCCTTCATCAGTAACCTGCAAAGTGCGCCATATATAAAAGCATGACTCACGAAAATTCATTTTTATCAGGTGAACGAAGTAAAACATTCATGGCTTTAGCATTATTAGTTGCTGTTTATTTTTTGCATCTGTCCAATTGCTTATGTCAGTGGTAGGTGCTTCATATCTAGTTTGAGTAGTTTCCAAATTTCTAAAATATTAGCTTCCATAATAGTTTGCATAATGTTGTCCAATAGGCATAATTAGAGCCGATAAATAGTGGAGAATAAATAGTTGATTGACCGTTTTAAAATGTTGTTTGCCATATTAAAAAGTTTTCAATCATGTTTTAGTATAAATTGAAATAACTGTGTTCTAATACTAATAAAAGTCCAGTAGATCGTATCTAATATAACTTGTGTAATAGTATTTGAGTATATATTAATATATGAGCTAAGTATAGCAATATAACAAAGTATAAAAAGCAATGTATAGAAATGAGCATACTAGAGTTTTTGTACTGGTTCGGACCTATCGTCCTACGTCCAGTCCTAAATCCCCCCTTCGTTATTTCACTAAACAATAACCATCACTTTGCTCGGAGGAATAGGCTGATACAAAAGTATTCCTTTGACAATCTTATTTTCAATATAACACGGATATTAACCGCTAGTACAATTTTTCGTACAATCTCCTTTGAATTATAATGATTGTGAGTTGCTTGGATTTCTAGGAAGTAATTGAATCTAAACATATAAATTTTGTTTAAAAGTGATTGAGAATATTAAGTCAATGATAACACAAGAGAATATGAATATAGAAGTTAGAGAATAGTAAATCATGTCAAGCTAAAATCTCAATTGATTGAAGTATTTATAGTATCAAAGAGTTGTATTTGAAAAGTTATGACTTCTTGACAAATTACTCTTTGATAAATGATTGCAACTATTGAAGTTGTTCAAAATAGAGGGAAACCTCTATTCAAAAATTATAGTTGCAATTTTCGGTTTACAAGCCAAGATAGTTCGTAGACATCTGTCCTCATATCACGGATGTCTATGGATGTCTAAAAATTATGAACAGAGAATTGTGACAGATGTCTGTGACAAAGTGACAGACATCTGTCATATTGTAAAGTATAAAGTTAAGTAGTTTGTTAGCGAAATTTGTCACTATGTAATTATGTACATTTTGATCACTGAAAGAGATTGTACAACATGTATCTATGATTATAAACATAATATAACCTTACTTTTAAGTAGTATGATCCATCTTTCTTCAATTGTCTATGAGTCATGATTTTGTTGTGCACCATAATCTTCTTCTAATATATACATACATATATACATATACATATACATACATATATATATATATAATATGATAAGATATATCCTGTATATGTGATTGTATAGTTATTTTCATTGAAATTACAGAATAGAGGTTCTAACAATCCTTATTGAATCTGTGGTAATAATCGGCCAATCCCTAGAAATTTCTCATCTCTGAGATCATCTCTGGTCTCTTCCAAACATCAATTTTTTCTATCTTTGATGGACCCACTACTAATCTGCTCTTCGAAATAACATGGCTAAGAAACTTAAACTCCCTTATCCAAAAATGGCACATTGAGAACTTTTCCTTCAACATGTGTTGTCTCAACATCTCCAACACCACTCTATGATGGACTTCATATTCTCTCCCATCCTTAAAATAAAACAAAATTTCATTAACGAAGACTAGCACAAATCTTTCCCACTGATCGTGAAAGATCTGGTTCATAAGGTCAACTAAGTATGCAGGGGCTTAGGTTGATCCGAATGTCATTACCAGCCACACATGTGAACTATATCTTGTTAAAAACGCAGTCAATGGAATATTTATTCTTTTACTCTCAATTAGCAGAATCCCATCTTCAAAATATAGTAGTAAAAACACTTGAGTCCTACTCAACTGATCAAACAAGTCATCTACCCTAGGCAATGTATAATGATTCTTCACACTTAGCTCATTTAGTTTTCGATAATGAATGTACACCTGTAAAGGTCCATCCGACATCTTTACGAATGCCATAGACGCACCCCAGGGTGAACAACTCAGCCTAATGAAACTTTTATCCATAAGTTCTACCAGCAGCTTCATTAATTCTTCCATCTCTTTGGGTGGCATTCTACAGGGTGGTCTGCTAACTGGTTGTGCCCCCAGCATCAAATCTATCTGGAATCGAGTCTTCGTTCTTAGCAGTAATCCAGTTACTAGGTAAAAAACATCTGTGAAATCCCAAACTATGAGGACTATGTTTATCTCGTCACCATCTTCTGACGAGCATAATATCGAGTCCGACTTCTCTTTCGTTACGTCCAAGGCTATCATTTTTCCTCCTCCACCTTTTGAATTCCTTAAGATGATTGCTCTATCTGCACAATAGATCCTAGTTTCATTACCCCCCAATCAATCCATAGCAAAATTACACCATACCCTACTAAGTCAAACATATGTAGTCCAAAACAAACAAATACACTCATGAATCGAGCTCAAGGTCAGTAAACCTTAATCCGAGAGTGATATATCCACCGATCGAATTAACCATGTGTAAGGATGAAATTAATTAGGTGGTATCTAGTTCTAAACCATCAACCAAATCTTTTGAAATGAAAGAGTACACTAGAAAAAAATTAAACTTTACCTAACATACTGGAAACAAAAATCATACTTTCAGGCACACTCTTTCCCTTCTCCTCAACAGTTGGTACATACAGAGATCCTTCCAAAGAAAAACCTTTGATCTCTTTAGCTTGGGACAATCTTTCTTCTTGTGTTGGGATTTGTCACAGAAAAGCACTAAACCTTTACTACTCAAATCAACCCTAGACACTAATATACATAGTGCCCCCTCTGCTAACAATTATAACACGTCAAATCAGCAACCACTTTTCGTTCTCCACTACACTAAGCGCTTCCTTTTCACTGATAGTCCTTCTTGCCTTGTTGATATATGGTAAACTTCATATTTTTCTAAACTTGAGCCTTTTACACCTGCACCTCACCTTCCAGCATACATCAATTCATACCACAGTTCCATATCTAGCACTTCATTGAATGGAAATGCTGGATGTGCCATCGTCTTATCCACTCATTCCCGGACTCAGTCCCAGGATAAATTTCTCCAACTTCTTTTCGAAGTCCAAATCATGTCAGCTCCGCTTGGACAATGCATTAAATCTCTACACATACTCAGGTATTTCTAACTTCCGTACTGCAACTCCATGAGCTTTCGGAGCATCGTAGACGGTTCTGATTCTGGGATATACTATTCTTCGAACATCTCCCTAAAACTATACCATGTGGTTTCTTGCTTTAGGATCTCCTTTATCATTGTTCTCCACCAGAAACCTACCAGTCCCTTGAACTTCTTGGACACCAACTTCAACATCTAGGCATTTGTCAGTTTAATGTCCTCATAAATTTTTTTCATTAACCAACAACTAATCACTAGCCTCCAACACCTACTTTGTTCCATCAAACACCTCCCAAGCTCCATAAATCCTTATTTGTCATAGCAAAATCCATCCTAGTTGGCTGCATCAGGACCCCTGGTACATTACGGGCTTGTGATGTTGCTTGGTGCTATGCTAAATTTGCGAAGAACTGCTACAAAGTGCAATTTCATATCTAGATTCCCTATAATTGGGGAAGGCATTTCATTATTGGCTTTTACATGAACTTCCGGGCCTTCCTCTCCTTTTTGGCCACTAGTACGCATACTGTCAGCTCCCCTACCAGCTTCACTTTTGTACTTCCTATAGTCAAATGCCATTATGTAGATCAATTCTAGCTTTCGGCATAAGCAAGGGATCGTAAGAAATGGAAGTAAGAGAGTGAGAGAAATAATAGAGGGGTTGATATATTCTCCTATCTATCTATATAAAAATACAAATAGTTAAATATATAAACACACACGTATACACACACACATATAGGATATGCTCTCCTTATCATGTTATATAGTAATATACAAATAGTTACATACACACACGTACACACACAAACTTCCTAAGGGGCATTTTGGGTAGTCTTCTAAAATATGGATTAGGGTTTTAGACATGTATAAATAACCCTTTTATGTTCATATAATGAATCTTTAATCTACTAACCATATTATGCAAGTTGTAGCATCCAAATTAAATGAGAAATAAAATGGCTTCCTATGCCTCTTCTTCTTCTTTTTCTTCCTTGTTTTGATTTTATTTTCATGCTCATTTTTATCTACTTGCTCTCTTTCCTTTTATGTTAGTTGTTTAGTTTTATTTTTATGCAAGTAGTTAGTTCCTTTTTTATTTTAATTAGCTTACACTTTACTTTTATTTTCTATGTTGAAATTTACATCTGTTGAAACGATAGCACAAATGAGAAGCTAAATCCCTTCAGTTTAGGGGTGATGAAGCTCTCTAAAATTATGTAAAATCAACATACTCTACAATTTATGATCTCGTTTATGCTTTATGAAAGGTTGGATGTTCATGTAAGTTTATTATGGAATTTGATAGCCTATGTTGTAATCACAGATGGGCTATGCTTAATCCAACATAAACATAATTTACATTGTCATCTAACTAAGTGATTTTGGTTAAGGAATTAAAGGAGAGACAAAATTTGATGATCTATATTACTAAACAAATAGTAAATCGATCAAACTTAAAATAGCTTTTGCTTTGACTTCATGTCCATTTTTATGACATTTAACAAGTGGTTTTGGTTGTTGTATTATAGTTTGAAGGTTTAAGTTATGTTGATTAATAGCATAAATAGACCATACTTATGATAAATACGTCGTTAATTCTACTTAAGATTAAAATGAGAGATCGTAGAGTTGTTGATTTATGTGAAAGTATGAAAGTGGATTTGCCTCTAAATTGTCATTTAAACTCATATTTTGATTTACTTTTGTCTAGTTTATTTTTTTCTATATTCTTAGTTTTCAAACAAACTTAAACTATTGGGTTAATTTGATTGAGTAGAATTTAAGTTAATTCATTTTCCTACGAATTGATCCGTACTCGCCATGTACTAAAATTGTACGTCATTCTCTTGCGGTTATTTGTATTACAGTATTTTTCGACGATCTTCTAACCAATAGAAAACTCGTCGTCAAACAAATTTTTGGTGTCGTTGTTGGGGAATTGCAATTTTATTTCAATTTTATTCTTCTAATTATTTTCATTTGATTTTATTGTGTGTTTTCATTTGTGTGTTGAGTTGCATTTAACAAAAATAAAAAAAATATTAATGTCGTGCTTGTGTGTAATTTATGTTATCATTTTGTTTGTGTGCATCTCTTGTTTTCTAGTTTCATTTGCATTTGCACTCTTTATATATAAAAATAACGTTCACAATTTCATTCCAAAAACAAAAAATTTCATTACAATTTTGTTTAATTTTTATTAACTGTTTTACAAAAAAAATTCATTCAACATTTTCACTGCACACATCTTCGGTTTTGCATACATTTACTGTGCATCAACTGCCATATTACTTCTAGGGACATATCCTACTTCAAACTCTCTGCTACATTGCTCTGCTCACTTCCAAACCTGCTACCTTGCACTTCATACCCTCCACTGCCTCTAATTCAAACTACAACAGCAAAACACCACACAAATTGACCATTCAGTTTCTCTGCATGTTTCCACTACATAGTGCAGATCAGTGCACATACCCTCTACCTGCTCCAAAACACTGCAACCTCACAGCAACACATAACTATCACAAACATCACTGCTTTACTTCTACCTGGATACAAATTTATATACAATTTACATTTACAAACCACATTCTACCCATCCCCTACAACCCCTACTGTCAACCACCTCTGTTTCACCATCCACTTCCACAGTTCTCCCTGCCATAACTGCACCTACCATCTACATGCTGGTCTGTTCCATAACTACCTACCTTAAACAACAGACTTCCATTGCAATCCCCTGCCTCCAATTCGTCCACTTCCATCTACCTCACATTCAACTGCCCTGCTTCAAATTCCCCTGCATATACCACATATCAAGTAACTAACCTCTTCCACTTACCAAACCAACCACCAAACTGTCAACACACATTACTGCCATCATTCATACAAACTCCACAACCATTTCAACTAACCACTGCATTTCAACTTCACTTCCACTTCGCTCGTCCTCATACATCACTACTCCTCAACATGCCGCACTTCATTACAAAACACAAGTACCACACTTTATTACAAGAACTCCACTATCAACAAACACAAGTACCACAAAAGTGGCCTACAAATACAATCATACTTCATTCTCACTTGGCAGTGAAATAACCCAAACTACCATTCACTACTGCATACTCCCCTCTACAAACTGCCATCAAGCAAACCCCTACTGTTAAACCATCATCACTTTCATAACATTTCCATCATCTTTTGTTGTCATCACACACTATACTGCCAACTTCCATCAACACTTCTGAACCTATACCTGCCTGCAATAGCCACCACCACTTCCTCCTGAATGACCTGAACACTGAAATCACCATACTTCACCCTCCCACCCCCATCACCACTTCTGCTTGCAACATCAACAGACTCCCAACTCCTCCTCCTCAAACCGAACCATAGTGCCACAAACCTCCTTGCGATTTTATAACCACAACCATCCTATCCACGACCACAACTTCACCAACCAAGCAAGTCGACTCAGCCTCGACTTCGACCCTATTGCCACCGACAAACCCCCATTGACCAACCCTTTACCTTGTCAGTCCTTTGATAACACCTCTACCAAACAGCAGCAAGCTAAGAACAAACCACTTCCACCAACCTTCAACCGAACCAAATCCGCTACTTTCAAACCCCAATCGCGAATTTCAAATTGCGATTTCCAAATTGAACTCCTCACCCAATAACACCCTCATCCCTCAGCCAACCTCCAATTGTTTGGATTCCGATTTTGGGGATTGTTTTGGATTTCGATTGTTCTTTCAATTTTGTTTGCAGTGAATTTGGTTGGAGTGAATTTGTTTAGCAGTTGGGCTGAGTTAAATTTCAAAACACTTGCTTGCTAAAAATAATTGCTTAATGTGCTTGTTTATAAAAAAGAACTACTTTAAAATAAATTGCTAATAATTCTACATGTTTTGTATCGTGCTCTTATCAGTTGTTTTTATTTTCATTACATTGTTGGTTGCTTGCATTTTTTTTTTAAAAAAAAAAACAAATTTCAATCGTAGTTGCATTGTTAATTCACGTTTATTTTCAGTTTTGCATTCATATCATCTAATTTTCTTTTTTTAAGGACAATAATCAAATCCACATAAGGTGAGGGATTTCATCACCTCTTCCTTGACCCACAAATTGCATATGATCATAGAATTTTGACTAATAATATCGGTTAGATTTCGGACTTAAGCGAGTCACGAGCTCACCTAGGTTTAATTGTATCTTGACAAATTATCTTCTTTGAATAATTTATTTTCCTGATGTCTAGACTACGGCAGAGCAATAATCACTTATAAATAATACGGTGACTCGCAAATATTATAGCGATTGTTTCTCTGAAGGTACTTAAACCTTCGGCTGCATTACTACGGTGATTCGTGGTGCACCGATAATTCTTGTCCGTTGCCCGGCTAAGAAATATTTTTTGAACTAAGGTAAAGTGTGATTATACAATTTTAGGTTTGGAGCTATTAAGGATAGAAAATTTGTAACTAAGTCATTTACATTCATTTAGCTGCATTAGTTCATGCATATTTAGAAAAAATCAAAATCCAAAACTTGAAAAAATTGTATATTTTACTTAACTTAATTCTTGTTTAATCCAAAATCCAAAAAAGAAATTTTTTTAAATCTTTTCCTTTGAAAATTTTCAATCAAAATTAAAAATTCAAAAAAAATTTGGGTTATTTTTTTTAGAAAAACAAAAAATAAAATCTTTTCAAACATAAAAATAAAATAAAAAGAAAAACTAAAAAAATAAAAACATATAAAAAAGAAGAAGAATTTTTTAAAAAAAAATCCAAAAAACAAAACAAAAATCAAATCTCTCTTTTGAAAAATAAATTCCTTTTGGTAAATATTTTTCCCTTAAAAACATAAAAAACAAACAATTTCTCACTTCATTTTCTAAACCTTGCTTCTCTCTCTTGAATTCAATTCTAACTTCTTTCTCTTCTCGACTTTTAATTGTGCATGAGTACATGGACTCATGACACATCACCATATACATGGACTCGTGACCCTTCTACGAATCGCTTAACTCGAACAAACGATTCTCCAGCAATGGCGAATGAGAACGCCTCAAACTCTTATGGATAGAATATTTCTTGATCGAGTTTCTATCCCTTCTTCTATCACGCTACCCGCTCCAATGGGTAATCACTTCGAAATTCATTCAAACCATATTGCCACACTCCCGAAATTTGGCAATTTTGAACACGATGACCCTTACGTCTTCTTGACCAAATTCAAACAAGTTTATGCAACCATTAAACTCCAACAACTTTGTGATGATGGAATCAAACTTCGATTAATTCCATTTTCTCTGACTGATTATGCTAAAAAATGTATGTATAGCTTACCATCAAACTCAGTTAAAACATGAGAAGAATTCGTTAAAGATTTCTTAAAAAAATTCTACCCCTTGGAAAAAACAACTAAAATCTGAAACAAAATTGTCAATTTTCATCAATTCAAGGGTGAACCATTCGTAAAATATTTTTAAACATTTAAAGGGCTTTTGATAAAATGTCCATACTATGATTTTGAAAAATGGACTCTTTGCCAAATCTTATACGATGGACTTGAAAAAGGCTCACGAACCATGCTCGAATCGATGTTCCAAAGCAACTTTCTTGCTCAACATCACGATGATGCTTGGCAATTTCTTAAATACCTAGCCGAAAAGTAGTACCAATAGGAACATTCTAACGAAAAATCAATTTACTCACGATCGAGCGCACACTCGATATTATCATCTTTAGCTGTAGAAGCTAAAATTGACGCTATGATTAATAAATTCGACAACGTTTTCTCATCCAAGCAAATAAATCAAGATTCCTAACCAATGTGTTATAAATGTAACAATTCGAATCACATAACCGATCAGTGCCCTTGATGTGCACATAAATGTGCATATTTTCACCACCATATTTAATCTATTTAAATTAAATAAATGATCATATTGGGTATTTTAACTTGTTTAAACCAAAAATTCAAACTATTTCTAATCGTCGCATATTCATCTACATCTAAGGGCAAAATGGTCAATTTTGTGCATATATTTATTTTCTAAAATTTAATTGAAAATTTCTATGTTGTTTTGTAGATATTTAAATTCAAATACAATTGGCTTCATGAAGATATGCATGCACAAAAGGAAACAAAGCAAATAAAGATGAAAAAAATTTAAATTCATGAACATGGAGGACCCTACTTACCCACTTACCTTGATTTTCAATTAGGAGCTAATGCACATGCTAAAAGGCCATTAAAGCTTTATGTACATTTAAGTGGGGAGTAAGAAATGCTAATGATTAATTGGTGGCCACATTATCTCAAGGGTATTTTGGGCATTCCCCGAAAAATTGAATTAGGGTTTCTAACTTGTATAGATACCCCATATCTTCATGTAACCCTCCACTTCCTCTTACTTAGTTTTAGTTTAGAATCAAAAATAAAAGAAAAGCTCTCTTTCTCTTTTCATGTCTACTTAACCATATTTATTTCATGTACTTTTCCTTTTTTATGTAATGTTAATTAGTATTTTATTTTACTTAAATGCTCTCTTTCTTTCATGCTAGTAGATTATATTTTATTTTATGCAATTAGATTAGTTCTCTTTTCCATTAGCTTGCATTTTACTTTTCTTCTTGGTTCATGTTGCTTTCTACATTTTTTGATTTGATAACAAATATGAGAGGTTAAACCTCTTCAATTTAGGGGTAATGAAGCTCTCTTGAATCATGTAGATGCAACATAATTTTTTATTTATGTCTTTTTCGTGCTTAATGGAAAGTTAGATGTTTGTGTGATTTTGTGTTTAATATTGAGTTTGATAGCTTATGTTGTTCAAAACAAATAGGCTTTGCTTAGTCATATGAATCACTAATTACCTCTTTATCTACATATGATCATGGTAATGGAAGTGGATTTAGAATCAAAATTTGATGGTTTATGTTTCTAATTCAATAGTTAATAAGCCATGCTCAAAATAGATTCTACTTTTAATTGCATATCATTTTCATTAAAGTTAGTAAGTGGGTTATAGGGTGCATTACAGTTTGATGGTTTAAGTGTGTTAATTAATAACACAATTAGGCCGTGCTTATGATAAATGTAACGACCTGATATTTTCAACCATTCGCATCCACACATGCCGGATTTGAATTGCTCAAAATACCATATTGTTAATTTATATTTGGCAAAACTCAGCATATACAGTAAACAAATAAATCACAGAATCACAGACATAGAGTAATATACAATATGTAGCGGAAACAAAAGAATAGTAGTTCATGAAGCTACTATATATATAACAAAGTCAAATAAGATACAACAGAAGTCTCAAATACAATTGTAAAATACAAGATCTGAATACATCACTTGTGACGATCAGGCTTTTTCTCCATAGAAAGTCGCATCATCTTTAAGAAAGAAAGGGATAGAAAAGAGAAAAGAAAGAAGAGAAAGAAGAAACAACATCAGAATCTTAATAGCGGAACGAACAAATTAAATTAATAACATAAGTATTACATAGTATGCAACCATTATCAGAGTTACACAGACCATACGTCACATACTAGACAGTTATGAACACCTTTCTAGTTACACAACTCGATACAACTCAAAGAAAACACAGAGATATCAAAACACAGCGGAACTCTAAACATATCTATAAAGCTGAAGCCTCCTGCTCCATTGCTCCTCCATAATTCATCAAAGCTAACCTGAATCCCTTGGCTACTCGTAAAAATTTGAGTACCCAAGAGTTTAAGAAAAACAGAAAAAAACTCCGGGTCAGACATGGGTCTGGTGCGAGTTACATGTTAAGATTGCTTAAGTTTGAAAAACCTTTGAAAAGGAAAGGTATCGCTTAAGACTTCCCACACATAAATATGGAAAAGTTTTTACCTTACGATAACCAAAACATTTGATAGGAAATCCGGTGATATTATAATAGGGTCTAGGGTTTTCAAGTAAAATACAGAAATAGCTGGAATGCTTACATCTCACGTTCCAACATAGTTGGGCACAAATAATACGAACAACACTTATTGGAGATTGGATTCCATAGAATGGCAGGGCTACTGGGGTACCTCCCGTCACACTACAGGGCCTAGATCACCGTACCGAGGATTACTCCCAATCCCGTGCAACACAAAGCCGAAACCATTCCTTACTGAGCAGTCCCGAACAAGACCACCCCGCAGTTGTGATCAGCAACCGCACCACACAGCCGAAATAAAAGGGACATCTAGACAGGGGTAAATCTCATCCTACTTGGGTATGACCCACTTAGCTTTGCTTCACCTCCCCTGTTTTAGCCATTCCTGGTCGATGATGCTTGAGGCTATGATTACCTTTATAGAACACATCTCTTAGAATGTTCATCGTACACCTGACGATGTTCTGAAAGCATTCAATCCATACAAGTTCGTTCCGGGTTCGAACGAAACCGAAGGCATTATCTCGTTACACTCATTTTGGAACCACCCTCAGAGTTAACGACGATAACCCTTGCACCCTGAATCTTCATCTTCACTTCAGATTCACGACCTATCGTTAATTTGGATCGATGTGGTTTTCGGTTATCCAAATATGGAAACCCGATCCCGGTCTCACCGAATCCAAAACGCCATCTTTTAGGTCCAAGTTGTTTTAAAGTTTAAAACAATTCAATTCTATTATCTATATACACACAGATAGATAATTCACAGAATCACAATAGATAATCAACATTATCATCATAAACAGATAATCCATATCATCATTATAAACAGATAATCCATATTATCATCCCAATGCAACCAAAGCATCCATATCACACAGCATTATTTATCTCATAGCTAAGATTACAAACCATTCAAGGCAACCAATATCATCCATTCACGCATAAGCAATGATTTACCTATTCATATCATTTATAATTAATTTAAAATGAATTAAATTAATTACTTCATCTCTAATTAATTTAAAGTGAATTAAATAAATTACATCATCTTTAATTAATTCAAAATAAATTAAATTACTTACTTTATCATTTTAAATCTTGCTTACTTAACCATTAATTGATTACAAATCAATCAATTAAACATCCTCTAATTAATCACCTTAATTAATCACCCTTGATTAATTATCCTTTAATAACATTCAAGTAATTATCCTTTAATTAATTTCACAAGTTAATTATTCTTAACCACTTATAGTAATTAACCTATAATTACTTCCTTAATTAACTATAATATATTATACTAATCCTTAATTAATTACATTAATTAATTTCCTTAATTACTTATTACTGATTAATTAATCTTAATTAATCAACCCTTAATTACATCATTAATTATATTAATTATTGATTCCTAATAACATTTTAATTAATTACTTTGTTTAAATTAATTACAATAAGTAATTATTCCCAATTAAACCACATTATTAATCACTCTTGATTAATCACATTCAGTTATTAACTATCCTTAATTACTCATTCCATAATTAATTGCTCCTTAATTAATTGTCTTTAATTAATCCCTTGATTAATTACAAAGTAATTTAATCTAAATTACTTCCATTATTAAATCATCTTCCACTAATTACATCCAGTAATTATCAATTAATTACTTCACTAAGTAATTACACTCCATCATTTACATAAAGTAATTATTATCAAATCATCCAGTGTTTAAATTAATTAAACTTAATTAATGAACCTAAACTAATCACATTAAACTCAATTAATTACATTATGTAATTAATTCATTAATTACTTCTATTAAGTAATTACACATAAACAATTTCACAAATGATTATCATTAATTAATCTAATTAATTATCAAAATCTATCACATTAACTAATTATTAAATAATCTTAAGTTAATGACCTTCATTAACCATTAACAATTCTTTAATTACTTTCCTTAAGTAATCTAAACTTGCTTTTATCATTATTAATTTCAGATTAATTAATCTTTAATAATCCATTAATTAATCATAATTATTTAATTAATTAAGTGTTAACTGTAACTTAATTGATTCTTAATTACTTTATTAATTAATCTCTAATTATTAATTAATATTTTAATTAATAATCCTTAATTACAAATTAATTACCCTTAATTAATTAATCTCAATCATTAATTAATTAATTTAAACCTTTAATTACTTGTTTAATCAATCCAAATCATTAATTAATTAAATAAATTAATCATCCATTTTAACTAACTTAATAATTTAATGAATCCAAATCATTAAATTTTATTTATCTTTAAAAACAATTATTACTTAATCAAAGCATTTAATAACAATTTGCTTTCAAATTTGCTTTAAATTTCACTTTAAATTTCATTTTAAATTTAAGATTTTAAAATGAATACAAATTTATATAAACAAAGTTTAAAAACAATTCAAAACCTTTTTATCCCACGAGTTAAAGAAATATCCATTTCATAACGAAGTTTAAAAGAATTTAAAACCCAATTCATTTTTAAATTCAAATCAATTTTAAAATACACTTTAACAAACAAAATTGTTTAAATCATTTTAAATTTTAAAAACTTTCATTTATTTCAAAACTGGAATACATATCAAATTTTGATTCCAGATTACTTAGATTCAAAAACTTACTTACATTTTAAGTTTCATTTCAAATTTCAAATCATTTAACCATTTTTTTAAAAGTAGTTAAACAATTTAAATTTAAAACTTTATTTTATTTTAAAGACTGAAATTCAAACCCAAATTCCAGATTTTAAACTCATATTCAAACTACTTGAATTCAGGTTCAAACTCGGGTTGTAAACTGATTTTAAATTTCAGTTTACATTTTAAACTTTACTTTAAAATTTAAAAAAAAAACAGAACAGGTTTCTGTTTTTAAAACCTGTAAGCAACATTTACTCGAGCCAACCCTAAAATGATTTCGAGTTCAAACCTAATCTCCTTCGAGTTAATCACTCCAATCACCCGAGAAAATTCGAGACAATCGAAACCCACGGACAAGACCTCACCAGTAAAACTATATGTCCACCGTGCAATGCACGGCGATGCCATCCATCTTCGCTCACTTCTGACAATCTCCTCAAATAGCCAATCACTCTCACCTGACCACGATCATCGGATCGCTCAAAATCAACTCGAATTTGAATTCGAGTTCAAAAACCAAAACCTGGAACATGCAGTAACCACAACATCCAAACCTGTCAACGCCTCGCCATTGAAGCTCCGACCACCGTTGCCTCTGAAACTCCGGCGAAGTCCTCGTTAACCCACCAACTTCCATTTCCCAAAATATTGTTGAACTCGATCAACTATAAAAGTCGAGGTGATCTATTCTTCCTAGCCCAGTAAAACTAGGGTTCCAAACTTCAAATCACAACCACTTCCTCCACAGTTTCCTGATCATCTTCCTACTAATTTTCCCATCCTCGCTGATCATCCCTCCACCTTCAGGAGAAAATTCAAACCATCCGATCCCATAGATCATCAGAGATAACCCCAAAAGCAAAATACAGTCAATTTAGAACTGCTCTCTGATTCTAACATTAAAATTTTTAATCTTGCTTTTAAAAATCATGATTTTGTATGATGATTTGATTTATAACCCTGAAACATCGAATCATAATGTTTGAGTTTTCATTTATATTCAAACTTTCTTGGTTATTTTAAATTTTCCAGAGACAATTCACTATTATTTAACTTAAGTAAAATTTTAATCTAAAATTTGTGATGAAACAAACAAGTATAATTTGAATCTTAAATTTTATCAGAGTCAAAATAAGGAGGTTTTGAATTTAAATCAAAACAAGAAACTAAAAACTGGAAGAAAAGAGGGCTTACAGATATCACAAGCTGTATACAACATACATAAGAAATTCAACAATATACGTACACAAACATATTTATTTCCAACAACTAGCATGCAACCAAATCATTCAATTGTTTAAGCTTTTAAAAGAAATGTTACTCACTTGAAATTTGATGAGCAGAGCACCAGATTTGAAATGCCTTTTGAAGATCTTTTGAACTCTTGAATGCTTGAATGAAATTTTGTTTTTAAAATTGAGTTGCTGATGTTTTTGAAACTTTAAACTTAAATGTTGCTTTAAAATGCCTTTGCTCCTTGATTTACAAACTTACATGCATGCTTCAGCTTACAAGAAAATGCAGGCTACAAATTTTTGATCTGCATGTTACAGAAACTAGGAGTACTTTGGTGCTTGATTTGAAAATGCTTTGAACTAAAAATGAAGTTGTATGCAGAAATCAATTCCAGGTTGAAAAATGATGTACATGCTTCAATTTTGAGGAGAATGAATGCAGGCTTGCTTTGAAAATAAGTTTACAGGGAATTGATTTGTATTTTTGAAGATGGAAAGATTACAGATTTTGATTCTCATATTTATTTTGATTTGAGGATTGTTTTAGAGTAAATAGTTTCAGGTGAACATTTCTTAGTTTGGAATTGAAAATGAGAAAAAGAAAAGAATGGAAGATGTATATGTTTATATAACTAAATTTATGATTTATTTAAAAATCAAAGAAAAATGGAATTAAAACATGACACTTTTAGAAAACTATACATTTGTCACATTAATTATTTATTACTTAACACATGTTAAATTAAGTTCTAGGACGTTTACACTTGTCTTTTAAGAAATTTGTATTTATAATTAAGTGTTAATAAAAGCTTTTAACAAAATTAATTAGTTTTTAATACTTAGTTATATATATAGCTAATTTTAAAGAAATAAAACCAAGTATAATTATAAATAAAAACAATACACATATCTATTATTTGAAAATAACCATTTTGATCATTTTAAATAAATTTATAAAAGAGGTTATAAATTACTTATTATTTAAATGAATAAATGTTTCATTTATTAGTTGTATTTTACTTTCATATCTAATTTACAAATCATATTTATTAATCAATATTTTAAAAAGAACGTTAAACCAATCTTATTATTAATTTTATTTAAATTTAAACTTATGCTAAAATCAATTTAAATAATTTATCTTAACAATTTAAAACCATATAGTTATTTATTAAATTTCTTTGAAAAACTTGATCAAAAATATTAGAATTTGAAAACATGCCCTTATTTATTAAATTTAAAAACAAAACTTATCTATTTATAATATATACAAATATATACATTATAAATAGAAAACAATTTAATTAGCTTTTAAAAGATAAATTCACTAATTAAATATTTATTAAAGTAAGATTATTAAATCAATTCAAATCTTATTAACAATAATTATCAAATCAATTTAATTTTAAATATAGATGATTAAATTTATATTGCCAAAAATTCCGGGATATCACATCACTGGAATCATCTGAGTAACCGCAAGCTGAAAAAAATGTAGATGGATCTCTAAACGAAGCTCCAACTATAAATGTGAGTATCAAAAGCTGTATCACTCAGTCTGACCGAAGCGTAAAGCAAATACACAAAACACTCGAGTCAGGATTAACATTCTTATATCAATAAATCCAACAAGTGAAATAACAACTGAAATACAAGTAACTCAAAGGATGTTTGGGATAACCATCCTATAAGGATCAGCTAAACTTCTACTATGTAGTAATATATGCTATTATAATAATGTCTATAGTAAAGTAAACTATTTAAAAATAGCGTTAAGGCGTTACCCATATCCCCCTTAACACTTTTATAGTTCCAATAGTCTATACAGTACCATCGTACCTCTAGATCAGGAGGATACCATAGAATACTCCATAGGTACGACACATATCAAACTCGTAGTAAAGCACGCTAGGGTAGGTGACACGGCACAATTAGGCAGTGCTAGGGTAGATATACCAATTACGCATCTGGGCTAGTGGTAATGCATAACAGCCATAACCACCCATCTCGGAACACACTCCCAAATCAAAAAAAATCAAATGTTGCCACCAAATCAATTACAAAGTCAGAATATAGTATTGAAGGAATGTGTCCGATCATAGGAGCTACCTCATTGGCTCGAGAATCACTCCTGTTTTAGCCACCTTTTACCAACTCACGGGAGTCGGGTCCACGTATATACCTCAATATGACGTCGTCACCATCCTACTTCATTCTGGTCCACCACGTACGCAGTTGTTAAAGTGGTTTTCGAAGTTGGCATAGAGTATGACAACTTCCAATCACGGTCTCCTTAACAACCTATCGTTATTATAACACCACGGTCATTTCAAAATAGTTCATACTTCAAAACCAAAATATCATAGCTATTTCAAAACTATATCAATATGGTATCATTTCCATTTTAAAACAAAATATGATACCGTTTCCATTTCAAAACCAAATACGATATCATTTCCATTTCAAAAATAACTTTTTCCAAAATCATAGCACTTTCAAAGTTATAACACTTCGAAACCAAAACATTTGAAATTATAACACTTTCAAACATAACACTTTGAAATTCATAACTTTGAAAACATAACTTCCACCACTTAAACAGTTTAGATATTGAAATAGTTAGTATTAAAATAGTTTATAAAGTAAAATAGTTTATATAAAAGATTTATAAGTTAAAATAGTTTATATTAAAATAGTTAGTATTTTAAATAGATTATATTAAAATGATTTATATTAAATAGTTTATATTAAAATAATTTATAAAGTAACATATAATTTAAAATTACTTTATATAATTAAATAGTTTCCTCAAATTTCACAAGCAGATTTCAAATCAACTCGAATCAACTCGAATTTCAAAAATTCAAATTTAACCAAATCTCAAATCACTAATTTCAATTTATTTCTATTTCTTAATAAACTATTTCAAATTACATCGATTTCAAATACAAATTTTAACCACAAAATAAATCATTTCAATTTCAATATATTTCAAAACTATATATTCCACAATTTCAAAATTAAATTCGATAATTCCATGTATATATTTATCAAATTCAATTTACTATTATTTATTTTTTGCAATATTCACTAAATAAATCCAATATCTTTTAAATAAACCCCAAATTTCAAATCACTAAATATTTCTTTCAATTTATTTATACCTGAAATATTCATTTTAAATCATCTTAAACCAAAATCAAGTTATCAAATCGCATCCTTTAAAAACCTCAAATTCGATAAGTTTCAGATTGATTTAATTAAATATCATTCTTAATTATATACAATTTCAAATCAATTTCAAATCTATCTTCTCAACCTTAATTTATTAAATCATTATAAACTCTATATTAACATATAATTTAAATAAATACCTAACCCTATTATATTTTTATAAAATCAACATTTACTACTAAACTTATTTTATATCAAAACAAATTTATACGTAGCTCAAATCAAGAATTTTTAGTATACATAAAATAACATTTATATAATATCAAAAATTAATATTTATATAAAACCATATATTTCTTTCCAAAAACTATGGAAATCAATTTCAAATATTTATATATATAGACCAAAGGTGTCTGTATATAATTTTCTATCCTATGGCCAAGCGATACGAATATTTATCGTTTCAATCTGCAATTTTAATATATATATATATATGGGTATATATCATTTCAACCCGCAATCTCAAATTCAATTCAATGAAAATCGCTTGGGTTTATCATATCAACCCATAACGATTTTCTTCTATTCTACAAATCGTTCGGGTATGTATCATTTCAACCCATAGTGATTTCTATACTAACAGAGAACTTGCAAAGTGATAACGGATATGATAATAATATAACAGGCATACATCATCAATATAAATAATAGATAATGGTGCCAGATGTCACAGGTAAAGAGATACAGATAACATCATATATATAGCATTGTAAATAATTAACAACACCATATTTCAATTGTCGTTTCAATTGAAATCAAATTTAATAAATATAAGAACATTAATTGTGAGTGATTGCCCACCTTTCGAGACTAGAGTAATTTGATAACGAGTTGAATTATGAATCCAGACATGAATTCCAAGGCAGAGTGAAATGAGCATGAATTAGACGAACAAAGCTGATAACCAGGATTAGATGAAATTGAATCAGAATCGGGTCGATGAAGATAAATGGTATAAGTGAACTTTTATATATATATATATATATATGAAAAATCATATTCTAAATTCAAACTTATATCAAATTAAATATATATGTATTTCAAAATTCATTGTTGTAAATCAAAACACATATATTAAACTTAACATGTATACATGCTTGTAAAAATGAAAAATACTTATATTATTCCTTTCAAAATAACAGTATAACTTATATATATACTTATACATCAATAAAACAACACTGTCTTACATATATATACAAAACAGCATGCATAAAATGTACCTTTCTATAAATTCCTTTTTAAATTTATATCACACAAACAAATAACTTGCAGATTATGCGAATAGGCTTATTCATAAATGAATAACAATTGATATAAACGTAGGTAATATATATGATAATCACGGCTATGACAAGACACTTCTAATATATATTTTAAAATCATCATATATAAACAACGGGCCATACACTGTAACATTATTATAGCAACAATCAATATATATACAGAATATATTTGCATATGACTAAATAAAATTAATATATATATATATATATATATAAGATAGTATAAAACTGACATAGCCTATATAAGTATATATCATACTCTATTATTATAACATACGTCAGTAGGTGATAGAACTACAACAAAGCTTTATAACTCATATATTTTGATATATATATATATATATATATATGTATGTATATGTATATGTATATGTATATATAAAATCACCCTTTATGCATAAAACAACAGAATCTATATATATATCAACAGGTAATGCCCAAACTAATATAACTGATGTATATATATAAACTGAAAATACATATATACGAACAAACGTACAAGTATATAACTAATATAAACTTTATATATACATATATATATATATATATGTATATGTATATATAAACTTATACTGTTAACATCAGACTACTAATATCTATATACACACACACACACGTATAAATCATAAAAAAATTAAAAATATAAACCAGACTGTATATATGGATGCGCACAGTAAGAATTATACACTATAATATAATGTAATATAAACAATAAAATATACCTCTGTATAAAAGTAGATGAGAGGCAACAGAAGAACAAACATGTTAGAGGATATATATATACACACCGTGCGTATATATATAGTGTATACAAGCTGTAGTGTTTTGGGTGTGCTGGCCATGAGGCTTCACTCAGAGGAAGGCTAAATGAACCATCACACTTCAGTGGAGATTGATGAACGTGGCCATAGGCTGCGTATGAGAGGAGAAGCATGAGCAGTGGTTCAATGGTGGAGGAGATGTAGATTTTTTTGGTGAGAAGCTTGCCAAAATGGCGAGAGGACTTGGTGGTTGCTGGCACAACAAATGAAAAAGAAGAGCAAGCATCAGATGAACATGAGAATGAAAATATTAACAGGCTATGATATTTTGAAATTAGTGAAATAAAGTGAACGGGTGAGAAAAATAAAAGTCATAAGAAAAAATCTGGGAATTTTAAAAGCCAATGGCTACTAGAATTTATTATGGAAAATAAAATGCACTGGAAACCAAAGGCTTTAGACATCGTACCGATAAGGTCATCCATTTCATGGATTCCGTTTCGTACCGAACTTCAAAACACAGAATTGCATATACTTTAGAGATCAGCACGACGAGATGATCAAAACGGCACAAATATCAATTGTATGATCATCCGATCAAAAGTCGATGTCGGTACCCAAAAATGCTGCTGTTTGTCGAAATTAAGATAAACAGAGCATTAGCTGTCCCCAATTTGAAGAAATGAAATATGACGTCTCATTCAGAAGATGATTTACAAATTTATTGTATAAAAATATTCAAGTTTGGAAAATGTTTTATTATCATCAATATTTAACTGATTTAAACTGAAATAAAATTACACAGAAAAAATCAACTTCTATATCATGAGATGAAAATTTACCATTTGCTATGTTTAAGTAGACGTATTCCGAATATCAAACTTTTATTTCAAAATTTTATGGTTTAAAATTTCATAAGATTCGGTTAATTAAATAAATAAAATCACTAAACTTTACGGGTTATTACACTCTCCCTCACTCAAAACTTTTCGTCCCCGAAAAGGAAGGAGGTAGGAGAATAGTAACAACCAAAAGAAAATAGATTGAAAACAAAATAAAAAAGTTAATTTAAACCATATAAATTTCAATTTAAATTAATTAATATTCAACAATTGATTTTAAATTCAAGATATTTCATTAAGTTGATTTAATTTAAATTTATTAATTCCTTCGAAACAAAATTTATTTATCTCATTTATTCATTATCTTATTATTCAATTTATCTGAATTAACATTTCTATGATCATAAAATTAAGTATAAAAAATATATTATAACCACTCAAATTTTTGTATAAATTCCTTTAACATCATTTTACATTGTAAATTATTCAATTACATATACAACTTTTGGATGATTTAGGTAAGTTATATATTAAAAAGTAATTAAATATTATATAAGAAAAATTTCTAATTCAATTATTTCAAATTTAGATATCCATTCAAATTTTTTGGCTTCATTTGATTATTGAAATCACCTTTAACATAAAATTTAAGAATTAAATTTTCGATTAATTTCAAACCATTTAAAGATACACATGTATTTTTATATATCAAATTTAATAAATAATCATATACCTATATATATATATATATAACATAAATCAAGTCATTCTTAAGCAGTTCAAATCAAATTCATTTTTCTAAACAAAATGTAGCAAAGCTACTGAATAGTCTCTCCACTCTGAAACTCGAAAATGAATGTCGATGATGCTGCAATCATTACAGAAATTATTTTTCAGCGACAAAAGAGGAGAGTACTGAATTAAACATTTTAAAAATTCTTTGAAGACCTTTTCTATTTGAAAATACTTTAAATAATATACATTTTAAAACTTAAAATCAAAGTTTGAAATTACCAAAAATTAAAATTTCAAATTCATGATTTAAATTCATTTCAAATTCCAAATCAATTTATAAACCATGTTTTACAAATTCCTTTATTGAACAATAAATGAAAATCCAATATTATCATTTCAAACAACTAACTTAATTAATTTATTAAATTCCAAAAAGTTTTACTTATATATTTATTATATAACCATACAGATTTATTTCATTTACCAAATTTGAAAATAATATTGTGTCAATTTGTTCTATCCAAGTGTTTAGAAATCCTATCGATATCGCTGATCAGAAGAATCGATCGAAAATCCAAATCAACATTAACAACTCAAACAACACAATATATAAAACAATTTAATATTAATTACAAATATACTCCCTCACTCGATGATTCAAAATGGATTTCAAAACAAGGATCGAGATTCAAATTCAAGGGGACACTAATCAAAGCAAATTCTAGCTAAGAAGATAGGCTTGAGCGGGAGATGAAATAATTAAATTTTAAAATAGGAAGATGGATATACTGATACTAATTGTGGGCAACCTTAAGCAGGTCAACCATGACTTCAAGAATAAGATTGATTCTGAATTCTGAGGCAAATCGACATTCGATCGCAAGAGATAGAATTCAGGCATAGCAGGAGACAAATAGCATCATAAAACAAGGATACAGAAACCTTCGGTAAATCCATGCCTATTGTAAAGGAGTTTCTCCCTTTGTAAATCATTCAAAGATTGGCGAGACCGCTAGTTTATTATAAAGATCATTCGAAGTGGAGTTATGGAATACTCCAGAATCAAAAGAATACGAACATGGAGAGGAAAGAGTGGATTTTGGAACCGAGGGGAACGTTCCAAAATGCAAAGGAAACCGAGTCAAAGAGGAAAGGATTCTGAACGAAAGTGATTCCGTAATTAAATTTGCCCTATATGTTGAGTTTGCCTAAAACCAAAGCTTTGATACCAACTGTAACGACTCGATTTTTTCAACCATTCACATCCACACATGCCAAATTTGAATTGCTTAAAATACCAGATTGTTAATTTATATTTGGCAAAACTCAGCATATATAGTAAATAAATAAATCATAGAATCATAGACACGGAGTAATATACAATATGCAGCGGAAACAAAAGAATAATAGTTCATGAAGCTACTATATACATAACAGAGTCAAATAAGATACAATAGAAGTCTCCAATACAATTGTCAAATACAAGATCTGAATACATCACTGGAATAATCAGAATAACAACAAGCTGAAAAAAATGTAGACGGATCTCCAAATGAAGCTCTAACTCCAAAGGTGAGTCTCAAACGTGTATCACTCAGTCTGACCCAAGCGTAAAGAAAATACAGAAAACACTCGAGTCAGGATTAATATTCTTATATCAATAAATCCAACTCAAGTGAAATAACAATTGAAATACAAGTAACTCAAAGGATGTTTGGGATAACGATCCTCTAAGGATCCGTTAAACTAACTACTATGCAGTAATATATGCTATTATAATAATGTCTATAGTAAAGTAAACTATTTAAACATTAAGGCGTTACCCATATCTCCCTTAACACATTTTATAGTGCCAATAGTCTGTACAGTACCATCGTACCTTCAGATCAGGAGGCTACCATAGAATACTCCATAGGTACGACACGAATCAAACTCGTAGTAAAGCACGCTAGGGTAGGTGACACGGCACAACTAGGCAATGCCAAGGTAGATATACCAATTACGCATCTGGGCTGGTGGTAACGCACAGCAGCCACTATTTCCTACCTCGAAACACACTCCCAAATAAAAAAAATCAACTGTGGCCACCAATTCAATCACAAAGTCAGAATATAGTATCGAAGGAATGTGTCCGATCAGAGGAGCTACCCCATTGGTCCGAGAATCGCTCCTATTTTAGCCACCTTTTGCCAATTCACGGGAGTTGGGTCCACGTATATACCTCAATAAGACATCACCACCATCCTACTTCATTCTGGAATCTCCACCGCACACACAGTCGTTAAAGCGGTTTTCGGAGTTGGTAGAGAGTATGACAACTTCCAATACCGATCTCTTTAACAACCAATCGTTATTATAACACCGCGGTCATTTCAAAATAGTTTATACTTCAAAACCAAAATATCATAGCCATTTCAAAACTATATCAATACAATATCATTTCTCAAAACAAAATATGATACCGGTTCCATTTCAAAACCAAATACGATATCACTTCTATTTCAAAAATATCTTTTCCAAAATCATAGCACTTTCAAAGTTATAACACTTCGAAACCAAAACACTTGAAATTATAACACTTTCAAACATAATACTTTGAAATTCATAACTTTGAAAACATAACTTCCGCCACTTAAAAGATATTAAAATAGTTAGTATTAAAATAGTTTATTAAGTAAAATAGTTTTTATAAAAGAGTTATAAGTTAAAATAGTTTATATTAAAATAGTTAGTATATTAAATAGATTATACTAAAATGATTTATATTAAATTAGTTTATATTAAAATAATTTATAAAGTAAAATATAATTTAAAAATACTTTATATAATAAAATAGTTTCCTTAAATTTCACAAACCGATTCCAAATACTCTCGAATCAACTCGAATTCCAAAAATTCAAATTCAACCAAATCTCAAATCATCAATTCAATTTATTTTAGTTTCTTAATAAACCATTTCAAATTATATCAATTTCAAATAGAAATTTTAACCACAAAATAAACCATTTCAATTTCAATATATTTCAAAGCTATATATTCCACAATTTCAAAACTAAATTTGATAATTCCATATATATATATATCAAATTAAATTTACTATCATTTATTTTTTGCAATATTCACTAAATAAATCCAATATCTTTTAAATAAACCCCAAATTTCAAATCACTAAATATTTCTTTCAATTTATTTAAACTTGAATATTCATTTTAAATCATGTTAAACCAAAATCAAGTTATCAAATCGTATCCTTTAAAAACTTCAAATTCCATGAGTTTTTGATTGATTTAATTAAATACCATTCTTAATTAAATACAATTTCAAATCAATTTTAAATCTATCTTCTCAAACTTAATTTATTAAATCATTATAAACTCTATATTAAAATATAATTTAGATAAATATTCAACCCTATTATATTTTAAAATCAAACTTTATTACTAAACTTATTTTATATCAAAATAAATTTATACATAGCTCAAATCAAGAATTTTAATATATATAAAATAACATTTATATAATATCAAAAATTAATATTTATATAAAACCATACATTTCTTTCCAAAAACCATAGAAATCAATTTCAAATATATATATATATATACACACACACACACACACTAACGTGTCTGTATATAATTTCTATCCTATGGTCAAGTGATATGGATATATCATTTAAAACCTCAATTTAAATATATACAGGTATATATCACTTCAACCCGTAATCCCAAATTCAATTCGATGAAAATCGCTTGGGTTTATTATTTCAACCCATAACGATTTTCTCCTATTCTACAGATCGTTCGAGTATGTATCATTTCAACCCATAGTTTCTATACTAACGGGAAACTTACAGAGTGATAACAGATATAACATGCATATATCATCAATATAAATAACAGATAATGTTGTCAGATGCCATAGGTGAACAGATACAGATAACAACATATATAGCAATGTAAATAACTAACAACAGCATATTTCAATTGTCGTTTCGATTGAAATCAAATTTAATAAATATAAGAACATTAATCATGAGTGATTTCTCAACTTTTGAGGCTAGAGTAATTTGATAATGAGGTGAATTACGAATCCAGACACGAATTCCAAAGCAGAGTGAAATGAGTATGAATTAGAGGAACAAAGCTGATAAGCAGGAATAGACGAAATTGAATCAGAACTGGGTCGATGAAGATAAATGGTATAAATAAACTTATATATATAACTATATATATAACTATATACATAACTATATATATGAAAAATCATATTCAAAATTCAAACATTTATTAAATTAAATATGTACATATTTCAAAGTGCGTTGTTGTAAATCAAAAAACATATATTAAATTCAACATATATACATGCTTATAAAAATTAAAACTACTTATATTATATCTTATTCCTTTCAAAATGATACATACATACATACATAGATATATATATATATATATATATATTTCAAAATAATAGTATGACTTATATATACTTATACATCAATAAAACAACACTGTCTTACATATATATACAAAACAACATGCATAAAATGTACTTTTCTAAAAATTCCTTTTTAAATTTATATCACACAAACAAATAACTCACAGATTATGCGAATAGGCTTATTCATAAATGAATAACAATTAATATAAACTTAGGTAATATATATGATAATCATGGCTATGACAAGACACTGCTAATATATATTTGAAAATTATCATATATAAACAACGGGCTATACATTGTAACATTATTATAACAACAATCAATACATATACAGAATATATTCGTATATCACTAAATAAAATTAGTATATAATATATATATATAAGCTGGAATAAAACTGACATAGCCTATATAAGTTTATATCCTATATTTCGAAACATATAAATATATATCATACTCTGTTATCATAACATACATCAGTAGGTGCTAATCATAAAAGAGAACTACAACAAAGCTTTATAACTCATATATTTTGATATATATATATATATATATATATATATAATCAGCCTTTGTGCATAAAACAACATAATCTTTATATATCAACAGGTAATGCCCAAACTAATATAACTGATGTATATATATAAACTGAAAATACATATGTATGAACAAACGTACAAGTATATAACTAATATGAACTTTATATAAAAATATATAAACTTATACTATAAACATCAGACTACTACTATCTATATACATATACACACGTATAAATCATAAATTTTTTTTTAAAATAAACCAGACTGTATAAATGGATGCGCACAGTAAGAATTATACACTATAATATAATGTAATATAAAAAATAAAATATACCTCAGTATAAAAGTAGATAAGAGGCAATAGAAGAACAAATATATTAGCAGATATATATACATGCGTATATATATAACGTATACAAGCTGTAGTGTTTTGGATGCGGTGGCCGTGAGGCTTCACTCAGAGGAAGGCTAGATGAACCATGGCACTTTGGTGGAGATTAATGAACATGGCAAGAGGCTGCGTATGAGAGAAAAAGTATGAGCAGTGGTTCAATGGTGGAGGAGATGTAGATTTTGTTGTTGAGAAGCTTGCTAAAATGATGAGAGGACTTGGTGGTTGTAGGCATAAAAAATGAAAAAGAAGTGCAAGCAGCAGAGAAAAATGAACATGAGAAAGAAAATATTAGTAGGGCTTTGATATTTTGAAATTAGTGAAATAAAGTGAACAGGTGAGAAAAGTAAAAGTCACAAGAAAAAATCTGGGAATTTTAAAAGCCAATGGCTATTAGATTTTACTATGGAAAATAAAAGGCACCGGAAACCAAAGGCTTTAGAAATCGTACCGATACGGTCATCCGTTTCATGGATTCCTTTTCGTACCGAACTTCAAAACATAGAATTGAATACACCGCAGAGATCAGCACGACAAGACGATCAAAACGGTATACAAATATCAGATGGTATGATCATCTGATCAAAAGTCGATATCAATACCCAAAAATGCTAATAATTTGTCGAAATTAAGATAAACGGAGCAATAGCAGTCCCAATTTGAAGAAACGAAATATGACACACTCAAAAGATGATTTAAAAATTAATTGTATAAGTTATTCAAGTATGGAAAATATTTTATTATCATAAATATTTAATTGATTTAAATTGAAATAAAATTACACAGAAAAAAATCAACTTCCATATCATCAGAAGAAAATTTACCATTTGCTATTTTAAATAGACATATTCCGAATATCAAACTTTTATTTCAAAATTTTATGGTTTAAAATTTCATAAAATTCAGTTAATTAAATAAATAAAACCACTAAAATTTATGGGTTGTTACAATAAATGCATCAACTAAACTCACAAATGACCAAAAAGAGATCATAATTTCATTATGTTGATTTATGTGATCATGAGAGGGGATTTGCCTCTAAATTGCTCTTTAATCTCATATTTTTATTCTCCTTAGTTTTAGTTTGTTTTTACTTCTTTTAGTTAGTTAACAATCCCTCAAATTTAGTTTAATTTGATTGAATAGAATTTCAAAATCTAAACAATTCCCCGTAGATCGATCCGTACTCGCATACGTGCTACTATCGTACACCGTGCGCTTGCGTAAAATTTTAATTTGAAATTTATCGACGGTTTTCTAAATCGATAGAAAACTCGCTGTTCAATAGCCCTAATTCGATCGAACAACTTAACGCTTTCAATAAGGTTAAGAATAATCCGTTTTCTCCAGCATACAATCCTGGTTGGAGAAATCTTCCGAACTTTGCATGAAACGAAAATAATCCCATCACGAATTTGGTTCATTCCAAATTTCAAGCATTTTCGAATAATGCTTCGAACCCTTCCTTTCAACCCAATCATTTTCAACAAAATTTTGAGGGTTCGTCTCAAAATCAATAGCAACAATATTTTGCTTTGTAGGATGATAAACATTTGTCTTCACTTGAGAAAAGTCTTGAAACTTTGGCTAAAGCAACGACTCAAAATCTCCAATCAAATAGAAATTTGCAAAATTTATTGACTTCATATATGCAAAACACTAGCTAATCAATTACTCAATTTGAAATGCAATTGAGTCAATTAGCCACGTTTGTAAGTGAATGTGAACGAGGCACATTCCTAAGTGCGCCAGTTATGCATCCTAGAATTTGAAACATGAATTCGAATCAAGCCTATGTTGTTCATGATAGCAGCGTAACCCAAATGAATGCTATCACGACTTTGCATTCTGATAAACAAATCAATCATCAAGTCGTTAATCCAAACGATTTACCGAAAACCTCTCTCGACACTTCTAAAACAACAAACAATTCTGAACAAAATGTTGAGCCAAACATCGAATTCAAATCCAAATACTTCTTATACTCAAGTAGACCCTCCTACCGAGTATCGTGTTCCATTTCCACATTGTCTGCGACCTAAGAAACACTCTGATCATTTGAAAAAGATGTTAGAAATTTTCAAACAAGTCAAAGTAAACATTCCACTTCTTGATATCGTTCAGCTAGTCCCAACTTACGCTATGTTTCTCAAGGACTTATGTACCCAGAAACAACATACTCATGTACCCATGAAAGTTTTCTTAGCCCTCGAACTAAGTAAAGTCTTATCCCAATCAATTCCCATTAAATACAAAGATCCTAGATGTCCCATGATTTCATGCACGATAGGTGACAAAACTATTAACAAATTCTTACTCGATTTGGGTGCGAGTGTCGATTTGATTCCTTATTCTGTTTGCCACCAACTTGGCTTAGGTGAACTAAAGACGACAAAAGTAACTCTTCAATTTACCGATCATTTGATAAAGAAATTCATAGGAGAAATCGAGGATGTACTCATCAAAATCGGTCAATTCATATTTCTTGTCGATTTCATTTTCCTTGAAACTCAACCTATGAACAATCCAATGAGTCAAATTTCATTGGTTTTAGGCCGATCTTTCTTGGCTACGTCAAATGCTGTGACGGCCCAGAATTTTCGATCCCAAAAATTCTAAATAGTTAGGAAAAAAGGAAAAGAGATAGAAGAAGAAATAGAAATGAAACATAGAATCTCACATTCGCAGCGGATCAAAATATAATATCAAATAAAATAACAGTTATAAAAGGAAAAACTATATCAGTTAATTTACAACAATACATCAGAGTTACAACTTTTCACAATAACTGGACAGTTAAAATAACTTGTCCCAGATAAATAACAATATATCACAGCGGAATACACTCCGTACGTTCCTGCCATCCAGCTCACCTGCTGAGCTCCAGAACATCCTTACCTGAAAAGATGTAATACTCAGCCTGACCTGAGCATTACATCAAAGTAACACCAGGGTCAGGCTGGAAACAACGTGAGTAAACCCATCTAACAAGAAATACCATTGCATGAAACTTATTTAAAACCTGAGGTAACTCGTTCATCACTATAAGTTCACAACTTGTTATAGTGAACACTTATTCACAAATCAAATCCTAAGTATCCCTATTTAGTTTTAAATGGTCTCGTCATTTAAATTTATTCCACTCCAGCCTATTGATTTCACGTACCAAATCTATAAAGCATTGAAGTGGTTTCAGGTATTTGCTAATACCCGACCCCGATCTCTTCGAATTTAATGTCATCTCTAATCCAAGTTGTTAAGTTTAAAACAATACCATCCATATCCAGGATATCATATCACATAACAATTCAACTCAGATAGGTAACCTACATTATCATAGTTCAACCTATTCATATCACATTACATCTCAATTGCCCATCATAGACAACAACAATCCAAATCATCCAGAATCATTCAACCATCCATACACAAGATTTATTAGATATATAATTCCTAATTAATTTAATTAATCTCCAAATATTACCAACTTAATTACTTGGATTACCTTAATCCCGCTTACTTAACATCAATTAATTATAACCCAATTAATTGATTAATCCTTAATCATCTATCTTAATTAATCATCCTTGATTAATTAATCTTTAATTACATTAAGTAATTAACCTTTAATTACCTCATAGATTAATTAGCCTTAACCATTCACATTAATTAACCTTTAATTAATCACCTTAATTAATTAATTACATTAATTATTGATCCTCTAGCCACTTCCCTTAATTAATTATCCTTTAATTACAATAAGAAATTAACTCTTAATTAATTACACAAATTAATTAACCTTACTCATCCATATTAATTATATTGATCCTTAATTAATTACTCAGATTAATTATCTTATAATCACTTACATTGATTAATTATCCTCTGATTAATTACATTCAGTAATTACTCTTCAATTTGTAAAATCTTAAATAATTAAAATAAACCACCTACTTTAATCACTTATTTTCATTAATAAACTTATTTGAATTCAAAAGCTTTGAAATTAATTTCGTCAAAACACCTCTTATGAAAGTTTTTAATATACTTATATTTTGAAAACTATTTGATAAGGCCTTGGAAACATGTTCCTATCTCTTTGCTTCGAAAACTGACTACAAATTTCCTTTTTATTCTAAACCTTAAAAGAGAATCAAAGCAAACTTGATTCCCAAAATAAAACCCGAGGCCCATCTCAAAATTCTCGAGTCAAAACTCGAGTTACTTACAAACTCACAAACTTCGAGTCCAATGCGAACGTGACTTCGAGCCGAACACGAGAATGACCATCTTCCTCAACTCCTCTACAACTCCCAGCTACACCGTACACTCGTGCACAATTCATGATGATCTAACCATCGTCGATCAACTCCGAAACATTCAGGAAGTCGTCCCAGGATTCTGCGAACATACCGACCACCCATCACCATCGATAAGGCCGGAAATCCTAAACGAGCCACTCAGCCTCACCCTATAACCCAACCTGCCCATCAAATCCCCTTTGCACCGCCACTACTGCCCATCGGAGAACCCACAACTCTGTCCAGACCTTCGCTTGAGCCATATGCTCCATTACCTCTTCATCCGATCCAACCCGATTCAACGTCGTTGCCGTATTCGCTTCGAGAACAACCACGACTCAAAACACAACCTAAAACCTAGATTGCCATCGCTCGCTCACCATTTCGTTCCATAAAATACTAGACTATTTTTCCCACCATCCTCGTTCCACGAGCCTCCTCTGACATGAACCACGAGTCTCAGATCGACATCGATCGACGGCAATTGGCAGATAACCCAAAACTAATCAACTCGCAATATCTCACTATTTACAAGTCTAAAAATCATGGTTTTGCTTTTAAAAATCTTAGATTTCGAAGTCAAATTCAATTATACAATCAAAATATGGTAATTTGATAATCAAGTTCTGACATTAATTTGTCGTTCATTGAAGTATTTTATTTCTGAAATATTTACAAAATATTTTACTTGAATCAATTTTAAAAATGATGTTTACTCACCTACAAACATTTTTATTTCAGAGATCAAAGCCTAAAAATCACTTAAGTGGAAGATTTAAATTTTTGAATCAAGTTTTTCAAACTGTAATGTTTCCAACAGGGGCATGGTTAGCCTTTTTCAGACATAAACACATACATAAATATAAAAATCATTTTTAACATCATTCATAACCAAATTCATATCATAATTCAAGCATTCATCACATGCCAATTCAAGACATTTCAGATTTAAGAGTTTTACCCATCTATATCTATAAAACAGAGAACAGGTTTATGCTTTCTAAAGTAGTGGTTACTCACCTTCATTGTTTGAACAGAGCAGGTTTTGAAGTAGTTAAAACTTTGAAAACTTGAATTGTTATTAAACTCTGAAACTTGTTTAACTAGAACATTGATTTGCTACTGATCTAAGTTGCTTGAAACTGAGATGAATTTGAGTAACTTGCTTTTAAACTTGAATTACCTACTGATATTAGATGATCTTGTTTTTTTGCTTCAGCTTGAATTTGTTTTCATATTTTGAATTTGAGAAAGATTTCTTGATTTTGTTTTACTGGGTTGCTCCAGATTTTTGTTTCTCAGTTTTTTTTCTTCTGAAAATGAAGGTAGGAAAACATGAAGAGAATAGATATATGTTTATATTGGTTTAATTAGGCTTTATTAAATATAAAGAAAGTAAAAGAAAATAATAAAAAAAATAAAGTAATGACTCTTGTCTTTTACAATAGTTAATCACCTTACACTTGTTGTTAGAAAGACTAATATGCTAACTCATGTAATTATGGATAAATTTTTAAATGATTTAAAAAGATTTTATAATTAATTTTCTGATTATAATTACATATCTTAATTTATATAATAATATCCTTTAAAAGAAAATAATATAAAACAAACTATATTCTAAATAAAATCATATATAATATATTTTTAAATCCAAAATGTATTTTAGATATATATCTTTTGATTTCAAATTCTAATCCAAACTCAAATTCAAATTCAATTTAAAATCCAATTTAAAATCCAATTTAAAATCAAAACAAATATATATATATATATATATATATATATATATATATATATAAACACAAATTCAATTTGTAAATAATAATTCTATTTAAAATCTATATAAATATATAAACAACACATTATTATTTTTTGTTTGAAAATAAAAATTTAACCAATTTTAAATAATAAATAAAGGAGATTATCCCATTTTAAATTGTTTGAATTATACTAATATGTTCGCTATTTCACAATGAATTTATATATGTGTACACTTAAGATTTCCAACATTGTGGAATTTTTAATACATCTATTATATATATATATATATATATTAATTTACTGTAAAATTTATTATTTCTAGATATTTATATTTTAATATTTATTATAGATTCAAATTTATTTATATTTCCAAATATCAGAATTTTATCTGTTCAACTGGATAAAACAAGTTAATTACCCAATTATCAGATGTCAAAAATCCGGGTTATCACATTCCTTCCCCCTTTGAATCTTTTCGTCCTCGAAAAGGAATGAAGCCAAAATTTACTATTTACTTATTATCAGATAAATTATTCTTTGATCGTTTTTAGAACACTTTTAAAAATCTATATAATATTATCAAAATGGTTTTTATAAAAATACTTTTATAACCTGATGTCTTAACCAGTCTATCCTTGTTCTTATAGAAATTCGGTCATATGTTGATCAGGCGTAGGACTGAAAATCTACAAGTACTTGGTAAACCCGCTTTCAACACCCAGTGAAAATACTTGGAAAATATTTGGTGAAAATATAGAAAACGTTTTTGAAAATAGATGGAACGTATTTGGTGATATGCTCTGGAAATCATCACCCCCATCCATGGTCGCAGTTAACCCGATGGTTACGTTGCCATCCCGGAAAAATCCATAGATAACTGTAGGCACTCCCTGCCCCTAGATTACACCATGGAACCCACTACAGATCGCAGCTACACCTGGGGTACGTTGCTATCACATCAAAAACCCATATAACTGTAGGCATCAGTGCTCTCGAATGACGCTGCCAAAGAATTCTCCACCCGACCTTAGATCACAGTCTACCGATGTTACGTTGCCTTCCTGACAAAAATAAGCGCAGATCATTGGTACTCACCTCCACACGATTTCCGCTATGGTCCATAGTAGATCGCAATGACATTGAGTTACACTATCGTCACGGCATAACCCAAATGCCTCCGTAGGCATCAGTGCCCTCAACTTTCACTATCCAATAATCCTCAGAAACTTCAGTTTGTCTAGACTTCCTCACAGGATCCACTTTAGAGTCTCCCCCTTAGAGCTCAAGGCAGTACTAACCTATGGTACTCCTAAGGAGTTCATTTAAAGGGAGCACCTTTTCCCCAGAGCCATTTTCAAAACGTTTTATACTATACACATATAGTATCTTCCAAATCATACACCTAGTATGAATCTCATATAAATCTCCTTTTCTCAAAATCGATTATCCCAAAAACGATAATTCTCAAACTAGGCTTTTCCAATTTCCAAAATTGATTTTCCCCTAAAAATCAAAAGCCTGTCCAAATCCAAAGGTTCCAAAACCCTTTTCCAAAATCATTCTCATAAAATCCTTCATACATATATACAGATATATATAACTTTGAAAATCTTTGGATAACTTCATATTTGTATAAATTCCCTTTTTTATACTTCAAATACTTTCATAAACCTTTTCTTCTGGCTATAGATTCAACAAGGGGAGTTTATCATATTACAAATATATAACTTTATTTATTCCAAATCAAATATTCAAATTTGATTACTTTTTAAAAAAAAAAGCTATTTACCATATTACTCATCTTTTATAAGAATGAGTTTTTAGTCATAGAAATATCCAACTCCCATTCTATTTCATCATTTCTTTATCAAAATAGCCCTTTTCATTTCTAAATTCAGTTTACAGTTCTCATTCACAAATTTTGATATCAATTTCATTCAACCTGTACGATGTACTCATATCGTCCGTACGCAATGTCAATTTGATCGCTCACTCGATCATACAATTTTACTCCCAAACTAGTATCGTCCACCCAACTTCCTAGTGCGGACTCGGATCTGGTTTCTTGATCAGAAACCGTCATTCTCTCTGCATAGCCATAACTATGATAGAGAATATCCAGAACCAATCAAAAATCCATATCCAGGTTCGCGGTCGAAAATCGAGTGAAAAATCCCAACTCGGATCAATATACTATCTCGAAATTATGTGTTCAAATCTGGATCAAATCACTATGCAAATAGAATAATATATGTCACCCTACGTATTTGTCTCTATTGATTATTAGCCAAATCAATCTCCTTTTCTATTCAC
The DNA here is from genome assembly GCA_030765085.1 of Allium cepa. Lineage (NCBI taxonomy): Eukaryota > Viridiplantae > Streptophyta > Magnoliopsida > Asparagales > Amaryllidaceae > Allium > Allium cepa. The sequence continues at coordinate 588,937,481 of CM060934.1, read as the reverse complement.
ATTCACTTTAATTCTATCCACTGATTCAAAATTGTTTCAATTCCATTTGGATTATCACTTTAATCTTTATCTCAATTGGTAATTAATCATAAACAGTTTGTACTCTGACCAGCTTAAATTTTAGAAAATAGCTTAAAAAGTTAAAAATAGATAAGTACTTGAAAAATAATTATTAGTTTGTAAAATAGCTGTACAATAGTTAAGTAGTTGTAGAATAGTTATAAAATAGTTAGATAACTGCAAAATAGTTTAAAGTAGTAATTAGTTATAAGTAGTTGAAAAATAGTAATTAGTTTATAAAACAGTTGCAAAATAGTTAAATAGTTCAAAAAATAATTGTAAAATAAGTATAAAATAATTTGGCTTTAAAAAGAAAGATTGTATATAGTAAATAGCTTGGAAAAAATAGGGTTTATTAAAATAATTTATTTTGAAAATAGTCCAGAGCCAAACTGTTTAACTACCTAATCTTCATTCCAAACACTTTCCCATCCCAATAAATTGATTCAATCCCAATTCAAGTTGAATTCACCTCAATTATTTTTCCAAATTCAAAACAAATGTGACGACTCAGATTTTCGCGTTCGAAAATCGACATCTATACTTCACTAGTATTCGAATGTCGTAGATCAAACGTTCGAATCCGATTTTCCGAAGCTTATAACACATTAAGTACAACAACAAAGCGAAAGAAATGAATAATATCATTGATATACAACATTTGATCACAACAATGATACAATGAATATCACATATCAGAGATACATAACAGCGGAAAGATACAACAATGGAAAAGACAACTCCAACATATTCTTTAAGAGAGATGAATCCATAAACTACATCCCAAAACCAAAGCTCCAAAACTCCAAATCGAAAGCTCGAACCATCATCAAGTTGGACTTGAGCAAGGTCGGTCATCTAAAGACCGAAGAAGATTTCCAAAGGCTGAAGGCTATCGAATCTACACCTACTGTTTGATAATCTGAAAATCCCAATTCTAGACTACCCGTGTGGAAAATTGTGGGCACCTTAAGTTTAAGAAGGGAACAATAAACTCCAGGTCAGTCATGGGACTGGTGTGAGCAAACGAAAACAGTTTATCTTTATCAAAAGAAAAACAAAAGATTTTAAAAGAAATCCGCAATGCTTTTTGAAAAATGAAACTACCATAAGGCCTTACCGCACGTACACAATGCAAGCGCACAGTTGGAGGAGATTTCCCCTTATGATAGTCAAACATGCTTGATACGCGAAAATCATTTGATATTATTATTAGTGCACAGTGGAAAACATTTGCAAGTATAATATTAATCTTAGCCAGCATGCGTACCATTATAGTATGCCTACTATAGCTACCATGTTAAATGGTAGGTTCTATAACTAAAACCGTACAAGACGCGTATTGGTGATTGGATTTCCAACATGGTCAGGCTAAGGAACTTCCTGGGCCACATGGGTACGCCTATGGAAGGACGCTCCGAGAACTTAACCAGCTCTCCGCCAACGCAAGGCCGGGTTACCTCTGTAAGTAGGTTACTACTATACAAGTATGCCATCCCCTGGTCGTAACCAACCTTTATCCGAGGGCCCTCAACCACAAAGAAACAACCATAAAGTAATAAATTTGCAGCAACCACATAGGTTAAATATCTGGGCTCCGTACCATACCACCTCTATCCAGAAGGAAGTGTACATACCCTCAAGGAGAGCTATCCCCAAATAACCTTGTCGCATCTTTCCTATTTTGACAATTCCGGGTTGTGAGGTCCGAGAGGTCATGTCCATAAATCTACACTACACAAAAGCATGTTTCGATCAACAAATGATCAGCAGCACTTCGTATGCCACATTACTAAATTGGGAATGTATTACTAGTAAACATCAACTACATAACCTCTAGGCTCGTACGTCTTAGAGAAGGGTGCTAAGATAAGAGAATAAATTCTCTGCCACCAAACAGAAATGTATTTGATAGAAACCAGCTTTACAGCTCAAAGTGTAACATCAGACACACATCCATACAAGTCTGTTCCGGGTTCGAACAGAACCGGAGGCACTTCGCAAAGAAGCCCATGCAAATCCAGATAATCCTCAATCACGTCCAGACTCCCCATCACAAAGGGTGATCAAATCTCTATACCTAGAACTAGTCGATGCAAAGACATTCGACAGGTAATCCTTTCACTTTCGAAAATATCCGGTCTTCACCACCGGTCTTCAAATGCAAACCATAACGTCGTATCACTTTTCGGAATGGGTTATATGATACAAAGTCCTCTCCCGGCTAAACCGAATAATGAGCACTTAATTTTAAAACCATATGGATTTCTGGGATCTTAGTTAAGTCACAACTTTTAGCCCAAAACCTTTATTTAAATGGTTTAAACAAATTACCATTTTTAAATCTTTAAACAAAAAGATTCACTTCACAAAGTTCACCAATCTTTCACAAATATTCATTCACAACTTTCAAAACAATTTTCTTTTCAAATTAGATTAACTCATCCAATCATTAAATCAAAGACTCAATTCATAGCTTTCAAAAACCATTTCTAAAGATTGATTCATAACTTTCAAAACAATTTCATTTCAAATTTGAAATCCTTTCAACACAAATTGAAAATCCTTTCTTTATATGAAAGCTATTATTATTTGAAAAGAAATAGTTTTCGTTTCAGAAAAATCCGATTACATTTGCACAAGTTGAAGCCCTTCAAGTATAAAACTTGGGTTAAATTCAAATTTCCAAAATAATATTTTTAAAATGCTTTAAAACCCATATAAACATGCATAACCTATTTAAACCATAATTTCCAAACATAGAATTGAATTTCAAATTTTGAATTTAAATTCAAATCAAACTATTTAAATTTCAAAACTATATCAGGTTATTCAAAATAACTTTTATCTTCAAAACTCCTTTTCAAAAGCTTTTCAATTTAACCCAACTTCATTTCCATAACCATTTGGATTCAAAAATCAGCTTTAAAACCATTTCAAAAATCTATGACTTAACCATTTCCTCGTGCAATCCATATTTGTGTGTGTATAGTGCAGTACAGGGGTTTTACACAATAGTGCAATATCATCAACCATCACAAATTCAACACAGCAGTATTGATAAGCGGTATAATCTATAATGTTTATCTTTTCATTCATATATAATATTTAAACATATCACAGACAAATAAATTACATTCACAACAGCTCGAATCAAAATAATTCATATCACAAAATATCACACATCAGGGATGTCAAACAATTCAAACATTTAATAGAATCCAAAATAAACATTTAATTAATTATCTGATTAATGTAAATCAGATTAATTACTTATGAATAAATTACTAATCTGGGTTAATTAATATTAATTAATTACAAACCATCTTAATTAATTAACCCTTAATCATTTATTAATTAACCTTTAATAATAAATTAATTAACCTTTAATTATTAACTAGTCCACCTTAATTAATAATTTAATCTACCTTTAATCATTAAATAATTAACCCCTAATTATTTAATTATCCTTTAATTAGTCACAGTAATTAATTAGCCCTTAATTAATTACCATTTAATTAATTATCTTTAATTAATTACAATAAGTGATTATCCCTAATCGCTTTAATTAATTAATATTTAATTAATGAATTATCCTTAAATTAATTACCTCAATAAATAAATCATTCAAATTAATTATCCTTAATTAATTATTCTTTAATCGCTTGATTAATCATCTTAAATATCATAAATTAATCAACCTTTAATACACTAATAACATTAACAAATTAACCTCAAATCATTTTAATTAATTAATCACATTAATTATCCTTAATGGTAATTACCCAAAGTATGAACTTTACTTTATTACACAAAGTAATTATTCTTGTTTAATCATTTAATTACATTTTTTAAACCTTATTGAATAAAGTAAATCATCATTAACAATTAACTAAATTTTAAAAACCTTTAAGTAATTAAATAATCAACACATTATTAATATAAACCATTTATCTTTATTAATTACTAAATTATCATCAACATTATTTAAAACATTTACCTTTTATACTTGACTACTTAATTAAATCATTTAATTTAATTGTAAAAAAAATAACTTAAGCATTTATCTTAACAAATTTAAATTAAACAAACTATAACTTTCTTTAATGAAATAATTTTAAACATTTATCATATAACAGTTTTAAACAAGATTAAATTTAAATTCAAAAACTTGCTTTCATAAAATTTAAAACTGTTTAAAACCCTACTTCGGGTTCAACCCGAATAGCTCTCGAGTCCAGACTCGATTTGCACATTCTCGTTTCTGCTTCGAGTCACACACGAATCCATCCCAAGATCCAACCCGAGACGAATGCTTCTTCACCAAACAAATCAACCCTTGATACATGCTGACACAGGTGCATGTGCACATGCCCATGCCGCACCTCCGACCATCGTCACCGTCTCCTTCAGGTCATCGTTGACCTGCTCGAGCCTCCTGACCACATAGGTTAGCGAATTCGTTTAAGAATCCAAATTTAGCAGTTCAACTCAAACTGGAACTAAACCTGCCCCTCAAAATCACCCTGCTCTTTCCATTTCTGACCACCGGAGGTCGCATCCACCTGCCTGGACCCTCGCCATACCTCTATCCTCCATTTCCCCTACTCCTGGGCTAACTCGATGCCACCGTGGCTTTAGAATTTTCCAATAAACCCACCTCGACCTTGCACTCTCTTAAACCCTAAATTCGCATCGCGGCACTCCTACGATCATCTAAAAAATATTTGACCATTTTTCCTTCAACCTACAGCACATCATCTTCCTTTAGATTTAAACTTGAGGCTCGATTCCACTTTGATCATCAGGAATTGACGATTTCAACAGTTCCGTTCAACTCCCACATGCTCGAGATTTTCTAACTTAAAAATCATGAATTCCTATTTAAAAATCATGGTTTATGAAAAAGAACCGGATCATGAATTCAAAACACAAGTTTTAATCGATTTAATTTTGAACAAAATTTGAATTTGCTGTGCTTTTATATTTTCCCAGTAAACCCATTTATTTTAACTACCTAAAAGAGTTATAAAATTTTAATCTTGCCAATTCAAACTAGTTTTGTTCGGACATCAAAGTCTATAGATGATTATAGGGTGAGATGTTGAGCTTTTTGAATTTTCTTTTTTTTAAACAGGTTTTTAAACCTGTTGCCTATAAAAAGAGGCATACAGATATGTACACCCATATACATATACAACATACAAGCAAATCCATACTATCATTCAACATATTTCATATCACACTTCAAAGATTATTAAGATATTTAAGTTTAGGGTCTAATAAAGAGGAGTTTGCTCACATGACAAAAAAACAGAGAAGGTTTTAAATCTTGAAAACTGGAAGCTGGTTGTTACTCTGAGACAAATATTAATCTGAGTATTTGATGTTGATCTTGAATTAAGCTGAATTCCGCTTGAATACGATCTTCAATTGAATTTAGATCTGAAGCTTAATGTTGAATTGCTTTCGAGTTTTGGTTTCCAGGCTTGAAATTTTGAAAACGGGCTTTTGATTTATTCGAAAAACAGAGATGATCCCTGGCTTAGTTGAAATTGAACCTTACTCAGGTTTGCAACTTGAATTGATTTTCTTTTCCAGGTTTTGATTTTTATTTTGATCTCTGTTTTGATTTCTGTTTTCAGGCTCAAATTTTTGTTTTGGTTTCTTTCTTTGTTTTGTAGTTTGGTTTGAGAAGTTTTTAATCTGAGTATAGCCTACTTTACAAAATCCTTTTAATACATTTTAATTAAATTTTTTGTTTAAAGTAAAACATGCATTTGCCACTTGTTCATTTGCATGATTTCCTAAATTACAAATGTTTAAATCCATGTTTAAAATAACAACACTTGTTATTTTATAAATTATTAGTCTGACACATGTCATTTAATAATTTAAATATGTTTTATCATGTTTTCTTAAACCTTATTAAATCTCATGTTAACTTAAACTACTATATTTATTAATAAATATTTATTTTCAAATATATAAGAAAAGCATTTTAAATCTTTAATTAAATCTTACTTATATATTTACAAACCAATTTTATTCACATATATGTTTTCTTATTAATTTCCAAAAGATATGTATATTTTAAAACTTTTATTAAAGCTCATTTTAAATTCAAGTTTTATTCTTTTTAAATGAATGAAGTTTTATATTTATACATTTTCTATTATTTAATCTTATATAACTTTTTAAGGAAAATGTTTTAAAACTTAATTTCTATAATAAATCCAATTTATTTATAAATATTTACATTTTGAATTTTACAAAATCAAAAATTTATTTACAATTTAACTTTCAATCTATATATATTCGTAAATATATTTATTCAAAATTTTCAAATTAATCCACAATCATATTTGTAATTAATATATTGTCCAACATATTTTTTCTAAATTTCCAATTAAAAATTCTATTTAAATTAAAAGTCCATTTATATACATATATAGAAATGAACAACACATATCTTTATTTATTTTTGAAAAGTCCAAATTAATTCACCATTTAATTCAAAATTTTATATTAATTACCGATTTAAATTTGACTCAAAAATCGGGATCATTACAGATTCCCCCCTTAAGAAAATTTCGTCCTCGAAATTTGCTAGACAGGGAGACAACAAAGAACAGATGAACTCGTCTGCGATAAAGAATTGATTTACCAGATCAAACTGAATATCTATTCTGCATTTGGCTTACCAAATCAGAACATCAACAATAAATATGACAATAGACTTATTTGAAACTTTACGAAATATTTGGGTCATCTGATCTACGAAATATGCAAGGGCATTGGTTAGTACGAAGGGATAACTAACCATTCGTAGAATATATCTAGACCAAAATGAACAAATAAATGGATTCAATTTTCCGCAATTCTCAAACTCTACGTATGGATTCCAAATTCAGGTCGGAATACTCCAAAGTATACACTAGCTTGTCCCTCTTCGGACTTCGATCTTCACAAGAAATCACAACAAATTTCAAACTTTGATTTAATCGAAATCGTTTTATTGATACAAATCTTCATATTTTATCCATCAATTCGTTTTGAATTGAATCTCAAATTCATTAAAGTTTAAAGTTAAAAGCTGATAGGAACTTATCGACAATGATTCGTAGGGCCACTACCATACCAAACCTTCCCTCTCGAGCTGCCACGAAGCAATCAAAGAATCGATGATCAAAGAGATTTCATAGAGAATGATTGTTTCCGTTGTTGTTACAGGGTATTAACCATTTGTAGTGGTACTCCCCTGTCCACTATCTCATCCTCTTCTTGCATTCATACTCCTTATCAATGGATTGCAAGAGAATTTACTGAGGCATACAGACAAATATCTTAGGGATATACTCATTCTAGGGTATACTTCAGCTTGTCTCTAATGAGTTACCTAATGTGTTATACTCCTGAGCTAAAGCTCTTATTCAACCTTCATCTTTGATACCAAATGTGACGACCCGGATTTTCGCATTAGAAAATCGACATCCACACTTCACTCTTATTCGAATGTCGCAGATTCAAACGTTCGAATCCAATTCGCCGGAGCTTATAACACATTAAGTATAACAACACAGCAGAAGAAATGAATAATATCATTGATATACAATAGTTGATCACAATAATGATACAATGAATATCACATATCATAGATACATAACAGTGGAAAGATACAACAATGGAAAAGACAACTCCAACATATTCTTTAAGTGAGAATGAATCCATAATCTACATCCCAAAACCAAAGCTCCAAAACTCCAAATCGAAAGCTCGAACCACCATCAAGTTGGACTTAAGCAAGGTCAGTCATCCAAAGACTAAAGAAGATTTCCAAAGACCGAAGGCTACCGAATCTACACCTACTATTTGATTATCTGAAAATCCCAACTCTAGACTGCCCGTGTGGAAAATTTTGGGCACCCAGAGTTTAGGAAGGGAACAATAAACTCCAGGTCAGTCATGGGACTGGTGTGAGCAAACATAAATAGTTTATCTTTATCAAAAGCAAAACAAAAGATTTTAAAAGAAATCCGCAATGCTTTTTGGAAAACGAAACTACCATAAGGCCTCCCCGCACACGCACGATGCAAGCGCATAGTTGGAGGAGATTTCGCCTTATGATAGTCAAACATGCTTCATATGCGAAAATCTTTTGAAATTATTATTAGTGCATAGTGGAAAACATTTGAAAGTATAATATTAATCTTAGCCAGCATACATACTATTATAGTATGTGTAACACCCCACCCCGAGACCCACCTTAGTAAAGAGAATTAACAAGTAATTCCGTCTACTAAAGCGGAGAATAGGGCTGGTTAAGGGCTACCATCTATAACTTTGTCTTAAACATCTACTGAATACGTCGATAAATGCAATATAATTTTTTTTCTATCTCAATGGATCGACATACACAGTAAATGCTTAATCCAAAACTATAGGTGGCTAACGGATCTATCAGAACAAAATACAATAACTAAATGTAAAGCACATCACAGAACAGTAATCAACATCATATATATATACTGATACATGTTTAGTACAATACAATATGAATACAGATAAAGGTGGTACTCGACCACATCATACACATTGAATCAAATATAAATACATCAGGGTATGCGGAAGAACAAAAATTTCTCAAGAGAAAGGAGAGCTAATATCCAACATCAACTTCAAGCTAAGACCAATATATGATACCTGAAACAACTCGGTCTGACCCGAGTATAAATACACGGGTCAGTCTAGCTACACAAATCAGTCAATATCGGTAATATGAAGTAGAATAGACATGAAGATACTTCTTCTCGAAGGATAAGAATGAATCGATAAACCCATAAGCTCAACACTTAAGTAACAAACACTACTTAAGTGAACAAATACCTCGAAAGAGGTAATTCAAACTCAATACTCAAATCAAACACATGTACCTCATATCATCAGCGACATCCCAAAATGTCTACATGGTTTCCATGAACCAAATTTCCTCAAAAGGAGAAACATCAATACAAACTCTCGCCAAAATGGAAAACATAAAACATTCTCAAATAGGATGATCAAAAACTCAATTATAGATGAATCTCCAAATTCAGTTATACCTCATCTCATCGGTGTAAATGTATATAAGTCTTAATCTCAACTCGCCAAAATGGCAAAACACAGAATATCGTATAAAATCCTGAAATATCAAAACTCATAACTTGAGGAACTCGATAAGAGTTCAAAACATCATAATTGAAATCACCATATATATAACATCTCATATAGCAAAAGGCTATCGATGTAATAAAACATCTTAAAAAGGTGAAATCACAATAAAACAGAAAACTCAGAAAATCCAGATAGGCCAAATCCCCGATTATAATATGGAAGCAATGCTGCACGTGCTAAAATCAGATGGCCGAAGCCTTAGACAGGTCGCTAACACCTCCCAAAGCAGTTCGTCCTCATGATAAGGTCGCTGACACCTCTTCAAGCCATTTTGTCAGTCCTAACAAGGTCGCTAACACCTCCCAAAGCAGTTCGTCCTCATGACAAGGTCGCTGACACCTCTCCAAGCAGTTCTGTCAGCCATAACAAGGTCGCTAACACCTCCCAAAGCAGTTCGTCCTCATGACAAGGTCGCTGACACCTCTCCAAGCAGTTCTGTTAGGTAAACATCATGAATGTGTCACAAACTTACGGATAGGAACCCGAAAAGTGTTAACGTGTGTCCCATACCACACATTCGCACTTAGCGGTTTACTAGCCGTTAGTCGATGCCACACTAGAAACATCATAAAACTCAAAAATTTATATCTCGCCTAGTCTCCTTGACGAGTGACAAAGAGCCACCATACTTGTCTCATCTCATCGACAAGCATTAAATGACATCGTAACTTGTCTCATCTCATCGACAAGTGAAAACATCATGATGGTTTCTCATAAACCATAAATCTCGAAATATGAAATTATAAACTCAAGACTTGCCTTATATCATTGGCAAGTAAATAAGACATCGTGATGGATCTCATCGATCATACTCCTATATAGGAGATCTCAAACCATAGTCTTTGCCAAATATTGGCCATCTTAAATAATTTCCAATAAATAGGAATTGTAAAAATAAAATATGCCATAAAATGGCAAAACATCTCAGAATCATTAATCTCAAATAGCTTCGATCGTACAAGTCCGGAATTAACCGAAATGGTAAACGCACATGTCCCATACCACGTGTTTACTAAATCGTTTAATTCTCTTTCTCATACGTTCGAATAGTGCAAAAGTGTGTGTTTTATATTTAGAATAATTTACTAGAGAAAACAAGCTTTTAAAACTTTTTCACGAAAAGATTAATAAAACCCATATTTGAAATTCTTTTATTACACGGAATAAATAGGTTTTTTTTTATTTATTAGAAAAATAATTTTAAAATACTATATCATAATAATTTTAAATGTCCGTTTATTTCTAAAATTACTTCAAAAATGTTTTAGTGAAAACCATACTCGAAAACAATGAAAAACAAGAAAGTTAACTCAAGACCGATAACTTGAGTTCAATAAGAATTCAATTCAAATTTAACTAAAAATCAATTCGAATTCTATTTAAAATTTGAATTTTAAATTCTCCAAATATAGCTAGCCTATTGATAGACATCATAGATCTCAAAGCTCCCAAAAACATCATCAAAACCGAAAGAGAATAAGAGTAAAAATGAGCTAATACGATTCTAAGGTCAATGTTTGTTGTTGTCATCTTGTTCTCAGGACAGCAACTTATAACCATAATTTCGACCAAGCAAACCTTAAAATTACAGAAAACACAATGAACAAAACTTGTATTACATGAATTAAGCATTCCGAAACATCTAAGATTATTAAAATCGGATCAAAAACGAAGAAGTTATGGTAAATTTAGTTTCAGCCTCAAGCACAGAGCAAATATTGATTTTGCTCTCGGGATTACAGTATAAAAATTCGATTTTGTCATAGCTAACCTCAAAATAACAGAAAACTCAACAAACTAAAGTTATAGTATATAAAATAAGATTTCCGAAACATATAAAATTATCAAAATCGGATCAAAAACGAAGAAGTTATGGCTAATTTAGTTTCAGCCATAAGCACAGAGCAAATATTGATTTTGCTCTCGGGATTACAGTATAAAAATTTGATTTTGTCATAGGTAACCTCAAAATAACAAAAAACTCAACAAATGAAAGTTGTTGTGTATGAAATTAACTTTCCGGAAAGGCCAAGATTATCAAAATCGGATATGTGGTTCAAAAGTTATGGCTGTTTTTCTAACAAATTCAAACTCGGCCTGGTTTGTTAAAGACAGAATCAGGCTTCTGTCTTTAAACTCATTTCAGGTCAAGTAAATGGAGGAATTTCGAACAGTGACCAAAAGATAAATTGCATCTCATTGAATCTATTTTATAACCTAAAAAGAATGAGCCATTTCGGATAGTTGTGCACTAATATATCGCTGTTTTACTACAGTGATTTTCATATAAAATTTTCAGCAAGCAATAATTGGATTTATTTAACACATACAATTAATTCACAATCAAATTGAAAGTAATTCAATCAACAACCTTCTAATTCAATCCAAGTAACAACTAAAAAATCACACATATGAATTAGAGATAGCAAGTGTGAGTTGTAAATAACTCACCTTTTAGCTTCCCATAGCTTGCTAATCTAATCCAAAGCCTTGTTACAACCTTGCAATCTCTTTGCTAACCTCTAATACACCTAAGTGCTCAAAAACCTAAATCCAACCAGCAACACTTAAATTAAAAATAAAACAAAAACCATAATTTTATAAGTCTAGAAGGTAGAGAAGATTACCTAGCTTTGTTTTCTACAAGTATTGACCAAAAGCCCTTTGATTTCTAGCTTTGATTTGAGGATTTAAGAACTAGGTTTTTACTTAGCTTTGAGAACATATTTTTGTTTCTATTTCTCCACTAGACTATGAACGTAAGATAAAAGAAAGAAGAAGTAATACTTTTCTTAAATGGGCTAAATGGGCTTGAGCATGGATCCTAAGGCAAAGTGTTGCTAATTAATTTCTTAAGACAAGTGTTGCTATTTCATTCTTATTCCATTTATTTACACTAATCAATATTTTACAAAATCACAAGTTATTTCTCAAATTTAACAAGATCAAATTAACAACTTAAATACTCTCATTTATAATAACACTAAGATATTATAAAATTTTAGATATAACTTCTGAAATAAAATAATTCTCATTATTTTTAATAAGAAATCCAAATACTAACACTTAACTGAATTTACAACATTTCGAAAGATACCGTAGGATTTATTAAGATAAACAAATCAATTATTTACAAAAATAGGTTTAGATTCATAATTAAATTTACAATTATAATTTTTCAATTTAAACTACAAATCACAATATAAACATTTTACTCTAATTACCAAATTTAACATAATTGATTTAATAATATTCCAATTTAACTTGATATTCTTTATTTAAGAAACAAAAATTATTCCTTAAATAGATCTAACCAAATATTCTTAAAATATGTTTTAATTACTCAATTAAATTTCACAAATCATAAATTAAAATTAATCATTCCTAACAAAATTTAATTAATTAGTGAATTTACACCAGGGTTGTTACAGATTCCCCCCTTACAAAAATTGCGTCCCTGCAATTTTCTAGAAAAAGAACCATAAACAACTCAAAAATTTCAATCGACAAAGGATAAAAGACAAGCTCGAAACTCAAACCATTCATACTCTCAACATAGAATGGTAGAGAGAAACAAGGAAAAACTCACTTGGTTAATCCAATGGCTCAACAAATGCTAAAATAGTGATTAGTAAACCATTGAATTTTCCAAGTAACTAGAAAGAATTACGAAGATATCCCGTCTTCGATCAAAACTCAATAAGATGCTCAACGATTAATCAATCGAAAATGATTGATTTCACAAAACTCTACGAATAGAGTCGGGATCAAACTTACTTAAATCTGAACTCTAAGCAATAAAGAAGAACATCAATAAGATTTTCCGCATAAATATACGGAAAGAACATCCTCACAACAGGGTAGACACAATAGACAAGATAGATAAATCACAAGTTGGCTTCTCACAAGGCCACCAAACTCGAATGATCGCAAAAAATGCAAGTCGTTAATATTAGCTCAAAGATTGAATATACTCAAGAACAAGGATATAAGCTCAAATTATCTTTTAATCCAAGATATTTATAATTTTAAATCTCAACATCTTTTAAATTTTAAAATATCAATTTTCAACATTTGAGAATTTCTCAAACTCTTTACTATATTACTTAGTAAGTAATTTAAAACTCAAAGTTAAATTCAAATTTCTTCTCTTACTTCAAAATTAATTTCCAAAGAATTTCGTAAATCCATAATAATATTCCTCAAAATAAATTAAGGGTTTAAATTCTCTTTACTCTTATATTAAACCACTTAAATAGTTATTAAAACAATCTTCAAATTCTTTTATTATACTCTTCCCTTAAAACATTCAATGTAATATAAATTCTAAAATCTCAAAATATACTTCCAATAAAGCACGGCTCTAAAATAATCTCATTTATATTCTGATCTTTATAATCTAAAATAAATAAATGGCATTGCCTCGCCATTGAGTCTCTAATAAATAAATATATTTGTTAGCTGCAGAGTTGACCGAACGATCAAAACTACCTCGCCACTCTATTACTCGTCTCTAAAATCAATGGCTGCAATTACCATTCAAAAATATATTTAATATTTAATCTCAAAATATTATTTTCAAAATATCAATCTTTAAAACATAATTCATCGTGTCTGCTTGTCTCATCATAGCATTTAGGAGATTCCTATCGATAACGTTGATCAGGCGTATCGACCAGAACTCTTAACTACTCGATGGATAACCCAACACTCTCAAATTATTTCTATGAAAGAATACTACTCATATAAATATATTCTCAAAACATTCTTTGATTTTTTTTTAAAATATCTCAAAACTCCAATTTCTGTTTTTAAAACTCATATTTATATAGCTTCAAAACTCAACCCAAAGAAATTAAGAAAATGCATCGAGATATTCCTAGAATACTCAATTCATAAAATCAACAACAGGAGATGGAGTGTTCGTCACCTCCTACAAGATGATGAGCCACTCTCGAAAATCATCAAGATACAGCCAAGCAAGATATTTTTCTCGAAGGAGATGAAGCACACAAACAACAAATCATTACTTCAAACAAAGTAATGTTACAAAGGATAACATCGATTGAGTATCCGAAAAGGGTAACTAAAAAAAAATTGAATGATAAACTCAATCAAGCTTGAAAAATCTAGAAACTTACCTCATTCCTTAGTGGATGTCATCGTGGAAGGATAGCCAAAGGCTAAAAGCCAGAAATAAGGTTAATTCAACACTCGATTGCCCGATTGGATATCAAACCCAAACAGACTCATCAATACTCAACAAATTCTCCTTGACTGGAATTCGAGATATACCATCGACATCTTGATACTCAAGAGTGAATTTAGAAACTTTGAAATCATCATTAACATTCCAAAGTGATAGAAATAATAAACCAATAAAAATAGGAAACCTAAATATATAATAGGATCATATAAAACTAAGAATTGAACTTAATATCAATAAGTCAATCCATCTCAAATCCAATGCCTCTCAAGATTGTGAGTAACAAACAAATACTCACAAAAGCGACATCAAATAGAAATCTTAGAATGCTCACAACGAGCCAATCATTATGGATCCCCTCAATACGATCCACAACTCTCTAACGAACACAACAAGAATACTCAAAGGAATCCATAAGCTTCATTGATACGAGCTCACTTGCATCGACAAAAATAAGAATAGAATAATCCCAAATAAGATTATTCATAAGATAAGATAACATCCAACTCAATTATCAAATACTATGGAATACAATATATATTCCTAGACATATTCCATCTCGACATATCCCAACACTTGAAAAAGAATTGAAGCACGATTCGAAAACAAGCTCGAATAAAGGACAATGATTCACTCGTGTTATACTTCGACGTATCGTGATATAAGTACTGCTCTATGTTTATTCTACTTTGTTCTGACCACAGCTCTGATACCATGCTGTAACACCCCACCCCGAGACCCACCTTAGTAAAGAGAATTAACAAGTAATTCCGTCTACTAAAGCGGAGAATAGGGCTGGTTAAGGGCTACCATCTATAACTTTGTCTTAAACATCTACTGAATACGTCGATAAATGCAATATAATTTTTTTTCTATCTCAATGGATCGACATACACAGTAAATGCTTAATCCAAAACTATAGGTGGCTAACGGATCTATCAGAACAAAATACAATAACTAAATGTAAAGCACATCACAGAACAGTAATCAACATCATATATATATACTGATACATGTTTAGTACAATACAATATGAATACAGATAAAGGTGGTACTCGACCACATCATACACATTGAATCAAATATAAATACATCAGGGTATGCAAAAGAACAAAAATTTCTCAAGAGAAAGGAGAGCTAATATCCAACATCAACTTCAAGCTAAGACCAATATATGATACCTGAAACAACTCGGTCTGACCCGAGTATAAATACACGGGTCAGTCTAGCTACACAAATCAGTCAATATCGGTAATATGAAGCAGAATAGACATGAAGATACTTCTTCTCGAAGGATAAGAATGAATCGATAAACCCATAAGCTCAACACTTATGTAACGAACACTACTTAAGTGAACAAATACCTCGAAAGAGGTAATTCAAACTCAATACTCAAATCAAACACATGTACCTCATATCATCAGCGACATCCCAAAATGTCTACATGGTTTCCATGAACCAAATTTCCTCAAAAGGAGAAACATCAATACAAACTCTTGCCAAAATGGAAAACATAAAACATTCTCAAATAGGATGATCAAAAACTGAATTATAGATGAATCTCCAAATTCAGTTATACCTCATCTCATCGGTGTAAATGTATATAAGTCTTAATCTCAACTCGCCAAAATGGCAAAACACAGAATATCGTATAAAATCCTGAAATATCAAAACTCATAACTTGAGGAACTCGATAAGAGTTCAAAACAACATAATTGAAATCACCATATATATAACATCTCATATAACAAAAGGCTATCGATGTAATAAAACATCTTAAAAGGTGAAATCACAATAAAACAGAAAACTCAGAAAATTCAGATAGGCCAAATCCCCGATTATAATGCGGAAGCAATGCTGCACGTGCTAAAATCAGATGGCCGAAGCCTTAGACAAGGTCGCTAACACCTCCCAAAGCAGTTCGTCCTCATGACAAGGTCGTTGACACCTCTTCAAGCCATTTTGTCAGTCCTAACAAGGTCGCTAACACCTCCCAAAGCAGTTCGTCCTCATGACAAGGTCGCTGACACCTCTCCAAGCAGTTCTGTCAGCCCTAACAAGGTCGCTAACACCTCCCAAAGCAGTTCGTCCTCATGACAAGGTCGCTGACACCTCTCCAAGCAGTTCTGTTAGGTAAACATCATGAATGTGTCACAAACTTATGGATAGGAACCCGAAAAGTGTTAACGTGTGTCCCATACCACACATTCGCACTTAGCGGTTTACTAGCCGTTAGTCGATGCCACACTAGAAACATCATAAAACTCAAAAATTTATATCTCGCCTAGTCTCCTTGACGAGTGACAAAGAGCCACCATACTTGTCTCATCTCATCGACAAGCATTAAATGGCATCGTAACTTGTCTCATCTCATCGACAAGTGAAAACATCATGATGGTTTCTCATAAACCATAAATCTCGAAATATGAAATTATAAACTCAAGACTTGCCTTATATCATTGGCAAGTAAATAAGACATCGTGATGGATCTCATCGATCATACTCCTATATAGGAGATCTCAAACCATAGTGTTTGCCAAATATTGGCCATCTTAAATAATTTCCAATAAATAGGAATTATAAAAATAAAATATGCCTTAAAATAGCAAAACATCTCAGAATCATTAATCTCAAATAGCTTCGATCGTACAAGTCCGGAATTAACCGAAATGGTAAACGCACATGTCCCATACCACGTGTTTTACTAAATCGTTTAATTCTCTTTCTCATACGTTCGAATAGTGCAAAAGTGTGTGTGTTATATTTAGAATAATTTACTAGAGAAAACAAGCTTTTAAAACTTTTTCACGAAAAGATTAATAAAACCCATATTTGAAATTCTTTTATTACACGGAATAAATAGGTTTTTTTTATTTATTAGAAAAATAATTTTAAAATACTATATCATAATAATTTAAATGTCCGTTTATTTCTAAAATTACTTCAAAAATGTTTTAGTGAAAACCATACTCGAAAACAATGAAAAACAAGAAAGTTAACTCAAGACCGATAACTTGAGTTCAATAAGAATTCAATTCAAATTTAACTAAAAATCAATTCGAATTCTATTTAAAATTTGAATTTTAAATTCTTCAAATATAGCTAGCCTATTGATAGGCATCATAGCTCTCAAAGCTCTCAAAAACATCATCAAAACCGAAAGAGAATAAGAGTAAAAATGAGCTAATACGATTCTAAGGTCAATGTTTGTTGTTGTCATCTTGTTCTCAGGACAGCAACTTATAACCATAATTTCGACCAAGCAAACCTTAAAATTACAGAAAATACAATGAACAAAACTTGTAGTACATGAATTAATCATTCCGAAACATCTAAGATTATTAAAATCGGATCAAAAACGAAGAAGTTATGGTAAATTTAGTTTCAGCCTTAAGCACAGAGCAAATATTGATTTTGCTCTCGAGATTACAGTATAAAAATTCGATTTTGTCATAGCTAACCTCAAAATAACAGAAAACTCAACAAACAAAAGTTATAGTATATAAAATAAGCTTTCCGAAACATCTAAAATTATCAAAATTGGATCAAAAACGAAGAAGTTATGGCTAATTTAGTTTCAGCCATAAGCACAGAGCAAATATTGATTTTGCTCTCGGGATTATAGTATAAAAATTCGATTTTGTCATAGCTAACCTCAAAATAACAGAAAACTCAACAAATGAAAGTTGTTGTGTATTAAATTAGCTTTCCGGAAAGGCCAAGATTATCAAAATCGGATCTGTGGTTCAAAAGTTATGGCTGTTTTTCTTACAAATTCAAACTCAGCCTGGTTTGTTAAAGACAGAATCAGGCTTCTGTCTTTAAACTCATTTCAGGTCAAGTAAACGGAGGAATTTCGAACAGTGAGCAAAAGATAAATTGCATCTCATTGAATCTATTTTCTAACCTAAAAAGAATGAGCCATTTTGGATAGTTGTGCACTAATATATCGCTATTTTACTACAGCGATTTTCATATAAAATTTTCAGCAAGCAATAATTTGATTTATTTAACACATACAATTAATTCACAATCAAATTGAAAGCAATTCAATCAACAACCTTCTAATTCAATCCAAATAACAACTAAAAAATCACACGTATGAATTAGAGATAGCAAGTGTGAGTTGTAAATAACTCACCTTTTAGCGTCCTATAGCTTGCTAATCTAATCCAAAGCCTTGTTACAACCTTGCAATCTCTTTGCTAACCTCTAATACACCTAAATGCTCAAAAACCTAAATCCAACCAGCAGCACTTAAATTAAAAATAAAACGAAAACCATAATTTTATAAGTCTAGAAGGTAGAGAAGATTACCTAGCTTTGTTTTCTACAAGTATTGACCAAAAGCCCTTTGATTTCTAGCTTTGATTTGAGGATTTAAGAACTAGGTTTTTACTTAGCTTTGAGAACATATTTTTGTTTCTATTTCTCCACTAGACTATGAACGTAAGATAAAAGAAAGAAGAAGTAATACTTTTCTTAAATGGGCTAAATGGGCTTGAGCATGGATCCTAAGGCAAAGTGTTGCTAATTAATTTCTTAAGACAAGTGTTGCTATTTCATTCTTATTCCATTTATTTACACTAATCAATATTTTACAAAATCACAAGTTATTTCTCAAATTTAACAAGATCAAATTAACAACTTAAATACTCTCATTTATAATAACACTAAGATATTATAAAATTTTAGATATAACTTCTGAAATAAAATAATTCGCATTATTTTTAATAAGAAATCCAAATACTAACACTTAACTGAATTTACAACATTTCGAAAGATACCGTAGGATTTATTAAGATAAACAAATCAATTATTTACAAAAATAGGTTTAGATTCATAATTAAATTTACAATTATAATTTTTCAGTTTAAACTACAAATCACAATATAAACATTTTACTCTAATTACCAAATTTAACATAATTGATTTAATAATATTCCAATTTAACTTGATATTCTTTATTTAAGAAACAAAAATTATTCCTTAAATAGATCTAACCAAATATTCTTAAAATATGTTTTAATTACTCAATTAAATTTCACAAATCATAAATTAAAATTAATCATTCCTAACAAAATTTAATTAATTAGTGAATTTACACCAGGGTTGTTACAGTATGCCTACTATAGCTACCATGTTAAATGGTAGGTTCTACAACTAAAACCATACAAGGTGCGTATTGGTGATTGGATTTCCAACAATGGTCAGGCTAAGGAACTTCCTGGGCCACATGGGTACGCCTCTATAGGGACGCCCCGAAAACTTAACTAGCTTTCTGTCAACACAAGGTCGGGTTACCTCTGTAACTAGGTAACTACTACATGAGTATGCCATCCCCCGGTCGTAATCAACCATTATCCGAGGGCCCTCAACCACAAAGCATAAAACACAAAGTAATAAATTTGCAGCAACCACATAGGTTAAATATCTAGGCTCCGTACCATGATACCACCTCTATCCAGAAGGAAATGTACATACCCTCAGGGTGCGCAACCCCCAAATAACCTTACCGCATCTTTCTTGTTTCGACCATTCCGGGTTGTGAGGTCCGACGAGGTCTCGTCCATAAAGCTAAGCAAAGCCATGCTTCGATCAACAAATGATCAGCAACACTTTGTATTCCACATTACCAAATTGAAAATGTATTACTAGTAACCATCAACTACATAACCTCTGAGCTCGTACGTCTTAGAGAAGGGTGTTAAGCTAAGAGAACAAATTCTTCGCCACCAAACAGAAATGTATTTGATAGAAACCAGCTTTACATCTCAAAGTGTAACGTGAGACACACATCCATACAAGTCTGTTCCGGGTTCGAAAAGAACCGAAGGCATTTCACAAAGAAGCCCTTGTAATTCCGGATAATCCCTAATCACTTCAGGACTCCCCATCACAAAGGGTGATCAAATCTCTATACCTAAAACCAGTCGATGCAGATACATTCGATAGGTAATCCTTTCGCTTTCGAAAATATCTGGTTTTTACCACCGGTCTTCAAATGCAATCCATAACGTCGTATCATTATTCAGAATGGGTTATATGACACAAAGTCCTCTTCCGGCTAAACCGAATAATGAGCTCTTAATTTTAAAACCATATGGATATCTAGGATCATAGTTAAGTCACAACTTTTAGCCCAAAACCTTTATTTAAATGGTTTAAACAAATTACCATTTTTAAATATTTAGAAAAAAAGATTCACTTCACAAAGTTCACCAATCTTTCACAAAGATTCATTCACAACTTTCAAAACAATTTTCTTTTCAAATTGGATTAACTCATCCAATCATTAAATCAAAGACTCAATTCATAGCTTTCAAAAACCATTTCCAAAGATTCATTCATAACTTTCAAAACAATTTCATTTCAAACTTGAAATCCTTTCAACACAAATTGGAAATCCTTTCTTTATATGAAAGCTATTATTATTTAAAAACAAATAGTTTTCGTTTTGAAAAAATCCGATTACATTTGCACAATTTGAAGCCCTTCAAGTATAAAACTTGGGTTAAATTTAGATTTCCAAAATAATAATTTTAAAATGGTTTAAAACCCATATAAACACATTTATAACTTGTATAACCTTTTTAAACCATAATTTCCAAACATAGAATTCAATTTCAAATCTTGAATTTAAATTCAAATCAAAATATTTAAATTTCAAAACTTTATCAAGTTATTCAAAATAACTTTTATCTTCAAAACTCCTTTTCAAAAGCTTTTCATATTTAACCCAATTCCATTCCCAAAACCATTTGGATTATAAATTCAATTTTAAAACAATTTCAAAAATCTGTGACTTAACCAATTTTCTCGTGCAATCCACGTTTGTGTGTGTATAGTGTAGTCCAGGGGTTTTACACAATAGTGCAATATCATCAACCATCACAAATTCAACACAGCAGTATTGATAAGCTGTATAATCTATAACGCTTATAGTTTCATTCATAGATTCACAGATAATACTTAAACATATCACAGATAAATAAATTACATTCACCACAGCTCGAATCAAAATAATTCATATCACAAAGTATCACACGTTAGGGATGTCAAACAATTCAAACATTCAATAGAATCCTAACATTCATAAGTAAAATCAATTAATTATCTGATTAATGTAAATCAGATTAATTACTTATGAATAAAATACTAATGCAGGTTAATTAATAATAATTAATTACAAACCATCTTAAGTATTTCACCCTTAATCATTTATTAATTAACTTTTAATAATAAATCGATTAACCTTTAATTATTAACTAATCAACCTTAATTAATAATTTAATCAACATTTAATCATTAAATAATTAACCCTAATTATTTGATTATCCGTTAATTGTCACATCAATTAATTAGCCCTTAATTAATTACCATTTAATTAATTATCTTTAATTAATTACAATAAGTGATTATCCCTAACCATTTTCATTAATTAATCATTGATTAATGAATTATCCTAAAATTAATTACCTCAATAAATAAATCATTCAAATTAATTATCTTTAATTAATTATTCTTTAATCGCTTGATTAATTATCTTAAGTATCATAAATTAATCAACCTTTAATACATTAATAACACTAACAAATTAACCTCAAATCATTTTAATTAATTAATCACATTAATTATCCTTAAAGGTAATTACCCAAAGTAATAACTTTACTTTAATCACACAAAGTAATTATTCTTGTTTAATCACTTAATTATATTCTTTAAACCATATTAAATAAAGTAAATCATCGTTAACAATTAACTAAATTTTAAAAACCTTTAAGTAATTAAATAATCAAAACATTATTAAGATAAACCATTTATCTTTATTAATTATTAAATTATCATCAGCATTATTAAAACATTTACCTTTTATAATTAACTACTTAATTAAATCATTTAATTTAATTTTTAAAAAATAAGTTAAGCATTTATCTTAACAAATTTAAGTTAAACAAACTATAACTTCCTTTAATGAAATAATTTTAAACATTTATCATATAACAGTTTTAAACTAGGTTAAATTTAAATTTAAAAACTTGCTTTCATAAAATTTAAAACTATTTAAAACCCTGCTTCGGGTTCATCCCGAATAGCTCTCGAGTCCAGACTTGAGTCCCACATTCTCGTTTCTGCTTCGAGTCATACACGAATCTATCCCGAGATCCAACCCAAGACGAATGCTTCTTCACCAAACAAATCAACCCCTGATACACGCTGACACAGGTGTACGTGCACATGCCCTTGCCACGCCTTCGACCATCGTCACCGTCTCCTTCAGGTCATCGTTAACCTACCCAAGCCTCCTGACCACACACGTTAGCGAATTCGCCTAAGAATCCAAATTTAGCTGTTCAACACAAACTGGAACTAAACCTGCCCTTCGAAACCACCATGCTCTTTCCATTTTCGACCACCGAGGTCGCATCCACCTACCTGGACCCTCGCCATACTTCTATCCTCCCTTTCCCCCACTCCTGGGCCAACTCGACGCCACCGTGGCTTTAGAATTTTCCAATAAACCCACCTCGATCTCGCACTTTCTTAAACCCTAAACTCGCGTCGCGACACTACTACGATCATCTAAAAAATATCTGGCCATTTTTTCTTGAATCTACAACACATCATCTTCCTTCAGATTTAAACTCGAGGCTCGATTCCACTTTGATCGTCGGGAATTGACGATTTCAACAACTCATTCAACTCCCACATGCTCGAGATTTTCTAACTTAAAAATCATGAATTCATACTTAAAAATCATGGTTTATGAAAACGAACCAGATCATGAATTCAAAACTCAAGTATTAATCAATTTAATTTTGAACAAAAATTTGAATTTGCTGTGCTTTTATATTTTCCCAGTAAACCCATTTATTTTAACTACCTAAAAGTGTTTTAAAATTTTAATCTTGCCAATTCAAACTAGTTTTATTCAGACATCAAAGTCTATAGGTGATTGTAGGATGAGATGTTGAGCTTTTTGATTTTTTTTTAAATACGTTTTTTAAAACCTGTTGCCTATAAACATAGGCATACAGATATGTACACCCATATACATATACAACATATAAGCAAATCCATACTATCATTCAACATATTTCATATCACACTTCAAAGATCATTAAGATATTTAAGTTTAGGGTCTAATAAAGAGGTGTTTGCTCACCAAACAGAAAAATAGAGAAGCTTTTAAATCTTGAAAACTGGAAGCTGGTTGTGGCTCTGAGACAAATATTGATCTGTGTATTTGATGTTGATCTTGAATTAAGCTGAATTCCGCTTGAACCTGATCTTCAGTTGAATTTAGATCTGAAGCTTAATGTTGAATTGATTTTGAATTTTGGTTTCCAGGCTTGAAATTTTGAAAACAGGCTTTTGATTTATTTGAAAAACCGAGATGATCCCTGGCTCAGTTGAAATTGAACCTTACTCAGGTTTGTAACTTGAATTGATTTTCTTTTCCAGGTTTTGATTTTAATTTAATTTCTTTTTTGATTTCTGTTTTCAAGATCAAATTTTTGTTTTGGTTTCTTTCTTTATTTTGTAGTTTGGTTTGAGAAGTTTTTAATCTGAGTATAGCCTAGTTTACAAAATCCTTTTAATACATTTTAACTAAATTTTTTGTTTAAAGTAAAACATGCATTTGCCACTTGTTCATTTGCATGATTTCCTAAATTACAAATGTTTAAATCCATGTTTAAAATAACAACACTTGTTATTTTATAAATTATTAGTGTGACACATGTCATTTAATAATTTAAATATGTCTTATCATGTTTCCTTAAACCTTATTAAATCTCATACTAACTTAAACTACTATATTTATTAATAAATATTTATTTTCAAATATATAAGAAAAGAATTTTAGATCTTTAATAAATACTAACTTATATATTTACAAACCAATTTTGTTCATATATATTTTTTCTTATTAATTTACAAAAGATATGTATATTTTAAAACTTTTATTAAAGCTCATTTTAAATTCAATTTATTATTCTTTTTAAATGAATGAAGTTTTATATTTATACATTTTCTATTATTTAATATTATATAACTTTTTAAGGAAATTGTAATATCCCGGAATTTTGGACAATATAAATTTAATAATCTGTGTTTAAATTAATATTGAATTGATAAATTTTGTTAATAAATTTGATTTGATTTAATAATCTTCTTAATTTAAATATTTAATTTGTGAATTTATTTTTAATAAACTAATAAATCTGTTTTCTATTTAATAATGTATATGTATTTGTAGATATTTTAAATAGATAAGTTGTTTTAAATAAATTAGTATAGCATAATTTTAATGTTTTGAAAATAGGAATTGTGATTTATTTTCAATTTAAGCTTTTCAAAAATATTTAATAAAATAACTATATGATTTTTAAATATGAGAAAAATGTTTTAATTGATTTAAAATTCATTTTTGATTCAAGTTTGAATATTAAAATAAGTTACAAAAATGTTTGTATTTTTTTTCTTTCTTTTAAAATATTTGTAAAATGTGATTTGTTAATTTAATTTGAAATTTAAAATACAATTTTAAATATGAAACATGTATTCATGTATGTTATTGTAACCTCTTTTATAAATTTATTTTGATTATTTAAAAGTATCCTTTTCAAATGAATTACTTGTATATTGTTTTATCTATTATAATACTTTGCTTTGTTCTTTAGAAATTAAATATGCATAACTAAGTCTAAGAATTAAATAATTTACTAAGTTTAAACATTCATTAAGTTTAATTTTTCTTAACATTTAATTAAAATAACAAAAACATTTAAAAGACATATGTAAGCATAATTAACATGTGTATGTAATTTAGAACATGAATTTACATGTGCTGATAGCTTAGGACAAGTGTCAAATTTTATCTTTTATTTGTTTTTAATAAATTTAGTCTTTACAACATTGCATTCTTTTATTCCTGATTTTTTTTAGTTTCATTTCTTAATTAAAGAACTTTTCAACTGAAAACTATTCCCTCTAAATCACTCTTCTTAATCAAAACTCTTCATTTCCTCAAATCTGAAAATCTGCATTCTTCTCCTTTAAAAAACCTATAATCAAACTCCTCCTTTTCAAACTCAACAAACCTGCAAGCTACAAACTATAACATGCATTCATGTTTTCAAAAACAATCTGATATTTTGAAACTGTAATGTCAAGTTACACCTGCATTTCATCTGGAAGCATGTATAAATCAAGATTAAAAGCAAGCAAAAGGTCTGCATTCATGAATTTTCAAAATCTGGAACATGCAATTGAATTCGTGCTCTGCATTTTTCAAATTCAGGTGATTAACTCCCAATTTAAAAATAAATTAAGTAGGATTTGCATGCCAGTTATCTGATAAAAGTTTAATTATGAATATGCCTTTGAAACTGCCTGTGTATATATGAAATGTAATGCATATTTGATTTCAAGGTTTTGACTATTACAGTTTCAATTCAAATTGATAAATAATTCTTTTTCCCTGATCTGGTTGCCATTATGTTTTATCATTGAATGAAATTTGTGTATTTCATGATAAAATAAATTTTAAAAGTTTTCTTTTAGCAGTATAGTTTGTGTATTGTCTGCAACATAAACAACATAGCTTAATTCTGTATAAATGGAAAATTTAAAGTATCAAGAATCAATGTTTCAGAAATACAATTCAAAACAACTTCTAAAATTAAGATTTTAAAAAATAATATTACAAGTTTTAGTGATTAAATCAAAGTACAGTTTTCAAATTTACTGTATTTTACAATTTGGTCAAATTCAGTTGAAGCTTGCAATTATTTTGGGTGAATTTGATTCTGGAGATTATATAGCCATCATAGATTATAGGAAATTTTTTGAATTGTATTGCAATTCAATTTTGAGATGGTAATTTGGGATTTTAGTGTAGAACCCTAGTTATTTCTGGGCTGTGAAG
Organism: Allium cepa; assembly: GCA_030765085.1. NCBI lineage: Eukaryota > Viridiplantae > Streptophyta > Magnoliopsida > Asparagales > Amaryllidaceae > Allium > Allium cepa. The sequence goes on along the minus strand of CM060934.1, from coordinate 588,911,070 downwards.
AATCGAGCATTTCTGCATTTATAGTAGATCGAGTTCAATGTTGTTTTGGGCATTGTTAAGTGGTGGATTGATGAAGTTGTCGCCGAAGCTTGGGTGGAGATGGTGGCCGGAGGCGCGTAGGGTCGCCATTGACAGGTTTGGTTTGGTTTGCTGACATCTGTTCTAGGTTTTTAGGTTTAAAACTTGAATTCAAATTCAAGTTGAATTATGGGATTTTGAGGGTTGAAGGTTGATGTGGGAATTTTGGTAGATGGAGGATGGCCTGAGATGATGGTCAGTGATGGCCGGAGTAGGGGAGTGGGTGCACAGTGATGGTGTTGTGCATGGTGGTGATTGATTTTTGGTTGCAGGGTTTTTGTACTCAGAATGGTCTCGGGTAAATGGGAAAGGAGACTCGAAGCAAGAAAGTAATTTACCCGAAGTAAATTCAAGTTTGCTCAGGTATTAATTTTGTTTCAGATTTTCAATATAAAACAGAACCTGTTTTACATTTTTTAAAAAAAATAAAGAATTAAAAAGTAGAGTTTGAATTTTAAACTGGAATTTAACTTAGACTTTAAAGATGAATTTAAATATGAATTCAAAGTTTGAATTCTGGGTTTTTGTAATAATTTGAGTTTTTAAAAAAAGGTAAGTATTTCAGGTTGAGTTGATCAGGAACTTGTTTCCAGGTTTCTTAAATTTGAAGTAAAAGAAATTGCAAACAAAATCTGAAATAAGTTTGAATCTAGAATTGAATTTGAATTCAACTAAGTTTTAAATTTTAGATCTTTGAATTAAATTTGAAATGCTTTTAAATTCAAGTTGGTTTTAGACAAAAACAGAAACTGTCTTTCTGTTTTAAAAATTTAAAAGTAAAATTTGAAAATTTGAAGGATGAAATTTAATTTGAAAATTTTAAACCTGAAACTTAATTATGAATTCAATAATTTAAATCCTGGACTTTGAAACATTTTTGAATTCAAAAATGTAAGATGTTAGACTAAACAGAAAACTGTTTTTCTGTTTTAATTTAAAAGAAAATTTTAAAAATGCAACTGAAATTTTAAAACAAGTTTAAATCTGGAAAACTGAAGTATGGAACTTAGCAAATAAATCTAAGTTTGAATTTAATTTGAAAACTGGAAATTTATATTTAGACTTTAAACTTTTTAGAGTATAAAGGAACATTGGTTTGAATTTTAAACTATGAGTTTTAAATTATGAAATAAGAATTTAAAATAAGTTTAAATTCAGTTTTGAAAATCTGGAATTTGACTTTAATGTCAGTTTTTAAAATTTAATAAGTTTTTAAATTTAAATTTATTTTAACTATTTTAGAAAGTCTAAATAATTTGAATTTGAAAATGAAGATGGAGATGTAAGTAAAGTTTTAAATTTTTAAGTTTGAATCTAGAATGAAAATTTGAATTGTATTTCAGTTTGAAATTTAAAAAGAAATTTTTAAATTTGAATTTTTGTTTGAAACAAAGTGTTTAAAATATTTTGTATAAAGAAGAATGTTTCTTAATTTTGATCTTAAGAAAATTGGTTTCATTTAAATTGTTAAATTAATTTAAATAGAATATTAATTATTAATGTGGATGATGAATTAGGTATTTAATAGTTTTTAAATTGATTAATTAAGATTTGAGATTAATTAATTAAGATTTGAGATTAATTAAGGTTAATTAATCTACAGTTAAAGATTGTTAATTAAATTTTAATTAATGATTAAAGTTTATTTAATGATTTTAATTAACAGTTAATTAATTAATAATTTGAGATTTATTAAATTATAATTAAATATTAATTAATTGATAATTAATGATGATTTGTGTAAGTTAATTCTTAATTAAGTAATTAAGTAACGTTAATGAAGGTCATTAACTTAAGATTATTTTAACAATTAATTAATATGATTAATTTTTGATGATTAATTTAAATTAATTAATTAATAATAATCAATTATTTAAGTTTAATTACTTAATGAAAGTAATTAATGAATTAATTACTTGGTGTAATTAATGTAATTAATATGATTAGTTTAGATTAATTAAGTTAAATTAATTTAAACATTTGAGGATTTATTGATAATTACTTATGTAATTAATGGGTTTATAATTACTTAAGGAAGTAATTAATTAATAATTACTGAATGTATAGAAGTAATTTGGATTTAAATTTCTTTGAAAATTAATCAAGTGATTAATGAAAATAATTAATTAAGAGTAATTAATTTATGGGATGAGTAATTAAAATAGTTAATTACTGAATGGTTATTAATCATGGGTGATTAATATATATGGTTTAAATTGAAGATTAATTACTTATGTAATTAATTTATTTTGAGAGATTGATTAAATAAAATCAGAAATCATTAATTAGTTAATTAATGATGTAATTTGGAATTGATTAATTAAGGTATAATTAATAATGAATAAATGATTAATGTAATTAATTTTAGCCAATTAATTAATTAAGCAATTACAAGTTAATTATTTGCAAGGGGTTTAAGTAATTAACTTGTGTAATTAAAATTAAATGCTAATTACTTATTGTAATTAGAGATAGTTAATCAATAAGGATTAAGTGAAATGAATATTGAGATGATAAATTGATTTCTAATCAATTAAAGATTAAGATAAGCAGAATTTTAATGATGAAGTAATTAATTTAATTCATTTTAAATTAATTAGAGTTTAGGTAATTAATTTAATTCATTTTAAATTAATTATAAATGGAATGATCATTAGATCATTGCTTATGTTTGATGAATGGTATTGGCTGCCTGGTATGAGTTGTAATCTCAGTTATGAGATGAGTAGTGTATGTGATATGGATGCATTGGTTGCTTTTGGATGATAATATGGATTATCTGATTATGATATGAATTATCTATTGGTAATGATAAGGTTGATTATCTATTGTGTTGTGAATTATCTATCTGTGTATATTTAGATAATTAATTGAATTGTTTTAAACTCTAAAACAACTTGGACCTAAAAGACACGCTTTGGATTTCGATGAGACCGGGATCGGGTTTCCATATTTGGATATCCAAAAACCACATCGATCCAAATTAAACGTTAGGTCGTTAATCCAAGTGGAGCGAGTGAAGACTCAAGGTGTAAGGGCTATACGTCAGTATAACTCTGTGGGTGATTCCGTAATGAGTTTGACGGAATAGTACTTATAGATTCGAGATGGTGATTCAGAGTGCAAGGGTTGTTGCCATTAACTCTGAGGGTGATTCCAATATGAGTGTAACGAGATAATGCCTTCGGTTTCGTTCGAACCCGGAACGAACTTGTATGGATTGAATGCTTTCAGAACATCATTAGGTGGACGATGAGCATTCTAAGTAATATGTCCTATAAAGGTAATCGTAGCCTCAAGCCTCATCAACCGGGAATGGCTAAAACAGGGGAGGTGCAGCAAAGCTTCGTGGGTAGCCCCCACTTGAGAGAAAGATTTATCCCAGTCTAGATGTCCCTTTATTTTCGGCTTAGTAGTGCAGTTGCTGATCACAACTGCGGGGTTGTCTTGTTTGGAACTGTTCAGTAAGGAACGGGTCCGGCTTTGTGTTGCAGGGGATTGGGAGTAATCCTCGGTACGGTGATCTAGGCCACGTACTGTGACGGGCGGTACCCCAGTAGCCCAGCCATTGATGGAATCCAAAATCCAATAAGCGCCAACGGTTTTGCTTGTATTACCCACTTTTGTGGCTAGTAGCTGGAATTTAATGAATGTAACAATTTCAGCTATTTCTTATTTACTTGAAAACCCTAGACACTATTATAATATCATCGGATTTCCTATCAAATGTTTTGGTTAGCGTAAGGTAAAAACTTTTCCATGTTTATGTGTGGTAAGTCTTACGTGATACTTTTTCTTTTCAAAGGTTTTTCAAAAGTTAAGCAACTTTAACCTATTACTCACACCAGACCCATGTCTGATCCGGAGTTATTTCTGTTTTTCTTTAACTCTTGGGTACTCAAATTTTTATGAGTAGCCAAGGGAATTCAGGTTAGGATTCAGGTTAGCTTTGACGAATTGTGGAGGAGCAATGGAGCAGGAGGCTTCTGCGTATAGTTATACAATTTTCCGCTGTGTTGGTATCTCTGAGTGTTTCTGTATTGTGATTGAGTTGTAATAACTAGACAGGTGTTTATAACTGTCTAGTATGTGTTGTATTGTCTGTGTAACTCTGATATTTGATGTATACTATGTAATACTTGTGTTATTAATATAATTTATTCGTTCCGCTGTTGAGATTCTTGTGTTGTTTCTTCTTTCTCTTCTTTCTTTTCTCTTTTCTATCCCTTTCTTTCTCAAGGATGATACGACTTTTTATGGCGAAAAAGTCGGGTCGTCTCAGCTGGTATCAGAGCATTAGGTTGAGTGAATGCCTAGGCTCTGTAGTGGTGTCTATCTTGAGAGAGCGTATTTGTATTTATATATTTATATATATATATATATATATATATATTTATGTTTCTACCTATTTGTTGGATTACCTGTTCGGGTTTTTCCAATGTAAGTTATAAAGGTAGATGAGGTAAAAGTGTGTGTAACACGACTACCATTGGTTGGAGTTTGAATGGATGAGGTTGGAAGTGTATTTGTCGAGATTGTAGACCTAATACCGTCTCGAGTAAGTTTTGCTTGGTGTAAGTACTTCATCGATCTCTGAAGGTAACCTGTAAAGGTTTGGAGTTCATCTTTGAAGTGCAGAATTGAGTTGGATCTATCGTTTGGGCAGAAGCAAGCAAGTGATGATATCTTGATATCTCAGGAAGTAGTAGCTGCGTGATGAGATGCAGTGACTATGGATATTTCCGAAGATGTTTCTTTGGAACAAGAGTAAGGAGTGAGTCTGCTCGGTGATGTGGCTGAGTTTAGCAGAGTGTTCTGAGTTGGTAAGGAGTCTTTTGGTTGAGTAGTTTTTCTGAAGTGGAGTTCAGAAGCAGCAGAGTGGACTTATTTCTCTGGTAAGTTGGCTAGGCCAGTATAATCTGTTCTGTTTGGTAGAGAGGGAGCAGTTTTCTTTGGATTTAGGCTGAGTTGATCGCAAAAGTGACTTGCGATAGTATGTTCTTTTGGATTGTTGGAGATTGTCTGGATGTCTTCTGGAAGTCAGAGTTTGTCTTCATCTGAAGATCGAGTTTTCTTTCCAGGAATGGAACTGGTAGTTCAGTTAATAGATGGATGGTTCCTTGAGATAGAAGTTGGTGAAGCAACCCAGGTTTCGGAGAAACATTTGAGTTTTCTTATGGATCTGTGGAACCATATTTCTGTGCTGGGTGGTCTAGTCTGTGCTTGTGCTCTTCGTCAGCATTTTCTTTTGTTTCGGATCAGAGTTGTGCAGCGGAAGCAGTTTGGGGATGTTTCTGTTGTCTTTTCCGGATAAGGAGTAGTTGTTCTGTCTTCTGTTGTTGAGAAGCAGGGTGTGTGTTCTTGGTTTTTGAGTGATCTTGAGGAGATCATTGGATTGTTTTGATCCAGTCTGTTTCTAGTGGAATCAGCAAGAGTTGAGCTGATCAGGATGGATGTTGGTAGCCTAGGATCGTCCGAAGAATATTTATGGATAAGAAACGGAGAAATTTGGATTCTGGAATCGAAGATTTGATTTGGGATAAGTTTTTCTCTGATCCAAAGAGCTATTAGTTTGAGAAGCTAGCTCCGTAGTGTTTTGGTTTCTTCTGTGATTGGTAAGATCAGTGTTTGGATATCTAGAGTTGAATTGCCGGTTTGGATAACTGGGATTCAGTAAGTTTCACGTATCTCTAAGGGAATACGTGTTTGACATTTCTGGTTGTTGAACCAGCAGTTTAAGATGGTTTGTTTATTGAGTCAGACTCGTCTGTAGTCTGATATTCTGTATAGAATTGTTGTTAGGAACTCTATAGTTTAGTAGTATTGATTGATTGGATTCTATAGAGTGAGTATCCCGATATATATATATATATATATATATATATATATATATATATATATATATATATATATATATATATATATACCGGGGAACTCGTGAAGTTTTATCCAAAATTCTTTTGGATAATTAGATTTGTTCGGATTGTGTGAATTGGTTGCTTTGGTTGTTGGCATATGATTAACATATGCTGTATTTTAAAATAAAATCTGTTAATAGATTATTAAATTACCTTTTTTTTAAATTTTGGGGACGAAATTATTTTAAGGGGGAAGGATTGTAATATCCCGGAATTTTGGACAATATAAATTTAATAATCCGTGTTTAAATTTATATTGAATTGATAAATTTTGTTAATAAATTTGATTTGATTTAATAATCTTCTTTATTTAAATATTTAATTTATGAATTTATTTTTAATAAACTAATAAATCTGTTTTCTATTTAATAATGTATATGTATTTATAGATATTTTAAATAGATAAGTTGTTTTAAATAAATTAGTATAGCATAATTTTAATGTTTTGAAAATAGGAATTGTGATTTATTTTCAATTTAAGCTTTTCAAAAATATTTGATAAAATAACTATATGATTTTTAAATATGAGAAAAATGTTTTAATTGATTTAAAATTCATTTTTGATTCAAGTTTGAATATTAAAATAAGTTACAAAAATGTTTGTATTTTTTTTATTTCTTTTAAAATATTTATAAAATGTGATTTGTTAATTTAATTTGAAATTTAAAATACAATTTTAAATATGAAACATGTATTCATGTATGTTATTGTAACCTCTTTTATAAATTTATTTTGATTATTTAAAAGTATCCTTTTCAAATGAATTACTTGTATGTTGTTTTATCTATTATAATACTTTGCTTTGTTCTTTAGAAATTAAATATATGCATAACTAAGTCTAAGAACTAAATAATTTACTAAGTTTAAACATTCATTAAGTTTAATTTTTCTTAACATTTAATTAAAATAACAAAAACATTTAAAAGACATATGTAAGCATAATTAACATTTGTATGTAATTTAGAACATGAATTTACATGTGTTGATAGCTTAGGACAAGTGTCAAATTTTATCTTTTATTTGTTTTTAATAAATTTAGTCTTTACAACATTGCATTCTTTTATTCCTGATTTTTTGTCAGTTTCATTTCTTAATTAAAGAACTTTTCAACTGAAAACTTTTTCCTCTAAATCACTCTTCTTAATCAAAACTCTTCATTTCCTCAAATCTGAAAATCTGCATTCTTCTCCTTCAAAAAACCTATAATCAAACTCCTCCTTTTCAAACTCAACAAACCTGCAAGCTACAAACTATAACATGCATTCATGTTTTCAAAAACAATATGAGATTTTGAAACTGTAATGTCAAGTTACACCTGCATTTCATCTGGAAGCATGTATAAATCAAGATTAAAAGCAAGCAAAAGGTCTGCATTTCTTTGCATCTGGAAGCAAGGGCCTGCATTCATGAATTTTCAAAATCTGGAACATGCAATTGAATTTGTGCTCTGCATTTTTCAAATTCAGGTGAGTAAATCCCAATTTAAAAATAAATTAAGTAGGATTTGCATGCCAGTTATCTGATAAAAGTTTAATTATGAATATGCCTTTGAAACTGCCTGTGTATATATGAAATGTAATGCATATTTAATTTCAAGGTTTTGACTGCTACAGTTTCAATTCAAATTGATAAATAATTCTTTTTCCCTGATCTGGTTGCCATTATGTTTTATCATTGAATGAAATTTGTGTATTTCATGATAAAATAAATTTTAAAAGTTTTCTTTTAGCAGTATAGTTTGTGTATTGTCTGCAACATAAACAACATAGCTTAATTATGTATAAATGGAAAATTTAAAGTATCAAGAGTCAATGTTTCAGAAATACAATTCAAAACAACTTCTAAAATTAAGATTTTAAAAATAATATTACAAGTTTTAGTGATTAAATCAAAGTACAGTTTTCAAATTTACTGTATTTTACAATTTGGTCAAGTTCAGTTGAAGCTTGCAATTATTTTGGGTGAATTTGATTCTGGAGATTGTATAGCCATCGTAGATTATAGGACATTTTTTTGAATTGTATTGCAATTCAATTTTGAGATGGTAATTTGGGATTTTAGTGTAGAACCCTAGTTATTTCTGGGCTGTGAAGAATCGAGCATTTCTGCATTTATAGTAGATCGAGTTCAATGTTGTTTTGGGCATTGTTAAGTGGTGGATTAATGAAGTTGTCGCCGAAGTTTGGGTGGAGATGGTGGTCGGAGACGCGTAGGGTCGCCGTTGACAGGTTTGGTTTGGTTTGCTGACATCTGTTCCAGGTTTTTGGGTTTCAAACTTGAATTCAAATTCAAGTTGAATTATGGGATTTTGAGGGTCGAAGGTTGATGTGGGAATTTTGGTAGATGGAGGATGGCCTGAGATGATGGCCAGTGATGGCCGGAGTAGGGGAGTGGGTGCACAGTGATGGTGTTGTGCATGGTGGTGATTGATTTTTGGTTGCAGGGTTTTTGTACTCGGAATGGTCTCGGGTAAATGGGAAGGGAGACTCGAAGCAAGGAAGTAATTTACCCGAAGTAAATTCAAGTTTGCTCGGGTATTAATTTTTTCTTCAGGTTTTCAATATAAAACAGAACCTGTTTTACAGTTTTTAAAAAAAATAAAGAATTAAAAAGTAGAGTTTGAATTTTAAACTGGAATTTAACTTAGACTTTAATGCTGAATTTAAATATGAATTCAAAATTTGAATTCTGGGTTTTTGTAATAATTTGAGTTTTTTTCTAAAAAAAAGGTAAGTATTTCAGGTTTTAGAGTTGATCAGGAACTTGTTTCCAGGTTTCTTAAATTTGAAGTAAAAGAAATTGCAAACAAAATCTGAAATAAGTTTGAATCTAGAATTGAATTTGAATTCAACTAAGTTTTAAATTTTAGATCTTTGAATTAAATTTGAAATGCTTTTAAATTCAAGTTGGTTTTAGACAAAAACAGAAACTGTCTTTCTGTTTTAAAAATTTAAAAGTAAAATTTAAAAATTTGAAGGATGAAATTTAATTTGCAAATTTTAAACCTGAAACTTAATTATGAATTCAATAATTTAAATCCTGGACTTTGAAACATTTTTGAATTCAAAAATGTAAGATGTTAGACTAAACAGAAAACTGTTTTTCTGTTTTAATTTAAAAGCAAATTTTAAAAATGCAACTGAAATTTTAAAACAAGTTTAAATCTGGAAAACTGAAGTATGGAACTTAGCAAATAAATCTAAGTTTGAATTTAATTTGAAAACTGAATATTTAAATTTAGACTTTAAACTTTTTAGAGTATAAAGGAACATTGGTTTGAATTTTAAACTATGAGTTTTAAATTATGAAATAAGAATTTAAAATAAGTTTAAATTCAGTTTTGAAAATCTGGAATTTGACTTTAATGTCAGTTTTTAAAATTTAATAAGTTTTTAAATTTAAATTTGTTTTAACTATTTTAGAAAGTTTAAATAATTTGAATTTGAAAATGAAGATGGAGATGTAAGTAAAGTTTTAAATTTTTAAGTTTGAATCTAGAATGAAAATTTGAATTGTGTTTCAGTTTGAAATTTAAAAAGAAATTTTTAAATTTGAATTTTTGTTTGAAACAAAGTGTTTAAAATATTTTGTATAAAGAAGAATGTTTCTTAATTTTGATCTTAAGAAAATTGGTTTCATTTAAATTGTTAAATTAATTTAAATGGAATATTAATTATTAATATGGATGATTAATTAGGTATTTAATAGTTTTTAAATTGATTAATTAAGACTTGAGATTAATTAATTAAGATTTGAGATTAATTAAGGTTAATTAATCTGTAGTTAAAGATTGTTAATTAAATTTTAGTTAATGATTAAAGTTTATTTAATGATTTTAACTAACACTTAATTAATTAATAATTTGAGATTTATTAAATTATAATTAAATATTAATTAATTGATAATTAATGATGATTTGTGTAAGTTAATTCTTAATTAAGTAATTAAGTAATGTTAATGAAGGTCATTAACTTAATATTATTTTAACAATTAATTAATGTGATTAATTTTTGATAATTAATTTAAATTAATTAATTAATAATAATCAATTATTTAAGTTTAATTACTTAATGAAAGTAATTAATGAATTAATTACTTGGTGTAATTAATGTGATTAATATGATTAGTTTAGATTAATTAAGTTAAATTAATTTAAACATTTGAGGATTTATTGATAATTACTTATGTAATTAAAGGGTTTATAATTACTTAAGGAAGTAATTAATTAATAATTACTGAATGTATAGAAGTAATTTGGATTTAAATTTCTTTGAAAATTAATCAAGTGATTAATGAAAATAATTAATTAAGAGTAATTAATTTATGGGATGAGTAATTAAAATAGTTAATTACTGAATGGTTATTAATCATGGGTGATTAATATATATGGTTTAAATTGAAGATTAATTACTTATGTAATTTATTTATTTTGAGAGATTGATTAAATAAAATCAGAAATCATTAATTAGTTAATTAATGATGTAATTTGGAATTGATTAATTAAGGTATAATTAATAATGAATAAATGATTAATGTAATTAATTTTAGCTAATTAATTAATTAAGCAATTACAAGTTAATTATTTGCAAGGGGTTTAAGTAATTAACTTGTGTAATTAAAATTAAATGCTAATTACTTATTGTAATTAGAGATAGTTAATCAATAAGGATTAAGTGAAATGAATATTGAGATAATAAATTGATTTCTAATCAATTAAAGATTAAGATAAGCAGAATTTTAATGATGAAGTAATTAATTTAATTAATTTTAAATTAATTAGAGTTTAGGTTATTAATTTAATTCATTTTAAATTAATTATAAATGGAATGATCATTAGATCATTGCTTATGTTTGATGAATGGTATTGGCTGCCTGGTATGAGTTGTAATCTCAGTTATGAGATGAGTAGTGTATGTGGTATGGATGCATTGGTTGCTTTTGGATGATAATATGGATTATCTGATTATGATATGAATTATCTATTGGTAATGATAAGGTTGATTATCTATTGTGTTGTGAATTATCTATCTGTGTATATTTAGATAATAAATTGAATTGTTTTAAACTCTAAAACAACTTGGACCTAAAAGACACGCTTTGGATTTCGATGAGACCGGGATCGGGTTTCCATATTTGGATATCCGAAAACCACATCGATCCAAATTAAACGTTAGGTCGTTAATCCAAGTGGAGCGAGTGAAGACTCGAGGTGTAAGGGCTATACGTCAGTATAACTCTGTGGGTGATTCCGTAATGAGTTTGACGGAATAGTACTTATAGATTCGAGATGGTGATTCAGAGTGCAAGGGTTATTGCCGTTAACTCTGAGGGTGTCTCCAATATGAGTGTAACGAGATAATGCCTTCGGTTTCGTTCGAACCCGGAACGAACTTGTATGGATTGAATGCTTTCAGAACATCGTCAGGTGGACGATGAGCATTCTAAGTAATATGTCCTATAAAGGTAATCGTAGCCTCAAGCCTCATCAACCGGGAATTGCTAAAATAGGGGAGGTGCAGCAAAGCTTCATGGGTAGCCCCCACTTGAGAGCAAGATTTATCCCTGTCTAGATGTCCCTTTATTTTCGGCTTAGTGGTGCGGTTGCTGATCACAACTGCGGGGTTGTCTTGTTTGGAACTGTTCAGTAAGGAACGGGTCCGGCTTTGTGTTGCAGGGGATTGGGAGTAATCCTCGGTACGGTGATCTAGGCCACGTACTGTGACGGGCGGTACCCCAGTAGCCCAGCCATTGATGGAATCCAAAATCCAATAAGCGCCAACGGTTTTGCTTGTATTACCCACTTTTGTGGCTAGTAGCTGGAATTTAATGAATGTAACAATTTCGGCTATTTCTTATTTACTTGAAAACCCTAGACACTATTATAATATCATCGGATTTCCTATCAAATGTTTTGGTTAGCGTAAGGTAATTTTTTTTCCATGTTTATGTGTGGAAAGTCTTACGTGATACTTTTTCTTTTCAAAGGTTTTTCAAAAGTTAAGCAACTTTAACCTATTACTCACACCAGACCCATGTCTGACCCAGAGTCATTTCTGTTTTTCTTTAACTCTTGGGTACTCAAATTTTTATGAGTAGCCAAGGGAATTCAGGTTATGATTCAGGTTAGCTTTGACGAATTGTGGAGGAGCAATGGAGCCGGAGGCTTATGCGTATAGTTATATAGTTTTCCGCTGTGTTGGTATCTCTGAGTGTTTCTGTATTGTGATTGAGTTGTAATAACTAGACAGGTGTTTATAACTGTCTAGTATGTGTTGTATTGTCTGTGTAACTCTGATATTTGATGTATACTATGTAATACTTGTGTTATTAATATAATTTATTCGTTCTGCTGTTGAGATTCTTGTGTTGTTTCTTCTTTCTCTTCTTTCTTTTCTCTTTTCTATCCCTTTCTTTCTTAAGGATGATACGACTTTTTGTGAAGAAAAAGTCGGCTCGTCTCAGAAAATGTTTTAAAACTTTATTTCTATAATAAATCCAACTTATTTATAAATATTTACATTTTGAATTTTCCAAAATCAAAATTTTATCTATAATTGAACTTTCAATCTATATATATTCATAAATATATTTATTAAAAAATTTCAAATTATTCCACAATCAAATTTACAATTAATATATTATTCAAAATATTTTTCTAAATTTCTAATTAGAAATTCTATTTAAATTGAAAATCCATTTATGTACATATATATAAATAAACAACATATATCTTTATTTATTTTGGTAAAATCCAAATTAATTCACCATTTAATTCAAAAATATATATTAATTACCGGGTTAAATTTGACTCAAAAATCAGGATCGTTACAACAAATTTCATTTGAATTTAAAACTATTCAACTTTAACCACAATTCCAATTTATTCCAATCAAATTTCAATTTAAACTAATTTCAAATTCAATTTCACTTTAAATTAAGTTAACTTCCATTCCCATCCCAAATTCAAATCAACTTCTCATTTGAATTTGAACTCATTCAACTTCAATTTCATTTCAAATTAATCCAATTCAAATTTTCCATTTGGTTTTTAAACTTATCCTTCTTCAATCAAAATTCTAATGAATTCAAATCAAATTCAATCTGAACTAATTCAATTTAAACCTCAACTTTAAACCATCTCGAATTGTATAAATTTGAGTTAAATTTTAAATGTTGATTTAATCCCTTAAATCAAATTAACCTTTATTTTTAGATCAACAATCTAAATCTTTAAACAATTTAATTTTAAGTCAAAATTTCAATATTCCATTTTAAATTATCTTTACTCATCTTATTTCAAAGTTCAAGTAAAAGTTCAAAATAATTTTATCTTTAAAATTCAATTTATTACCTAATTTTATCTTCCAACTTTGAAACCGAGTCTTAAACAATTCTAATTTACAAGTTCAATTCTTAACATTCAAATCTTAAGTTCAAGGTGATTCCATATCCTTAATTTCAAATTAAAGTCTAATTTCCTTTTATCTCAATAATGGATATATTATCACAATCCATTTCTTAATTCATTTCAAATATTCCAATTCACAATTTCATAGATTATTAATAACAACTAGATGATAGCATGGTATAAATAAACATCCAAATTATCTACACATCCATCAACAACATCCATCACACATTCCCAAACTCAAACCCATTTTGAGATCTTATATAACTTCCTACCAAATCAACCCATTTAATTTCCCTAAGTTAAATCTCAATTTCATCTTGAAATTTCCAATTCAGGTTGTTTATTAACTTATTTAACTTTCCCAAAGTTAAATTTAATTCAATTTACTCTAGTCAATATTATTCAATTTGAATTTCCATTTCAAATTTTAAACTTCATATTAATAATCTTCTCATTTAAATTTAAAAAAAAAACTTATTTCACTATGGATCTTCACATCACATTCCAAGGAAAATTTAAAACTCAACACTTAGAGTTTGTTTCAGATCATCTTTGATATTATGTATATCCCTCAATACATATTTATTTCCTTTGCACACTAAATTATACTTTAAATTTTTAAGCCACCTTTGGTTTTAATTCAAACAAATTTCTTTAAACTTTTCAAACAACTCTTATTTGAAACAGAACCTTGTAAATAATACTATCATTATTCCTTTTTACACTTTGAAACAAATTCCAAATTTTCTGGACTTAAATTTAAAACTTCACAATTTAAATTATCCTCAATTCCAATTTATAAGTCATGCTCACCTAAATGTTTTACTTTCCTAAAACATTTCATTTTGCTTACTCATTTACACACATTTTATTATTAAACACAAAAACCATTTATGATAATAACCAAGATTATCATATCTGGAAACCAATTCATTATTATCTTATTTTGAAAATACTTCTACAAATTCAAGATTTTAATTTCAGTTTGGATCCATTTTAGACTTATATTTATTCAATGTTGTATTACTATTATCACTTAATTCTCATTATTTTATTTAATTCCAATAATCAACAACCAATTTCTTTAAAAAAAAATATTTATATAAAAATCATTCAATTTTAAAACCAATTTTAAAATCTTTATATAAGAAAATAACAAGTACGCACTCATACACACACACACACACTCAACTCATTCTAGGGCATCACTGACCCTATCCTTAATAAGTACACCCACCAAAGCCAAGGTTCTCACTTAACTTCTGCTCTGATACCAAATGTGATGGCCCGGAATTTTCGATCCCGAAAATTCCAGATAGTTAGGGAATGAAGAAAAGAGATAGAAGAAGAAATATAAATGAAACACAGAATCTCATATTTGCAACGGATCAAAATATAATATCAAATAAAATAACAGTTATACAAGGAAAAAATGTATCAGTTAATTTACATCAATAGATCAGAGTTACAACATTTCACAATCACTGGACGGTTAAAACAACTTGTCCCGGATAAATAACAATATATCACAGCGGAATAATAACCTACCATCTTGAACTGTTTAGATATCTAGTGAGACCACGCCGCTTAGCGGAATGGGTTTTCCCTTCACTAGTATCTTACCCAAAAATTTATAATAACCATATACTGTGCTCCTACATCCATAATTATTAAAAACATAGCAATTTAAAATATCATGATGATATGCAAACAAGCAAAGATTTCTCATCCTCGTTCATTTGACTATCTGTCTCAATTATAGTTTCTAGGTCACTATTAACCTTTAGTTTTCATGGGATGACTAATAACATGTTTAAAGCTTAAGGACTGTCTATCCGGTCTCATAGTTTTCATGGGATCACTAAGAACCTTTTAGTTTTCATGGGCTGACTAATAACCTGTCTAAACTCTTATGGACTGTCTATCTGGTATCGTAGTTTTCATGGGATCACTAAGAACCTATTGGCTTCTGCCAATAACTTCATCCAATTATTTCATTGGTTTTCCTTGAACCTATTGGTATCTCCAATAACTTCTTTCATGTCATAGTTTTTATGGGTTAACTATGAAGTGATTGATCACTATTAATAACTTTATCCGGATATAGTTTTTATGGGATCACTACAAACCTATTGGCCCCTGCCAACAACTCTTTCCAAACATAGTTTTCATGGGTTTACTATGAACCTGTCTAAACTAAATACTTCTTAATCAGTCTTTGAGCATCCTATGTTTTGGTCTGCCTGACCTCTTGAATGCAACCTATTCATTCACGAGTTAACTCAATTTAAATTCACTATGAGGTCAACCTAGCTGGTTATTTTTCCCTTACTCCCCAAAATATAGTTATAAAGTCCAATGTACAGTGAATAAGTTTATAAAAGAAGAACATATAATAACCGATCATAACATAATAATAATACCAACATATATGGTTTAATATCCTTGAAATGATTTCCACATGAAATATGGTTAATCCCTTTAACCCATTATTTTTATTAGGGAAAGCTTCTTCAAAAACTCCAAAGTTAAAAGCCATTTCAATGCTCCTTTATAGTGCCATGGTTTTCCTTTAAAAATGCGATCAGGTTCTTTGTTTTGAAAACTAGGGCTTTCGAAACCTTAAACCTTTACTTTCAAAACCATTAGAGTATCTCTTTCGAAAGCATTCAAATCTTCTTTTCAAAACACTAAGCATATGCCTTCCGATACACTTTAAACCATATCTTTTGAAATCAACAAAATCTTCCTTTTGAAACCATCAAAATATTCCTTTCGAAAGTATTAAAGCATCACTTCCCTACTTATAGAAGCGTAGCTTCGAAAGAATTTAAAAGCACTTCTTTCAAAATCATTGGGTTTAACCTTAAATATAACTTTTGGGTCAAAGTTAATATAAGCGAAAGTACCCCTTTCGAAACCATTAATCTTAAAATAAAACATTTAAGGGAAAACAGATGGTTTTGGAACCATCCTTTCGAAAGCATTAGTCTTTAACTAAAATAATTAGAACTATATCTTTGAAACACCTTTCGAAGCCATTGCCTTCGAAACGTTTAGTTTAAATGGCTATTAGAGCCATTTCGAAAGCATTGGGAAGTGGCTTGTTATATTTTTAAAACAAAAGCTTGCTTTTCGAACACATTGAAAGCTTTCAACCTAGTCGAAAGGTATGAAGATGGCAGCAAGGTTTCAACTTGGTTCAAAACTACCCATTCAAAAGATTCTCTTTAAAACATAACTTGGTTCAAGACTACCTATTCAAAAGCTTCTCTTTAAAACATAATATATGGTAACTCTTTCAAAAGCTACCCTTTAAACAAAGAGGCGGCAACCCCTTCGAAAGCTATATAAAAGTAATTCAACTCTTTCAAAAGCATCCTTTTAAAAGCAAGGCAAGTGGCATCTCTTTTGAAAGCAAAACAAAGGCCTTTGAAAGCAATTTAAAATGGCATTGATCCCTTTGAAAGCATGGTTTCGACTCTATACCTACCGCCTTTCTCCACTCCACTGCATATCAAAGCATTGATACCATGTATATTGGTTTAGACATAGTTGGGGCGGAGGTATGGGGTCGAAAGGTTGCACTGGAAGTAGCAAAGTAGTATATCTATGAAAAACTGTTTTGTTGCCTTTTTAAGTAAATTCTTTTCAACTAACTTGCATATTTGTAAAAATATAATTAGTTGCCATAAATTTTACCAAAATCTTTTCTAAAAGACTGCTGAATTCATCCAGAATTAATTGAAAATAATTACCAAAGAAGCCCTTCCTTTTAATAAAACAATTAAGATATTTAAGTCCTCCAACTTAATTAATTTAATTTCCATAATAAATTACATAGGAAAAATCCAAAAAAATCATAGAAATCACTTTTAATATGTAATGTAACATATATAAATTTCATACCAAAATTTCTTTGTATAATAGCTGAAATAAATTTTTAAACCCAATTACTTATTATTTCCTTCACAAACTCATAATAAATTATCCATAGCTTGGATAATTATGAAAATTTAAACTCATCTCCAAGATAATGTTTACATAACATATTAATCCTCATAGCATTAAAAACCCAATATATACGATTTTAGATTTAAAATTGAATAAAACATTTATCAAACATATTGTTTGAATCAAACACATCATGTAATCCAAGCATATCATTATTAAAATCATCATAAAGGTTTTAAACTTATAATTCGAAATCAAATGCTCATTAAAAATGTAAATAAGATAATTTTGATTATTATTAAGCTTGCTTTGGATAAAGAACTTGAGATTTGATCTTGTTTATCCTCCTTTGCTTGAATCCTTAGCTTTAGTAAATTTTTATCTCATTTTCCCCTAGGTTGTGGCCGACTTTGAGCTCCCCTTTTCTTATGGTTTTGAATTATGAACGTACGGAATGAAATTGGGAATAAGGGTTTAGGGGTTAAGGGTTATGGTGGATGGCTATTTTCCATAATGTCTTACATTATTCTCTTATTAGTTAACTTTTGAAACTAATTCCATAAACTCATTCTTTTAATTTTAATTTAATTATGTACAACCTCTACTTAATTTTCAATTCTCAATCACCTTATCACTCTAATCTTTACATTATTTTATTTAATTTATCTACTTAAATCTCTTGAATAATATTATTTAGAACTAGGGGTGTTACAGTCTCCCTTCCTTAAAGAATTTCATTATTGAAATTCGGTAAGGACTTAATACTAAACATAGCTATCGTCTGTAACATCTCCTAGCTATCATACTAGCCTACCTGACTAGCAACAGTCCATGCAAAGGAAATATAGAAATAGCCTTACATCATATTGGGATAAGTATCTCTAATCCTAACTATGAAGACCCGGAATCCAACGTTCAAAAATCGACATCCAATACTTCACTCGTGTCCGAATGTTGGAGATTCATACGTCGGAGTCTAGTTCGCTGGAGCTTATAACACATTAGATGAATAACAACACAGCGGAAACAAAACGATAATCTCATAGATATACAATACATGTATATAACATTCATACAACAACGATCACCAACATTAGAGATCAATATATATGATACAACAACAGAACAATACCATAACATCGGAACAACAACAAGGTCTACAATAACTTCAACAGGGTGTTAAAAAGAAAGAGAGAGTGAGAATCCGACATAAGCACCTTCAATCCAATCTTCAAAGCTCCAAACCAAAAAAAGCTTCAAAGACCAAAGCTCCAAAAGACTTCTAGATCCAAATCTACGTTCCAACTTCGCTCCAGAACACAGATATCCTGACTCTAGGATGCCCATGTGGAAAACTATGGGCACCCAGAGTTTAGAAAGGGAACAATAGACTCCGGGTCAGTCATGGGACTGGTATGAGTAAACATAAAACAGTTGTTTGAACAAAAACAAATTACAAAAAGAAATCTGTTATGCTTTGTGGAAAATGAAACGACCATAAGGCCTCTCGGCACACACACAATGCAATCGCACACTTGGGGGAGATTTCTCCTTATGATATCAAACATGTTTGATACGTGAAAATCCTTTTGATATTATTATTAGTGCATAGTGTGAAAAACATTTCGAAAGTATTATATTAAACTTAGCCAGCATAGATACCATTATATTATGCCTACTATAACTACTATTTAAGAATGGCAGGTTATACAATCAAAAACAGTACATGGCTCATATTGAGTGATTGGATTTCCAAAAAATGGCCAAGGCTAAGGAACTTCCTTTCCGAATGGGTATGCCTCTGGAGGGACGCCCCAAGAACCTAACCGGATCTCTGCCAACACAAGGCCGGGTTACCTCTGTACTATGTAACTAACTGTCATGAGTATGCCATCCCCTGGTCATAACCGACCTTTATCCAAGGCCCCAAAACAACAACCAACAGCTACATAAGTAAATATCCGGACTCCATACCAGAATACCACTTTTTATCCAGAAGGAAATGCACATACCCTAAGAGGCGCGACCCCCGTAACCTTGCCGCATCCTTCATGTTTTGACCATTTTCGGGGTGTGAGGTTCGATGAAGTCTCGTCCTACAAAGCTACGCTTTTCACAAAAGCCATGCTTCGATCAACCAATGATCAGCAGTTAGCATGCCACACTACCAAATTGGAAACATATCACTAGTAACCATCAACTACATAACCTTTGTGCTCGTACGTCTCAGAGAAGGATGTTAAGCTAAGAGAATGAATTCTCCGCCACCAAACAGAAATGTATTTGATAGAAAGCAGCTTTACATCTCAGAGAAGGGTGTTAAGCTAAGAGAATGAATTCTCCGCCACCAAACAGAAATGTATTTGATAGAAAGCAGCTTTACATCTCAAAGTGTAACGTCAGACATACATCCATACAAGTCCATCCTGGGTCTGAATGGAACCGAAGGCACTTCGCCTAATTAAGGGAGAAGTCTTTACAAATTCGGATATCCGCAATCCCGACCGGACTCCCCATCAACTATGGAGATCTCTATATCTGAGCAACTCAGTGCAGAGACATTCGACAGGTAATCCTTTCATTCTCGAAAATACCCGGTCTTCAACCACCGTCTTCAAATGCTATCCTATTTCGTCGCATCATTATTCAGAATAGGTTTTATGACATAATGTCCTCTCCCGGCTTAACCGAATAATGAGCGCTTATTTAAAAACATGTGGACACATAAGTCACAACAAATTTCCACTTATAATCTTTTAAACAAAAGGTTCACCTTTTAGATTCGATGTGGTTTTCAGATAACCATTTGAAATCCGACCCCCGGTTGCATCGAAATTTTAATGCCGTTTTAAAGGCCAACAATTTTACTTCAATTCGGAAGTTCACAATCACACAGCAATATATCACAGACATCACAACTCAATCCAAAGAAATTCATATCATAGAACATCACATATCACATATCAGAGATATCAACCAATCCAAGGCGTTCAAAAATAACCCAATCATCTATAAGCAAGACCAATTAGTTGTTCAATTCCCAATTAATTCAATTTAATTTCCAAATAAACTAAATTAATTACTTTAATTACTTTTAAATTCTTCTTAATTATCATTAAGTAATTACAATCATTTTAATTAAATATAATTAATTAATCACATAATTACTTTCATTAATTATCCTTAATTAAAGATTAATTATCCTTAACTATTATTTAATTAATCCTTAATTATAAATTAGTTAACCTTTAATCATTATTTAATTAACCTTAAATCATTGATTAATTATCCTTAAATCATTATTTAATTAACCTTAAATATTAACTTTAATTATTCTTTAATTTCTTATATTAAGTAATTATCATTCTTGAAGTAATTCTCCTTTAATTACTTTTATCAATTAATTAATCTTTAATTACTTATGGTCTTAATTAATTAAAAGATAAACCATTTATCTTTATTAATCACTTAATTACATTTAAGTTTTATTTAATAAACCTTATTAATACATGAATTAATCTTAAGACTTTAAGTTAATTAAAAATATTTACCTTCTTTAATTAATTTCTTAATTACATTATTAAACTTTGTTAAAATAACTTAAAGAATTAATTTTAAAATAATGGTCACATAAATAAATGATTTAAACTTAATTAATTTCAAATAATTTACTTTAAAACCTTTACTAATACCGAACTTAAATCAAAACAATTATTAAAATAATTATTTAAGGAATGTTTAAACTTGATTTTGTTTAAATTTTTAACACTTGTTTTATTTCAAAATTTTAAAAACTGTCTCAACATCTACTTGAGACCATCCCGAGTTCAACCTCGAGCCAAACTCCAGTTTTCCCGAGTCTTCCCCGAGCCACCTCTCATTTTTTTCTTTAAAACTTTGATTTTGTTTTCTAAAAGTTAAAACCTATTAACCCGTGCAAACACCTGAACCAAAATACGAGCCACCACCTAATCTCTTCGAAATCGACTTCGAGTCTACCTTCCTCCCCGAAAGCAAACTACTGACACACTTCTGACACTGTGCATGTGCACAGGAGTTTCGGCCACCTCCAATCCAAGCTCCGACCCTTAACACATCGGCGGCGACCTCCACGAGCATCATGAACACCTAGATTCTTCAAACAACGACGAACTTAAAATCGAGCAATCTAAAACCCACTGGTATAAAACTGGGTCACCCAAGATCACCTCGACACACCGCCTCAGGCCACCAGAGCATTCGCCCCTCCGACTAGAAGTTCGTCCTTCAACTACGCTCTGATTCCCAAACACTCGATCGAGTCTGATGGATCGATGATGGCGATTTTCCTTCTGAAACTTCATCGACAGAAACTGGGTTTAAAACCCTAAATTGATGTTGTTCCGCCGCATCGGTGAATTATAAATTCACCAAGTATTTTTCTGATGATCTCTGACCACCAAGCATGCTCCAACTACGATCATGAGATCCATCTCCTCCCCAATCACCTGAATTCGATGAAACATACAATTCCGTTCAACTCACAAGTTCTCCATAAATACACACTTAAAAATTTATGATTCCACCTTTAAAAACACCATTTTCGAAAACATTTTAGATGATAAAATTGAAACAAGAAAACATGACCCTCGAATGTTTGATATGTCTTGTGTTCATCTATATTTCTTGATTTTCCAGAAAGTACTTTAATTAATTATGCTTAAAATTATTTTTAAAACTTAAAACGTGATTATACAAACATATTTTGTTTGAAACTTAAAGCCAAAAGAGGATTAGAGAGAGAGAGCTTTTGAATTTCTAACAGGTTTTGTAACCAGTAAATTTAAAAACATAGACAATATGTCTGTTCCTAAACGTGCACAGATGTATATATTCATTTTTATATACATGCAACCATATTTCACAGCTTCACTTCACATATTCATCACAAACATTAAATTTTAGCTCAGATTGGAAATAGTTTACTCACTTATTAAAGAAGATCAGAGAGACAAAGCCTGGGAAACGTTTCAAATTTGAAAATCTGAGTTGTTCTTGCTTTGATCTTTTTGATGTTGAATTAGCTTGCTTTATTAACTGAGTTGATCAGAACTTTATTTCAGGTTTTAAAAAATTGAAAAGATTTGTTTTGAATTTTGTTTTCTGGTTTTTAAGCTTTCCTAGGTTTTTGATTTTAATTTGTTGGTTTGAATTTTTGACTAAAAGAAAAATGAAAAGGTAGGAGATGAAGTATTTATATAGCCTTGAATTTATTTTTATTAATTATCTCAAAAATAAAAATAAGAGTGACACTTGTTGAATTTCATACTAGAATTATTACACTTGTTTAATTATTTGTTAATATACTTACACTTGTTATTTTACATGTTTAAAACACTTACATTTGCAATTTGCATGATAATTATGTCCTTTGTATAATTTATATGTTATATTATATTTAATTTACATTATATATATATGTGTGTGTGTGTGTGTTATATATGTATAACTTTAGAGAAAAATGATTTAAACTTATGCATTAATAAAAATCACATATTTTTTTTAAAATCCAAATATTTTTAAGATATTTATATTTGAATTTCAAATTCAAAATTCTATTCACAATGTATATGTATATATATATGTATTCAACACATAAGTTATTTGTTTTGGAAAATTCAAATTAATTTCACAATTTAATCCCAAAATTTATATTAATCTCTAAGTTAAAATTGATTTAAAAACGGGACCGTTACGTTTTCTGTCTCCCAAATACAATCCTTCTCGTTGTCGCTCCATTGAACTTTCACCAACTTGACCATCTTATTTCTTAACCTCTTCTCATCTCGCGCTACAAGCCAAATTGGTTATCTAACAAAAGTCAAATTCGGTTCTACTATCGAATCTTCCAACTCTGTCAGTGGAATAGTAGTCTCTGGATCATGCACATACTTACAAAGATGAGACACATGGAACACATTATGGAAACCTGCCATACTGCTCGAAAACTCTACTATGTAGTGAGCTTTCCAATCCCCTCTATAATTAGGAACGGAACAACATACTCGATGCTACTTTTCCCGACTTTCCGAATAGTATCACACCCTTCATCGGTGATACCTTAGTGAAGACTCTATCTCCAACTGAGAGTTCTAGATCTTTAGACCTCTTACCTGCGTAACTCTTCTATCTAGACTGATCTTCCTCTATCTTTTCTTGGATCAACTCAATCTTCTCTATTACCTCTCTAACCAGATCTAGACCCAAGACTAATCTATATCCTATTTCCAGCCAATGCTAATGATTTGCATGGTTGTGACGACCCGAATCTCCGTACACTTTGAGTCGATAATAAACCACACATATCTAACCCAAAGTGAATAAAAAGTCAGATCATTAAGGGTAAAATAAGAAAATAGAAGAACAGAATAGAATCTCACTCGAATGGAATAACATATAATATTGAACAAATGTAGTTACAGTGGCAAACTTTTAGAATCATATATCAGAATCTAACCTAAACTCAGCTTGGACGGTAATTAACATCTGTCCTTACAATTGCTGACAATCATCAATCAAATTCAGAATAGCAGCGGAAAATAGAACATGTCCATATATAGATGAACATCTCCAGCTCTCTTCTGGAAACTTCAACCGTCATCAACTATACCTTAAACAACTCGGATCTGACCCGAGTATTGAAAATACTTGGATCGGGCTTGATAAACCAGTGTGAGAAGAACACAATGACAGTATATCAGCCATTGAATAAAATTCTTTTTAAAAGAAAGAGTATTTTATAATCCCATGCCCACACATAAACATAAATGGGTTTTACCTTATGATGACTAAAACACTTGTATCCAAACATTTGATATTATTTTGAATGACACTGCTTTGAAAACATTTATAAATAAACTTATTAATCTTAGTCGAAATTGTTACCATTATTAAATTCCAACATACTAGGCTCTACAAACAAAATCATAAGTTCTTATTGGAGAATGGATTTCCATACAAATTACCAGGTAAACGGACTACCTTCCAATAGGTACACCTCTAGTTGGATGTCTCGAGGACCATAGAACATCTACTCACCCGCCAACACAAGATCGACCTACCTATACACTTAGATAGTACCGAATATGTCATCCCCCAGTCGTTATCGACCTTTATCCAGGTAGTCAATTTTCGTACACCACATTAATTAGTATCTGGATCCCATAACGGGTAATATTATATCTAGAAGGGGATGATCGTACCCTAATGGTTGCGAACCACCTAGCCTTGCGGCATCTAACCCTGTTTCAGTCATTTCCCGGTTGATGAGGCTTGAGGTAGCGATTACCTTTACGCATAGCACTTCTCTTTCCACTATGAATGCCACATTACCGCTCCGTAGTCACATGATTGATTTCTACAAATGTATTACTTCCTATGCTCGAATGTCTCAGGAAAGGATGTTAAGCTAAGAGAAGGTGTCTTCTCTGCCACCGACTAATATACATTATATAGAGACCATTGTGATTAAGAATGCAAGGTCAAACACTCGTCCGTACAAGTTGTCCATGAACAGGACAAACCGAAGGCACCCTCTTACCACATTATAAGACTGGTACGAATAGTCCTTGCGTTTCTGAGTTTTTTTTGTAACAAAGAGACCACGGCTACTATAAGTATTTCAGGAGTTATCCCTAATCAAATCAACAAGCAGTCCTTTGTCACCATGCATCTCAATATCTTCAACTTTTGGTCTTTACTTCAAATGCGTAGATTGGTTCGAAGTCATCTTTGGATAGGAATCACCCAAATCCGACCTCGGTTTCTTCAAAATCCAATTATCGATAAACATTGAATATGAGCACACAGGATTTATCAAGCCTCTTTTCTATTTGATCCTCTCGGTTAGTTACAAAAATCCATTTTTAATCTTAGAGTAATTCTAAGTTAATTCACTTTCTCTTAGGAAATATTTCCAATTTTTTTACTTAACATTCGATTCAAGTTTCTTTAACTTTTAAGCAGGTCAAAAATAATGTAATTTAAGACATCATTTACTGTTAACCCAAAAGTTAATCTTAGAAGACATTATTGAGTAAATAGGATCATGGAAATCATTCAAATTTTCCTCAATATTAACTTCCGTATTCAACAAGTGCTATGGGCGGAATAATGGTGAAATCATTTTTTAAATTCCATGAATAAGACGAATTACCTCTTTGAACTTTAATACAAAGTATAATAAGATCATTTCTATGAAATCCAGGTTGTAGTTTACTCACTTTGAGGGTTAACCCTTTTTATACTTAAATTGCTTAATTTCTGGAAAATATTAATTCTCTTTTAATATGAAAACTTAATATGATCGTTTATAGCATCTGGGCTTTCTCTTCGATGTATTCCACCCCTAGTCTGAAAGATAAAGCGAAGGCCATGTATGTTTAGGAAACTGATTGCTCCATTTCTAACATTGGTTACACACCTTGTTTTATCATTTAGCTCCCACAGGCGGAACAAATGTACTAGTCGTTTTCGCATACTCAGTGATTAACTTTTATTTTAGAATCGATTATAAAGTTCCCAATTAATCATTAAAAGAACTTAATTAACATTGTAAAAATGATTATAAAATATTTTAAAAAGAATCGCCAAGTTAAAATGTCTATTTCATATATTACACAAAATTGCCACAAAAAGCGTTGCAAATAGTGTTTAAAGCTATATGACCAAATTGACTTTTCTATCATTTAAAATTCTATTTTTTCAACTTAAATCACTTTTCAAATATTTTAAGGATTTTTAGAGATTTTTCCATATTTTTACAATATTAAAAATATCAATTTCTAACTATGGTCACTTCACTACAAAAGCGCGATTTTTTTTGAAAATTTGCTTTGGACATATTTCATAATACACAAGCTGAAATCTTGATTTTCTTTTTCCATTTAAAAAATATGGATACAATAGTCCATCGTTTTGTGTTTTGAAGAAATTCGAGTTATGTTCCACTCTGTGCACTTATTTGAACTTTTCGGTGCGAAATTGCGAACAACCGTTGCGCGTCGCACCTAGTTTTAACTTGATTTTCAAAATTTGAAATAGATTCTCTAAATTAAAGTTAATTACGTATAAAATCATTATAAATGATTTTAAATCAATATTTTCCCTTATTAAAGTATATTTTTCACTATTCCCATTTTATAATATTATTATATTCACATTATTTTATTATTAGATTTTCAAATCCAATTGTATTCAATTTCAATTCTAATCTTAAATTAAACTCAATTTCAAATCCAATTTAAAATCTAATTTCGATTTCACTTTTAATTTTGATTTCAATTTCAAAATCAATTTCAATTTCAAAATTAATTTCAATTTTGATTTCAATTTCACTATTCAAAGATAGGCTTAATAATTGCAACGTATACCATATTTAAATAATTGGTCATTTATAACAAAGGGGATTACTTAATTACAAATGAGCATAATCACTTTCAATATTCATTAATTACATAACATCCATTCCCATAGCATAGTGATTAACATTTATTGAGTATATACTCACAATTCAACTATGCAACCAACGTGTTCAAACATTCATTTCAGCCAAACATCCATATTATCAAATGGTGGTAATTAAAATAAATAAATAACTAGGATAATCATGATTATTATAACATACAAAACATGATTTAAAATGCAGTTAGAATTTCTCATCTTTATTTCCACTCCTTTAAACTTTTCTATGAACTAGCGTTCTCCTCTACAAATGCCACGAACTCTTGCCTTTATTTATTTTCCTTCTTTTTCATTTTTTTTGTGTGCATGAGCTTTGAGAGGAGGTGTATGCTCGGCTAGGAGGGTGTTTGGCCTAGGGAGGAGGATATGGCTCGGGTGTGAGGCTAAGGGATAAGCACGACTTGGTGGAACGGTGTTTGGCCTTGTACGGGGTGCATGTGTGGTGGTAAGGTTCGGGTATGGGTTTGGATGGAGAGTTATTGGAGGTGCCAGAAGATAATGAAGGATAAGAACTTAAGGAAGTGAAGATAATGTAGAAATGGGGAGTGAATTGTTGTGAGAAAGTGAAAGTTATGGCCTATTATATACATGAAGCTTCCTTGGCTAATGACCATTTTAACCTTCTCTACTTTTGTATTTTATCCATTTTTAAATCCTTGATTAAACCCTTAAGCACAAGTATTTATGGAAGGATATGATACCTTATTAATGTGATGTGTATTTCTGGAATGGTCACTTTTTTCTCAAATTTTGTATTTTAAAGAGAATACGTTTGTCTTGATTTGATTTGCATAACACTTGTTAACATAATAGGATATGCATTTAATGTTAGGAATGATGTTTTAGAAGTGTATATGTTTAGTAATAAGAGGTGTCATCATTTCCTTAATTACTAATATTTAAAAGATACAAACTTGCATGTTACCCATGCAAACACATAACATCCATTAATGAGATATGATATAAGTGTAATGATGATGTTTGTAAAGTTTTATTTAAATTTTAAAATTGTCAAATCATGTTTTTTTAAACTTAATTTAAACCAAAATGAATTCTTCTTTTATATGATAAATGTCTATGTGTTTATAGTTTGTAAATGTGTATATATGTATATATATGTGTTAGCAAACATATGATGCTGCAATAATGTAGCGACAACTTGTTTTAGTTAAAAACAGTGTTTTTATAAATATATTTTACAGTCAAAATTTGACTTTTCCGTTTAACCATTCATTTATGTAAACAAACTTAGAAAATGAACTTCCTGCTACATTTAAAAAAGTAAAAAAGTCTATCTTTGGTTAAAAACCCATATCATTAGTGTTGATATCAATTTATTGAAATACGACGTTGCATTGACAAAATGTACCAAAGTTAGAATATTTTTGTAAAACGAAAGTATATTTTCCAAACTTTTATCATACTTCTACTATTATTATTAGGCGATTCTGATATAATTTAACCTTTCAAAAAAATATTTGAAACTATTTATTTAAGCATTTATTCATTTTTAGCAAAACTTAACTTTTGATGCTTTTGTGATGAAAATCCAAAATCTTTATTATTCTGTTATTAAGTATAAGATAAATAATTTCTCCATCCTTATTCATTATTTACAACATATTTACTTATGTTCTAAACCTTTTTAAATTTAAAATTAACAAAATATCTTATTTTTGAAGTTGCGAAATTACGAATCGTTGCATTCTTCCATATTTAAAAGTGTTTCGTCCTCGAAATAAAAGCTAGGTTCACAAGGAAATCACTTCAGAGAAAATGCATATGAGGTATAGGAAAATAACCATACTAATACTATATCAACATAAACGGATACATACTACATAACCCAGCCACTGACCTGAGCATGTACTACACACTTAAGGTCATATATACATACAGAAGCAAAAATCTAACCCTCGTATCTTAGTGCCTACTATGCACTTAAGATAACTATGCAACTGCTATGTGGACAGACCCAAAATATCATACTATATACACAATAGAATACCACTAATCATCCCCAACATCATCACTCATTAGATCCTTCATCTGATGTCGCCTCAAGATCAATCTCATCTGGTAGAACTGCAATTGATGCATCATCCTCCGCCTCCTCAGCGTCCTCACCAAACTCAGGTGCTACATCCCAACGTGGTGGGTGAAACTATGGTCCCTTTAGAACCCAAGGCATACGCTGACTTGGAACATAGTCATCAAGTCCATCCTTGATCTCTGTTAGTCCTAAATCCTCAACCATCTCAGGAATAGGTGACTCAATCTCGGGGACGGGTGATCCCATCTCCTAAATAACATTCTCCTCACTATCCAGTGTTCATACAATCAAGCATCATGAAATCTAGAATCCTCTTTTAATACGGGTTCTATCTCAACCGTCTCCTCTTCTATAGGCTCCGCCTCAGTAGGCTCATCCTCCATCGGCTCCTCTTCTTGATCCCCTTTACGAAAAGGATCAGAGAACCACAAATCAGAAACATACATCTCATTGTTAGCCTCGGCTCCATCATCCACAATCTCTCCATTCTCTACAAGCTCGAAAGTGTCACCATCTATAATATCATCATCGACCTCGGCCATGATTGCTACTCCATCCATCATTTCCTCATCATTAGAGATGACTATCGTCTCCTCATCACTATACAAATTGGCACCTCATCGTCCGAAATATCGATAGAATCCTTTAATGATCTCAATACTGTCCTTGATGGCTCGCCTTTTTGAATGTCTCATCATCACTAGTGAAAGTAGTGTCCAGTACCTATAAATCCCCGTATTTGGCCAATGCATTCTAAATTTTTTCCTTAACGCTGGTCTCTCTGCCTTTGTTACTTTCTATAAATAAAAAATAAAAACTTAGTCACTAAGTATGTTTTATATTGATTTGTTTATTTTCACTTTTACTTAGTATTCTTCCCTTCTTAAGTTATTTCATCATTACTTAGGTTTATTTTGACTTATGAACACACTTACATAGACCAATCATTTATTCTTTGTTCCATAATTATATTTTCATACTAACTTCGTTTTGAATTACAACATTACCTAAATGTATAACTAATTCAAAATTTTATATTAGGATAATATTTCTTTGCACCTTAAGAGTACATTCCTAAATTTAACACTGATTTTACCCTAATCAAAAGTTTAAAATCCTTTTATCCCCTTTATAAGTTATAAAAAATATATTTTCATTTAAAGTCTTAACTTAGGCTTATCCTTTTATATTGATAAGAAATTTACTAAATGTGCATTTTCTTTTGAATATTTATAACTTCTTTTCTCTTACTTTCTCTAATTACAACTTCTAACCTTAATTCATTAAATGTCTTATAGTCAAATTGTGAAACTTATTTCACAATAAACCAGACAATTATAATGATCATTAAATCATTATTTCTTAATAACTAATTGTCTAGGGGTAGATGATTAAAGTTCTAATTATTAGATTCCAACTAATTCCTTGTTGATTCTTTATGGAACATCTTATAGTCAAATTGTGCAATTCTAATCACAAGATGTTTATATTTTAGTTTTACTAATCCATATTTCATGCAACCATTTATTTCAATCCACATAATTTGTCAAAATATTTCTTTTTTTATTCAAAATATAACTCTTAGGTAAAATTATTTCATTTACCAACCTTTTGAAACAAAACCATTTTTATAAAATTAACAAACACATGCTCTTATATAATACTTTTAACTCATTTAAGGGTGTTACTAACCCTGTCTCTAATGCATTACTCATCATAGGGTATTACTAACCCTATCTATGATGAGTCTTTACCCAACAAAGCCTAGGTGTTCGCACAATCTAAGCACTTATAAGAAATGTGACGACCCGAATCTCCATAACCTTTGAGTCGATAATAAACCGCACATATCTAACCCAAAGTGAACAGAAAGTCGAATCATTAATGGTAAAATAAGAAAATAGAAGAACGAAACGAAATCTCACTTGAATCGAATAAAATATAATATTGAACAATAGTATTTATAGTGGAAAACTTTTAAAATACATACATCAGAGTCTAACCTAAATTCAGCTTGGACAGTAATAAACATCTGTCCTTACAATTGCTGACAATCATCAATCAAATGCAGAATAGTTGTAGAAAATAGAATACATCCATATGTTGGTGAATATCTCCAGCTCTCCTTTGGAAACTCCAATTGTCATCAACTAAACCTAAAACAACTTAGATCTGAACTGAGTATTTAAAATACATGGATCAGGCTTGATAAATCAACGTGAGAAAAGCTCAATGTCAATGTCATATATCAGCCTTTGGAATAAAATTCTTTTTTAAAAAAAGAGTATCTTATCAGACCATGCCCACACATAAACAGAGACGGGGTTTTACCTTAGGATAACTAAAACTCTTATATACAAACATTTGATATTATTTTTGATGACATTTCTTTAAAAACATTTACAAATAAATTTATTAATCTTAGCTGAAATTGTTACCATTATTAAATTTCAACATACTAGGCTTTACAAACAAAACCGCAAGTTCTTATTGGAGAATGGATTTCCATACAAATGACCAGATGAAGGGACTACCTTCCGATGGGTACACCTTTAGATGATGTCCTAAGGACCACAGAACATCTGCTCCCCTGCCAATACAAGATCGGTCTACCTCTACATTTAGATAATAGCGAATATGCCATCCCCTTGTCATTACCGACCTTTATCCGAGCGCTCGATTTCCATACACCGCATTAATTAGTACTCGGCCTCCATAACAGGTAGAATTATATCTAGAAAGGGATGATCATACCCTAATGGTTGCGAACCACTTAGCCTTGCTGCATCTAACCCTGTTTTGGTCATTTCCCGGTTGATGAGGCTTGAGGTAATGATTACCTCTACACATAGCACGTCTCTTTCCACTTTGAATGCCACATTGTCATTCCATAGTCACATGACTGATTTCTACAAGTGTATAACTTCTTGAGCTCGATTGTCTCGGGAAAGGGTGTTAAGCAAAGAGAAGGTGTCTTCTCCGCCAACGACTGATATACATTATATAGAAACCACTCATTGTGACTTAGAATGCAAGCTCAAACACTCGTCCACACAAGTTGTCCAAGAACAAGACAAACCGAAGGTATTCTCCTATCATATCATAAGATTGATAGCAAATAGTCCTTGTGTTTCTAAGTTTTTCATAACAAAGAGACACTGCTGCTACAAATATTTCGAGAGTTATCCCTAATCAAATCAACAAGTAATTCTTTCTCACTATTCGTCTTAATATCTTCACTTCTAATCTTTTACTTCGAATACACAGATTGGTTTTCGAATAGGAATAACCCAAATCAACCTCGATTCCTTCAAAATCCAATTATTGATAAACATTGAATATGAGTACATATCATTTATTAAGCCTCTTTTCTATTTAATCCTCTCGATTAGTTACAAAAATCCATTTTTAATTTTAGAGTAATCTAAGTTAATTCACTTTCTCTTAGGAAAATATATCTAATTTTCTTACTGAACATTCGATTCAAATTTCATTAACTTTTATGCAGGTCAAAAACAATGTTATTTAAGACATCGTTTACTGTAAACCTAAACCTCAATCTTAGAAAACATAATTGAGTAAATAGGTTCATGGAAATCATTCAAATTTTCCTTAATATTAATTTCCATATTCAACAAGTACTATGGGCGAAATAATGGTGAAATCGCTTTTTAAATTCCACGAATAGGATGAGTTCCCTCTTCGGACTTTAATATAAAGTATAACAATATCATTTCTATTCAATCCATGTTGTAGTTTGTTCACTTTGGGGGTTAATTGTTTTTGTACTTAAATTGCTTAATTTCTGGAAAATACCAATTCTCTTTTATTATGGAAAACTTAATATGATCTTTTAGAGCATCCGGGCTTTCCCTTTGACCTGTTCCACCCTGCATCTAAAAGATAAGGCTAGGTAAGTTTAGGGCACCGGTTGCTCCATTCCTATCATTAGTTACACATATTGTTTTATCGTTAGTGTAACGGCCCGTAAATTTCGATGAATAAATTTGGTTAATTTAAATAATTTTTTTGAAAGAAATAAAATTTTATAATTTATATCGAAATAAAAGTTTAAGAATGGATTGTAACAACAAATTGTTGACAATCGAAGTAAAATCTATAAAAGTGAAATAGCGTAAATTGTGCACTTGTGTATAAAATTTAAATTAAGTAAATAAGCATAAAAGTGGTGTAAACTAAAGGATTTGTATATAATTTTATTAATTAAATGAATCTTGGTATTAAATATTGAAACAAATAATTTTTTTAATAACTAATGAAATAGTAACGAGGATGAAATGTAACAACGAAGTAATTAAAGCTGAATTTGTGTAAATTAATAGAAACATAAATTATTTAGGGTAGTAATTGGTGAATTGGGGAGAATAGTTCAAGGTATGTTAATTTATGAATAAATACTTGTAGGATCTAGATTAACCCTAGAGAGGGGGTGAATAGGGTTATAGCAAATTTTCTCGAATTAAACACAGAAACAAACTGCGGAGAAGTAAATATGCTGAAAAGTAAATCACACACAAAATTTACCCAGCTTCGGCAACCCGTGCCTACTGCTGCATTCCTAGATTTCTATTAGAATTAAACAGTCTCCCGCTTACAAACACTCTAACAGACTCGCAAACCCTGCTACTGCCTATAGAGTTTTGCAAACTTGCAAACCCTGCTTACTGAACTAATCCTAACTAGACAATCTGACACAACCTAAATCCTAGGTGGTGATTTACCAAGATTTGATTCAAAAAAAACAGACTTGAAAAATAAAAATAAGAGTAAAAGTAACTAAAAAACTTGAGTACAACTTTTTTTTTCTTTTTCCCTTAAACAAACAACCCGACCCCAAAAGAAAACACGGCCACTTCCCTCTTGATGCAATTTAGGGTTATGAAAGATGGCGGCTTTCGTTCCTCTTTGCAACTGAAATTAGGGCTTCTGATAATTCAGCCCGAACCACTTTTAGTTCCTTCGTTCGTTTATGGTGGCTGTTCTTCTTGCAATTCAATTATGGCTTTCGTCCTTTTAACCAAATTAGGGCTTTGAAATAATATTTGAAACCGTGACTTTGTTGATCGATTAATGGATATTTCCGTGTGCTTCGTTCTCTGTTGTTCGCTCTTGGCCGCTTCTATTTGATCGAGTTCACTGTTTGCTTCGGTATGTAATTTCCCTGTTTGTGCTTTTTTGATTTTCGTACTCGAACCCGATGATTATATGCCGATGATGATTGTTGCAATTTATAGGATTTGTAACCCTTGAGTTTCGTTCATATAAAATATGTTTGAATTTGTCTTGGCCGATTGATGTTGCTTGGATGCTCGTGATTATTTCTGACTTGTTCGTAATCGTATATTCTTCGTTACTTGAATTCCACGGCATTGATTTCGACTCCTTGGTCATCACGTTGTTGACTACGGCTTTGATTTCCTTTTTCTGTTGACTTGTTTGATTAAAAACACGGCTTTGACTTGGTCGACTCCTTGATTGCCACTGCTTCGGCTCCGATCATTTTTCTGTTGACTGACATTGATACTGCCATATTGATGCCTCTGTTGTTTGCATTTACTTCACTCATGTATCTGTTGGCTTGACTCTGTCTTTGCTGTAGTTGAGTTGTATCCAGTGTTTACTTTGAGCATGTTGCAGTGTTCGTTCGTGTTGTATTTGCCTGTTCGGTCTTGTGGCACTGCTTACTGTCATGTTCGCTGTGTCACTTGTATACTGAGTA
Source organism: Allium cepa (assembly GCA_030765085.1). Lineage (NCBI taxonomy): Eukaryota > Viridiplantae > Streptophyta > Magnoliopsida > Asparagales > Amaryllidaceae > Allium > Allium cepa. Next base: position 588,876,415 of record CM060934.1, on the reverse strand, counting down.
TTGCTGAGTCTTTGGATTTGTGCATCACCATACATCTGTTGCAATCCATTTGTTTGTTTGTATATACCACTTGCTTTTGTTCATTCCACTGGTATACCTGGTGCATTACTTGACTTGTTGTATTGTCATTGCATCTTTGCACTGTGTTTTTGATGTTGGCCTTCATTTTTGAAACTCTGCTTTGTACTGAGTCTTGATATCATTTGCTTCTACACGCTTGTAGTTGTGTAGTTGCACTGCACTGTTGCCTTGAGTAGTTGTTGACTGCATCACCATATATCAGTTATACTTGTTGCAGTCCTGTCCACTGCCCTGTCCTGTTGCATATGCTTACAATTGAATTGAGTTATTCTCGAGTATGATACTTGGTTGTACTGATCATACGGTCATGTTGCCTTCAGTTGCTTGTATATATGTATTAGCTTGTTGCCGTTGACTAGTGCATGAGTTGAAGTCTGTGCACTGACTTGTGCTTCTGGCTTCACTTCTGATCTGTTGCACTCGAGTATGTACTACATATTTTGTTTGCTATGACTTCATATAGTAGCTGAAATTGCTCGAGTTGCTTGATAACATCTATTTTGTTGATCGAACTTGTCTGGAGCTTCTTGTCTGGTTTGATTGCTTTATAGCATCGAGTCGCTGTCTTCACTTGTGCTCATGTCGAGATTTTATTTATATTGCTCCTGATTTGAACCCATCCTTTTATTTTGGGTTTGACCTTGTGCTCACCTGTCCCTGTAACATTATCAAGTGTATATCGGTGTGCACGGCCTTGTGGCATGTACAGTGGTACACTGTGCATGTCACATTGTTCGTGTATGATGAATTCAAATATAAATGATGACGAACAACCCAAATAACTGAGGCAAATAATATTTTCAAAATCCATCTTTTATTTTATATTGCAAAAATATTTCTTTTTCAATTTTACTGCGTTAGTGAATATTTTTGCAGATTGCTCAGATGCTGGATCCTAACTGGAATGAAGTTGAAGATGAACTATGAGTGCGAGTGATATGTAGTGAGGAATTTATGTAAATATGAAATTGTGATGTAATTAGAATCAAAATTGTATATATATAGTGAGAGCTTGAATTTGTACTATTCAAAATTGTAATAAATATTTGTTTGAATAAAATTCTGTGTAATTTATTTTATTCAACAAATATTTATTTAATCTATGAAAAATAAAATAGTACATTAACAAATACATTTAAATGAATATATATATATATATATATATGTGTGTTTATTGTCATCAAACAAAAATCATATAAGCGCATATTCAACAATCTCCCCCTTTTGATGATAACAAACATATATTTAAGATTTTGACTGTGTTAAATGTATTTGATCAATGATATACTTTAATTGCTCCCCCTATTTAAATGCTTCCTCTCTACATGATGCTCCCCCTACATATATGCATACAAATAGAAATATAAAAATTAGCCTAGATACAAATGGAAAATTATTTGACCTTTGCGTGATTTTATTTGACAAAATCTTAACTTTTCTCTCCCCCTTTTGTTATCAGCAAAAGAATAATAGTGTTAGAGAAAATAGAGATAAAGTGATCGATGTTAATCCAACATTAAAACTCAATTTGAATATAAATATTAAACTTCAATAAAAATCAAACAAAAATCATAACTACCCTTGTTAGGTGCATATTCCACTTTTAGAATGATGGAAATGATGTTCTCATATAAAATCATACAGTTGTATCTACTTGTGGTACATTTATATCAGGAATTTGAATATCTACTAATCATGCATAACCGTTAGGACTTTTAAATGAGATTAGTAGTATTCCAATTTAATTTTAAAAATGAATTCAAGTATCTTCTAACCACGCATGACCGTGAGGACTTTTAAATGGGATTAGAATCAACTTGTTTATTTAATAAATCAATTTTGATATGCGTTCCATACATGCATAACCGTAAGGACTTTTAAATGAGCATGGAAGCACATAACAAATTCCAAGTAATTCATCCATGCATAACCGTGAGGACTTTTAAATGAGAGTGAATACTTTGGTATTTATTTATTTTTACTTAAAAATGTAAAATGAAAAACGAATGATCCCTGATTATAGTACCACATATCGACAAACTATATTGAATTTTTGATAAACAATGGTCGATAGAAATATGATAGAAATAGAAATGGTCATGGAATCTTTACCCAACAAAAAGTTTTTATAACTCTTGTTTGAATTCCTAAATAAAATTTTCAAATATACTGTCTTGAGTAATGTATGTCAAATATCAACACTTATCACCTTTTCAATCACTATATATCTTTTTGATAATTAGTAGGAAGTCGGATTAGTCAAAATTTGTCATTTAAAATCAAATAGTTTTTTTCAAAATGACTAATCTGAAAATAGGGTCAAATATGATTTTCTCGAAGGGGTTATATGAGAAAAAATTTCTGCTATTTGAAAATTATTTGTAATGAAAAATATGCAGATATTTTCTTTGAAAAAAAACGACGCAGTTACTAAATGTCTCACCATAAATCACGTTCAACTAGTAAATTTTCTGTCAACTAGATTACCAGTATGATCTGCATCTGAATTTCTCTTTCACTTCAAAACATCACTAATTAAATTTGATAGAACAGACCATGAAGTGTGCATAAAAAATCAAACTCAATTTTTAACAGCATTCTTGAATTTGAATTGGAGTCGTGTAAATAATCAGAAACTATGAATATAGAGTTAGTCGTATTATAACCTAATGTATTGTCATCCAACAAAACACTATGTTTAATCCAAACGTATATATATGAAGTAATTCAAAGAATAGTGTTTTTGCCATAAATATAATTGGCCAACTATGTTGAACAAGTCAGAATCAAAAAATCATCACCTCTTTATCATCACATTATTGGCTGATTTAATTCAGAATGCGGTGCAGATTATCACATTTAATATATCAATCAAATAAATATACCTTCACCTGTTTTACCTTTACGATAATTTTTCGTGGTTGCCCATTGTGATTTTGTCACCTTTGTACTAGGCTAAGGAACTTTTCTTTGTTGCCCGTTGTGTTTCTGGAACAGCCAAAATCCAGAGAACACTGTTGTTGTTCCTTAGCCTGCCACCATACCTACACGAAGAGAGAGGATTTTTGTGACCTATTTGTTTTTATAGGTCCATGATTGTTAGTGGCAGAAGCATTGTGAATAAACAATCCCTTTGGAACCCAAACTTGTTTAGTCCTTTTATTCTTGTTCCAATAGACATGAAATTTGTTTGTAGAATTCTTAGGAGCCCAAACTTGTATAAATTTTGTGTTCTTGTTTCTTTGACTACAATTTTCAACACGATGTCCAATTATTTCACATCTAGCAAAGACACTTTTACCATTTGCATTATCATCAACTTGTGTTTTCCCAAAGCCTAGTCCTTTTCGGTTGTTAGCAAAAATTTGATTTCCCAATAACATGTTGAATGATTTTTCTCCTCTTGAAAAGTTATTCAGAGATTTCTCATGATTTTGGACTTTGGTTTTTAGTGTTGTGTTTTCAGTTACAAGTGAGGTGCATCTATTTATAAAATCCTTTTTCCTAGTGTCAATGGTTTCCTTAAGACTCAAGTTTTCTTTTTCAAGATTCTCAAAGCTATTCTTAAGTCTTGATAATTCTGAATCTAAAATTTTACATTTTTTACAGTCTAGGTTTTGAATATTTTCAAGTTCAGTTTCTAACCTAGAATTTTCATGGACAAGTTCTCTCCTATCAGATTTCAGTTTTTCAATTTTAGATTCAAGAGTATCAACTATTTTAGTAAGATCACAACACATCAAAGCAAGTTCTTTATAAAAATAGTCACCTCCCTCACTAGATTCCTCTAAGCTTGCTTCTGAATCTGATTTTTCCATAAGACACAAGTTAGCCTCCTCTGATCTATTATTCGAAACTTCATTTCCTTCTTCATCATCCCAAGTCGCTGCAAAGGCCTTCTTCTTCTTTTTCTTTCCTTTGTTGTTTTTGAGAAGTGGGTATTGTTGTTTGAAGTGGCCAGGCTTCTTACAGTTAAAGCACGTCAGTTCATTATCGGAATTGTCAGAATCTTTTGGCCTATTACCACTTGTTTTCTTCTTGCGTGGCCTGAATCTTGACCATTTCCTAAGATTATTGACAGCCATTGTAAGCTCTTCAATTGGATCTTCTTCTTCTTCATCGCTCTCTTCTTTGCTCTTTAAGGCAATCGTCTTCTTCTTTGATTCGGAGTTGTTGCGTTCCTCCTTTGTTTTTAGCTCAAGCTCATATGTCATCAAGTTGCCGATCAACTCCTCCATGCTTAGTTTACTCAGAGCTTTCGATTCTTGTATTGCCGTAACTTTTGTCTCAAAGCTCCTCGGTAAGACTCGTAGCACCTTCCTCACAAGCTCTACCTTAGTGAATACCTTCCCAAGCGCTCTAGCATTGTACACCAAAGTTGAAAAGCGTCCAAACATGTCCTTTATGCTCTCGCCTTTGTCCATCACAAAGTTCTCGTATTCATTGCTGAACAGGGCTAGACAAGACTCCTTGACTTGAGAAGTTCCTTCATGTGTCACCTCCAAAGTATGCCAAATTTTCTGTGCAGTTTTACAATGAGAAATTCTATTAAATTCAGTCTTATCAAGAGCACAGATCAAAGCATTCATGGCTTTAGCATTTGTAGTTTTTAATTTCTTATCGTTAGCATCCCACCTATCCTTAGGTTTAGGAATCTCAGTATCACCAACAGTTATAGTGGGGGATTTATAGCCAGTTTCAATAATGTCCCAAATATCATAATCAACAGAACTAAGATAAATACCCATCCTAACTTTCCAATAAGCATAATCATTCCCATTAAACATGGGTGGCCTAGCAATAGATTGCCCCTCAGAAAAAGAATTATTTGGTGGATTCATGAGTCTAGAGTTAAAGAAAAATACCGTGCTCTGATACCACTTGTAGGATCTAGATTAACCCTAGAGGGGAGGGGGTGAATAGGGTTATAGAAAATTTTCTCGAATTAAACACAAAAACAAACTGCAGAGAAGTAAATATGCTGAAAAGTAAATCACACACAAAATTTACCCAGCTTCGGCAACCCGTGTCTACTGTTGCATTCCCAGATTTCTATTAGAATTAAACAGTCTCCCGCTTACAAACACTCTAACAGACTCGCAAACCCTGCTACTGCCTATAGAGTTTTGCAAACTTGCAAACCCTGCTTACTGAACTATCCTAACTAGACAATCTGACACAACCTAAATCCTAGGTGGTGATATACCAAGATTTGATTCAAAAAAAACAGACTTGAAAAATAAAATTAAGAGAAAAAGTAACTAAAAAATTTGAGTACAACTTTTTTTTTCTTTTGCCCTTAAACAAACAACCCGACCCCAAAATAAAACACGGCCACTTCCCTCTTGATGCAATTTAGGGTTCTGAAAGATGGCGGCTTTCGTTCCTCTTTGCAACTGAAATTAGGGCTTCTGATAATTCAGCCCGAACCACTTTTAGTTCCTCCGTTCGTTTATGGTGGCCGTTCTTCTTGCAATTCAATTATGGCTTTCGTCCTTTTAACCAAATTAGGGCTTTGAAATAATATTTGAAGCCGTTTCTTTGTTGATCGATTAATGGATATGTCTGTATGCTTCGTTCTCTGTTGTTCGCTCTTGGCCGCTTCTATTTGATCGAGTTCACTATTTGCTTCGGTATGTAATTTCTCTGTTTGTGCTTTTCTGATTTTCGTACTCGAACCCGATGATTATATGCCGATGATGATTGTTGCAATTTATAGGATTTGTAACCCTTGAGTTTCGTTCGTATAAAATATGTTTGAATTTGTCTTGGCCGATTGATGTTTCTTGGATGCCCGTGATTATTTCTGACTTGTTCGTAATCGTATATTCTTCGTTACTTGAATTCCATGGCATTGATTTCGACTCCTTGGTCATCACGTTGTTGACTACGGCTTTGATTTCCTTTTTTTGTTGACTTGTTTGATTAAAAACACGGCTTTGACTTGGTCGACTCCTTGATTTCCACTGCTTCGGCTCCGATCATTTTTCTGTTGACTGACATTGATACTGCCATATTGATGCCTCTGTTGTTTGCATTTACTTCATTCATGTATCTGCTGGCTTGACTCTGTTTTTGCTGTAGTTGAGTTGTATCCAGTGTTTACTTTGAGCATGTTGCAGTGTTCATTCGTGTTGTATTTGCCTGTTCGGTCTTGTGGCACTGCTTACTGTCATGTTCGCTGTGTCACTTGTATACTGAGTATTGCTGAGTCTTTGGATTTGTGCATCACCATACATCTGTTGCAATCCATTTGTTTGTTTGTATATACCACTTGCTTTTGTTCATTCCACCGGTATACCTAGTGCATTACTTGACTTGTTGTATTGTCATTGCATCTTTGCACTGTGTTTTTGATGTTGGCCTTCATTTTTGAAACTCTGTTTTGTACTGAGTCTTGATATCATTTGCTTCTACACGCTTGTAGTTGTGTAGTTGCACTGCACTGTTGCCTTGAGTAGTTGTTGACTGCATCACCATATATCAGTTATACTTGTTGCAGTCCTGTCCACTGCCCTGTCCTGTTGCACATGCTTACAATTGAATTGAGTTATTCTCGAGTATGATACTTGGTCGTACTGATCATATGGTCATGTTGCCTTCAGTTGCTTGTATATATGTATTAGCTTGTTGCCGTTGACTAGTGCATGAGTTGAAGTCTGTGCACTGACTTGTGCTTCTGGCTTCACTTCTGATCTGTTGCACTCGAGTATGTACTACATATTTTGTTTGCTATGACTTCATATAGTAGCTGAAATTGCTCGAGTTGCTTGATAACATCTATTTTGTTGATCGAACTTGTCTGGAGCTTCTTGTCTGGTTTGATTGCTTTATAGCCTCGAGTCGCTGTCTTCACTTGTGCTCATGTCGAGATTTTATTTATATTGCACCTGAGTTGAACCCGTCCTTTTATTTTGGGTTTGACCTTGTGCTCACCTGTCCCTGTAACATTATCAAGTGTATATCGGTATTGCACGGCCTTGTGGCATGTACAGTGATACACTGTGCATGTCATATTGTTCGTGTATGATGAATTCAAATGTAAATGATGACGAACAACCCAAATAACTGAGGCAAATAATATTTTCAAAATCCATCTTTTATTTTATATTGCAAAAATATTTCTTTTTCAATTTTACCGAGTTAGTGAATATTTTTGCAGATTGCTCAGATGCTGGATTCTAACTGGAATGAAGTTGAAGATGAACTACGAGTGTGAGTGATATGTAGTGAGGAATTTATGTAAATATGAAATTGTGATGTAATTAGAATCAAAATTGTATATGTATAGTGAGAGCTTGAATTTGTACTATTCAAAATTGTAATAAATATTTGTTTGAATAAAATTCTATGTAATTTATTTTATTCAACAAATATTTATTTAATCTATGAAAAATAAAATAGTACATTAACAAATACATTTAAATGAATATATATGTATATATATGTTTATTATCATCAAACAAAAATCATATAACCGCATATTCAACAATACGTAATGTATGTAAAGTAATAAACTGGTATAAGAATGGAATTAAGGAAATTTCATTAATTGGTTTTAAAACCTTAATTAATGTGTTAAATTGTAGAAGTACACATTTAGAAATATAATAGTTATTCAAATTAAGATGTAATAGGCGTACATTTATGAAATGAAATAAAATTTGCTTTATATATGGAATTATAATATGGATTGATAAGTAACAAACTTATAAATGCATTTAAAGGCAATTAGATGGTAATTAATGTAGGTTGCTTGTTTATTTAATGTGTTAAATAAACTTTTGGTAATCAGTTGTAATAAATCTAAATTTAACGTTTGGTTACTGTAAATTTAAGTAATAATCGAAAATAGTGATAATTTTATTTATAATATGGCTATTGGTTGATGTAAAGATTGTAAATCAGGGTATTTAAATTTATTTGAATGTAGGTAACAGGTGTTGTATAAATAAATGAATTAGTATGATAATGGTAATTGGATAAAATCAATATAAGATAATGAATTCCAATAATTGTGGGTTGATAATAAAGTGTGAATGGGAAAATGATTGTTTATAGTAATTGAATGGAATTCCAATTTGTTGGAATAAGGTAAATGTGTACTTAGTAATAAATTTAAACGAACTTAAATATTGAATTAATTAATTAAAAAATATATATAATAAATGATGATTGAATAAAAAACCAATACTCTGTAAATAACTATATTATTGGAGTGGAAATAATGAACTTATAAATGTGTGATTAAGAGTTTTGACAACAATTATTATGAGTTATATATATATATATAGTTCATTCAATTAAATTTGAAATCATTGCAATAAATCTAAATTAAATGTTACGTTAAAATAAATTAAGTAATAATGGGGAATAACGTAAATACTCTTCATAATATGATGATTTGTGAATAAAAAGAATGGGAATAAAGTTTTATCAATATATTGGAATTTAATTTATGATAAAGGGGTTAACTGCAATTAAATGAATTAAATATTTAAAATGGGAATTTAGATGAGTGAGAATATCTATGGAATGGTTTAATCCATCTATTTGACAGGAATAAATGAAATAATAATTAATTTATTTAATAAATGAACTTTTGGAGTTTTATTTTATATTTTCTAAATTTAATGAAATTGAAATTTAATATTGAAATTTAGATTTAACATTGGAATTGATAGATAAATCAACTATTTATTGACATTTTTTTTAAAACCTTGTAAATGGTTAAAAAATGAAAAAATGTTGAAATTGGGCCAATTTTAATGATTGAAATTTAAAATTGGATTTAAATAATTAATTATAAATTTATTTAATTAGTGTAAAAATAGCCATTTTGGCCACTGACTCGGATTTCAACGAAACCAGTTTCATCGGATCCGTATCGGTGAATTATTGTAGGATTTCAAGTTTCGTAGCGATCGGGCTTGGCGTTTGATCGTACGAACGCGAAATGCCTTGAAATCAATTTAATTGAAATCAATTTGAAAAATATTGATTTGAGCATAACTTCTTCATACGATGGAATTTGGGCTTGAAACTTGTTCCATCGCGTTTAAAATATTTAGAAACATCTATTTTGATATATGGGTTTACCCAATTTCATTCCGGGTCAGAACGAACCTTTTGGGCCACTTTGTCGTTAACGCGTATATCCAACGTTATCCATCCATTCTAATTTCTGACCTACCTATATAAATCCGGTTATAAACCCTAATTCCCCTCATTTTCATTTGTCTGTACGTATATCTCTACTCTCTCCTCCTCGATGGCAGACAAACAAATTCTAGATCCAATTCCAAATCAAATCCAAAGCTAAAATTTCAATTCTTCATAAAAATTTGAAAAAAATTATATTTCGAAGACCTCGAAGAGCGTAATCTTCTGGTGAAATTCGTTTTCCAATTTGAATGACCGTTTGCCCAGAAATCGAGATTGAACCGTGGTTGTTCGTATTGGATTTTGATGATCCGACGGTGGATCGTCAACGGTTCGATGATCAGGTAGTACCGTTACGAAGCTGGCTTTGAGTAGAGCATTGGGGTGGCTTTCGTTTGCACCTTAGGATAGGGAAGTTGCCGTGGTTGGCCTAGGAAGTGGCGGGGGTCGCACAACGCAAGGAGGCGCCGGAGGTCGTGGAAATTGGGGCATAGGGGCGGCTCGGCTCGAGTTTCACGATGGAGAGCTCCGATTTGGTCGACGTGGTGTCTGGAGGTGGCGATAATTCAAGTGTAGGCGGCGGCGTGCTTAGGGTTTTAGAGTGAGTTGCCTGTAGCTGTTCGCGTGCGCAAGGATCTACGGCGACGTGATGTGGCAAATATAACCGAGGCAAGTTATTTTGTTTTAAAATTTAATTTTGTTTTCAAACAATTAAATCGATATAACTTTTACATACCAACTCCGTTTCACACGCGATTTTTTTTGTTTGGATCGTAATAAAATTTTGGACATTTTGGCGCAAGTTGGGATGGATTCTGAGACTGTCCAATTTTTGAATTTAAATTGGATTTAAATTCAATTTAAATTCAAAAGGTGAGTGTTTTAACCCACTTACAACTTCTAAAATTTCTTATGTTTGTTAAATTGATATATGATGTGATTTGAAATTTATTTATAACTGTTTGGCATATATAATCATCATCTCAGTTAAATTGCATTATTTGAAATTTAATTGTTATTCAACTTATTATTGCATATAAACTGCCAGTTAAATTAATTTATTATTGAATAATAAACTGTCAGTAATTGATTGTTATTGATGTTGTTATTTGAATTTGGATGATGTTCGCAATAAATGGTTGATGATTGATATTGGGTGAATGGATGCCGTATTCTATATTGTTATAAACTGCAAGTCATTATGCATTCTCATTTCATTCGGGATCGCAGTTTGAAATGATATATAACCGTAATTTTATTTTTAAATTACGGATTGAAATGATAAATATCCGTATCACTTGACCATAGGATAGAAAATTTTATACAGACACCGCGGTCTATATATAAAAATATTTTTAAATGATTTCTATGGTTTTGAAAAGGAATATACGGTTTATTAAATATTAATTTTGATGTTATATAAATATTACTATATATATGTATAGTTAAATTCTTGAATTTAAGCTATATATAAAATTGTTAAATAAAAAAATGAGTTTAATAATGGATTTGATGGTTTATATTATATGGGTAAGTACCTATTTAAGGTATTATATATATAGAGTTTAAATAACTTAAATGAAATTTAACTCGGAAGATAAATATGAAATTGGTTTAAATTGAGTTATTTAAGAATTGTACTTGAATAAATTTGATTTGGAATTTAAAATAAGTTGAGATTTTGAAGGGTATGATTCTTATAACTTGATTTGGTTTAAAGTGTTTTAAATAAATATAAAGTTGAGATAAATGAATATATCAAGTTAAATAAAATTTAAAGAATATTGAGTAGTTTGAAGTTAAAAGTTTTACTTAAATTTTATTTGGATTTATTAAGTAAACCTTTCAAATCTAAATAATACTAAATTGAATTTGATATATATGGAATTATCAACAAATTGTTTTGAAATGGTGGAATTTTTAAAGCTTTGAAATATATGAATTGAAATGGTTTATTGGGAGGTTCAAATCAGTATTAGGGATTTATTTGAAAGATTAAGGAAGCTATTTTATTATATAAAGTAATTTAATATGTAAATCAATGAAGTATATTAGGTTGTGTTTCAAAGCTATATATTTCAAGGTATATAGATTTGAAAGTCCTACGATTCTTGAAAAAGGATATATTTGAAATAAAATGATATCATATTGATTTGGGTCTTAAAATATAAATGATATCGTATTTATATGGTTTTGAAATGAATATTTTATTCTGGTTTTGAAGTATAATTATTTCAAAATGACCGCGATGTTATAATAACGTTTGGTTGTTGAAGTGACCAGGATCGGAAGTTGTCATACTCTCTGCCAACTCCGAAAACCACTTTAACAACTGTGTACGCGGTGGAGATTCCAAAATGAAGTAGGATGGTGGCGGCGTTTCCTTGAAGCTAAATACGTGGACCCGACTCCCGTGAGTTGGCATAAGGTGGCTAAAAAAGGAGCGATTCTCGGGCCAATAAGGTCATTCCTTTGATCGGACGCACTCCTTCAATATTATACTCTGACATTTGGATTGATTCGGTGGCCACTTTTGATTTTTGATTTTGGGGGTGTTGTTCGAGGTGGGCGGTAGTAGCTGCTACGCGTTACCACCAGCCCGGATGCGTATGGTATATCTACCCTGACATTGCCTAGTTGAGCCGTGTCACCTACCATATCATGCCTTATACGAGTTTGGTTTTCTCCCGTAGCCCGTGTGGTATCCTCTGGTGGCTTCCCGATCAGGAGGGACTATGATATTGGATGGACCGCTGGGACTATTATTGTGTTAAATGGGAGATTGGGTAACTCCTTAACTCTATTTAAAAGTAAGTTTATTTTACTTACAGACACTATTATAATAGCGAAATATTACTACATAGTAAATAGTTTAACGGATCCTTAGGAGATGTGAATCCCGAGCATCTCTTGAGTTACTGCACTCACGTTAGACATTGGATAGGAGATGTCAAATCCCGTAAACATCTCCAACGCCATTACACTCATATTTATTTCAGTTAATTTAACTTACATAAGATCTTTTAGTTCTTACTCGAGTGTTTTGTCTTTTAATTCGCTCGGGTCAGTCCGAGCGTTTCAGGATTTGAAGATTTTATTCGAAAGGAAGAAGACGACGATTAGTAGTACTATTATCTACTATATTATTCTACTACACTATTGTATTCCGATGCATTATTGATATTCTATGGTATGTATAACTCTGATATATATTGTAAGTATAATTAAATATTTTGGAAAAAAACAGCTTCATGAACTGTATATTTGATTATTATATGTTTCCTTCCGCTATGAGATTCTGTTTTATTTTTATTTCTTTCTTGGTTTTCTTATTTACCCCATAACACTCCGTCCTTCCGTATGGTTTGAATTGGCACATGTGTCGATTTAAAGCGTGCGAAAAGGCGGGATGTTACATCTGGTATCAGAGCTTTGGTTTAGCGATAAACCTTAGCTTTATGGGGTTTGACTCTTTATTAATAGGGTAGTAATACCCTATGGGAGTCGCTGAGCGTATATACATGAGAGAGCGTATTTGTTAGTGTTATAAAAAGGTTTTAATATTGTGTTAATCTGTTCCGTTTTATATTTATAAATTCTGGTTGATGTATGGGACGCTATGACATCAATAGGGGTTTCTAAGCACTTAATAGGACATACCGACATAATATTTGTTTTAATATAGGTGAATGAAATAACTTTGCCTGTAACATTTTCTATATATATAAAGTAAAATTTTATAAAGGTTATATTTGGTTGTATTATATGGGTTGTTAGGTAATGAAATTTATAAATAATAGTTGAAATAAGACTGAAAATAAAATAAATGAAAATTGGAAATTTAGAACTTAAGTTCCGGGGTTTTGAAACTTTCTTTCAAACGATTTTGGAATATAATAATAATACTATTAATAGAAGTATTTTATGATATAAGTATTTCAAAATGATTTGAAAGAGTTGTTTTAAAAGAAAATTTGGAAAAGAAATAAGTTCTGTACTCCCCTCTCTGTCGCTGGAAAATAATTTCGGTGATGGCGACCGCATCATCGACATTCATTTTTGAGTTTCGAAGTGGAAAGACCATTGTAGTAGTTTACTGCAGATTCATTTTTTTGATAAAAATAATTTAAAATTGTTTTAAATATAATTGGATATAAATTGTAAGTATATATTTATTTATTATTTTAAAATGATTTGAAATTAAACCGGGTATTTAATTCTTAAGTTTTCGATAATTAATAGTTTTAATTTGGGTAATGAAATGGTGGTTAATTAATAATTGGAATCTTTAAATAAAATAAGAGATTAAATGCGTGGTTATAAATGAAATTAAAGGAAATCTGAAATTGTAATCTATAAAACAAAGGATAGGATTATTGAATATTAATTTAGTTAAAGGAAATGAGAAAACTTGTATAACTTTCAATTACAGTCTTAAAGGCATTTCTATAACTTACCAAAGATCTAAAAGTTGAAATGTTAATAAGAAAATGTAATGGAAATTGTACAAGTAAAAGTATCAGGAAAATAGGTATAGGGAAGAAGTTGCAAAAAAATTTATTCTCAAGGAAAGCAAGTTTGCTTTTTAGTCTGAAGGACACTTTTTAGTGTAAACAAAAAATGACAGTTACAACTATCATTCTGTGATTTACACTAAAAAATGTCCTTGAGCCTAAAAAGCAAACTTCTTGTCCCTGAAACTAAATTTTTCTCCGACTTTTTCCCTGAGCCTAAAAACCCCTAAAAGCATGTAATGAAGAGTTCAATAAATTTCTCTGATTTATAAGAATTGATGTTATAAAGTTATAAACTTAAGTAAACGATTGAAGCTATTATAAATAAAATAAGTAGAAAAGATGAATGCATTAAATATATGATTGTAGATTAAAGTAATGCATTGAGATGCTAAGTAAACGAAATTGAGAAATGAATGCATGAAATGCAAATAAATAAATAAATGAAACTGTAAGAAATAAATGAAAATAAAAGGATAAATCATTATATGAATGAAAAAGAGAAATCGAACAACAAATGTAATAAATGAAATTAAAAAGAATGAGCTTAGTTTATTGTTTGGATATTGTTGTGTTTGGTTGGTGGTTGCTTGGGCAATGATGCTTTAAAATTGTTCAAATGAATGAATAATCTATTTAGCTCCATCTAAGACTGTTGAGTAAAGGGTGCATTTAGTAGTTTATTTTTCATTCCCTACGATCTAAAGTCTTTAACCCGAACAATTATTTATTTTGTTGCTTGAATGGTTGATTTGTGTTTGATGTGTATGATGCCTTGTTGCAAGTGGTTGTTGTTTGTATTGGTTTATGTGCTTATGGTTGAACCACTTTAAACCCTTTGTTTTATATATAATTATTAACTCTTCTGGATTATATAAGTGAGATATAGGTTATGGAAACAATTGCAACTGCTTTTGGTTTCATACTTGAGCGTTAATTGCCCGACAAATAGGTACGTTTTCGGATTACGATTTCATAGCGCTATTATATTATTTTTCCCATTGTTAAGATATATTATGTTGGAAATATTTGTTATATATTGTTATATTTGATATTATATTTTCTCCCGAGCCTCTCCGTACAAAGGAGACTTTGCCGAAATTTTCCATAAATTTTGGACTTAGAAAATATTTTGAAAATGTTTTCCAGACTTCATTAATTTAAGTATAAAAAGATTTAATGGTTATGAATTGGTATATTTTATTTAAATTATTAAATTTTGTAAATTTATTTGTTTATAAATTTTATATTTTAAGTAAGATATTTTGATTTTTTAATTCTTCCTTTCCCTTCTTTTCCTTTTCGGGGATGAAAGGTTTTGAGTGGGGGAGAGTGTAACGACCTGTAATTTTGATGAATAAATTTGGTTAATTTAAATAAATTTTTTTTGAAAGAAATAATATTTTATAATTTATATCGAAATAAAAGTTTAAGAATGAATTGTAACAACAAATTGTTGACAATTGAAGTAAAATCTATAAAAGAGAAATAGCGTAAATTGTGCACTTGTGTATAAAATTTAAAATAAGTAAATAAGCGTAAAAGTGGTGTAAATTAAAGGATTTGTATATAATTTTATTAATTAAATGAATTTGGTATTAAATATTTAAACAAATAAATTTGTAAATAAATAATGAAATAGTAACTAGGATGAAATGTAACAACGAAGTAATTAAAGCTGAATTTGTGTAAATTAATAGAAACGTAAATTATTTTGGGTAGTAATTGGTGAATTGGGGAGAATAGTTCAAGGTATGTTAATTTATGAATAAATACGTAATGTATTTAAAGTAATATACTGATATAAGAATGGAATTAAGGAAATTTCATTAATTGGTTTTAAAACCTTAATTAATGTGTTAAATCGTAGAAGTACGCACTTAGAAATATAATAGTTATTCAAATTAAGATGTAATAGGCGTACATTTATGAAATGAAATAAAATTTGCTTTATATATGGAATTATAATATGGATTGATAAGTAACAAACTTATAAATGCAATTAAAGGCAATTAAGTGGTAATTAATGTAGGTTGCTTGTTTATTTAATGTGTTAAATAAACTTTTAGTAATCAGTTGTAATAAATCTAAATTTAACGTTTGGTTACTGTAAATTTAAGTAATAATCGAAAATAATGATAATTTTATTTATAATATGACTATTGGTTGATGTAAAGATTGTAAATCAGGGTTTTTAAATTTATTTGAATGTAGGTAACAGGTGTTGTATAAATAAATGAATTAGTATAATAATGGTAATTGGATAAAATCAATATAAGATAATGAATTGCAATAATTGTGGGTTGATAATAAAGCGTGAGTGGGAAAATGATTGTTTATAGTAGTTGAATGGAATTCCAATTTGCTAGAATAAGGTAAATGTGTACTTGGTAATAAATTTAAACGAACTTAAATATCAAGTTAATTAATTAATATATATATATATATATAATAAATAATGATTGAATAAAAAACCACTACTCTGTAAATAACCATATTATTGGAGTGGAAATAATAAACTTATAAATGTGTGATTAAGAGTTTTGACAACAATTATTATGAGTTATATATATATTTAGTTCATTCAATTAAATTTGAAATCATTGCAATAAATTTAAATTAAATGTTACGTTAAAATAAATTAAGTAATAATGGGGAATAACATAAATATTCTTCATAATATGATGATTTGTGAACAAAAAGAATGGGAATAAAGTTTTATCAATATATTGGAATCTAATTTATGATAAAGGGGTTAATTGCAATTAAATGAATTAAATATTTAACATGGGAATTTAGACGAGTGAGAATATCTATGAAATGGTTTAATCCATCTATTAGACAGGAATAAATGGAATAATAATTTATTTATTTAATAAATGGATTTTTGGAGTTTTATTTTATAATTTCTAAATTTAATGAAATTGAAATTTAATATTGAAATTTAGATTTAACATTGGAATTGATAAATAAATCAACTATTTATTGACATTTAAATTTGTTTAAAACCTTGTAAATGGTTTAAAAAATGAAAAAAATGTTGAAATTGGGTCAATTTTAATGATTGAAATTTAAAATTTGATTTAAATAATTAATTATAAATTTATTTAATTAGTGTAAAAATAGCCATTTTGGCCACTGACTCGGATTTCAACGAAACCAGTTTCATCGGATCTGTATCGGTGAATTATTGTAGGATTTCAAGTTTCGTATCGATCGGGCTTGGCGTTTGATCGTACGAACGCGAAACGCCTTGAGATCAATTTAATTGAAATCAATTTGAAAAATATTGATTTGAGCATAAATTCTTCAAACGATGGAATTTGGACTTGAAACTTGTTCCATCGTGTTTACAATATTTAAAAATATCTATTTTGATATATGGGTTTACCCAATTTCATTCCGGGTCAGAACGGCTTTTTGGGCCACTTTGTCGTTAACGCGTATATCCAACCTTATCCATCCATTCTAATTTCTGACCTACCTATATAAATCCGGTTATAAACCCTAATTCCCCTCATTTTCATTTGTCTGTACATATATCTCAACTCTCTTCTCCTCAATGGCAGACAAACAAATTCTAGATCCAATTCCAAATCAAATCCAAAGCTAAATTTTCAACTCTTCAGAAAAATTTGAAAACATTATATTTCGAAGCCGTCGAAGAGCGTAATCTTCTAGTGAAATTTGTTTTCCAATTGGAATGACCGTTTGCCCAGAAATCGAGATTGAGCCGTGTCCGTTCGTATTGGATTTTGTTGATCCGACGGTGGATCGTCAACGGTTCGACGATCATGTATTACCGTTACGAAGGTGGCGTTGAGTAGAGCATTGGGGTGGCGTTCGTTTGCACCTTAGGACGGGGAAGTGGCCGTGGTTGGCCTGGGAAGTGGCGGCGGTCGCACGACGCAAGGAGGCGCCAGAGGTCTTGCAAATTGGGGCATAGGGGCGGCTCGGCTCGAGTTTCACGATGGAGAGTTCCGATTTGGTCGACGTGGTGTCTGGAGGTGGCGATAATTCACGTGTAGGCGACGGCGTGCTTAGGGTTTTCGAGTGAGTTGCCTGTAGCGGTTCGCGTGCGCAAGGATCTACGGGGACGTGACATGGCAAATATAATTGAGGCAAGTTATTTATTTTGTTTTAAAATTTAATTTTGTTTTCCAACAATTAAATCGATATAACTCTTACATACGAACTCCGTTTCACATGCGATTTTTTTATGAGGATCGTAATAAAATTCCGGACATTTTGGCGCTAGTTGGGATGGATTCTGAGACTGTCCAATTTTTGAATTTAAATTGGATTTAAATTCAATTTAAATTCAAAAGGTGAGTGTTTTTGTGATGACCCGGAATTTTGACGATATTACTTTAATAAGTAAACTCATGAATCTAATTTAAATATTGATAGGTAAAATACAAATAGGAATATAAATCAAAGCAAGAATTAAGTTGTTAGTGTATGCTTGCAACATAAACTGGAAAATTGTAAGAAGAAAGTATAGAATAAAATAAAGCATAAGTGTATAAATATACAAATATAGGAAAGTGGTATGAATGTGAATAAATATATAAAGTAAAGCAATGTGTATGAATATAAATACAAGAACATGAGGACAAATATAAGTAAGTAATAATATTTGTATGTATGTTACAAAAAAAATATATAAAAAAATGTACACAAGTGATAGATATGGAAAGATGTTATATACAAACAACACAAATGGATATGCATACATACATCAATTCACATAAATGTATGTAAACAAAAGAGGAGACAAGTTTTAGGCCTAGCATACAAAATATGAAATCAAGTCAGCATGCAAAGTCTGTATCAAGCCGACATTTAAACAAAAAAAAATCTTTGATCAAAAATCAAAAGAACAAGCTTGCTGTGTACTACAATGCAACCCACTTTCTTATATACCTCCACTACCTTCTTTTATTGGATCCATTCGAAAGCTAAGTAAGTAAAAGAAATAAACACTTCTTCCATTTTACAAACTAAAGAAACCAAACACAACTCAAGTCAGGAGGATTAAGCAAAAACAAGCAGCCTATTTTGTCAAAACAATACTCGGTTCAAATTTTGAAACCTGGAAGCCTAGAAGCAAGCCGATCAACAAGCAAACTAGTATATGGATTCAATTCAACTAGATCAAGTAGTTCCAGTTTTAAAGCAACCGAAGTTTTCCAGTTTCAAATTCAAGCTATTCAAGTCTTCAATCTTAAAAAAAACGGTTACCAAAAAGCTCTCTGTTCCCTTCATAAGCAGGTGAGCAAACATTTTTAATTTTTTTATATTTAAATCTAAGTAAATATTTTTCTGTTTGTATGTGAAGTTAAAAGGGAATAATACTTGGTTGTGCATATATATGAGTATCGCTGTGATATGAATACTGGTGAGTGGTTATGTCTGTTATATTGAATCATGTCTGATCATGGTTCTGCAAATTTAAAATTTTGATCAAAAGCCCAACCTACTCCACTGATCTTTATTAGGACTGGAGTTCAAACGACTTATGTTTTGTTTATTCCTAATCTAAAGCTTAAATTTTTGTTTCAAGCAAAATAAGTTGGAAATATACATGGAACAAGTTAGAACAAAAGAAAGTTTAAAAGTATGATGAAATCCATCATCATGGATTTTTGATTCAGGTTCATAACTTGAATCCATGTCGAAAATGAGAAATTTTAAAATAAAATTCAAAATTTTTTAAATGGGTTTTGAGAGTGAAATTCAGTGTTTACTGGAATGTGAGTTTTTGAGTGTTTCTGGTGATTGACTGTTGCTGTGTGGTCAGGGTTTGGTCTAGAGATAGGGGAAGGTATGACGAGGTTGGGAAAAATGGTTGGAGGCGGAAATGGTTGCCATGGCGTCGGCGATTGGCAAGTTGAGATTTTAACCCTAGTCCTGTCAAGGCTTGGAAAATTTGTCGCTGTGTTCCCTATGATGCATCGAGTTGCACATGGATTGCGAAAGAGCTGGCGTGGAGTCTAGTGGGGTTGTTGGCGAAGTCTCGGAGGGCCCGGTGATCGACGGTGGTGGATCGAGGAGTTTTTACGATGGTGGTGAGTTTCCAGTTTTCAACTGGAAGACTCGTTTCCATTTTGGGTTTTGCGACAGCCGTTCGAGTATCGGAATTGATCAGTGGGATTCGACGTCGTGAGGTTGAGCGAGTCGCCGAAGGTGGCGGTGCCGTTGATGGATTGTGCACGTGTACGGTGTAGCTTCGTGTTTGGGTTTTTGTTTTCGAGAGCAACGTGGGGGGTTTCTTGAGTTGGAAGAAGGGTATGTCGGGTTGGAACCCGAGTTCGAGTGAGTGCAACCTTCCCTGTTTTGTTTTTACCTAAAACTTAACTTAACTTAAATAAAGATGAAATGATAATAAGGAAGGATGAAGAAGAGAAACTCGTGTCAATGCTCGAGTCAGTAACGGGCTAAACCCGAAGCAAGGATAGGAACGTTTTAAAAAGGTTTTATGAAAGCTAGTTTTAAAATTTAAAATTAAATTTGGTTGAACTATTATAAAAGTGATTATGAACTTATTAATTTGTATTCAAAGTGGCTCTATTTCGATTAATTGAATCTCCTGCTCCGGGTATTATTTCAAGACACTCCGTATATGAGCCTCTTCAAACAGGACTAATTGCTACTGATGCGATGATCCCTATAGGACGTGGCCAGCGAGAATTAATTATTGGGGAAAAACAGACCGACAATATTGATTAATAATTAAGGTTATTAATCAATAGATAATGGATAATCTATCAGTTAATTAAAGGTAAATTAATTAATTATAAAAGTAATTAAGGATTGATTACCTTGTATTGAAGAAGATTAATTGGTAATTAAGGTTTATTAATTAATTGGTTTATAGAATAATTTATGGATGAATTACCCGGTTATAAACAGATTTAAGATAGTCGCTTGGTAATTGATTAAGTATAATTACCTAATGAGATTGATAAGTGTAATTACTTAGTAAAGTAATTAATGGATAAATTTCTGGATGAAATTGATATAAGGAAAATTACTTGGTGTAATTAATTTATTTAATGAAGTAGATAAAAAAGGGTAGATAAGTACAGGATGAGGTAAATCAAGAGTGATTAATATTTGCGGTTTAATTAATGGTTAATTATTTAATGAAATTAATTTAGATTAGGATAAATTGAAATGTAATTAGAAATCATTAATTGTATAATCAATGATGTGATTAAAGTCTGATTGATTAAGATTAAGTTATCAATAATAAATGACTTATGAGAAATTAATTAATATAAATAATTAAGGAATAATGTAATTAATATAGTTAATTAATTTATAAAGTAATTAGGATTGCTTATTAATTTGGTTAAGAATAATTAATATCGTGAAATTAATTAAAGATAATTACTTAAATATAATTGACAGATAATTAATCCAGGGTGATTAATGAGATGAATTAGGATTGATTGATTAATTAATTGAATTGGAATTAATCTAAGTGATTGAGGTTCGAAATTCAATTAGAATCAATTAAATTGATTCGTATGGGATTAAGCTTTGCTTATGAATGATTGAATGGTATTGGATGCTATGAATGAGTTGATATCTCTGATATGAAATGTTATGCATTTCATTTGGATAACATGAGTTAGGATGACCTAAGACTCAAAGAGACCGGGGTCGGGTATTAGGAAATACCTGAAACCACTTCGAAAGTTTATAGATTGACATGTAAAATCTTTTGGTTGGAATGAAATGATTTAAGTGAATTGGGCTATTAATATGAATCTGGAAATTAGAAAACTTATATGTGAAATAAGTGATGTCCATAACAGATTGTGAGCTTGTGAATTGATTCGAGTTACCTGGGTTTTATATGAGTTGTATACTTTTGTATTCCATGCTAGATGGGTTTACTCACGCTGGTTTCCAGCCTGACCTGGGTGTTACTTTGATGTAATGCTCGGGTCAGACCGAGTATTACAGATTTTCAGGTAGGTTCATTCTGGAGTTCAGGAGATGAGCTGGATGGCAAGACCGTATAGAATATTTCCACTGTGTTTATATTATTGTTAATCTAAGACATGACAATTGTATATATTCAGTGACTATATATATATGTGAAACTCTGATGTATATTAAATGTAATCGATAGATATAGTGTTCTTTTGTAAACTGTTATTATTTATTATTATATTTTATCCGCTGCGATTGTGAGATGTTTGGTGTTTCTGTTCTTCTTCTTCTATCTCTTTCTTCTTTTTCATAACTATCTGGAATTTTCGGGTTAGAAAATTTTGGGTCATTACATTTGGTATCAGAGCCAGGTTAAGCGAGAACCTTGGCTCTGGTGGGGATTACTTATTTAATAGAGTCTGTAGTACTCTATAATGAGTTGAGAATATATATATGAGAGCGTAATTGTTATTTTCTTATATAAAATTTTAAAATGATTTTATATAAAAGTATATAAAGGAATATAAAGGAATATTTCATTCTAATAAATATTTAGGTGATTGGTTGTTAATTATTGAAATTAAAATTAAGAAGTAATATAATACAACTAAATTGAAGTCTTAAATTGGAATTAAATTAAGTAGAAATAGAAATACAACTAAATTAAAATTTAATTGATTGAAAATGAAATTCTAAATCTGGTCCCGGAATTTGAAAATTTTGTTTCAAAGTAATGAAAAATAATAAGTATTATTTGAATAAAGGAGACTTGTTGCAAACAATGGGTTGTTTGGAAATTGATTTGAATTTAAAACCAAAGGTGGTTTAAATTTTAAAACATGGCTGGGAGGGCCAAGAAATAAATATGTATGTATGTATGGATATACATGATATCAAAGATAATTTGAAATAAACATTAAGAGATTGAGTTTTGATTTTTCCCTGAAGTGTGATGTAAAACCCAAAGTGATATAAGTTTTTAAGTGGGAAGATTATTATTGTGAAGTTTAAGGATTGAATGAGGTTGATTGGATTAAGTAAAATTGGAATTTAACTTTGGGAAAGTTAAATAAATGTAGAACAAGCAACCTAAATTGGAAATTTCAAGATAAAATTGGAACTTAACTTGGAAAGTTAAATGGTTGATTTGAATTGGGAATTTGTGTGATCTCAAAACGGTTTTGAGATTTAAAATTGAAAATGGATGGACGTTTTAAAATAAATTGGATGATATCATCCTATTGTTAATGAAAATCTTTAAATTGTGAATTGGTTTGGTTTAAATGAAATAGAAATGAAGTGTGGTGATATATCCATTATTGAGAAAAAGGGAAGTTAAACTTTCATTTGGAATTAAGGGTATGGAATTACTTTGAATTAAAAATTTGAATAATTGAATTTGTAAAATATACTTGTTTAAGAACTGGCTTCAAACTGGAAGATAAAACTTAATAATAAATTAAATTTTGAAAAAAAATATAAAATTGTATTGAACCTTGAAATACATAAATAAAAATAATTTAAATTGGAATTTTGAGAATTGGACTTAGAAATTAAATAGATTAAAAACCTTAAAATAAAAGTTAATTTGGTTTAAAGAGTTAAACCAACCTTTGGGGATTTAACTCGAATTTATATAATTCGAGATGGGTTAAAGTTGAAATTTAAATTCCATTAGTACAGATTGAATATAGTTTGAATTAATTAGAATTGAAGTTGCCTTGGGATTAAATAAATTTCAATGGAAATTGGAGTTATTCAAATTGGAATTGGATCAATTTAAATGGAAGTGTACATTGAATTGTTGGGGTAGTGAACAGTTTGACTCTTGACTATTTTAAATAAATTGTTTTAATACAAACTTATTTTTCTTAGCTATTTAATATATACAACTTTTCTTTCTTAAAGCTAACTAATTTTATATTTGTTTTACAATTATTTTTGGAGCTATTTAACCATTTTTTTCCAACCGTTTTCTAAACTAATTACTATTTTTCAACTATGTTACAAATTAATTACTATTTTACAACTATTTTGCAATTATTTAGAATTCCTGAAACTGTTCAACTATTTTCCGACTATTTTACAATTAGTTAACTATTTTATAGCTATTTTGCAAACTAATAATTATTTTTAAACTACTTATCTATTTTCAAACTATTTTCTAAACTGGTTGGAGTTCAAACTGTTATTGATTTAAATACCCAACTGAGATAAGAATTGAAGTGATAATTCAATGGGAATTAAGGCAATTGTAAATAAGTAAAGGGAATTTAAGGAAATGTGAATAGAAAGGAAAATTGATTTGGCTGATAATCAATGGAAATAAATACGTAGGATGTACGTATATTATTCTATTCGCATAGTGATTTGATCCAGATTCGAGCACAGAATTTCGAGGTAGTTTATCGATCTGAGTTGGAATTTTTCACTCGATTTTCGACGGCGAACCTGGATATGGATTGTTGATTGGTTCTGGATGTTCTTTATCATAGTTATAGCTATGCAAGGAGAATGACGGTTTTTAATCAAGAAACCAGATCTGAGTCCGCACTACGAAGTCGGGTGGACGATACTAGTTCGGAAGTGAAATTGTGTGATCGAGTGAACGATCAGATTGGTATAGTGTAAGGATGTTATGTGTATATCGTACGGATTTGAATGAAATTGATATTGGAAAGAGTAATCAAATTTGAATATTTGATTTTGAATAAACAAAGTTATATATACCTTTGTTATATAAGATAAATCTTTCCTTGTTAAATCTATTGCTGGAAGAAAAGGATTTTTGAAGGTATTTGAAGTATAAAAGGAGTTTTATACCAGTTTGAAAAGATCCAAAGTTTTTAAAAATTATATATATCTGTATGCATATAAAGGATCTTATGAGAATTTGCAAAGCTTAGTTTGAGAATTATCGATTTGGAAAAATTGATTTTGTATAAATGAGCTTTGTATGATATCATACTAGGTGTATGATTTGAAGATACTATATGTGTATAGTATAAAATGTTTTGATGATGGCTCTGGGGAAAAAGACGCTCCCTTGAAATGAACTTCTCAGGAGTGCCACCGGGTGGTGCTGCCTTGAGCCCTAAGGGTGGGTTCTAAAGTTGATCCTGTGAGGAGTCCGGACAAAACTAGTTCCTGAGGATTATTGGGTAGCGAAAGTCGAGGGCGCTGATGCCTACAGAGGCATTTGGGTTATGCTGTGACGATAGTGTAACTCGATGTCGCTGCAATCTATTGTAAGGACCATAGCGAAATTCGTGTGGAGGATGAGTGCCAACAGTCTACACTTGATTTTGTCGGGAAGGCTACGCAGCATCGGTAGACTGCGATCTATGGTCAAGTGGAGTGGAGAAGTTTCATTTTTGGCAGCGAAATTCGATGGCGCTGATGCCTACAGTTATATGGGTTTTTGCTGTGATAGCTACGTAACCCCATTTGTAGTTGCGATCTGTCGTGGGTTCCATGGTGTAATCGAGGGGCGCGGAGGCCTACAGTTATCTATGGATTTTGTCGGGATGGCAACGTAACCATCGGGTAAACTGCGACCATGGATGGGGGTGATGATTTCCAGAGCATTCTCACCAAAGATATTTCCTCTATTTTCAAAAGCTATTTTCTATATTTTCAATGAAATTATTTTCCAAGTATTTTCACTGGATGTTGAAAATGGGTCTGCTAAGTACTTATAGATTTTCAGTTCTACGCCTGATCAACGTATGACTGAATTTCTATGAGAACAAGGATGGACTGGTTGAGACATCGAGTTATAAGAAATATTTTTATAAAAAGCTATTTTAATTGTATTATCTGAATTTAAAGGAATTTCTAAATTTTAAAATAAACGGGAATCCAAACTGGAATTATAAAAACAAATTTGAACTCAGGAAAAATTTAATGAAGCAATTTTCTTTGTAATAAATGTTGGAAGTAAGCTAATAAATAATTATTTGATAGAGTATGTTAATAAAATTTAACCCGGTTAAATAAATGGATTGTAAGTTAATAATGGAGTTTGGAAATGAACTCGAATTTATAAATAGAATTCGACTCGGATTTGCTAATGAATTAAATAAGAAGAGAGGTTGTAGAAATAAAATAGAGTTGGATCGAAATAGTGATGGATTGAATTACAAATAAAATTCAAGTGTATTATAAGTAATATTTAAAGTAATTTGCATGTAAATTGGATATAAGAGAAGTGTTGTCATATGAAATGAAAGTGAATAATAATAGGAATGGTATGAGTTGCAAACAAAACCCAGGTGAGTAGAAATAAAATGAGAATGGTTTTGTATAAATAAAATAAATTTGAAAATGAATTAAGTAGATGAATTCAAAATCTAAAATGGGGTGAATAAATGGGTTAATTGAATTAAATAATAAATGGATGAAGTCTGATTGAATGGAAATTAAATCAAAGTTTTAATTGGAATTGGATTATCAAAGTGGACTTAAGTTATGAGGCGAATTAATTTGAAGTGGCTTAAAATTGATCAAAGAAAATTTATCTGATTTTAAGTATTTAATACATTCTGGCTTCGTTCCTTTTCGGGGACGAAAAGATTCAAAGGGGGGAGGAATGTGATGACCCGGAATTTTGGCGATATTACTTTAATAAGTAAACTCATAAATCTAATTTAAATATTGATAGTTAAAATACAAATAGGAATATAAATCAAAGCAAGAATTAAGTTGTTAGTGTATGCTTGCAACATAAACTGGAAAATTGTAAGAACAAAGTATAGAATAAAATAAAGCATGAATGTGAATAAATATATAAAGTAAAGCAATGTGTATGAATGTAAATACAAGAACATGAGGACAAATATAAGTAAGTAATAATATTTGTATGTATGTTACAAAAAAAAATATAAAAAAAAATGTACACAAGTGATAGATATGGAAAGATGTTATATACAAACAACACAAATGGATATGCATACATACATCAATTCACATAAATGTATGTAAACAAAAGAGGAGACAAGTTTTAGGCCTAGCATACAAAATATGAAATCAAGTCAGCATGCAAAGTCTGTATCAAGCCGACATTTAAACAAAAAAAAATCTTTGATCAAAAATCAAAAGAACAAGCTTGCTGTGTACTACAATGCAACCCACTTTCTTATATACCTCCACTACCTTCTTTTATTGGATCCATTCGAAAGATAAGTAAGTAAAAGAAATAAACACTTCTTCCATTTTACAAACTAAAGAAATCAAACACAACTCAAGTCAGGAGGATTAAGCAAAAACAAGCAGCCTATTTTGTCAAAACAATACTCGGTTCAAATTTTGAAACCTGGAAGCCTAGGAGCAAGCCGATCAACAAGCAAACTAGTATATGGATTCAATTCAACTAGATCAAGTAGTTCCAGTTTTAAAGCAACCGAAGTTTTCCAGTTTCAAATTCAAGCTATTCAAGTCTTCAATCTTCAAAAAAAAAAACGTTTTCCAAAAATCTCTCTGTTCCCTTCATAAGCAGGTGAGCAAACATTTTTTATTTTTTTTATTTAAATCTAAGTAAATATTTTTCTCTATGTATGTGAAGTTAAAAGGGAATAATACTTGGTTGTGCATATATATGAGTATCGCTGTGATATGAATACTGGTGAGTGGGTATGTCTGTTATATTGAATCATGTCTGATCATGGTTCTGCAAATTTATAATTTTGATCAAAAGCCCAACCTACTCCACTGATCTTTATTAGGACTGGAGATTCAAACGACTTATGTTTTGTTTATTCCTAATCTAAAGCTTAAATTTTTGTTTCAAGCAAAATAAGTTGGAAATATACATGGAACAAGTTAGAATAGAAGAAAGTTTAAAAGTACGATGAAATCCATCATCATGGATTTTTGATTCAGGTTTATAACTTGAATCCATATGGAAAATGAGGAATTTTAAAATAAAAATCAAAAATTTTTAAATGGGTTTTGAGAGCGAAATTCAGTGTTTACTGGAATGTGAGTTTTTGAGTGTTTCTGGTGATCGACTGTTGCTGTGTGGTCAGGGTTTGGTCGGAGATAGGGGAAGGTATGACGAGGTTGGGAAAAATGGTTGGAGGCGGAAATGGTTGCCGTGGCGTCGGCGATTGGCAAGTTGAGATTTTAACCCTAGTCCTGTCGAGGCTTGGAAAATTTGTCGTTGTGTTCCCTATGATGCATCGAGTTGCACATGGATTGCGAAAGAGCTGGCGTGGAGTCTAGTGGGGTTGTTGGCGAAGTCTTGGAGGGCCCGGTGATCGGCGGTGGTGGATCGAGGAGTTTTTACGATGGTGGTGAGTTTCCAGTTTTCAACTGGAAGACTCATTTCCATTTTGGGTTTTGCGACAGCCGCTCGAGTATCGGAATTGATCAGTGGGATTCGACGTCGTGAGGTTGAGGGAGTCGCCGAAGGTGGCGGTGCCGTTGATGGATTGTGCACGTGTACGGTGTAGCTTCGTGTTTGGGTTTTTGTTTTCGAGAGCAACGTGGGGGGTTTCTTGAGTTGGAAGAAGGGTATGTCGGGTTGGAACCCGAGTTCGAGTGAGTGCAACCTTCCCTGTTTTGTTTTTACCTAAAACTTAACTTAACTTAAACAAAGATGAAATGATAATAAGGAAGGATGAAGAAGAGAAACTCATGTCAATGCTCGAGTCAGTAACGGGCTAAACCCGAAGCAAGGACAGGAACGCTTTAAAAAGGTTTTATGAAAGCTAGTTTTAAAATTTAAAATTAAATTTGGTTGAACTATTATAAAAGTGATTATGAACTTATTAATTTGTATTATGAAATATTGATTAATAATTAAGGTTATTAATCAATAGATAATGGATAATTTATCAGTTAATTAAAGGTAAATTAATTAATTATAAAAGTAATTAAGGATTGATTACCTTGTATTGAAGAAGATTAATTGGTAATTAAGGTTTATTGATTAATTGGTTTATAGAATAATTTAGGGATGAATTACCCGGTTATAAATAGATTAAAGATAGTCGCTTGGTAATTGATTAAGTATAATTACCTAATGAGATTGATAAGTGTAATTACTTAGTAAAGTAATTAATGGATAAATTTCTGGATGAAATTGATATAAGGAAAATTACTTGGTGTAATTAATTTATTTAATGAAGTAAATAAAAAGGGTAGATAAGTACAGGATGAAGTAAATCAAGAGTGATTAATATTTGCGGTTTAACTAATGATTAATTATTTAATGAAATTAATTTAGATTAGGATAAATTGAAATGTAATTTGAAATCATTAATTGTATAATCAATGATGTGATTAAAGTCTGATTGATTAAGACTAAATTATCAATAATAAATGACTTAGGAGAAATTAATTAATATAAATAATTAAGGATTAACGTAATTAATATAGTTAATTAATTTATAAAGTAATTAAGATTACTTATTAATTTGGTTAAGAATAATTAATATCGTGAAATTAATTAAAGATAATTACTTAAATATAATTGAAAGATAATTAATCCAGGGTGATTAATTGAGATGAATTAGGATTGATTGATTAATTAATTGAATTGGAATTAATCTAAGTGATTGAGGTTCGAAATTCAATTAGAATCAATTAAATTGATTTGTATGGGATTAGGCTTTGCTTATGAATGATTGAATGGTATTGGATGCTATGAATGAGTTGATATCTCTGATATGAAATGTTATGTATTTCATTTGGATAACATGAGTTAGGATTACCTGAGACTCGAAGAGACCGGGGTCGGGTATTAGGAAACACCTGAAACCACTTCGAAAGTTTATAGATTAACATGTAAAATCTTTTGGCTGGAATGAAATGATTAAGTGAATTGGGCTATTAATTTGAATTTGGAAATTAGAAAACTTATATGTGAAATAAGTGATGTCCATAACAGATTGTGAGCTTGTGAATTGATTCGGGTTACCCAGGTTTTATATGAGTTGTATGCTTTTGTATTCCATGCTAGATGGGTTTACTCACGCTGGTTTCCAGCCTGACCCGGGTGTTACTTTGATGTAATGCTCGGGTCAGACCGAGTATTACAGATTTTCAGGTAGGTACGTTCTGGAGCTCAGGAGATGAGCTGGATGGCAAGAGCGTATAGAATATTTCCGTTGTGTTTATATTATTGTTAATCTAATACATGAGAATTGTATATTTTCGGTGACTATATGTATATGTGAAACTCTGATGTATATTAAATGTAATCGATAGATATAGTGTTCTTTTGTAAACTGTTATTATTTATTATTATATTTTATCCGCTGCGATTGTGAGATGTTTGGTGTTTTTGTTCTTCTTCTTCTATCTCTTTCTTCTTTTTCATAACTATCTGGAATTTTCGGGTTAGAAAATTTTGGGTCGTTACAGTTTTAACCCACTCACAACTTCTAAAATTTCTTATGCTTATTAAATTGATATATGATGTGATTTGAAATTTATTTATAACTGTTTGGCATATATTTAATCATCATCTTAGTTAAATTGCATTATTTGAAATTTAATTATTATTCAACTTATTATTGCATATAAACTGCCAGTTAAATTAATTTATTATTGAATAATAAACTGTCAGCAATTGATTGTTATTTATTGATGTTGTTATTTGAATTTGGATGATGTTTGCAATAAATGGTTGATGATTGATATTGGGTGAATGGATGTCGTATTCTATATTGTTATAAACTGAAAGTCATTATGCATTCTCATTTCATTCGGGATTGCAGTTTGAAATGATATATAACCGTAATTTTATTTTTAAATTACGGATTTAAATGATAAATATCCGTATCACTTGACCATAAGATAGAAAAATTTATACAGACACCGTGGTCTATATATAAAAATATTTTTAAATTATTTCTGTGGTTTTAAAAAGGAATATACGATTTATTAAATGTTAATTTTGATGTTATATAAATATTATTATATATATATATAGTTAAATTCTTGAATTTAAGCTATGTATAAAATTGTTAAATAAAAAAATGAGTTTAATAATGGAATTTGATGGTTTATATTATATGGGTAAGAACCTATTTAAGGTATTATATATAGAGAGTTTAAATGACTTAAGTGAAATTTAACTTGGAAGATAAATATGAAATTGGTTTAAATTGAATTATTTAAGAATTGTACTTGAATAAATTTGATTTGAAATTTAAAATAAGTTGAGATTTTGAAAGGTATGATTCTTATAACTTGATTTGGTTTAAAGTGTTTTAAATAAATATAAAGTTGAGATAAATGAATATATCAAGTTAAATAAAATTTAAAGAATATTGAGTTGTTTGAAGTTAAAAGTTTTACTTAAATTTTATTTGGATTTATTAAGTAATCCTTTCAAATCTAAATAATACTAATTGAATTTGATATATATGGAATTATCAACAAATTGTTTTGAAATGGTGGAATTTTTAAAGCTTTGAAATATATGAATTGAAATGGTTTATTGGGAGGTTCAAATCAGTATTAGGGATTTATTTGAAAGATTAAGGAAGCTATTTTATTATATAAAGTAATTTAATATGTAAATCAATGAAGTATATTAGGTTGTGTTTCAAAGCTATATATTTCAAGGTATATATATTTGAAAGTCCTACGATTTTTGAAAAAGGATATATTTGAAATAAAATGATATCATATTGATTTGGGTCTTAAAATATAAATGATATCGTATTTATATGGTTTTGAAATGAATATTTTATTCTGGTTTTGAAGTATAATTATTTCAAAATGACCGCGGTGTTATAATAACGTTTGGTTGTTGAAGTGACCAGGATCGGAAGTTGTCATACTCTCTGCCAACTCCGAAAACCACTTTAACAACCGTGTACGCGGTGGAGATTCCAAAATGAAGTAGGATGGTGGCGGCATTTCCTTTAAGCTAAATACGTGGACCCGACTCCCGTGAGTTGGCATAAGGTGGCTAAAACAGGAGCGATTCTCGGGCCAATGAGGTCATTCCTCTGATCGGACGCACTCCTTCAATATTATACTCTGACATTTGGATTGATTCGGTGGCCACTTTTGATTTTTGATTTTGGGGGTGTTGTTCGAGGTGGGCGGTAGTAGCTGCTACGCGTTACCACCACCCCGGATGCGTAATTGGTATATCTACCCTAGCATTGCCTAGTTGTGCCATGTCACCTACCCTATCGCGCCTTGTATGATTTTGGTTTTCTCCCGTAGCCCGTGTGGTATCCTCTGGTGGCTTCCCGATCAGGAGGGACTATGATATTGGATGGACTACTGGGACTATTATTGTGTTAAGGGGGAGATGGGTAACTCCTTAACGCTATTTAAAATTAAGTTTATTTTACCAATAGACACTATTATAATAGCGAAATATTACTACATAGTGAGTAGTTTAACGGATCCTTAGGAGATGTGAATCCCGAGCATCTCTTGAGTTACTACACTCATGTTAGACACTGGATAGGAGATGTCAAATCCTGTAAACATCTCCGACGCCGTTACACTCATATTTATTTCAGTTAATTTAACTTACATAAGATCTTTTAGTTCTGACTCGAGTGTTTTGTCTTTTCAATTCGCTCGGGTCAGTCTGAGCATTTTAGGATTTGAAGATTTTATTCGGAAGGAAGAAGACGACGATTAGTAGTACTATTACCTACTATATTATTCCACTACACTATTGTATTCCACTGCAATATTGATATTCTACGGTATGTATTACCCTGATATATATTGTAAGTATAATTAAATATTTTAGAAAAAAACAGCTTCATGAACTGTATATTTGATTATTATATGTTTCCTTCCACTGTAAGATTCTATTTTATTTTTATTTCTTTCTTGGTTTTCTTATTTACCCCATAACACTCCGTCCTTCCATATGGTTTGAATTGGCACGTGTGTCGATTTAAAGCGTGCGAAAAGGTGGTATGTTACAGTTTAGCTCTCACAGGCGGGACAAATGTACTAGTCGTTTCCGCATACTCGGTGATTAACTTTTATTTTAGAATAGAATATAAAGTTCCCAATTCATCGTTATAAACACTTAATTATCTTTTTAAAAATGATTATCAAAGGTTCTAAAAAGATTTTCTAAGTTAAAATGTCTATTTCATATGTTACGCAAAACTAACACAAAAAGCATTGCAAATAGTGTTTAAGGTTATATTGACCAAATTGACATTTATGTCATTTAAAATTCCATTTTTTCAACTTAATCACTTTTAAAATATTTTAAAGGATATTTAGAGATTTTTTTCATATTTTTAAAATATTAAAAATATCAATTTCTAACTTTGGTCACTTTACTACAAAAGCGCGATTTTTTGAAAATTTGTTTTGCACATATTTCAAAATATACAAAATAAAATCTTTATTTTCTTTTTCCATTTGAAAATTATGGATATAACAGTCGGGCATTTCCTGTTTCGTAGAAATTCGAGTTAAATTCCATTCTGTACACTTATTTGAACTTTTCGACGCGAAATCGCAAACTACCGTTACGCGACACACCTATTTTTAACTTGATTTTCAAAACTTGAAATAAATTCTCCAAATTGAACTTAGTTACTTATAAAATCATTATAAATCATTTTAAATCAATATTCTCACTTATTAAAGTATTTAAAGTATAATTTTCACTATTCCCATATAATAATATTATCATATGCATATTATTTTATTATTATATTATTATATTTTCAAATCCAATTGCTATTCAATTTTAATTCTAATCTTAAATTAAACTCAATTTCAAATCCAATTTCAAATTTAGTTTCGATTTCAATTTTAATTTAGATTTCAATTTCAAAATCAATTTCAATTTTAAAATCAATTTCAATTTCAAAATCAATTTCAATTTTGGTTTCACTTTCATTATTCAAAGATAGGCTGAATAATTCCAACGTATACCATATTTATAAAATTGGTCATTTATAACAAAAGGGATTACTTAATCACAAATGAGCATAATTACTTTGAATATTTATTAATAACATAACATCCATTCCTATAACATAGTGATTAACGTCTATTGAGTATGTTATCATAACTCAACTATCCAACCAACGTATTCAAACATCCATTTCAGCCAAACGTCCATATTATCAAATGGTAATAATTAACATAACATATAAATGGGATCATCATGATTATTATAATATAACAAAACATGATTTAAAAAGCGGCATGATTTTCTCACCTTCATTTCCACTTCGTCAAATTTTTTTCGAACTAGCGTGCTCCTATGCAAATGTCACGAGCTCTCACCTTTATTTATTTTCCTTCTTTTTCCTTTTTTTTGTGTATGCGTGAGCTTTTAGAGGGGTATATGCTCGATTAGGGTGGTATGTGGCCTAGGCATGAGGGTATGGCTCGGGTGTGAGGCTAGTGGGTTGATACGGCTCAGTGGAAGGGTGTTGGCAGTGTAGGGGGCGCGTGTGTAGTGGTAGTGTTTGGGTGTGGGTTCGGATGGTGGGTTGTTGGAGCTGGAGGAAGATAATGAAGGAGAAGAACTTGAGGAAGCGAAAAAAATGGTAGGAATGGAAGTGAATTATTGTGAGAAAGTGAAGGTTATGGCCTCTATTTATACATGAAGCTTCCTTAGCTAATGACCATTTTAAACTTCTCTACTTTTGTATTTTATTTTCATTTTTAAATCCTTGATTGAACCCTTAAGCACATGTACTTATGGAAGGATACGATAGCTCATTAGTGTGATTTGTATTTATGGAATGATTTCATTTTTTCTTAAATTTTGAATTTTAAAGAGAAGACTTTTGTCTTGATTTGATTTGCATAACAATTGTTAACATATTACGATGTGCATTTAACGTTAGGAATGATGTTTAAGAAGTGCATATTTTTAGTAATAAGAGGTGTCATCATTTCCTTACTAATATTTAAAAAAGATAAAAATTTGCATGTTTCCCATGTGAACACATAACATCCATTAATGAGATATTATATAAGTGTAATGACGATGCTTGTAAAGTTTTATTTGAATTATAAATTTTTAAATCATGTTTTTTTCTTAATTTAAATCCAAATAAATTCTTGCTTTATATGGTAAATGTATATGTGTTTATAATTTGTAAATGTGTACATATGTATATATATATGTATATGTGTTAGAAAACATATCATATTTCAACAATGTAGCGACAACTTGTTTTAGTCAAAAACAGTATTTTTATTGACATATTTTACAGTCAAAAATAGACTTTCCGTTTAATCACTCATTTATGTAAACCAACTTAGAAAATGAACTTCCTGCTGCATTTAACAAATTAAAACAAGTCTACTTTGGTTAAAAACCCATATCATTAATGTTAATATCAATTTATTAAAATACGACATTGCATTGACAAAATGTAACAAAGTTAGAATATATTTGTAAAAAGATCATAAATATATTTCCCAATCTTTTATCATAGCTCTATTATCATTAGTAAGTGATTTTGACATAATTTTTCATTTCAAATAAATATTTAAAACTATGTATTTAAGCATTTATTCATTTTTAACAAAACTTAACTTTTGGCATTTTCTGATGAAAATTCAAAAACTTTATTTTCCATTATTAACTATAAGATAAATAATTTCTCCGTCTTTATTCATTATTTACAACATATTTACTTAAGTTCTATACCTTTTGAAATTTAAAATTAATAAAATATCTTATTTTCGAAGTTGTGAAATTGCGGGTCTTTACAATGCCTTCCATACAAGGCTTTAAAAGGCGTCATTCTTGTAGTAGTCTGATAACTGTTATAACAGGAGAACTCAATTAAGTGTAGGCGATGTTTCCAAGATCCACCAAAGTCTAGCATACAAGCCTCAATAAATCCTCGAGTACCTTATTGACTCTCTTTGTCTGCCCATCCATCCGAGGGTGATACGCAGTACTCATCTTGAGCTTGGAACCTAACACATCCTGTAGACCCTTCCATAATTCAATAGTAAACAAAGCATCTCTGTCACTGATTATACTACTAGAAATTCCATACGGTCTAATTGTGTACTCCATGAACAGCTTGGCTAAAACAGGTGTCGTCTTGGTTGACTTAAATGGAATGAAATAGGGATTCTTAGTCAAGCTGTCCACTATGACCCATATACTTTCATTTTCTCTATTCGACCTTTGCAACCCATCTATAAAATCCATGGATATCGAATCTTATTTCCAAACTGGTATCTCTAATGGTTGAAGCAACCCGCTTGGCATCTAATGTTCGTCCTTCACTTGTTGACGGTTTGCACACTACCTAACCCGCAAGCCAAAATCCTTCTTTATGCCTTCCCAGTATCTTGGTTCCAATCGTAAATTTGGATCGATGACATTGCTGAAGAACTTCGTTCCTCAAGTCCTCAACATTCAGAACACACAATCATTCCTTCTTTCTCAACCATCCCCTCTGGTCGAGACTAAAATCCTTTAGATAGTCGATCTTTGACTCAACCTCAAGCCTTCTAATCTTCTTGGCTAATAATGGATCCATTTCTACTTAGAAGCAATCCTTTCAATCAACACGGGTGAAACGACCCGACTTTCTTACCATAGAAAATCGCATCATTTTTAAGAAAGAAAGGGATAGAAAAGAGAAAAGAAAGAAGAGAAGAAAGAAACAACATCAGAATCTAAACAGCGGAACGAATAAATTATATTAATAACATAAACATTACATAGTTTACAACCACTATCAGAGTTACATAGATATACATCACATACTAGACAGTTATAAACACCTGTCTAGTTATACAACTCAACACAACACACAAGAACAACTCAGAGAAATCTACACAGCGGAATACTATACATATCTACATGCAGAAGCCTCCTGCTCCATTGCTCCTCCATAATTCGTCAAAGCTAACCTGAATCCCTTGGCTACTCGTAAAATTTTGAGTACCCAAGAGTTTAAGAAAAACAGAAGATAAACTCCGGGTCAGACATGGGTCTGGTGTGAGTAACATGTTAAGGTTGCTTAACTTTAAAAACCTTTTGAAAAGAAAGGTATCACGTAAGACTTCCCACACATAAACATGGAAAAGTTTTTACCTTACGCTAACCAAAACATTTGATAGGAAATCCGATGATATTATAATAGGTCTAGGGTGTTCAAATAAATATGAAATAGCCAAAATTATTACATTATTAAATTCCAGCTACTAGCAACAAATGTGGGTAATACAATCAAAACCGTTGGCACTTATTGGATTTTAGATTCCATCACTACAAGAAAAAGCATTTTTAGTTGCACTTATTAGCAGCGTTTGTTATCTAAGTGCAACCAAAAATTTATCCAAATGCAACCAAAGTTCTATGGAATAAAAAATTAAAAATGAAACAACAAAGTTAACGCAGCCCGCACAAAAACTCTTTCTCTTTTTTCCTTTCAATTGGCGCGACAGTACTTAGAAAATTTTCCCTTTTCCCTCCTTCCCAATCCACTATCTGTATTTGACCAAAAACCCTATCAGTTAATTAAAAACACTATCTACTATCCCAGATTTGTCCCCCAAACAAAATTAAAGGTGGCCAATGCGAGAACCAGATCGGAGCTAAGTTCTGGGAGTGGTGTGCGCCGAGCATGGAATCGATTCAACTGGGAAATACAACGGCGACTCAGATCTGCAGCTTGAAAGAATCAACGTTCACTACAACAAAGCAAGCTCAAGCAGGTTCGTGCCACTCGCTGTCTTGATAGATCCGAAGCTGGGTACTATGGATGCAATCAGATCGAGACCGTATGGACAGATTTTCAGAACCGATATCTTTGTTTTCGGACAGAGTGGAGCGGGTAATATTTGGGTGAAGGGTCATTATACAGAAGGAGCGGAATCGGTTGATTCGATTTCAGATGTTGTTAGGAAAGAGGCCGAGAATTGTGATTGTTTGCAAGGTATACTATTTTTGTTGGTAGTTTAGCATCAGATCAATTATTTTAGACCACTCTAAGTAGATCTGGTGTAAATTACAACAAATTATATTCCTTAATTTGTTATATCTGTTGTGTGGGTTGTTGAGTGAGAAATTAGGTTATAGTTAACTTAATAACGACAATATAATAATTAAGGAGGGAGTTTATGTTGCTATTATGCTCGTATGAGACCTTAATATCCAGTTTCTTGAGTTCAGTTTATTTTCATTGATCTAAATTATTACTAAGATAACTAAAACTTGTAGTCCGTGAAGATTTGAAAGTATTGTATAAAGCACTAGGTTGCACCACATTGCATGATGTGGATGTTAATGACATGCATCAACATCGTTTTTTAAGGAATATGAAATTTGACCGTATCATCTTGAAATTTCCTCATGCTGGCCATAATCACTTCTTTGGTGAAACAAGTACAATACTGATAAGGTACTTGAAAAAAAAACAGTTCTTAGATCTCATAAGCCATTCAGTTTTCACATGCTATATTGCTATTAATTTTTTAGGAGACATAAGGAACTAATGAGGGCTTTCTTTGTAAGTACTGCATGTATTCTTTCTGAAAAGGGTGAGGTCCATGTATCTCACAGAAATAATTATCCCTACAGTGAACGGAAGTTTACAAAATTAGAAATGAAAGCTGGTTTATATTTGATTAGAATGGAGGAGTTCATCAGTGAAAAAGATTATCTGGGTTATCATAATAAGAGGGATGGTAATGTATCTAAAGTTGGTGATCTATCAGAAACTATTAATAATATTTGTATTTGAATGCTCAAAATGTGTTTGTCAGTGTAACCATAGGAAATTATCATTAATAGTGTTATATTCATCATAGTTATGTTCTAACTTTGACACTATGATATGAGCTTTTAGTTTGTCTAGAGAAAAATGTCTGATTTTTTTAAAATTTCAATAATCTTGCTAATGAAGTTCATTGTAGTTATGCTGAAGTGCATGAGCAATCCAAGCTCCCCAACGTGGGGTATTATTTTTAGGATACTCGCCGATACATTGAGGATATTTTGTGAATGTACCATGAAACTCAAGCTCAAATGACAACTGATCCTTCTTCGTATCAACAGGAATATTTGCCCAGCCCATAGCCCCTATCTTTAGTCAAATCAAAAGCATCCCGCAAAACTAGACCAGAGGAAGCCCCTTTCGAATTCAAAGCCTCTTGGAACTCTGAAGTCACCTGTAGCATCAACTTTAGCATCAAGTTGTTCTACTTTCTCTGTAAGTTTCAAACTTTTTTCTGAATTATTTTTCTTGTAGTATTTGTTTAGGAAAATATGATTTTCCTTCTGAAACCGTGTAAATTTAAAAATATATTTGAACTTCTCAAAAGAATATTTCATTTGGATAATATAAATACTAATTTTATTTTCATTTAAATATCAAAATGAATATGCGCAAGTTATTTGAGATATCCAAGTACATAGTATTTGAATACAAGTTTTAATTTGTTAGCTATGGTTACTTTATTATGAATTATAGTCTAGAGTTCAAGTATTTCTACAATAGTGTATACATATAAATACAATAGTTAATTTTGTTTGGTAGCTATTTTGTTTGTTGATCATACACACATACACACACACACATACATATACATACATACATACATACATACATACATACATACATATATAATTGTATTTTGTGAATGTATAAAGATTGGTTACCTCAAGAAGCATTTGACTAAGATGCCTTTTATTTGACTTGCAGATGGGTTTGAGATGAGCATTGGGGTTAACCATCTTGGTCATTTATTGCTCGCTCGCTCGCTTCTTTATAGCTTGAAGGAGTCTGATTATCCTTCTAAGTGCTTTATCATTGTTGGCTCCATTACAGGTATTTATTTCCCTATCAAATTATGTTGCTCATCACTAATCTTTTTAGTAGTTTAGTGAAACAGTAATGGTTTAATAGAACAAGTTTTGAGTAAAGAAATATGTTGTTATATGTGTATGTATCCAAACAAACAAAAAATCTACTTTTACATTTGTATATTAAGAACAATAAAAAGGAAACAAATGCATATATATATAAAGTAATTAATATGTTGTATTTAAAAGTAGGTGCCTGTGACAGATCTGGTAAGTGAAAGTGGACAATTACGTGAGAGAATGTATTCAATAACCATAGACATATATTTAAAACTGAAATTTATATTTAGTACGTTTATAAAAATTAACTATGTATTTTATAAATTAACAAGTTCATAATAATAATAATAACAAATTTATACAAATTTATAACTGATATATTGTCTATTGAATTTTAACTGATACATTTCCATAGTCTAGTTTATGTTCTAACTATCAAGACCGGTCTTGACAGTCTGATTATCTGGTTATTGCAAAATCAACGTTGTATTTCTTTTTTCGTTGTGATTCATTTCGTAAGATTTTCCTTGTGTTCCTGGACTTCATTACAAACTTGATTTTATTTATATGCTTAAATTCCTGGCTTCTACATGGGAGAAAGGCGATAATGGGTATAGCTTATAGGTATATGACTGTTCACTTCTATAAAGAGATATTTGGTTTGTAAATTGTTATTATTTAGAATTTAAATGATTTTCTTCAAAACTGAGATGTTGAAATATATTCACCATGACCATTTTTCTAAATATTTTCTTCAAAAAATTAGATGCTACAAGATTGAAAAAAATTAAACTAACTACAAATAATTTTATCGCAAAAATATGGCTAAATATTTAAATAAATCATTCATCTTGAATGTGTTAGACATATATAATTTGTAGAAAAATAATTCACGCACAAAGCATGTGCCACCATCACGCACGAAGCATTTTGACCATCAGTTTGAACAACATTCGAAAAGGTAATGGGTTGAATACTTTGTGTAATAGTACTCGGTGGCAGCAGTGATAGAGTAGTTTTAAAAACTGCCTCCACTATTTCATCCCATTTCCTTCTACTTGACATATTATTATACCTTTTGTTTGCTGCAAAACAAGGCTGATAAATTATCCAAATTTTAAGCAAGACCTTTTTTTCACCCACAAGTAAAGAACAAACAGCAAACAACGTTGTTGTATCCTCTGGTTTCTCTATTATTCAATTAAGTAATATGTTGCAGTTCATTATGCATTATGAAATTCATTGCTGTTTGATTACTGTAGGCATAATGAACCAAACCGTTCAATCACTGTCCAGCTTGGTGTATGGAACAAATTTGTCAACTGTCCAAGTTAGGGTTACTCGACATTGGATTTTGGTAAATCGGAGTATAAACGAGCCTTACTCACTTAACCTACAGCTTATGGACAATGAAGTAAGTTATTTTTCCGTTTTGCTAATTAGTCTGTAAATTTTTTTGATTCTTTAACTATAGTATAACTTCAGTTAGAGTATGTTTATGTTTGCTTGTAATTTCTAGGTCTGTAGATGAGTTGGGATATACCGAGTATGAATTTATATCTTAGTGTATAGTTGTCAATATCTAAACCTGGTTGAATGGTATGGTAGTGGACCCACTTATTTGTTGAGATAACATCCATCGAAACTTAATCGTTGATACATATGAAGCAAGATCTCGGGTCCTTAGGCCCTACTCCACAATAATTTGTTTGCCTTGATGCTTTAGTACATATCCTTCATTTGTAACAATCCAATGATGAGTGCAGAACCAGTCTAAAATCTATTCTGTAGAAACCGTATATTCCTCAAACCTACCATCCATGAATAATATGTTTATTGTTGTGCTAATAGTAGATGTTACATATGCGTTTCTGAAGACAATTATCACTCTCTGTGGCAAAAAAGCCATATACTGCAATTTTCATGGCAGTAAAGTTGGGTTAATAAAACATTTATTTTATTACATAATTATGAATCAAGTTCTTATAATTACTGACGATGAGTTAACTTTCTTTGAAGATGCATGCCAACCCATCAATTACATAATACTATCTCTATTTTTAATCATGCATTGAATGGTAGTCAATGACTGCTTGCTAATACTTTAAAGAAAGGCAATTCTAAAGATTCTGTTAGATATCAATATATGATTTGGTTAGGTAGGAATGTATGGAAATAAATGGTGGTCAATAAATGATTAATACTAATATACTGTTGGTTGAAATTATATTAATAATATTATCAATAACGGTTGCTTCTTTGACTGCATTATTATTACATAAATAAATTATGTACCAAGAGATAAATTATTCCTTTGGCAATAATTTACGTACCATGAGATGTAGTATTAATGTTAATAAATCAATGTTATACACACTTTAACATTTTCATTTTTTATGTACCATGAGATATAACTATTGCCAGGGTATCCCTTTTGTTATCATTCTAACCGTATGCTTTTACATTACTCGATTCTAAGTATCACTAAGTTTGAATTTATAGACTCGCTAGTATCTGAACTAAAATGTTTTTACATCGACTATTGTTTGGTTAAAAACGTGTTTGAACATTTGTTTTAGATCTGCATAATGGAATTTTGATTCAACTGAATTCGGGTTTCTGAATATTTTAACTGGAATCTCTTTTTGATTTACTTTAACAGTTAAGATCTATTTAATGTTGTAGAAAGAGAGAGGAGCATGCACAATAATCAACAATGCAACACTACCTAATGTAAATACTTGTTTTATTTTGAGCATAAAGAAATAGGTCATCCTAATGTGCATGATTTTATAATATACCATTGTGGTTCTCAATTACATGGTGATTAGAATTACTTTAATGTTGGAAAAATTTAACTGTAGCTAATTGGAATGGAGTGATGCTAATTGGAGCGTCGAAGTCAAGGCTGGTGAAGTGTTCGTCGTTTTGTGGAAATTTGGTTGTAGCAGCAGAAGTGGTAGGCGGTTTGATAGCTGTGTTTTTCACGAGTGGTTGCTGAAGGGTGGTGTTCGAAGTCAGGTTGCTGATTGAGATGTAGTGGCTGGAGATGGTAATGAAGGGGAACACACTTCGAGTATATGTTTTCAGCAGTTTGATGGAGGTGACAGTTTCTAGTGGTTGTTATATGCAGTGAAGAATGTTAATAAAGGTGGATGGTTAATAGTTGTAGGATAGATGATTAAAAACATTATCGACGGGATTGAAAACAGACAGAGTAGGATTGAAAACTGTCAATAGCAAATGTTTGATTATGTAGTATTGTGTGGATTGGTGATTTGGGATGGTTGCAGTAGTAGGGTACTGACTGGAGTGATGGTGGGGATTCAGTAGGGGTATGAAGTGTTGTAGGAAATGATGTATTGTGAAAGAATTGTTTGCAGCAGGAAGTGGTGAAGTCAAGGCAGATGGTGATGAGGGGCTGTGGCAGTGGAGGAAGTCGAAGCAGTGAAGTTTGTAAGAGAGATGGATGATGTTTGAGGGAGAGAAGAATGTAGGGGGTAGTAGGAATTTCTCTGGTTGCAGTTTACTGGTGGAAGGTATTTTTTTTGTGATGTCGAAGTATGAAGTATAGAAGCGGTTGTGGACTGCTGTGTTTTGATGTGTGACAGTTTGACAGGGAGAGTTTTTGGAAATGGCTGTTATGCGTTGGTGGTCAGTTTGATGATTGTATGAATGGTGAAATTTGCTTATGGAATGAAGAAGCGGTGACAG
The DNA here is from genome assembly GCA_030765085.1 of Allium cepa. Taxonomy (NCBI): domain Eukaryota; kingdom Viridiplantae; phylum Streptophyta; class Magnoliopsida; order Asparagales; family Amaryllidaceae; genus Allium; species Allium cepa. The sequence goes on along the minus strand of CM060934.1, from coordinate 588,833,191 downwards.
AGATTGTTGAATGAGTTTGGTATGAGGGAGGCAGCAGTGTTTGGGCTTGTATGCAGAAGCATGTAAAGATGATAGCTGTGAATTTGGTTTTATAACTCTTGATGCATGGTTGAAATTTTTTAAATCCAGTCTTCTTTTTTACACTGGAACTAAAGATTTTATAACTCTTGTTCATCGACTAACATTGATTCTGCTAAGTCCTCATCACGTTACCGGTAATGGCGTGGGATCTAAGCTTGATATCCTAGACATGGATGTGATGGAAAAAGTGCTTGAGGTATTATTACCTTTCTAAAATTTCATTTTGATATACTAGACTTCTAACCCAGTTTTGATCTGAATAACTGTGTAAATTGAAAATTGTGTATTCATTGGGGAACTATATAGGATGCATATAAAAATAGAACAATTTTTGTTAATATGTGTTAATATAGAATATCGAGTTATAGATTACATGATTTTCATGTATACATATATATATATATACATACATATATATACATCTATATATATACATATATATATATATACATACATACATATACATATACATATACATATACATATATATATATATATATATTGTTGATTGTTAAACTCGTTTGCAGGTAATTAGCTATTTCGAAGCGAAGACTGTCAACAACAAAGAACTATTGGTAATCAAGCAATGAACATGAATTTAATTGTTATATATGTTGTCGTATTTTGTTAGTACCATTTGTGGAAACTTGTCTGTGAATGCTTGTAGTATGTGACTTATTTTGTTGAAAAACTACTATCGAATTGATTATGGATATTATATTTGATTGTGAGATTATCATGTTTTTGCAATTATTTGAATATGATGATCATATGATTGATTATTTGTATATGCTAATTATGTGATTTAATTGTTTGTATGAATATATGAAAATTATGCGATTGATCGTTCGTTTTAATATGAATAGTATATAAGTGATTGCTGGAAATGGTATAAACCATCAACCGTAAATAGTAGCATTTTAAATATGCTACCAAACAACCAATAACTTTTAGTAGCGTTTCAGAAATGCTACAGAAACAAATGTAAACTAATATAAAAATTATACAGTTGCATTTTTAAAACGCTACTGAAAATCAAAAAAAGCATATAAACAAAAAATGCAACCAAAAATGAAGACCTATGGTAGCGTTTTTTTAACCCTACAGGAAAAACCTATAGCTGCATTTAAAAGTGACTTTTGGTAGCGTTTTTTAAATCCTACGGAAAATACCTATAGTTTCATTTAAAAGTGACTTTTGGTAGCGTTTACTACAACGCAATAAAAAGTTTTAGACTTTTAGTTGCATGTCGTATAGCAGCGTTCTCTAAAACGCTACCATAAGTTATGGTAGCGTTTTATCAACGCTGCCAAAAGTCTTTTCTGGTGTAGTGCATACAATGGCAGGGCTACTGGGGTACCGCTCGTCACAGTACGTGGCCTAGATCAACGTACCGAGGAGTACGCCCGCTCCTCTGCAACACAAGGCCGGACCTATTCCTTACTGAACAGTTCCGAATAAGACAACCCTGCGGTTGTAGCTAGCAACCGCCCACACAGCCGAAATAAAGGAACCTCTAGACAGGGGTAAATCTCACTCTCAAGTGGGGGCTACCCACGAAGCCTTGTTGCACCTCCCATGTTTTAGCCATTCCCGGTTGATGAGGCTTCAGGCTACGATTACCTTTAGTGAACACATCACTTAGAATGTTCATCGTCCACCTGACGATGTTCTGAAAGCATTCAATCCATACAAGTTCGTTCCGGGTTCGAACGAAACCGAAGGAATTATCTCGATACACTCATTTTGGAATCACCCTCAAAGTTAACGGCGATAACCCCTGCACTTTGAACCACCATCTCGAACCTATAAGAACTAGTTCCGTCAAATTCATCACGGAATCACCCCCAGAGTTATACTGACGAATAGTCCTTACACCTCGAGTCTTCACAAAGCTCCACTTGGATTCACGACCTAACGTTTAATTTGGATCGATGTGGTTTTCGGATATCCAAATATGGAAACTCGATCCCGGTCTCACCGAAATCCAAAGCGTGTCTTTTAGGTCCAAGTTGTTTTAAAGTTTAAAACAATTCAATTATCTATATACACACAGATAGATAACTCACAAATCACAATTGATAATCAACATTATCAAATAATAGGTAATCCATATCATCATCACAATAGATAATCTATATTATCATCACAATAGATAATCTATATTATCATCACAATGCAACCAAGCATTCATACTACACAATATTACTTATCTCATTATTGAGATCACAAAGCATCCAAGGCAATCAATGTCATCCATTCATATATAAGCAAAGATTTACTCATCACAATATAATTAATTTAAAATGAATTAAATTAACTATCTCCATCTCTAATTAATTTAAAATGAATTAAATTAATTACTTTATCTTTAATTAATTTAAAATAAATTAAATTAGTTACTTCACCAATATAAATCTTGCTTACTCATCATTTAATTGATTACAATCAATTAATCATTCATTATTAATCACCTTAATTAATCATTCTTGATTAATTTCTTTTAATTACATTCATGTAATTATCCTTAATTAATTTCACAAATTAATTATTCTCAGCCAAACAGTAATTAACCTTTAATTACTTCAATTAATTAATTAACTATAATTAATTACCTTAATCCTTAATTAATTACATCAATTAATTACCTTTAATTACTTATCATTGATTAATTAATCTTAATTAATCAACTTTAATTACATCATTAATTGTAATAATTAATGTTCTTTATTATATTTAAATAAATTATCTTCCTAAATTAATTACCTTGAGTAATTAACTCATAATTATTAATCTCCCAGATTTAATTACACTCAGTAATTAACTAACTTAATTACTTTATTAAACCAAATTAATTATCCCTTAATTAATTTCTTAATTACTCCCTTGATTAATTACTAAGTAATTTAATCCAAATTACTTCATTCTTAAACGTCTTCAATTAATTACAACCTGTAATTATTAATCAATTACTTTACCAAGTAATTTTCAATCCATTAATTACATAAAGTAATTATCTTTAAAACCCAAGTGTTTAAAATTTAATTAAACTTAATTAATTAAAATAAGCAATCACATTAAACTAAATTAATTATACTCAAACCATTCACAAATGATTATTATTAAATTAATTAATCTAATTAATTATAAAAATTAACTACATTAATTAATTATTAAATAATCCTGGTTAATGACCTTCATTAACCATTCTCTAATTATTTTTATTAAGTAATTAACCTAGATAATTATAAATTAAATCATCTTTAATTATCCATTAATTAAAGTCTAATTATTTAATAAATTAACCTTGATTTAAAACTTAATTACATAATTAATAATTCCTTAATCATTAATTTAAAAAAAATCTAATTAATGATCTTAATTATAAATTGATTAATCATTAATCAATATTCATTAATTCCAAAACATTAATTAATTAATTTAATTAAGCATTCCTTAATTTCTCCATTAATTAAATTAATTTCAAATATTAATTTTAACTTAATTTCAAGATAAAACATAACTTAATTATGTCTAAAAACAATTTATTTGAAAACAAATTTTCCTTTGAACTTACTTTTAAATTTCATTTTAAATACATGATTTAAAATGAATATATCCTAAACTAAATCAAAGTTTAAACAATTTAAAACCTTTTAAAAATTTCAAGACAAACAAGAGTTTGGCTTAAAATTTGAAATTCATAAAATTTTGAAGTTAAATTCATTTCAAAATTTCAATAACTTCAATTTATATTTAGCTTAAATCTTCAAATTTAAACCTTCTTTCAAATTCCAAAACTGAAATTCAAATTTAACTTTTAGATTTCCAAATTTAAATAAAACTTCAAATCTTGCTCATATTTTATAAACTTCATTTTCAAAAAGGTCCAAACTACTTTACCGTAATAAAGTACTAACTTAAGTTCAAATTTAAAACTTTATTTATATTTAAAAACTGAAATTTTAAATTTAACTTAAATTCTAAAATTTAAACTTGAATTTGTACCCAGTTTTAAAAATTTCCTAAACATTCAAAAGCTTCATGTTGTTTTTTTTTAAAAAAACATAAAAACCTGATACACAGGTTTTCTGTAAAACATAAAGTTTACAGAACAACCCGAGAATATTACCAAAATACTTCGAGTTCACAACCTGATTTCTTCGAGTCAACTTCCCCCTACTTCGAGCAAAACCAAAACTACCCCTGCAACAAACAAAACCCCAAAACACTTCATCCGAAACTACATCACCGTGCATATGCACGGCGACCACCGCCTTCTCTGATCATTAGAGGTGATCGCACTTCAACCAGAAACACACCAATGCCCAAACGACATCATCAGATTGAACCATAAATCAGCAAATCAAATTCGACCACCCATATCAAAACCTAGAAACTCAAATCAGGTTTCTGCCAAAACCTGTCAATGGCGAGTTTTCACCGCTCCGACCACCAGACGTTCAACCCCTCCGGCCTCGAAATCATCCACACACCTACTACCGATTCCCCAAACATCTTAGCACTCGATCCATCCTTCACCTCGAAATGATTGATTCTTCATACCCCTTTCAAAACTAGGGTTAAAAAAAGAATTCAAATTTGCACCTTCTCTGACCAATTTTAATCACATCTCTGATTTTTTTGAGCATTACTTAACACTTATCTACTAACCAGAAGAACCTCAAGCTTCCTCAAGTCATAGATCGCAAGAAATTGCTTAAATTTCATTCTCGGTTCAATTCTAAACTGTAACCTAAACTATACTCTAAAAATCCTAATACATGATTTAAAAATCAAGTTTCAGTTAGTACTATTGTTTAATGATACTGAAATACAGAATTAACACGTTTTCATTTTGGTAAGAATTAACATGCATGGATGTTTCTTGTGTTTCCAGAGTCAATACCCATATTTAGTTTCTTGAAATTTTTAATATTAGCTTAAGAAAATAAAACAACTTTGCTTTATAACTTTCATTCTATCAGAAAACAAATTAAGTGATAAGTATTTAATAAAATTGTGGGTGCCTGGAAAATAAAAAAAAACAGAACAGGCAATTGAAAAAAACAACATGCACACCATTTATTTTCATATCAACAATTATCTATAACATAAGAAATAGCTATTCCATTTCAATAAACTAGCATGCAACCTATTTAAAAATTTTAAATTTAAAAAGTTACTCACCTTTCTTTTATAAAGAACAGAGCCTCTGTTATACCCTTTCGAATTTTGCAGCAGACAATCTACCTCCCCCTATTACTTTTAAAAACTGTTTGCATGCTTTTGCTTTTGAATAAGCTTCACTTTTGGAGATATGCAGATTTACTTATGTTTTCCTGACTTAAATTACTTGCATGCAGATGCTTTTGAACAGGCTTCAATTTGAGGTTGTGCAGAGAGTAGATGCAAACTTGTACATTTCCAGGTGCATGCGGAGTTTATTTTATCTCCAAGTTTTATAAAAAGAATGTAGACCTTTTGATTTTTGAGGAAGTTGAATATGCGGATTATTTTTTTGAATTTTTAATTTTGAGGATGTTCAGATTTTGAATATGCAGGGTTTGATTTATGCATTGAACATGATTTTGAAGAGGTGTTACTGATTTTAGAATTTTGAAGTTTTCTTTTTGATTTAGAAAATGAGAAAACAAGTATGAATGAAGATGCAAGTTTATATAGATGAATTTTCAGATTTAAATAAATAAAAGAAAAATTAAAACAAAATTTACACTGGTACAAATTTTCCACATTTGTTGCATTGTTATGATAATCTTTTAACACTTGTTTAATTAATGCTTAAAAATGCAACACTTGTCTCTTTTAAAGTGATTAGTATTAAATTTACAAGTTAATATATGTGTTAATGTATGTATTAAGCCAAATTAAATTTGTCGGTTAATATTTGAATGTGTATATAAATTCATAAAAAAATAAAAACAAACCATGTTTATAAATAAAACTTATACATATAAAAATTAAAACAATTAAAATTTATACTTTGGAATTTTAAATTCAAATCAAATCCAAAATCAATTATTTTCAAATCAAGTTATGTGTATAAATTTAATTTAAAATAACAATTGCAAATTCTATTCAAAACCTATTTATAAAGACAATACACTATTAATATTATTTTTATAAATATCTTATTATTAAATAAAATCATTTTAAAAGAAATTATATTTTTATTAATAAATATCTATTTTATTAAGCCACAAAACTTTTTGTTTGTTCATTCTAAATTTAAAACTCAAGCCAAATTATTTTAAACATTTAATATTTTTCTTATCAAATTTAAATCATATATTTATTTATTAAATAGTTCTAAAAACTCAATACTAATTTAAATCAAAATTTTCCAAATTAAAATGTATATATTAGAATTTTTAAAACATGATTCACTTTATTAAATTTAAACCAAAACCATTTATTCAATAACATTGAAAAGCTAATATTAAATAAAAACAAATTTTCCGAATTACTAAAAATATTAAAACTAGAAAATATGCTTTATTTATTAAAATTAAAACAATGCTAATCTATTTAAAATATAAACCATATATTTATATTGTAAATAGAAACCAATTTATTATTTTTAAAAGATAAAATAACCAATTAAATAATTATTGAAGAAGATTATTAAATCTATTTGAATTATTATTAACAAAATATCAATATCAATTTAATTTTCAATACAGATTATTAAATTGATGTTGTTAAAAATTCCGGGATATTACAACGGGTCAAACTTCCAAACAGGACAAAATGGCAGTGCTCCAACTATAACTAGTAGTGGATCTTAACTGCACACTACAAGTAGTCAAAGCTTCTAAACCTTTCCATTCTGCCAGCATGGCTAACACCACATTCTGGTGTTTTATGCTAAGGGCATTCGCTACTTTATTTCCATTCCCAGGTGTATACTCTATATCAAAATCAATAGCTGCTAAAAACTCCAACCAACTCTACTGTCTCATATTCAACTCCTTTTGAGAGAATAAAAATCTCAAGGACTTACGATCATATATGGCTCAAATCTTACCCCTAGGAGATAATGTCTCCAAATCTTCAATGCGAAGATCACCGCAGCCAACTCTAGATCATGAGTAGGATATCTCACCTCATGTGGTCTAGCTGTCGTGAAGCATAGGCAATTACTTTACCCTTCTGCATCAATACAGCTCCTAATCTGATTCTACATGCATTAAACAAATGCTTTAACTTAAGGAATGCTTCCTCACATTTGTTGGACCAAGTAAACTTCACGTCCTTAGTGGTTAACTTAGTCAAAAGCGCTATTATCCATGAGAAATCCTTAGTGAATCTCCAGTAATAGCCAGCAAGTCTAAGAAAACTTCAAATCTCAGTCACTATCTCTGGTCTCTTCCAGTTATTAACAGCTTCGATCTTATCTAGTTCGACTGATAAATCCTTCTCTGAAACCACGTAACCAAGAAACTTAACCTCTTTCTTCCAAAAATGACACTTGAAAAACTTCGCTTTTAGCTGTTGCTTCCTCAGTGTCACAAGCACTACTCTTAGATGATCTTCATGCTCTCATTCATCTTTAAAGTGTACTAAAATGTCATCTATAAATATCAATACGAACTTGTCCAAGTAATCTTGGAAAAATCGGCTCATCAAATCAACGAAGAAAGCTGGTGCACTCGTTAACCCGAATTGCATGACTAACCACTCGTACAAACCATACCTAGTCCAAAATGCTGTCAACGAAACACTGTCCTCTACCACTCTTAACTGATGGAAACCTATTGTCAAATCCAATTGGAAAAATAATCTGGCTCCACACAACTGATCAAATAAATCATCGATTCTCGGGAAAGGATACTTATTCTCAATAGTCTTCTCATTCAACTTAAAATGCTAATGCGCAACCTCAATGACCCAACTGGTTTCTTCATGAACACCGCGGCCGCATCCCAAGGCGAACTGCTTGGTCAAACAAAATTTCTCCCTTCTAAATCTATTAGGTGCACCTTCAATTCCTTCATCCCAGTCGGTGTAACACCCTAAATTTTTAGTAACATTATTTAGCTAAATTAAATAAAATAACGGGTTGATTAAGGGATTGATATTTGATTTAACTATGGGTAGCCGTATTATTTAAACAATGATTAAGGGAAGAGTTTAAATTGAAATAGAGGTGGGGTCAAACAGGAAAGATGCCATTCTTATACCCTAAACCCTTGGTCATGTACCGCTTGCACGTCCATTTCATTTTATCAAAAAAAATTATAAAAGAGGCCAGCCAGCATTGATAAGGAAAAGAGGGAAAAGATTAACAAAAGCTAAGGAAGAAGCTAATTCAAATCAAATCCATTCACATCTCAGCCTCTTTAATCTTTAAAGCTAAGGTGAATAATGTTTACATCTCAAATTTTCATTATTTTCAGCTTTAAGGTGAATTTCGAATATTTTGCATTGGTTTTCCATGTTTTTGAATGATGGAATGATTATATATACTTGTTGATGAATTATGGTTGTTCATATTGAATTTATGATATGTTTTAAGGTAAAAATCCTATAAAATGACATCCAAATGCCTTGTGAATTTTTATGAAGATTCTAAATGATATTTTAGAGATGGGCTTTAATTTATAGAATTTTATGAATAATTGTGGAATTTATATGTATTTTCTAGTAAAGAAAGTGTTAATTTGGGATAATTATTATTTACGGTTAAATAATAAAAGAATGGGTCTGAAATTTTTATACGTTGGAAAACATATTAAAAGAATTTTCTAGAATTTTTGTGCTTTTTCTAAGTGCTTTAATAGATACATAAAATTATTTAAGGTATGAGACTTAAAAGTTTTATATATTTATAAAAGGAGAACGAGCTTTCTGCAAATAATTCAAAAGGATTTGTTTTGAAATTGCAGTTTTTTATATTGGTAAAGAAAGCGGTAACCAATAAAAATTAGACATGTAAAGCAGATTAGGTGAAAAGAACTATTTGCTACATTTTTTTCACTTTTTCGACGCTTTCGGCATCAGGTTCCGCCTCCTCATCTTCGCTTCCGACACAGTCAAAACCAATGCACATGGTATCAATGAACTGGTATGTGGTGAATTGGATGCAGGCGGATGGTGTGGAGTCAAAACCAGGGGTTCCAAAGGGGTTGAGGATTACTTCGTTTTTATATTAAAAATTTGCCCGCTTTCTTTCGACTAAAATGGCTTTCGATTGAGTAGCTTTCGACTCAGTTAGCTTTCGATTGGGTTTAATGGATTCAAAGAAATGGTTTTGATTGGCTTGCACTTTTGTTTTAAATAAGTGCTTTCGACTAATTCGAAGCATTTTTACTGTCGCTTTCAACCTTTTGACCTAGATAGTTTAGAAAAGGTTGTGTACTTTGTTTTCAAAAATTTTGGCCACTTCTCCAATGCTTTCGAAGGGATGGTTTTAACACCATCACTTCTTTACTTAGGAAATGGTTTCAAAGTAGATGCTTTCAACTTCAATGTTGTAAAGCCCTTTTTTTATGATTGAATTAGAAACTATATGGTTTCGAAAGAGACAGTTTTAAATGGTTTCAAAACATATGCTTTCGACTTTAATGGGTTTCTGATCCTTTTGCTCTACTTGAAGGCATAATCCGAATGGTTCGACCGAGACGATTTTCAAATGTTTTGAAGAGGTAAAATTTTGAATGGTTTCGAATGATTTCCATATGTTTTAAATTGAACCCAAAGTGCTTTCAAAAGGATTTAGTTTTGACAGTTTCAAAGGTTTTAATGAATGGTTTCGAAAGGGGTGGTTCCCCGGGGTTTTGAAAGCGTTGAAAGGAAGGATTTTTCCTATGTTTTCAAAAGGCAAGATTTAAAGGTTTTAAAGGAGGATGTCTAATGTTTTGAAGCTTTGGAAAAAAGAAAGGAATGATTTTTCAATGTTATCAAAGGGATTTTAAGGGTCTCGAAAGGGTCACTTTCGACGGTTTCGAAGGGGTTACCTTCAAGGGTTTTGAAAGGGTTGTTTAAAGATTTTAAACAAAGGTTTCGAATGTATTTACTAGGCAATATAGCCTAAGTATTTTCAATTTAAAATGGGTTTTTACTTTTTTGGAAGGATAGATAATCCTCATTAAAATCGATCAACATTATTTTAAGTAAAGTGTATATATCATGGCAAAATAGCTTAAAGTAAAGCTAAGAATATATTTTCCTAGTATAAGAATGATTTAAAATGTTAAATCATTTTGAAAAGGTTTTAAAGGAAAAGGAAAATGGTAGTTAAACCTAAGAAAAATATTCGGGAAGTTAGTCCATTTTGATCCGGACAGTTGGTCCAGTTTGCTGGCAGTCGGCCAGTTTTATGGACAGATGGTCCATTTATTAGCATAACAGACCTTACTATTATGTTGTGGACTGATAGTCCACTTTTTACCTATTTTATGGATAGATAGTCCATTTATTAGCGTAAAGGATATTACTATTTTGATATAATTAGTTTGACTAACCAGTTTGGTTGCAGGAAAGGATTTGCAAAACATATGTTTTAAAGACGAAATTAGTGAGGGGAAACCCATTCCACTAAGCGGCGTAGTCGTAGTTAATATAAGTGAACTGAGATGTAATAGAATTGTTCACACCAGGCTTTACGTCTGACTCAAAGTTTTTGTTTTCCCCTTAAACTCTAGGGTGCTCAAAATTTATTTAAGTAGGCTAAGGGTTAAAGTGTTCAGGTTTAGAAATTTTAGCGAATAAAGCTTCTAGAGATGAGCAGGTGGCTAACGGATAGCGAATTAGGAATTTCAGATTATTTTGTTTTTACCGTTGTGTATTAAGTAAGATATGACTCTATTGCCTTGATCAACCAAGGGGGCATCATCATATGTCGCTCTTTGCGTATTTTGTAATGATTATAATTAATCTTTACCTAGGAAACGGTATAGGATTATGTAACTTGGATATGAAATTGTTTCGAAATGTAATCAGTAAAATGCTGTTTTTGAAAATCTTTGATTTTGTTCATATTCGAGTGCTTCTATTATTATGGACACCATTGGCATTACTATATTTTATCACTAGAAGTTAATACTATGGATGACTGTACCAACTGTAGTGCTTAGCTTTTGGCCTCCAGATATTGGATGTAACAACTTGGTATCAGAGCATGGTTTATGAAAAAATTTATATTAGAAATTGTTTTTAGAACATAATCCTAAGAATTAGAGTAAGTTTGAGGTATGAGATAAAGCTATACTAATGTACTTGTATTTGCTATATATAATTATACGCTTTATCTCTAGTCTCTTATCCTTGTTAGGTTATTTTTCTATATCTCATAAGGTTTGAATAGAGATAAGGAAGGTAGACGAGGAAGAATTAACCTTGGAGGGGAGGGCATCGATGGGAATGCCAGACCTAGTACAGGGAGGACCCAAGGTCAGGCACAAGTAGAAAATGTAGGTGTTGGAGTCCCACAGGTTGGAATGGAAGGTATGTATCAGTTTTTCATGAATATGATGCAAGCGGGAGTTACAGCTGGAGTGTTATGAGGAGAAGCTGCAGGGGCAGAAGTTTCGAATGTTTCGGTAGTTAACCATTATGCTAAGCTAAGCGGAGATTACACTAAGCATGGAGGGAAGCCATTTCTGGGAATAGAGGATGCTATAGAGGTGGAAAATTGGTTGCTGCACTATGAGGGAATCTTAGCAGATTTAGGACACAATGATGAGCAGAAGAGGAGGTTGGCATCTAGACAGCTTCAGGGAGTCGCTTTGTTCTTATGGAATAGTGTGACGGTTCAGGTGGATGAGGAAACCTGTCATAGGAAGATTTCAAGGGGATTTCCAGGAGAAGTTTATGTCTGCAATGGCATAATCAGCTTTGATCATGAAATTTGCTGAGCTAGAGGAGGGAGAGATGTCTATCCTGGAGTATGCTAGAAAGTTTGAGGATTTGGCTAGATATGGGTATGCTTCAGTGGATATAGTGATGAAGACGAATGAGAAGTTTACTAGGGGGTTGAAGCCTGAATTAGGCAGGGCAACATTACCTTATATTAGAGATCCTTCTGACATTGTAGTGGTGACGACCTTAAGGCATAAGGAGATTCTTGATTCTCTAGAGAGGAGTAAGGCTAAAGAAGTCCACGTTGGGCAGAACCAGAAGAGGAAATTCTTTCCTAAAAAAGGTGCTCAAAAGGGTGAAGCAGCTAAGAAAGGGAAGTTTAAGATTATTTGCTTCAAATGCGACTAGAAGGGCACTTTGCTAATGAGTGTCATGCTGGAAAGGCAAAGGAGGTGGTAGGGAAAATGAATGTCAGGTGCAATTATGACCAGATTGGCCATTATAAGAGCCAGTGTAAGGAGCCGTCTAAGGATGGAAAGGGCAAGGTGTATGCGTTGGAGCATGTTTCTTCTAAGCCAAAAGCCTAGGAGAAGGGAAAGGCATTCTCGAGGTACGCTTCAAATTCATGGTATATCTATTAGCATTCTATTTGATACTGGTGCATCGCATTCTTTTATATCTAGATGTTTGATGGATAAAATTAACCTAGAACCCACACATTTTGTTAATTCCTTACAGGTTACGAATCCAATAGGAGGGTATGAAACTCTAGGGTTGAGATGTGACCAGTTAGAATTTGACATGTTAGGTCATACTTTTGTTTGCAGTTTGCATGTGTTTGATTTTGTGGGGTTTGAAATTATTCTTGGTATGGATTGTTTAAGTGAGTACGATGCTAGGATATTTTAGCAGGATTGGAAAATATAGCTTTGGCACCCTAATTGTAGTGACCGGATTGTTTATACCGTAAAAGGTTCAAGAGGTGAGGTGAATGCTTTGTTGGGTGTTATGTAATTGGATGATGAGTTGAGTCGAGTTTAGAATTCACAGATGTTTTTGAGCTTGTATTTTGATTACCACCGAAAAGAGCCATTGAGTTTCGGATAGATTTGGTTCCGAGAGTAGAACTAGTGAGTTCGCCGTTGAGCAGGATGACCCCTATAGAGAATGAGGGAGTTGAAGGTGCAGTTGTTGGAATTGGAGGGCAAGAGTTTTATGAGGCTGACTAGTTCACCTTAGGAAGCAGCTACAATGTTTGCTAAGAAGCCGGACGGATCATTGAGGCTATGTATCGATTATCGTAAGTTGAATGAGAGGACGATAAAAAATCGATATCCATTGCCCTGGATTGATAATTTGTTCGACCAGTTGTATGGAGCCAAGGTATTCTCATAGTTGGATTTAGTGATAGGTTTCTTTAAGCTCAGACTAGCAGAGGGTAGTATACCTTTAACGGCGTTTAGGAACGGATATGGACCAAACGGATGGTTAGTTATGCCATTCAGAACTGAGTAAAGCGTCGGTTTTCTTTATGGATTTGATGAACCAAGTTTTCCGAGAGCACTTCTATAGGTTCTTGTTTGTTTTCATAGATGTTATCTTGATATACTCTAAGGATGAGAGAGAGCATGAAGTTTATCTTAGAGTGGTGCTTGAGACGCTAAGGCAACATCAGCTGAACGCGAAGTTTTCGAATTGTCATTTCTATAAGAAGGTTATGGGTCATATAGTCTCAGAGAAAGGGTTGTCAGTAGATCCGACTAAGATTGAAGCAGCAAATGGTTAGAAGAGACCCGAGACAATGACGGAGATAAAGAGTTTCCATGGGTTGGCTAGTTATTATCGGAGATTCAATAAGGATTTTTGCATATAGCGGCACTGGTGACCAAGCTAACGAGAAAGAATGTAAAGTTTGTATGGACCGATAAGTATGAGGAAGCATTTTAGAGTTTGAAACACATAATGACCCGTGCACCGGTGTTGGTTGTTTCGAAATGGAATCAGGATTCGGTGGTTTATACTGATGCATGTAGAACATGACTACGAGCTATGCTGATGCAGAGAGGTAAAGTAATTTCATATGTTTCTAAATAGCTTAGAACACAAGAGGTCAGATATCTGACACATGATTTGGAATTAGCTGCATCGATTTTTGCGTTGAAGGTGTGGAGACATTACCTTTTGGAAGAGAGGTTTGAGTTATATACAGATCATAAGTCTTTGAAGTATTTGTTCTCCTAGAAAGAGTTGAACAAGAGACAACAGAGGTGGTTGGAGTTTATCGCTGCTTATGATTTTGGCATTGAGTACACACTAGGGAAAGACAACAAGGTTGTGGATGCACTTAGCAGGAAACATCACAATGCAATGTTGGCAATGATCGCTGAGTGGAAAGATCTTGAAGCATTAGAAGATTGCAAACTGTAGTGGAGATCTGAGGCGGGGTCTAGCGAGGAAACCGTAGTGTTATGTTGTTTGGAAGTTCGATCGGTGATGATCAAAGGGATTGCTTCTAAACAGGAGGAGGATCCGGTATTAGCTGAATGGATCAGGAAGTTAAGAGATGGAACCGAGAGTGATGACTTGAAAGATTTCAGTCTTGACTAGAATGGGAGGTTGAGAAAGAAAAGAAGATTATGTGTTTCGAGTGCAGGAAAGATAAGGAAAGAAGTCTTAAAGGAATTCCATCGTTCAAAGTTCTCTATTCATCCAAAAGGTACTAAGATGTATGATATGAAAAGAAGTTTCTTCTAGGAAGGTATGAATGGGGTTATTGGTTTATGGGTAAAGCAAAGCTTGATTTGCCAGTAGGAAAATGCCGAACACCAGAAACCAAGTGAGTTAGTTCAACCATTGGATATTCCGGTATGGAAGTGGGATTCTATTTCTATATATTTTTTGGACGGGTTGCCAAGATCGAACAGAGGAAATGATAGTATATGGGTCATAGTGGATAGATTGACCAAGATTGCCTATTTCATTCCAGTTGAGTCTACCAGAACGGCACCGCTTTTGGCAAAGTTGTTTATGAAGAATGTGATTAGACCGCATGGAATTCCTAGTAGCATAGTTATGATAGAGATTCCTTATTTACTAGTGAGTTCTGGAAGAGTCTATTGGAAGTTTTAGGAACCAAGCTCAAGATGAGTACCGCTTTCCATCCGTAGACTGATAGGCAAACGGAAAGAGTTAACAAATCTTGGAAGATTTGTTAAGAGCTTATGTTCTAGATTTTGGCGATCTTGGGAAGACCATCTGCATTTAGTCGAGTTTTCGTATAACAATAGTTATCAGACTAGTATTGGGATGGCGAAGGCCATGCAAATTTCCCATAAGTTGGTTAGAGACCGGGGATAGGTGGTTCATGGTCTAGATTTAGTTAAGGAAGCTGCAGAAAAGATTAAGGTCATTCAGGCTAGAAGGAAGGAGGCTTGGTCTAGGAGGAAGAGTTATGCTGATAGAAGACAGAAAGATTTAGAATTCTCAGTTGGAGATTAGGTTTGCATCAAAGTATAACCGATGAAGGATGTGAATAGATTTGGAAAATCAGGAAAGTTAGCACCGATATTTGTTGGACCTTTTCCTATTGTTGAGATGATTGGGAACTCACGTATAGAATTGAGTTACCAAGCAATATGGCAGGAATCCACTATGTTTTTCATGTCTATCATCTTAGAAAGTGTTAGAGACCCAAAGACTGCTATTGCACCGACTGTGCTAAATGACTTAGTAGTAAAACGAGATTCAACTATGGTGAGAAAGCCTATTTATTGTTGCGAGAGATGGGAAGTGGCTTAGAATCAAGACGATCAGATTAGTCAAAGTCCAGTGAAGCGACAATGACTGGGACTGTACTTGAGAGATTGAGAGCAGGATTAGAGATACTTATCCTGACTTAATTGATGGTATGTTTTACCTTCTTATTTGATTTATTGTGTACCTTATCGTAATTTCAAGGACGAAATTCTTTAAAGAGGTGAGTTTGTAACACCCTAGATTTCTGGTAACATTATTTAGAATATTTAATTGGCTAAATTAAATAAAATAATGTGTTGGTTAGGGGATGGAGATTTGATTTAATTAAGGGGTAGCCGTGCCATTTAAACAATGAATTAAGGGAAGAGTTTAAATTGAAATAAAGGAGGGGTAAAATAGGAAAGAGGCCATTCTTATGCCTTAAATCCTTGACCGTGTTCCATCTACATATCCATTTCATTTTATCAAAAAAAAAAAGAGACCAGCCACTATTAACAAGGAAAAGAGGGAGAAGATTAAGAAAAGCTAAGGAAGAATCTAATTCAAATCAAATCCATTCACATCTCAATCTATTTAATTTCTAAAACTAAGGTAAATAATGTTTACATCTCAAATTTTCATTATTTTTGGATTTAAGGTGAATTCTGAATATTTTGCATTGATTTGCCATGTTTTTGAATGGTGGAATGATTATATATACTTGTTGATGAATTATGGTTGTTTATACTGAATTTATGATATGTTTTAAGGTGAAAACCCTATGAAATGACATCCAAATGCCTTGCTAATTTTTACACATATCCTAAATAATATTTTAGAGAAGGGTTTTAAATTTTAGAATTTTCTGAATAATTGTGGAATTTATATGAATTTTTTAGTAGAAAAAGTGTTAATTTGGGTTAATAATTATTTACGGCTAAATAATAAAAGATTTAGGTCTGAAATTTTTATATGTTGGAAAACATAATAAAAGAGATTTTTTGGAATTTTTGTAGATTTTTCCTAAAGTGTTTTAATGGATATATAAAATTATTTAAGATATGCGACTTAAATGTTTTATATATTTATACAAGGAGAAGGGGACTTTTGCAAATAATTCAAAACAATTAGTTCTAAAATTGCAGTACTTTTTATTGGAGGAAAAAAGAGGCAACCAATCAACATTAGACAAGTAAATCAGGTTAGGTGGAAAGAACTATTTACTACATGTTTTTCACTATTTCGATGCTTTCGACACCAGGTTCTGCCTCCTCATCTTTGCTTCCGAAACAGTCGAAACGAAAGCACATGGTATTAGGGAACTTTTATGTAGTGAATTGGATGCAGATGGAAGGTATGAAATCAAAAACTGGGGGTTGCGAAGGAGTTTAGGCATTATTTTGTTTTTAAATTAAAAATGTGCCTGCTTGCTTTCGACTAAAATGGACTTCGACTGAGTAGCTTTCGACTCAGTTAGCTTTCGACTGGTTTAATTGATTTAAAGAAATGGTTTCGATTAGGTTGCGCTTTTGTTTTAAATAAGTACTTTCGACTAGGTCGAAGCCGTTTTACTATCACTTTCCACCTTTCAACCCAGATGATTTTGAAAGGGTTGTTATCTTTTTTTATAAAATTTTGGCCACTTATCCAATTCTTTAGAAGGGTGGTTTCGACACCATCACTTCTTTACTTAGGAAATGGTTTCGAAGCAGATGCTTTCGATTTAAATGTTTTAAAGGCCATTTTCCTATGATTGAAGTAAAACCCAAATGGTTTCGAAAGAGACCAATTTAAATGGTTTCGAAACAGATGCTTTCGACTTTAATGGGTTTCTGATCCTTTTGCTCTGCTTGAAGACTTAATCCAAATGGTTTCAGCCGAGATGATTTTAGAAGGTTTCGAAGGGGTGAAAATTTGAATGGTTACGAAAGGTTTCCATGTGTTTTAGATTGAACCTAAAGTGCTTTCGAAAGGATTGAGTTTTGACTGTTTCGAAAGGTTTTAATGAGTGATTTTGAAAGGGTTGGTTCCCCAGGGTTTTCGGAAGGGTTGAAAGGAAAGGTTTTTCCTATGTTTTCAAAAGACAATATTTAAAGGTTTTAAAGGAGGATTTCTAATGTTTTGAAGCTTTCGGAGAAAAGAAAAGAAAGGTTTTTTTCAATTTTTTCGAAAGCCTTTTAATGGTTTCGAAAGGGTCACTTTCAATGGTTTCGAAGGGGTTACTTTCAAGGGTTTCAAAAGGGTTGTTTAAAGGTTTTAAACAAAGGTTTCGAATGTATTAAATAGGCAATATAGACTAAGTATTTTAAAGTTAAAAGAAGTTTTAACTTATTCTGTAAGGATAGCTAATCCTCATTGAAATCCATCAACATTATTTTGAGTAAAGTATATATATCATGGAAAAATAGCTTAGACTAAAGCTAAGAATATATTTTCCTTGTATAAGTATGATTTAAAAGGTTAAATCATTTTGAAAAGGTATTCATGGAAAAAGATAAAGGGTAGTTCACCCTAAGAAAAAGATTTGGATAGTTAGTCCATTTTGATCTGAACAGTTAGTCCAGTTTGTGGGCAGTCAGCCCAGTTTTATGGTTAGATAGTCCATTTGTTAGCATAATGGACCTTGCTATTATGTTGTGGACAGATAGTCCACTTATTACTTGTTTTATGGACAGATAGAAATTTATTATCATAAAGGATATTGCTATTTTTATATAATCAGTTTGACTAACTAGTTTGGTTACAGGAAAGGATTTGCAAAATATATGTTTTAAAAAGGACATTAGTGAGGGGAAATCGATTCCGCTGAGCGGCATGGTCTCACTTAATATTAGTAAACTGAGATGTCATAGAATTATTCACGCTAGGCTATATGTCTGACTCAAAATTTTTATTTTCCTCTTAAACTTTCGAGTGCTTGAAATTGATTTGAGTAGGCCGAGGGTTAAGGTTGATAGGTTTAGAAATTTTTGACGAATAAAGCTATCTGAGATGAGCAGGCGGCTGATCAGTAGCTAATTAGGAATTTCAGATTATTTTGTTTTTCCATTGTGTATTAAGTTAGCTATGACTATATTGCTTTGGTCAACCAAGGGGGCATTATCATATGCTGCACTTGGCGTATTTTGTAATGATTATAATTAATCTTTACCTGGGAAATAACGTGGGATTATGTAACTTGGATATGAATTTGTTTTGAAATGTTATCGGTAAAATGTTGTTTTTGGAAATTTATGATTTTGTTCATATTCATGTGCTTAAGAGATTATGGACACCATTAGCATTACCGTAATATGTCACCAGAAGTTAGTACCATGGATGACTACAGCATCTGTAGTGCTTAGCTTTTGGACTCCAGATATGGGATGTTATAGTTCGCCGTCGTTCTGTTGGGTGGTCTACTTATAGATTCAGCTCCTGGCACAAGAACTATCCGAACACAACGACTCGTTTCGGTAGTAACCCTATAACCGACTCAAAAACATCTGCAAATTCTCTTGCACAAACCTGACTTTACCCTTCTTTTACATCCATGGAACTCAACAAAGTACAAGCACTCCTGTAACACCCCTAATTTTTAATAACATTATTCAAGAGATTTAATTATAATAAATTAAATAGAATAATGTACATAAGGAGAATGAGGTTGATTAACAAACATGTAGTGGTCGTGCTTATTAATAAAACAAACTTATAAATGGTTAAGTAATTAAACATAAGGGCATTAAGGTAAATAGCCGCCCATATTCCCACCCTTATACCATTTCCCTTATCCATACACGTTCATTATTATCGCATGCAAAATTGTAAATGTAAGAAAGAGCATGGCCAACAATTAGGAAGATAGAAGAGAAGAGAAATTCAAGTAAAGCTTAAGACTCAAGCTAGAAGAAATCAACCTCAATCAATCTTCAATTTTCTTATCCAATCTAAGGTGAATAATAATCACTACATCTTCATTTTGGTTTTGATAATCATATGAGTACCGATTTAAGGGTAAATTTGTTTTTATGATATTTTGAATGACGATATGCTTGATTTATGATTTATTTGATTTAAACAAGATTGTTCAAAGGAGTTCTTATACGGTTTTAGGTCAAAACCGAGATCTTGTGATGCATAAATGCCATGCGAAAATTCTATGTTATGAGAATCATGATTTTGGAGTTGGGTTTCAATTTTAAGAATTTTCCAAGCTATGAAAAGATTATTATGAATCTTAAAAGGAAAATATGGATATTTGGGTTTATAAATTTAGTTTGGAAAATATATTAAAAATTTGGGTTTGAAATTTCAATATGTTATATAACGTGATTAAAGTGAATTTATCGAATTTTTGGAGATTTTGACTAAGTGATTAGTATGGAAATTAAATTATTTTGAAAGGAAGACCTAAATGATTTAATTTTTTTGATAATAGGAATGGCTTAATTGTTAAAAGTTATCATGTTTTTAGATTTGAGAAAATGCGGCAAATATTATCCAAATAATTTGAAAGCTTATGTCATCCAATCAAAAGTTTACAAGCAGGCAAGTTTTTTACAAAAAGTTTGCTTTATTTGGTAAAAAGAGCCTTTTTGCTCAGAAAAAGGGATCCGCCTTCTTTAGAAGGTTCCTTCGACTCAGACCTTCCACCTCCAACCTAATCGAAATCTTCTAGGTTGAAACCAATAATCCAATACACATGGTATCATTTAAATGTTAGGTAGTGGATTGGAGAAAGGTAGAAGGTAGGGTGTCGAGAGGTAGCTTTCGAAGGGGGTTGGGACCTTGGTTTTATTTAGTTTTAAAAGAAAAATGCTTGCATTTCTATAAATAGGTTTCGAAGTATTCGATACCAATGGTTTTGAAAGAGTATTTAAAAGAGACTTTCGAAAAAGAGCTGCCGCCTATGTTTTAAAGAAGTAGCTTCTGAAGGAGTTATTTGGATTTTTTAAAGCTTTTGGACGGGGTAGTTTTGACCAATTCGAAACCCTTGTGTGAATTGGTGACCTTTCGATGGCACTGAAGGCATCAATGTTGTTGAAAGGTTCAGTTGTTTTACAAATACAAGTCACTTCCTAATGCTTTCGAAAGGGGTTAGCGGTCTCGAAGGCAATGGTTTCTAAAGGGGTTTCGAAGCTAACCTTCAATTGTTTTACCCATATGATTCAATGCTTTTGAAAGGATGGTTCCGACACCATCAACCTTCCCCAATACTTTTTGAATTAAAGAATGATTTCAAAAGAGATGCTTTCACCTATGTTCACTTTGACTCAAAAATGATGTTTTAAGTATAAACTCAATGCTTTCGAAAGAGGGACTTTCAATGGTTTCGAAGGGTAACCTTCAATGGTTCGAAAGAGCACTTTCAAATGGTTTTGAAGGCTATTCTTCTATACTTATATGAAAATTAATATGGTAGAAAGGTTTCGAAAGTGATGTTTTAAAGTGTTCGAAAGGCAGGATCGTTATGTTTTAAAGAAAAATTATTAAGGCTTTCGAAGGAGGTCGTCTGATGAGATAGAAAGCAAAGGTTTCGAAGGTGATGAAAAGATTTTAAAACTTAAACTCAAATTTTAAAGGAAAAAGCCATGGCTAAATAAAGGTGTTTTGAAAGGGCTTTAAGTATGTAAATTTGAAGAAGTATAGCCTTGATAAAAAATATAAGTTAAAGGGATTAACTATGTCTTATATGAAATGTATTTCAAGGACCTTAAGCCCACAGGAGTGGTATTATTAAAATTTTATGTTTGCTGTTTCAAATATGAAATATTCACTTGATAAAGAACCCATAACTGTATTTAGGGGAAAAAAGGGATAGAAGAATCAGCTTGGTCAACCCAGTAGTGAATATAATTTGATTAAACTCCTGAATGAGTAGAATTACATCCAGTGAGTCAGGGAGACCAAATTATTGGATGCCTAGACCTTGAAGTTGTATGAGAGATAGGTTCACAGTAAACCCATGAAAACTGGTTATGTAGCAATTAAAGGTAACTAACGGGTTCATAGTAAACCCACGAAAATTATGTATTAAGGTAGGTTGGCAGGGGCTAATTGGTTTGTGGTGCACCCATGAAAACTATATCCGGATTAAGAATTGACCTTAGCCAGCGAATTCCTTGTGAACCCATAAAAACTAGGATAAGAAAGAAGTTAAGGAAAGCATTAGTAGGTTCCTAGTTAACCCATGAAAATTAGGATGAGAAGTGAGTTACTGGATAAATTCATAGGTTCCTAGTCAATCCATGAAAACTAGGATAACAGGATTAGTTATTGGAATGACTAACATGTTCAGGGGGACCCATGAATTAATTAAGTTAAATGGTTGGAGCCTATAGGTTCTTAGTGATTACATGAAAACTATGAACTAGAACAAGATATTCATGTGTAATGGAGAAGGTTATTAGTAAACCCATGGAAACTAATTGGTTATTAGTGACCCTAAACTATGATTTATGACTAATGTTAACTTAAACTGGGCCGGAAATCCTTAATGTTTTTATATATGCATATCATCATAATATTTTGAAATGCATGTTTTTAACCATTGTGGATGTAGGAGCACAATGTGTGGTTTTATAAAGGTTTTAGGATAATAATGATGGAAAAACTCGTTCCGCTAAATGCGTTTTCTCACTAGATATCTAAAAGGATTGAGATGTTGGATTATTATTCACACCAGGCTTTATGTCTGACTCAAAGTTTTCGTTTTCCCCTTAGACTCTCGAGTACTCAATTGATTTTGAGTAGTTTAAGATTTTTAGGTTATCTTCTTGGACGAATAAAGCTTCTAGAGTCGTAAAAGAGGCTGTTGGTTGTTTAGAGTTTTCTTTTTCCACGGCATATTTGGATGTAAAGGCAGAATTATTAGCCTTATTATATACTCTGATCAACCAAGGGGGAATCTTCATATGTCACTCTTGGCGTATGTGCTAGTAATTATATTTTGTTGAACGTGGTTAACATTTTGGGATTGTGTAATGAACATGAAAGGTTTTGAATGAAAAGTGGAAATAAGTTTTTGAAATTGTTAATTTTTTTCCATATTCTTGTGATCTGTTTATCAATGAATCTAGAACCAATGTATTTGATCGCCAATGATTGATAACAGCGGATGACTACAGCATCTGTATCCGTTAGTTTTGGGCCTCCAAGTAGGGGGATGTTACAACTCCGGTCAGAATCCTCCAATGAGAATATAATTTGGTTATGGCTATCAGTGTGTCTCAACGATATTTCCCTATCTTGGTAAAATATCTTAGCCTCGTATTTACCCGACCAATCCATACCCAAAATGATTCCGAAGTCTACGAATCAAAAACATACAGGCTTCATGTAAACTTATGTCCTAACAACTCAAGTTCTAACTGGTCAGATCTCGTTTCTATAGTTTCATACCCTCCTATCGGATTCGTAATCCTTAAGGATGTAACATGGTATGTGGGTTCTAAACATAACCTATCAACCAAACACTGAGATATAAATGAATGCGATGCAGTGGTATTAGATAGTATCCTAACTGGTATACTTTGAATCAAAAGCGTATCTTTCATCACAGTCTTCCCTTCCATCATAATCTTTAGCTTCTTTACAGCAGTTGGCCTAGGAGACGATGGTCCAACAGAAATGACTTTTCCCCTGTCCACCCTGACTGGTTTAGGATACTGATTCTTATAATGCCTAACCTGGTCGTAGTTAAAGCACTTAACACCCTTATTATCTGTGGACTTCTTCCCTTTGTCGGTTCGGCATTCATGAGCATAATGACCCTTCTTATCACACTTAAAGCAAATCAGATTAGCCTTTGCCTTCTTGACAGCTTCTCCCTTCTGGGTTCCCTTGTTCTTGAGGAAATTTCTCTTCTTGCCAAGAGAACTCTGGGTTTCAACCTACTTCTCCTTCCCGTAAGTAGCAAGCATCTCCTCATGTCCGATTGTTATTTCCACAACAACATTACAAGGATCACGAAGATATGGCAATGTCGCACTAACAGTCTTCTCATTCCTTTTCATGACAGTGTTAATGGTAGCATATCCATATCTATATAACTCATCAAACTTCGTAGCATACTCAATTACCGGCATCTCACCATGCACTAAGTCCATGAAATTTCTCAACAATGCCGATTTAGCAGCTTTAGATAAAAACCTCTCCTCAAATCTCCTTCGAAATTCTGCCTAAGTCAGTTCTTCCTCGGGAACTCCGGTAGTGACACTAATTCACCAATGAAGCGCTGCTCCCTATGACTGTCTAGCAGTAAGCCTCCTTTTCTTCTCATCATTTAATCCAAGTCAGCGAAGATCTTTTCACAATGCAAAAGCCAGTTCTAAACTTTTATAGCATCCTACATTCCTAAAATTGGCTTCTTGCTTAGACTGGTATGATCTCTTCTCAACTTAGCATAGTTGTTCCCAACTGGGGCCACGGGATTAGCTCCTCTAGCATTCCCAGCGTTACTCCCAACATCTCCTGTGGCAGCTCTTGCTTGCAATAGATTGACGAAAACTGATACATCATCCCCATATCTACTGGCGAATTTCTAGCACCTACATTGGCATCTGCATTTTGATTAGCATTTGCCTGTCGACCCAGATTTCTTCTGTTGGGTGGAGCATTTCCTTTTGCTGTGGTGCTTCCCCCACTGAGATTTCCTCTTCTATTTTCTGCCTTCATATCTTCCTTTCTTGTAAATCTGCGTGTGAGCCTTAGTAAGATAAAGAAAAACGGTCTAAGAAAGGGGGAATGCATACTTATATATGCAACAAATACAAGTACGTTGCTATAGCGTTAACCCAAAATCCGATCTTACTTTCTGATTCATTGATTATCTTTCAAAAAATTATTTTAAGTTTGAAATTTCTTTTAAGTTTTAATAAACCTATGCTCTAATACCAACTTGTAACATCCCCCACTTGGAGGCCCAAAATTAACGGCTATGAATGCTGCAGTCATCCATGGATATTAATTCTCGGTGACCCAATATGGTAATGTTAGATATACTGATATAACAGAAACACATGGATATGAAAAAAATTAAAACATTAAATAAATTTCTGATTCCATTCCAATGATATTTCAAATTCATTACATAATCCCAAATTAGAGATCCATGTTCAGAGAAAAATATAATTATTATAGAATATGCCAAAAGCGACATATGAAGATGCCCTATTGGATGATCAAAGTCTAAACATAAGCAATTAAACAACTTTTCCTTTACAACTAAAACACAGCGGAATCAAATAGAAAAGAACTCCTAATAGCTAGCTTGCCTCCTACACGTCTCTAGAAGCTTGTTCGTCTAAAGGAGAACCTGAAAACCTCAACTCTCAAACTACTCAAAATCAATTGAGTACCCAAGAGTTTAAGGGAAAAACATAAAATTCAAGTCAAACAAAAAGCCTGATATGAATAATAACTTACCATTCTGAACCATTTAGATATCTAGTGGGACCACGCCACGTAGAGGAACGGGTTTTCCCCTAGCTGATATCTTATCCAAAAATTTATAATAACCATATATTATGCTTCTACATCTATAATGGTTAAAAACATAGCAATTTAAAATATTATGATGATATGCAAATAAGCAACATATCCTGGATTTCCCATCACCATTCATTTGACTATCAGTCTCAGTTATAGTTTCTAGGGTCACTATTAATCTATTAGTTTTTATGGACCTACTAATAACCTGTTTAAAGCTTATGGACTATCTGTTTGGTCTCGTATTTTTTAAGGGATCACTAAGGACCTTTTAGTTTTCATAGGCTGACTAATAACCTATCTAAACTCTTACGAACTATCTGTTTGGTTTCATAGTTTTTATTGGATCACTAAGAACATACTAGCCCTTGCCAATAAATTCATCCAATTATTTCATGATCGGGTTCTCCCTAAACCTATTAGTATCTCCAATAACTTCTTTCATGTCATAGTTTTCATGGGCTAACGATAAACCTATTGATTTATGTCAATAACTTTATCCGAATATAGTTATCATGGAATCACTACAAACCTATTGGCCCCTGTCAACAACTCTTTCCAAACATAGTTTTCATGGTTTGCTATGAACATGTCTAACTGATAACTTCTTGATCAATCTTTGGGCATCCTATGCTCTGGTATACTTGACCTCCTAGATGCAACTCTATTGATTCAGGAGTTAACTCAATTTATATTCACTACTGGATCAACCTAGCTGGTTATTCTGCCTTTCTCCCTAAAATACAGTTATGGGTCCATTATACAGTGAATATGTTTATAGAAGAAGCACATATAATAACTGATCATAACATAATAATAATACCAACATTTATGGGTTAATATCCTTGAAATCATTTCCACATGAAACATGGTTAATCCCTTTAACCCATTATTTTTATCAGGGAAAGCTTCTTCAATAAGTCCAAAGTTAAAATCATATCAAAGCTCTTTTATAGTGCCATGGGTTTACCTTCAAAAATGAGACCGAGTTCTTTGATTTGAAAACTAGGGCTTTTGAAAGCTTAGGCCTTTACTTTCAAAACCATTAGAGTATCTCTTTCAGAAGCATTCAAATCTTCTTTTCAAAACACTAGGCATATGTCTTTCAAAACACTTTAAAACATCTCTTTGGAAAGCATCAAAATCTTCTTTTCGAAACTATCAAATCATTCCTTTAGAAATTATATGGCATCACTTTCCAACTTATAGAAGAATAGCTTCGAAACTATTTGAAAGCACCTCTTTCAAAATCATGGCGTTTAACCTTCAATATAACTTTTGGGTCAAGGTGAATATAAGCGAAAGTACCCCTTTCGAAACCGTTAGTCTTCATACAAAAGAATTTAGGTAAAACAGATGGCTTCGGAACCATCCTTTCGAAAACATTAGTCTTTAAGTAAAACAATTAGAAGGATAGCTTCGAAACACCTTTCGAAGCCATTGCCTTCGAAACCTTTAATTTAAATGGCTACCGAAGCCCTTTCGAAAGCATTGGGAAGAGGCTTGTTATCTTTATAAAACACAAGCTTGCCTTTCAAACACATTGAAAGCTTTCAACCTATTGGAAAGGTATGAAGACGACAACAAGGTTTTGACTTGGTTCAAAATTACCATTTTGAAAGCTGTTCTTTAAACAAAGAGGGGGCAACCCCTTCAAAAGCTATATAAAAGCAATTCAACCCTTTCAAAAGCATCCTTTTAAAAAAAAAAGCAAGTAGCATCTCTTTTGAAAGCTATCGTTGATTTGATGGTACTTGTTGTATTTGTTGTTGCCATGAGATTTCTCCCTTCTCCCATCTTTTATGGTTTTTGGTCTTTGGAATTGCACCAAGTCCCAGGTAGCGAGATATATTATTTCGATATCCCTTTCCAAAGTAACATAGTGTATCTGGATCTATATTGTGTGTCATTCTCTGCTCATCTTTTAGTGTTGTTCTACCAGCATTGGGTTACGCTTGGTATTCTCATGGGGACCATCTCGACTTAAATGTTAGGTTTCATTGTCGTTGTCAGAAAGATCAATGTCCTTTGTCCTTATAATGGCATTCTACCATTGATATAAGACAGTTAGGGACATAACCAGCTTCTTTTGGAATTCCTTCCATATATTCGACTTGTGCCTAACTCCCAAATAGAGGGGCATAACCAGTCTATTTTTATTCGCACTTCTAACCATGGTAGACTCTTCATTGAAGCAGTTCGCATATAATTGGTGGCTCTTGATTGGCCCCTATCCGATGTTGCTTAGCTCAATAGCTATTATAACATAGGTCTTTAAAGTGGATAACCTGGTTTTGATGTTTATACATAGCTGGGCCCAAGAATCAATGCTTCCATGTTGTAGATGCAAGTACCAGTGGAAGGCCGATTCTGTGAAAGTTAAAGGGAAGAATATGCACTTTGATGGGCCAAAAATCTGGCTAGCATGCGTGATGGAGTTGAAAGTAGTAATGTGTTCTCATAGGTAGGCACTCTCTTCATACTTGTCAATGGACGACAAGTCATTCCACCAGTAGATATAAGTATCTAAGATTTTCTCAAAAATGGCTCTCTATTCTCGTCATTAGAAAATGCTTTGCCCTTTGCATTTTGGGCTTGCATTCTGTAAGCAGTTGGCAAAGGATGTTCAATTCCACTCGAAGGTCGATATTGGCCTGCTGTGGGATTTTCTAGCCCATGATCAGTTGGGGACTTAGCCAGTGTCTTTGTAGAGTAGGAAGTCGGTGACATTAAAGGGATGGAGAGAGATGGTGATAATGGCAAGCTAGAGTGGGGGACCTCTCTCCTAATGCATAGAAAGCGACCATGAATGATCGACCCACCTCACCTTTGATCCAAGCTTAGCTGCACCCCTATGGGATCGAGAGAGCACCGATGGGGCCATTGGCACCCTGGCAATGGTATGGGAACCAATGCTAAGATGCTCAAACTTCAAGTCGCATGCTCCATTTTCCACCCGAAGGCATTCCAAAGATGAACACTGTTCTACCAAAGGAAAGTGGTAATGTCTTGCCGTTGCATGGCCATCTTAGGTGAATGTCAATAATGTGACTTAGCCCACACACAGCATGTCTTCTTAGATGAGCATGAATATCCACGACTAGGGTTTCACACACCACCCTACCTTGGTCCTTGGCGGTGTTCATTTGTCATGAGCACCGGGGAGAACGAGTTTGAGGGGAGTTAGTTCGACCACTAAAGGAGCTCGTGAAATAAAGTTCATGGTTGTTTAAGCATCCAACCTTATCTTGAGTTGATTTACCTCACGGGATAGAGTTCCCACACTGGTCAGCTTTGGTGCACACTTTTCCACATTTCTTCACTAAGCCTAGGGATGGGATAGGCAGTACTGGCCACGATATTACTGTTAGTTTTATGGTTATCAAAGTTAATGACTTCGTTCTCACCATTAGAATTTGACATGGCGAAACGTTAAAAGGGTATATATGAAGAAAAACTAAAGAAAGGTGATGAATTTTAGGGTAAGCTCTCCTTCTAGCACCAAAATATTGACTAACAAATAAGCAAACCTAGGAATTAGAGAATGCATTGTTTTAGCAGTGAGGCACATACTAATACTAGGTTTAAAAATGTAAAAAGAGGGGAAAAACAAGCAAATACAAGTAAAAGACATGAAGATATAGAGTGATTCAGCTAAGCTTGCCTAGGTCCACTATGAGGAACTTTAACTATGTTTATCACTTACAATCACAAGGAATTATAATAGAATGGTAAGAAATAACACATCTAAGATTATAAATATGATAATCTTAAGAGCATAGGGCTTTTTCTTGTCTAAATTGTGTATTTTGAGCATAAAAATCAACACTTTTGATGTTGTATGGCATGGTGTATTTGTAGTCGTAGATATGGATGATGGATGGTGGAATTTGCATAATGAAATAGGTAATAGGTACCCTTGGCCGTTGATTTGGTCTTATGGAATGACGAAAGACGGCTATAAAGGCGTGGTAGAATGTGTGGTTGAGAAGCGTGCCAGTTGACATTCTGTACCAAGCGTAGCTTTGCATTTAATGCACATTTAATGTGCAGCGTGCTACAAGTGTAGGCATGATTTCGATAGACATTCTATAATACCTAGTATAACTGGCTATTATTTGTCATTTACTTTTGCTTGCCTAGGTGGTTAGGCAGAGTAAAGCTTAGTGGTTGGTTACTTGTTGCTGAATTTTTTTGAGTGAAGCTGAATATGTTGAGTTTGGATCATGAAATAATGGGTTGATATATAGTGACAAGATGGGCTGCTTGGGAACAATCGTAGGTGGGTTGAGAGAGCCAAGCCATAGACGAGTTGCTTTGAGCTAGTCAAGTCATATAAGGTGGTCGTGTTGGATTAAACCGAGCCAGACTAGGAATAGGGATCCAGGTTGACCTATCTATGGTCTGTTGGATTTGATGAATGATGTTGAATATTGCTAAGGACCAAGTCGTGAGAGGTGTGCCAAGCCATTCATGGGATGAACAGACAAGTTGCCTAAACCAATCGAAGGCATGTCGAGAGAAGCCATGAGAAAGATCGGTCATGCTTAAGTTCGCTCTAGTTAAGTGGATTTGGTAAGGTCAACTTGCGCAGGTCGGGCCTGGCATAGGAACCAAGGACGACCTATCTATGACATGCTTGTTGGATATACTGAGATGAATTCAGGTTGAACATTGACTGGCCTGAACTAGGTTGGGCTGAGAACTAGCTGACCTAGGTCTGATCTGGCCTTAATGTTTTGGCCGACTTGATCATACTTACGAGAAATTTGATCAACATTAACGCTTAGTAATTAAATGTAATTTATCTTTTTAATTGAATTAAATGATTAAGGCGCACTAACGAGTTCAAAGACTAATTTTTAAAGAAAAATGAATTGGGACAAAAGATCAATTCCATTGTATTCCTAGTGTTGTTTATATATGAAAAGTTACCAAGTTTGTTGAAATCAGATAAGATTGACAAAATGAGAAGAAAGAGATGATGGGGGCAAAACGGTAATTTGGCTAGAATCAACCTTATTAATTCTGAAATGAGTTCCTCTTTCATTCATCTCACTTTCTCTTCTTCTTATTTATCTTCCCAAACGAGAAAACAAAGATATACAACTTCAAGTCATCATAACCCCTTCAATACTTCTCAAAAAATTATGAAAGAAATATCGAAATTCTAGTTGAAGGATTCTTTACATATCTGTCGCCTAAAGTTTACATATTGGAAAAGTATGGAGTCAAATTTTAGTGATCAAATGAGAGGTTGAAAGCGGGTTTCACTGAAATTTTGATTTTTTCTAGTTGGTGAGTGGGATCTATGCTCCATGATGTATGATAATTAGTTATGCCAAAAATAATGTTAAATATCCAATGTTGGTTAAGGCTTGAGTAATGAACTTGAATTTGGGTTTAAGAGATGAGAATCTGTTTTAATGAATGTTTAAAAGAGTAATTGTAAGATGATTGTGTTAAATAACTTGATACTAATAAAGTTAAGGGTGTGCTCTAAGATAAATTATGTAATTTGATTAATAACTTAACTCTTATAGTAAACTTTGTTTGAAATAAAATAAGCTTTAGGGTTTATTTTCTACTGTATATATTGTCATATTGGGATCCAAATATTGTTATAAGTACATTAAATACGTACTAGTAGATAACCCCTAAAAAACGTATTTAATCCATTGCAGTTATGAATGTGTTCATAATCATAAGTGTTAAATGAAATGAAATAGATACTTGTCCTTAAATTTTGCTAGTCAAATGTATCAAAAATAAAATTAATAAATATCAATTTGAGACCAGTGTACGTAACGTTGTCCATAAGATAAAAGATGAATTACTCATGACCATTGGAGGCATTAAGAGTTTATACACGTGTAGTTGTTTGGAACAATTACAAAACAACCAACCGAAAGTCTTCCATAGGTTAAAAGTCAAATAGAAGATCTTAGGTGAGGGTATGCAATGGTCTTTTACTTGAGAATACTATGAATCTTAAGTGTCTGAATTATACATTGATTATGGTTAATCATACAAAATGGTGATCATTTTAAGGCCACAACTAGGTATAATTGAAACATTTGAACTGAAACACTATCCAAGAGAGGATTTCCTTTCATTTGAATAAAAGAGCATCATTGTAATTGGTAGCTAATGTAAAGTTAAACCAAAGCAAATCGGTAAATCGATGATTGTTCTTGGAGTGAATCATGGACTTTAATATTGAATTTCGCAGTTAACTAGAAATATTAGTAGAGTTCTGACCATTGACTGAGCTTTAAATATCTAGGTGATATGGTGATGACGAAGAGAAAACTTGCATAATATATTGTTACTTACCGGTGTCGCTTTAATAGTAAGAAATTGGATTTCACCTAAATCTGTAAGCAACTGAACTCCTATCAAACTAAAATTTTCATTAGAGCCATATATGCTTTAATTTAATTTATTTGGATATTCTTAATGGCCGAGCTCACATCTGAGAGTCACACAACTGCAACTTTAAATTTTTGATTGAAAATAGTTTATTGAAATAATTTATATTATGGAAAATGGTTATATTAATTAATTAGTTTTTTTGCCAAGGTAAGCTAGTTTTATACTAGCTATTTACTTTGTATAAATATATGAACGTGTATGAGGCAAAGTTCATCAACATTACATGACATCCTCTACGATCATTTGTGTTATGCCCATCCATCTCAAGGAACAGGCAATATTTTTTGGACATCCTCTACGATCCTGGGATCTCTCCTTGCTAGCTTTCGATGGGGATATATCCCTTACTATCAAGGTAAATCCATTTTGAGGTCTCGTTCAAACCCGTGTAAGAAGAGAATTTTGGTTCCCTTCTTTGCTACTTTGATCCTTCAAAGCTATCATCCATCTTTCATTTTCCTTTGCTGGACCCTTCCCAATGCGGTCCTCCACCATCTACAGCATTAGTTTCTTCTTGCTCAGCTTCAATGTACTCCTAATAGAAGTACCTTCAGCCTTATGATAAAATTCTGTGAGATCCATCGGTGGATACTATTCTAAAGAAACTTTGAAATTTATTTTACTAGCTATTCCCAAAACTGCCGCCATCAGAACCACTGATGGATCAGGTCTACCTACTACGGCGGCCGTCGCTTTGAACCTTGTCAAGAAACTCCTAAAGGACACTATGGCCCTCTGATTTACACTCGACAATGCCATTACATTCTTAGGTCGTGAAATATGGACCCGGAACTATTTTATAAATCTGTTCACTAACTCGACTCATGTGCTAGTGGAATCATTCTCTAGTTGTCTAAAACATAATGCCACCAAATCGGTCAGAAAATAATAGGAAACACCATTCCATGACCTCTTTAGATACACCCAACACTACCATGTGCCAGATGTACCTCATCGAATAAATTATTGGATCCGTCTGCATCATACATCTCCCATGTTGGCAGCTTAAAATTAAGGGGTTTCCTAGCATATCGATTGTTCGGAGTGAATGGACTCTTATTCCCATCCTCCAGGCTCCAGTTACGCAATCATTCCTTCATTGTTCATCTCACCATCTCGACAAGTCTATCATCATCATTCAAAGGAATTATCAAGTTCGCATTCTCAGCTTGCCCCTCATTTCCACGAGGAAATTCTGGAATGTATACCTCCGGCCATGCATTCATGTTTTGATTCATATCTAATTGCTCGGCATTCTTCTTTAGATATGCACCGTTTCTACTGATGGAAAGATGGGGTATGCCCTCGAGTTATTAGGGTTCGGTACCGATCGTCCCTCGAAGACTGGTATCGATCCATGGAATTCCGTCTGGGGTTGTTCCACATTGCTCCAATCTGATCCCAAATGCATTTTCTCTAGCTACAAGTCTTTAATTTTGTTTTGCAGCAACTTCGGCTATTCCTGTTCATACCATCTTCCTGAATAAAGTTTCTGTCATCTCTTCTTGATGGAATATCAACCTTTCCTATGTTTCGTTCACATGTCTTCATCTAATCCTCGGTTACGTATGTGGATGAGGGGTTGGATCTATAGGACACCTCCTGGCAGCCCCTTTGTTGATTTCCTCCAGTAATAATCTTCCTGGCAGATTTTCTCATCATTTTGAAACTTTTCAAATCTCAAATCAGCAAATTTAAGTATTTCTCAATGAAAGTACCACTACAACAAAAAGGTAAACTTAAGACCCTTTGTAGAGGCCTAAATTATTTTTGTCTTTAATTAAGGTCTAATTAGAAACAAAATAATTTTGTGTCAACTCATTTTATAAAGACCAAATCATAGTCTTTAGTGGGTCTCAATCAACATAGCCCATATAAAGTATCCACCATCAGATATTCAGATCCATTTGTCCCTCCACATCATTAGTCACGATGCCCCAAAAACACAAACCCTAGATCCTTTTCCATCTATCAAAATAAAAACAAAAAACTGGAAACAAAGGCGACAGGAAAAAGTGCAATCGATGCTTTAAGCAGTTGAGTTATACAAAAGGAGTTTAGTTGAAGAAAATATATGTAGGTTTTCCTCAATCTACTTATAAGTCTATAAGAATTTTTAGGCATAACTAGTTCTTCTAGCTGTATTGCACTGATTAATCTGGTTTGAGCATATATCTCCGATTATAAATTGGTGGTTATGTTAATAAATTTTTTTTACGATGATGATGATTTGATTTTTCAGTCTGCCATAATAATTGACATTTTGTTTTAGTTATGCTGGAAAACAATTACAATTATGTTGCAAAGTATAATATGAATCTGTGAAAAAGAAATTTATGCTTACATTTTATTTTATTTTTAAAATCATTTGGACCACATATGTATTATTAACTAAAATCTGTACACATCTCTCTCTTCAATTCGAATCACAATTTTGTTTATAAGTATATCACTACTGTCAGCTCTAATTTTTTATCAAAACATTTTCTCATGGAAACTAGTTGTTCAATTTCCATTAGAAAATTATAAAATAAACTAATATAAGTGTTATTTTGATTTCTGCAAATAACGGTCCAAACAGTATACCACCATTTGAAATAAATTTTAAAATCATTTAAGTAGCATTCTTTTAATTAGGATTTGAGCTACAAGATTAAGGTAATTTAATTAAATTCAAAATAGAAATTTGCTAAAGAAAAGTTTAAGAATGAAGGGCAGACAGAAAGCGGCGATTAGAAAAAGAAAAGAAATTGATTTAATTCAGTGATATACCCAAAATAAAGAATAAATCCACATCACATTCATGAAAGTCAGGGATATTACCTACCTCTTATACTTTTATTTGAATTTATTCTTTAACAATGATTTGTAGTATAAGACAAAATAATATCATTACGAAACAATATTAGAATATGTTTCATAGTGTTAGTGCAGTGCTATGTCTCTGTTCATCCAATATTACTTTTGATAATGGCCCAGTTTGAAGAGTATACAGTTCATGTTTGTGAAATTTCTTACCGTGGATTTCAAGAGCTCACTAATATTCATATCCTTGGAATAATTACCACCACTCGTCTTGATATAAAGTCTTAAACTTGAAGGTTAGTACTTGGACATGTCAATTTTACATTTGTAGATTTATGATTTCAAAGTGGTAAAGCTTTTTCAACCATATGGGCATGTGATAGTATTTGAACATAAAACATGTTTTGGATTGACGGATGATCCATATCTATATGCAATTAAGCTAAACTTAAAGATTGCAAGCTCTGTAATAAAGATAAGTTACATGAGAAGTTCTACTACAGTTGCAGGTGCAATGTTAGCTCTGCTAAACTTGGTAATTTATCTTCTTGGTTTGAATTTAGTATTGCATCTCTTGATATATGATTCTACACTTGTGCGGTAATCAGATTAGTTTCATCATCTTCTCCTTTTCAATACTGATTTAAAAAGTTACAGTTTAGTTTAGCCTGTTTGTGCATCACTTTTTGTTTGGTAGATGAAATATCATAACTCACTGCATTTTTTTTGGTACTAAAACATTTAACGGTACAGTATTATTATCTCTTTGTATAATAGCACTGGACCTTATTTATATTTCTCGCAACTCAAACATATGAAATGATTGTGCAAGTCATGGTTTTCTGAAACATTATTGACCTTATGCATTTGACTAGGTTAAATATGACAAAATAGGTCATGATGAGTTAGTAACTTTTTTTAGCTTGAATTATTGGTGTTGAAATACATTATGACCTTAACCAGTTCTTTTGATGTATAGTTTGTATTGTATTGAAATTAAGCTTAGTAAACTGAAGCAAAATAGATATCGTGTGTGCTTCCTTCTAAATATGACAACAATATATCTTACGCTTGTAACGGAGTATCCATTGTTTATCTGATCACCGTAGTAAATTTTGATTTTTTTAAACATTTCAATTTCTTTGCTGTAAATGATTTAGCTATATCTTCTATAAATTCTCCTTTAAAAGAGCGGGAAGAAGCATGATATAAGCTTATCGTCCCTTTTTTATATAGCGTGGCAGGTTTTCCTTGAAGTTATTTTCCTAATTCTTAAAAGCTTGAAGATACCTGTTCTTACACGCACAAAGAGGTTTGTATTCTTGGATATTATCACTAAAAATTATTAGGCATTTGTATCATTTGATCTAAAATACTTTTAGAGTAGGCCAATACCTTAATTCTACCCCTAATAACATGTGCCCTCTATGTTTCATTTCATTTTATTTATGATTATCTTATTTATTCAAACCAATCCACATGGTATGTTTTATTCTTATAAAATAAAAAAAGCTCATAAGTAATATATATATATATATATTTTAAAGAAGTCTGTTTTTAAATGTGTATTTTGGATATTTATCTCATCAACTACCTCCTCTATTCTCGCTTGAAATACTCAAACAAAATTTTCTATGTTATTTTGACTTTAAACATTTATGGTTAAGTTTGATTTTTATTTTTTTAAGGAAATTCAAATATATAAATAAAATAAACATTTTTTCCAAAAAAACTCTCTTTTAAAACAGTCACTCAAGAAAAGTATAAACGGTGGTGGATGGTGGAACCCAATGCACGAGGCTCTGCATGATAGCGGGCAATAGGAGGCCGATAATGTACGGAGTTGCGAAGAGGCTATTTCCGGATAAGAAATTTATAAATATCCCTTAAAAATGTAAGGTAGTGTTTGGTTTATTACTTTTAGTTTTGGGATTTCGTCCATACAAAAATACACACGATGCATTTATGTTGTCGAAAATGACCAATTTAGAAAACGAAGTTAAAATACAAAATAAAAAACAATTTTTTCATGTTCTGCGTTTTGGAAAATAACCCGAGAATGTAAAAAAAATCCATTTTTCCATCATCCCTCTATCCCCTTCGTCCTCTCATCCGTCTTTCTTTCATCCGTTCCGCCGTCCCTTCATTCTTCTCATATTTGAGATATATATTGAAAATCGATAACACAAAATTCGTTTTTAAACCAAACACTATCTAAGATTTTCAAAAATCTGTCTTTACATAAGCTAAAATTCTGTTATGGAAATCGATCTGTTGCCGCTATTGCATGCTGGCACTAGTTACTTATGACTTAAAAATATAGCATGGGACACAATGACGCATATTTTGGGAGTTAAGCGAGATTATGAAGAGTATAGAAAATAAGAGAGAAGGGTAATGTTGAAGAATGATATGTTTTACGTCATTGAATTTACGTTCTAATTTACACACATTTTTATTTTTGGTAATGATTTGAAATTCAAAATGACATATAATTACAATTAATCTTCAAATTCATCAACGTTAGTGAGAATTAATACGTGGTTGATTTATAATTAATTCTCTAATTAATTGGTACCGAAGAGAACTTAAACATATTCGATTTACGATTAATTATGTATTGATTATCATTGAAGATAATTACCATGTAATTGAT
Organism: Allium cepa; assembly: GCA_030765085.1. Classification (NCBI taxonomy): domain Eukaryota; kingdom Viridiplantae; phylum Streptophyta; class Magnoliopsida; order Asparagales; family Amaryllidaceae; genus Allium; species Allium cepa. The sequence continues at coordinate 588,796,185 of CM060934.1, read as the reverse complement.
TTTTTTATTAAATTGAACTTTAGTTAAAGAGAATTAACTCTAATTAGCTTTAATTCAAATTAAATGAATCAATAACGATTAACTCATTTTATCAGAACTCCTTTTGATGAAGAACTTTGAGGTTATTTCAGTCTATTTATCAACTGTTGAAAACGTGGAGGGGAGAGGGAGGGGGCGATATCGATCAGCGCATCTAGCTGATTAATATATGAGAGATAATCAACTTTAAGAGAACCCATTGAACTTGTTTGGATGAAGTGATAATTAAGTGGAATATGTTTTGCGTGGGAAGGGAACTACGGATTTGAGCATATATTTGTTGTCAACATTATCATACTAGAGAGCCGCATGTTAGGCAGACTAACTTGTGACTTAGTGAGTTAAGAACATATTTAACGCATTACAAGCCTTATGGTAGCAACAATTCCATATTTAGTTAAGTAGTAGTATTGTTTGCAATTTAATATGAAGAAAATTATAATATACTTTAACAAATTATTTTTTCATACAAACAATATTGTAGTTTCCAAAGTTACTTTCATAATTTTCCAAGCTAAGTCAAAAAGAAAGCACATGTGTTTAAAAATGGATAACAAAATGAATTTTTTCATTATAGTAAGAATTAATTCAATTAATCCATCAAACTCACCCTAATTTTAGTTAAAAGTCATGGCTTCATCTTGATTCCATAGTGAATTTCATTTACAAAGAGAATTTTTCTTATTGTGATGCCATAAGTGAAATAATAACCAATATGATTTCACTATGTTGTATGTATGTTATAATATTCGACATTTTTCTCTAGGAAACATACTTGTAAAAAAGGCTGAACTACAAGAAGACGAAAGTGTCAGTTTCTCTTATGCAACTACTCAGACCTACAACTCAAGATAGACTTGATCTAAATCAACTTGGAAACCATCAAGCATTAACACATTGTAGAAACCATCTATCTTAAAATGAAGATGGTACATGAGCTATATGTGAGTTTCATCTATGTTAGCTTCTCAAATTTCAAGTATCTCAAGTATGTTATCTTGGAAAATACTTGCAGCATGACTTTCCTTTTCAAACTTCTAATCAAGATTTTGTTTTTGTAGATTTGTATTCATAGCTTTAAGTTTAGGTTTAGTTTGATTTGCATTTGTATAACCTAAGATGCTCTTAGCTTTGACATATTTGTATTCACTGGATAATGTTTTCTTTTCAATAAATCCTAGCATGGTATGTTTGTCCTGTTTCTTTTCAACAAATGACAGTATATGTTCTGTTTGTATTGAGTATTGAAAAGGTCATGTTCATTTTCAGAAATGATAGTATGTTTAGTTTGCGTTGTGTATTGAAAAGGCCATTTTCATTTTGTATGCAGTTTTTTCTTTTAAATGTTTGTATGGAAAATAAATTAGTATGGACTATGTACTGCAGTTTAGATATGAATTGTATATTGAATCGATAGTATGCATTGCATGATGGATTGATTTTCACTTCAAATATTTTGTATGATGAAATGATATTGCATCATTTAAAATAAATGCTATTTTAAACTGATTTGAGACTCCTAATACCGTCTTTATTATTAGCGTAGGGACCCAAAATTGTCTCAAATGACATCCCAACTTAGAAACTTATTTGAAACATCATTTAGGTCTTTAATATTTTTGAGACCTATGCTTTTGGTCAGTAATTTTTTTAAGACCTGAATTTAAAGACAACAATATTTATCTCAAGTAGGTCTCAACTACAAATTAGAGACAAAATCTCTTGATTAGTTACTAAATTAAAGAGTCTCTATTAATCTTCATTTTTGTAGTGTACCAATACGTTAGTGCCAAAATGTGGAACCAACACCCAATAGATTATGTAGAGAAAGAAATTAATGAAATAGTAAATGAAAATTAGTAGAAACAATATATAAAAGGTTTATAGTGGTTTGGCTAATCTTGGTCTATGTTCACTTAAGTATTTTATTGATGATACCGCTGTTTTACAAGTGTTGTTCTTATGGTTCGTTACCACTTCATAGCCAATCATAAGAACTGTGTAAAAGATTGCTAGAGATCTAAAAGATCCCAAAAATAAAGACCCGCCATGCCTATGTCTAGTTGTAGGTCGGTGGGAAATGCTACGCCACATTCTCCTCTACGATCTCTATTATCTAGCAGTAGTTGCATTCTAGAAAACATAGCCTAATCAACAATCAGTTATGGTTCGGGTCCAATCCATGGTCATGGATTGGTACCAATCCATAAGACTAACTTATAGATGGTTTTATCCACTTTGGATCGAAGTGATATACCAATAGCTTCATGTTTCTCAACTTGTTCGTATGATCATGTGCTTGTTTATTGGCTAATGGGTTGGATCGAAAGAGGAGTTAAGTTGTTAATTCCTTATGCTTGAGATACTTGATACCAAATTATAAGCAAATGATCAATAACACATAGAGTGAGCTTCTGGCATTATGACTAAGTGTTGTGAGAAAAGAGAAGTGATTTGGGGATCAATACCGATCCAAAAGGATAGATCGGTGCCGATCCATCAAATGGTGGAATTGGGTTTTGGAAATTTTTTGTTGGCTTTTACTTTGTCTTATGATCTTAGTTATACTTTGTTTTCTAGATTTTATGGCTATCTCTCCAAGCTTTCTACCTCGATAGCATTCGAGTTCTTTCATTTCATTAGTTTAGTAACTGCCCAGTCAAAGGCAAGATAACACTTGCCCCTTCCCCCAAAGCTCGTCTTGCGAGTGTAAGGTGTGCTTTTCTCAAGAATAGATATCGAAGTCGTTGCAACATTAGTAGTTGCGTTATCTGGCTATCTGCCTATCAAACGATGGCGAATCATCCTATTCCTTTGGATTCACTTGTAAATCAAAGATCATTCCAGACCATGATAGTTAAGGTCTTGAGCCTGTGGTTAAGTGCAGTCATCGACAATGATTTCGTATTCCCCTGGAATCAATAGTCATGGGTTGCATCACAAATTGGGATTATTTCGTGTTTGCCTAAAAGATAGCGATCACATGCTAAAATCAATAGCTTGATTCAATGATCGCTACAAATGGTTTTAAGGTCAAATGGCATTCAAAGTCAAAGTGTAGATTTTAATTTTTGGGTCATGCATTCAATTACTGATTCAAATCCTGATCGCTCTGGATTGTAAAATGAATCTATGGCTGTTCCAAGATGATAGTTGAGCCTATGATCTCTTCAGATTGTTAATTGAATCCATGGTCATTCGGGGCAGGTAAGTAAATCCACGATCTCTCTGGATCGTCAATTGAATACATGTCCATTCGAGACCAATAAGTAAATCCACGATCTCTCCAGAATGTTATACAAATCAACGGCTATTTAGGGCTGATAAGTAAATCCCCAATCTCTTTAGATCTTTAATCAAATTGATGGTCGTTCATGGTTGATAAGTAAATCCATGGCTTTTCAAGGTTGATGATTAAATCCATAGTCTTTTCGGAGCCTTGCTGAGCCGAATCTATTCGCTCTTCGATAGGGGAACTCAACAACCAAAGGAAGCCCGTTCATTCATGCTCCAACGAGGTGACTTACTTTCCACACAAGTCCAATCCACTCACTCTCCGACAAGGGAACTTGTACCTTACACCTCGGTCCCGACTGTTCGGTCGAGAATTAACGCGGTCAATATCATACAAGTCTATTCGCTCGCTCTCTAACGAGGGGACTTGCACCTTGCAGTCACCGCCTCATCTCTCCGGATAGGTTACCAAGATCAATATTGGTGATCGCAATTAAGTAGATAAAATAAATCATTCACTTACATTATTCGAACTCAACACCAAACACGCATCATAACATTCATCTAAGTACTACAACCTTACGTGCAACTTAGAACATTCCTAGGGATAGATCAATATCCCATGCACAAGTAAGCAGCTCAACCGCAATACCACTTCACTTATTCGGAATAGAAAAGGGGAAAAGTAGGCGAGATGAACCTCGTTCCCTACCATCCCAATCAGGAGATGACTATCCTTGACCTTGATCCAAGGCTGTTTCCATTCATTGCAGATGATGGTTGCTCCTGTTCCACCACCGCAGCTCAGCTTTTCACATACCATTGTAATTGATTATTCTTGACCTGTTCCATGATCTGGTTACACAAGTGCCTGCAGTCATTTGTGTTATGCCCATCCAACTCATTGAATAGGCAACATTTTCCTAACATCCTCCAATGGTCCATAGGATCTCTCCTTGTTGGCTTTCGATAGGGAATCTATAACTGCATCAAGGTAAATCCTTTTAAGCATTTCATTAAGTCTATGTAAGAAGAGAATTCTGATTTCCTTCTTTCCCGCTTCGATCCTTCAAAGCTATCATCCGTCTTTCATTTTCCTTGGCCCTTATTATCCTCGGGTGGTCATCCACCATCCATAATATTAATTTCTTCATGCTCAACATCAATGTCCTCCTGACATAAGTACCTTTCGGCCTCATGATAAAATTCTATGAGAACTATCGGTGGATCCAGTTCCAAAGCAACCTTGAAATCTGTTTACTAGCTATTCCTAAAACATCCGCCATCTAAATCGGTGGATCCAGTTCCAAAGCAACCTTGAAATCTGTTTACTAGCTATTCCTAAAACATCCGCCATCTAAACCACTAATGGATCTGGCCCATCTACCGTGATAGCGGTGAACCTTGTCAAGAAACTCCAAACGGACTCTCCTACCCTTGGCTTCAAGCTCGACAATGTCATTATGTTCTGGGGTTGTGAAATATAGAATAAGAACAATTTCATGAATCAGTTCACTAACTCATCGTGCTAATGGAATCGTTTTTCAGCTGTCTAAACTATAATGTTGCAAAATCTATTAGATATAATGGAAAACACTGTCATATGACCTCTTCACACACCTAGCATATCCATATGCCAGATGTACCTCATCAAATGAACTATTGGATCATCTTTCCATCATACATCTCCAACGCCAGTGGCTTGAAATCAAGGGGATTCCTAGCATACTGAATATTCAGAGTGAATGAACTCCTGTTCACGTCCTCCAAATTTCGATTGAGCAATTCTCCTATAATATCTCGTCTCACCATCCCGATAAGTCTGTCATCATCATTTAAATAAATTCTCAAGTTTGCGTTCTTGACTTGCCTCTCTTTTCTAGGAGGGAATTCTGGCACTACTCCTTCGGTCGTGCATCTATATTCTAATTCATATCCAATTGCTCAACATTATTCCCTAGACATCTAACATTTCTGCATAAGGCAACATAGGGTATGCCCTTGAGTTCTTGGGGTTTAGTGCCGATCGATCTGGGGATCGGTATCGATCTATACAAACTCCATCAGGGGTTGTTCAATGTTGCTCCATTCTAATCCCAGGTGCATTTGCTCCATCTTTAAGTCTTTGATTCTAGTTTGCAACAATTTCGATTTCTCCTATTTGTCCCATTCTCCTAAAGAAATTTTCCATTATCTCTTCCAGACGGGATATCATCCTTTTATGCATTTCATTCATCATGGTCTCCATTTCATCCCTGGTTAAGTAGACGGATGGAGGGTTGGGACTTGAGGAGACCTCTTGGTTACCCTCTTGTTGATTTCTTCCAGTAGGGGGTCTTCTCGGTAGATTGTCTCGTCATTTTGACCATTTTCAAATCTCAAATCAATGAGTTCAAGTATTTCTTAGTGAAAGCGCTAATATGTTAGTACCAAAATATGGCACTAACGGTCAATAAATTATGTAGAGAATGAAATCAAAGAAAAAGTAAATAAAAATGAGTAGAAACAATACATACAAGGTTTATAGTGGTTAGGCTAGATTGGGCCAACATCCACTTGAGTATTTTATTGATGATATTGTTGTTTTACAAGTGTTGTTCTTACGCTTCAGTACCACTCGATAGCCAATTATAAGAACTACGTAAAAGATTGGTAGAGAGTTAAAAGATCCCTAAAATGAAGCCACTTCATGTCTATTTATAGTTGTAGTCGCTAGAAAATGCTCCACCATCTTCTGTTCCACGATCTCTATTATCTAGCAGTAGTTGCATTCGAGAAAACATGGCCAAGTCAGCAATCAGCTATGGATCGGTACCAACCTATAAGATTGACTTATGGATGGTTTTATCCACTTTGGATTGAAGTGATATATCGATAGCTTCATGTTTCGCAACTTTTTCACATGGTCATGAGTTTGTTTCTTGGCTAATGGGATGGGTCGGTGATGGAGTTAAGATGTTAATTCCTTATGCTTAAGCACTTGATACCAAATAATAAGCGAACAATCAACGAGACATGTAGTGAGCTTCTAGCATTAAGACTAAGTGGTGTGAGAAAAATGAAGTGATTTGGGTGCACTTCTATCGATTGGTACTGATCCATCCCTATGGATTGGTATCGATCCATCAGACGATGGAATTGGATTTTAGAATTTTTGGGTTGGCTTTGACTTTATCTTATGACCTTAGTTGTACTTGTTTTATGGACTTTATGGCTATCCCTCTGGGCCTTCTACCTCGATAGCTTTCAAGTTTCGTTCATCAAATCAGTCTAGTAACTGTTGTGCAAAAGGTTGGATAAAAGTTACAAAGTTGAAGTCATGTTCTTCAACTCGGGCAAATGTCTTGATGTCCCACTCGTCCGTTTGAGCAAGTGTATTGAAATCTTATTTGTTGCTAAAGTACCTATTCCTCTAGGAGAAGTGGGGTATTAGTTAGTGAAAAGTCAGAAAAGAGATTCTAGGACTGGATGTAGGATTGGTTATCCAAACCAGTATAAAATCGACTATATGATTTAATTTCAACTGCTATTATATTTTATTGATGTTACTGCGATTATTGCACTTCAGTTCCATATTTATATATTTGGCCATCATCAATCATGTACATAGTGACTTAGAAGTAATATTGATTGGCGCTACACGACTAATAGGATATGGCTTATGGACTACAGCTGTTGCTATATTAAACAAGATCAAATAATTCCGTAGGCTCTCTTCGGCCCTTTGTTTCATGCTCAAAAGTGTCATCACATTCTTTGGTCATGCTACATGAACTCTGAATTGTTTCATGAACCTATTTACAAATTTTATCCATGTGATAATGGGACCATTCTCTAGTTGTTGACACCACATCACTGCTAAATCTATCAAATATAATGGGAAACATCATCCCTTCATTTCCTTTGAAGCGCCCATCATTTCCATAGGTCAGATATATCTCATCAAGTGAACATTTTGATATATCCTTCCATTATACATCTCTAGCATTGTAAGCTTAAAATCGTTGGTTTTTTTGCGTACCGGATATTTGGGATGAATGGATTCTTATTCACATCCTCTAAGCTCCATTCTTAGGGCCTACTACTTGGTACCCGTATTATTATCTCAACAATTATTTAATTATCATTCTCCGATCTGTACCTCCATCCCACCCTTATTCCTAGGAGGAACACTGGGTTCAACGCCTATTGTTTTACATTTGAGTTCTTACCATCAATTTGTGGCTCTGCATGGTTCCTCAAACATGCTCTATCCTATTTCAAGTCAACGTCAATCATGCCCCTGCCTTCTTGACTCAATACCGAATCGAAAACATGGGTCCACACCGAGTTGTTAGGTTTCCAGGAGGTTTGCTCTAACACTTTCTGTTTCATTTCCGAGTGTATTCCTTCTACCTTTTGGTCTTTGACTTTTGTTTTCAGCAACTCTATCTATCATTTTCTTGTCCATCCTTCTGAAGAATCTGTTCTATATTTTCTCTTGTTGAGCCATCATCCTACCTTGCAATTTCTTCATCATTCTCTCCATCTCTTCTCTAGTTACACAGATGGACGTGAGGTTCGATCTAGAGGTCAATTCCTGGTTTCCCCCTTATTCTTGTTGACTTCCACAAATTAATGCTTTCCGTGTACATGGTCTCTTCTTCTTCAAATCAAGTTTCAAACTCTCAAGTTTGAGTTTTCTCAGTTAAAGCACCAAAATGTTTGGCCTAAATATGGAACAAACACCCAATGAAGTATCAAATATGAAAATTATAAAAGAAAATGGAATAAATGTAAGAAAAGAACACTTAATTTTTATAGTGGTTTGGCAAATACTCCAAACTACGTCTGCTTGATCGTTTTCTATTGATTATACTTTACTCCTATAAAGTATATTTTACAAATCGGTATCCCCCACCTTGGTTATGAGTTGTACAGAGTTTAATCTAGAGTTGCATTTCTCAACTCGTTGTAATTCACAGTTCAGAATGAAGATAAAAAAAGAAGTCCCTATTGAAGCGAGCCTCCACTCCTATTTATAAATGAAGATTAGTGAATTTGGATTTGAATTTCCCTACACACATTCTACGCGTTCATCGTGTCGCTCCACAAATACCTCAAGAACAACTAGAGCCATGCACCAAAACTCACATTCGAATTGTACACCTCAACTAGTTGCCGAGTTGAGGTTGACCTTGGTTGAGTCAAGATTTGCTTTGGGTTTGGCCCGAATTTGCTTTGAATTTGGGTCGTGTCTTCATTTTTCACTTCTTCCTTCAAGTTTTCCTCGGGTTTTTCATCATTTTTCTAGGTCTTAAATTGGGTTTATCTCAAGTCCGACTTGTGCTCACTTCCACTTTATTTTAGCATTTCAATTTCCAAGTGATCATGTTAACTTCATCACAAGCCTTCTTTACAAATCATCACGAGTTGAGGGGGTTGAATTGTAATCCATCATCCAATTTTTGTCATGTCTTTTGGTCATAAGGTGAGTTTGCTTCACAAGGAAACTAAGACCTTCGGGAACTCTTTTTGTACTTCTTATTTTACCATCTTACGTTACTTTTCGAGTCTCATAATTCATCCCTCCATCATTCTTTGATTTAGTTTAATTTTTCATTTTTCATTTTAATCTAATTCAATTATTCTAGTCTCTATGGAGACTAGCAATTTGCCGGTAACATTACTCGACTACCCACACGCAGCATAGACGCTACCTTGTTGGACACTCTACTGCATGGGATTATTTGGCCCTAATACAACTAATTTAGACCGCATAGGCTATTAGGCTCTAATACCATTATTAGAACTAGGCCAACACGAAACAAATTAAATGGGTGGAATTCAGTTTTTATCATTTGGATCTTATTAGGCCTTTGAAGTATAAATTAATTTAGGTCTGACCTAAATAGACTTTAAATAAAATTATTATTTTATTTAGTTTATTAATATAATGATTTTGTTCAATATTGTATATATAATATATAGTGTATACGTACGTATCATATACACATGTAAATGTGCATACACGTGCAACAAATACAGTGTGCATGGTTTAACATGCCCGTATCTAAGTGCTAAGATTTATATTGCAACAAACATGTTAGCCCGTCCATAAACTGAGTTTATTTTATTTTTTCTAAATTCAATAATTAAAATTTGTATGGAAGAATAAATTTTTTGATAAAGTATTTGTAGTGTTTAAAATTATGTATATATTAATTGGTATATGTATATATTTATAAATCATTAAAATCTATTTAGTATATTATATTATAAAACTATATGTACACACATTTCAGATTATCAAACATATATATACATAACAAATAATTTTTTTAATTTTTGAAAAAATATGTATGAAATTCAACAAAGATAATTTCTACATTTAAAAATTTAGTTTTTATTTAAGACAGTTTTGAAATTAATTTTTAATTTAAAAAAATATATTTTTATTTGGTCGTGAGTGAAGGCACACACTATATACATATTCTAGATAGACAACATGTAGATATAAGGATTTAGAATATAAAGCCAATCTAACCATATATTAACATAATACATTGCAAATATATAGGAACTAAAGTGTTACCTTAATTGTAGCCTAACAATGACATCTTGAATGCTGAATCTTAAGAATTCCTAGGGTTTGAATCCAATCCCTTCCAAAAAGCGCAAATAGTTAGAGGGATCTAAGCACCATTATTCTATTTGACTTGAATTTTTGTTTTAATTTGAAAATATTACATGAGAGGGGGCTATGGTGTTTAGGCTAGAGGTTAAGGAAGAGGAGTGAGAAAAAATCAAAATGAAAACGTGAGGGATAATAATTCTTAATAAGAGAGAAATAAGAAAAAGCAATATGGATCTAGATCCACTCTTTTCTCTACCAATTCAAAACCTAAATATCATTATGTAAACCATCCTCGCCTAAATCTTTGGTCAGCCAAACCATGGGCCCATAGGGACTTCCATTCCACTTTAAACCAAATCAGATAATTTGAATTTAAATTAAACGAAAATGTACACTGGTACTGTATATTGATACATGTGTATATAAATTTTATGAACACACTATTTTAAATACAGATAAACACGAACCAATTAAATTTTATAAATAATATTTCACAAAAAATAATTAATTTATAAAAATTATACTTTAGTTAAATCAGGTGGTAGTTTGAGTATTCAATATTGCAGTTGTGTGACTCTTAGGTGTAAATTCAATCAACGATTAATATCGAACAATTTGAATATCAATATTCACATATCATCTTAGCTAGTGGTGTGATGCTTTAGCCAAATTTATCTCTTAAACAGTTTCAGTAACATAAAATTTTAATTATTTTAGAAGATCCCCAATGGTAATAATATTGTAACAACCTGCCAACCCGCACAATTGGGGATGACAATAAACCACACATGTTCAACCCAAACTAAATAGAAGGACAGATAGCTAAGGGAAAGAAAGAAGAAGAGAATAAGAAAAGAGAATAGGAAAAGAGAAAACTAAACAACATAGGATCTCACAATCGCAGCGGAACAATATATAATATAGTATCAATGATCTTTCCAAAAGAGAAATTGTTATATACATACATCCATCATAGTACAATAATAAATCACAATCATCAACCTGGACAGTTATAGTAACCGATCCTTATAATTGTTGATAATTTAACAACATTACAGCGGAAAATAAACAAATACGGGAATACGACTCGAAGACCTCCTACTATCTCCTAAGCTCCAATGGATCCAAAAACAATCTGTAAATATGCTCTGTCTGACCTGGGTAGTATGATAGAATATTACCCGAGTTAGTCTGGAAACCAGCGTGAGAAAAACACACACAACTGGATTTTAAAGTTATAGAAACCATTGAAAATAAAGAAGTATCTAGTAAGACCACGCCGCACATAAATACGAACGGGTTTTTACCTTACGATAACCAAAACATTTCATATGAAAATATCTGATATTATAATAGTGTCTAAGATAAAAATACTTATTAATCTTATCCGAAATTGTTACATTAATTAAATTCCAGCATAATAGGTATACCAAAAAACCATAAAGGCTCATATTGGAGAATGGATTCCATAATATGACAAGGTAAGGAACTACCTTTTGAAGGTACATCTCTAGATAAAACGCATGGGGGTCTAACAAGAAAATCTTGTACTTCCACATAGGACTGGCCTACCACTTGACTAGTAGTACCGAACATAATCACCACTTTCATCAATGGGCCCCGAAGCATACATGAGTAGATAGTAATAAATCAAGATTTGGAATGACCATACCTTGATGGGAGCGACTCACTTGGCTCTGCTGCATATCTGATTTTTGTTATTTCCCAGTTGATGAGGCTCGGGGCTACGTTTTACATTTATACAGCACTTTCCACTTGGAATGCTAACACTGTACTTCAGCAATGCAATACTAGCATTCATCCGTACAAGTTCGTTTTGGGACTAAACGAAATGCTTGAGAGCTCTCCGTCTTCAAATTCCATCATTTTGGAGATGTCTTCACTTTGAAACGCTTGAGCTGGATCGAAATGGTTTCTAGATAACATACTCAATCTTGGTCTCTTTGAAAAAATATTCGATAGTTTTTGATAAACCCAACCCTGATCATTAGGAAACAAACAGTCAATGATAAGAGCGAAGATCACCTCCTAACCATTAGTAGACTGATTTACTTATCATTATCTTAGGAGCGAAAAGAGTTTAATATGCACAGTACAGTATCATCGGAGATGATTGTGTCATATAACTCACATGTTTCTCTTAGATATTTTGAAAGTTACGTTTTAGGTCCAAATTCGATTATCGGTTATTTAACCATCGAATAAACAAACATTCAAATCAAGGAATTAAACTCCATAGGAAAAACCAAAATGGTTAAGCATACAAGCAACCACTAACCTCCATAACTAATCTTTTCATTTATAAATTTCATTCTCTAAATATTGTATCAAATCCTTTTACAAAGATATATATATATATATATATATATATATATATATCAATACTTGAAAAAATACACATATACTTATCTCAATGGCATAAGCATGTTCACCAAACACTGAGGAAGATTTCCTTTTGATACAATTCTAAATCATTATTTAACTCCGTCATACATTTATAAAACCATTTATAAAATACTTTATAAATCTTAGGGAATCATTTATAATCTCTTCTATAAATTCCAATCACTTATAGTTTCTTTTTATACATTTCTAAAACTCCCTTACAAACTTATTGTAAATCCGTAAACCATATATAAAGATCCTTCTATAAATCTATAAAATCCCTTCATGTATATTTAAGAGCAATTATGAACTCTTTTATGAATCTACAAAACCATCTATAAACTATTATATAGATCCTTGAAACTATTTATAAAACTCAATTTATAAATCTCGAAACATTTATAAATAAATAAATAATCCTTTACCTCAAAACACTATTTTATAAAATAATTATTAATAATGACATAATAAATAACAATAGTTAATAATTCCAAAACATTTTTAAGATGATAATTAATAATTTCAACCATTATAAATAAACAATAATAATTAATCTCCAATTTTATCATAAATAATATTAATTAATTTCCAAAACATTATTAATAAATCATTGTTATTAATTTCAAACCATATTAATTATTTAAATAATTAACTTTCAAAACATTAAAATATTGATAAATTACTTTAAACCAATATTAAATATAAATAAGTAAGTTTTAAACAATATTATATTTCAATACTCAAATTTCCACATAATCATTTCCTTAATTATAAAACTACAATTATGAATCTCTTTCTATTTTATAAAACTCCCTTTCATAAAATCCTTTTATTTTGAACCCCATTCATAACTCCATCCCTTTATAAATCTCATTTATTTATGAAAATCCCATTTTAGACATCAATTACAATCTGCTTATAATTTTGCTTCCATGTTTATACTTTTCTTTTATTAGTTCATTTTAATTTATAAAATACCGTTTAACATCTCCAAAACTATTCTCACTTCCAATTCCCAAATAGAACCAACTATTTTACTAAACAAACATTTCACATCTTATTATAAATCCATAATTTTTGCTATTTGCTTCCCAATTTATCCAATAACAAAGTTTTCCTTTATTCATAAACACCGTTTATAGATCCACGCTTTTATTAGACAAAAAACGATTTTACAAATCTTCAATTCATTTTTAAAATATCACTTTTGTAAATTATCGCATTTATAAATTCCACATTTATACATAAATCTTAAAATATGTGTGTGTGTCTATATATATATATATGTGTGTGTGTGTGTGTGTGTGTGTGCACACGCACGCGCGCACATCACCTTATATAAAATAGTTAATAAATATTTATAACAAACTATCCCTATCTTCTTTTTAAAATCATATCCCTTTATTTTAAACGTAGACTTATTTTTAAGATTTTAAACATCTTTATTCATAGCTTGAAAATCTCTATTTAAAATATTTTTATAAAACTATAGATTTATAATCTCTAAAATTATAATTTTATTTTAAAATAAATTTCTTCTTTGAATAATCCAAAAAAAATTATTAAAACATATTTAATTTCAAAAATCACTTGAAATCCCTTTTTAAATCAAATCATTAGTTTATAATATTCCAAAATAATAAAAATAAAGCCCAATGCTACTAAAGCACTAAATAAGCAAAATCATGTCCATGTCATCAATATAGCATCCAACATATCATATATCAAATTATATTAAAAAATAAAATCAACAGTATGAGGAATTTTATTGGATCCCTCCATCCAACCTGTCCCACTGCATCACGTATAGTATGTAACAAATAATATAAATCAACCGCTTCGAGCGGGATTGTATACAAAAGGTCATTCGCTCTTACATGGAAACGTAATAGGGTCTCATCTGCTCCAGGGCGGGAATATATCTAAACCAACAATATAAACTAGTAAATCATCCAAACAATCAATAATAATCAACAATAAAATATCCACTCATCCAATAAATAATTTTATTGAGTATATAATATTTCTAATTAACCAAAATGGTGAGATTAACTCACCGAACACTTTTTGTTGCCGAGGCATTCTGGATTCTTTTTTAGCTAAAATTACACTAGCACTAATCCTGACCATACCAATTCCATAGCCTAGAGTTCATCGTTATGAAGCTAACGCAAAAATCCGCATTGAAGTTCGACCAAGTATGAATTAAATATTGCAATTATTAGATTCGTTAATTTTAATAATATAAAAATCCTTAATTACCATCATTAAGTTTAATTAACCTCCTTTAAAAATATTAACCCGCCTTCTCAAATTCCTTCTTCAGTGTCCCCATTCGACACTCCTACAGGTACCACTTCAAGCTCGCCGTGCCACTATGTCATTGCCTTAGGGGCCACCAAAATCCACCAATAAATCCACCCAACTCTGTTGAACCATCTCCGGCCAAAACCACAACCTCCGACGCCACCCATGCTGGCCTGAACTCCCCCAACCTATTGCCTTGCCTAGTTCGATGCGACCACCATCGAGGCACCAGACCTCGTAAAAGTTGAGTCACCATCATGCCTCGCCTCGACAAACCTAATGGTGCAGCCTAAATTACCTATCTCCCTCTTGAGCTCGAGCTAAGCCAAGACCTAGCTTCACTGCCCCATTTCCACCCCCACCCAGCGGCGAAAAAACCAAGATTGAGCCCATAAAATTGAAGACCTTGGTCACAAAATTCCAATTAATCAATATTTGTGATTTTCGTTTCGAATTGAATTTGATTTTAATTTTTGAATTTTAGATGAAGTGGGTTCTTTTTTTTGGGGAAGAAAATTTTAGTCTTGAGAGCTAATTCGATCATCTATAGAAGATTGCTTTTCAAATTCAATTATTATGTAAATTTCTAAAACTAATTTACAAGCGTTTCAAACTTGCACTATCAAATGATACGTCCAATCGTCTTGAAATTCGATGGCGCATAATAATTTATTTTTACGGATCCAATGAAATTGATTTCATCAAAATCCGAGACAGTGCCTCGGAAGGCTATTTTACACGTTGATTAAAACGAATTACTATAAAAACCAAATTAATCACTTTTAAATCCAAGTTAAAAGTTTACTATCTCCATTCTTATTCAAATGAAATTTTAATCAACTTTCAAAATCAATTTTCATTCATATTAAATTCCACGTTTAGTTGTTTTCAAAACAATCCAATTATTCAAATAACTCTTATATTTTGAAATTCAGGTTATTTTAACTTATAAAATTAACTTTTCAATATTTAAAATCAAATCAATTTTTCAAGTTTAAATGACTAAAATTCTGGGTCGTCACATTCTTCCCTCTTAAACGAATTTCATCCCCAAAATTTCCAAGGTGAGAAAATGCCCTAAACCCATTTAGATTTCCAAACCAATTAGTAGCTTAGCAAATTCTTAGTTATAAAATTTTTTCAAAATTATCTAATGCCTTAGATTTGCGGAAATTTTTTCCATCGTCTCCTTTAGCGGCTTAATCAAAAAAATTTATAATATATATGATCACAAATATACATCTCATCTTCGAGGATGAGGCATCCCGTAGTAAAAAATACGATATGTCATCCGATATGTGTACCTTATTATAGTATTAACAAGCATATGCAGCCAACAAAATGCGAAAACGAGCTCCAAATGCGAAGCATAAGCCATCCATACCTACCAATCACTCAATAACCAATAAGAATAAGTATATAGAAGTAACATCACTATAAAATATAGAATATACAATAATTATATGCAAATGTAACAAGAGAAACCATCAAACAAATAATCTCCATCCAATTTGTTTGTTATCATATCAATTGGCATAAAAAGTCAGCATTATATTTGCACATTCTCATTTTTTGGTAGCATTTAGTTAATTTATATCCAGTTTCATTTACATTTAAGTATTAACCTTCACTTTATTTTCATTCACTTTGGTTACGTCCACTTTAAAATTCAATTTATGTTTAACAACATTTCATTGCATATTTAATTCATTTATGAATCATTTTTATACAATAATTACTTAAGTTTATTACAACGTTTCACATTACACAACTTATGTTTTTTATTTCTTCACAACTTTAAGTTCATATTCAATTTCCTCAAACAACATTCCAAACCATATCGATTCATTTTACACTTAGTTAAATTACATTCTATAACTCAAATTCATATCTATTTCACTAATTCATACAATCAGATTCACTTTCATTTAACTTATTTCATTTTTCCACTTTATTTACCTTTTCTTGAGTCAAATTCCTTTTTAGAATTCATTCTATTTAACTTAACTTAAGTTAAATTTCATTTCATATCTCAATTTCAAATTTTCTTTCTTATATATCCCTTTCCTAATTTTAAGCTCAAAACTTATTTCATATATTTATCAAATCATATTTTGGATTTTAAGATCAAAACCTATTTTGCCAAAACAAACTCTAATGTTAGCAATCCATCACTTAGAAACTCGAAATGAATTCCGATGATGTTGCGGTCATCACTAAAATCATTTTCCAGTGACTGAAGTGAGTTCAGTGCTTTCTATTTCCTTTAAATTCCATTTTAAAATATTTCTAACCAAAATATTTTCCAAAATACTATTATTATCTTTCCAAAACCTTTTGAAAATAAATCAAGATCAATAGTATTTAAATTCTCAAACTTCTTGTTTAAATCCATTTTTGTTTACAAATCATATTTATGAATTTACTTAGGAAATTTCATTCCCTTTCCATTTATACATCACATTTATAAATCATATTTGTATAATCTCACTTCCAGTGTAATATCATTTCACAAATGTTGATTATTCTAATTGTAATCAATACTTTATCGTTCATATTTATAAATTCACTTTCTTATAGAACTCATTCTACATATGTTTATCTTTGTTAAATTATAATAATAACAGTTTTTATTAAAAAAACAAAAAATGATAATAAGTAAATAATATCATCCTCTAATAACTAAACACACCATATATAACTATAATAATTTCTAAAAAATCTTTTATATATAAATATAATTTTGGTAAAAAAATTTCATTTACCAATCCTCAAAAAATTATTATGTCAATATGCCTTATTTAAGCGTTTAGAAACCCCTATCGATATCATGACATACCACGTATCGACCAGAGTTCATAAGCCACCAAACTGATAAATTAAAACAATATAAAACATTTTTATATCACTAAAAAATACGTTCTCATATCCATGTAATGCACTAAAAAATCATAATAAGGCATTCCATTACCTTATCCCTAAATGAACTACCCCACCAAAGCCAAGGTTCTCGCTTAACATGGCGCTCTGATACCAAGTGTAACAACCTGAGAATCATTTATAATCTCAACCATACATGTTCAACCAAAATTGAACTGAAGAACGGATAGCTATGGAAAAGAAAGAAGAAGAGAAGAAGAAGAGAGAAGAGAGAAAGAGAAAACTGAACAACACGGGATCTCAAAATCACAGCATAACAATATATGCTATAATATTAATGATCTTTTCAAAAGAGAAACTGATATATAGATATGCCATCATAGTACAACAACAAATCACAATCATCAGCCTGAATAGTTATAATAACTTGTCCTTACAATTGCTGATAATTCAACAGCACAACAATGGAAAATAAACAAATACGGGAATACGACTTGAAGACCTCCTACTCGTCTCCTAAGTCCCAATGCATCCAAAAGCAATTTGTAAATTTTCTCAATTTGACCCGAGCATTGTAATAGAATAACACCCAAGTCAGTATGGAAACCACATGAGAAAAACACAACCAACTAGATATTAAAGTTATAGAAATCTTTGAAAATTAAAAAGCATCTTGTAACACCATGCCATATACAAACATAGATGAGTTTTTACCTTACGATAACCAAAATATTTCATATGAAATTATCCTATATTATAATAGTGCCAAAGATACAAATACTTATTAATCTTAGCCGAAATTTTACATTAATTAATTTCCAGCATAACAGGTATACAACTAAAATCGTAAAGGCTCGTATTGGAGAATGGATTCCATACCATGACAAGGTAGGAAACTACCTTCCGAAGGTACATCTCTAGATAAAAATGCATTGGGGTCTGACAAGAACATCTTGTACCCTTGCTACACAAGACTAGCCTACCACTTGACTAGTAATACCGAATATAATCACCCCTTTCATTAATGGGCCCCGAAGTGTAAATGAGTAGATAGTAATCGATCTAGATTTTGAATGAACATACCATGATGGCAGCAACCTATTTGGCCCTACTATATGCTTGATTTTTGTCATTTCCCGGTTGACGAGGCTCGGGGCTATGTTTTACCTTAATATAGCACTTTCTACTTGGAATCCTAACACTGCACTTCGGGCAACAATGCAATACCAGTATTCATTCTTACAAGTTCGTTCTGGGACGGGACGAAACGCTTTAGAGCACCATATTTAAATTCCATCATCTTTAAGATGTCTTTACTTCGAAATGCTTGTGCTCGATTGAAGTGGATTTTGGATTACATACCCAATCCCGGTCACTTCGAAACAACATTTAATAGTTTTCGGTAAACTCATCTTTGGTTCTTTAGGAAATAAACAGTCAAAGATAAGAGTGGAGAATGCCTTCTAACCATTAGTGGATATATTTCTTTGTCATTGCCCTTGGAGAACGAAACAAGATTTATACGCACAGTATAGCATCATCGAAGATGGTTGTGCTATATAACTCACATGTTTTTCTAAATATTTCCCAAGTTACATTTGGGGTCCAAATTCGATAGTCGGTTATTTAACCATCGAATAAACAAACATTCAAATCAGGGATTTAAATTCCAAAGGAAAAAACAAGATGGTTAAACACACAAGCAAACACTAACCTCCTTAATTAATCTTTTCATTTATAAATTTCATTCTGTAAATATTATATCAAATCGTTTTACAACGATATATATATATCCATAAATCTCTATATTTCAGTACTTAAAAAAATATTCATATACTTATCTCAACGGCATAAGCATGTCCACCAAACACTGAGGAAGGTTTCCTTTTTATACAATTCTAAATCATTTAAAAACTCCGTTATAAATTTATAAAACCATTTATTGACTATTTTATAAATCTCAGAGAATCATTTATAATCTCTTTTGTAAATTCCAATCACTTATATTTCTTTTTATATATTTCTAAAACTCCTTTACAAAATCATTGTAAATCCGTAAACTACTTTAAAACTCCTTCTATAAATCTATAAAATCCCTTTATAAATATCTAAGAGCAATCACAAACTCTTTTATAAATCTATAAATACCATTTATAAACTATTTTATAGATCCTTGAAACCATTTATAAAACTCTATTTATATGTCTTGAAATTTATAAATAAATAAATACCCCATAACGCTATTTTATAATAATAATTAATAATAATAATAACATTATAAATAATAATGGTTGATAATTCCAAAACATTTTTAAGATAGTAATTAATAATTTCAACCATTTTAATTAAACAATAATAATTAATCCCCAATTTTATTATAAATAATATTAATTAATTTCCAAAACATTATTAATAAATCATTGTTATTAATTTCAAACTATATAAATTATTTAAATAATTAACTTTTAATACACTAAAAATATTAATAAATAACTTTAAAACAATATTAAATATAAATAAGTAAGCTTTAAATAATATTATATTTCCTCGATTAAAATCCATAATTAAATTTCCATATAATCCTTTCCATATTTATAAAACTATAGTTATGAATCCATTTATATTTTATAAAAACTCCCTTTAATAAATTCCTTTTATTTTGAACCCCATTAGTAGCTTCATCTCTTTATAAATCTCGCTTACTTATAAAAATCCCATTTTAAACGATGTGTGCTCTCCTCTACTCTTAAAGGATCACACATTTTTCTCAAAAAATTCCTTTTTAAACATTAAATACAATCCGTCTATAATGTTGCTTCCATTTTTATACTTTTCTTTTATAAATTCATTTTAATTTATAAAAAACCATTAAACATCTCCAAATCTATCCTCACTTCCAATTCCCAAACAGAATCAACTATTCCTCTAAAGCAACATTCCACATCTTATTATAAATCCATAATTTTTGTGATTTACTTCACAATTTATCCAATGATAAAGTTTTCCTTTATTTATAAACATCGTTTATAAATCCATGCTTTTATTAGCAAAAATAAGATTTGTACAAAATCTTCACTTCATTTGTTAAATATCACCTTTATAAATTATCTCCAAATTCCACATTTATACATAACTCTTAATATATGTATATATATACACACACACATCACCTTATATAAAATGGTTAATAAATATTTATACCAAACTATCCCTATCTTCTTTTTAAAATTATATCCCTTTATTTTAAACACAGACTTCTTTTTAAGATTTTAAAAATCTTTATTCATATTTCCAAAATCTCTATTTAAAATATTTTTCTAAACCTATAAATTTATTACCTCTAAAATCGTACTTTTTATTTAAAATAAATTTCTTCCTCTAAATAATCCAAGAAAAATTATTAGAACATATATAATTTCCAAAATTGCTTGAAATCCCTATTTAAAACAAATCATTAGTTTATAATATTCCAAGATACCAAAAATAAAGCCCAATGCTACTAAAGCACTAAATAAGCAAAATCATGTCCATGTCATCAATATGGCATCCAACATATCATATATCAAATTATATGAAAAATAAATCAACAGTGTGAGGAGTCCTGTTGGATCCCTCCAACCTATCCTCATGCATCACATATAGTATATAACCAAATAATATAACTCAATTGCTCCAAGGCGAGATCGTATACAAAGGGTCATCCGCTCTTATATGGAAACGTAATAGGGTCTCATCCACTCCAGGTCGGGAATATATCCAAACTAACAATATAAACTAGTAAGTCATCCAAGCAGTTAATAAAAATCAACAATAAAATATCCACACATTTAATAAATAATTTTATTGACAATATAATATTTTTGATTAACCAAAATGGTGAGATTAACTCACCGAACTCTAGTTATTTCCGAGGCATTTTGGATTCCGTTTTAGCTAAAATTTCACCAGCTCTAATCCTCACCAAACCAATTCCATAGCATAGAATTCGTCATTATGAACCTAGCGTAAAAATCCTTATTCAAATTCGACCTAGCATGAGTTAAATATTACAATTATAAGATTCACTGATTTTAATAACATAAGAATCCTTAATTACTGTCATTAATTTTAATTAACCTCGTTTAAAAATATTAATCCGCCTTTTCAAATTCTTTCTTCACTATTCCCATTCAACACTCCTCCAGACATCACTTTAAGCTCGTCGTACCACCAAGTCATCGCCTTAGGGGCCACCAATCTCCACCAATAACCCTACCCAACTCGGCCGAACCATCTTCGGCCAAAACCCCAACCTTCGACGCTACCTTCATAGGCCTGAACTCCCTCAACCCGCTGCCTTGCCTAGTTCGATGCGACCACCATCAAGGCACCGAACCTCATCAAAGTTGCATCACCACCACATCTCGCCTCAACAAACCCAATGGTGCAGCCTAAATTACCTATCTCCCCTACTAGCTCAAGCTACGCAAAGACCTAGTTCCACTACCCCATTTCGACCTCCAGGAACGATGAGAAATCAAGATTGAGCCCATAGAATAAAAGATCTTGGTCATGCGATTCCAACGATTCAATGTTTATGATTTTTGGTTTTGAATCAGATTTGATTTTAATTTTTGAATTTTAGATGAAGTGGGTTCTTACTTTTTTTGGGAAGAAAATAAAGTGTAGCAGGCTTTTAATCAAGTACAAGGTACAGGTTGGAGGCATAGGATATGGTCGGAATGTGTATGGGTATGTTTTGAGTATGGTTATAAAATAATATATGTTAATGTATTTTAATTAATCAGCTCAACATTTCAAAAAAACTCTAACTCCAAACGAAAGCATGCCGCATGGCGTTCTATATGTAATACCCCTATTTCGAAAACAATTGAACTAGTCTCAAGACATAATTCAATCATATAGAGAAGATAGCTTTTTAAAAGCAATTATTATATAAATTTATGAAATTAATTTATAAGCGTTTCAAACTCGCATGATCAAACGGTACATCCAATCGTCAGGAAATCGACGGTATGTATTAGTTCATTTTTATGGATCTAATGAAACTGGTTCGTTGAAATCCGAGATAGTGCCCCGAAAGGCTATTTTACACGTTGATTAAAATGAATTATTATAAAAATCAAATTATAACTTTTAAATCTAAATTAAAAGATTACTATCTCCATTACTGTTCAAATAGAATTTTAATCAACTTTCAAAATCATTTTTCATTCATATTAAATTCAACGTTCAATTATTTTTAAACAATTCCAATTATTCAAATGACCCTTATATTTTGAAATTCAAGTTATTTAATTTATTAAATTAAATTTTCAATATTTAAAATCAATTCAATATTTAAAATTTAAATCACTAAAATTTTGGGTCGTTGCAATCATTTACATCTATTATCTTCATCAAAATTATATCATATTAGGACTTATGAAATTTGGTAATGGTCAATATTCCTATATCATCCACAATCAATTTGTATAGATAAAAATAATTTTTTTTGATTCAGTAATAAAAATTATAATTACTGGAACTGCTATAGCTAGAGATGAGACTTTGACTTTAAGTTAACTGTAGTTGACCAAAATACTAACCTCATATAATTGAGGAGACGAATTCTCTATTGAATAATGTTTCACTTCTCGTGCTTTAACTCGACCAAACTATAATCTTTCGATGCACATCATGCTATGATATAATTATAATCGAAGTGATGTTCCCACATTGAAGTTCAAAAGTATTCTCAACTTTAGATAACTGTGTAATAGTATCACTTTGAAATTTTCAGTTTGACCTTAGTTATATTGATCAACAGAAAACCGTCAAGTGGGTCATTCCAAATTATCCAATAACTATCAATATATAACCTCTTATTGCCCCCAGCAGCCATGAGTAATGCACTGCGCAACATTTGGAGACCATTTTTTCTCTAGTCTTAATGGATGTATCAATATCCAATCGTGATACATTTTGACTAGAATTAAAACGATATGTTTATTATATCGGGATGTATTTCTCATGATTACAACCCTTATAATTACTACCAGAAAACATACCATTTATGGATTTTTTTTTATTAATATACTTAAATTAAACAGTTAATTAATATAACATATTATAACAAGCATATAGTTGAAAGTAAAATACCTTTTATTTTGAACAAGATTTTATCAAGATATAATAATTTATAATAAATTCCATATTTCCCCTTGGGAAAACCCATAACTCTATTGGTTCTTCCCTATTCGGACCAAGTGCCTTAGTATTTGAAAAGCCCCATTTTGAAGCAAGATTGTCAATCTCGAACTTGCGGTTTTAGACCTTGGTGTTGAACTATCATGGTATTCTTTGCTGGTGAGCAACTACCCTCAAACTTGCCTCTTTTCGCTTTTCCTCAACCAAGTCTAGAAATGTTAGAAAAAAGTCCTCATTTATCTTAGGGTCTTAATGCATCCTCTAGTGAGAAGGACTTTCGTCTTGATCGAGATCATCTCTTCAGTTCGATATATTATTGCAAAGGGTGTGCGTTCAGTTGCAGATTTCCAGGCTGTCCATTAACCCCATAATACAAGTAGTAACTCATCAACCCAATTTTCTTTTGCTTTCTTCATCTACTTTTCAACGACGAATTTGATGATCATATTCACCGTCTCCACCTTTCTATTCAATTATGGATGTGCTACCATCGACAAACTCATTTCAATTCGATACCAAGCGTAGAATTTGTAGAATTTTGCACCCTCAAATTGAGTTTAGTTGTTGATAATTATTGTCTGAGGTACTTTTAACCTACACAAAACATTTTTAAATACAAAACTAATCAATTTTTCAAAAATGATTGTGGTGAGCGACTCTACCTCAACCCATTTTGTGAAATAGGTCCACTATAATGAATGCATATTTCGCTCCTTCTCATGCTATCGGTATCCCTCCAATGATATTAGTTCGCTATATAGAAAATGATCGTGGGCTAACCATTTTATGTAAGCTTGTTGGATGGGAGTCTAGGTCTCATATCTCAAGCACTTGTCGCATTTCTCAGAAAATTCCATCGCATTCCAATTGATAGATGGTTAGAAATATATGTTGTTAAGTACCTTCTTTTTCAGATTTTTTTCCCTTTAGTGCGAACTATATAGCTTCCCTAATGAATGTCCATAAGGATTTTCTTCACTTCATCCTTATTAATGTACCTAAGCAAGCAGTTGAGAATCCTCTTCGTAATAATAATCTCCTTGCATTAAGTAATGCGGCACCTAGCGTAAGAGTTACCCTAATTTTTTTCTAATTTTCGAAAGTGTTTCCTTTAGTAAATACTCTTTGAAAAGAGTTCCATGACTTATCGTCTATCTCCATGATGTAGTCCATATCCTTGATACTTGGAATCTTCAAAACTTCTACTGAATAGGTTCCTAATAACAATGCATCTCCAAAGTTAGCTAATTTGGCTAAAGAATTTACATTCGTATTTCCCTCTCCAAGGACATGCATAATAGTGCAGTGTTCATTCTTGTACAGTAATTCCAACATTCTGACTAGTAAAGGGCAAGTCGTGCACTCTTAGCCTGAAATTCACTCTTTACTTGACAAACTACCAATTCAACGTCACTGATTATTTACAATGAACGAATCCTAATTCCTTCGCTATCTTGAATCTACAATCAGTTATTCGTATCTCGCTTCATAATTAATAGCACAAAACACAAGTTTCAATGCATAGCATAACCTCCGACCTACTATAGTTACCAAGCCTGCTCTAGATTCATGATCATTGGATGCACCATCAACATACAATTTCCATAATGAAAGCTTAACCATTTTTCTTCTATTTTTCCATCCTAGATAGTAAATTCAACAATGAAACCTACTAATGTTTGTTTATTTCCATTGTATGATGATAAGTATATCACATTGACTCATTTCAATATTCCACTTTAATAATTATCTCAAAGTCTCAAGGCGATGCAAGTCTGAGGGCAATGCAAGACCTACGTAAGAAGTTGATTAGTTGAAAATCTTATTGGATGAGCATGGAAGTAAGGTCACGGCTTCCTTGATTCTATTATTAAGCAGTAGATTATCTTTTTCCTATTTAGGATAACACTTTTCCATGCCTGTAAATCACTTATTATATAATATACCAGTCCTTGAATCTTCGTCTCTTCATGCATGAACATCGCACTCAATGCATGAGTCAATATCGCCAAGCAAATGTACAAATTCACTTCTTCTAAAGGCTTTGATAATATTGGTGGTTTCCAGAGATGTTCCAACAACTGCTGAAATGTAATTTCACATTCTTCCTTCCATCAAAAATTCCTTTTTCTTTCTAAGGGCATCAAGGAATAATATATACTTGTTAGTTACTTTTGAGATGAACCTACTTAAAGCAACAACAATGAGATTCAGTTCTACGTTTCCCTCTTAGTCCCTAAGCCTGAAACTAATTTAATGCTTCAACCTTTCGGATTGGCCTCTATTGCCCTTAAGGTCACAACAAACCTTAAAAACTTCCATGATGCAATCTCGAAAGAAAATTTCAATGGTTTTAACTTCATTCCATATCTCTGAAGCACATCGATCATCATCACAATATATTCCAAAAACAATTTAGTAACCAAACATAGGTAAGTTTCCATAGCGTTCTTTAAATCGAATACCATTAATATATAACAGTATTTTCCCAAGTACATGATAAAACTTGTATGCTCTAAAATCTAAAGTAGTTTGGAACGTGCATTGCAATATAATTATAGTTGGAATAAGCATCTATAAACTAAAGTAATTCATGTTCGAACGTACTATCCACGAGTTGGTCTATTCATGAAACGGGAAAGCAATACTTTTGGCATGCCTTATTATAAAGTTAGCATAGTCATTGCTTGCTCACCAATCTCCAGTTGGCTCACTGACCATTATGAAATTAGCTACCGAAATGAGTTAGATTAATTCACATATAAAGTTGTTTGCTAACCACATATCCACTTCTTCCTTTATTATAGAAGATTGTTCTGGTTCCACATATTGCCTTCCTTGCTTCAAAGGAGAAAATTCATGTTGATATTCATTAGGCGGCACATAAATTCAGGCGAAATCTCATAGATGTCATTAGACGGCACATAAATTCAGCCGAAATCGCATAGATGTTAGAATAAGTCCATGCAAACACAGCATGGTTCACCCTTAAAAACCCCACCAATTTCTTTTTCATCCTTAAAATGAGCCAAGAATCAATCTTAACCACCTTTATATGGTCTTCTTCATCAATCTGGATTTTTTATAACACCTTCACCAGTCCCTTCCTTGCCTCGTCTAGCTCTTCTTATGGGTTCATAGGTTCATACTTATCACTATTGAACCTGAGCCTAGGCTTAAGCAATAGTTGCAACGAGTTTTGTGATTCAATGCAGTAAGCCTTCTTTGCATTCTTTCCCTTCTCCCTACGTCTCGCATTTTAAAATCTAATAATTTACTATTCCCATCTAGTACTCTGGTCCTCTTGAACCGCTCCAAATCTGCTCTCCGTGAGAAACTTCATAGTTAAGGACCATGGAGCCAAGGCAATTCTAAAATCAACTAAAGCCAGTTGGCCTAAAAAAGCATTGTATATAGAGTATCTATCTACCGTAATAGACCTCTTAACCTGTATAACCCTATGAAGTTTATCTCCAAATTGAATAAGTAATTGATGCAGCCAATTGAAGATGTTGCCTCTTGGTAAAACCCTATAATCAAGAGTTAAAAGGAAACAAATCATTCTCATTCAACCTCATCTCATCAAAAGCCTTTCTAAATCGAATGTTCACTAAGCTTCTGTTGTCAACGAACACTCAATGAACATTAACCGGCCCAATCTTGGTGGTTATTACCATCGAATCAAATGTTGGTGCCTTTATCCTATTCACATCCCTATTCCAAAACATTATATCATCATCCATCCATTTCAGTTGCTTCATGGGAGTGTCATCCTTTGATTATAGGACATGTTTCAAGGAAGTCCCATATCGTTCCATTTCATTCCAACTCTCTTCCACAAGTTGAACTTTAGTAATTGTATTTATAATTAAATCACCTCCAAGTGTATGGAAACATGCCTTATTTGTACCTTCTCCATCATCTTTAGGTGGCACCTCAGGTGTAGATTATTCCTTTACCCACCTTCCTATGGGTTCTTCACATCTGTGTAGTTAATGCACCGCCATCACCCCGCTATATCTCATATCGGATTTCTACCGTAATGATTTCTCCATATAGCCCCAGAATACAGCCTTTCCGCTTTAATCCCCGCTATTTCCGCTATATCCCGTTATTTCCGCTATATTCCGCTATTCCCGCTATATCCTTTTTAATAAAATGAATTTAAAAATTTCATTTATACATTATAAAATTATGAAACTAATTTCTTTGATTTAATTTTTAATATATTTTCAGAAATGAAAATACTCTAATATTCTACCAAATTCAATTATGTTATATAACAGTTTTTCATTTATTTAAAGTATATTCGCACATGTTTTTATTTAAAATTATTTATGTATTATTTATAATTCAATTGAATGATAATTTTTCATTTAATTACCATTTATATATTTGTAAAAACATGAAGTACGCGTTTTATATGCTATTTTAGAGTCATCCGCTATATCCCGCTATATCCTCGTTGTATCCCCGCTATGACTTTTTGCACCTCCGCCGCTTTGAATCTACCGAGCGCATTAACTGCACAACTTCACATATTGAAGCGGTCATTTTTTCTCTATGAACTCCTCAATCATACACTTCAAATGTCTACACTCGTTTGTACTGTGCTTATGCGTCTTATGGAAGCAGCAATACTTTTCCAACCTTTGTTCTTTCTTTGTTTCTTCCTTTAGAATAGGTTTCATGTACCTAATTTTGTTTAGAGTCACTATGCAAATGAAGTCATTCAAATATTTCTCATTCCACGTGAATCAAAAACCATTTCTAGGGTCTTCCTTCTTGCCCTACTTTGGTTGTTCTTCCTTTTATTATTATTTTTCCCATTCTCAATGATATTGTCTTTATTTGTAGCCCCATTACACTTTACCAAACTACTTTGTTCTCTCGATCTTAGCATTCAGTCTATCCTCCAATTTTGCCTCTTCCATGGGTAGAAATCGGTTCACTTTCCTATAAAGTTCTTTGATGTAGTCAACTTCTTCATGTTAATAGCACATATATCGATTTTGATGACAACAACTATATAAATTTAGGTACTAATGCTTTCTTAAATTATATAGAATATTTTACAGGATATTGCACAAGTTTATACAAGTACATGATAATCAAGTTTGAGGAAAATCAATAAAGAGACTAGAGATTAAGATTCAAAGATGATCAAGACAATTGAACACTCGTGAGTTCGAAGAGAAAGGCATGAAGACTTCAAAACTATAGATTATGTTAATAAACTTTAGATAAATTTGTTAAATTCCATGAATATCTACTTTCTTTTCTCTGAATATTCCCTCGCCAAATAATTTATTTTATTTTCAAAATATATTTCTACAAATATTTTATAGGGTTTTTTAGACACGGGAAGAAGTTATAAAAAAAATTAGTCTTAGGGACAGCAAATTTGTTTTTTAGTCTGAAGGACACTTTATAGTATAAATCACAGAATGATAGATGTAGCTATCATTTTCTATTTACGCTAAAAGTGTCCTTCACACTAAAAAACAAACTTACCGTCCCTGAGACTAATTTTTTTTATAACTTTTCCCCTGTGTCTATTTTCCTGTATTTTATAAAAGCATATTAAATATTTAAAAACTACTTTTAAATGTTTTTACAAAATTTCAAAATCTTGTAACACTTTTATAGTGCAGTAGTTTTTCCCATCAAACAATGATATGTCACATATCCTACCTAAGTATGTCGACAAATACCTAAGTAGGCCAGCATATCCTATCTTAAGTAATTCGATATATGTACCATTGAAAAGTTTTTTTAATTTGAAGAGTCTAGATTTTTGGCTCCATCTCTTTACGAATAGACATGTCCCTTCAAACACCATATAAAAGGGATTGGAAAACAAATTTTTTAACAATATTTCCCCATTCTACTTACTCCGAATGCTCATTATATATTTCATAAAATCTACTTTCTATACTCTTTAAACACACTCAAATTCAATCTCTACTTCATTACATTCATTCTCTATAAAACGGCAATAGGATATTATATATTCAAGTTATAATTATTAGTATTTGGAATCAATAACTCTCCACTAGTATTTTATGTGGGTATGCTTTTTGCTCATTAAAATCAAGTGGGTATGCATATTTCCTGTTCAAATCAAATGAGCGTGCTTATTGCCTGTTTAAATCAAGTGGGAGATCTTGTTGCTCGGTTAAACCAAGAGAGTCTACCCTGAGGTCGAAAAATCAAGATGGTGTATCTTGTTGCCTTGAAATCAAGATTGTATTTTGCTTTGCTTGCTGCCTGACAAAAATAGGTGTTTGAAAGGAAATTTGTACATATACTGTATAGGACAGGATGTAGGATTGGTCAATCCAAACCAATATTAAACTCATGGTGTAATCTCTCTTACTTTTACTTTATTTTTACCGCATCTGTATATTTATGACTACCTGTTAATGTATATCTTTGTTCATTATCTATATTTTGATTTGAAATTTGAAACTATTTAGAAAAGTTCTATATAAGTTATAAAACATTATTCACCCCCTCTTGTGGTAAAGTAGCCTTATGATCCATTCACACTAGTATAATTCATACTATACCATTTTCCACATTTGGTATCAAAGCATTAGGTTTTCAAAAACTCGTTATTTGATTTTTGAAAACTATAAATTGCTAGTAACATTGGTAGTGCACTTTTTAACACTTTTGTAGAAGGAAAACCAATTGTTGGACCGCTACTATTTAATCAGTAATTAGGCTTGCTAGTCATGTAGAATGAAAATTTATTTACAATCCAGCTGATTATATATTTGGAATATTACACAAAGTGAATATGCTAAACTCCAAACTGAATATTTGTAGTAGACCGTAGACCAAAAGACACAAGCACTCGATAACTCAAAGCTATGAATATTTTATTTTACTCCTTAGGTAAAAATGAATTTAATCGAGTTTCTATTTGTATGTCTACCTATGAAATTTGAAGAACTTTTCAAGTCATACATAAGGGCGCTGGTAAAATTTAAAAAAAAAATATTTACATGCTTACCAAACTAGTTTCAACTTTTTAAAATGAAACAAAATGAGTCTATTCTGACATGTATTCTAGATTTCAAGATATAGTTCATTCACTAGCATCGTCAAGCAAAATTTTCTCAAAAGAGGATCATGTTAGAAAAATACATAATTCACTCTCCTTAGATTAGGATTAAATACATTAGCAAAAGAGGAAGCCAATGATATTAGTATATTATAAATTAAAGAATTAATTAGTAATCTAATGTCCCATGAAGCAGTTACAGGTTAGAAGGAAAATTAAGACAGACGAAAAGAAATCAATTGCATTTAACGCAACAACTAATGATCAAGATTCAAATGACGATGATGATAATGAGAAGATTGCTCTTATGAATCAAAATTTCAGAAAATTTCTGAAATACATAAGACGAACAACGTTAGAAAAACCAAAAACAAAAATTTCGAAAATGGAATTGTTTTTAAGTGTTATGGTTGTGGTGAATCTAGTCATCTATGAAGAGATTCTCTACATCAGAAGAAAAATGAATTCATTAAACAATGATTCATTTAAAAAGTGAAAAGGAGCTTTCAACGCAACCTTGGACGATTCGAATACAACATCCATCGACAACTAACCAGACACTGAAAATACCAACATGTGTTTCGTGGTGATGGAAGATTAATCAAGTCAAACAAAGGAAATAATAAAATCGGTATTTTTATTGCATATTTTATTTTATTTCAAAAGTTATGTAGTATATGGATAAATACATAATAATAATAATAATAATAATAATAATAATAATAATAATAAGTCTGTATATATATATATAATTATATGAATATATTTCTTTATTTTATTAACACTGAAATTCTAGTATATATGTCAACATACGCCACCTAGGTATGTTGACATATCAGATTGAATTTTAGGAATCTTTTCAAAATTTGATCTTTTGAATTTTCCTCTCTTTTGAATTCAATTGAAAATTTGAAAAGACGTCTTTTTGGCTGTCACATATTCATTTAAAATCTATATATTCACTTTTTCTAACATCATCTTCAACACACACTTTATTTCAAAAATCAAACAAATTCTTCACTCTCATTCTTTCAAAACAAACTCATAATGTCTTCTTCAAACCAACCCACTTCATCCAAAGCTATTAGTCATACTAAAAGAACCAAAAGTCAACTTTTTAATGATCAAGTCACATTGAAACATAAATTGAGTATGCACCATATGGTTAAGTCTTTTGGAAAGATCTGCTAATTTTAATGAATTTTATTCTTATAGTTTACAAGATCTTGGTTTGGAAAATGGAATTTTTAGTTTAACTGATACATCACAAAATAATTATTATTGATATCCCAATTTGGTCAAAATGTTTTATGCTGATTTAAATGGAAATTTTTATCACGAAAAGGAAGGTCAAATTTGGAGTAGTATCAAAGATACCATTATTATTTAAAATTATGAAATTCTTGGTTATAAAGTAGTGGAATTGATCTCTCCACTATTGAAATTTAATATGGAAATAGAGAAGTTATGCATGATTTGTTTTCAAATGATGAAGAATACGGTTTAAGAGATAAAAATCTTAGGCTAAAAGTAAGATTAATGAGTCTTATTTTACAACAAAGTATTACGCCCAGTGTAGGGAATTATAAAAACCCCACTCACTATGTTTTCAAAGATATTTTTGCGATTTTCAAAAAATATGATATAAATTAGGCTCAAGTGATTTTGGATGACTTTTTTCAAAAGAAATTTCTATACATGAAAACACACTTTACAGTTTGTATCTTTCTAGAATTTTCAACTACACTGGCATTGACCTAAGAGGTGAAAACATTTTTCCTCGCAAAGTTTTTGATAAAACAAACATCTCTCTCATGCACATTCCTCTTGAATTTGTAGCTTATGTGCCACTTGCCAAAAATGAAGAATGATTGGAAAGGAAAGAAGAGCAAGAGGTTCTTCACAAAAAGAAGAAGGTGATGAAATAGACATAGAAGAGGGGGAAGAGAAGAGGAGGAGGATATATTATATGATAGATAACAATCAGATACCTAATGACTTTACATCACAAATCAAGAAAGACAAGTGAATACTAGACATTGGATGTTGAAGACACATGTTGGAAATCCGAAGATCTTAAAGTACATTGTTTACAAAGATGGAGGAACAGATAACTTTGGAGATAACACAAAAGGATACATCATTGGCATCGGCAATGACAACGTTGGTAACTCTAAAACTCATATTATTTCTAATGATTTGCTTGTTGGGAATTTAAAATATAGTCTGTTTAGTGTTAGTCAATTATGTGATGAATGTTTCAAAATTAAGTTTAGTTTGTTGTGAATGAAATAGCTTAGTATGGTTGATATGTCTTCACTTGAATATATGGTTTAAATATACGTAATTATAAAACTATTTCTCAAAATTATTGTTCTACAATTAATATTGATTTTTATTCCGTACACAACATTATCGCATTTTATAGTATTTAATATATCACATTCAGGGGGAGTTTATATTTCTTAACCCACTTTTGTTGATGACAAAGGGGAAGAAATATAAACTACAATATATGCTTATACAAAGGGGGAATTACCAATTTAGTGGGAGTTACGTTATATTTTATAATAAAAATATTTGCATGGTTGTCATCTTCAAAAAGTAGGAGATTGTCGATATCATAGATATTAATTTTGATGATAACAACCGTATAATATAGGTATTAATGTTTTTCCAAGTTGTATAGAATATTTTGCAGGATATTACACAGGTTTAAACAAGTATAGGATAATCAAGTTTGAAGACTGATCGATAAAGAGAGTAGAAATCAAGATTCAAGGATGATCAAGAAAATTAAAGACTCGTGATTTTGAAGACAAAGACATGAAGAATTCAAGACTATAGATTATAGTTAATAGACAATAGATAAATTTGTTGTAGTCCTTGAATAACAACTTTCTTTTCTTTGAATACTCTCACACCCAAAAATTTAATTTATGTTTAAAATATATTTCCACAAATATTTTATAAAAGCTGTATGTATTAAAGTATTTAAAAATTATTTTTAAATGATTTTATGAAAAAGAATTTTGTAACACTTTAAAAGTGTTGTTGTGTTCCAAACATATAAGGATATGTCAACATATCTTACCTGAGTATGTCGATACATCCTATCTAAGAATGTTGATATATATACAGTTGAAAGGTTTTTAAAAATTTTGAATGGTTGTGATTTTCGGCTACATCTCTTTGCGAATTTACATGTCCCTTCAAACACCATAAACGGGACAGGAAAAAATTTTTTAACAATATTATCTCCATTCTTCTTACTCACTCATTATATATTTCATAAAATACACTTTCTATACTCTTCAAATCCACTCAAATTCAATCTCTACTTCACTGCAGTCATTCTCTACAATTTACTCACTCTTTTGCAAGAATTCTTTCACAAATTCAAAGATCAAAGTGTTATAAAAGGGTTATGAGATATTATGTGTTCAAGTTGCAATTATTTGTATTTGTAATCAACAACTCTCTACTACTATTTTATGTGAGTATGCTTGTTTTCCCATTTAAATCAAGTGGGTGTGTTTGTTGCCCGTTTAAATCATATTGGTGTGCTTGTTACCTATTCAAATCAAGTAGGTATTCTTGTCACCCGGTTAAATTAAGAGAGCCTACCCTGAGCTCGAAAAGTCGAGAGGGTGCATCTTATTACCTTGAAACCAAAATTGTATTTTAGTTTGCTTGCTACCTGATTAAATTAGGCGTTCGATAGAGAATCTATACAGATATTATACATGAACGAATATAGGATTGGTCAATCAGAACCAGTATAAAAACTCTTGGCCTCGTCTCTCTAACTTTTACTTTATTTTTACTATATACATGTATATACATGCGTATCTACAACTGTCGGTTAATATCTATCTGTGTCGATTATCTGTAATTTGATTTAAACTTGAAAATATTTAGAAAAGTACTATACAAGTTATAAAATACTATTCACTCGCTACTCTAGTGTTAAAGTAGCCTTACGTTCCATTCACGTTAGTATAATTCATACTACGCCATTTTCCACACTTCATAGTAAGCCACTTCCCAAAACCAGAATCTTTGCTGACTCCAAAAACCAGAGCCATCAACAAAAGACAGTCCTTGAGATTTCCTACTCTATTACATCACCATTAAATCTCATTAAATAACTTTTCAATGGTTTTATTGTCATCTCCTTTGGATTAGACATTGAAATCGCATCCTTCAGTTGTACAAAATGATCCTAAATTAGCTCAAAAGCTAGTTTGCCGGTTGATTAAAAGACCTAATAGATCCCGGCTCAAGCGTGTAGAATAACATAATATCCAGTCCTTTCAGAAATAAAGGGGAACATCCAACATCACAAAATCATACGCTCTTGCATCATCCATGCACCAATACACCAAGAAAACGCATCATAAGGCTAGTTAGTTCATTGTACATGGAGCAATCACCTTATAACGTCATTTTATAATTTCATCACTTCCTTTTGTCGGTTACGGTGTAACGGATCATAAGGCTACTTTAACACTAGAGGAGGGATGAATAGCGTTTTATAACTTCATGAACCTTTTTAACTTTGTTTCAAGATTTAAATCAAATCATAGATCATCAACGTAGATCTATACTAATTAAACAGTCACAAATGCAATCGCAGATAAATATAAAAGAAATAACAAAAGGTAAAGTAAAATAGATGAAACCAGGAGTTCTTGTACTGGTTTGGATTAACTATCCTACATCTAGTCTCATACAGTGTATGTACAGATTTCTTTTCCAATGCCTACTTTAATAGTAGCAAGCAAACCAGAATACAGTGTCGATTTCAAGGGTACAAGATACACCCTCCAACCTTACAAGTCCATAGAAAACTCTTTTAATTTACTGAGCAACAAGATCACCCACTAGATTTAGACTGGCAACTAAGCACACCTACTTGATTAAAATGGTAAATAAGCACACCTACTTGATTTTAACAGGCTATAAGCATGTCCAAACAAATAAGAGTAGAGTTGTTGATTTTCAAATACAAAAAATTGTAATTAGGACACAAGATGTCCTATAGCCCTTTTGATAGTGGTTTGATTTTTGAGTTTGTAGAAAGAATTCTTCCAAAATAGTAGATAGTTTGTAAAGAATCAATCAAATAGAGTATGGATAAATCCTATACAGATTTTTGAAGAATATAGAAAGTAGTTTCAAGAAATAGAACAAGAGAGTAGGGAGTAAGAAGAAAGAGAGAAAGTTAATAAAAAAATTGTTTGCACTCCTCTTTATATAGAGAATGAATAGAAGTATCCATTCTGAAGAGTTGTAACCAAAGTCAATTCTATTCCAATATTAGAAAGCAACCAACGGTCATTATGTCGACATACCTATGTGGTATATGTCGACATGCATATGTACGTTTTGTAAAATATAAACATCTAAAAAGTGTTTTCGAAAATTATAAACTTTTATAAATTCATTTAAACATAGTTTTAAAATACTTTGAACTTATAAAAACTTCTATAAAATATTTATAAAAATATATTTTGAATTTAAATAATTTAATATGATAAAATATCAAAAATTAGAAATTCGTAATAGGAATCGGCTATCTGGTGCTTTGATAATTTGTTCTAATGACTCATATTAAACACTAGAGTCTTGAGATTTTCCAGTCTTCTATATCTAAATTCATGAGTCTTGATCATCATCTCTAAATCTTCATTCTTGTTTTATATACTGATCAGTCTTCAAGTTTAATCAATTTGTACCTATGCGATATTCTACAATATATACTACACAACTTGACAGAATATTAGTATATATATATTTATATGGTTGTTGTTGTCAAAATCAATATCTAAGGTCTTAACAATCACTCCCTTTTGACGATGACAGTCATGTAAATATTCCTATATAATATAACTCCCCCTGAATTAAATAACTTTCCCTTAATATATGCATGTGTTATATTTTATATTTTTCTCCCCCTTTGTCATCAACACAAATGGGTGAGAAACAAAACTCCCCTTAAATGTGATATACTTATGAATAATGGAGTCAAAATCAATAACTAAATGTTATATACTGATATATTATAATTATAACGACCCGTAAAATTTCAATGACTTTCAAGATCTGAAATATTTTCAATGGCGCCCGACAATCCCCCTCGTTCTTTAACTCACTTCTCCCCTTCTCTCTCGTTCTCTGACATCGCTTTCGTGCCTCCCAAGTATCGTCGCCAGTCACCAAAACCTTCTCAAGCTTCACTGTCCAATTCCCATTCTCTGATTTCACTTTCGTGCCTCCAAAGTCCAAAGCTGCTAGCTTCACTGTTCCTCTTCAGACCTCTGCAGCCAGATCGCCCGGTCTTGCCAGCTCTGGCAAAGCCCGCACGTACGCACAGGTGGCTGCTTCTCCCAGTCCTAGGCCGATACTTCCGACTCCCCTGCGTATCAACCGTAGGAGTCCTCTCCCGGAATTCGTTTCTTGCCGTCAAACGGTAGAATTTCTAAATAATAAAAGAAGATGTTTCCGATGCGCGGGCGTGGGACACGTGGCGTCCAAATGTAGGGACCCGAAGATTTGCTTCTGTTGTGGTTTTTTTGGTCATAATTTTTCCCACTGTCCTTCCAGGTTTGCTGCATCGGGACCTACCAATAACCCTTCGAATCCTCCAAATAATCATTCCCCCTGTAGTGATAACTTTAACCCGCTTTCAATTGATTATGACATTGAAACATCACGTGATAAGCCACCTACTCGATTTATTCCTCCTCAGTCTGGGTCCACCGATAAAGTCCCCAGACCCAATCGCTTCTCTCCCTCTCCCATCACACACTCATACCGAGACTCTTCTACATCTCCTACTCCCCATTCTTTTCCTCCTCGAAACTTCACTATGTCTGACATGTCGCTCTACATCACAGCGACCATTATTGACGGCGCTTGGTCGGTTGAGACGCTGAGCAGGGTGCTGCAAACAGCCTTTAATCATGAAGAATGGCCGATCTGGTTCTTGGACAACAACCGCTTCCTGGTAGCATGCCCCTCCTTCTCTGTCAGAAATATGGCGCTTACTAGAAAGATCACTACCAAGGCTGGTGGAACTATTTTTCTGGAAGCTTGGCCAGAATATGAACGTCCGACTCAGATTACCCTTGAACCCCCCTCCTGGGCATCCGTTAGAGGAATTCCAGAGACTCTTAGGTACAACACGGACGCTGTGCGCGCGGCTATCAACCCAGTAGGAAGATTCACGGAATATGATCGATGTGACTGGTCGGAGTTTGATCGTAGACAGATCTATATCAAAATGCAATTTCTCGAGGGTGTCCCCTACTCTTCATCCTATAGAGTTCGTCTTAACAATGTCGACTGCCTCATCACAGTTTCGAGATGGGATCACGGCCATCCAAGTACTAGACCTGAGAACTATCTTTTGGGGCTGGATTATGAGAGAGACATAAAGTGTTTCAATGACCCCCTTGATATTCCTTCAGAGGATCTCCCCTCAGATGAACGCTTTGATGCCATGAACTACGAACCCACCTCACCGCCGCACCAATCCCCAGCACAGTTCAACCCGGAAATTGGAGCTCAGGAGCCCGTCCATCTTGTACCCTCACCAGCAGCCCCCAACCATGCGCAACATATTCCCTTTCTATCCCCGCTATCTCCCATCTTGGGCTCCAACACATCACCAGACCCCAATTGGGTACCACCTTCCTCCCCGTTGACCGTACATCCAAATAGATCTGACCTCACTCCGGCGCAGGTCAGAAGGAGTGCCAGAAACTCCAGTTCCTTGCCAGGCCACACAGGTTGTTTTTATAAAACTGTAGTTTTTTCTTCTGCTAACTCTAATCTAAACATAAAACTTGCACGTTGCATGGGAGTAACCATAACTGATGAACAATACGAGGCCATGCAAACCCTAGAAAAGGAGAGAATCTCCTTGTCCCAATGAAATTCGTATCATGGAATGTTCGTGGGCTTGGGGACCCCTCCAAGAGACACTCTTTATATCTATCTCTGTCCCCCCTTAATTTAGATATCCTTTTAATTCAAGAAACCAAGCTATCTGATCCCTGTCCTTTTTATATCAAACAATTAGGTGGCCCCAATCTAGCAGGCTTTGCCCATTCCAACTCTATAGGTTCTAAAGGTGGCCTAATTACCATGTGGAATGAATCCATTTGGTCCCTCTGTCAAATCATTTTGTATCCCTCAATTCTTCACGTAGCTTTAAAACACATGCAATCCGACACAATTTATTTTATTTCGAATCTTTATGGTCCTCTCGTGCCTCAAGATAGGTTAAATCTCTGGAATAGCTGTTCGGAATTCGCATCTTTTTTGCATGGCCCTTGGATTATTGGCGGTGATTTCAACACAACCAGATTCCCGGAAGAAAGAAGCTCAGGAAACCTCTCCGCTGATTCAGATGACTTCAATGCCTTCATCAACTCCTGTTCTCTTATTGAGCCTCCAAACAACAATAGACTCTTCAACTGGACCAATAAACGTCTTTCACCTTCTTTTGCTAAATTAGACCGTTTTCTGTTCAACCCTTCTTGGGAGGACCTCCATCCACTTTCTATTTGTTCGGGTCTTGCCACGATTCTATCTGATCACTGTCCAATTGTTCTTGATACTGGCTCCCTACCTTTACCCAAACGTCCGTTTAGATTCGAAAGGCTTTGGCTGCTGGAACCATCCTTTGAAGATTATATCAAAAGGGTCTGGGACTATCCTATCAGATCTACCTCAGCAACGGAGCGTGTAGTTGGCAAACTAAGATCACTGAGAAAACTGCTCAAGCCCTGGGCAAAGTCTGTCTGGGATTCCCTTCGTAGACGTATAACCGACATTCAAAATGACATCCTTGACCTTAATATTCAGGAGGAAGCGGTCCCTCTCAGTAATATAGACAAAGTTAAGCTCGTTGAACTCGAGGTAGAGCTGGAGAGATTACTGAAGCAGGAAGAGATAGGCTGGAAACAAAGATCTAAAGCCAAATGGTTAAAAGAAGGAGATAAGAACTCGTCCTATTTTCATAAATGTGCTAATGGTCGACGTAGATCCCTCTATATCCCGGAAATTATCCACGATAATGTCTCTTTCACCAACCCTGCAGATATCTCGAACCTTATTACCAACTACTATCGATCCATTCTTGGATCGCCCTCCACTCCCCTCCCATCCATTGATTGGAAGCTGTTATATCCCAACCCATCGCCTATCCCTATTGACTCTCCTTTTTCTGAAGACGAGATTTTGGCTGCTCTCAAAGACATGGATGACAATAAATCCCCTGGGCCGGATGGTTTTGGCCCATTCTTTTTCAAACACTTCTGAAGTGTGGTTAAGGAAGATATTCTAGAGATGTGTGCAGAGTTTTGTTCCAATCCCCAATCCATAGCCCGGCTTAACTATGCTAATATTATCCTCCTTCCTAAAGTAGCTGGAGCTAACTCCCTCTCAGCATTCCGTCCTATTAGCCTGCTTAACACCACTTTTAAAATCATCACTAAAGTTCTATCTAACCGTCTTCAACCTTACATGGAAGCGCTGGTCGGAACAGAGCAGTCGGCCTTTATTCAAGGTAGGAATATCCTGGACTGTGTAGCTGCAACACAAGAAGTTATCTCATCGTGCCATTCGAATAACATCCCGGGTGTTCTGCTTAAACTTGACTTCTCCAAGGCGTTCGACTCAGTAAATTGGAATTTCATCTTAGATCTCCTCAAGCACAGAGGCTTTCCTCCCATGTGGTGTAATTGGATCCAGAGTATTCTCTTTTCGGGCCTCTCAATCATTCAGGTTGGAGGAATATCTGGTGGACATATTAAATCAGCTCGGGGGCTTAGACAGGGAGATCCTCTCTCGCCCCTCCTCTTTGTCTTGGTGGCTGATGTCTTCAATCGTATGATCAACTTGGCTATCGACAACAACAATCTATCTGGTATTCAACCTCCTGGCTCCACTCACTGTTCCGGTCCCATCCCTATGATCACTAATATTCAATATGCAGATGATACCATCATATTTGTTTCACCATCACCTGATCATATTCATTGCCTCAAGGTCCTTCTCTATTCTTTTGAACTCATCTCCGGCTTATCTATCAATTTCAGTAAAAGCTCTATTATTATGCTTGGCAATGCTAACCACCTAGGCCCATCTATTGCCTCTACCCTCAATTGTCGTCTTGACTCATTCCCTTTATCATATCTCGGTATCACTTTGCGTCCCACTAAGTTACACCGATCAGACTGGAATCCTCTTATAGCCAAACTAGAAACCAGACTTGCTGGTTGGAAGGCCAACTCACTATCATCAGCTGGAAGACTTGTTTTGGTAAAAGCAGTTCTCTCAGCCCTCCCCACCTATTGGCTCTCATTTCATAAACTTCCTATCTGGGTATCTAAAAAAATCGACGCTATTAGACGGACGTTTCTCTGGAATGGCGGAAAAATCAAATGTCTTGTCAGTTGGAAGATCGTATGTTTGCACGAAACTCATGGGGGTCTTGGTGTCCCCAATCTGATCTCTTTCAATCAAGCACTGTTAGTAAAGTGGTTCTGGCGACTCCTCTCGCCGGAACAATTCGCCTGGAAGAAATGGATCCTAGCCTCGCACTATAATTCTGACCCCTTCCTTGTTCCTCATTTCGCTCCTCTCCGTAAACCGTCTCCCTTTTGGTCTGGTGTCTTGGCTTCTACCGACAGCTTCAAATCCTTTATCCGGGTGGACATAGGCAACGGCGCTAACTGTCTCCTCTGGTTCGACGCCTGGCATAGTCTTTCTCCTCTTTACAGATCTTTCCCCCTCCTTTTCTCACATTCCAACCATCCTCTTTTGACTGTGGCGGACGCAGTTTCCCATGGCTTCGCGTATCTTTGCCCATCATCTCTATTTTCCCTTGATATCCTTGAGGAACTTCTTTCTATTCTGAGCTTGCTTCAACCTATCACGCTTGACCCTCTGTCAAATGATTGTCATACCTGGTCTCTTTCGCCCATTCAAGGTTTCTCTGTCTCTCAGTTTTACTCATTCATCAATCATCCTGGTCGCCTATTCACCTTCGCTTGGGTCTGGAAATGTCCTATCCCTCCACGTATCAGATTTTTTCAATGGTGCCTCATTCATGGGCACATTAACACTAAAGACCGGCTTATGCGTTTGAATATCACGTCCGATCAGATCTGTGTCCTATGTAAATCAGAAATTGAATCTATTCACCATCTCTTCTTTGAATGCGACTTCTCCTTCCAAATTTGGGTTTCGGTTTCTGCTCACAATCTCGGTCAAATTCACTTGATGTATGACTTTTTTGAATACTGGCAATATGGACTTCAGAATTGTCTTCTGGATTCGCTCCTGGCTACCTTCAGCTGGGTTATTTGGAAGGAAAGGAATGCCATCATTTTCGACAAACCACCCAGTTCTGCTATCGGTTTATGTAATATAATTTCTTATATTTTTGCATATTGGACAGGGGTGTCCTCATCCGTACCATTCAGATTTCGTCTACCTGCAGCGCGACCCCCTTCTGATGAGTCTGTTGGTAGTGCTTCCTCGGCAACACAAGAAGACAGTTAGAAGTTGTATCCCTTTTTAGGCTTTTGGGTGAAGATATGCTTAATGTACTAATGCTGAATTATTATTTTTTGTTATCAAACAACGAACTGCAATTACTTTCTCTGATCAAGTTTTTTTTGGCCACCGACCAGGCTTGTTGGTCGAACTTTATCTATATTATGAAATTATGCTAATCGGCTATGTAGCTTCACGCTACACACCCGTTCTCTCAACAAAAAATATATACTGATATATTGAGTAATGATTAATTTCTAAATTATATACTAAATATTGAAAAATACGATAAGACAAACTTCATTAATGAATCAAACTTTGATACAACATTCATAAGAGAGGAAATTAACCAACGAAGATCATCAAAGTGTTTCTCTTATTTCTTTATCATTTGCATTTGGCTTAGTAGCAAATGCCTTTGATTTCAAAGAATGAAACGGAGAATATCTTTGAAATGTTTCTTTTCAGTTTTCACACAGTTTTGATGCAAAGAACTCATTTTCATGAAAGGATTTGTTTAGAATAGAAAGAGATAAAAGAATGAATCAATGTTGTGTTTTGCTGGAATAAATGGGGCTAAATAGAGATGAAAAGTTGTATTACATAACTGTTTTAAATGTAGTTGTAAAAAAATTCAAATTTAAAAGTTTCAAAAACAACTAGTATACCGACATATCTATGTAGGGTATGTCGACATATATGCCTTAATTTTTACATTTATGTTTTTGTTCTAATTTTTTTCTAATTAATACTATTTTATTTTAATGATTGACAGAGACTAAGATACATAATTGAACAACAAGAAGTAAATTTCATCAATCAAAATAGAGAGATACATGAATTCAAAGAAAAAATACATGAAAATGACATGAAATAAAACTAGAAAAAAATGCAACAATGGAAAGGTAGATAAATACCTATAAAGATGTTAATGATGAAGAAGAGTTTCCACCAAGCTTCCTAATGATCTTTCCAAAGTATTTGTCCATTTTATTGGAGAGAGAAGTGAAACTTTTACTAAAGGAGTGTTTGTGATTCTTTTGGGTATTGAGAAAGTTCTCTTGGTTTTTTAGAATCTCTTTGTTAGAATAGCGAGAAAGTTTGCCAAAGCTTTCTAGAAAAGTTTTCATTTCCTCCTCTTTCGCATTTTGTTTTTCCACCTCTTTAATTTCCATATTGTCACCTTCTTCTTCTTATTGAATCTCTTTCTCTTCTTCCTAAGCCAATCTCTCTTCCTTTTCAACAAGAGTTTCATA
Source organism: Allium cepa (assembly GCA_030765085.1). Taxonomy (NCBI): domain Eukaryota; kingdom Viridiplantae; phylum Streptophyta; class Magnoliopsida; order Asparagales; family Amaryllidaceae; genus Allium; species Allium cepa. Next base: position 588,752,612 of record CM060934.1, on the reverse strand, counting down.
AAGTTCAAACTTAAGAGGGATGTGCATAAGTGAGAGGTTGGTTTTGTCAAAAAAACTTATGAGACGTTGTTTCTAAAGCTGCTCTCTCTCGACTGGATTTTGGTCCTGCCTACGATGAAGATCCTGTATCCCATACATCGTCAAAAGCACCTCCTGGGTTCCCGTGGTTCCTATGCCAAATTTCCCGGTCCTTTTTCTTTTAGTACTTCGAACCAAAGCGATAGCCTGACGCCTTTTCAGTGGATAAGATGGCTGCACTCCAGCTCACTCAAGAATGGGATGGCAATGGTCCACCGGCAAGCTCGTTCTAATCTTGGACGTAGTATATTGGAATCCTGAAGCACCACCATGAACTCTACCGCACGTGCGCCTGCGGTTCAGTAAGGTACCCCCTGGTTTGCCAATAGCCAACTTCGACGTATTGGCTTATTATCCTCATCAAGGTAGTAAGATACACACCACGGTAAAGTATATTCTCATGTCTAGAGATTTTTTTTGAACAAAATCATTAAGAATCACTTGAGCCCAATTTACTTAATACTTTCCAAAAATAGCAAAAGGAGCTTTGAAAACCTTTTGAGTAGAGTTATTGCTATACCCCATCCATGGTGTAATACTGTATTGTAAAATAAGACTCAATAGTCTTGCTTTAGGCCTAAGATTTTTGCCCTTGAAACCATCCTCTTCATCATTAGAAGATAAATTGTCCATAAATTCTCTTTTACCATAATAAATTTCAAAAGTGGAGAGGTCATTTCCACCACTTTTACAACTAAGAATTTGTTGTAAAACTTCACAATCCAAACAATAGTAAAAGACACTACTCCAAATTTGACATTCTTCTCATTGAAAAAACTTTCCATTTAAATTTGCATAAAACATTTTAACTAAATAAGAATACAAATCAAAATCATTTTGAAATAACTCGGTTAAATCAAAAGTAATGTTTCCAAAAGCAAGATCTTGTAAACCATAAAGATTAAGTTCATTATAATTTGCAAACCTTCCCGAACATACTATTTTATAAGTTGCATATTCAATATAAGTTTTCGTAGACACTTGATCATTATGAAGTTGATTTTTGATCCTTTTAGTAAGCGTAATGGCTCTAGATGAGAATGGTTGATTTGAGGAAGACATTGTTGTGAAGTTTTATAGGTAAGAAAATGAAGAATGATTTCGACTTTTGAAATAAAGTGAGTGAATGAATGGATATAATTAAGATGAGTTAATAGAGAGTGAACCGATAATTTTAGTTTAAAAGGATGCTTTTTTAGTTTTCGAAATTAATGCAAAAGAAAGGAAAGTTCAAAATTTAAATTTGTAAAGATTCTCCAATTTTATGCCACATACATTGGCATACCCATGTAACTTATGCCGACATATATGTTGAAAGTTTCAAGTTTAAACAATGGAAATATATTCATATATATGTATGTATGTATGTATGTATGTATGTATGTATATACACACACACACACACTTAAATAAGCATATAATTGTTATTCATCTATATTTATTCCTAAATTCAATAATAAAATGAAATAAAAATAGAAATTAAATGTAAAATGTACCATTTTTGGTGTTGTCCTCTGTTCTGATCTGGTTAATCTTCTGTTGCTGTGAAACACACATTGACATTTTCTGTATCTTGTTTATTGTAACTTGATGCAGTATTAGAATCATCTAAAGTTGTAGTGTAAGCCCTCTTTCTCCTTTTGGATAATCGGTGACAGGCAAGATCTTTGATTTCTTCTAATATGGACAGTATCTTTGTAGATGACTAGGTTCATCATAGCTGTAACATTTAATCACACTCCCATTTCTAGAATTTTTGTTTTCAAATCTATGAAAGTTATTCATCTTTCTATACTTGAGGAGTTTTATGAAATTTTGAGTCATAAGAGCAATCTCTTCATTATTGTTGTTGTCTGAATCCCGATCATCAGTAGTTGCATTGAAGGCAAATGATTTCTTTTCTGTTGCTTTGCTTTCCTTCTTTCCCTACAACTGTGCTTCATAGAGCATTAGACTACTGATTAGCTCTTCAATGTTTATAGCATAAATATCATTAGCCTCTTCTATTGCTAATGTCTTTTGATCCCATTCTGAAAAGAGTGAATTAAGGACTTTTCTAACTTGATCCTCTTCGAAAAGTGTTTACCTAGTGTCACTAAAGAATGAACTATATCCTAGAATCTAGAATACATATTAGAAACCGACTCATTTTGTTTCATTTTAAACAATTGAATCATATTAGTTAGCATGGAAATTTTTGTCCATTTAACTTTACTTGCACCCTCATTTGTAACTTGTAGAGATCTCTAAATTTCTTATGCGGACTTAAAAATAGATGCTCTATTAATCTATTTTTATATAATGAACAAAATAAAATATTCATAGCCTTAGAATTAATAAGAGCATGTGTCTTTTGGTTTGGTGTTCAAGATGAATATTCAGTTTGGGGTTCAATGTACTCACTTTATGTAACATTTCAAATATCTAAACCATTAGATTGTAAATAAATCTTCATTCTACATGACAAATAAGTGTAATTACTACCATTAATAGTGGTAGTGCAGTAGTAGGTTGTCCTTTTACAAAAGTATTAAAAAGTGAACTACAATGTTACTAGCCATTTATACTATTCGAAAGTCAAATTGCAGATCTTTCGAAAACCTAACGCACTGATAGCAAATATGGGTTACCAAATGTGGGTTAAGGTTTAATGGTCTTAAGGCTACTTTAATACTAAAGGGGAGTGAATAGTGTTTTATAACTTTATGAATCTATTTAAGTCTGTTTCAAGATTTAAATCAAATCATAGATTATTAACACAGATCTATACTAATTAAGCAGTCATATATGGAATACAGATAAATCAAAAGCAGTAACAAAAAGTAAAATAAGAGAGATGACACCAGGAGTTTTTAAACTAGTTCGAATTAACCAATCCTACGTGTAGTGCCGTACAGTGTATGTACAGATTTTTTTCCAACGCCTACTTTAACGGCAGCAAGCAAACTAGAATACAGTCATGATTTTAAGGCTATGAGTTACACCCTCACATCTCATGAGTTCGGGGCAAACTCTCTTAATTTACCGGGCAACAAGATTTCCCACTAAATTTAGACGAGCTACTAAGCATACCCATTTGATTTGAATGAACAACAAGCACACCCATTTGATTTGAATGGGCAGTAAGAACATCTAAACAAATAAGAGTAGGGTTGTTGATTTCCAAGTACAAGCATTTGTACATGGGGTAAATTGATGTCCTATAGCCCTTCTGATAGCAGTTTGGTCTTTGAATTTTTAGATAGAGTGCTTCAAAAATAATAGACAGTTTGTAGAGAATCAATCAAACAGGGCATGGATTGACTCTATATAGATTTTGAAGAATATAGAAAGTAGTTCCAAGAAATAGAACAAGAGAGCAAGGAGTAAGAAGGAAGTGAGAAACTTAATTGAAAAAGTCCTTTGCATCCCTCTTTATATAGAGAATGAACAGAAGTATCCATTCATGAAGTGGTGTGTCTAAAAGTCGCTTATATTGAAAAATTAAGAAAAAAAACAACCAATGTTCTCTATGTCGACATACCTATATGGTATATGTAAACATATATATGTATGTTTTGAAAAATAAATACATTTAAAAAGTGTTTCAAAATTCAAAACTTTTGTAAAATCATTATAGTTTCAATATACTTTGAACTTATAAAAACTTTCATAAAATATTTGTAAAAATATATTTGAACTTTAAATATTTTATTTTGATAAAATATCAAAGATTGAAAATTTGTGATAAAGATCAGAATTTTCTATCAAAGACTTTAACAATTTGTTCTAATGACTCAGACTAAACACTAGAGTCCTAAGATCTTCAAGTTTTTTCTCTAAACTCATGAGTCTAATCATCATCTCTAAATCTTCATCTTAGTATTTATACTGATCAGTCTTCAAGTTTAATCATTTTGTACCCGTGTAATATTCTACAATATATACTATATAATTTGACAAAATATAGTATCTATATTTATATGGTTGTTGTCATCAAAATCAATATCTGAGGTATTAACACCTTCATTCCACCATTGACGGTGGTCATCGGTTACATCACCATGTACCCGATTCCACGAATGACCATGATGGTCGCTGCCTGAGCACTTATGGCTAGCATCCCCATGCCTAGGTCATCCTATTTTTAGGAAGTCCATTTGTCTTTTGCTTTTAATTCTATCACGATATCTTTCCCAACTAGGTCCCCTAGATCACACTCTTCCATAAGCCCTTCCACGCCATTCCTTCCAATTCTTCCATCCGTAGGACTCACTTTACTATCCCAACTCCTTAATGTGTCGTAGCATTGTTCCCTACCATAGTCATATTAGTTGGTACTAGTCCATGATGAATTGGTGCCAATCTATCTACCTGGAGCAGATGCTCCTGGTACATCATTTTCTCTATCATTTCTTCCTCTAACATAGTTCTGATTTATCCTTCGCCTATCTATAGAGCATTGATTGTTAGATCTAACCAGAGAATCCATCTTTTTTCATGATCTAAAGGACAAATTCCTTCCTTTTTGAGGGCTTGCCTCTTCATATCTTGACAACTCTTCCATTAACTTCTGTTGCATTGCTTCTATCCTTTGGTGGACTCTAGCTATCATTCTTCTCAAATCTTCGCTAGTCGCAAGGCCCGGTGGAGGTTGCTTTGTTCCTTCACTTCCACTTAGATTTCCAAAGATTCCTTCACCATCTACCCCTCGATACTACTTTTTCAAATTCCTCTTAGGTCCTACTTGATCTGGTCTCCTTACATATTTTATTCGTGTCCGGGTTACAAAAGAGATCTAGTTGAATCGTCAATGCTCTCAGTGAAAGCACTGAAAAATGTTCGCTAGAAAATGAGTTTAACACCCCAAAAGGCTGTGTAAGCCAAAAACTCTTTATGTAACTATTGGCTATGACTTTTAGGATAGAAGTATTTGATTTTATAAATATGATAGTTCTTAATTGCTATATCAGATTAGACAATAGAGACAAATATATAAACAAAAAGATATAAAAAACAAGAGTGGTTTGGTAATGCTTACATCTGGTTTAATGATATTTTATTGTTGTTTACTAATTGATTCGGAAGTAAATACATTTAGAATCATGAAATTTTATCATAAAATGTAATGACTTCGCTTCCAATTAGATATACATCAGCAATTTAACAATATTCATTTTATGTTGCATGTAGACCTGTATTAATTGCTATAGTTGGTTATTACTAGGCCTTGGAGTCGTCAATCTTTGCTGCTAGTCCATTAGAATACGTCACAAATTAAGATCCAAGAGAATAAGAGTAAGAACATGTCAAAAATGACCAAGTCGATGGATTAGTATCAATGCATCTATGAATTTTGATATTTTCCTCCTTGTTCTTCAAGATATGTCCATTTCTTCAAGTATTATTCCTCCCTTGATGCTTCTAAGTTAGGTTCTTCACCATATTCAGTGAGAATGATGGCATATGGAAAATTTTGATGGATTGGTACTGCCTATGGACCGAGCCTAAATTTTCTCTTTTCTTTTTGTTATGCTTTGCACTCCGTTATCTCCGAGTTAACATCCATTACTTCTGTAACGACCTGGAATTTTGGATATTTGAAATTGGAATATTTAAATATTTAAAAGTTAATTTTTAACTTGAATTTCAAATATCATTGTTTATTGGATAATTAAACTAGTGAATTTAATTAATGGAAATTGGGTAAAATATGAAATCGGGAGTTTTGAGCTTGTTAAAAATAATTTAAAGGCTGATAAAATTTATATTGATAATACTGAAGGTAATAGAACTTTTAAAATTGAATTTAAAAGTGTTTTGTTCATTTTTTAAAATATATCATTTAAATTGATATTTAAAATAACCTTTCGAGGCATGGTCTTTGATTTCGACGTAACCAGTTCCATTGGATCCGTAATAGTGTATTAATACCAGATTTCAAATTTTGTAGCATTTAGAGTTATCGTGTGGCCGTACGGTTTATAAACGCGCTAAAATCTATATCTATAATTCAATGTAATAACTGGGTCCAAAAAGCTGTTTTTCCATACGATCGAATTAGGACTCAAAACCTTTTCCATTGCTTTCGGAATAGGGGTATAATAATACAAATTTCTAGTAGCATGCCTCGATAGGGGTTCGAAATTAAATTTGCACAAATCGAGAAAATTTGAATTCAATTTAAACACACACACACACACACACACACACACACACATATATATATATATATATATTCACATACAACCCAACATTCAGTTGAAAATCCTTTCACCATCAAACCTTTACCTTCTCAGCAGCTTTTGTCTTTTATTCAGAGCACTGTAGCAAGCATTCATCATGCAACTATCTTGTCTCCTCCTTTTCTATTTTTAAAAGCACAAAGCGTTCTCCTTATGTTTAAAAATCAAGAACGGCTATCTTCTTCAATTCAAGAAAAAAATTCACAATTCAAAATTTCAATGGCCGAACGCGAAAAGAAAAAAAATAAAAGAATAATAATCTCGTTTTCTCTGCCTTAACTCGAATCGATTCATATTTAAGAAAATGGCCTCCTCAAATCGAAGAGGCCGACAAATCGATTGAATCGAAGGTGAGGTTCGCGACTATGGGGGAGGTGGCGACTGTGAACGCCGTGCGTATGGGTGGGCAGGACTGGCGCAAGGCAACAGGGTGGCAGTTGTGGTCAAATCGAGGGTCGAGGCGAGCGCGATTGTTTTGAAGAGCACGAGCTCGCGATTGGAGGGAAAGAGGAAGAGGGAGGTTCGACTTTGTGATGGCAGACCGGAGGAGTGCTTGGCAAGTACGCGTGACGAATCAAAGGGAAGAGGAGCAGTTCGGCGTTGGGTAACCTGGGTTCGCATTTTGTTGGTAAGGTATATTGCAGTATTTGATTTTTAATTTAAAAAAAAGATATATATATATATATATTAGAAGACGTAATATATATATATATATATATATATATATATATATCAACCTATTGATAATTTGAATAGAGTTAATTTAAGTTCAGATTTGTAGGTATAACAATAGTAAACAGAAAATGTGTGTGTGTATATTAGATTTCATATCTACAGTGGGATACAAAACAAATTCCATTTTAAAAATTCAACACGAATATATATGTTTGGAAAGGATATAAAAATATAAACAAATATTTTAGCTTACTGTTAATTTAAAAAATATTAAATGGTGATTAGGGTGTATATATACAATGTATAAAATTTATACCTTGGTCAGAAGGAAAAAAATAATAAAATATGTAAACTAGGTTGGTTAATTATAATCTAAAATTAGTTAATAAAATTTGATAAAGGATAATTTTTATTTGGATTAATGCAAGTGATAATAAATCGTATAATATTATACAAGGTCTAAGGTCGTGGAGGGACAAGCCGGTTTGGATCAGATAGCAAACAAAATCAAAGGTGAGTTAATATCACTCAAATTTGGTTACTGGAAAATTTAAATAGTTAAAATTTAAATTATTGGTCGATTTCTTGAATTGATAATTTATTATCAGTCTGGATGTGGTATTTTATATAGTAGTATATATATTGAAGTGATTGATATTTCCGTATTATATAGCGGATGAGACCCTATGCGCTCCGCATAATAGCGGATAACCCTATATACCGCGATATCCCGCCTTGAAGTAGCATCAGTATTTTAATTGTTAGCTAACATTTGTGGATGCAGAGAAACAGGTTGGAGGGATCCAACTGGATTCGTCAAAATTGTACAATTTTATTTTCATACTCAGTTAAATGAAATGTTGAATAATTCTATGATATATTATGTTGGAAAAATATATTTATTGATGTTAAAATATACTACTGGATATATTGTGGCATTTTAAAAATATAAATACTAAAAAGGAAATTTTAAAATAAGAAATTTATAGGAAAGATGGATAAATTTTAGAAAGCAAAGAATTGGGAAAAATAAATAGTTTAATTTTTAAATCCTATATAATAAAATCTAGGATATGGGAAAAATAAGGATTTTGAATAAATGCGAAAAAGGGATTTTTTTTTAAACTAAGGACGTAAGCAACATTGTTTGTCAGTATGAAGGAATATATTCTTTCTTAAATTCAAGATTCAAATGAGCTGGAAAAAATAAAAGGAATTTTGAAATAAGTATAAATTGATAATTCAGATTTAAATAAGATTTTAAATCATAATAAAAAGGTGAATCTGGAATAAATGGATTTTGGAATAAAATTTGGGATAAATCTAGAAATAAATTTTAAAAGGGAATTTAATTCAGATAATCGATTGAAAATCGATTGAGTCTTTTGAAATGACAATTTAAATTGAGAATGAGACTATGGAATTTATAAACGGGGTTTATAAATAAAGTGAAATAAATATCAGTGGATATTGGGATTTTTAAATTCACGGTGGGAATTTATAAGGGAATGAGTAAATCGTTTTAAAAATAAAAGAGTAGTTTATTTTTGAATGTATGAATATTTTTTTACGGATTTGGGACACAAATTAAACTGGAAATAAATCAAGAAGGATTTATAAATAATTTGATGGGCTATATTGGAATGAAAAGTGTGTTTTCCTGAAAATCCAAATATAATTTCAAAGGAGATTTTTAAGTATAAATTAGATGTTTTAAAAGTGGTTTTGAAAGAGTGCTTTAGAAAAATTATTATTTAGTTGTTTTAAAATTGTAAAGTAAATATTTATTTAACTTCATTGTAGTAGTAATTATTTTCAAAGGTTAAATTAGTATTTTGATGTAAAGGATAATTATTAAATATTTATACCTTATATAACAGTTTTATTTTGAAAAGTAGTTTTGGCTAAAGTTTTACTCGGGAAATTATTTAGAATTTGTAAGTATTATTTTGAATAAAGTAATTGAAGTAGTTTATTTTAAATGTTTTTAAAGTGTATTTTTGGATAAAGTGATTTAATTTGTTTAAAAGCTAAATTTTAAAAGACTTGGTGCTTTTCAGTGGAAATAAAAAAACAACTGTTGGATGATTGTTTAATTTGATAATTAAATAACCGACTATCAATATTGGCCAATGCGTTGACCATTTCGAAGAGATCGGAATCGGGTTTAATTATCCGAAAACCACGTTGATTCGGTTTGAACGTTTGCAAATGAAGACATGAAGACGGTGATTCGGTTTGTACAGACCCAGGGCAACTTATATGGATGAATGCTATCAGAACATCGTTAGGAGGACGATAAGAATTCTAAGTGAAATGTGTTCTAAAAGGTAACGCATAGCCTCAAGCCTCATCAATAGGGAATGGCTAAAACGGGGGAGGTGCAGCAAGGCTAAGTGGGTAGCACCCAAGTAGGATAAGGTCATCCCTATCTAGATGTCCCTTTTTGATCTCAGCTTAGTGGACGGTTGCTGATTCCAACCGCAGAGTGATCTTATTTTGACTATCCAATAAGGGGTAGCTCTGGTCTTGTATTGTAGGCGATCGGGAGTGGTCCTCAGTACGCTGATCTAGATCAGATACTCTGACGGGCGGTACCCCAGTAGCCCTGCCATTGTATGGAATCCAATCTCCAATAAGCCTCTGTATGCTTTTGATTATGCCCAACTATGTTGGAACGTGAGATGCAAGCATTTAAGCTAGATTCTATTTTACTTTCTATAGACACTATTATAATATCAGACGGATTTGATAAAAATGTTTTGGTTATCGCAAGGTAAAAAGCCGACATGTTTATTTGCGGCGTGGTCTTATGAGATACCTTTGATTTCAAAGGATTTTGAAAACTTTAATAATCCAATTGAGTGTGTTTTTTCACGCTGGTTTTCCAAACTAACTCGGGTGTTATTTTATTATAATGCTCAGATCAGCCAGAGTATTACAGATATAGGATAGAATGTTGTGGAGCTCAGAAGATGAGTTGGATGGCGAGACGTACCACATGTACTTGATGTATATTCTGCCGTGCAGTGAAGCTGTATAGTCAGCTTCTGTGAGGACAAGTTATTATAACTATCCAGTTGTATGCTATGGATCGTATTGTACTCTGATGATTGTAAGTATTATACAGTTACAATTTCTTTTGAATTAAAATATGTGCTATCTATTATATGTTATTCCGCTGCGATTTTGAGATTCTGATGTTGTTTATATTTTCTTCTTCTACCTCTTTCTCCTTTAACCCCAATGGTTTGTATTTCCGACCACTTTAAGTTGAACTGAACTGATGGAGAATATTGTCGGCTCAAAGGGGTACAGATTTGCGGGTTGTTACAGTGATATCAGAGCAGAAGGCTAAGCGAGAACCTTGGCTCTAGTGGAGATTACTCATTAGAGATAGAGTCGGTAGTACTCTAGAATGAGTTTGAGTGTATTAATAGATATGATCGCGTATTTGTTAGTGAACATAAAATTGTTTTGTATTGTGTTTATTGGTTTGTTGAGTGGCCTGATCAATACGAGCAATTAACGTTATTGATAGGGATCTCTAAACACTTGTATAGAACAATTTGACACAGTATTGTTTAAATAGGATAAATGAAATAATTTTGCTCAAAGTATTTTTATATATGAAAGAAATAATTTTTCGTAAATTATTATAGTTATATATGGTTGCTTAGTTATTAGGAAGTGATAGTATTAAATTATTATCATTGTGTTGTGGAAATTGAATACAGAATTGAAATTATAACTAAAGTTATGAGAAATAATTATGTAACAAAATGGAATTTGGAAATGTGAATTATAAATGTGATTTATAATTGAAATAGAATAAAATTCCGAAGTAATATTTTAATATAGATTGAAAGGATTTGAAATTCGAAAATTTAGGAAATTTAATTCCTTTTGAGTTGAAAATGATTTCCAAAGGTTTTGAAGGAATAATAGAGATATTATTCGGGAATATTTTTGAATCGGATATGAAATCTGGTGAGATTTGGAATTAAAAATATTTGAAAATGTTTTTAAAGAGATAAAAGCACTGAACTCTTCGGTCGCTGGAAATAATTCCGATGATGATCGCGACATCATCGGTGTTCATTTTCGAGCTTCCAAGAGAGGAATTTCTACCCGAATGTTTTAAATTGGAGTTGTTTGCAAAACTGGATTTGGTTTTGAAGTTCAAAGTAATAATTGGATATACCAAAGGATTTTGGATGTAACTGATTTCAAAAATGATTTTGAATGTTTAAGAAATTATTTAAACACTGGGAGTTAGTTAACAATGTGTATGGAAATATAAATGGGTTTGATAACTTATACAAATTTGAAATTTGTTTAGAATAAAATTTAACTTGAAGAAGAGTTAAAATTAAAAAAAGTGTGAAAACGAAATAACTTAGAAAATAAGCCAATTTGATGAAGTAAATTAAAAAGATTAGTTAATGGAATGTAAACAAGTTGGGAAAACTTATAGAAGTTTAAAATTTTGAATTGGATCGGAATGTAATGAATTTAGTTAAACAAAAGTGAATTTGAGGAAAAGTCTAAGTAGACTAAGTGGAATGGTTACTTAAATAAAAATTTATAAGTTGGGAATAATTTGTGAATGAACAAATGAATTTACATTTGTAAGTAAATGGGATTGAAACTGAATATTGAAATTTAATTTGAATTGTGAGAAATGGGAAATTAGTTCAGTTGGAATAAATTAAAAAAAAGTATTGAAATTAAAATTAGTAAGTAAACTAATTGATTTAAATGGGTAAGCAAATGAATTGAAATTGACTATTGGGATGATATTTAAATTAAATTGTGTAAGGTAAAATAAATTCGAAGAATTAGTTTGAAGTGGACTAAAATAATAAAAGTTCGGAAATAAAAACTGTTTGAGATTTAAAATAAATTAGTGAATGGAACTAACTAGAGGAATTGGTTAATTAAATATGGTTTGAGGTCAGGTGAATAGAATTCAATATTTAGAAATGAAAGGTAAATTGAATTCATATGGAATTAGAGATCCAGTTTGAATAAAAGTATATAAACCAAAGCGGTGAAAAGAAAATAAATATTTAAGTGTGTTAAATATTCATACAAAACTTAAGAAATAGATGGTGAAATTCTTAAGTAAATTTGGAATTGAAAAATATACAAAGTTAATATTTGAAATGAAGGTTTAATAAAAAGTGATGAAAATGATAAGTGTGTATAAGTGAATAAAAATCAGAACAAATGTGAATAAAAAGAGAATTGATATAATTAATAATCAATTGAGATAAATACATAGGACGCACGTATATTATTTTATTCGCATAGCGATTCGATCCAGATTCGAACATAGAATTTCGAGATATTTGTATCGATCCGAGTTGGGATTTTTCACTCGATTTTCGACGGTGAACCCTGGATATGGATTTTGATTGATTCTGGAAATTCTTTATCATAGTGTATGGCTATGCAAGGAGAATAACGGTTTCTGATCAAGGAACCAGATCTGATTCCGCACTAGGGAGTCGAGGGGACAATACTAGTTCGAAAGTGAAATTGTGTGATCGAATGAGCGATCGAATTTGATATTGCGTACGAATGATATGTGTATGTCGTACGAGCTGAAGTAACACAAATATTGATAATACTGAAGGTAACAGAACTTTTAAAATTGAATTTAAAGGTGGTTTTTTCAGTTTTTAAAATATATCGTTTAAACTGATATTTAAAAATAACCTTCCGAGACACGGTCTCGAATTTCGACGAAATCAATTCCGTTGGATCCGTAATAGTGTATTATCATCGGATTTCAAATTTCGTAGCATTTGGAGTTATCCTGTGGCTGTAGGTTTATAAACGCACTAAAATCTATATCTAAAATTCAATGTAATAACTGGGTCCGAAAAGCTATCTTTTCCATACGATCGAATTAGGATTCGAAACCTTTTCCATTGCATTCAGAATAGGGGTATAACATTATAAATGCCTAGTGGCATGCCTCGATAAGGGTTCGAAATTTTAAATTGCACAAATCGAGACAATTTGAATTCAATATATATATATATATGTGTGTGTGTATATATATATATATATATATTCACATACAACCCAACATTCAGCTGAAAATCCTTTCACCATCAAACCTTTTCCTTCTCAGCAGCTTTTGTTTTTTCCAGAGAAGTATAGCAAGCAATCGTCACGCAACCATCTTATCTTGTCACCTCCTTTTCTCTTTTTAAAAGCACGAGGCCTTCTTCTTATGTTCAAAATTAGGAACGAGTGTCTTCTTCAATTCAAGAAAAAAATTGCAGTTCAAAATTTCAATGGTTGAACGCGAAAAGAAAAAAAAGTGTGGGAATAACGATCTTGTTTTCTCTGCCTTAACTCGAATCGATTCGTATTTAAGAAAATGGCCTCCTTAAATCGAAGCGGTCGACAATCGATTGAACCAAAGGTGAGGCTCGTGGCTATAGGGGAGGTGGCGACTGTGAACGCTACGCGTATGGCTAGGCAGGACTAGTCGCAAGGCAACAGGGGGGCAGTCGTGGTCAAATGATGGCCGGGCGAGTGGGGGGGAAGAGGAAGTGGGAGGTTCGTCTTCGTAATGGCAGACCGGAGGCGGGCTCGGCAAGAACGCATGACGAATCGAAGTGAGGAGGAGAAGTTCGGCGTTGGGTAACCTGGGTTTTCATTTTTTCAGTAAGGTATATTGCAGTATTTGATTTTTAATTTTAAAAAAATTGTATATATACATATATATATTATAAGACATAAAATATATATACATCAACCTACTGATAATTTGAATAGAGTTAACGTAAGTTCAGACTTGTAGGTATAACAACAGTAAACATAAAGTGTGTGTGTATGTATATTGATAAGATTTCATATTTACAGTGGGATACAAAACAAATTCCATTTTAAAAATTCAACACGTATATATATGTTTGAAAAGGATATAAAAATATATACAAATATTCTAGCTTACTGTAAATTTAAAAAAAAAATTAAATGGTGATTAGGGTATATATGCACTGTATAAAATTTATACTTTGGTCAGAAGGAAAAAAAATGTGTAAAGTAGGTTGGTTAATTATCATCTAAAATTAGTTAATAAAATTTGATAAAGGATAATTTATATTTGGACTAATGCAAATGATAATAAATCATATAATGTTATACAAGGTCTAAGGTCGTGGAGGAACAAGCCGGTTTGGATCGGATTGCAAACAAAGAATCAAATATGAGTTAATCTCATTCAAATTGGATTACTGGTAAATTTAAGTAGTTAAAATTTAAATTATTGGTTGACTGCTTGAACTGATAAGTTATTATTAGTCTGGATGTGATATTATATATAGTAGTATATATATTGGAGTGATTGATATTCCCGCATTATATGGCGGATGAGACCCTATGCGCCCCGCATAATAGCGGATGACCCTATATACCGCGATATCCCCCCTTAAAGCGGGATTGATATTTTAATTGTTGACCAACATCTGTGGATGCAGTGAAACAGGTTGGAGCGATCCAACTGGATTCCTAAAAAATGCTGAATTTTATTTTCATATTCAGTTATATGAAATATAGAATAATTCTGTGATATATTATGCTTGAAAAATATATTTATTGATGTTAAAATATATTGATGGATATATTGTGGCATTTTAAAATATAAATATTGAAACGAAAAATTTAAAGTAAGAAATTTATAAAAAAAGATGGATAAATTTTAAAAAGAAAAGAATTAGGAAAAATAAATAGTTTGATTTTTAAATCCTATATAATAAATTACGGGATATGGGAAAGATAAGGATTTTGAAGAAATGCGAAAAAGGGATTTTTTTTAAATAAGGACGTAAGCAATATTGTTTGTCAGTACGAATGAATATATTCTTTTGTAAATTCAAGATTTAAATGAGTTGGGAAAAATAAAAGGAGAATTATGAAATAAATATGAAATTGATAATTCAGATTTAAATAAGGTTTTGAATCATAATAAAGAATTGAATCAGGAATAAATGGAAAATTTGGGATAAATCTAGAAATAAATTTTAAAAGGGAATTTAATTTAGATAATCGATTGAAAATCGATTAAGTGTTTTGAAATAGCAATTTAAATCGAGAATATGACTATGAAATTTATAAACGAGGTTTATAAATAAAGTGAAATAAATATCAGTGGATATTGGGATTTTTAAATTCACTGTTGGAATTTATAAAGGAATGAGTAAATCGTTTAAAAAATAAAAGAGTAGTTCATTTTTGAAAGTGTGAAACTTTTTTTAGGGGTTTAAGACGTAAATTAAACTGGAATAAATCGAGAAAAATTTATAATAATTTGATGGGCTATATTGGAATGAAAAGTGTGTTTTTCTAAAAAGCCAAGTATAATTTCAAAGGAGGTTTTTAAGCATAAATTAAAGGTTTTAAAAGTGGTGTTGAAAGAGTGCTTTAGAAAAGTTATTATTTAGTTGTTTTAAAATTGTTAAAGTAAATATTTATTTAAGTTAATTATAGTAGTAATTATTTTCAAGGTTAAATTAGTATTTTGATGCAAAGGATAACTATTAAATATTTATATCTTATATAACAGTTTTATTTTAAAAAGTAGTTTTGGCTAAAGTTTTACTCGGGAAATTATTTTAGAATTTATAAGTATTATTTTGAATAAAGTAATTGAAGTAGTTCATTTTAAATGTTTTTAAAGTGTATTTTTGGATAATGTGATTTAATTTGTTTAAAAGCTAAGTTTTAAAGGATTTGGTGCTTTTCAGTGGAAATAAAAAAACAATTGGTTGGATGATTGTTTAATTTGATAGTTAAATAACCGACTATCAATATTGGTCAATGCATGCGCTGATCGTTTCGAAGAGACTGAGATCAGGTTAATTATTCGAAAACCACTTCGATCCGGTTCGAACGTTTGCGAATGAAGACCGTGAAGATGATAAAGACGGTGATTCGGTTTGTCCAGACCCAGGACAACTTGTATGGATGAATGCTATCAGAACATCGTTGGGAGGACGATGAGCATTCTAAGTGAAATGTGTTTTAAAAAGGTATCGCATAGCCTCAAGCCTCATCAACCGAGAATGACTAAAATAGGAGAGGTGCGGATTTGCGGGCTGTTACAACTTCATTATTTTGAAATCCAATATTATTGAATCGTTCTTTTGTGAAAAAATCACAAATAACGAACACTCAGCTATGAAAGCTTAAATAATCATTCATTGGTGTTAAGATAATTTTCAAATTGAATGTATATTTTGGTGCAAATAATCGTTAATTTTCTATGATTCGAATATGATTGAAGAAACTCATTTGGAAAAAATCATAACACAAATTTATGTTTGTGGAAAGCTTTCCTGTTTCTAAAACTTCTTTGCCTTACATCCATTCCCTTTAAAAACTATTTTATACATCTCTCTTGTTTGATTTTCTTTCTACTTCTACCGTTCTGAATTTAAGTATCACCGACAAGATGTGTATTGCGAGCGGTTATGAATTATGCACGTACATCCAACGATTGCATGTTAAAATTAGTAAAATTACCCAAGTAGCCTTCTTAATTTTAACTATTTAATAAAAATAAGAATGTATTTTATAAAGTGTATTGCTAAGGGCATCCGGTTTCTCTCTTCCTATTACCATGGAAAATAATAATAAACACAATAAAATTTGTGTACTTTCTAATACCAAAATCATTTCATACGACAACTAACCACCGCGTAAGTTATTTTGAACAGCGAACAAATGCCGACCAACACCATTTTCTATGGCCGTCAACCACCGAACTACTATTGTTTGATGGTTGATACTCGTGGAAAATGGTATTGATCGATGGTTGTTCGCCGTGTAAAAAAGAGTCGAAATGATGCCTTTAGTAGCCCTTTAAAAAGTCTGCTATTAGAAATGTTGTAATTTAAAATTATCTGGTATTTTTTAACAATGATATTAGTAAGAGAAATATGAGGTGCCCCTAGCAAAACACTTTATAAAAGAAAATTAGAAGGTACTTGAAACTTATTTTTCTTAAATTACAAGGATGTAAGTCAAAAATTTGCTTAATATTACTGTGGTATCGCCAGCTTTTTATCATAAATAAAAGCATCAGTTTCCAACTTGTCAATTTCTAGCTCCATAACCGTCCATCCAGATAACTATACTGTAATGAATATATAAACCCCACCAGGCCAAGGGCTATCGACCTTTCTTTTTACCTACTAGTTGGAATAATAGGAATTCACCCAGTCAAAGAAGGAAGAAGCATTTCTGAAGTTTGTAGGGCATATTCCGTGATACTTTTATTGTGTTATATATACCCCGAGCTTGAAACAAATCTACCCAAAGTTGAACACGTTTAGCCAGACCAATTTTGTATCCACATGGGATTATGTACCACGACCAAGTGAATGCTTAATTTAGAGTGCAGGTAATCTAGAAGTCAATATGAAATACCTTTTCAAAGCATAACAAATTCCACCGTGTTAAAGCTGTAAGAAAGATATTAATAGCAAAACCAGAACATAAGTATAACTAACACATCATTAAAAAAAGCAAATAAGCAACAAACGTAAAATTTTACTCTACTGTTTTAGAATATTAAACGTCAAACAAACACTGTAAATATCGTACAATTTCCAGCATTATCTTCCCCCACGGGATAAAAAAAACGCAAAACAAACCCAACAAGACAAGAAAACAAAAACAATTAACACGCGGCGAAGCGTATGCAAAGAATCTCTTCATCTTCTTCTCTTTGTCTTGGCTGCAAATTAAAGAAAAAAGAATAGTTCTTGCAAAAATATATTCTCTGTTTTTTTCAGGAAATATAGAGAAATTTCATATTGATTTCTTGCTATATCTGCACCAGTTGTTTAGTCGTTGATATAATTTGGTACTTACTTTCCATTTGTAGAGACATAAAACTGGGATTAAATCCTTTGGTTATATCCTAGTGTTTGTTTCGCCTATTGCATTGATATGCTAGAAGAAAAAATGGGTTCTTTTGAACGGACAAAGCAATCCAACATTCAGCGTTTCCTCAACAAAATCACTCCTTTTGTTGCTTCCCAATCTTTACCCAAGGTAATCTTCTTTACTTCTTTATTTTCAGATTTAATCAGGTTTTATATTGATAGATTTGATGATAAATATTCTTTGTTTGATCAAGTTTTTCGTATTTTGTATTGACGTCCCAGCTTCATGTGCATTTATTAGATAATCTGAAGCTTCCTTTTACATTTTCTTATGGACTTAATCTGATTTTTGCAGTTTGAAATACACAAATTGGTTTTATATAATTTTATTTTTTCCAAAAAAAATTAAAATAATGTTTGCAATTAAAGTTGCTCCTTTTCAAAATTCCACTTAAGGAAAAGGTAAATTATTTTGACTAATTACAGAATATGGATACGTATGTTTCACAGTAAAAGGAAATGTTAAATGCTGTGTTGTATGTTCAAAAATACACTTTCCTCTTGAATTGAATTTTAAGTGTATCTTCAATTTCGGTAACTAACAATAAATACTATGAACACAGACATCTATTCAAAATTCAGATAGCCTTCAGTGGCAATCTATTGGGAAAGAGAAAGTTGATTACTTCACGCTTGGTGACTTATGGGATCAATATTATGAATATAGTGTTTGTGGACTTGGAATTCCCGTTCATATAGCCAATGAAGATTCCGTGGTTCAATATTATGTTCCCCATCTGTCTGGAATCCAGCTCTACACAAGCAAATCAATTTCAAACTTGAGGTAAAATTTTGATTTATGAACATTGCTTATTCTTGCAATTCTTAAAGTATTTGCACTAAAATTGTAGTAGTATCCTTGTCACCTATCGAATATTAACACGGGATTCGTCTTTGGCTTTACAATAACATCATTTCTAGTGAACAAAGAGACGATATTGAGAAAAATACTCTGTACACATTGAAATTTCCAGTAGAGTTTACACCAAACACCAAACTTTTACAAATGAATGCTTCTTGACAACGTAAAAGCGAAGTTATAATGCATAGTAGCACTGAAATAAATTCAACATGTTTGTTTAGAAACGTGGAAGAAGAAAGCGAGAGTGATTCGTTCAGCGATGATAGCGATCAAAGCGAGAAGCTTTCAAAATCGTGGGATGCGACGTCAGATGAATCTGCATCAGAATTAGATGGTTCATGGCCTAAAAAAGGCCGAATTGGGCAGCTGTATCTGCAATATATCGAGTATTGTCCTCCTTATGCAAGAATACCACTCACAGACAAGGTATATATTTTTATGGTATCATAAACCATTTTTCTTTTGAACTTTTTCATCATGCTCATTGTTTATAGCATGCTTTGATATGTATTTCTCACTACATAGGTAATGGAATTGGCACGCACTTATCCAGGATTATTATCTCTTAAAAGCACAGAACTTTCGCCAGCTAGTTGGATGTCTATTTCATGGTATTCAATTGTCTCCATTTTGATAAAATATATAATTCTTGGATATGGGTTCACAGCAGTATTACACACTTCTTGCAATACTGATACTATGGCAAAATATGTGTTGAATAAAACTTTTAAAGCATAAATATTTTTGTGATGTTAATTGATTGTACATGTATTTTTACGGGTATTTTTTATTTTTATTTTATTTTATTTTATTTATTTTTTCATCAGGTACCCAATTTGTCATCTTCCGGCTCAGAGAAATTTGAAGGACTTGGGTGCTTCATTTCTGACTTTCCACACAATCTCTTCAACTTTTTTAGGTATGTACCCGTCAGAATTACTATTCAATTCATCCTAACTTATTCAAATGCAAGCATGTTATTTCATTGTAAAATACCAATAGTGTGCTTGTATGTGCATTTCATCTTGTGGTTTGAAAATAGTTTAAAATAAGATTATGGGGTGCTATTCTTCTAGTTGCATAGCCAGATAACATATTAATTATGTCACACATACATCTTAGGACAAATGAAAGATCTATAAACAGTGGTGAAGTTAGACGAAGATTAAGGGTTAAGTTTGAAGGAGGTAAGATTCATGTACACTCTGTATAAAACATATTCACTTAAGCACAATATAGCTGAGAGGATAAGATATTATCAGTATAACAAAACTAAGGACGGATAACTAATACTTTGACATTTATGTGTCTTATCTTCAATTGTAACAATCCAAATCCAATATTGTTGAAATTCATTGACTCGTTCTTTCTTTGACTAAGTTAAGCTATGGGTGGGTGTGCTTGGTTTTCTTTTAATGATGGCATGTGGACTCTTTATATTTATTATAATATCTTTTGTCGGTGTTAAAACCAGAGTCTAGAGAGGTTTGGTCATATATCTCTAACTAGTTAATTTTTTTTATTTTTTTTTTAAAATATCTGTAAAAAATTCCAAATTAAGTACATAATATGGCGAGCTCAGACGCTTTTCAAGTTGCATGGTTTCACCGATCTTTCTCCTCTCTAAAAGTATGCATCAGAACAGAGTACAGAAACATCAAATAGTGTATGGATCATGTTTAACATTGCACAATCATAGCGAATAATATATATCTGAAAGTGAGACACATTATTATAGTTGTTGGTTAAAGGACGATGTGTCAATTCAATCGTTACTCCTTATAAATGGAGTTATCCTTTTGTACCTATGTACACATGTTTTTCAAGTGATATCCTTTCAATCTTTTGGCATTAATATTAAAATAGATTTCATAGTAACTTATATAGTCTCTTTAGAACATTTTGGATCACCAAAAATTGGTTTACAGAGTTAGAGCACTATCAAATAATTGATTCTGGCTATATCTTAAGGCAAATTTTATTTTAGCCTTCATAATCGACTTTTTTTGTGGGCCCCATTTCTGCTTCTTATGTATATTTTGTCAATGATGAATGTGGCTCAGTGAATTGATCATTAACTACTAGCTCTATGCAAATAAAGTCCCCATTATATTTGTATCCTTTTCAGTTGAAATCAGTGTCCTTTTGGTCTGTTACCAAATATCTTAGCTTCGTTGTTTTTTTCCTAACCGAGACTCTATATATTTTGGAACTATGTTCATCTTAAATATGTTAGGTATAAACATTAGCTTTCTTGCTTTACTGTTTTTTCGCCGCATTTCTTTTACTTTGTCGGTGCTACATAGGCATTTGTACATACAAATATGTGCAGAGTGAGAGTTTAAATCTGTGCTAGAACTTGATGCTGATACTAGTAGTTTCATGGTAAGATAAATGAATTATGTTTATGAACTAGAATTTTAAAATGTCATTTTGTTTTCACACTAAGAGACCTATATCTCCATATCAAAAATACCTTCAAAATTCAATATATATCTACTTATTTTGTATTTGATCACATTTTTTGTAATTTGTTTACTAATTCTAGATATTGCAGATGATATATCTGAATACACTGAGAGTGATTCATTTCCCTGCATGAAAATGGATTTCAAAAGAGAGTCAAAAGATGGAGTTAGGCTAATATCACTTCCTCCATTTGGTCTAGCTACATATAAAATGCAAGGAAGCTATTGGATAAATCCAGCAATGGGAGATTATGATACACTTGGTTCTCTGTATGGTGCAGCGGATTCTTGGCTAAAGCAACTTAGAATTGATCATCACGACTTCAATTTTTTCACCACTCACTGAATTTGATAGAGTTTAGTTTTGTTAATTCCCCTCGGAACAATATGATGCCTTCTGTTTTGTTAATTCCCCTCGGAACAATATGATGCCTTCTGCTTTCTCTTTTTCTATGTAGAGTTGTCTTATGAATCGGAAAATTGTAAACTGAAAGTTTTCTGCTGCTAATTGTTAGTTTTATTGTAATTTGTCACTGGTATTGAACTTGAGCTTTGGCCGCTTATGCTGATAATGAAGAACAAATGATTACAATCTTATTGGCAGGGTTGATGATATATTGCCCGTGTCTTGTTAAGATAATTTGGTGTGTACGAAAAA
The DNA here is from genome assembly GCA_030765085.1 of Allium cepa. Taxonomy (NCBI): domain Eukaryota; kingdom Viridiplantae; phylum Streptophyta; class Magnoliopsida; order Asparagales; family Amaryllidaceae; genus Allium; species Allium cepa. Next base: position 588,730,674 of record CM060934.1, on the reverse strand, counting down.
TTAATTTTGCTTGGGTTATTCACCAGTGCATTGCTATTGACACCATTGAAAACTTGAAGAGCTACTCAATATTCATTCAATGGCTCAATGTATATATATGTCCATCGTAATGGTGTAACGGGAGCATTGTTGGCAAAAATTCCTATAATCAAATCAATCCTAACGCACGGAAGTAACGATAGGAACGTGTTGGTGATGAGATAGAACAAACAATAGATCAAGTGTGTTGCTAAGGACATCTAGTTTTTCTCTTCCTAAAACCATAGGAAATAATAATAAACGCAACAAAATTTGTGTGCTTTTTAATACCAAAGTCATTTTGCACGGTAATAAACAATCGTGAAAAGCCGTTTTGCACGACGAACAACCGTCGATCAACACCATTTTTCACAGGTATCAACCACCGAACTACTTATTCATCATGCAAAAAAGGATCAAAAATGATGTTTTTTTATAGCTTCTTAGAAAATCTGGTGTTATAAAGAGTATAATATAAAATTTTGTTGTATTTTTTAGCAATGGTATTCGAAAAAGAAAAATTGAGGTGCCCTTAGCAACACACTAAATTAATATCTCAATCATGGTAAACACAAATCACTAATGTTGCGCAAAGAACAATAAATCACACATGAGATTTGTATTGGTTGCACTATCGTGTGATAGTTTACGGCCACTATGGAAAGATGAAATCCTTAATACTTCTGAAAAGAGAAAAGAGTTGCAAGATTCATTTCAATTTGGAGCTTAATCCTAGAAGAGGAACAAAAAATAAAGCTCTCTTTTGTTTTCTCGAGCTAGAATGCATACAACATTAAATCCTAGTTCTATTTATAGAACTCTCCAGATGCTCTCTTTCGTTGGATGCAGAAGATATGTTGGATCTACGTAAAAAATCTGTATCGGTCGTAAAATGATCGAAATGCCTCTGTAAAATTGGCATCAATTTCTTCATAAATTGCCCCTCCAGTCGATTAGAAATCCTATTAGTCAACAAGAATGGGTTTTCAGTTGACTACATATACAGCAGTTATTCGGGTCAAAACTTAAACAAAACATAGGTGATTAGGAAAACTACTAGTTGCATGGTAATTTTTCTAGTCAATCGGAAACCTATAGCATGAAAGGTATTTAGCTGCTTCCTTCTTCATCCCCTCTTCTCCATTCGACTCTGCTTCTCCAATTGACTTCTTTCTTCGATCTTCACTACGGAAATTTAGTATCACAATTTTAAAAATCTATATTGATACTATATTTCCCTACTAACCATCCAACTCACCTACATCTTCATACTCCAGGCAATCTTGGATATTACACCACGGGTACTTCTCCAATGAGCTTTGGCATGATCATCATCTATAGTACTTTGTCAACGAACACCTGCAAGACCACTATTTGCCAATAAAGTGTTGAAAGTACCATCTTCATGTAGAACCTATCAATCTCCATAACGAAAACAAACGTCTCCATCTACTAACTCAATCTCCTCACCGATACCTTGTGGCATCTAGCACTTCATCAAGCGGATTAAGTTCGAGCAATGCTCGAACTTTGCAACAAGTAAGACTTAATAAACATATCTGCTGCATTTTCCTATACGTGTACCTATTGAAGATGAACTAGCTTCTTTTCGTTCATCGAGACAACAAAGGACTCTCTCACTACTATATGCTTCGTCTTTTGAGCTGAAAGCCAGATTTTCGGGTAAGTGAGTTGCGCTTAGGTTGTCACAACTCATCACTACTCCATCATATACGAAGCCTAAGTCACAGATCAACCGCTTCAAGTAGAGTGCATCCTTAACTGCTTCAACATCAGCTATTAACTCTACCTTTGTAGTAAACAAAGCAATTATTATCTACAGCGTCTCGTCCAACTAATAATTATTTCTCCAAGAGTGAACACATATCATTAGGTTGACTTTCTTAGATCTCTATCCCTGATATAGTCAGAATCACAAAATTGAACCAAGCTGAAATCTCTATCTCTATCGTCAAATACAAGCCCATTGTGACGAGTTCTTCTAAGATAACTGAAAATATACTTCGCTGTCTCCTAATGTATCTTCCCCAAATTTTCCATGCATCTACTAATCAATCCAACAGCCTGTGCAATGTTAGGTGTAACGCCCCGTGAACTGGACGATAATTAACTAAAAGAAATTAATTACTTTATAGGAATGCCAAAGATGGAATTTTAATAGACGTCGGAATTTGACTACGAAACTTGCTTCCTTGTGTTCGCGGTGATTTTTTGATCCATTTTCATATATAAAGTTTTATGATTGAAGTTCAAATGAAAAGTTATTAACATTTGAATATTTCGAATCAGAAATAATTATATATGTAATTAAGAAAATAAATATAATTAATTAACATTACCCGCTACTTAACGTTTAAGTAAGTTTAACGTTAATCAAATCTGTATAAAATAGTATTAAATAAAATTAGAAAGGAAACAAAGTAGTGTTAAAAAAATAAACACAACCGGTCGACACCCAAGATCAACCGACCACTAGTTGTCGACCGGTAGATGTATAACAGTCGAATGGTAGTGCTATGGCGGCTGTGAATTGAACCTGGTCAAGCGGTTCAGATTTGAAAGAATCTTCTAATAGTTGGCACACATTCGACACCCCATAAATACGACATAACCCCTCATTTTTCTTCTCAAATTTTCTTAAGCACGACAAAGCTCTGTGATTTTTTTCTCTATAAATCTTTAAATCTAAATAAAACTACAATCTATATACGTATATACAAGTGAAAAATAATGGAGAATAATAGAGAATAAGAATATTATCGAATCGAATCGCTAACTCCAAATCTAAATTAATTTCAAATCTCTTCCAGGATCTAAATTTCTAATGGATATGTATATTCTTGCTGTAAATATTTCGGTAGGAAATAAAGGGAGTGAAATGGGAATAATGAGGTTTAGATCTGGAAATTTGGAAGCTTAAAGGTGGGTGGTAAATTATTTATTTTTATATGATATTGGATTTATATCATCATAACTATGTTCCTATATGCATGAAAGAAATTTTGGAGTCCTAGGCTTAAATATATAAATGTGACAAACTGATAAATCATGCCTACATATTATGTGAATGATTAACAGTGTTTTAATATTACATATATTTAATCTGGAAAGTAAGTGTAAAAGTAGTCACTAAATTAATAAGATCGAGCAGTAATTCCTAGTTTGTTGGTTAAATGATACATGTGGGTAAATGTGAATTGGAAGCGGTGCAGTTAAAGCCCCATAAAATCCCCACTTTAGCGCATAGTACTGTTTAACTGCTATGCCTTTTCAATATAGCAATATTATACAATGCTTTCGCTTTAAACCCCACTATTTTCGGCTGTGGCCGCTAAATCAAGGCTTTTTAGCATCCGTTTTAGCAACATTAATATAAAAAGCTTACTTTGACTAGTTTTCTTTTGAACCAAACCAAAAAAGTTGGGGTAAAGACCTAACTTTAAGGTTTAAGTGCTCCATATAAATTAGAAATCTATTGTAATCACCAAATCTGGACTTCATAAATCATGGTATTCTTCCGTTTTGAAATATAGAACTAAACACTATTTCTTTATCCTTTACAAATGATGCGAGAATTATATTAAATTAACTTTAAATATTTGGTTTTACATCTAACGAAGCTTTTTGCACCTTTGCTATTTTCCACTATATTCTCACTTTATTCTCATTATAATGATTTGCACCTCCACCGCCATGAAACCACTAAGCGCTTTAACAACATAGATTGAGAGTTATTATAAATTGGACTTAGATTTAAGTTATATTTTAATTCATTAGAATGAAGTATGTTGCAATGTAAATTTCTATTGATTATCCAGTTTTATAGATAAACAAATGTGTACCGTTTGAAATAACAAAGATATGCCTAAAAGAAAGATATTACAAAATAAGGATGTTTAACGTATTTTGTACTATCAATTCTAATAATCACAAAAGGATAATTCTTCATAATCTCAAATGTAGTACAAGTCCTCCTTTAGGTAAGTTATGAAAATTTACAATGTTAACATTTCCTTTTGGAGGATGTATTTCCAACGCAAAAATGTAGAAATCCCCAAGTATAACCGAAGTATCATAAGGAAAGATAATAATAACAATTTATTATAAATCTAACATATGTGATAAGTTAGTAAATAAATAATAGGGGATGAAGTATATGCAAAACAACGAAATGAGTAAGTAATAATATTATATTAATCAAAGAAAGATAGTAACAGTTAAAAAGGGACAGTAGAATATACTTGATAGACCGAGTAGAAGTTAAGTTGTAAAAGGTGATTAATCTATTAAATTAGCAGTAAATGAATTAACATGACACTAATGAAATAAGAAGTAAGTTGTGTAAAAATAACTGAACATAAGAGTGTGTAATTAAATAAGTTTATGTAGCCACAAGTATTTGTTTACGACGGATGTGAATTATTGAATCTAGACAATAGCTTAGACTAATTAAGAATAGCATTGTCATTAGTATGAGTTGTAATGCGAGTTAATAATGTTACACAACATAAGTCTACCCGTTGAAAGGAGATACCAACGGTTGTCTATACATTGTACTGATGTGCGACATTATCAACTGTAGAACTTGTGGGATTATACGTTCATGTATATGTGAAAGGAGTATACTAATGTAGGATGGTTCGCCCTAGTCGAAGTGTCAAAGGGCAAGTATAGTCCACTTCAACCTTTTAGGGGGTACGTTATAAGTAAACAAACGGGAATTTCCTTGGTTGCACTAATAAATCTAAATGGGACGGTGAGCATTGACTTAGCGCTATGACAGTGAGGTTGGTACCATATATACGAGGAGTAGAAATTATTTACATAGGTTGTGGTTGTCATCGACCTTGAGTGGTCAACGAAAACACATGGGTAACGTCTGAACGGACTACACCTCCTACTAGTACATATCATGATTGTGACTTGCACCGTATCATAGTTCTTTGTTAGTTTGTTATTTATGAGGCAAGGCTAGATAACTGTATTGACCGGCCTACACCTCCGATGCTCATATAATCGAATAGTGCGTTGTTGGAGCACTCAATCGATGTGGAATGATTATCAAGAGAGAGAAAAGAAGAAAAGAGAAGAGAATATACGATAAGAAGAGAAAAGAGGAGAAGAGAAAGAAAACATCAAATAATCACAAAGCATGTGTAACGACCTAGATTTTTGAACGGTTAATTTGATATATTTAAATGGATTTGAATATTTGATTTGGATTATGAATCGATTTTGAATATGGAAAGTATGGTTTTCGTTTATAAAGTAAATTCAGGATCTAAGATATAATGATTTATTGGAAAATTCGACATTTGAATTATATTATTGTAATTGGGTAAAATATAAAATCTGGAGTTATAAGCTTGTGAAATATATTTCAAAGGCTTATAAAATTTATATTGATAATACTGGAAGTAATAGATGGGGTAAAATTGAATTTAACAGTAGTTGTTCAACTTTAAAAATATATCGTTTAAATCGACGTTTAAAAATAGCCTTCCGAGGCACAGTCTTGGATTTCGATGAAAATATTTCCATTGGATCCATAATACTATATTATTATCGGATTTCAATTTTCGTAGTGTTTAGAGTGATCGTTTGGCCGTGCGATATATAAACGCGCTGAATTTATATCGAAAATTTAATATAATAACTGAGTCTAAAAAGCTATCTTCTTCATACGATCGAATTAGGACTCGAAAACTTTTTCATTGCATTTGAAATAGGGGTATAACATTATAAACGTCTAGCGGCATGCCTCGATAGGAAGTCAAAATTTCGTGTTGCGTAAATCGAGACGATTTGAATTTAAATTCAAATATAAAATATCCTTTGTTTGACTAGTCAACTTCGGTAGGGATTCCTTTCCAATCAGCCTTTCATCTCACCCTCCATCCTATACCTATGCAAGCCATCCTAGCCGACCTAAGAAACGTGCTCCATACACTTGCTCCCTTTTAGTCCGACATCGCCCTTTTTCTTCGTTTAAATCACGCGACTTTCACCTTTCTTTTTAATCATTCAAAATCAATAGCCGAAAGTAAAAATGGCCGAACGTTGAAATCTTCCCTCTTTCAAAAAAAAAAAAAAAAAATCGAATCGAGCCTTCACTTTTCCTTTCTCTAAATTCGATCGAAACATATTCGGTCGTATGTAAATCACGAGCACCCCTTTTCAATTCTTTCCAATTAAAGGCCGGCGATTGAAAATCGCAATTTCGTGAAAGCTAGATGGCGCGGCGATCATTTGAAGTCGAGGCCGACATTAGGGTTTGTACGGAGCTCGAGCGCGAGCCAGCTAGAAGGGGCGATGATAGAATGAGGATCAGTGAAATGGATTCGAGCGTGCGGTGGTTGTATTCGAGGTCATGGCATTGAACTGCATCTGGGCACACGGCTTTGTGAGGCACGGTGGTATCTGGGAAGTGCGACGTCTCGGGATCATGCACAAGATCGAGCAGATCACGTTGCTTTGGAGGCGTTCGAGTTTGGGGTGGGAATGCCAAGCGGTGGAGGTCGACGTGGAAGTGGCGATGGAGCTGTCAGATGGCAACTTCGAGTGTTGGAGCTCGGTATCGCCTCTAGCGTGCTCAGCCGTGTTTTTCGATTCGTGTTCAAGAAATGGGACTTGGGGAAGGAGATGTTTTCTTGGAAGTAAGGTATATCTGTTTTGTTTAATTTAATTTAATGAATATTTATAGATTAGAAAAGGAAAAAATATAAATATGCACAGTAAACCTGCTGCTTAATTTCAAAAAGGGTATATTAAGGCGACTAACTTGTTTTATCAACTTATTTTAGTCACTAAAGATTTTTAAAGGGGAATTATTAGTTTAAATTAAATTAAATTATTAGTAAATTAAATTTTTTTAACGGTAATAAAATGTGTGGTTAATTAATTTATCAAATGGAAATTAAATTGTTCAATTGACTCGAATATTAATAAAACATCTAATGTTTATACAAGGTCTGATAATCGTGGAATCAAATCAAGAATGAAGTGGATTTGCAAATTTAAGGGGAAAAGGTGAGTTAATCTCACTCTTATGGATTGCTATTTAAATTTAAATAATTGGTTGAATGATTGAATTGATTTGATATGCTTTATTATATAGTAGTATATATATAGTATATATTGGAGTGATTGATTTTCCCGCATTATATAGCAGATGAGACCCCATGCGCTGCATAATAGTGGATGATATAATATAAACCCATATACCGTGATATTCCACCTCGAAGTGGAATTATTATTTTAAATTTTGCTAACATCTGTGGATGCAGGAAAATAGGTTGGAGGGATCCAACCGGATTCCTCAAATTTATTTAGATTGTTTAATACTCTGTGATATGGCTTATGTGATAATCTGTGATAGATTATGTTGGAAATTAAAATGTTGGATGTTATGGTTTGATTGAATATATTTGGATATATCGAGTTATCAAATTGTATAGATTTGGATTTTTGGAAGAAAATAAAAGAGAGAATTTCAAGTAAACGATTATAGAAATTTGAATAAATTAAAGAATGAATTGGAAAAGGATAAAAGTTGATTTTTGAATTATGATAAATAAAATTCCAAGTATGGAAATTTAGATTTTGAATAAATGGGAATAAGTGATTTTTCTTAAAAACTCAAGTGTTATTATTTAAAGGAATAAAGAATTTACTTTAAAGTTCAAGGTTTAAATTTATTTGAAAGGATAAAGAAGGAATTTGGGAAATATGAAATTAGTATTTTCAGTTAAAAGATTTTAAATCATAAGTAAGGATTAAAAATCTAACGTTAATGGGTTTTGAAGTAAATGAGTAAGTAAAGGAATTTATTCCAAAATAGAGTAATTTGGAAATCAATTTGAAAATTGATTTAAGTGTTTGAAATTGGAATTTTAAGAAGGATGGGACTAAGAAATTTATAAACTGGGTTTATAAAGTGAAGTAACATATCAGTGGATATTTTGAAGCACAAATTCACGGTAGGAATTTATTAAAGGAATGGGTAAATTTGTTTAAAAATAAATAGTGATTTATTTTTAAAAGGATGAGAAAGAGAAGTGTATTTCCCTGGATAGCCAAGTACGTCTTCGAAGCAAATTTTTAAGTGTAAGTTAAAAGCTTTAAAGTTATTTTAAAAGCATGTTTTAGAAAATTTATTATTTTTAAATATTTAAATTTAAAGTAGGTCTTTCAAATTTATTATAGTAGTAATTATTTAAAGGTGACTTGGTATTAGGTTTTAAAAAGATAAAAATGTAGTTTTGTATTTTATAAAGTAGCTTTATTTTAAATATTCTTAAAATATATATTTTTAAATAAAGTATAAAAGTAGTTTTTTTATTTAAATGTTTTAAAGTATATTTTATAGTAAGTGTTTTAAATTATTTGTACTTGGTAATTTCAGTGGAAATAAGTATTTGGGGATTTATTCCATGAGAAGAGCGTGGTTTGAAACTGTTTTCAAGAGGGTTGAAAGTGGAAATATATCCTGCGAAGATATTTTGAGGTTAATAAATAATTTGGAAAATTATTTATGTTTGATGGTTGTTTGTGAATGTTAATTGATAGCTAAATAACTGACTATCAATATTGGATAATGTGCTGATCGTTTCGAAGAGACCGGGATGGGGATTAAATTCTCGAAAACCACTTCGATCCGGTTTGAACATTTCATGGGAAAAACAAGTTCGGAGTCGAAGATGGAGCAGTGAAGTGCAAGGGCTACTCGCTACTAATCCTGCGGTGATTCCAAAATGGATGTAGTAGGAGTAGTGCCTTCGGTTCCGTTCGGTCCCGGAACGGACTTGTATGGATGAATACTTTCAGAACATACTTAAAAAGGACGGTGAGCATTCTAAGTGATATGTTCTAAAAGGTAACACTAAGCCTCGAGCCTCATCAACGGAGAATGACTGAAAATCAAGGGTTATGCAGTAAGGCTAAGTGGGTAGCGCCCATTAGGGTGAGGTCATCCCTGTCTAGATGTCCCTTTTTATTTCGGCTTAGTGGACGGTTGCTGATCCCAACCGCGGGGTGATCTTACTCGGGATTATCCAGTAAGGGGTAGTCCCGGTCTTGTGTTGCAGAGGATTGGGAGTAATCCTCGGTACGGTGATCTAGGCCACGTACTGTGACAGGTGCTACCCCAATGCCTAGTCATTAGTTGGAAATCCATTCTCCCTACGAGCCTTTTACGGTTTTTGTTTGTAGAACCCACTTTGTGGCAAGTATGCTGGAATTCAATTAATGTAACAATTTCAGCTATTTGAATTATTGTATGTAGACCCTATTATAATATCAGAGGATTTTAATAAAAAGTGTTTTGGCTATCGTAAGGTAAAAACCCGACATGTTTATTTGTGGTGTGGTCTTACGAGATGCTTTTGTTTTCAAAAAAAATTTGAAACTTAAATAATCAATTTGAGTGTGGTTTTCTCACGTTGGTATTCCAGACTGACTCGGGTGTTATTCAACTATAGTGCTCGGGTCAGACCGAGTATTATAGGATATAGGAAAGGATGCGGTGGTGCTCAGGAGACGAGCTGGATGGCGATACGTACATCCGTATTTGTGTTAAACATTCCCCTATGTATTCAGATTGTGAGGACATGTTATGGTTACTGTCCAGTTGTGTGTTATGTATACTCTGATGATGTAATGTATAACAGATTTGTTTTTGTCTAAAAATTATTTATTATCTATTATATTTTATTCCGTTGTGATGGTTAGATTCTGATGTTGTTTTCTATTTTTCTTCTTCTACCTCTTCTTCTTTAACCAAAATGGTTCATATTTCCGTTCATCTTGAGTTGATTGATGGAGAATAGTGTCAACTCAAGGGGTACGAAACTGCGGGTCGTTTCACTTGGTATCAGAGTTGAAAGTTAAGCGAGAACCTTGGCTCTGGTGGGGATTACTCATTTGAGATAGAGTCAGTAGTACTCCAGAATGAGTTTGAGCATTATTAATAGTTATGAGCGCGTATTTGTTAGTGGATATAAAAATGGTTTTATATTGTGTTGATTGATTTATTGAGTGGCATACGAACCTTTGTCGGCACAGTCTGGACAACTGTATCGAAAGGGTTTCTAAACACTTGAATAGAACAATTCGACACAATATTGTTTTCGAAAGCGGATAAATCAAATAATTTTACCCAAAAATATTTTTTGATATAAAAGAAATATTTTCTTAAATTGTTATATAACTTGGATGTTTGGATGATAATATTTTAAACAAATAAGATTATAAAAATTTGGAATGACTTGTATAATCAAATGGAAATTTGTATGAGCATAAATTATACAAATGAATTATAGTTAAAATTTGATTTAAGTCAAAATTTGAAAATCCTGGAGATTTTGGAAGTATTATTCGAAGTGTTTTGAAGACAAATAATAGCATTATTGTTTTAGAAGTATTTCTGAAATGAAATTGTTTCAAATAAATTTTGAGAAGGGGTATAACATTGGGCTCACTTCAGTCGCTGGAAAATAATTTCGGTGATGACTGCAGCATCATCAATGTTCATTTTCTAGTTTCTAAGTGACGGATTGCTGTCAAATTGATTGTTAAGAAAAACTAGTTTGTTTTTGAAATTTCAAAGGAAATTTGTTGGGGATAAAAACCAGGTTGGTTTAAAAATTTAAGAAGTATGATTTTGAGGTAATGGTGATTTCAAATGATTTGGAACCAAAAGTCGAGTGTTTAAAAATGTTGAATCCTTATTTGAATTGAAAATCCTGATGAGATAAGTTATAAACTTATAAATTGAGATGATTTTTAAATAAGGAAGGAAAATAAGACATATGAATGTTGTAATCAAAATTTAAAAGTGAAAAAAAGAAGTGAGTTAGAATAAATTTAAATAATGGTGTAGGAATTAAATTGTTGAAAGTTTAATTGATTTCAGCTTGAATGGACAATTTAATGGATGATTGGAAGAAATAATTAGTAAATCTTGAATGTGATTGGAATGGGAAAATAGAAACTAAATTTTGATTGGGAGATTAAATTTAATTGGATTGAAATAAATTGAACTAAACTGAAAATAAAACCCAGTTGTATTTGAATTAAGTTGAAATTGAATTGAAATGAAATAAATTGAGATGTAGATGATATTAAGTGAAAGTAAGTTCTTACTTAATTTAAATTCAAGTGGATTGAGTGGATTAAAGAGAATGGTATGATGCTAGATTTAACTGAAGTTAAGTTAAATAAAATTGAATTGAAATAAATTCAGTTGAATTATAGATAATAATGAATGGAATAAATAAGCCGAAATAAAAGTGTTGGAATTTTGGAAAATGAAAGAAAATCCAAACTAGATTTATAAAAAAAATTCAACTCGGGAAAATTTAATGAAGCGATTTTTGCAATAAAATCGAATATTGATTTAAAAGTGGGAAGTAAGCTAATTAGCTAAATAAATTATTTGATAGAGTATGTTAATAAAATTTAACTCGGTTAAATAAAATGGATTGTAAGTTAGTAATGAAGTTTGGAAATAAACTTGAATTATAAATAGAATTCGACTTGGATTGATAATGAATTAAAATAAGTGGAGATGTTGTAAAAATAAAATGGAATTGGATTATAATAGAAATGATTTGAGTTACAAATAAAATCCACTTCGAGTATAAATGAGTTAAGTATGCGCTTGGATATTATTTTGATAAATTAAGAAGGTGAATGAAAATAAAATGGATGGGCTAACTGAATTAAATGGAATTTGATTAGATGAGAATCAAATTACATGGAAGTGAACTTAGGTTTGAAGTTGGAATAAATTGAAGTAAACTAACCTAAGTTAAGAACAGTGAGAAGCTCGACTTCGAGTAAGAATGGAAGACCATTAAATAAAAGCTTGGGTTTAGCTAATTTGGGGATGGTTAGTAGTATACAAGCATGGAATGTGTCGAGCTAAATAAAATGGTTGTGAATGAATTAAAATGGAAGGAACTAAATATAAATTGAGTTGGAATCAATTTAAAATGGTTATAAGCTTAAGTAATTATTTGTTCACATGGATATCATCAAATTGCATAGAATGAATTATCGTTTGACGTAAACGAAGGTAATTAAAATTCTATGAGTTGATAGAAGTTAAATGAATTGATTTTGAGATCAATTGAATTAAATATGAGTTTTTTTTTGCTTAAAATGAATTGAATGTAAGCATGTGAGTTGTTAACTATTTGGACTAAGTAAAGCGATGTGTGATTGGTTGTAAGCAATTAAAATTAATAATGGAACATTGAAATTTCTTATGAAAAGGGTTTAGTGTGCATTGCTTTTAGTATTCATGAGCTGTAGTTGTATAAAAGAGTGAAATGATAATGAATTTCACACGTACATATTCAAATTGAGTAAGTATAGGTACAAGGAAGCCATTTGGTTGGATTTGGACGCGCTGATTGCTAAAATAATAAGCCGCTTGCTTAAAAATGCTAAATAAAGATACGCCTACGCAATAAAAATAGGAAATATGTACTGTTTTTGTTTTCCGACCATGTGGGTCGATGTATATATATTTATATCTCTTGTCAAATTGCAAAAGCTCCTCCGTACAAAGGAGACTCTGCCAAAAAATTTCGAAAATTTTGGGAGTTGGAAAATTTTTGTTAGCGACAAAACGATTTCAAATTGGAATTGAATAAGGAATTTTGGAAATTGGAACTAATTGTTTAGTTGGAACTAAAGGATTAGAGAAGTGAATATGGGATTTTCACTAAGTATGTTTTAGTAAGTTGGGGGTTTGGGACATTCTTCTGCCTTAGTAATTTCGTGAACGAAATTCTTTTAAGGGGGAGGAATGTAACGACCTAAATTTTTGAACGGTTAATTTGAGATATTTAAATGGATTTAAATATTTGATTTGGATTATGAATTTATTTTGAATATGGAAAGTATGGTTTTCATTTATAAAGTAAATTCAGGATTTAAGATCTAATGATTTATTGGACAATTCGATTTTGAATTATATAATTGGTAATTGGGTAAAATATAAAATCTGGAGTTATAAGCTTGTCAAAAATATTTCAAAGGCTTATAAAATTCATATTGATAATACTGGAAGTAATAGATGGGGTAAAATTGAATTTAGCAGTAGTTTGTTCAACTTAAAAAATATATCGTTTAAATCGACGTTTAAAAATAGCCTTCCGAGGCACAGTCTTGGATTTCGACGAAACCTATTCCATTGGATCCGTAATACTGTATTATTATTGGATTTCAATTTTCGTAGTGTTTGGAGTGATCGTTTGGCCGTACGATATATAAACGTGCTGAATTTATATCGAAGATTGAATATAATAACTAGGTCCAAAAAGCTATCCTCTCCATATGATCGAATTAGGACTCGAAACCTTTTCCATTGCGTTCGAAAAAAGAGTATAACATTATAAACGTCTAGCGACATGCCTCGATAGGAGGTCAAAATTTCGTGTTGCGTAAATCGAGACGATTTGAATTTAAATTCAAATATAAAATATCCTTTGTTTGACTAGTCAACTTCAGCAGGGATTCCTTTCCCATCAGCCTTTCATCTTAGCCTCCATCCTATACTTGTGCAAGCCATCCTAGCCGACCTAGGAAACGTGCTCCATACACTTGCTCCCTGTCAGTCCGACATCTCCCTTTTTCTTCGTTTAAATCACACGACCTTCTCCTTTCTTTTTCATCGTTCAAAATCAATAGCCGAAAGTAAAAATGGCTGTTTTTATCGTTAAAATCTTCCCACTTTCAGAAAAATAAAAATAAAATCGAATCGAGCCTTCAATTTTCCTTTCTGCAAATTCGACCGAAAGGTATTCGATCGCAAGTAAATCACAAGCACCCCTTTTCAATTCTTTTCGATTAAAGGCCGACGATTGAAAATCGCAATTTCATGAAAGCTGGGTGGCGCGACGATCATTCGAAGTCGAGGCTGACATTAGGGTTTGTGTGGAGCTCAAGCGCGAGCCAACTAGAAGGGGCGATGATAGAATGAGGATCAATGAAATGGATTCGAGCGTGCGGTGGTCGTATTCGAGGTCGTGGCGTTGAAGTGCACTGGGCACACGGCTTTGTGAGGCGCGGTGGTTCCTGGGAAGTGCGACGTCTCGGGGTCGTGCACAGGATCGAGCAGATCACGTTGCTTTGGAGGCGTTTGAGTTTGGGGTGGGAATGCCAAGCGGTGGAGGTCAACGTGGAAGTGGCGACGGCGCTGTCAGATGGCAACTTCGAGTGATGGAGCTCGGTATCGCCTCTAGCGTGCTCAGCCGTGTTTTTCGATTCGTGTTCAGGAAATGTGATTTGGGGAAGGAGTTGTTTTCTTGGCAGTAAGGTATATCTGTTTTTCTTAATTTAATGAATATTTATAGATTAGAAAAGGAAAAAATATAAATATACACAGTAAACCTGCTGCTTAATTTTAAAAAGGGTATATTAAGGTGACTAACCTGTTTTATCAACTTATTTTAGTTACTAAATATTTTTAAAGGGGAATTATAAGTTTAAATTAAATTAAATTATTAGTAAATTAAATTTTGTTAATGGTAATAAAATGTGTGGTTAATTAAATTATCAAACGGAAATTTAATTATTCAATTGACTCGAATATTAATAAAACATATAATGTTTATGTAACGACCGTTAAATTTATGATATTTAATAAATTGAATTAAAATAATTTCAAATTTGTTGAGGAATAAATGTAGAGATTGGGTATAGTAGTTGAAATTTAGTGTTAAAATATAAATTTCATGACGATAAATGTGGATAATGCAAATTGTCATAATTTGATTTAAAGTTAATTTTAAGAAACAAACAAATGTTGAATCTGTGAATGTAGTACAAATATTAACTTGAATGGTGTTCATTAATACAAAGATGTAATTAGTGTAGATAGTAATAATTTATGCCTGTAGTGAAAAAGAAATCTAATAGAGACATAAACTCTAATTATATAAAGGAGTATAGATCTGAACAAATTTATGAAGATTGATAAGGACAGTGTTTGTAATCAGTTTGGTTATTTTATATTTGAAAGATAGAGATGTGTAAATACGTTAATGAATTTAAAATGGGAAGGAATGGTAGAATGAAAAGAATATGTATAATAATAAGCATTTGATTCAATTAAGGGAATTAAATTATAATAAATGGTCATTTAATAAATTCAACGTTCTGTGAGAAATCATAATAGTTGTGTAAAATGTGTACAAACTTGGATTTGGAAGTTTATCGGATTTATGACGGTTTTGGTTTTTCGTGTGTGAGTTAAAAGTTATTCCTTTTTGTAAGGTAATAGAAGAATGCATAAAATATAAATAGGGCTTAATAGAATTGACACTTAATGAATTGAATAAATTACCCATTTATGTAGATATGTATAGTGGACTATAAATGGCCTAAGCAAATATAAAATGGAATAATCATTGAGATTTGTACTATGAAAATAAATAGTAACATTTATTTGCAAGAAATAAAAGCCTATTTAGGTGACTAGAATTTGGAGTAATGACTATTGTATGTTACCTACCCTTGTTTCTTGTTAATTTAGATTTTGGGAATCAAATTCAATTTATCCGCCAATTTACCGCAGTTAAAGTGAAATGAATTGGTGATTGAGAAATGTTAAATACAAATAAGATGTAAACCAAAGAAAATCCCATTTGTAATAAATTATGTAGAATAAAGTAAAGAAACTAGGAAATGAAAATGTGAAAATGTGGATGCAGTGAGATCTTAAGTGAAAATAACCTTGTTAGGCAAGTGATAACGGAATTTTGTGTATAACCAAATAAAAATCCAAATTTATTTGGAAATAAATTGCAATCAATTGAATTTATTGCAATTTAATGGATTTAATATTTAATAGTTTATGTAATTATTATTTGGAAGAAATTGGAGTTATTTGTAAAAAGGTATGAACCAAATGTTAATTTTTCTTATGAAATTGACAATTGATATGAATGAAAAGAAGATAATTTGGGACAGTAAAATTTGGAATTTATGCATAATAAAACGGATTCTAACGTTAATTATTACGTTATTGAATTTAAAATGGAATTTGTAAACAATTGAGTGAATTTAATAGATTTATCAAACTTATAATATTGAATTCATTAAGATTGGAATTGATAATAGTTAAGAAAAGGAGGGAATAATAATTTGAAACCACAGCAATAGATATTAATGTAAGGTTGCCTTAAATAAATTAAGGCGGATAAATGAGAATAAAGTTTATTAATAATTTGAAATTTAATATATGGTAAAAGTTTATTTGCAATCATGAGTTGGAATGGAAATCAAATCTATTTACCTAATTGATTTTTGTTGAGAGTATAAGAATATAAGCTTTAATAATTGAGTTTTAGAATATAATGTATAATTCCCAATTAATAAGAAAGTGCAGATATTAACACTGCAAATTTATATACTGATAGATTTTAATTCACATCCAAGTTTGGTAAATCATGTGGAACTGATTGAATTTTTATAAGAAATGAAATTTGGCCAATATTAGAGGTTGAAAAATAAAATTGGATTTTTATGATTTATTTAATTGATGTAATAAATATTAAAAATAGCCATTTTTATCACGGACTCGGATTTCGACGAAACCAGTTTCATCGGATCCGTATCGGTGAATTATTATAGGATTTCAATTTTCGTATCGATCGGACTTGTCGTTTGATCGTACGGACGCGAAACGCCTTGAAATCAATTTTATTAAAAATCAATTTGAAATCAATTTGGAAATCTTATTTTCAGCATAACTTCTTCATACGATCAAATTTGGACGTGAAACTTTTTCCATCGCGTTCAGAATATTTTAAAACATCTATTTGGATATATAGTTTTAACAAATTCGGTTCCGGAGGCATAGCGGGCTTTTTGGGCCATAGTTTATTCCGTACGTCCGCGTATCCAGTCTAGCTACCCTACCTCTAGCCTATCTATAAATATATAGTTATAAACCCTAACTCCTTTCTTTTTTCATTTGCTGTACGTTCATTTCTTCACTCTTTTCTCTTCCCCAAATGCATACATCTCAGATCCAATTCCAGATCTATCCACAGTTCAAAATCAAAAGTCAAAACTCAAAAATTCCAGAAAAATTCCAAAAAAATATATGTGGTAGTTTTCATCGATACGAATCTACGGGTGATCTCGGTTTTTGCAATTGATGCTCAGATCAACGACAAATCGCGGTCAAACCTCCAATTTTCGAAATCCATATGGTCAAATTTGGGCGTTTTTGATTCGGGAAGAAATTGGCAAAATCAAGATCTGGGTATTGTAGATCTCGTCTGGGGCTTCGAGATGGCGGTAGTCGCTCGTGCTAATTCGATCAAAGGAGCCGGGAATTTTGAAATTAGGGTTCGGCATACACGTTTTTGGGCGAGCCAATAGGCGACCGGATCTATATAGGGGGGTGCGGCTCGGCGAGCTGGAGTCCATGGTGGCGGCGGCACGGCGTATGGTGGTGTCTGGTGGCGTGGAAGCTTGGTCAAAGTCCGGTCATAATGGGTTGTTCGTGGTCACTGGGCACGGGCTGGAGCAGTGCAAACGCGTGAAGATGGAGATATATTTTCACGTGCCTGGGACCATTTCAATAATGACGTGGCTTATAGGTTAAGGTGTGTGATTGTGTTCTTTTTTTTTTATTTTAAATTTTGATTTTCAATCGCATTTATCGCTATAACTTTTGCATGCAATATCCGTTTTACGCGCGGTTTCTTTTGATAGGATCGTATTGAAATTCCGGACTTGATGACGCAGGTTTGGAGGAATTCTGAGACGGTCAAATTTTTGGGTTTAAATTGAATTTAAATTCAAAAGGTGAGTGTTTTAACCCACTCACAACTTCTAAAAGTTTTTATGTTTGTTAAATTTATTTTAGATATGAGTAGAAATTTAATTATGACTGTTTGGTATGTTTTATTCAGCATATCTGTTAATTCGCATTTAGTTAATTTAACTGTTAATTTATTTTATTTATTTCATAAAATTTGACAGTTAGAATTTATTTTTGCACATAAACTTCTAGTTAACAGTCATTTAATTTATTATGGAATATAAACTGTTAGTTAATATCTGTTATTGATTTCTGTATAAATTCATATGTTATGTATCGATGATTGTTTAAATTTGGATGATGATTGCAAATTTATGATTGATGATTGATATTTGGATGAATGAATGCTATGATTATATTATATAAACTGCAAGTCATCATGCATTTTCGTTTCATTCGGGATTGCGGTTTGAAATGATATACAACCGCATTTTATTTTAATTTGCGGATTGAAATGATAAATATCCGTATCACTTGACCATAGGATAGAAAATTTTATACAGGCACCGTGGTCTATATATAACTATTTTAATGTGATTTCTATGGTTTGGATTGAATACGGTTTATAAATCTTAAATTTATATTGTATAAATATTTTATTCCATATTTATATACCTATGAAGTTGAAATTTTGAAATTAAAAGGAATATAAATTTCTTTATTGAAAATGGAAGAAATTTAGAAAATGGAGTTTGGTAAATTTATATCCTATGTTTAAATGTAAAGTTGGAAATTTTAAGATATGATATTTGTAATTGGATTTCCCCAAAATAAATAGAAATGGATATTCTAGTATAATTTGAAGTGGAAAAATTCTATATATATATATATATATTTTACTAGAAATTGAAGTCTTATTAATTATGGATTTTATGTGAATGGTCAAGATTAATTAATAGAATATTGATTTTGAAAGGATAAAAATCCAACTTTAGTGAAATATTAATGCTCAAAATGGATATAAATATATATAAAATTGAAATGGTTTTGGGACTTGAAGTAATATTTTGGATTTTGGATTAACTTTAAAAGAAGAAATATTTGGAAAGCCATGTAATTTATTTCTTTATAAAGCAACAGTAAAGTTGAACCTTTTTAATTCGCATACCGTTGAATATCCAAACCATTTAGTTTTGAAAATAATGGTTTTAAAATACTATGGATTTCGAAGAATTATGTTGAAAGTTACAAACAAAATATTGGTTACATGGGATATTAAATAATAAAAAGTGACATAATTTTCGGAAAGGAAAATTTTATTTGGGAAACGATATCATTGATTTGGGCTTTTATAAAATAATATGAAAATAAATTGTTTGTGTTTTTAAAGAAGAAATGATATCGTAATATTATGGTTTTGAAAGGGATTATATTCTGGTTTTAAAGTATAAACTGTTTTTAAATAACCGCGGTGTTATAATAACGATGGGTTGGCAAAGAGACCGGGATCGGATATGGACATACTCTCTGTCGATACCGAAAACCACTTTGACTAACCGTGTACGCGGTGGAGATTCCAGAATGAAGTAGGTGGTGACGACATTTCCTGTAAGGTAAATACGTGGACCCGACTCCCGTGAGTTGGCATAAGGTGGCTAAAACAGGAGCGATTCTCAAGCCAATGAGGTCATTCCTCTGATCGGACCCTCCTCTTCGATATTATACTTTGACTTGGATTGATTCAGTGGCCACTTCTATATTTTGATTTTGGGGAGTTAGTCCGAGGTGGGCGGTAACTGCGGCTACGCGTTTCCACCAGCCTGGATAGCAATTGGTATATCTACCCTGGCATTGCCTAGTTGTGCAGTGTCACCTACCATACCGAGCCTTTACTACGAGTTTCTATTTGTGTCGTACCTATGGAGTATCCTCTGGTAGCCTCCCGATCAGGAGGTATTACGGTACTGTATAGACTATTGGCATTATTTGTGTTAAGGGCTATATGGGTAACCCCTTAACGCTATTAAAAAGTAAGTTTATTTTATAAATAGACACTATTATAATAGCGCAATATACTACATAGTAAATAGTTTAACGGATCCTTAGGAGATGTAAATCCCGAGCATCTCTTGAGTTACTGTACTCATATTATTTCTGTTAATTTAACTCACATAAGATCTTTTAGTTCCGACTCGAGTGTTTTTGTCTTTTCAAATTCGCTCGGGTCAGTCCGAGCGTTTCAGGATCGAAGACTTTAGCTTTGGAGGACGAAGACGAAGAATCCGTATTATTATTATTTTTAGTATTGCACCACACTCTTTCTATTCCGCTGCATTGATTGTATTGGTATGTGTAACTCTGATATTTATTGTATAAAGCAAATCAAGTGTTTGTAAACTGTTTTGAACTGTATATTTATTATTATATTTTATCCTTCCGCTGTGAGATTCTGTTTTGTTTTTATTTCTTCTCTGTTTTTCTTATTTACCCCATAACAATCCGCCCTTCCGTATGGTTTGAATTGGCACGTGTGTCGGTTTAAAGTGTGCGAAAAGGCGGGATGTTACAGTTGGTATCAGAGCTTTGGTTTAGCGATAAACCTTGGCTTTGTGGGGTTTGACTCTTTGTTAATAGGGTAGTAATATCCTATGGGAGTCGCTGAGTGTATATATATGAGAGAGCGTATTTGTTAGTATTAATAAAAAGATTTTTATATTGTGTTAATCTGTTCCGCTTTGTATTTATAAATTCTGGTTGATGCATGGGACGCTATGTCATCAATAGGGATTTCTAAACACTTAATAGGACAGACCGACATAATATTTGTTTTAATATAGGTGAATGAAAGAATTTTGCCTATTATATTTTCTATATATAAAAATATTTTTATAAAGATATATATATATATATATATATATATATATATTTGGTTGCTATAGATTGGGTGTTAGGAAAAAAAAATATTTTATAATAAATTGAAGCTAAGTTGAAATTATAATAAATCAAATGGGAGATTTTAGAACTTAAGTCCGGGGTTTTGAAAATCTGCTTTTAAAGGATTTATGAAATATAATGATTTGGTTTATAAGTATTTTCTTATATAAATATTTAGTATAATTTGGAAGAATTGTTTTAAAGAAGATTTTGGAGAGAATAAATTTTGTACTTTCCTCTCTGTCGCTGGAAAATAATTTCGGTGATGGCGGCCGCATCATCGACTTCCATTTTCGGGTTTCGAAGGGGAAAGGCTACTGTAGTAAATTCTACTGCAGATTTATTTTGAAATTTTCTAAAAAAAAAATTTCTTTTATTGTTCTAACTATAATTAGAGATATTGAGTTGTAAGAACTTATTTATCTATTATTTTGAAATAAATTGAAATTTAACCCGGTACTTAATTCTAAATTTTTCCGTTAATTAATTGTTTAAAATTTGTTAGTGAAATAAAAGTTAAGTAATAAATGAATTGAAACCTCTAATTGAAATAAGAGAATAATTGCAAAGCTATAAAGATGAATTTGCATACATATAAGACAAAGAGTAATATGGATAAACATTAAATTTAATTAAAAGAATGGAGATTAAACTTGTATAAGTTCAATTGCAATTTCCTTAACATAAATAACTTACCCAAATATAAAAGTTGAAGTGTTAAATGAGAAACTGGAATTGAATATTTTACAAGTAGGAATTTAGAAAAATGAAGTATTCAATAAATTACTGTTATAATAAGAATTTAATGGTATAAACTTAGGTTATAATTGAAATTTTACTGAAAATAAGTTAAGAATTATTAATAGATGATATGAACCTAAGTATATAAAATGAAATTCAAAATAAGAATTGATTGTATGATTATTGACTTAAGTATGTTTTAATCTCCCCTATTCCAATATAATGGAAAGTAGGAAGAATTGAAATGACTGTAATCCATAGTTAATAGATAAATAAAAACTTCCACTTATAAGAATGAATGTTAGCAGATTAAGAATTTAAGGGAAATCTTACAAGTGAAGAGTAAGGAAATGAAGATATTCAAAAATATTTGTTGTTATTAATGAGAATTTATTTTATAAACTTAAGTAATAAAAAGGAAATACAATTGTAATGAATTTTGGGATAATTGGAAAATAAAACTTGTAAGAAATAAAGAAATTCTTCCATAAATGAAGGAATGAAAATCAAAACACTGAATTATGAAATAAATGTATAATAAGCTATTTTGGTGTTGATTTGAATTGTTTGGTTGATGTATGTTTGTTGGGTAAGGAATTGTGGAGTTGTTGGATGAACAAATAATCTATCTTTGTTCCATCTAAGGCTGTTGAGTAACGGATGTACTTGATAGTTATTCTTCGTTCGTACAACTTCAGAATTTGAACCCGAACAACTGATTGTTTGTTGAGTGAATGATTGTTTGTTTGTGGTGTGTGCTGTTTGTAAAAAATGTATGGTTGTTGCATTTGATTGAGTATGAATGATTGAATCCATTTGAATAGTCCATTTTAAAATAAATATTTAACCTTTTAGATTATATAAGTGTATACAGGTGTTGGAAGCAACTGCTACTGCTTTGGTTCCATAATAATAAGCGTATTGCCCGACAAATAGGTACGTTTTCGGATTACGTTTAAAGCGCTATTTTATATATTTTCCCGTGTTGGGATATTTTATTTTGGATATATATGTAATATATTTGTATATTTGGATATTATATTTTCTCCAGAGTCCCTCCGTACAAAGGAGACTCTGCCAAAATTTTTCGAAAATTTTGGACTTAGAATTTTGTTAAAAATATTTTTCCAACTTTACTAACTCAAGTATTAAAGGATATAATGATTTTTTAAACAAGTATATTTCATTAAAGGAAATTAATCCAGTAAAATATAAGTTAATATTTGAAATTAGATATACTGTTTTATTCTTCCTTCTCCCTTCCTTTTCCTTTTCGGGGACGAAAAGTTTTGAGTGGGGGAGATTGTAACGACCGTTAAATTTATGATATTTAATAAATTGAATTAAAATAATTTCAAATTTGTTGAGGAATAAATGTAGAGATTGGGTATAGTAGTTGAAATTTAGTGTTAAAATATAAATTTCATGACGATAAATGTGGATAATGCAAATTGTCATAATTTGATTTAAAGTTAATTTTAAGAAACAAACAAATGTTGAATCTGTGAATGTAGTACAAATATTAACTTGAATGGTGTTCATTAATACAAAGATGTAATTAGTGTAGATAGTAATAATTTATGCCTGTAGTGAAAAAGAAATCTAATAGAGACATAAACTCTAATTATATAAAGGAGTATAGATCTGAACAAATTTATGAAGATTGATAAGGACAGTGTTTGTAATCAGTTTGGTTATTTTATATTTGAAAGATAGAGATGTGTAAATACGTTAATGAATTTAAAATGGGAAGGAATGGTAGAATGAAAAGAATATGTATAATAATAAGCATTTGATTCAATTAAGGGAATTAAATTATAATAAATGGTCATTTAATAAATTCAACGTTCTGTGAGAAATCATAATAGTTGTGTAAAATGTGTACAAACTTGGATTTGGAAGTTTATCGG
This sequence comes from Allium cepa, assembly GCA_030765085.1. Classification (NCBI taxonomy): domain Eukaryota; kingdom Viridiplantae; phylum Streptophyta; class Magnoliopsida; order Asparagales; family Amaryllidaceae; genus Allium; species Allium cepa. The sequence continues at coordinate 588,707,265 of CM060934.1, read as the reverse complement.
ATTTATGACGGTTTTGGTTTTTCATGTGTGAGTTAAAAGTTATTCCTTTTTGTAAGGTAATAGAAGAATGCATAAAATATAAATAGGGCTTAACAGAATTGACACTTAATGAATTGAATAAATTACCCATTTATGTAGATATGTATAGTGGACTATAAATGGCCTAAGCAAATATAAAATGGAATAATCATTGAGATTTGTACTATGAAAATAAATAGTAACATTTATTTGCAAGGAATAAAAGCCTATTTAGGTGACTAGAATTTGGAGTAATGACTATTGTATGTTACCTACCCTTGTTTCTTGTTAATTTAGATTTTGGGAATCAAATTCAATTTATCCGCCAATTTACCGCAGTTAAAGTGAAATGAATTGGTGATTGAGAAATGTTAAATACAAATAAGATGTAAACCAAAGAAAATCCCATTTGTAATAAATTATGTAGAATAAAGTAAAGAAACTAGGAAATGAAAATGTGAAAATGTGGATGCAGTGAGATCTTAAGTGAAAATAACCTTGTTAGGCAAGTGATAACGGAATTTTGTGTATAACCAAATAAAAATCCAAATTTATTTGGAAATAAATTGCAATCAATTGAATTTATTGCAATTTAATGGATTTAATATTTAATAGTTTATGTAATTATTATTTGGAAGAAATTGGAGTTATTTGTAAAAAGGTATGAACCAAATGTTAATTTTTCTTATGAAATTGACAATTGATATGAATGAAAAGAAGATAATTTGGGACAGTAAAATTTGGAATTTATGCATAATAAAACGGATTCTAACATTAATTATTACGTTATTGAATTTAAAATGGAATTTGTAAACAATTGAGTGAATTTAATAGATTTATCAAACTTATAATATTGAATTCATTAAGATTGGAATTGATAATAGTTAAGAAAAGGAGGGAATAATAATTTGAAACCACAGCAATAGATATTAATGTAAGGTTGCCTTAAATAAATTAAGGCGGATAAATGAGAATAAAGTTTATTAATAATTTGAAATTTAATATATGGTAAAAGTTTATTTGCAATCATGAGTTGGAATGGAAATCAAATCTATTTACCTAATTGATTTTTGTTGAGAGTATAAGAATATAAGCTTTAATAATTGAGTTTTAGAATATAATTTATAATTCCCAATTAATAAGAAAGTGCAGATATTAACACTGCAAATTTATATACTGATAGATTTTAATTCACATCCAAGTTTGGTAAATCATGTGGAACTGATTGAATTTTTATAAGAAATGAAATTTGGCCAATATTAGAGGTTGAAAAATAAAATTGGATTTTTATGATTTATTTAATTGATGTAATAAATATTAAAAATAGCCATTTTTATCACGGACTCGGATTTCGACGAAACCAGTTTCATCGGATCCGTATCGGTGAATTATTATAGGGTTTCAATTTTCGTATCGATCGGACTTGTCGTTTGATCGTACGGACGCGAAACGCCTTGAAATCAATTTTATTAAAAATCAATTTGAAATCAATTTGGAAATCTTATTTTCAGCATAACTTCTTCATACGATCAAATTTGGACGTGAAACTTTTTCCATCGCGTTCAGAATATTTTAAAACATCTATTTGGATATATAGTTTTAACAAATTCGGTTCCGGAGGCATAGCGGGCTTTTTGGGCCATAGTTTATTCCGTACGTCCGCGTATCCAGTCTAGCTACCCTACCTCTAGCTTATCTATAAATATATAGTTGTAAACCCTAACTCCTTTCTTTTTTCATTTGCTGTACGTTCATTTCTTCACTCTTTTCTCTTCCCCAAATGCATACATCTCAGATCCAATTCCAAATCTATCCACAGTTCAAAATCAAAAGTCAAAACTCAAAAATTCCAGAAAAATTCCAAAAAAATATATGTGGTAGTTTTCATCGATACGAATCTACGGGTGATCTCGGTTTTTGCAATTGATGCTCAGATCAACGACAAATCGCGGTCAAACCTCCAATTTTCGAAATCCATATGGTCAAATTTGGGCGTTTTTGATTCGGGAAGAAATTGGCAAAATCAAGATCTGGGTATTGTAGATCTCGTCTGGGGCTTCGAGATGGCGGTAGTCGCTCGTGCTAATTCGATCGAAGGAGCCGGGAATTTTGAAATTAGGGTTCGGCATACACGTTTTTGGGCGAGCCAATAGGCGACCGGATCTATATAGGGGGGTGCGGCTCGGCGAGCTGGAGTCCATGGTGGTGGCGGCACGGCGTATGGTGGTGTCTGGTGGCGTGGAAGCTTGGTCAAAGTCCGGTCATAATGGGTTGTTCGTGGTCACTGGGCACGGGCTGGAGCAGTGCAAACGCGTGAAGATGGAGATATATTTTCACGTGCCTGGGACCATTTCAATAATGACGTGGCTTATAGGTTAAGGTGTGTGATTGTGTTCTCTTTTTTTTTTTTTTTTAAATTTTGATTTTCAATCGCATTTATCGCTATAACTTTTGCATACAATATCCGTTTTACGCGCGGTTTCTTTTGATAGGATCGTATTGAAATTCCAGACTTGATGACGCAGGTTTGGAGGAATTCTGAGACGGTCAAATTTTTGGGTTTAAATTGAATTTAAATTCAATTTAAATTCAAAAGGTGAGTGTTTTAACCCACTCACAACTTCTAAAAGTTTTTATGTTTGTTAAATTTATTTTAGATATGAGTAGAAATTTAATTATGACTGTTTGGTATGTTTTATTCAGCATATCTGTTAATTCGCATTTAGTTAATTTAACTGTTAATTTATTTTATTTATTTCATAAAATTTGACAGTTAGAATTTATTTTTGCACATAAACTGCTAGTTAACAGTCATTTAATTTATTATGGAATATAAACTGTTAGTTAATATCTGTTATTGATTTCTGTATAAATTCATATGTTATGTATCGATGATTGTTTAAATTTGGATGATGATTGCAAATTTATGATTGATGATTGATATTTGGATGAATGAATGCTATGATTATATTATATAAACTGCAAGTCATCATGCATTTTCGTTTCATTCGGGATTGCGGTTTGAAATGATATACAACCGCATTTTATTTTAATTTGCGGATTGAAATGATAAATATCTGTATCACTTGACCATAGGATAGAAAATTTTATACAGGCACCGTGGTCTATATATAACTATTTTAATGTGATTTCTATGGTTTGGATTGAATACGGTTTATAAATCTTAAATTTATATTGTATAAATATTTTATTCCATATTTATATACCTATGAAGTTGAAATTTTGAAATTAAAACGAATATAAATTTCTTTATTGAAAATGGAAGAAATTTAGAAAATGGAGTTTGGTAAATTTATATCCTATGTTTAAATGTAAAGTTGGAAATTTTAAGATATGATATTTGTAATTGGATTTCCCCAAAATAAATAGAAATGGATATTCTAGTATAATTTGAAGTGGAAAAATTTTATATATATATATATATATATATATATATATATTTTACTAGAAATTGAAGTCTTATTAATTATGGATTTTATGTGAATGGTCAAGATTAATTAATAGAATATTGATTTTGAAAGGATAAAAATCCAACTTTAGTGAAATATTAATGCTCAAAATGGATATAAATATATCTAAAATTGAAATGGTTTTGGGACTTGAAGTAATATTTTGGATTTTGGATTAACTTTAAAATAAGAAATATTTGGAAAGCCATGTAATTTATTTCTTTATAAAGCAACAGTAAAGTTGAACCTTTTTAATTCGCATACCGTTGAATATCCAAACCATTTAGTTTTGAAAATAATGGTTTTAAAATACTATGGATTTCGAAGAATTATGTTGAAAGTTACAAACAAAATATTGGTTACATGGGATATTAAATAATAAAAAGTGACATAATTTTCGGAAAGGAAAATTTTATTTGGGAAACGATATCATTGATTTGGGCTTTTATAAAAAATATGAAAATAAATTGTTTGTGTTTTTAAAGAAGAAATGATATCGTAATATTATGGTTTTGAAAGGGATTATATTCTGGTTTTAAAGTATAAACTGTTTTTAAATAACCGCGGTGTTATAATAACGATGGGTTGGCAAAGAGACCGGGATCAGATATGAACATACTCTCTGTCGATACCGAAATCCACTTTGACTAACCGTGTACGCGGTGGAGATTCCAGAATGAAGTAGGTGGTGACGACATTTCCTGTAAGGTAAATACGTGGACCCGACTCCCGTGAGTTGGCATAAGGTGGCTAAAACAGGAGCGATTCTCAGGCCAATGAGGTCATTCCTCTGATCGGACCCTCCTCTTCGATATTATACTTTGACTTGGATTGATTCAGTGGCCACTTCTATATTTTGATTTTGGGGAGTTAGTCTGAGGTGGGCGGTAACTGCGGCTACGCGTTTCCACCAGCCTGGATAGCAATTGGTATATCTACCCTGGCATTGCCTAGTTGTGCCGTGTCACCTACCATACCGAGCCTTTACTACGAGTTTCTATTTGTGTCGTACCTATGGAGTATCCTCTGGTAGCCTCCCGATCAGGAGGTATTACGGTACTGTATAGACTATTGGCATTATTTGTGTTAAGGGCTATATGGGTAACCCCTTAACGCTATTAAAAAGTAAGTTTATTTTATAAATAGACACTATTATAATAGCGCAATATACTACATAGTAAATAGTTTAACGGATCCTTAGGAGATGTAAATCCCGAGCATCTCTTGAGTTACTGTACTCATATTATTTATGTTAATTTAACTCACATAAGATCTTTTAGTTCCGACTCGAGTGTTTTTGTCTTTTCAAATTCGCTCGGGTCAATCCGAGCGTTTCAGGATCGAAGACTTTAGCTTTGGAGGACGAAGACGAAGAATCCGTATTATTATTATTTTTAGTATTGCACCACACTCTTTCTATTCCGCTGCATTGATTGTATTGGTATGTGTAACTCTGATATTTATTGTATAAAGCAAATCAAGTGTTTGTAAACTGTTTTGAACTGTATATTTATTATTATATTTTATCCTTCCGCTGTGAGATTCTATTTTGTTTTTATTTCTTCTCTGTTTTTCTTATTTACCCCATAACAATCCGCCCTTCCGTATGGTTTGAATTGGCACGTGTGTCGGTTTAAAGTGTGCGAAAAGGCGGGATGTTACAGTTTATACAAGGTCTGATAATCGTGGAATCAAATCGAGAATGAAGTGGATTTGCAAATTTAAGGGGCAAAGGTGAGTTAATCTCACTCTTATGGATTGCTATTTAAATTTAAATAATTAGTTGAATGATTGAATTGATTTGATATGCTTTATTATATAGTAGTATATATATAGTATATATTGGAGTGATTGATTTTCCCGCATTATATAGCAGATGAGACCCCATGCGCTGCATAATAGTTGATGATATAATATAAACCCATATACCATGATATTCCACCTCGAAGTGGAATTATTATTTTAAATTGTGCTAACATCTGTGGATGCAGGAAAATAGGTTAGAGGGATCCAACCGGATTCCTCAAATTTATTTAGATTGTTTAATACTCTGTGATATGGTTTATGTGATAATCTGTGATAGATTATGTTGGAAATTAAAATGTTGGATGCTATGGTTTGATTGAATATATTTGGATATATCGAGTTATCAAATTGTATAGATTTGGATTTTTGGAAGAAAATAAAAGAGAGAATTTCAAGTAAACGATTATAGAAATTTGAATAAATTAAAGAATGAATTGGAAAAGGATAAAAGTTGATTTTTGAATTATGATAAATAAAATTCCAAGTATGGAAATTTAGATTTTGAATAAATGGGAATAAGTGATTTTTCTTAAAAACTCAAGTGTTATTATTTAAAGGAATAAAGAATTTACTTTAAAGTTCAAGGTTTAAATTTATTTGAAAGGATAAAGAAGGAATTTGGGAAATATGAAATTAGTATTTTCAGTTAAAAGATTTTAAATCATAAGTAAGGATTAAAAATCTGACGTTAATGGGTTTTGAAGTAAATGAGTAAGTAAAGGAATTTATTCCAAAATAGAGTAATTTGGAAATCAATTTGAAAATTGATTTAAGTGTTTGAAATTGGAATTTTAAGAAGGATGGGACTAAGAAATTTATAAACTGGGTTTATAAAGTGAAGTAACATATCAGTGGATATTTTGAAGCACAAATTCACGGTAGGAATTTATTAAAGGAATGGGTAAATTTGTTTAAAAATAAATAGTGATTTATTTTTAAAAGGATGAGAAAGAGAAGTGTATTTCCCTGGATAGCCAAGTACGTCTTCGAAGCAAATTTTTAAGTGTAAGTTAAAAGCTTTAAAGTTATTTTAAAAGCATGTTTTAGAAAATTTATTATTTTTAAATATTTAAATTTAAAGTAGGTCTTTCAAATTTATTATAGTAGTAATTATTTAAAGGTGACTTGGTATTAGGTTTTAAAAAGATAAAAATGTAGTTTTGTATTTTATAAAGTAGCTTTATTTTAAATATTCTTAAAGTATATATTTTTAAATAAAGTATAAAAGTAGTTTTTTTATTTAAATGTTTTAAAGTATATTTTATAGTAAGTGTTTTAAATTATTTGTACTTGGTGATTTCAGTGGAAATAAGTATTTGGGGATTTATTCCATGAGAAGAGCGTGGTTTGAAACTGTTTTCAAAAGGGTTGAAAGTGGAAATATATCCTGCGAAGATATTTTGAGGTTAATAAATAATTTGGAAAATTATTTATGTTTGATGGTTGTTTGTGAATGTTAATTGATAGCTAAATAACCGACTATCAATATTGGATAATGCGCTGATCGTTTCGAAAAGACCGGGATGGGGATTAAATTCTCGAAAACCACTTCGATCCGGTTTAAACATTTCATGGGGAAAACAAGTTCGGAGTCGAAGATGGAGCAGTGAAGTGCAAGGGCTACTCGCTACTAATCCTGCGGTGATTCCAAAATGGATGTAGTAGGAGTAGTGCCTTCGGTTCCGTTCGGTCCCGGAACGGACTTGTATGGATGAATACTTTCAGAACATACTTAAAAAGGACGGTGAGCATTCTAAGTGATATGTTCTAAAAGGTAACACTAAGCCTCGAGCCTCATCAACGGAGAATGACTGAAAATCAAGGGTTATGCAGCAAGGCTAAGTGGGTAGCGCCCATTAGGGTGAGGTCATCCCTGTCTAGATGTCCCTTTTTATTTCGGTTTAGTGGACGGTTGCTGATCCCAACCGCGGGGTGATCTTACTCGGGATTATCCAGTAAGGGGTAGTCCCGGTCTTGTATTGCAGAGGATTGGGAGTAATCCTAGGTACGGTGATCTAGGCCAAGTACTGTGACAGGTGCTACCCCAATGCCTAGTCATTAGTTGGAAATCCATTCTCCCTACGAGCCTTTTACGGTTTTTGTTTGTAGAACCCACTTTGTGGCTAGTATGCTGGAATTCAATTAATGTAACAATTTCAGCTATTTGAATTATTGTATGTAGACCCTATTATAATATCAGAGGATTTTAATAAAAAGTGTTTTGGCTATCGTAAGGTAAAAACCCGACATGTTTATTTGTGGTGTGGTCTTACGAGATGCTTTTGTTTTCAAAAAAAATTTGAAACTTAAATAATCAATTTGAGTGTGGTTTTCTCACGTTGGTATTCCAGACTGACTCGGGTGTTATTCAACTATAGTGCTCGGGTCAGACCGAGTATTATAGGATATAGGAAAGGATGCGGTGGTGCTCAGGAGACGAGATGGATGGCGATACGTACATCCGTATTTGTGTTAAACATTCCCCTATGTATTCAGATTGTGAGGACAGGTTATGGTTACTGTCCAGTTGTGTGTTATGTACACTCTGATGATGTAATGTATAACAGATTTGTTTTTGTCTAAAAATTATTTATTATCTATTATATTTTATTCCGTTGCGATGGTTAGATTCTGATGTTGTTTTCTATTTTTCTTCTTCTACCTCTTCTTCTTTAACCAAAATGGTTCATATTTCCGTTCATCTTGAGTTGATTGATGGAGAATAGTGTCAACTCAAGGGGTACGAAACTGCGGGTCGTTTCACTTGGTATCAGAGTTGAAAGTTAAGCGAGAACCTTGGCTCTGGTGGGGATTACTCATTTGAGATAGAGTCAGTAGTACTCCAGAATGAGTTTGAGCGTTATTAATAGTTATGAGCGCGTATTTGTTAGTGGATATAAAAATGGTTTTATATTGTGTTGATTGATTTATTGAGTGGCATACGAACCTTTGTCGGCACAGTCTGGACAACTGTATCGAAAGGGTTTCTAAACATTTGAATAGAACAATTCGACACAATATTGTTTTCGAAAGCGGATAAATCAAATAATTTTACCCAAAAATATTTTTTGATATAAAAGAAATATTTTCTTAAATTATTATATAACTTGGATGTTTGGATGATAATATTTTAAACAAATAAGATTATAAAAAATTGGAATGACTTGTATAATCAAATGGAAATTTGTATGAGCATAAATTATACAAATGAATTATAGTTAAAATTTGATTTAAGTCAAAATTTGAAAATCCTGGAGATTTTGGAAGTATTTTTCGAAGTGTTTTGAAGACAAATAATAGCATTATTGTTTTAGAAGTATTTCTGAAATGAAATTGTTTCAAATAAATTTTGAGAAGGGGTATAGCATTGGGCTCACTTCAGTCGCTGGAAAATAATTTCGGTGATGACTGCAGCATCATCAATGTTCATTTTCTAGTTTCTAAGTGACGGATTGCTGTCAAATTGATTGTTAAGAAAAACTAGTTTGTTTTTGAAATTTCAAAGGAAATTTGTTGGGGATAAAAACCAGGTTGGTTTAAAAATTTAAGAAGTATGATTTTGAGATAATGGTGATTTCAAATGATTTGGAACCAAAAGCCGAGTGTTTAAAAATGTTGAATCCTTATTTGAATTGAAAATCCTGATGAGATAAGTTATAAACTTATAAATTGAGATGATTTTTAAATAAGGAAGGAAAATAAGACATATGAATGTTGTAATCAAAATTTAAAAGTGAAAAAAAGAAGTGAGTTAAAATAAATTTAAATAATGGTGTAGGAATTAAATTGTTAAAAGTTTAATTGATTTCAGCTTGAATGGACAATTTAATGGATGATTGGAAGAAATAATTAGTAAATCTTGAATGTGATTGGAATGGGAAAATAGTAACTAAATTTTGATTGGGAGATTAAATTTAATTGGATTGAAATAAATTGAACTAAACTGAAAATAAAACCCAGTTGTATTTGAATTAAGTTGAAATTGAATTGAAATGAAATAAATTGAGATGTAGATGATATTAAGTGAAAGTAAGTTCTTACTTAATTTAAATTCAAGTGGATTGAGTGGATTAAAAAGAATGGTATGATGCTAGATTTAACTGAAGTTAAGTTAAATAAAATTGAATTGAAATAAATTCAGTTGAATTATAGATAATAATGAATGGAATAAATAAGCCGAAATAAAAGTGTTGGAATTTTGGAAAATGAAAGAAAATCCAAACTGGATTTATAAAAAAAATTCAACTCGGGAAAATTTAATGAAGCGATTTTTGCAATAAAATCGAATATTGATTTAAAAGTGGGAAGTAAGCTAATTAGCTAAATAAATTATTTGATAGAGTATGTTAATAAAATTTAACTCGGTTAAATAAAATGGATTGTAAGTTAGTAATGAAGTTTGGAAATAAACTTGAATTATAAATAGAATTCGACTTGGATTGATAATGAATTAAAATAAGTGGAGATGTTGTAAAAATAAAATGGAATTGGATTATAATAGAAATGATTTGAGTTACAAATAAAATCCACTTCGAGTATAAATGAGTTAAGTATGCGCTTGGATATTATTTTGATAAATTAAGAAGGTGAATGAAAATAAAATGGATGGGCTAACTGAATTAAATGGAATTTGATTAGATGAGAATCAAATTACATGGAAGTGAACTTGGGTTTGAAGTTGGAATAAATTGAAGTAAACTAACCTAAGTTAAGAATAGTGAGAAGCTCGACTTCGAGTAAGAATGGAAAACCATTAAATAAAAGCTTGGGTTTAGCTAATTTGGGGATGGTTAGTAGTATACAAGCATGGAATGTGTCGAGCTAAATAAAATGGTTGTGAATGAATTAAAATGGAAGGAACTAAATATAAATTGAGTTGGAATCAATTTAAAATGGTTATAAGCTTAAGTAATTATTTGTTTACATGGATATCATCAAATTGCATAGAATGAATTATCGTTTGACGTAAACGAAGGTAATTAAAATTTTATGAGTTGATAGAATTTAAATGAATTGATTTTGAGATCAATTGAATTAAATATGAGTTTTTTTTGCTTAAAATGAATTGAATGTAAGCATGTGAGTTGTTAACTATTTGGACTAAGTAAAGCGATGTGTGATTGGTTGTAAGCAATTAAAATTAATAATGGAACATTGAAATTTCTTATGAAAAGGGTTTAGTGTGCATTGCTTTTAGTATTCATGAGCTGTAGTTGTATAAAAGAGTGAAATGATAATGAATTTCACACGTACATATTCAAATTGAGTAAGTACAGGTACAAGGAAGCCATTTGGCTGGATTTGGACGCGCTGATTGCTAAAATAATAAGCCGCTTGCTTAAAAATGCTAAATAAAGATACGCCTACGCAATAAAAATAGGAAATATGTACTGTTTTTGTTTTCCGACCATGTGGGTCGATGTATATATATTTATATCTCTTGTCAAATTGCAAAAGCTCCTCCGTACAAAGGAGACTCTGCCAAAAATTTTCGAAAATTTTGGGAGTTGGAAAATTTTTGTTAGCGACAAAACGATTTCAAATTGGAATTGAACAAGGAATTTTGGAAATTGGAACTAATTGTTTAGTTGGAACTAAAGGATTAGAGAAGTGAATATGAGATTTTCACTAAGTATGTTTTAGTAAGTTGGGGGTTTGGGACATTCTTCTGCCTTAGTAATTTCGTGGACGAAATTCTTTTAAGGGGGAGGAATGTAACGACCTAGATTTTTGAACGGTTAATTTGAGATATTTAAATGGATTTAAATATTTGATTTGGATTATGAATTTATTTTGAATATGGAAAGTATAGTTTTCATTTATAAAGTAAATTCAGGATTTAAGATCTAATGATTTATTGGAAAATTCGATTTTGAATTATATAATTGGTAATTGGGTAAAATATAAAATTTGGAGTTATAAGCTTGTCAAAAATATTTCAAAGGCTTATAAAATTCATCTTGATAATACTGGAAGTAATAGATGGGGTAAAATTGAATTTAACAGTAGTTTGTTCAACTTAAAAAATATATCGTTTAAATCGACGTTTAAAAATAGCCTTCCGAGGCACAGTCTTGGATTTCGACGAAACCTGTTCCATTGGATCCGTAATACTGTATTATTATCGGGTTTCAAGTTTCGTAGTGTTTGGAGTGATCGTTTGGCCGTACGATACATAAACGCGCTGAATTTATATCGAAGATTGAATATAATAACTAGGTCCAAAAAGCTATCCTCTCCATATGATCGAATTAGGACTCGAAACCTTTTCCATTGCGTTCGAAAAAAGAGTATAACATTATAAACGTCTAGCGACATGCCTCGATAGGAGGTCAAAATTTCGTGTTGCGTAAATCGAGACGATTTGAATTTAAATTCAAATATAAAATATCCTTTGTTTGACTAGTCAACTTCAGCAGGGATTCCTTTCCCATCACCCTTTCATCTTAGCCTCCATCCTATACTTGTGCAAGCCATCCTAGCTGACCTAGGAAACGTGCTCCATACACTTGCTCCCTGTCAGTCTGACATCGCCCTTTTTCTTCGTTTAAATCACACGACCTTCTCCTTTCTTTTTCATCGTTCAAAATCAATAGCCGAAAGTAAAAATGGCCGTTTTTATCGTTAAAATCTTCCCACTTTCAGAAAAATACAAATAAAATCGAATCGAGCCTTTAATTTTCCTTTCTCCAAATTCGACCGAAACGTATTCGGTCGCAAGTAAATCACAAGCACCCCTTTTCAATTCTTTTCGATTAAAGGCCGGCGATTGAAAATCGCAATTTCATGAAAGCTGGGTGGCGCGGCGATCATTCGAAGTCGAGGCTGACATTAGGGTTTGTGTGGAGCTCAAGCACGAGCCAGCTAGAAGGGGCGATGATAGAATGAGGATCAGTGAAATGGATTCGAGCGTGCGGTGGTCGTATTCGAGGTCGTGGCGTTGAAGTGCACTGGGCACACGGCTTTGTGAGGCGCGGTGGTTCCTGGGAAGTGCGACGTCTCGGGGTCGTGCACAGGATCGAGCAGATCGCGTTGCTTTGGAGGCGTTTGAGTTTGGGGTGGGAATGCCAAGCGGTGGAGGTCAACGTGGAAGTGGCGACGGCGCTGTCAGATGGCAACTTCGAGTGATGGAGCTCGGTATCGCCTCTAGCGTGCTCAGCCGTGTTTTTTGATTCGTGTTCAGGAAATGTGATTTGGGGAAGGAGTTGTTTTCTTGGCAGTAAGGTATATCTGTTTTTTTTTATTTTAATGAATATTTATAGATTAGAAAAGGAAAAAATATAAATATACACAGTAAACCTGCTGCTTAATTTTAAAAAGGGTATATTAAGGTGACTAACTTGTTTTATCAACTTATTTTAGTTACTAAATATTTTTAAAGGGGAATTATAAGTTTAAATTAAATTAAATTATTAGTAAATTAAATTTTGTTAATGGTAATAAAATGTGGGGTTAATTAAATTATCAAACGGAAATTTAATTATTCAATTGACTCGAATATTAATAAAACATCTAATGTTTATACAAGGTCTGATAATCGTGGAATCAAATCGAGAATGAAGTGGATTTGCAAATTTAAGGGGCGAAGGTGAGTTAATCTCACTCTTATGGATTTCTATTTATATTTAGATGGTTAAATTTAAATAATTGGTTGAATGATTGAATTGATTTGATGTGCTATACTACATAGTAGTATATATAGTATATATTGGAGTGATTGATTTTCCTGCATTATATAGCGGATGAGACCCTATGTGCCGCATAATAATGGATGATATTATATAAACCCATATACCATGATAGTCCACCTCGAAGTGGAATTGGTATTTTAAATTGTGCTAACATATGTGGACGTAGGAAAACAGGTTGGAGGGATCCAAGTGGATTCCTTAAATATATTTAGATTGTTTAATACTTCGTGATATGGTTTATGTGATAATCTGTGATAGATTATGTTGGAAATTCAAATGTGGGATGCTATGGTTTGATTGAATACATTTGGATATATTGAGTAATCAAATTGTATAGATTTGGATTTTTGGAAGAAAATAAAAGAGAGAATTTTAAGTAAACGATTATAGAAATTTGAATAAATTAAAGAATGAATTGGGAAAGGATAAAATTTGATTTTTGAATTCTGATAAATAAAATTCCAAGTATGGAAAGCGAGATTTTGAATAAATGGGAATAAGTGATTTTTTCTCAAAAAATCAAGTGTGATTATTTAAAGGAATAAAGAATTTACTTTAAAGTTCAAGGTTTAAATTTATTTGAAAGGATAAAGAAGGAATTTGGAAATATGAAATTGGTATTTTCAGTTAAAAGATTTTAATTCATAAGTAAAAATTAAAAATCTGAAGTTAATGGGTTTTGAAGTAAATGAGTAAGTAGAGGAATTTATTCCAAAATAGAGTAATTTGGAAATCAATTTGAAAATTGATTTAAGTGTTTGAATTGGAATTTTATAAAGGACGGGACTAAGAAATTTATAAACTGGGTTTATAAAGTGAAGTAATATATCAGTGGATATTGGAAAGGATAAGTTCACGGAAGGAATTTATTAAAGGAATGGGTAAATTTGTTTAAAAATAAATAGTGATTTATTTTTAAAAGGATGAGAAAGAGAAGTGTATTTCCCTAGATAGCCAAGTACGCCTTCGAAGCAAATTTTTAAGTGTAAGTTAAAAGTTTTAAAGTTGTTTTAAAAGCATGTTTTAGAAAATTTATTATTTTTAAATGAATAATTTTTAAAGTAGGTCTTTTCAAATTTATTATAGTAGTAATTATTTAAAGGTGACTTGGTATTAGGTTTTAAAAAGATAAAAATGTAATTTTATATTTTATAAAGTAGCTTTATTTTAAATATTCTTAAAGTATATATTTTTAAATAAAGTATTAAAGTAGTTTTTTTATTTAAACGTTTTAAATTATATTTTATAATCAGTGTTTTAAATTATTTGTACTTGGTGATTTCAGTGGAAATAAATATTTGAGGATTTATTCCATGAGAAGATTGTGGTTTGAAACTGTTTTCAAAAGGGCTGAAAGTGGAAATATTTCTTGCGAATATAATTTGAGGTTAATAAATAATTTGGAAAATTATTTATGTTTGATGGTTTCTTGTGAATGTTAATTGATAGTTAAATAACCGACTACCAATATTGGACAATGCGCCGATCCTTTCGAAGAGACCGGGATCGGGATTAAATTCTCGAAAACCACTTCGATCCGGTTTGAACGATTCATGGGGAAAATGAGTTCGGAGTTGAAGATGGAGCAGTAAAGTGCAAGGGCTAGTCGCTACTAATCCTGAGGTGATTCCAAAATGGATGTAGTAGGAGTAGTGCCTTCGGTTCAGTTGGAACCCAGAACGGACTTGTATGGATGAATGCCTTCAGAACATCGTCAGAAGGACGGTGAGCATTCTAAGTGATACGTTTTAAAAGATACGCTTAGCCTCGAGCCTCATCAACCGGGAATGACTGAAAATCATGGGTTATGCAGCAAGGCTAAGTGGGTAGCGCCCATTAGGGTGAGTTCATCCCTGTCTAGATGTCCCTTTTTATTTTGGCTTAGTGGATGGTTGCTGATCCCAACCACGGGGTGATCTTACTTGGGATTATCCAGTAAGAGGTAGTCCCGGTCTTGTGTTGCAGAGGATTGGGGGTAATCCTCGGTACGGTGATCTAGGCCACGTACTGTGACAGGTGGTACCCCAGTGCCTAGTCATTTGTTGGAAATCCATTCTCTCTACGAGCCTTTTACGGTTTTTGTTTGTAGAACCCACTTTGTGGATAGTATGCTGGAATTTAATTAATGTAACAATTTCGGCTATTTGAATAAGTATTTGTATGTAGACCCTATTATAATACCAGAGGATTTTGATAAAAAATGTTTTGGCTATCGTAAGGTAAAAACCCGACATGTTTATTTATGGCGTGGTCTTACGAGATGCTTTTGTTTTCAAAAGAATTTTGAAACTTAAATAATCAATTTGAGTGTGGTTTTCTTACGCTGGTATTCTAGACTGACTCGGATGTTATTCAACTATAATGCTCGGGTCAGACCGAGTATTATAGGATACAGGAAAGGATGCGGTGGAGCTCAGAAGTCGAGCTGGATGGCGATACGTACATGTGTATTTGTGTTAAATATTCCGCTGTGTATTCAGATTGTGAGGACCGTTATGATTACTGTCCAGTTGTGTGTTATGTTTACTCTGATGATGTAATGTATAAATAGATTTGTTTTTGTGTAAAGATTATTTATTATTTATTATATTTTATTCCGCTGCGATGGTTAGATTCTAATGTTGATTTCTATTTTTCTTCTTCTACCTCTTCTTATGTAACCCAAATGGTTCGTATTTCCGTTCATCTTGAGTTGATTGATGGAGAATAGTGTCGACTCAAGGGGTACGGAACCGCGGGTCATTTCAGCATGTCGTATATCTCTCAACCCATTAGATAAAATATAATAGTCACTGCAGATATAAAACAGTTGAGACGATAAATGAACCACAAAATCCGAGTATGAATGCTCATACAACTATACAAAATAATAATAAAGTTTATATAAGTGATAAATAAACTCAACTGATAAATTGTCTCTAATAATAATAAGTCAAACACTATGGTAACAACCCTAAATTCGGACACTCCATACTTAAATATCCTAATTATTTAAATATTTGAATCTTGGATTAAATGTTATAAAAAAATTTAATAAACTTGTTGAGCCCTTTTAAATCATAACTATTGATGGTAAACTTGTTTAGAAAAATGTTTACAGAAATATATTCTTCGAAGAAAAATCAATAACGTGACCGAAAATCGGTTTATCGGTAAACAACTTTTCGATCAATATAATTTGTTTGAAGTATTATGCACTTGTCTAATGATCAAATTAACAACTCTTTATAAATCTTGGAAGGTTCTAAAAGCTTCCATTGGGATAAAGGATATTATCAGGGTAAGGGTATAATGGTAATTGGCATAAAGGAGAAGTGACTTAGAGGAGAAGTGATGGGAGGTAAGGCTTTCATGGCATGAAGGGGGGCGATTGCAAGCTTAAAAAGAACCATTTTCATCCTATAAAAGGAGGGCACAACTTTAGTAATAAATCACAAAATCACAAAAAAAAAACTAAGCTTCTTTAATGGCTTCTTCATCCTTTTCCTCTCTAAATGTTGTAAAGGAAAAATTGAAAATCAACTTCAAACCACTTCAAACTTTTGCACAAGCCTTAGTACATATTAGAGCACCTTATACCATGCCAAAATTGAAGAAGTAGAGCCATGCCCTCTCCTCATCCAATGGTCATGAGCAAACGAGGCATTATTGCCTTGGAACAAGTGAAAGCAAGGAGGAAGGAGAAGGAGGAAGGTGGTTGCAAGGTAGGGTTAGGTTTGGATGCTTAGATCTTGGTTGTTTGTTGGATTAAAGGTTAATAAACACCTCACTTTGAATGTAAAATGTAACAAATATATGTTGTGTTTGATTATGTCTAAGTTGTTTGAATTGTTATTGACATTGTTGAAAACACTGGTTTGATTCTTGTTTTGAAAACAAGAAGCATATGTGATCCTTATGAATGGACCTGGAATAGACTTTAATGGACTTGTATGAAATATGACAAGACATTGGAACGAAGCACATAGGTTATAGATGGACTTTGGTTTAGATTGGACTTGAATTTGAAAGTGCGCTTTTAGCGATAGCTATAAATGTAGTATCGATTTCACCTTAGAGGGAGGGTGAATAGGGCGATACTAATAATTATAAAAGTTTAATGGAAAGTATATAAAATAATTGTAACACAGATAATAGCAAAATAATAGCAACACAAATAATAGCAGAATAATAAAAGCAGAAATAGAACAACACAGATTTACCCAGCTTCGGCAAAACCTTGCCTACGTGCTGCCCCTAAGGTTTCTAGTAGAAATTAAGTAGTCAGATGCTTACACATGTAAACTCGCGACACCTGCTATTGACTAACCTAACTCTACGCTCAAAACCCTGCCACAACTCAGCCACTGAGTTGCGAATTCCCAAACTACACCATCGTAATTCGGCTTTCAGTCACACGATTATAAATTACAAAAGTTTAAAGAGAAATACAAATTTAAAAACAATTTAAAAAAACAAAAAATCCTAATTTAAAAATAGTAGCCCAAAGGAAACTAAAAGATGTCGGCCCAATAATTAAGTAAAGTGATAAAACAAATCCCCTTGTCTTTTATTTCTTCGACCTGTTCCTTGTACTTTGTTACTTTGAAAATGGCTGTGTTCGTTCCTCTTCGTGAAATTAGGGTTTTGGAAAATTGAGGCCGCTGATTTCAGTTGTTCAATAGAGTAGATATTCTCGTGATTGTATTGTCGATCCATTGTCTCTCTTATTTGCGAATGGCTGCTTCAAATTGTGGCGAGCACGTATACTTGGTTGAAAAATTGGTACATGATATTCCTTTTTGATTTCGGTTATGCTCGACTTTTGATTCGAGTTACTGATTTGATTTTGATGTATACCATGGATGTTTGTCTTGAACTCAAATACAACTGAAATGCCGATGATGATTGGATTAAATAGGATTCGAAACCCTATAATATCATTCGTATATATTTTATTGAATTCATCCTTGGCCACAGATTTTTGTTTGGATGCCTGTGATATTTTTTGCCTAGTTCAGTTCATATATTTTTTTGGCTTGATTAACACGGCTTCGATTTTTGCTTGTTCGATTTTTTATTGCCATCACGGCTTTGTTTTTGGCATGATCGTTGACTTTGTTTGAAACACGACTACCTTGATTTTTGTAACTGCAAATTGACTTCGACCACATTGAATTTGTGATAATATATTGAGCTTCGACTTGTTCAATTTTGTCTCACCTGCTAGTTACCTTCCTTGCTGCTAGTTACCGAGTTGTCCTATTACGTGCTGACTTTTTCAATTCTTTCTTTAACTTTCATTTAACTGTTACTGTACTTCAATAGTTTTGATTTACAATTTCTTTCCTCCTTGACTTGTTCGACTTGTACCTTATTCACCACGGTTTTGTATCTCTGGCATATAAACTTGACTTTGGTTTGGTTCTTTATTCCCTCTGACTTTCACATTAATTTTTTGACTGTAGTTTTCTAGTTTGAACCGTGACTTGATTACTGCAACTATTATGTGTATACATATATAAGTATATGTGTATACATGTGTGTTTGTGAGAAAATAATTGTCGTATCCATATTGTCACTACATATATGCTAGTAAATGTTGAGGCTTGAACTGTATGTAAGTTTTTGACACTGTTTTCATTTGAAGCTATATTGGGTTGTAGCCTCTATTGCAGTTTGTATTTTTGTCATGAGTTGCTTCAAGGATTTTTATGTTGTTGTCTTTGCAATCAAGTCTTCATTGATCACTTGTTGAAATTCGATTTAAGCTTGCATTGTTTTCAGACTTCGTCTTGATTTTGGAATTGGTTGTTGTATAACTGCACCTGTTTGCATGGGTTTCATTGATGTTGTGATCAATTCTTCATGTTCTGGTCATTGTTCCATTTTTAGTTGGTTTCATTGTATACATTTCTGGTCATTCATATATAAGTCTGGTCGAAGCATTTTACCGTTTGAACTTGTACTCGACCATTTGGTTGAGACTTCACGAGTCTGCACTGTGACTACTCATTTTGGAGACTGCTTTGAATTTTGCTTTTGAATCTTTTGAAGTTTGAATTGTATTCATGACTTTGCTTCATCTGGTGCATTGTAGTCTGATTGCTTCGAGTATAGCTCATTGTTTGCTTATGTCATACGTGTTGTTGTATGTGTCACCGTTGTATGAGTGAATGAGTGATATGTTGTGAGGTACAAATGTATAGTGAAAAATTGTATTATAATTTGAAATTGTATTGAAATGGAAATTTGTGTATAAATAGTGAGAGCTTAAATTTGCACCATTCAAAATTGTAATAAAATATTTATTTGAATAAAATATCTGTTTGAATTTAAATTCTGTGTTATTTAATTTATTCAACAAATATTTATATAAATATGTGAAAATAAAATAGTATAATAACAAATACATTTAAATGAATATATGTGTGTATATATATATATGTTTATTATCATCAAGCAAAAATCATATACTAGCATATTAACAATCTCCCCC
The DNA here is from genome assembly GCA_030765085.1 of Allium cepa. Taxonomy (NCBI): domain Eukaryota; kingdom Viridiplantae; phylum Streptophyta; class Magnoliopsida; order Asparagales; family Amaryllidaceae; genus Allium; species Allium cepa. The sequence continues at coordinate 588,687,802 of CM060934.1, read as the reverse complement.
TTTTGATGATAAAACACATACATTTAAGATTTTGAATTTATTAAATGTATTTGGGTATCTGTTCGCTCTCTTTATTTGAATGCCCCCTCTCTACACAAAGCTCCCCCTTAATATATGCATGAAAATAAAAAAATGCAAATGGACCTAGATGCAAGTAGAAAGATACAAAATAAAATATTTGACCTTTATTTGCCAAAATCTTAACTTTTCTCTCCCCCTTTTGTTATCGACAAAAGAGTAACAGTGCTGGAAAAATAGAGATAAAGTGGTTGACATTAATATAACATTAATAGCCAATCGAGTATAAATATTAAATTTCAATAAAAAAACCAAACAAAAATCATAAATACTCTGTTAGGCGTATATTCCACTTTATAATTATAGAGATGATGTAAAACCATATAGCTGTGTCTATTTGTGGTATATTTATATCAGGAATTTGAATATCTACTAACTATGCATAACCGTTAGGACTTTTAAATGAGATTAGTAATATTCCAAATTTTTATAAAAAAATGAATTCAAGTATCTTCTAACCATGCATAACCGTGAGGACTTTTAAATGGGATTAGAATCCACTTGTCTATTTAATAATCAATTTTGATATGCATTCCATACATGCATAACCGTGAGGATTTTTAAATGAGCATGAAAGCACATAATCAAAAATTCCAAGTAATTCACCCATGCATAACCGTGAGGACTTTTAAATGATTCATTTTGGATGTTTTTATTGCTAAAAATATAATAAAATGAAAAACGAATGATTTCCCGATTAAAATACCATATATTGACATATTATATTGGATTTTGATGAGTGATGGTTGTTAGAAATATGATAGAAATAGAGATGGTCATGGAATTTTTACCAAAAAGAGTTATTATAAGTCTTGTTTAAATTTTTAAGAAATTTTCTAAATATATTTTCTCAAGTTATAATATACGATCAATATCAGCATTCATCACTTTTTCAATCATTATTTATCCTTTGATAATCAGTAGGGAGTCAGATAAGTTAATGTAGTCATTTAAAATCAAATCCAAAAACAATTATAAAATCAAATTTTATAAAATAACCAATCTGAAACAAGGTCAACAAAAAACTATTTTTTGAAAGGGTTTTATAAAAGAAAATGTCTGCTAATTTGAAAATCAGTTGACGTGAAAGACATGCAGATATTTTCTTTGAAAACGATGCAAATACTAAATATCTCAACATAAATCACGTTCCACTACTAGTTTTTCAACCAACTAGATTACTAGTGTAATATGCATCCGAATTTCCTTTGGACTCAAGATTATCCATAGTTGGATGTTATATACCTGACCGTGAAGTTGCAACAATTACCTTAAAATCATTTTTAATAGCTTTTAAATGAAATTCTTTTGAGTTTGAACTGAAATCGTGTAAATTTACAAACAGTGAACGTAGTGTCAGGTCTAGAAATAGTAAGATAAGAAAATATATCCACATGTATCTAGAGTAATCAAAAATCAATTCAGGACAATATTTATTATCATCTAAACTTGCAATATCATTTGTCCAAACGAATCTATATGAATTAGTTCAAAGTATCTAGAGATATATCTTGTGTTCTCGACATAAAAAGATAATTGGCCAATTTTTTTGAATAAATCAGAATCTTAATCAACATTCATTATCACATAACTGGCTTATTTAATTCAGATTATGGTGCAGATTACCACATTTAATAAATTGTTCACGATAAATATATTGTTACCTATTTTACCTTTACGATATTTTTACGTTGTTCTCCATTGTGATTCTACCACCTTTGTACTAGGCTAAGGAACTTTGATTTATCGCCCGTTGTGTGCCTGGTACAGCCAGAATCTAGATAAAACTGTTGTTGTTCCTTAGCCTACCACCGCACCTACACGAGAAATGATTTTTGTAACCTATTTGGTTTTATAGGTCCGTGGTTGTTAGTGGCAAAAGATTTTGAAAAATACGTTTGAGTAGACCCAATAGAATTTATATTTGTTCCTTTTGACATCCAAATTTGTTTCACTTTAAGGGATTTTATATTTATGCCTTTTGGAACCCAAATTGGTATGGTTTTTACATTTTGGGGTCTATACAAGCAATTATTTTGATCACGTCCATTTTTTCTACAAATTGTGGGATTTGACTTGATTAATTTTGCTTCTAACAAGTTTAGGTTGATTATGTCCAAGTCCTTGTTTATCTGTTTTAACAGTTTGTTTCCCTAATAGCATATTTAACGATCTTTCTCCTTTGAAATTTTTTTCTAATGTTGTAGACAATTGTTGGACCTGTGTTTTGAGCGATTCATTTTCATTCAATAATTGAGTGCACTTCTCAATAGAATTTTCTCTCTTGTGTTTTCACTTTCTTTTAAAATCAAAATCTTATTTCCAAGCGTTTTAATTTAATTTCTGATTTTTTAATCTCTTCTTCAAATGATGGACACTTGTCACACTTAGGGCTTTTGGTTTGATAGTTTTTAGCCAATTGATCAAGCTGTTTATTTAAATCTATCAAAGTATCTTTTTGCGATTCTATTTTAGCATATTTCTCCCTAAGTCGTTCAAAACAGCCATTCACTTTATGGAAATATATAAGTAATTCTGAATGAGTGAGTTCTGATACCTCGCTTGGCTCGTCATCATCATTGTCCGTTATATCACCTCGAAGGCACATATCTGCTTTTTTGCTCTCACTGCCAGTGCTTTTATCATCTTCATCGATTTCATCCCAAGTGGCTGCAAAACTCCTCCTTTTCTGTTTCTTTCCATGGCTGGAATGATTCTGAGGACAATTTGGCTTGATATGAATGGGTTTGTTGCACTTGTGGCAAATGATCTCCTGTTCTTCTAAGTTGTCTCGTGCTTTGACTATTCTTCTTTTCAAATGTTGATTTAGAGCTGGATTTCCGTATTTGCGGTTTCACTTTTTGAATCTCTTTATTAATAGCACCAGCTCAGCTGCTCCATCATCATCACCACCGTCATCGTCTTTTTCTATTGTTCCTTTAGGAGCTATTGATTTCTTTCGAGTATCACCTCTTTCGCCTTCTTCCTTGAATTTCATTTCTCGCTTATAAGTGGTGAGATTTCCGATGAGTTCTTCAACTTTGGTTTGTTTCAAATCTTTTGATTCTTGAATAGTAGTGACTTTTGCTTCAAAATTTCGTGGACTCTGAGGATTTTTTGGACTATTTCCAATTATGTGTATGGTTTTCCGAGAGCTTTTGATTTATATACGATATTGGAAAGTCGTCCGTACATCTCTTTGACATTTTCTTCCTTGGCCATTGTGAAATTCTTGTATTCGCTACTAAGCATGGCAAGGCGAGATTTCTTGACTTGAGATGTTCCTTCGTGAGCCACTTCAAGTGTGTGCCATATTTCCTGTGCAGTTAGACAATATGAGACACGATTAAATTCAATTTGATCCAATGAAAAAACAATAGAATTCATAGCTTTAGCACTATCATTCTATAGTCTATTTTCAAGATTTGTCCATTGATTCATCAGTTTATCTATTTCTTGATTATCTGCAACAATATCTGGTGTCCTATATCATGTCACAACTATATTCAAAATTTTCATTCTATTTTCCTAGTAAGCATATTCACCATTGAACATTGGTTGTTTAACTATGGACTGACCCTCAACGAAAGCATTATTTGAAAGAATCCATTTAAAAATTTTAAAAACAACAATTCGATTTTGAAAAATCAAAATTTTAAAATCAAAAATTGGCCTTTGTTCCTAGCTCTGATACCACTTGTAGGATCAATTTCATCCTAGATGGAGGGTGAATAGGGTGATACTAATAATTATAAAAATTTAATGCAAAAGTATGTAAATAATTGCAACATAGATAATAGCAGAATAATAGCGGCACAGATAATAACAGAATAATAAAAGCAAAAATATAACAATGCAGATTTACCCAGCTTCAACAAAACCCTACCTACGTGTTGCCCCTAAGGTTTCTACTAGAAATTAAGCAGTCAGACGCTTACACACGTAAATTTGGGACACCCGCTATTGACTAACCTAATTCTACGCTCAACACTTTGCCATAACTCAGCCATTGAGTTGCGAATTCTTAAACTACACCACTGTAGTTCGTCCCCTAGTCACACGACTAGAAATTACAAAAGTTTAAAGAGAAATACAAATTTAAAAACAATTTAAAAAACCTAAAACCCTAGTTTAATAATAGTAGCCCAAAGGCAACTAAAAGATGTCGGCCCAATAATTAAGTAAAGTGACAAACAAATCCCTTATCTTTTATTTCGTCGGCCTGTTCCTTGTACTTCGTTGCTTTAAAAATGGCTGTGTTCATTCCTCTTTGTGAAATTTAGGTTTTGGAAATTTGAGGCCGCCGATTTCAGTTGTTCAATCGCGTAGATATTCTTGTGATTGTTATGTCTATCGATCGTCTCTCTTATTTGTGAATGGTTGCTTCAAATTGTGGCGAGCACGTATACTTGGTTAAAAAATTGGTACATGATATTCCTTTGCGAATCCGAATATGCTCGACTTTTGATTCGAGTTACTGATTTGATTTTGATTTGAGAGTATACCCTGAATGTTTGTCTTGAACTCGAATACAACTGAAATGCCGATGATGATTAGGTTAAATAGGATTCGTAATCCTATAATCTTGTTTGTATATATTTTATTGAATCCGTCCTTGGCCATTGATTTTCGTTTGGATGCTTGTGATGTTTTCTGACTGGTTTAGTTCATATATTTTTTGGCTTGATGAACATGGCTTCGATTTTAGCTTGTTCGATTTTTTCTTGGTCATCATGGCTTTGATTTTTGGCATGATCATTGACTCTATTTGAAATACGGCTACCCTGATTTTTGTAACTGCAAATTGACTTCGGCTACTAGTTACCTTCCTTGCTATTAGTTACCTAGTTGTCCTGTTACTTGCTGACTTTTTCAATTCTTTCTTTAACTTCCATTTAACTATTACTGTACTTCAACAATTTTGATTTACAATTTCTTTCCTCCTTGGCTTATTCGACTTATACCTTATTCACCATGGTTTTGTATCTCTGGTATTTAAACTTGACTTTGGTTTCGTTCTTTATTCCCTTTGATTCGGCATTAATTTTTTGACTGTAGTTTTCTGGTTTGAACCGTGACTTGATTACTACAACTGGTTATGTGTGTGTGTATATATAAGTATATATGTATACATGTGTGTTTGTGCGAAAACAATTACTGTATCCATATTGTCACTGCATACGTACTAGTAAATGTTGAGGCTTGAACTGTTTGTAAGTTTGTGACACCGTTTTCATTTGAAGCTGTATTGGGTTGTAGCCTCTATTGAAGTTTGCATTTTGTGATAAATTGCTTCAAGTATGTTTATGTTGTGGTTGTTGCAATCAAGTCTTCATTGATCACTTATTGGAATTCGATTTAAGCTTGAATTGTTTTCAGACTTCATCTTGATTTTGGAATTGTTTGTTGCATACCTGCACCTATGTGCATGGGTTTCATTGATGTTTTGTTCATTGCTTCGTGTTCTGGTCATTGTTCCATTTTTAGTTTGGTTTCATTGTGTAATATATGGTCATTCATATGTAAGTCTGGTCGAAGAATTTTACCTTTTGAAATTGTACTCGACCATTTGGTTGAGACTTCATGAGTCCGCACTGTGAATATTCATTTTGGAGACTGGTCTGAATTTTGCTTTTGATTCTTTTAAAGTTTGAACTGTATTCATGACTTTGCTTCATCTGGTGCATTGTAGTTGGATTGCTTCAAGTAATTAGTTCATTGTTTGCTTGTGTACTACATGTTTATGTCTGTCACCACTATTGTCTCGATACTGACTATTCCTTGTACCTGATTTTATTTGGAACTTGTTTCTCTTTGTAATTGTAGTCTGGTTTGAGTTGAGTTGCATCCCTGATGATCTTCATGTATACTTAAATTTGGTCTTGGCCTTGGTTTCTTTGTAGTGTGGTATAGGTTGCTCTGACCAGTTCATTGAACATGTTACATTGATATTGCCATTACAACTATTTCAGAGCTTTACTTGTGCATGTCACTTTTCACTTTGTGTTCACTTGAACTTCATCTTGATTTTTAGAATTGAACCTGAGTTGAATCCAGCTTATAGCTCGGTTTTGACCTTGTGCTCATGTAGTGACTTTACTTTTATTGCAATTGAGTTCAAACTAGCTTTTGGTTGGGTTGACCTTGTGCTCACCCGTCCCTGTAATTTTATCAAGTTTATATTGGTGTGCCGGGCCATATGGCATGTATAGTGATACACTGTGCATGTCACAAGTTGTTCGTTTATGATGAATTCATAATGAATATGATGACCCAAATAACTGAGGCAAATAGCATTTTCAAAAACACGTTTTATTTTACACTGCATAAATATTTCTTTTTTAATTTTACTACATTATTGTTTTTTTGGAGATAATTCAGATGCTGAATTAAATCTAGAATAGAGTTGAAGATAAATAGAGTGAATGAGTGATATGTAGTGAGGTGCAAATGTATAGTGAAAAATTGTATTGTAATGGAAATTTGTGTATATATAGAGAGAGCTTAAATTTGTACTATTTAAAATTGTAATAAAATATTTGTTTGAATAAAATATCCGTTTGAATTTAAATTCTGTGTTATTTATTTTATTTAACAAATATTTATTTAATTATGTGAAAATAAAATAGTAAAATAACAAATACATTTAAATGAATATATATATATATATATATATATATATTATCATCAAACAAAAATCATATAATAACATATTCAACAATAGATGCAGTTTGAAATTGTCTTGTTTTCGACGTTTTTTATGGAACTTTGTAGAGACATCCTTAGGGATTTACCATTATATTTATAATGTTATATATATATACATATATTTTTGTTGCTATTAAAAGGTTGGATAGTAAAAAGTTAAGTGGTATCATGAACAGTTGCCAAAACTTCACTATGCCTAAAACTAAAAGCTGACGAAGCAAGGCTTATTTATTTGTGATAATTAGGATTGATGTCGAATAGGGATAGAGCAGTAGAGCTCTAGCCTACCAGGTTTTCTATTGGTCGAGGAATAGTTAAGTTGTAAAATGTTGGAAATGTGTTAATCGTGTTGATTTCTTATGTTTATGGAAATCATTACTTAATACTGAATGCCGACGAGGTAGACTTATCTATTTGTGAGATTCAAGAGTGGAGTGTTTAGGCAAGGCTTTGATGCAACTAGTGCTCTAACTTACCTGGCTGCACTCTTGAATGAGCAATAGTTAAGTTGGAATGCCGAAAATGAGTTAAGCATACGAACCGTGATTTCTATAAGCAATCGTCTTTAATACCTGATAGTTAACTAGTCGAGTATTGAACTTGTCCGATGAACTTAGATCTCTAAAACAAATGTTTTCAAAGATAGAAACAATTAAAAGAATGATTTTGGGTTGTTGTGACAATGTGTTAGTAGCATTCGTCTTTAACCCTTTTTGATTATACTTAGGGACATAAATAGGTCTTTAAAAGAGTGATTTAAAGCTAAGCATAAGAAAAATTGTCTTGGGTTTGTAGTGATAATGTTTAAGAAACATTAGTCTTAAACCAATTGAATAGATTTGCGGCAGTACTTAGATCCTTAAAATGGACATTTAGAAGGAAACTATAAGTATGGAATCTTTTAGAAAAGATAGAAAAGTATAAGTTTATAAGATAAAATAAGTTTATTAATAAAGGAGTTTTTAATTAATGAAATGATTAATTAAACAAAATGGATTAAGTAGCTTAACCAAACTTTATGTGGCTTGATTGCGCTTTATATGACTTGATAGTGTTGTGTATGTTCATTTTCTTATGGAAAGTATACTAGAATTGGTTTCCATTTACAAACATCTATCTTGTACCAGATAGTCAATTAGTCGACAACTAAAATTGACCAAATATAACTCTGGTAATATCTAGGAGAAACATAGAAATTATATGGCACTTTTTATCTTTAAAGATGTTATACTATACGTATAAACTCAATATTTTCTTCTAGGATAAATGATAAGGAAATCCGTCCGCTTAAACGACTAGGAGGTTATCTCAGCTCTTATATATTGTTTGTTTATTTTTGAAAGAACCAGGGTGAGTTTGCTGGAAATTCATTGATAGGTTCTGGAGCGACCAGTTAGTGGGAATAGTGTACTTATATGAGATGACTTGAACCCATAACCACTTTAAAACCGTATATGCGATCTATGTTCTAGAAGCGGTTGTGAAGTGGAATGTTGTAGAGCTGAACTGTTTGTCCTAAGGTTAAGTCTAAGGGAAATGTCAACGTTAGCATTTCAAACAATGCTATCGTTTGGGTCCATCTATCTTGAGGATTATTCCAAGAGAGAAGGATACATTAGCATGCGTCACGGGACTTATACAGGGAACCTATGTGGAGGTTCGAGATATGTTTGAGATACTCAAATTCCTATAGTTATTCGTGATCTATTCGAGATGGAGGAGTCCGTTTGTGGATTCATATTCTGTTTAAGTGATGAAGACTCATGTGAGAGATGTCGAATGTTGCCTCAACATTGGGAAAATGACAAAAAATTGAGAAGGGGAATGGTCGGGGGTTTAGCTGACCTCAAGGGTATATCAACTCTATATCTAGAGACGCTTATCAATTGTTGCTAGCGGGAGTTGTTATGGCTCAGACCATACACCAAGGATGGTCCAATTATGTCTACCTTAGTGTATATCCTATTTAGAGATATAGGATGTTCGGAAGGTAGTTTTGGATCCTTATCATGGAGTTCGGATGTGGCAAGACTGAGGAGATCTCCGGGGGAAAATCCATATGCGAACGCGCCTTAGCGGTATTGATTGTATACCTATTATTATTGTGGCATTCACACATTAGCTATTTGATATGATTTATGTGCTACACTCTAAACATTATCTATTATATCACTATATGTTAAACTTAATGAATGATTGACTCCGTTTAAGGGGAAAGCGGTTACGGTAATACATATGGTCTTAAAAAAATGTTGTTATATGTTACTCGTATTTCTTAAGATTCTTACGCTGGTTTACAAGATCGATCTGGGTGTTATTTTTATATAATGCTTGGGTCAGCTCCATGTATGTTTCTAGATTTAGCTTTGGAATCATTAGAGCTTATAATGATGAGCTGGATAGTTACCTACCGTAGTATTTATTTCCATTGGATTACTATTGTATCATCAGCATTTATAAGGATAGGTTGTTATAACCGTCTAGGTTGATTTCTGTAACTCTGTAATACTTTGTATCTTAAAATGACTATTTATACTATCTTTTGATAGATATTATATATTATCGTTCATTGTGAAATTCAGATACTGTTTTCCTTCTTTCCTGCTCTATTTCCTTTTCTTTTTATTTAATCCTAAAATTTCGTCTTTCCAGCAATTGGGTGCTCGACACATGAATACTATCGATGTATTAGCGTCAACATTCGAAGGTCGAAAAGCGGGTCGTTGTAGCTGGTATCAGAGCTGAAGTTAAGTGAGAAACTTAGCTTTTTTGGGTATGACTCATTAAGAGATGGGATAATGCAATACCCTAGCATGAGTTGAGAATATTGTAACGATCCACCTTTTTGGACAGTTTAAATCGAAAAATCGACCACACATGTCGATTCCATACCATTCATAAGAGTGGATTGTTACGGGATAAATAAGAAAAGAAGAGGAAAAAAGAAAAACCAACACAGAACCTCGCAGCGGAATGACAAAATATAATAATCAAGTAAACTGTTCATGAAGCTGTTTTACAAATAACATTTGAATACACATTACAACACAGATCTGAGTTACATACAGCAAATATAAATAAACAACGCAGCGAAACAACATGATGCAGTAGAATAAATGAAATAAATAATAGTAGTAATATACTAAATCTTCATCTTCGTCTTCGTCCTCTAGAAATAGGGTCTTCAACCCTAAAATCCTTAGGCTGACCCGAGTGTAATGAAAAGACAAAACACTCGAGTCAGAACTAAAAGATCTTATGTAAGTTAAATCAACCGTAAATAAATATGAGTGCAACGGCGTCAAAGATGTTTATGGGGTTTGACATCTCTTATCCAGTGTCAACGTGAATGCAATAACTTAAGAGATGTTTGGGATCACATCTCCTGAGGATCCGTTAAACTATCTACTTTGTAGTACAATACGCTATTATAATATGTCTACAGTAAAGAAAAGTATTAAAATAGCGTTAATGCGTTACCCATATCCCCGGTAACACATGTTATATAATGTCGTAGTCTATATAGATACTGTAAACTGCACCCGCAGGTGGGCTATCAAGGAGCACTCTATAGGTACAACACAAAACAAACCCGTAGAAGGTGCAATATGGCATGTGACATGGCACTCGAGGCAATTGCACTCCTGGACTGGTGGTAATGCAAAGTAGCTACTACCGCCCACCTCGGAACACAGTCCCATAATCAAAATCAAGAGTGGCTACCAAATAAATCATAAAGTCAGAATATAGTATCGAAAAAATGTGCCCGATAGGATGAATGACCTCACTTGGCCCGGTATAGCTCCTTTTTTAACTACATCAAGTTGACTCATGGGAGTCTGGGCTACGTAAATACCTCATATAGAATCGTACAACAAACCATCCTACTTCATTTCGGAGATCTCCACCACGTACACAGTTGTTAAAGTGGTTTTCGGTATTGGTAGAGAGTATGACAATGTCCGATCTCGGTCTCTTTAACAACCAAACGCTTATTTCACACCTGATGGTTCTTTTGCATTTCAAAAAGGTCAATTCAAAATTTATAACCAAATATCATATTCGATGTCAAATCATATCTCGTTCGAAATCATATTCACTTTCAATACTATATTCACTTTAAAACCCGTATTTACTTCCAAAATCATATTCACTTTCAAATTTATCGATGAGATAGGTTAATTAAATTCTAGTTCACAAATCACCGTTTTACTCAAATATGTCATTTCACAAAAGGGTATAAATTCCATATTCCAACTTAGGTTGTATCATCATCGAGGATTTAAACATAAACATTTTATCTTACATAGTCTGAAATTTTAGAAAATAGTTTAGACAGTCATATATATTTTTAAAAATAGTTCAAAATAGATTAAATTAGTTTAAATAGTAAAATAGTTTGAATAGATTTAAATTTTGTTTAACTAGATTTTAAAATGATTTAAATGGATTTAAAATTGATTAAATAGATTTTAAATTATCTTAAATCAATTTTTAAATAGATGAAATAAATTTAAAATAGATTAAATAAATTTAAAATAGATTAAATAAATCTAAATTATATTCAATAGATTTAAAATAGATTAAATAAATTTAATTGGGTAAAATAGATTAAATTGTATTAAATAGGTTGTAATAGATTAAAATAAGTTAAAATAGTTTTAATTGATTAAAATTGTTTATATATTTCAAAGTTATATTCAAACATTTTCAATAACTCAATTCCGATAAATTCTCTTATATTCGAAACTTTAGCCTTGAAATTTCAAATTAAATCCTTTGAACAATTCATTAAATCGCTTCCAATTTCAACATTAATGCTTGGTCTTTTGAAAATAATTCAGTTTATATAAATCAATTTCTATTTCAAAATACCAATTAACCGAATTCAAAATTTAAATATTCAAAAATCATTTAATTTAACCAATCTGGTGCCCGTATATTATTTTCTGCTCTAGGACAAGTGATACAGATATTTAACATTTCAATCCGCCATTTAAAATTTTACGGTTATATATCATTTCAAAATGCAATTTCGAATTAAACAAAAATCCATAAAATCGCTTGAGTCTATCATTTCAACCTATAACGATTTTTTCATAATCTATAGATCGTTCGGGTATGTATCATTTCAACCCATAGGGAACTTGCAGTATTATAACAGTATAAAAACACAACATCCAGTCATCCAGTATCAACAATCAAAAATCCATCACAATCATCATACAAATCAACCAATAAACATCAATAGATAACTGATTTCATTTACAGGTATTAAATTGACAATTAAATTCAATATTAAATTAAACGATGATTAAATGCAATAAAGTTAAATTTAACTAGAATGATAATTTAAACATACCAAACATTGACCAATTAATTTCTAATTATATAATAAAATTAATTTAACTAACATAAGATAATTTAGTAGTTTTGAGTGGGTCAAAACACTCACATTTTATTTTAAATCGACTTAAAATTTAATTTATGGCCCAAAATTGAACAGTCTCAGAATTCATCCAAGCCAATGTCAAAATGTCTGGAGTTTCGATACGATCGCGGAATAAACCGCGCTCAATTTTGACCTCGTACGTAAAAGTTTTTGCAATTAGAAAATTGAAATCAAGATTTAAAAAAAACGAATAAATTTCGATCACCTACACATCAGCTTGCTTGACTGGAACCCTAACATCCTTGATCGCACGCACGCCGCTGCTAAACAACATCGTTGACCATGAATGAACTCTAACCTGCTCACCGTCGTCAAGATCAGGCATCACCATTGGGTCGCTCCCCTTCGGCTGCACCCACGACCACAAACGCAGCTCCTCCAGCCCTTTCCTTTACCACCACTGCCACTGTGCTATAAGCATGTTTTCTGGAAAACTTCGATGACCTAGAGACGAACGATCACCCGATCTACGACCTGCTCAACCCCCTCTTCCCAATGTCGCCTCCTGATCGTCGATCGAACGACGATCCACCGCTGGATCGTCAGAACCCTAAAATGGACGGCCGAGGTTCAACCTCGATTTCTAGACAAATGGTGAATCTAATTGATGAATGAATCACACTAGGAAATTACGCTCGTCGAGAGCTTCGAATTTGTATATAATTTGATATGGCGTGGAGGAGTGTGAATTTTTAATTTGATTTTTGTTCGCAATGAATTTGGAATTGGGAATTGGTTTTAGTTTATCTGTCATTGAAAAGAGAGAAGCAGATAGGATTGTACATACAGAATAATGGAATAAGAAATAACTAGGGTTAAAACAGGCTGTATATAGGCAGATCAGAAATAGGAATGATGGGCTAGATCGATTTGAAAGTTGAACGATAAACGATCCGAAAAGCCCGTTTCGTTCCCGAAACGAAAAGGATCATTCCGTATATCAAAATAGATGTTTTCATTAATTTTAAATTCAATGGAATAGGTTTCAAGTCATGATTCCATCGTATGAAGAAGTTGCTTTAAAATCAACCTATTTCAAATTGATTTCAATTGAATTTAATTAAATTGATTTCTACGCGTTTCGAGTCCGTACGGTTAAACGACAAGTCCGATCACTACGAAACTAGAAATTTTACAAAAATTCACCATTACGGATCCGATGAAACTGGTTTTGTCAAAATCCGAGACAGTTGCCAAAATGGCTATTTTCACGTTATTTAAATAAATTAATATTAAACTAAATTTATCATTTCTTAATTCGATATTTATAAACTAACAAATCTTCATTATTTTTTATTACTTAGACATTTATAATAATTTAAAACAAATCTATATATCAATTCAATGTCAATTACTTTACTTATTACAGTGTTCAATTTCAACTGTAATTAAATCTAATAAATTATAATTTAATTCCAATAAATTGATTTAATTTGATTTCAATCTTTTATTTAGTCAATCATTATTCTATACACATAGTTAACATTGTTTTATATTTCATTATATTAATATTCTCCAATTTTCATCTTTTATTTGATTAACTACTATATTTCCATTATATTATTTTTTTTGTCAATTTTACTATAATTTAAAGTCTCAATAAATTGATTTATCTTTATTTCACTCCTTTTTATTACATCAATTATTGCTTTGTAAGTATAATTAACATTTTTATACCTTTTATTACATTCACAATTTACAGTTTCGTCTTAACTCACATTAATGTAACATTTATTTACATTTATTTGTAAATGATTAATTAAATTGTTAACAAACAACAAATGCCACCATTTTTACATTTTATAACATTTGCAAGTTTCTAATTTACAAACAAATATTATAACAACTTACACTGTACTAATTCTATCCAATTTCAATTTATTACACATTATTTCATAAATTAATCAACATTTAAATTATCAATTTCTCTTGTACTCAAATTATCAATTAAGACATATTATTACAATTGATTTAAAACCCATACCAATTATAACTTTTTAATCATTTCATTTAAAGCAGTTATTGATTGCCTTAAATTATACTATTACATCTCATTCCAATTATATTCTTATTACTAAATCATAAATTTTTATTTCTTCCAACATTAAATCAAAAAAATTTATTCAATTAACTATTTCTAATTATCGAAATTTACGAGTCGTTACACTCTCCCCCACTCAAAACCTTTCGTCCTTGAAAAGGAAAAAGAAGGAATAAGGAATTGCTATATCTTATTAAAAATATTAAATTTATAAACAATAAATTTACATAATTTAATAATTTAAATAAAATACATCAATTTATAAAAAATTAAATTCTTTTATATTCAAGTTAATAAATGTTTGAAAACATTTCACAAAATTTTCTAAGTCCAAAATTCACGAAAAATTTCGGCAGAGTCTTTTTTGTACGGAGAGGTTCGAGAGAAATAATAATATCAATAATAACAATATACATCATATTTTTCAAAATAAAATATCCCAAACCATGGAAAAAACTATATAATATCACTAGAAAACCGTAATCTGAGAACATACCTATTTGTCGGGCAAACAACGCTTAATTTATGAAACCAAAAGCAGTAGTAATTGCTTCCATAAACCTGTATTTTACTTATATAATCCAAAGAAGTTAATAATTATATAAAAGGGAAATATTTAAGTAGTTTCAATGAATAACAAACAAATCATCACAATATAACAACATTCTTTTGCAGGTAACATCACAAACATTATTTTCAACAAAGAGAGCAATCATCCATTCATAGCAACCAAAACAAATGGTTTGTTCGGGTTCAGAACTTCTAATCATATAAAATGATAAATAAACTATGAAGTAAACCATACATTCAACAGTCGTATATAACTTTATAGATTATTCGTATATCTCTATACAAAATAGAAGTATCCTTTCCCAACCAATCCATAAACCCAACAAACAAAGAATTCAACACATTTTTAAGTTTACTCTATTTATCTTTTTCATTTCATTTATTGTCCATTTTTTTTTCATACAGTGATTTGCTTTAATTCACGTTGATTACTTTCAAAATTTTAATTTTCATTCATTCATGTAGGGCTTATTTCATTAATTTGCATTCTTTACTTACAAAAGTTATATCCATTTTAATTAGTTGGATCATAATGAATTCATTACTGAAGTATTATATACATTCTATTTCAGTTTACTTCACATTTACTATTTAGTTTGATTTCCTTTTTTTCTCTTCATCCTTTACCTTTCTTTCTCATTCATATAATGTTTATTTTCATTAATTCACATTCGTTATTACTTACAAAGTTCATTTCTTCTTTATTCATATAATGCCATATCTTTCATTTTATTACCTAACATTCATTGCTTAAATAAGTTTTTTTTTTCAATTATTAGATTATACATTATTAGGTCAGTTTCTTTACAATAAATTCACCATTTATAGATTATTTCTTTTTTACATTCATTCTCCCATATATAGTATTATTGAATACTAAATCCATTTCTAAATTATTTCAATGGTTTCCGAAGTTATAACCATTCAATTTATATGGTACTCATTCTAATTATAAATGGCTTCAACATTAATTTAAGTTTATAATTATTTACTTACAATATTCACCCTTTACTACTCAATTCGATTATTAATAGCTTAAAATGTTAACCTATATTTATAATCGTCTTTCTTACATTATTCACTTTTTAGTAACAATTCAACTGTTAACTTCAGTTTATAAGAATTTATAACATTAGAATTATTATCTATAGAAGAATTTCCATTGAACTCTGTTATCATACTTAAGCTTCACTTGTATTATATTCTATTACATATTCTTATTAACATCTCAACTTTTTAATAATTTGGTAAGTTAGATACATATACATATACATATACATATACATATACATATACATATACATATACATATACATATACATATACATATACATACATACATACATATATATATGTCTTAAGAATGCAACTGAATATTACCCAAGTTTCTCTTATATATTTAGTTAACAAAATGTTCAATAATCACCATTTCTTAATTTCATTTCCTTTTATTTACATGTTACAAATTTTTAATTTCTTAATTTTTTAATTTAGAAGTTTCCAGTTATTAATATAGTTAAGATTCCATTCATTTCAATTAGTTCAATTTCTAATTTACAGAAACTTAAGAATTAAACAACCAGGTTTTGTTTCAATTCCTTTAAAATAATATATATACTCATAACTTATATATATATATATATATATCAAATTTCAGAAATAAAAATTAAGTTTTGTTTATCGAAATGGATGTGCAGTAATACTATTACAACAGTCTTCCCACTGTGAAACTCTAAAATGAACGTCGATGATGCATGCACGCATCACCGAAATTATTTTCCAACGACTAAGAGGGGAGAACACACTTATTTCATTCCAAATTTCCTTCGAAACATTTCTTTCAAATCATATTGAAATATTCATATCAGAAAATATTTCTAAATACTACTAATGTTATATTCCAAAATCTTTTGAAAGAAATTTTCAAAAATCCTGGAACTTCAGTTCTAAAATTTCCAGTTTATATTCATTTTATTTTATAAATTTTATTTTTCAATCAACATTTATAAAAATTTTCTACCTAACAAACAACATATCACATCCAACTATATCATTTACAAAATTTTATTATTTTATATACAAAATATATAATAGGCAAAATTATTTCATTTACCTATATTTTAAAATGAGTATTGTGTTAGTCTACCCTACTAACTGTTTAGAAATCCCTATCTATGTCATAGCGTCCTATGCACCGACCATAACTTATAAGTACAAAACATGACAATTTAACACAATATGAAAACCCTTTTATGATACTGACAAATACGCTCTCTCATATATATACACTCAGAAACTCATTCAAGGGTATTACTATCCTATTTTTAGTGAGTCAGACCTCACAAAGCTAAGGTTATCGCTAAACCAAATCTCTGATACCAACTGTAACGACCCATTTTTGGACAGTTTAAATCAAAAAAATCAACCACAAATATCGATTCCAAAGAATTCAAAAGGATGGATTGTTATAGGGTAAATAAGAGAAGAAGAGAAAAGAAAGAAAAACCAAAATAGAATCTCGTAGAGGAAAGACAAAATATAATAATCAAATAAACTATTCATGAAGCTATTTTACAAATAACATTTGATTACACTTCATAACATAGATCAGAGTTATATACAGCATAAATAGATAAATAATGCAGCAGAACAACATGATGCAGTGGAATAAATGAAACAAATAATAATAGTAATATACTAAATCTTTATCTTCGTCCTCCAAAAATAAGGTCTTCAACCCTGAAATGCTTAAGCTGACCCGAGCATAATGAAAAGATGTTTACGGGGTTTGATATCTCTTATCCAGTGTCAAAGTGAATGCAATAACTTAAGAGATATTTGGGATTAACATCTCCTAAGGATCCGTTAAACTATCTACTATTACAATACGCTATTATAATATGTCTACAGTAAAGTAAAGTTTTAAAATAGCGTTAAGGCGTTATCCGTATCCCCCTTAACACATTTTATATAATGACGTAGTCTATACAGATATTGTAAACTCCACCTACGGGTGGGCTATCAGGGAGCACTCCATACGTACGACACAAAACAAACTCGTAGAGGGCGCAATAGGGCATATGACACGACACTCCAGGCAATGCAAGGGTAGATATACCAATTGCACTCCAGGACTAGTGGTTATGCATAGCAGCTACTACCTCCCACCTTGAAACAAACTCCCATAATCAGAATCAAGGGTGGCCACCAAATCAATCATAACCTCAGAATATAGTATCGAAGAAAATGCCCGATAGGAGGAATGACCTCACTTGGCCCAGTATAGCTCATGTTTTAGCCCCATCAAGTTGACTCACGGGAGTAAGGGCTACGTAAATACCTCATGCAGAATCGTACACCAAACCATCCTACTTCGTTTCTGGAATCTCCACCACGTACACAGTAGTTAAAGTGGTTTTCGGTATTGGTAAAGAGTATTAAAATATTTGATCTTGGTCTCTTTAACAACCAAATGCTTATTTCACACCGGATGGTTCTTTTACATTTCAAAAGGGTCATTCAAAATTTATATCAAAATATCATAATCGATTTCAAACCATATATCGTTCGAAATCATATTCACTTTCGAAACTAGATTCACTTTAAGACCCGCATTTACTTCTAAAATCATATTCACTTTTGAATTTATCAATGAGATAGGTTAATTAGATTCTAGTTCTAAAATCATTGTATTAACTCAAATATGTCATTTCACAAAAGGGTATAAATTCCAAATTCCAAATTCTAACTTAGGTTGTATCATCATCGAGGATTTAAACATAAACATTTCAACTTACACAGTCTGAAATTTTAAAAAATAGTTTTAAAAATAGTTTAAAATAGATTAAATTAGTTTAAATAGTAAAATAATTTGAATAGATTTAAATTTGATTTAATTAGATTTCAAACTGATTTAAATGGATTTAAAATTGATTAAATAGAGTTTAAATTATCTTAAATCGATTTTTAAATAGATTAAATAAATTTAAAATAGACTAAATAAATTTAAATTATATTAAATAGATTTAAAATAGATTAAATTAATTTAATTAGTTTAAAATGGGTAAATTAGATTAAATTGTATTAAATAGGTTATAATAAATTAAAATAAGTTAAAATAGTTTAAATAGATTTTAAAGTTATATCCAAACATTTTCAATAACTCAATTTCGATAAATTCATTTATATTCGACACTTCAACCTTGAAATTTTAATTTAGTCCTTTGAATAATTCATTAAATCACTTTCAATTTCAACATTAATGCTTGGACTTTCAAAAATAATTATGTTTATATAAATCAATATCTATGTCAAAATACCAATTAACTGAATTCAAAATTTAAAGATTCAAAAATCATTTAATTTAACCAATCCGACATCTGTATATAATTTCCTTCCCTAGGGTCAAGTGATAAGGATATTTATCAATTCCATCTGCAATTTCAAATTTTACGGTTATATATCATTTCAAACCGCAATCCCAAATTGAATAAAAATCCATAAAATCGCTCGAGTCTATCATTTTAACCCATAACAATTTTTTCCTAATCTTTAGATCGTTCGGGTATGTATCATTTCAACCTATAGGGCACTTGCAGTGTTATAACAATATAAAAATACAACATCCAGTCATCTAGTATCAACAATCAAATATACACCACAATCATTATCCAATTCAACCAATAAATATCAATAGATAACTGATTATCATTTATAGGTATTAAGTTGACAATTAAATTTAGTATTAAATTGAATGATGATTAAGTGCAATAAAGTCAAATTTAACTAGAACGGCAATTTAAACATGCCAAACATTGATCAATTAATTTCTAATCACATCATAAATTTAATTTAACTAACATAAGATAATTTATTGGTTATGAGTGGGTCAAAACACTCACCTTTGATCTTGAATCGATTTAAAATTCAATTTACGGCCTAAATTGAACAGTCTCAGAATTCGTCCAAACAAGCGTTAAAATGTCTAGAATTTTGATATGATCGTAGCAGAACAAACTGCATATAATTCCGACCTCATATGTTAAAGCTACTACAATTAAAAGATTGAAATCAAGATTTAAAAAAAACAAATAAAATACGATCACCTACACGTCAGCTTGCTCGACTAGAACCCTAAAATCCTCGATCACATGCATGCCGTTGCTGAACAACGCCGTTGACCAGAATGCACTCCAACCTGCTTACCCTCGTCAAGATCAGGCAATACCATTAGGTTGCTCTCCTTCGGCCGCACCCACGGCCACAAATGTAGCTCCTCCGACCCCCTCTTTTACCATCGCCGCCACCGTGCTATAAGCATGTTTTTTGGCAAACTTCGATGACATGGAGAAGAACGATCACCCGATCTACGACTTGCTCAACCCTCTCTTCCCAACGTCGCCTCCTGATCGTCGATCGAAGGACGATCCACCGCTGAATCGTTAAAACTATAAAGTGGATGGCCGTGGTTCAACTTCTATTTCTGGAAAAATTGTGAATCCGATTGAAAAATGAATCACACCAGTGAATTACGCTCGTCGAGAGCTTCGAATTGATATATAATTTGACATAATTTGGAGGAGTTTGAATTTTCAATTTGATTTTGGTTTGCAATTGAATTTGGTAATGGGAATTGGTTTTAGTTTGTCTGCCATTGGAAAGAGAGAAGCAGATAGGATTGTACGTACAGAATAATAGGTCAAGAAATAAATAAGGTTTATAACAGGCTATATAGGCAGATCAAAAATAAGAATGAATGGGCTAGATCGATTTGAAATTTGAACGATAAACAACCAAAAAAGCCCTTTTTGTTCCCAAAACGAAAATGGATCATCTCATACATCAAAATAGATGTTTTCAA
Source organism: Allium cepa (assembly GCA_030765085.1). NCBI lineage: Eukaryota > Viridiplantae > Streptophyta > Magnoliopsida > Asparagales > Amaryllidaceae > Allium > Allium cepa. The sequence continues at coordinate 588,667,093 of CM060934.1, read as the reverse complement.
TATTTTTAAACTCAGTGGAATAGTTTTTAAGTCCTAATTCCATTGTATAAAAAAGTTGCTTTAAAATTAGCCTATTTCAAATAGATTTAAATTGAATTTAATTAAATTAATTTCTATGCGTTTCGAGTTCGTACGAGCAAACGACAAGTCCGATCGCTACGAAACTTGAAATCTTACAATAATTTACCATTACGATTCCGATGAAACTAGTTTCATCGAATTCCGAGACAGTTGCCAAAATGGCCATTTTCACGTTATTTAAATAAATTGATATTAAATTAAATTTATCACTTCTTAATTCAATATTTGTAAACTAACAATTTTTCATCATTTTTGATTGCTTAGGCATTTATAATAATTTAAAACGAATCTACATATCAATTCAATGTTAATTACTTTACTATTACAGTGTTCAATTTCAACTGCAATTAAATCCAATAAATTATAATTAAATTCCAGTAAATTGATTTAATTTGATTTCAATCTTTTTATTTAATCAATTGTTATTCTATAGACATAGTTAACATTGTTTTATATTTCATTACATTAATATTCTACAATTTCCATCTTTTATTTGTATTAACTACTACTATATTTCCATTATATTGAATTTTTTTGTCAATTTTATTATAATTTGAAGTCTCAATAAATTAATTTTTCTTTGTTTCACTTCTTTTTATTACATCAATTATTGCCTTGTAAATATAATTAACATTTCTATACCTTTTATTACATTCACAATTTGTAATTATTGTCTTAACTCACATTAATGTAACATTTATTTGTAAGTGATTAATTAAATTGGTAACAAACAACAATTTTCACCATTTTTTACATTTTATAACATTTACAAGATTATTTTTTATAAACAAATGTTATAACCACTTACACTATACTAATTTTATCCAATTTCAATTTATTACACATTATTTCATAAATTAATCAAATTTAAGCTATCAATTTCTCTTTTACTCAAATTATCAGTTTATACATATTATTACAATTAATTTACAACCCATACACTTATAACTTTTTATTCATTTCATTTAAAGCAGTTATTGATTACCTTAAATTATACTATTACATGTCATTCCAGTTATATTCTTATTACTAAATCATAAATTTTTATTTCTTCCAACTTTAAATCACAAAACTTTATTTAATTAACTATTTTTAATTATTGAAATTTATGGGTCATTACAAATATTATACATATGAAAGCATATTTGTTAGTGCGATAATAATATTTTATATTATGTTAATTGTTCTGTTAGGTGGTTTATGAATTTTGATCGGTGCGCTTGATCAACGTTATCGATAGGGGTTTTTAAACACTTGAACAAGGCAAACTGACACAATATTGTTTTGAAAGTTGTTAAATGAAATAATTTTATCTAGGATTATATTTTATAAATGAAACAAAAAAAATTCAAAAATAATTAATATATTTATTTATGATATGTTTATTAGTTAGGAAATGATAATATTTAACCATTATCATTTATTGTTTGATTAATTATGCTCGGCCAATTTATGAGCATTTACTATAGTTTGTTGATTTATAAGAAATTTACCTTTTTATAACAAGAGTTGGGGCAGATGGAAATTTATGGGAATATTTAATGTGAACACTTTATGAATTATGTTTCAAGGTTTGACTATAAGACGTTCGATGATAATGTTGGGTTAAAATTGAATTTTATTAAGAGTTGATTATTATAACCTAAACAAAGATATACATTCATGAAATGATTTAGATAAGGAAGTAACTTTATATAAATATGGTTTATAACAAAAAGGATTTAAATAGAGAATTTGAGAATTTAAATCTAGTTACTTTGAAAATATTTTTCAAGATTTTAAAGAACATAATAGTAGTATTGTTTGAAAGTAAGTATTTGGAAAATTGAAATTGAGACCATAGTACTTAGTAACATTAATGACGTATTTGATATCATTATGATACAATTTTGGTTGAATACTAAAAGTATGGTTTGGATGTACCGAACTCACATTTGTCGCTTGAAAATAATTCTGGTGACGACTTCAACATCATCGGCATTCGTTTTCAGGTTTTTAAATGTGGGATGCTACAAAGTTGTTTTTGTAAAACTAATTTTGATTTAATCCCGAAGTATGATTTGATATACAAAAGATATATGTATATATATAATTTTAAGTGATTTGAAATGAAAACCACTATTTAATTCTAAAGTTTTCATATTAAGTTATTTCATGGAAACATGTAAATTACGTATTAGGAAAGTATGGACATACATCGATATGATATGTTGTTTGGTAGTTTTCATTTGTTAAAATTAAATGGGACTTTCTTCCATTTTGGATAGTCAAGAACTTCCGAATTGTTGTAGAACTTGTAGTTAAGTGTTTAAAAAAAATATAAAGTTGAGTTTATATAACACTTGAATCGAGAAGATAGAAAGTTAAAACAAGTTCTAAATTTTTTAAGCATACTTGTTACAAAATGATATTTTTATGTACTCTTAGGATGTAGTGGAGTATTATATGAGTAAGAACTTAAGTTATAAAATATTGGTAAGGATTTTTCCCTGGTTTCTTGACGGCGAACACTTGATATAGATATTGATAAGATCCTAAAGTTTTCTGTCATAGTAATGTCTATGTAAGGAGAACGAAGGTTTCTAATCTAGAAACCAGATTGGAGTCCACAATAGAGAGGTCAAGTGACCTATATTAGTTTGGAAGTAAAAAACTATGTGATCTGTAAGTGACTGGATAAATATTGTGTAGCAACGATATATGTACATCGTACGAGCTTTGTTATAATTGCATACTATGTTTTGTTGGCTTATGGAGGGTTTAGGTGATGACTTTTTGATTTGTTATGGGGTAACTTGAGTAATTGTCTAAGTAATAACCTGAGGCTGTTGAGCATGCATAGGATATGCTTAGTAGGTTGTTTATCATCCTTAAGTGATGGGAGGGTTTTTGAAACCAAACAAACTGCGAGCTGTTTTGCTAATGATTGTGATACTACTAAGTATCAATGTGTGATTGTTTCTTTGGTTGCTCGTGTTGGAATTTCGAGGATGAAATATTCTAACTGGGGTAGCATGTAACGACCTGAAATATCAGATACTTCTATTTAAATATCCGAATCTTGAAATAAATGTTATAAAATGATTTAATAAGCTTGTTAACCCCTTTTAAATCATAACTAAGGATGGTAAGCTTTTTTTGGAAAAATGTTTACAAAAAATTCTTCGAAGAAAAATCGATAATGTAACTGAAAATCGGTTTATCGGTAAACAACTTTTCCATCGATATAAATTGTTCAAATTCTTGTGCACTTGTCTAATGATCAAATGAACACATTAGCAACTAATTAACACACACACCTCTTCATAACTTGAAAGCTTCTAGGAGCTTCCGTTAGAATAATGGAAATTATCACGGTAAGGGTATAATAGTAATTAGTATAAAGGAGAAGTGACTCAAAGGTAAAGTGATGGGAGGTAAGGCTTCCATGGCATGAAGGGGTTGAATGCAAGCTTAAAGAGCACTATTTTCATCCTATAAAAGAAGCGGCACATCTTGGAATAAATCACAAAATCACAAATGAAAAACCATGCTTCTTTAATGGCTTCTTCATCTTCTCCCTCTCTAAATGTTCTAAATGAAATAGTATAAATTCAACTCCAAATAAAAGCAACCTTTTCCATAAGCCTTAATACAATTAGAACACCTTTCACCATGCCAAAACTTCAAGAAGTGAAGCCGTGACCTCCTCTCATCCAATGGTCGTGAGCAAACAAGACATTATTGCCTAGGAACAAGTGAAAGCAAGGAGGAAGGGAAAGGAGGAAGGTGGTTGCAAGGTAGGGTTGGGATTAGGTGCTTGGAATTTGGTTGTTTGTTGGATTAAAGGTTAGTAAAAACCTCAATTTGAATGGAAAATATAAACATATATATTGCATTTGATTGTATTTAAGTTGTTTGAATTATTATTGAAATTGTTGAAACCATTGGTTTGTTTCCTATTTTGAAAACAAGAAGTACATGTGATCCATATGAATAGACTTAAGTAGACTTGTATGACATATGACAAGACCTTGGAATAAAGCACATAGGTTATAGATGAACTTTGGTTTAGACTAGACTTGGATTTAAAAGTGCATTTGTTGGGATAGTCGCTAAAAATAAAGTTTGGAATTGCCTTTTTTCAGCGATTTTTATAGAACTTTGTAGAGAGAGCCTTAGGAGTTTCTAGCATATTTGTAAAAAAAATTATATTTGTTTGTTTCTATTAGAAGCTTGGATAGTAAAAAGTTAAGTAACATCTTGAAAAGTGGCCAAAACTTTTCTTGTGCAAAACTACCCTATTTAAACTTGATTTAGGAATTTAAAGGTTGGAAAGATTTATAAATTTAAATATTTTATTTCATTATTTTTACAAGTGTTTACTAACTCATATTAAATTATTTCAAAATTGGCCTAAGATATCTATGAATTTTTAAGAATTAGTTGCGAATTTTTAAAAGAGGGATATTTTGTTTAAATATATAATAAAACATGTTCTTTTTCAAGTTTTATAGATTTCACAAATTATTATTTTAAAGTAATATTTTGGATAAATATTTTAAAACATATAAGTATTTTCAAGTATTTTAAAAGTATATACCAAATGTTCTCAAAAAGAGGTTAAGAACCGCTTACTGGCTAAATTGTTCTATTATGCGATTACTTATTAACTAGTAATTAACTGTGCTTAACATAAAATGCCGATGAAGTAAGGCTTATCTATTTGTGAGGTTAAGACTGATGTCGAGTAAGGAAAGAGTAATAGATTTCTAACCTACCGGTTTCCCACTTAGCTAATGAATAGTTAAGTTGGAAAATGTCGGAAATGCATTAATCGTGTTGATTTCTTATTGTTTATGGAAATAATTAATATTATACTTAACACTAAAAGCCGATGAGGTAGATTTATCTATTTGTAAGATTCAAGAATGAAGTGCCTAGGTAAGTCTTTGATGCAACCACTTCTCTAACTTACCTAGCTTCACTCTTGGAAGAAGAATAGTTAAGTTGGAATTTCGAAAACGAGTTAAGAATACGAATTGTGATTTCTATAAGCAATTGTTTTTAGAACTTGATAGTTAACTAATTAAATACGAACTTGTCCCAATATGAGCTTTGATCTTTAAAACAAATGTTTACAAAGACAGGAACAAGTATAAGAATGGTTTTGGATTGTGACAATATGTTAATATCATCCATCTTTAATCCTTTTTTATTATACTTAGGGACGTAAATAAATCTTTAAAAGATTGATTTAAATATAAGCATAAGCAAAATGGTCTTGGGTTTGCAGTGACAATGTTTAAGTAACATTGGTCTTAAACCTTTTGAATGGATTTGTGAAAGTACATAGATCCATAAAATGGAAATTTTGAAGGAAAATATAAGTATTGAATCTTTTGGAAAAAGATAGTAAAGTAGAAGTTTATATTGGATAAAAGAAGTTTTCTAATAAAAGAGTTTTTAATTAATAAATGGATTAATAAAATAGAGGGGATTAAGTAGCTTAACCAAACTTTATATGGCTTGATCGTGTTTTGTATGACTTGATAGTGTTTTGTATGTTCATTTATTTATGGAAAGTATACTAGACTTGGTTTCCACTTACAAACATATATTTGTACCAGACAGTCGATTAGTCGAGTATTGAAATTGACCGAATATAACTCTGGGAATATCTAGAAGAAACACAGAAATTATATGGTACAATTGTCTTTAGAGATGCTATATTGTACGTATAAACTCGTTGTGTTATTCTTGGATAAATGATAAGGAAATCTATTATTCTTGGATAAATGATAAGGACATCTGTCCGCTTAGATAGTTAGAAGGTGATATCTACTCTTATGTATTGTCTGTTTATTTTTCAAAGAACCGGAGTTGAGTTTAACAAAAATTAATCGATTGGTTTTGTAATGTCTGGTAAGTGGGATGAATGTTCCTATTATGTTCAAGTCATCTCATATATGTACATTCTTCCTACTTATCGGACGTTCCAAAACCAATCGAGAGAGAGGGCAACATATGGGACTGTGTATCTTAAGAAGTATTCCAAGAGAGAGGACATCATTAGCATTCATCGTAGGACTTATGCGGGGAACCTATATGGAGGTTTGAGATGCTCAAATCCATGTAGTGATTCGTGATCTGTTTGAGATGGTGGAATCCATTTGGGGATTCATGTTCTGTTCAAGTGATGAAGACTCGTGTAACAGATGCCGAATATAGCCTGGACATTGGGAAAAGTGATAGAAACTAGAGAAGGGGCATGGTTAGTGGGTTTAGTTGACCTCAAGGGTATATCAACTCCGTATCTAGAGATGCTTATCAATTGATGCTAGTGGGAGTTGATTTGGCTTGGAATACACACCGAGGGTGGTCCAATTATATTTACCTTAGAGTATATCCTATATATAGATATATGATGCTCGGAAGGTAAATTTTGATCCTTGTCATGGAGTTCAGATGCGACCAGACTGAGGTGATCTTCGTCGAAAAATCCATATGCAAATGCCTCTTAGCTCGAAATTGATTGTATACCTATTATTGTTGTAGCAGTCACACAACCGCTATTTAATACGATTTATGTGCTACATTCTAGACATTATCTATCTGTTATGAGATTATGATATTGTGGTCCTTCTTCCCTGTTCTATTTCCTTTTCTTTTTATTTAACCTTAACAATTCTCCTTTTCAATACTTGGGTGCTCGGCACGTGAATATCCTGGATGTATTAGTGTCGACATTCGGGGGCCGAAAAGGCGGGTCGTTACAGCTCTTAAGGCTCCATAGTGTCACACAGAAGAATAAACAATATTAAGTCCAAATATAAGTATAAGAAAGCATCGCATCATGCTAGTCCATCCATTGAACTTCATATGCTGTTCATACCTCCTTCTAGTCTACTCATTTAAGAGTACCCGGGATAATAAGAAGTTAAGCATAAAATCTCGAGTCAGACAACAGTCTATTGTAAACGATAAATAATCTCAATACACTATAAAAGTTAGTATATTATATGGAACAATGGGTATGGAGAATCATACCCGACCTGTCCCTGCATCCAAAGAGTTAGCACATAACGAACATAATACGCTACTCTACTAATATCAAAAGGGGTGCTCCATACTAAGTATAATATTGGGGTGCGAAGGTATCCCCATCCACAACACCTACATCATGTGACATCCCTAGAGTGACATGTGGCTAGTGAACCAACCATAACAAACATAGCATCCATCAAAAAAAATAACTGTCACTCAATGTGCTCTGGATATATGATAACTCATATGACCTTTCAATTACTACGGATTAATGGGTAAACCCTAGTTTTCAATGTACTCTTGTAAGCCGAAAGTTTATACTAGACCCATTCAACCAGTCCAAGGTACATGGATCCATTCAACCGATTCGGGGTGACTTTAATCATACCCATAAGCGTCCTTACAATACCCCTGCTTTGAGTACATCAGAATACACTCCGAGTATAAACGATCCCAGTCTCTGATCCCTTTCTTCGCTTCATCTAATTTCCATTATCCTTGAGGAACCATTCTTTATTCCACCATTCCATGATAGAACCATTCAACCGTTCTATCCATGGATCACCTTTCTTAGAACCCACTATTTATGGATAACCATTCTCACGAGTCTATTCAACATCGAGCCACCATTATCGGAACCTTACTCCTATCTTTATCGAGTTGTCATCAAAGTCCGCAAGCTATCATCATGCTACTATATTGTATTATCCCGAAATTTTCAACTCCGAAGATCCCAGATTGTTAAAGAAAGAAGAAAGAAGGAAGAAGGAGAACAGAAAACAACATCTCACAATCGCAACGGATTAAATATAATAACAAATAATAGCATTTATATAAAGAAAAGCTGAAATTGTTACTTTACATATAATTCATCAGAGTTACAATCATTTACACATAAATTAGACAGTTATACAACTTGTTCCAGACTACAATCTATACATACTATACAGTCATATATACACAGCGGAAAACTCCATCCGTTCCTGCCATTCAGCTCGCCTCCTGAGCTTCAGAATGTCCTTACCTGAAAAGCTGTAAAATTCGGTCTGACCCGAGCATTACATCAAAGTAACACCCGGGTCAGGTTGGAAACCAGCGTGAGTAAACCCTTATAACATGAAATACTGAGGTATAAAACATAACTGAAACCCAGGGTAACTCGTACCTTACAACGAGTTCTTAACTTATTTAAGTCGATCACTTATTTCAAACAACTGTTGCTTTGATCAAATGGTCATGTTACTTGCTTACTTTATTTCATTCCATCCTATTTAACTTCACATCTCAAATCTATAAAAATTGTTGTAAATTACTAATCGAAGTGGTTTAGGGTATTTACTGATACCCGACCCCGGTCTCTTCGAATCCGCTGTCATCTTAATCCCAGTTGTTTAAGTGGATACAAATCAACTTTAAATATAGGTTCTCATATTCTCACAGCAAATCAATTATCGATAGATAACTCATAATATCACAGTTCAACCCATCGTATCATATCACAATACATCACAACTCAATATTAGAGATATTCAGACAAACCAAGGTATTCAATTCAAGTTATCATCTACAGGGAAGATTAATACTCAAACAATTAATTTAATTTAATTTAATCACCTAATTTAAATTAAATTAATTACCTTTAATCCTGCTTAATTAACTTTAATTAATTATAACCACTCCTTAATTAATTAAATTGATTAATTAACCTTAATTAGTTAATAATTAATTAATCACACTTATTAATTATCCTTTAGTTATTAATTTATTACACTTTAATTATTAATTAATTAATCAATGATTAATCTTTAATTACTTATTAATTAATCTTTAATTATCAATCAATCAATTAATTAAGATGATGAATCATTCATCTTAATTATCTTCTTAACTATCATTTAAAATATTACTTAATAACCTTGGAATAAATTATCATTAACTTAAAAAATACTTTAAGTTAAATTGAAATTAAAACACTTTATCTTTTTAATTAACTGCTTAATTACCTGATTAAATAAGTTTTAAAAACAACTTAAGGATTAACTTAATTAATTAAATCTTAAAATAAATTTCTCAACTTAAATTAACAAATATTAAATAATCAATTATTACTTAAATAGTTTTAAAGATAATTAGTTTTAAACTTGACTTTGTTGAACTTAAAAATTTTGGAAATATAAATCATTTTACCCAACGCAATCCAGGATTTACTCGAACTAATACCCGAGTTTCCTCACCTTTTTTCAAGCTTCCTCCTCTTTTTTTTTTAAAAAACTTGCTTAATAATTTAAAACTATTACATTTTTATAACACTCACGTACATGAATCAAATTTCGAGCCCATTCTTCCTTTCCCCGTGCTTCGACCCAAGCAAACTTAACAAAGCAAAAACTGACACCAGAGACACCATGCACGTGCACTAACCCACATCGACGCTCCACCCCTCACGATCACCGTCGACAAGTCACCCATGATCTCCTAAAACAATCAGACCACCCTTCTCCCTCAATCGATCTCGACCTCAAACTTGAGTTCGATCGAACCATACTGGATCAAAACTAGTCACAGTTAAACAACTCAACCTGCCCATTCCCGACCACCTGAAGGTTTGCCACATCATCCATGACCTCACCAAAGACCAAGCTCCGTTTTCCTCACGTCCGATCAGTCTCGATGCACTGACGATGGTGCGATCCCCTAATTTCTAGCCCCGACCAAAATTGAGTCAAAACCCTACTTTGTCGAACTGCCAACGTCATGTTGGACGAGAATTCCACCCTCTATTGTTGCCGTGATCGTCAATCCCTCCACTACATCCAACAGTAGTTCCGGCCTTCCACATCACTCCGATCACGCGTAAATTCTCGAAACCCAAATAATGTTCATCTCTCAAATTCGCTTAATTTACAAATCTAAAAATCATGATTTTACTCGTAAAATCGTGGTTTTCGAAGCTTAAACGGATCATATTCATGAATCCACCAATTATTCAAGTCGAAATTTTGACATTTTTAAGTTTCATTGTAATATTTATATTCTAGTTAAAACTGTATTCAATTTCTATTTAAAAACATTGTTAAAACTCAAATCTTGCTGTTATAAACATAATTTGTTTATATATCTAAACCTGAAATAGATTAGGGGAATTGCAATTTGATTTTAATCATATTGCAAGCCTGTTAATGAAGAACATGGTAGGTGTTCTGGTGTTCAGACATGCACTCAATTATAGATACACATATATACATACATTCAGCATTAAAACAATCATGCAAACATATATTCAAATAAACATCACAATTTTACTTCAAACATTTACTACATGCACCAAATTTTAAACTGTTTAAGCTTAAGTTTACTCATTGTTAAAAGATGAACAGAGCAAACTTTTTGTTCCAGACATGCACAACAACATTCACATACATATACACATGCATTCCTTTTTTCAACAATCATGCAAACACATATCATATTTCACTTTAAGTAAATACTGCATGCATCTAGATTTTAAACAGGTTTAAAACTTTAAATAAAACTGTTTACTCACCTGGAAACCAGTTGAACAGAGCTTGGAACAGTTTTGAATTTTGAAAACTTAAATTGTTATGATCTTTTGAAACTGGAAAATACTTGGTAATGCTTGAAAATCTGAAACTTGTCGTGACTGAGATGTTTTAACTTGATGAACTGAAGCTAGAAATCTTGAAGTTGAAATGATCTAGCTTTTAAAACTGAATTGATGTTGCTTTGGTAATTGCTTGTTTAATTTACTGGTTTGAGTTATAATGTTTACAGGTTTTTGTTTGATCTGGTTAGAGAAATGTTTTACAGGTTTGAGTTTTCTTTTTTTCTTTGCTCTTTGATTTGTTTTCGAAAATGGACCGATCAATGAAATTGAGAGAGAGAAGTGGAGAGGATTATATAACTTAGGTTATCCTTTATTAAAAATAAAAATTAAGACACTTGTAAATTTGGCTTACACTTGTTATTTACCTATTTAATCACATTACACTTGTTAAATTTTATTTAGTAAACTTACGTGTGTAATTATGCAAGTTTTATTTATTTTTAAAATGGTTTATAAGCTTTTATAATTAAATTTCTTAATTAATAAATACTTCTATATTTATAAGTAAAATTCTTTAAAGAAAATAAAATAAAACAAATCATATATTAATTAAAATGTTATACATATAATTTTAAATCCAAAATATTTTAAGATATTTATCCTTTGAATTTCGAATTCAAATTCAATTTCAAAATCCAATTTAAAATCAACTCAAATATACACACACACAAACACAAATTCAATTTGTAAATAATAATCCTATTTAAAATCTATTCATATCTATATATATAAACAATCATTATTATTTGTTTTTAAAAGAATAATTTGTAAATTTTAAGTAATTATATTAGGAGATTATCAAATGAATATTTATCCAAATATAAATATTTATTATCAGATTTATTTGTTTAATCTATAAATCAATATTTTTCAATAGTTAAATTAGATAATTATTCAATTACCTGATGCTCGAAAATCCGGGTTATCAATTCCTCCCCCCTTTGAATCTTTTCTTCCTCGAAAAGGAATAAAGCTAGAATTTATTCTATACCCAAAATCAGATAAATTATTCTTTGATCAATTTTAAAACACTTCTCAAAAAAATCCACATAACATTATAAAATAGTTTTATAAAAATACTTTCTATAACTCGATGTCTCAACCAGTCCATCCTTGTTCTTACAGAAATTCGATTATACGTTGATCAGGCGTAGGACTGAAAATCTATAAGTACTTAACAGACCCATTTTCAACACCCAGTGAAAATATTTGGAAAACATTTCCGAAAACTTTATGAAAATATAGAAAAAAATTTGAAATAGAGGAAATATCTTTGGTAAGAATGCTTTGGAAATCATCACCCCCTTCATGGTCGCAGTTAACCCGATGGTTACGTTGCCATCCCGGCAAAATCCATAGATAACTGTAGGCACTCCGCTCCCCTCGATTACACTATAGACCCACCACAGATTGTAGTTACATCCAAGGTTACGTTGCCATCACGGCAAAAGTCCATGTAACTGTAGGCATCAGCGCCCTCGATTTTCGCTGCCAAATGAAACTTCACCACTCCCATATAGGTCGCAGACTACATCAGTCGAGTCCAATGTAGCCTTAGGCTCTCACAGCCTCTCGACTTTCGCTATGTCACCATAGGCCGCAGTCTACCGATGTTACGTCACCATCGCGGCAAAATCAAACATAGACTGTTGGCTCTCAACAACACATACGACTTCCGCTATGGTCCGTAGTAGATCGCAGTGACATCGAGTTACACCGTCGTTACAGCATAACCCAAATGTCTCAGTAGGCATCAGCGCCCTGGACTTTCACTACCCACTACACATAATCCTCAAGAACTTCAGTTTGTCCGGACTTCCTCACAGGATTCAATTTAACGCCCCCTCCTTAGGGCTCAAGGCAGACCCACCCTATGGAGAGCGCCTTTTCCCCAGTGCCAATCTCAAAACATTTTATACTATACACTTATAGTATCTTTCAAATCATACCCTTTATGATTTACATCAAAATCTCCTTTATACAAAATCGATATCTCAAATCGATAGTTCCAAACTCTGCTTTCCAAACTCTCAAAATTATTTTTTCCAAAATTCAAAAGCGTTTTCAAAATCCATAGGTTCAAAAACCTTTTCCAAAATCATTCTCAAAACCATATATATATATGTATATATATATGTACAACTTTATCCTTTCCAACTTGAAAATAATCTTTGGATCTCTTATATAGATTCCCCTTTTATACTTCAAATATTTTTCAAGGACCTTTCTTCTGGTTTAGATTCAACAAGAGGAGTTATCATATATAACAAATATATGTAGCTTTATTTATACCAATCAAATATTCAAATTTGATTTTCTCTTATAAAGTTACATACCATATCACTTACTTCTCAAAAAGTGAATTTCAAAAGAAATCTCATTTCCACCTTTATTCATGTATATTTCTCAAAATATACTTTTCTTTCAAAAATCATTCCTCATTTCTTCCAAAATTTCAATATCAATTTCATTTAAGCACGTACGATATACATATACCATCCGCATGCAATATCAAATCTGATCGCTCACTCGTTCACACAATTTCACTTCCGAACTAGTATCGTCCACTCGACTCCCTAGTGCGGATTCAGATCTTGTTTCTTGATCAGAAACCGTCATTCTCCTTGCATAGTCATAATTATGATAGAGAATTCCTAGAATCAACCAAAAATCCATATCTAGGTTTGCCGTTGAAAATCGAGTGAAAAATTTCAACTCGGATCGATATACTATCTCAAAATTCTGTGCTTGAATCCGGATCAAATCACTATGCGAATAGAATAATATATGTACATCCTACATATTTATCTTTATCGATTATCAGCTAAATCAATTCTCTTTTCTATTTACCTTCATTTTGATTCTATTCACTCATTCACAATTGCTCCCAATTCCTGTTTGGGTTAACACTTCAATTCTTGTCTCAATTGGTATTTAATTATAGACAGTTTACACTCTGACCAACTTGTATTAAGAAAATAGCTTGAATTTTTTTCAAAATAAATAAGTAGTTGAAAAAAAAGTTATTAGTTGCAAAATAGCTGTAGAATAGCCAAGTAGTTATAAAATAGTTTGATAATTGCAAAATAGTTGTAAAATAGTATTGGTTTATAAAACAGTTGTAAAATTGTTGTAAAATAGTTAAATAGTTTCAAAAGTAGTAAAAATAGTTTTGGGTTTTAAAAAGAAAAGTTGTATAGTAAATAGCTAGGAAAAATAGATTTAAAAACAGTTATATTTAAACAATTTATTGAAAAAGAATAATTCAGAGCCAAACTGTCCAATTCCCAATCTTCATTTCCAAACAATTTCCAATTTCCACTTCTATTTAAATTGATTCAATTTCAATTCAATTTAAATTAACTTCAATTCCTATCCCAAATTCAAATCAGTTTCCATTTAAATTTTATACTTATCCATCTTCAATCATAATTCCAGTTAATTCAAATCAAATTCTATTTGAACTAATTCAATTTAAATCTCAAATTTAAACCATCTCGTATTATATAAATTCAAGTTAAATTTTAATGTTGATTTAATCCCTTAAATCAAATTAACCTTTACTTTTAAATCAAATCAACCTTTATTTTCAATCTAACAACTTAAATCTTGAAACCATTAAATTCTGAGTCCAAATTCCAAAATTTCATTTTAAATTATCTTTACATAATTTACTTCAAATTTCAAATAAGAATTCAAAAACAATTTAATCTTCAGATTCTAATTTATTATCCATTTTTTCTTCAAACTTTGAAACCAATTCTTAAATAATTTTAGTTTACAAGTTCAATTCTTAACATTCAAATCTTAAGTTCAAAGTGATTCCATATACTTAATTTCAAATTTAAAGTTTAATTTTCATTTTATCTCAATAATGGATATATTACCTCAATCAATTTCTTAATTTATTTAAGATAATCAAATTCACAATTTCATAGATTATTAACAACAACAGGATGATACCAAGATAAGTAAACATCCAAATTTATCCAAAAACCAATCAATAACATCTAATTCCAATTTCCAGATCTCAAACAAATTTTGAGATCACATATAACTCCCATTTAAACCAACCATTTAACTTCCATAAGTTAAATCTCAATTTTATCTTGAAATTTCCAATTCAGGTTGTTTGTTAACCTTATTTAACTTTCCCAAAGTTAAATTCAATTCAATTTAATCCAATCAACTTTGATATTATGTATATCCTTATATATACATATTTATTTCCTTTGCACACCAAGTTATACCTTAAATTTTAGACCACCTTTGGTTTTAATTCAAACAAACTTTCTTTAAAATTCCCAAACAATTCTTGTTTGAAACAGGTCCTTTTCATTCAATTACATTGTAAGCAATACTATCATTATTCCTTTTATCACTTTGAAACAAATTCCAAATTCCGGACTTAGATTTTAAAACATCATAATTTAGATCATCTTTATCTCCAATTTATAAGACATACTCACTTAAATGTTTACTTCCTTAAAACATTTCATTATCAAGATACAACAATCGTTTTAGGATAATAACCAAAGTTATCATATCTGAAAACCAATTCACTATATATTATCTTATTCTAAAAACACTTCTACAAATTTAGGATTTTAATTTCAGTTTGGATTCATTTCAAACTTATCTTCATTCAATTTCAATTTGGTTGTATTTATATTACCATTTAATTCTCATTATTTTAATTAATCCCAATAATCAACAACCAATTTCCTTTAATATATTAGAAAACTATTGCTTTATATCAAAATACAAGCTTTTATATAAACTAATTTTAAAATCTTTATATAAGAAATTAACAAATGCGCTCTCATACAAATACACTCAACTCATTCTAGGGTACCATGACCCTATCCTTAGTGAGTAAGCCCACCAAAGCCAAGGTTCTCGGTTAACCTTCAGCTTTGATACCAAATGTAATAGCCCAAAATTTTCTACTCCGAAAATCCCAAATTGTTAAAGAAAGAAGAAAGAAGAAAGAAGGAAGAAGGAAGAAGGAGAATAGAAAACAACAACATCTCACATTCGCAGCAGATTAAATATAATAACAAATAATAGCATTTATATAAAGAAAAGCTGAAATTGTTACATTACATATAATTCAACAGAGTTATAATCATTTACACATGAATTGGACAGTTATACAACTTGTTCTAGACTACAATCTATACAGACTACACAGTCATATATACACAGCGGAAAACTCCATACGTTCCTGCCATCCAGCTCGCCTCTTGAGCTTTAGAACGTCCTTACCTAAAAAGCTGTAATATTCGATCTGACCTGAGCATTACATCAAAGTAACACTCGGGTTAGGCTGGAAACCAGTGTGAGTAAACCCTTATAACATGAAATAGTAAGATATAAAACATAACTGAAAGTCGGGGCAACTCGTACCTTACAATGAGTTCTTAACTTATTTAAGCCAATCACTTATTTCAAACAACTGTTACTTAGATCAAATGGTCATGTTACTTTATTTCATTCCAGCCTATTTAACTTCACATCTCAAATCTATAAAGAATTGTTGTAGATTACTAATCGAAGTGGTTTCGGGTATTTACTGATACCCGACCCCGGTCTCTTCGAATCTAGTGTCATTTTAATCCCAGTTGCTTAAGTGGATACAAATCAACTTTAAATATAGATTCTCATATTCTCACAGCAAATCAATTATCGATAGATAACTCATAATATCATAGTTCAACCCATCACATCACATCATAATACATCATAACTCAATATCAGAGATATTCAGACAAACCAAGGTATTCAATTCAAGTTATCATCTATAGGCAAGATTAATACTCAAACAAATTATTTAATTTAATCAGCTAATATAAATTAGATTAATTACCTTTAATCCTGCTTAATTAACTTTAATTAATTATAACCGCTCCTTAATTAATTATATTGATTAATTAACCTTAATTAATTAAATTGATTAATTAACCTTAATTAATTAATCACACTTATTAAGTATCCTTTAGTTATTAATTAATTACTCTTTAATTATTAATTAATTAATCAATGATTAATCTTTAATTACTTATTAATTAGTCTTTAATTATCAATCAATTAATTAATTAGGATGATAATTCATTTATCTTTATTATCTTCTTACTTATCATTTAAAATCTTACTTAATAACCTTGGAATTAAATTACCATTAACTTAAAAAAAGTCTTTAAGTTAAATTAAAATTAAAACACTTTATCTTTTTAATTAACTGCTTACCTGATTAATTCAGTTTTAAAAACAACTTAAGGATTAACTTAATTAAATAAATGTTAAAATAAATTTCTCAACTTAAATTAACAAACATTAAATAATCAATTATTACTTAAATAGTTTGAAAGATAATTAGTTTTAAACTTGACTTTGTTGAACTTAAAATTTTTTGGAAATATAAATCATTTTACCCGAGGCAATCTAGGATTTACTCGAATTAATACCCGAGTTTCCTCACCTTTTTTCGAGCTTCCACCTCTTCTTTTTTTTAAACTTGCTTAAAAATGTGAAACTATTATATTTTTAAAACACTCACATACTCGAATCAAACTCCAAGCCCATTCTTCCTTTCCCCGTGCTTCGACGCGACGAAACTTAACAAAGCAAAAACTGACACCAGAGACACCATGCACGTGCACCAACCCATGACGAAGCTCCGGCCTACACGATCACCGTCGACAAGTCACCCACGATCTCCTAAAACCATCAGAGCACCCTGCTCTCTCTGTCAATTGCGACATCAATCTTGAGTTCTATCAAACCATACTGGATCAAAACTGATCGCGTTAAACAACCCGACCTACCTATTCCCGACCATATGAAGCTTCGCCGCCTTATCCACAGCCTGACCAAAGACCCAAACTCCATTTTCCCCACGTCCGATCAGTCTCGATGCACTGATGACGGCGCGATCACCTAATTTCCAGCCCCAACCAAAACTAAGTCAAAACCCTACTTTGTCGAACTGCCGCCGCCACAGTGGACGAGAATGCCACCTTTTGTTTTTGTTGTGATCATCAACCCCTCCACTACCTCCAGTAGTAGTTCCAACCTTCCACATCACTCCATCACCTGTAAATGTTCGAAACCCAAATAACGTTCATCTCTCAAATTCTCTTAATTTAAAAATCTAAAAAATCTAAAAATCATGATTTTACTCTTAAAAATCATGGTTTTCGAAGCTTATACAGATCATATTCATGAATCCACCAATTGTTCAAGTCGAAATTTTGACATTTTTAAGTTCAGTATGATATTTATATTCTAGTTAAAACTGTATTCAATTTCTATTTAAAAATATTTTTAAAACTCAAATCTTGCTGATATAAACATAATTTGTTTATATATGTAAACATGAAATAGATTAAGGGAATTGCAATTTGATTTTGATCATATTCGAAGCCTGTTAATAAAGAATAGGGTAAGTGTTCTAGGGTTCAAACATGCACTCAATTATATATACACATATATACATACATTCAGCTTTAAAACAATCATGCAAACATATATTCAAACAAACATCACAATTTTACTTCAAGCATTTACTACATGCACCAAATTTTAAACTGTTTTTAAGCTTAAGTTTAAAAACAGTTTACTCATTGTTACAAGACGAACAGAGCAAACTTTTTGTTCCAGATATGCACAACAACATTCACATACATATACACATGCAATCCTGTTTTTAACAATCATGCAAACACATATCATATTTCACTTTAAGTAAATACTGGATGCATCTAGATTTTAAACAGGTTTAAATCTTAAATAAAACAGTTTACTCACCTGGAAACCAGTTGAATAGAGCTTGGAACAGTTTTGAATTTTGAAAACTTGAATTGCTGTGATTGTTTGAAACTGGAAAATACTTGATAATGCTTGAAAATCTGAAACTTGTTGTGACTGAGACATTTTAACTTGATGAACTGAAGGTAGAAATCTTGATGTTGAAATGATCTAGCTTTTAAAACCGAATGGATGTAGCTTTGATGATTGCTTGTTTAATTTACTGGTTTGAGTTATAATGTTTACAGGTTTTGGCTTGATCTGGTTAGAGAAATATTTTACAGGTTTGGGTTTCTTTTTTTTCTTTGCTCTTTGATTTGTTTTTGAAATGGATTGATCAAAGAAAATGAGAGAGAAGTGGAGAGGATTATATAACTTAGTTTATCCTTTATTAAAAATAAAAATAAAAATAAAAATTAAGACACTTGTAAATTTTGGCTTACACTTGTCATTTTCCTATTTAATTACATTGCACTTGTTAAATTTTATTTATTAAACTTACATGTGTAATTATGCATGTTTTATTTATTTTTAAAATGGTTTTAAGCTTTTATAATTAAATTTCTTAATTAATAAAACTTTTCTAAATTTATGTAAATAAAATTCTTTAAAGAAAATAAATAAAACGAATCAAATATTAATAAATATCTTATACATATGTTTTTAAATCCAAAATATTTAAAGATATTTATCTTTTGAATTTCCAATTCAAATTCAATTTCAAAATCCAATTTAAAATCAACTCAAATATATATATATATATATATGTATGTATGTATATATGTATGTATGTATGTATGTATGTATATATGTATGTATGTATATCTAAACAAACACAAATTCAATTTGTAAATAATAATCCTATTTAAAATATATTCATATCTATATATGTAAACAATCATTATTATTTCTTTTTAAAAGAATAATTTGTAACTTTTAAGTAATTATATTAGGAGATTATCAAATAAATATTTATCTAGATATAAATATTTATTATCATATTTATTTATTTATTTAATCTATAAATTAGTATTTTTCAATAGTTAAATCAGATAATTATTCAATTACCCGATGCTCGAAAATCAGGGTTATCACATATATCGCCATCAAATATCAAGTGAACGAACAAACACCTTCAACACAATCTACAGGGCCTCTGCTTCCCCTTCAGGAAGTTTCACATCCATTGGACCCAAAAGAACAACTCAGTACCAGGTTGGTCAACTATGCAGACTCATACACTTAGCCAATTTTGGCTAAGTCTCCTTCATTGCTTCTAGCGCTCCATTCCCAACTGTCTTAGACCCTGATCCATTCATCAAAACAACTCGCTCCTTACTCCAAAGCATTATACTCCAAGTTTTAGAAACAACTTGATATAGTATCCAATACTTAGCCAACCTCCTACATCCTGCTATGGACAACCTTTAGTAGACATGATCTATCCATCCCTTAAGTTGACCGATCCATTCAAGCCCCCAAAATAACTTGATGCTGACCCTTCAACATGGTGTCAAGTTAAGTACTTAGCGAATTTTAAGGTGCGAATTTTACTGCCAGCTCCTCCCATGTTTCAGAGCCTCTCCTCCAAGTTTCATCCAATTCCACTCAACATTGCCTCCGATTTGCCAAACTCACCAGATATCTACCTGAGCACCGAAAACACTAGCAAATAACATCAAAGCACAACATAAAAGCATAGAATAACATACATATACATCCATTCATATAAATGTGATAAACTAGCCAATCCTAATCTAAATCTAACTTTTACACTAGCATATGCATATGATTACTGGGGATTGCAAAACCATTTCAAAATCATTTCTTCAAAACTTATTTTTAAACATTTATAAAAGCATGATTGAGATTATAAAATGCTTTAAGGTCAAAATCATATCAAAGTATCATTTTTTAACTACAAAAACATGCATAATGGACTGAGAGGTCAAGAACCACTCACCAAATATCCAAAACACCGATCTTTCTCCTCAAATCTAAATTGGACGGCAAATGAGAAGGATTCAGATCACCCAAAATGATAATCTCTAGCTTCTATGTGCTAATTACCCATCAAATCAATGATTTGGCTAAGATTAGTATGGAAAATATGTGACTTTTGATGGAATTAGGGTTAATGATGGTTCAGAACTTTTTAAGGAAGATGGAAATGACCTAGATCAGTTCCTGCAGCCTTCACTTAACACAAATTTCAAAATGGTTTGGCGAGCCTAATCATGGGCTTAGTTAATTGCCCACTAAAACTGACCACCAGAAGCTAAAACTTAAAATAGCTATGACTTTCAATCGATATGTCCGTTTTTCTATTATGACCACTTTATAGAATGAGAATCCATTATCCTTAACCAATGGTAGTGGTTTGAGATCCTAACATGGCTCTATCAAAAGTTATAGTCCAAATTACTTGGGTCAAAATGGTCTCATAGAAATTCAACAAAAATCATAGATCTAAAAAATGTCCCTAAAAGTCACTTTCCATAATTTAGAGTCATAGGACCTTGCATAAATAAAATAATAATATTTTACAATCATCTGATATGTAAAATAGGGATCGTTATACCCACCCTAGGAATTTCTCCCTCGAAATCCCAAATAAATCAAAGAATAGTCAATCACCATTACCACACATGCCTATCAATCAGGTACAACCATCAAACACATCAAACAAGCAGTCATGCCATTAATAACATAAGCAAACTATCCTAGCATGTGGATACTAAACTACCCTATACGATATCAAAATGAAAAGAAAACGCAATAAGTAGTAGGCCTTACCATACAAAGAGTTCCGGATGAATGGCGCTCATGCTCTCTTTGGTTTCTCATGTGCAATCGCTTTCACTTTTTCCTTATTGATCTTTCACCAACTCCACGGTCTTCCTTCTAAGCTATTTCATATCGCATCAAACAATACAATCTGGGCTAAAGGTCACAAAGCTTCTAGCTCAATCTCGATATCATCCATTTGATTCGATGTAATTACTATGCCTGATCATGCATAAACTTAGGTGCTAGTCAATAACTCGTTTAGCTTACTAAAAATAAGCTCGCACTCAGAGTTCTACTAAAAACTAAAATATTCTTTATAAGGCATGTCAACAACACAAAAGTCTTCATGAAGTCTTTAATAAACTTCCTATAATAGCTAGCCAAACCAAAAAAACTTCTTACCTTTGTAGAATTTTTCAGTATACGCTAATCTTTCACTTCAACAACTTTACTTAGGTCAATCGACAATTCATGCTCAAAAGCAACATGACTGAGAAGGCGAACCTCCTTATGCCAAAAGTAACATTTGGAAAATTTCAATTTCAACTTATGCTTACATAGGGTGTTGATAATTTTTCTCAAACGAGAATTGTGTTTTTCCTCGTTTTTTGAATAAACAAGTATATTATTTACAAATACCACCATGAACTTATTTAACAACCCTTGAAGTCTTGACTCATAAGTTCTATGAAATTTGCTAGTGCGTTGGTCAGTCTAAACGGCATAACTAACCACTCATAAAGTCCGCCATGTGTACTTTAACAACCCAAATTCCAACGGGTCTAGAATTCTCGTAAAAATGCTAAAATCCAAGCCCATTGAAGTCCGAGTTGGGTATTTGCTATCCTGCAAATTAGCAAAGATAAGTATATCAGAGCTCAAATAAATATCTCACATCGGAACTGACTAATATATACTAGTAAGTAAATACTCACCAATGTAATAACACTTTCTAAACAAGTGTCTCAAAGCTGGAAAATCTCTGCCATCTATCTAACCCGTGCGATGATATGAGGAGGGGGTCGAAACTAAAGTTTTGGTGAATGGAAAACTTATACACTTCTAAGTGTAATTCTACATATACCGTTCTATTTTCATTTTTTGTTATATTAGGTTTATTGGGTTTATAATACTCTCGCCTCTGTGCGTGAATTGTACCCATCTACTCCTTAGTAGATTAAGACCTAATAACCAATATATATTTTATATATATACATAGCTACATGCCAAAAGACCGCATCGGGTATCTTCCGTATCCTCCTTGAAAAGGATTTCATCGTCTCGCTACGAAAGTGCTCTGTAACTACATCTGTAAAGGACAATTTCGTGAGGCCTACAGTACAGATGTTCCGTCATCTGCTAGGAAAATGTAAAACTGCGTCCGCAATAGTTCATGCCAATGCTCGGACATCCACAATGTACCACCCAGTGCGTACATTGAGAACTACATGTAATCGTTCTGTCTACTCCCCGAATTCCGCCAACAAGGTCTACCTTGTATGGAAATCAGTAGGGAATTTTCTATATCTTTAAAGGTCCACTTCATTAGGCCTAAAATACAGATATTCTATTTGGTCTATCTCTTTTCTCATCGTGGCTATGGCCCCACG
Source organism: Allium cepa (assembly GCA_030765085.1). Classification (NCBI taxonomy): domain Eukaryota; kingdom Viridiplantae; phylum Streptophyta; class Magnoliopsida; order Asparagales; family Amaryllidaceae; genus Allium; species Allium cepa. Next base: position 588,644,152 of record CM060934.1, on the reverse strand, counting down.
CAGCCCCCCCTCAAATAATCGAAAGTCCTTCCAAGAGCTAACTGGTTGTGCCCTACTGCAAACAATCTAAACATCCAATTAGTTGTGTCCATCATCCAATGTCTCGATAGTGAAAGAATCATTGGCCTGTTGGTTTAACTCTAGTCTTTCCTGAACTCGCTCTGACTGATGATGACTAGTATCCGCATGGGTCCGCCCACCATAACCTACTCGCAAACTAGAATACGGTGTCATACGAATATCCTACTCCATCACCAACCTTTTTTGACCGCCTATAAAGGTCCGCTTCGTTAGGGCTGCAATGCAAAAGAAGTCAAAGCATACTCTTCCGTTTTAGCATAATTTACTGTAAATTTCTCACTTCTAGGCTTACGCCTTTCTTTACAACTTTTAAGCCTAATATTACTTATATTTATTTGTGTTCCTTTTTTCCATATAAATAACATTTAAATATAAGTACACTTTTCTTACAAAATTTACATTTTTAACATAACTAGCTAGTAGAATCAATTACTAAAATTAGTCCAAATACCGAATTGAATATTTAGCGGGAATCTGACGATATTATATATCATAAACATAAAAGATATATAATTTAAATCAACTCACCTGAAAAGAAAACACTCCAAATTCCAGATCTGATTTTTAGTCCAGTTCTATTATCCATAGCCTTCCCCTTTGCAACTCTATTTGGATACACAAACCGAAATTTGTATGGATTGAAGAAAATAAATAGATAAACTAGAAAACCAGATCTGAAAACTCATCTCATATGGATGGCTTGATTTGGACATCTCTTCTCTAGATCTACAGTTTCTACCTTAAATCGCAAATCAAGAAACCTAAATCTAATATATTTGATTTTTGAAGAACTGAAGGAGAAAGAAAAGTGATAGGCTTACGTGCCCATTTAGAAAAATATAGGTTTGGAGGCTAGCCCTGCACGTTTATTTATAGAGAGCCAAAGCAACGTCGTCCGTTCGTTTAAAGCGATTGAAAGCTAGCCATTAAAAACAAGCAAAACGCATTAGTTTTGACGTGTCTAGCCTTTTTATTTTATACGTATTAATCTATTTCCTCTATTTCTAAACATTGTAAATAATTAAACGTTAACTTTTAACTGTTGCCTATTCATTCTAATTAATTTACATCAATTGCAAATTTAATTCCCTTTATAACACACGTTTATTTTAAAATTCAAATGTTGCTAATTAACGTAAATTAATTTCCTTTAATTGCTGATTTGATTAACATTACCTACTAATGTTAATTAATTACCTCTAATTGCTGATGTTAATTAATTTACTTTATGACGCGCGTCTATTTTGAAATTCAAATGTATGTTATTTTTGGAATTTATACGTGCATATATTTATAAACAAATATATTCACGCATATTTATACGTATAATTATTTTTCGATACGGAACTTCGAACGTCGATAACTTTTTCATACGAAGTCCGTTTGTGGCATATTATACATGTAAATTAATCAAAAAATCGCCACGAACACAATGGTATAAGTGTCGAAGCCATATTCTAACAATTCCAAAAACACTCCTTTTCACTGTTTATAATTATTTTGGTTATTTAATTATCTAAAGATGTGGGATGTTACATTCTCCCACCTTTTAGGAAATTTCGCCCTCGAAATTCGATGCTTGTAAAAACTATGTAATTCTCCACATCAATCACATCCATTTTATGTACATCTAATTTTTGCAACCATCCGTGTCTTTATGCAAAATGTCATTCAACATACAATATATGCATGTACATAAATTTCTAAGCAGTACCTCCTATATGAACACTTCTCTTCTTTAAAAACTCTTTTTAAAATATGATCCACGCATCCTAAATATACTTGCAACTTTTATATAAATGCAATCTTTTGAAAACTATATTTTTCATCCAATTTTTCCCACACTCCTACTAAATAGGGATGTAGTTCAACAATTTTTACATCCAAATCCCACCACATAACTTCTAATGTTCGAATTTTGGAAAATCTCCTTTTTTCCAAACTCGATTTCTTATGTCAGAAAGAAGGTAGAAAACGGAAAACCTCACATTTACCGTTTTACTTTTGCACACCTTTTTCTCCGTAATGGGAACTTATGCCGCTATTCTATAAAAATCTCTATTTGCTTTGCCAAGCATAGTTCACATAAGAAAATTTTTCTTTTCAAAATTTTCTGTTGATGTTTCTATCGCTTTCTTTAAATTTGTTGTTTTCCTATTAGTTGCTCTTTTTGGTTTTTTACTTTTCTTTTATTACTTACGCCCTATGTTCTTATTCTCTTATTTTGAACATCACAAAAACACAGAGAAAAAGCATCATACTAATCATCACTGATTTACTACAATAGGAACTAAATGCTTACATAGGAGTATAATCTCATAACTAAAAGAGAAAACAAGTCCTACTATAAAGTGATACTAGATAAATAAATATAGCAGCTAAACACAGCTACCATCTAGGGCTAGGAGGCCTAGGACCATGTCCACTCTGACATAAAAAGGTCATACACTAGGAATCCAAGTAACTCATATGCTCCTCCTACCGCCTATTACTCGTTACTAACTTACGCTGTATTACTCATGATGAATAAAATCTATTCATCACTTCCATTCCATACTCAAAATAGAATAACCAAGTCTCATTTACTACAACGAATAAGGATTTTAATCTATGAAGTCTCTATCTAAAAAGGTAACTAAGCTTGGGAAAATTTTCTCTTTACCTTTCATTTTTCCCCAACTAAGGTCTACCTATCCTAACCATATGTGTCTTACCATCTTAATAATATCACTTCACTATTGTTCTATAGTCTACACACATGAAGCAACATTCCTAGGTTCTCACTAGTGTCCTATACACTTTACAGAAACTTTTATTTTTACTATTAAAAGTAATCACCGCTATCTCCTACATAGCCTTACACTTTTCTCGTCACACCAAGGAAATTATTTCTATCTACTCTATATTTAAAAGTTTGGTTTGGTATTTATCATTTCAATTCAAAAATTAAAGTTTATAAATTTTTGAAACATCAAATCCCAAAATCCTTGCCTTTTAGAGTGTTACTTTGAAGTTTTTATTAAATTCAAAAGTACTTGGTTATTTAACATTTTATCTTTCTAGACTTGCATCTTTACAGCCCTTTGAACTTAAATTATTCCCCAAACCTAAAGGGGAAAACTTACAAATTCTAAGTTCAAAACTTATTCCTCTTTTACTTTTAAAGACCTTTACGGCTTTCCATAAAAAAAATTGGATTTTTAAATATAAATGTTTACTAAGTTTTTCTCTTCCAAAAGCTTATTTACTTTTTCAACAAGCCATTTTTTTTAAAACGTGCATTGGTTGTCCTTAAAACATTCTTTTCTTAACTTCTAAAAATGTCCTCCCATGTTTTCAAAACATCTTCTTTTAATAGATTTTCAAATTTATGAAAACTGGAGTAGATAAGAACAATTATTTTATCAAAAGTCCCTTAGTTTTCCTACTCTTCCAATTACCTAACCTTGGAGGAGTTTCTAACTTACTACAAATGGGGACTTTCTATAAAGGCAAGCAACCAATGGGCATAATCAATGGAAAAATATGAAATTTCAAATTGGAAATGACTAAAACAGGAGCAATTGAAATTTCATATTTTTCCATTGATTTAGCTAAATAGATAATGTCTATCAGTAATATAAAGTATCAAAATAGTGTTAAGGCGTTACCATTATCCCCCTTAACACATTTATATAAGCGTTATAGACTATACATCACTGTAAACTCCACCGTAAACTAGTGGGATATCAGGGAGTACTCCATAGGTATAACACAAAACAAATTCGTAGTGAACGCGTATAAAGAGATACAAGTATGACAAGGCACATGAGGCAATACCCAAGGTAGTGATACTACCGTTTGCCAGATCCGGACTGGTGAGAACGCATCGCCGCAACGATCGCAACACCGCGAAACAACACTCCCAAAAGTACGAGGGTGCACCAATCAATCACAAGTAATGAGTAGTAGTTACGAAGAAGTGTGTTCGCTCGAGGTGGCTAACCCCATTTGGCCCGGCACGGCTCCTGTTTTAGTCATTTTCAATTTGACACAAGTGTCAAGGCTATCCATTATCGTTCTCTTTCTTCAGTCATCATGTATATCATTCCAACCACTTCATTCTGGATCACACTTCGCGTATAGTTATTAAAGTGGTTTACGGTTTAGACAGAGAGTATATCCATAACCGATTCTGGTTTCTTTAATAACTTTCGTAATTATTACACCGATTAGTCGTTTAATATATTTCAAAACCGAATCAGTTTTAATTAGAATTCGTAAACCATCATTTCGTTTGTCTTTCTAAATCAATTTCCAAAATTTACGTTCAAACTTCCAAATTTCCATTTCAAAATCTTATAATTCGATTTCAACTTTTATTTAACAATTCAAATATTGATTCAAGTTCGTATATAAATTTCATTCCGAAATCATTTAAAATGGTTTTAATTTTCATTCAAATTAATTTTAATTCATTTATCGATTTCATTCAATATTCGCTAAGTAAATTTATCCTTCAAACAACTTGTATTTAAATTCCAATTCATTCAAATCAATTACTTCCGTTCAACTTCATTATATCAAAACTTCAAATTGATGTAAATTAAATTCGTCAAATCAATTATTTAAATTACAAGTCTTACGTTAATTTCAATAAATCTCATTCATTTCAATAAATCACATTTTATTTCTTATTAAAGAAATTCGATTTTCACTTATTTATTGACTTCGTTACAAATTTCAAACTCAATTAATAAAAAAATAAATTTCATATATTCGAGAAGTTTAATTTCACTTATTAACTTACTTAAATTTTCCAAAGCTTAATTAATAAATAAAGAAACTCAATTTCATTTATTAACGAAGTTGAAATCCACTTATTCAAAAGTTCAATTTCTCTTATCAAAGAATTCAATTTTTATTCAATTATCAAATAATTAAATCTCATTCAATTATTAAATAATTCCAAACTTAATTATTAATAATTTCAAAACTTAATAATTACAAACTTGATTATAAATTCAAGCTTAATTATTAAATCATTTCCACTTAATTATGAATTCAAACTTAATCATCAAATCATTTCAACTTAATTATAAATTCAACTTAATAATTTCAAACTTAATTATAATTCCATACTTAATTATAATTTCAAATTTAATTATTAAATGATTTCTATCCTAGGTCAAATTCATTTGGGTATGTATCATTTCAACCCGATTCCAATTTCAATTCAAGATCAAGCATAATGAAGGGAACTTGCAGTGTGATAACTGGGATGGTGTCAAAGTAAATAAATAAGCAATAACAACAATCAATAACAATCCAATAATTAATTCAAATAATCCCGAAATAATCGTATTAATTCACATTGTTGTTCGTGCGAGTTAATATAATTACTTCTAGAATCTACACTATCATTTCATGTAGATTAAAGATTATTATATGAATTATTCATACAGTTCTTCACTTATCATTCGATTTCAATTTTACACTACAACAATTAATCCAATATACGTTCAATGGTTCAAAGTGTAATTATCACTATTCTACATGTCAATTAATTTAACAATTAAAAGGGGTCATATTTAACTAATCAAATTCAACGTATATGTCAATTCGAATTGTAATTATCCTATGTCAAATTCAATTGCATAATATTTATCGCTTTATACATTTCAATTTACGTCCAATATAAACCACAAACAATAAATCAATCATCAACCAAACTAGATTATCATCGTATAATTAACATATAATGGTGTCAAATGTCAAAGGTGAACTGATACATAAATAACAGTGCAATAAATAACAGCAGCATATTTCAATTGTCATTTCAATTGAAATCAAATTTAATAGATAAAAGAATATTAATCGTGAGTGATTGCTCACCTTCCGAGGCTAGAGAACAGACGATGAAGCTGAGTTACGAAATGCAAGCACTACTTTCAAAGTAAAGCTAGATGGACGCGATTCGACACACAAAGCTGAAAGTTAAGGAATCGATGGAATAATTAGAAGCAATTTGATAGAAACGGCAATGATATAATTTTATTTTGTTATTATTCCCATGAAATCACTATTTAATTTAAACAAATATTAAAATAACACACACACATTAAAAATAAAGATCATTGTTTTTTTTTATCACATATAAAACAAACATATCTAGTAAAATATAGTTTGAAATAAATGATTGTATATACTTGCAACATTCGAAATCAAAAAATCTATATTCATAAAACCCACGGCTCGTATATATATACAAACAATTCATACGAACATATATAACCCATATTAAAGTTTTACCATAAATTAACCACTGTAATCAGTGTACACATAAAAAAAATATCTTTATATCTCAAAACAAAACAAAACATACTAAAACTATGTGATAACCCTGAATTTTTTTAGGGTAATTTTATGATTCAATTTAGTTTATGATTGTTTAATAATTGGAAAAATAGGAATAGAAATTTGCTGCCAATGAATGGTCAAAAAGTATGCACTGGTGCACTAGACAGTACATACACATACACATATTTTCTACATTATAAAATAGGCAGAGATTAAATTTGTAAGTTAGAATAAATAAATTTCAAATACATAGGCATGCAGACATGATTATTACAGACATGAATATGTCTTTAAAACAAGTTTAGTATAAAGAAAATAAAGTATGTAGTCTAGAATAAACATATGTAGAAGATAGTAAGTACTTAAATAAATAAATATGTTTACATATGATATGCAGGAGCATAAGAAAGCACTGCTGGTAGGAGACAAGATTTGCATGGAAATAGTATGAATCTTTAATAAAACACTTTAGCTAATTTCAGTAATTCTTTTGCTTGAAAAAAAAATGTAAGTCATGCATATAACATGACCCGGGGTAAGATAAAAGGAATAGGGTATATTTTCTGAGAAAAATGTAACAAGGACCACTTACCCATTTTCTCTATATAAAAAAATGAGAAGCAGATCATAGTTGATGGGGAAAAACTGACATTGGGTAATTTTCTAAAACCCTATTGGCAGCCAGGGTCTAGTATAAGAAGGCTTAAGGGTAGTGAGACCTGTCACTATTTTTTTTTAAACAGAAATATATATATATAGCAATAGAAATATAAACCAGAGAGCATTAGCCATTAGAGTTAAGAGAAGTGGAAGATCAAAGGGAAAAGGAAGGCTTAGGAAAAGGAGTTAAGGTGAGTAACCTCACTGGAAACATTGGCAATAAGCAATAAGTCCTGAATATTGAGGCAGCTAGACTAAATTTATATTTTTATTTGTTTGCAAGCTATGTTATTTTATGATTTGGTAACTTTGACTTGCTTTATGATCTGTTTAAATTAAAACCCTTTTTATATTGATTTACCTAGAGTAAAATAGCTAGAGATTTATTACTTAAATATGTCTTTGTGTGTTATGATATAACTGTGAGATGAAGTAGTGAGTATGGGTTTTCTTTATATATAATTGTTAGTTTAAAACCCAGGATACTTAATATAGATATATGGTCTAAAAATGAAAGAGGATATGGGGCTGCAACATTGTGTTGTTGCTTATGTCTCATATCAACAGAAAATAAAAATATAGGGGTGCAATGTATACATGTGCTGAGCCTCTACATTCCATGAACTATCCAATAAAATCTCATACTTGTGATTTAGTCAGATTTGAGGACCTACATAGATCTGATTGAATCAGAGGTAGAAAGAAACCAATATAAAAATTTATCTTTGGCCATATGTTTGTATTAGGATCTATTGAAATTCATAGGAAAAAATAACATGTTTAAGAAATCACCTCTGTTGCTATGGAAAAGTGCTTGCTAGTGAAAACATGATTTGTTAACCTCTGGATGTACATATGGGACTGAATGTTTTCTTCATTGCTTGAACATGAGATGCAAAGAGGTATTAACACAGTATTGAAAAGAAAAGGGGGAGTGACACTTAGTAACTTAACTAAGGACTTGGGATCTTAGGACTACAGAATATAACTTGGCAAGGTGAACATTGCAAGCTCACACATGGTACGATTATACCCAGGGGCCTGAGTGTGCTGGGTTAACAGTGAATATTCCCCAGACAGTGTGTGATTTAATGAAAGGGAAAGTAGCTAAAGACCATAAAAACAAAATACTTGATATTGAACATTAGTAACAGGTTCATGTGAAGGCTTGGGTAAAATTCTTGATGGCCAGAAAATCTGTACATAAGGAATGATGATTTAATTGATAATTGTTTTGACTATCTGATGGTGTTCTAGGGATGAATTCTGTGTTGATTTTTCTCTATAACAAATCATTGAACTATGTATCATTTTGTGTACACTAATGAACATGCGCAGGTTACCCAGAAATATGCATAAGTGCAATACTGCATTCTTCCATCTATTTTGTAGTTATTTGAATATGAGAAAAGTTATATAGAGTTTATGTTTTCAGTTAGATTATTCATACCAGGCATTAATCTGACCCATGTGTGTGTTGATGCACTATTGGGTGTCTCATATTTTATGGGGCAGTCCATAGTGATTGTGCAGGTAAATAGGTATTTCATGGATCAAGCTTGGATGTTTAACTGCTTAGAGATTTTGGATGTTATGTTTAAAGAATTGCTGAAGTTAAATTTGATGTTTATGTTGAATTTTGTCGATCTGCTTAGTTTAAGTTTGCTTGAGAAGCCAATGTTTTGCTATACTGTTCTGCAAATATTAAACTTATATGTATCAGCTGAAACTCTTGTGTCTTGATTTACCAATGTGTTGTCCAGTAATGAAGTCTCTAAATTTTTTAAACTAATCAACTTATGATGATAAATGATCTGAGTTCATAAGGATGTATGGATTGAAGGAATAACCAAGTGTTTAGCTTAAAAAAAAAACTGGCAGAAGAAAGGGTTTTGAGTTGCCTTAAAAATGGGCTAAAAAAATGATATGTTCTTTGTTTTAGAATAAATGCAAAATAGAGATGGCTAACCTAACTACATTATTGAGTCTGGATTGAGCTAGCACTGGAAAAAAAAAGAGATTTAAATTCAATTTTGCAACAAAGCTATACAACTCAAAAATATAGGGGTGACTCGGTTAAAAAAAAAAGGAATGAACACCTGAAATTTCCTAGAAAACACACACATGCTCAAGCAAGGGTACAGTTTATACAATAATAAGGTTATGGAAATAAATACAAAATGCTAAGCCTACAAACCTGAAACCAAAAATCAAGCAGTGATCTAAGTAGTCCTAGAAATTTGATTTCTAGAAATTATATTGCTATGTGGGAAGTTATTATTAACAACTTTCAGCAGATTTCTACTTATAAATTTTTATACTCTGATTCAAGTAGAAATTAACTTATATATCTTCATATATGTAAGTTTAAGTTGAATTAAAACAAACCAATATTTATTGGCAGAAAGATCCTGGAAAGGAGAAAAATGAGAGAGATGATTTTCTCAATTTAGATGACCACTTAACATATGCAAAAAAAAAATTAAGGAAAAGAAAGTGGGTCCTCTCATTTGGTATCAGAGCTATGTTGTTAAATAACATAGCAAAATTTTGTATGAACTTGTTTGCATTGATGTATGGTGTGTTGATTGCTTTAGATACTTTGTTCTGTTAGTACATACATTACTAATATCTATTATAACTAAATAAGGATAAATTGAAGTAAATTAATTTATAGAGGGTTAGGCAAAATGAACTAACTTAAGTGTTATATCCATAGAACTATGGTGATACCTAGACAACAAGATGTTGGACCAAGTGAACCACCTATGATGAATATGCAAGAATTTATGAGAGCCCTAAGGGATGGAGTAGGCAACAGGCAAGAAAATCCACATGAAGAGCTTTCCAAACTTCTCAAGACCTTTACCAATCTTGGAGGCAAAACTTTTGATGGAACAGAGGGGATCATAGGAGTTCAAAACTGGCTTAGAATTTTGGACAGAATTTTTACAGATATGCAAGTTGAAGACCAAAAGAAGAGGCAAATAGCATCTAGACAACTGAGAGGAGCAGATTTGGACTGGTGGGAAGTTATCATAGCTGGAAGACCTGAAGGAGAAGTGACATGGAATCAATTTAAGGAAATGTTGGAAGGAAGATTTGTACCTGCATCAGCTAAAGAGTCTTTGCTAGAGGAATTCATTAAATTAAGGCAGGGGACTATGAGTGTTACTGAGTATACACAGAAGTTTGAATCACTAGCAAAATATGGTGCAGTGCTTATCACAACCAGAGAAGCTAAAAATTGCAGATACATTCAAGGGCTGAATGCTAGCCTTAGTAGAGCTATGTTGCCATATAAGGACAGGACATTTGATCAAGTTTTGGATCTGGCTCTGAGTATTGAACAGCATGATAAAGCCAGGGAAAATTTCAGAGCACTAAGGAATAATCAAAATAAGAAAGGAAAGGGTAAGTTTCACCCTTATGATAAAAAGAAAACAGATGTAACTTCCACCAAAAAATCAGAAGAAGTCAAAACTGCTGAGGTTAAGAAGAAAATCACTTGCTATAATTGTGGACAAGAGGGACACATGAAAAATAGGTGTACAAATCCTAAACCAGCATCCTTCAAATGTCACCAGTGTGGAAAGGAAGGTCACATAAGGAGGAACTGTCCAGAGTTTAAGCAAGGAAAAGTGAGTACTTTGGAGGTGAAAGGCAAAGCAACAGAAGGACCAAATGTTGAGAATCATGGCCAAGTTGAAGGTACTTTGCTTATTCACTTAATACCTTTTACAGTAGTGTATGATACTGGGGCTACACACTCTTTAATTTCTCATGATATTGCACAACAATTGAAATTGAATTGTATGATTGTTGATAGGCCATTGCTTATTAAAAGTCCTTTAGGTAATTCCTGTGTTTTGGGTATGATGTGTATGCAACTGGGATTGAATATAGGGGGATACATGTTCAATGCAGACCTATATGTGTTGCAATATCCAGGCATAGGAGTTATTTTAGGAGTTGATTGGTTAAGAAAATATAGGGCTGCTATAAATGTGGAGACCTCCACCATATCATTGAAAACTTCTGAAGGAAAAAGGATAGTTGTTCTTTGTGAAGTAATAAGAACAGAAATATAGTTACCCTTGCTAACTTATCTAGTGAGAAGCACATGCCAGCATTATAAGAAATTCCTATAGTAAAAGAATATACTGATGTGTTTGATGAAGTTAGAGGAGTTTCAAACCATAGACCAGTAGAGTTTTCAATTAAACTGATTCCAGGAGCTAACCCAGTGGTTAAGAGGCCAACTAGAATGGGGCCTAAAGAATTGATAGAACTGAAGAAACAATTGGTTGAACTAGAAGAAAAAGGCTTCATCGGACCCAGTAGCTCATCATGGGGAGCACCATTGGTTTTTGTTAAGAAGCAAGATGGATCTCTCAGACTATGTATTGATTATAGAGAGTTAAACAAAATTACAGTTAAAAACAAATACCCCTTACCAAGAATTGATGATCTTTTTGATCAATTAAGTGGTGCAAAAATATTCTCCAGACTTGATTTAGCTTCAGGATTTCATCAAATGAAAGTAGAAGAGGAAAGCATTAAATATACAGCTTTTAATACTAGGTATGGACTTTATGAATTTTTAGTGATGCCCTTTGGCTTGACAAATGCTCCCTCTTACTTTGTTGATTTGATGAATAGAATTTTTAGAAAATACTTAGATAAATTTGTATTGATATTTATTGATGATATCTTAATTTATTCTAAGACAGTTGAAGAGCATGAGAATCATTTGCATGTAGTACTACAAAAATTGAGGCAAGAAAATTTGAAGGCAAAATTTTCAAAATGTACATTTTGGCAGAATGAGGTAAACTTTCTAGGACATGTGATATCAGAAAAAGGTATATCTGTAGATCCCAATAAGGTAATTGCAGTTCAAGCTTGGAAAAGACCTACTTGTGTTACAGAGGTCAGATATTTTATGGGGATGGCTGGTTATTATAGAAGGTTTATAAAAGATTTTGCAAAGATTTCAATTCCATTAACTAGGTTGACAAGGAAGAATCAGGTATTTGCTTGGACTGAGGAATGTGAGAAAGCCTTTGGGAAGTTGAAGGAGGCACTAATACAAGCTCCAATACTAAAAGTACCTGAAGGAAATGAAAATTTGGTGATATATACTGATGCAAGTGGACAAGGACTTGGGGTAGTATTGATGCAACAACATCAAGTGATAGCTTATGCCTCTAGACAATTAAAACCCAGTGAGATAAAGTATGCTACACATGACCTTGAATTGGCTGCTATAGTATATGCTCTTAAATTATGGAGACATTATTTATTAGGGGCAAAATTTGAAGTTTACACAGACCATAAGTCACTTAAATATTTGTTTTCACAAAAAGAATTAAACATGAGGCAACAAAGGTAGGTTGAACTACTAGCCTCATATGATTTTGAAATATTGTATACACCTGGCAAGGCTAATAAAGTAGCAGATGCTTTAAGTAGACAACATGTTAATGTAGCTAGGTTAATGATAGAAGAGTTTAATACTCTATCACTATTGATTGACTCAGAAGTAGAAAGTGAAAGTGTAGAAAATATGAGCATATGCAGTGAGAATGTTGAGATGGGAAAGTTAAGTTTTGTTATTTTAGGGTCAGAATTAAAAGCTAAAGTTGAAAAGCTACAATACCAAGATTCATCTTTACTTGAGAAGAAAACTCAGATATTAAATGGAGAGGTAGTGGAAGGTTTTCTGTTGAATGATCATGGCCATTTGAAGAAAGGAAGAAGAATATGTGTTCCTGCCATTGATGAATTGAAGCAAGAAATATTGGATGCTTATCATAAAAGTAAATATACCATACATCCAGGAAGCACAAGAATGTATCATAACCTCAAAAGAGATTATTGGTGGAAAGGTATGAAAAGTGCAGTGGCAACTTATGTGTCTAAGTGCATGGTTTGTCAACAGGTAAAAGCTGAATACCAAAGACCTTCAGGGATGCTTCAACCTTTACAAATACCACAGTGGAAATGGGAAGATATATCAATGGATTTCATTGATGGTTTGCCTAAAACTAGGAGAGGAAATGATAGTATTTGGGTTGTAGTAGATAGGCTAACTAAATCAGCTCATTTCATACTTGTAAAATCAGAAAGGAATGCATGCACATTAGCTCAATTATTTATTAAGGAAGTAGTTAGATTGCATGGAATACCAAAAACTATAGTAAGTGATAGAGATACCATGTTCACTTCAAAATTTTGGCAAAGTTTTCACAAAGCAATGGGGACTGATCTATGCTTGAGTACAGCATATCACCCTCAATCTGATGGTCAAACCGAAATTGTGAATAAATTGCTTGAAGACATGTTGAGGGCATGTATATTGGATTGGAGAGGAAGCTGGGAAGATCACATATTTCTGGCAGAGTTTGCATATAACAACAGTTATCACAGTAGCATAGGCATAGCGCCCTTTGAAGCACTCTATGGTAGGCCATGTTTATCACCTTCAAGTTGGATTGAATCTGGGGAGAAGGTGGTCTTAGGACCAGAAAATGTAAAAGAAACTTCTGAAAATATAGCTTTGATTAGAAAAAGAATTGCTTCTGCCCAAGATAGGCAAAAGAAATATGCAGATCAGAAGAGAAAAACAGTACAATATGATGTTGGAGATTTTGTATTTGTTAAAATATCACCTATGAAGAAGGTTCTAAGGTTTGGGAAACAAGGAAAGTTAATTCCCAGATACATAGGACCATATAAAATTTTAGAAAGAATTGGAAATGTAGCCTATAAGTTGGAATTGCCAGAGGAGATGAGGGCAATGCATGATGTTTTTCATGTATCTCAGTTAAGGAGATGGATTCATGATGCAGAAACAATCTTGGAATCCACTAGGGATGTGCAGATTGATCCCAGAATGGTTTATGAAAAAGAGCCAGTAGGTATTGTTGCAAGAGAAATTAAGAAATTAAGGAATAAAGAAATTAAATTGGTGAAAGTGCAGTGGAGCCTTGACCCAAATGATTGCACATGGGAGGTGGAAGATAAAATCAGAAATGATTATCCAAAATTGTTTGATTGAATAAAAGGTATAACATATATATGTCGATAAATACTTTTATTAAATATGCAGTGTGAATTTTGTTTTAAATTTACACAGAGTTTAGCTAAGAGGTTAGTTTGAAAATGATTGATTTTCTGGATTGAAAACACTTGAGTTAAGTGTGGAAGAATTGTGGGACACAATTCCTAAAAGGAGGGGTATATGTGATAACCCTGACTTTTATTTAGGGTAATTTTATGATTCAATTTAGTTTATGATTGTTTAATAATCGGAAAAATAGGAATAGAAATTTGTTGCCAATGAATGGTAAAAAGTATGCACTGGTGCACTAGACAGTACATACACATACACATATTTTCTACATTATAAAATAGGCAGAGATTAAATTAGTAAGTTAGAATAAATAAATTTCAAATACATAGGCATGCAGACATGATTATTGCAGACATGAATATGTCTTTAAAACAAGTTTAGTATAAAGAAAATAAAGTATGTAGTCTAGAATAAACATATGTAGAAGATAGTAAATACTTAAATAAATAAATATGTTTACATATGATATGCAGGAGCATAAGAAAGCACTGCTGGTAGGAGACAAGATTTGCATGGAAATAGTATGAATCTTTAATAAAACATTTTAGCTAATTTCAGTAATTCTTTTGCTTTAAAAAAAAATGTAAGTCATGCATATAACATGACCCGGGGTAAGATAAAAGGAATAGGGTATATTTTCTGAGAAAAATGTAACAAGGACCACTTACCCATTTTCTCTATATAAAAAAATGAGAAGCAGATCATAGTTGATGGGGAAAAACTAACATTGGGTAATTTTCTAAAACCCTATTGGCAGCCAGGGTCTAGTACAAGAAGGCTTAAGGGTAGTGAGACCTGTCACTATTTTTTTTAAACAGAAAAAAATATATATAGCAATATAAATATAAACCAGAGAGCATTAGCCATTAGAGTTAAGAGAAGTGGAAGATCAAAGGGAAAAGGAAGGCTTAGGAAAAGGAGTTAAGGTGAGTAACCTCACTGGAAACATTGGCAATAAGGAATAAGTCCTGAATATTGAGGCAGCTAGACTAAATTTATATTTTTATTTGTTTGCAAGCTATGTTGTTTTATGATTTGGTAACTTTGACTTGCTTTATGATCTGTTTAAATGAAAACCCTTTTTATATTGATTTACCCAGAGTAAAATAGCCAGAGATTTATTGCTTAAATATGTCTTTCTATGTTATGATATAACTGTGAGATGAAGTAGTGAGTATGGGTTTTCTTTATATATAATTGTTAGTTTAAAACCCAGGATACTTAATATAGATATATGGTCTAAAAATGAAAGAGGATATGGGGCTGCAACATTGTGTTGTTGCTTATGTCTCATATCAACAGAAAATAAAAATATAGGGGTGCAATGTATTCATGTGCTGAGCCTCTACATTCCATGAACTATCCAATAAAATCTCATACTTGTGATTTAGTCAGATTTGAGGACCTACATAGATCTGATTGAATCAGAGGTAGAAAGAAACCAATAGAAAAATTTATCTATGGCCATATGTTTGTTTTAGGATCTATTGAAATTCATAGGAAAAAATAACATGTTTAAGAAATCACCTCTGTTGCTATGGAAAAGCGCTTGCTAGTGAAAACATGATTTGTTAACCTCTAGATGTACATATGGGACTGAATGTTTTCTTCATTGCTTGAACATGAGATGCAGAGAGGTATTAGCACAGTATTGAAAAGAAAAGGGGGAATGACACTTAGTAACTTAACTAAGGACTTGAGATCTTAAGGCTACAGAATATAACTTGGCAAGGTGAACATTGCAAGCTCACACATGGTATGATTATACCCAGGGGCTTGAGTGTGCTGGGTTAACAGTGAATATTCCCCCGACAGTGTGTGATTTAATGAAAGGGAAAGTAGCTAAAGACCATAAAAACAAAATACTTGATATTGAACATTAGTAACAGGTTCATGTGAAGGCTTGGGTAAAATTCCTGATGGACAGAAAATCTGTAGATAAGGAATGATGATTTAATTGATAATTGTGTTGACTATCTGATGGTGTTCTAGGGATGAATTCTGTGTTGATTTTTCTCTGTAACAAATCATTGAACTATGTATCATTTTGTGTACACTAATGAACATGTGCAGGTTACCCAGAAATATGCATAAGTGCAATACTGCATTCTTCTATCTATTTTGTAGTTATTTGAATATGAGAAAAGTTATATAGAGTTTATGTTTTAAGTTAGATTATTCATACCAGGCATTAATCTGACCCATGTGTGTGTTGATGCACTATTGGGTGTCTCATATTTTATGGGGCAGTCCATAGTGATTGTGCAGGTAAATAGGTATTTCATGGATCAAGCTTGGATGTTTAACTGTTTAGATATTTTGGATGTTATGTTTAAAGAATTGCTGAAGTTAAATTTGATGTTTATGTTGAATTTTGTCAATCTGCTTAGTTTAAGTTTGCTTGAGAAGCCAATGTTTTGCTATACTGTTCTGCAAATATTAAACTTATATGTATCAGCTGAAACTCTTGTGTCTTGATTTACCAATGTGTTGTCCAGTAATGAAGTCTCTAAATTTTTTAAACTAATCAACTTATGATGATAAATGATCCGAGTTCATAAGGATGTATGGATTGAAGGAATAACCAAGTGTTTAGCTTTAAATAAAAAATCTGGCAGAAGAAAGGGTTTTGAGTTGCCTTAAAAATGGGCTAAAAAAAATGATATGTTCTTTGTTTTAGAATAAATGCAAAATAGAGATGGCTAACCTAACTATATTATTGAGTCTGGATTAAGCTAGCGCTGGAAAAAAAAAAGATTTAAATTCAATTTTGCAACAAAGCTATACAACTCAAAAATATAGGGGAGACTTAGTAAAAAAAAAGGGAATGAACACCTGAAATTTCCTAGAAAACACACACATGCTCAAGCAAGGGCACAGTTTATACAATAATAAGGTTATGGAAATAAATACAAAATGCTAAGCCTAGAAACCTGAAACCAAAAATCAAGCAGTGATCTAAGTAGGCCTAGAAATTTGTTTCTAGAAATTATATTGCTATGTGGGAAGTTATTATTAACAACTTTCAGCAGATTTCTACTTATAAATTTTTATACTCTGATTCAAGTAGAAATTAACTTATATATCTTCATATATGTAAGTTTTAGTTGAATTAAAACAAACCAATATTTATTGGCAGAAAGATCCTGGAAAGGAGAAAAATAAGAGAGATGATTTTCTCAATTTAGATGACCACTTAACATATGAAAAAAAAAATTAAGGAAAAGAAAGTGGGTCCTCTCAAACTAAAACTTCTATATATAATATATTCTGAATATAATACATAGTATATACAACATGTATGATAGGTATATTTATCATATAATAACAGATATATAGGACAACAACCAATTCAGTAAACAAACTTCATTTTCTTATACTTTATAAATATATACATATATGTTACTGTAACCCAAAATATGAACAATATAATGCAAACTCTTGGAAACAATATATGTATATATATAGACTAATGTGCAGACACTATCCATATATGCAAATCAATATAACAAATGTATTTTTAAACTAATATATATATATATATATATAAAACAATATAACCAGGACTACACATGTGCAACAATGTATATGCATGTAAGTTGCGAAAATCCATGTATACTTATCAATATTATAGTCTGATCCTATATATATATATATATATATATATTGGAATGCAAAGGGAAACCTGCTAAAAGACTTGCAACCAAACTTTATAACTCATATAGGATAAACTTAGACTTAAACTATGTAATATAATTTAGATATGTCCTTTAACAGAAGCATGCAAGTATAATTTATATCCAAAATATAATAAAATCTCGACTAACATATTACACCCACAACTCTTCAGCAAACAACACACGCAACACTCAACAAACAACACACGCAACAGGTATGCAACTCACATTGCTAGTGTATAAATATATAACTAAGACATAACTAATATATACCCTGTACAACATATTATAAAAATAGACTTGCTTAACGCATGCATGTAATAATATAAATCTAAATATAACCAAACAAATTTATACACATATTACTGTAACTTATATAATACTGTATAATAAAATTTCCACAACAACCCATGTTGAAATAAAGAAAATTGTGCTATGAATTTCAAAAATAACAAAACACATATGACTATCGCATGTACTCGTATAACATAAAGTTATACAGTAAATCGTATAATAAAATACTATTACAAAATAAAAACTAATATATACATAACTTCACATATAGATTAAACTGTGTAAACTATATATCTTTTGGATGTATAGACCAACGTTGCAACATGTACAACAACATGATAAAAAATAATGCTTACCTATATAAAACTCAAAAAAAACAAACAACAAGTTATCTATCAGTAAAATAAACAAACTTCACAACTTTATACATACAACAAATCATATAAAATTTATATAAATAAAATCTAAGTATATATACCTCTTATACATAAGAAGAGAGACAGGGAGCGGGCAAGCTGGGTTGCTGCTCGGAGGGTGGAGACAGCAGTGTAGCTGTTGAGCATGGTGGAAGGATCTGAAGGCGGTGGTGGTACAGCTTTGAGTTCGGTCGGTGAGGCTTGGTCGAGCGACAGAGGGAGGGAAACGATCGACTGGGCTTCGCTATGGGGTGCTGGCTGATGAGGCAAAGGGTTCGGCCAGTAGATGAGTGGCACCAGGCTGCGAAGGTCATGGGTGAAGCTTCCGAAAGAAAGGAAGAGATGGGAACTGGGATGGCGTGGGCAGTGTGGAGGGTAGATGGCGGCGACGTTTGGTGCTTGGGAGACTGTGTTGCGCATGCATGAAAGGGAAGAAACGTGAGAGGCCTTGATAGTGGGTTTGCTGATCGGCAAGCTCTATTTTTTTTGTATTACAGTAAAAAAAATGAGAAGAAGGAGTAGGAGGCAAGTGGAGAGGGAGAGTGGAAGGGCTTCAGGCCAAAAAGAAATGAGCACGTAACGGAAAAGAAAGTGGGAGAGGAATGAATAAAGTCACAGCAAAGTGAATGGACAGAAGCATGCATGCACGAAAGTAATAAAAGTTTAATTTTACACTTCTTTTTAAAGTACTCAAGAACCGATAAAAGAGAGTGAATAGCCGGATTTAGAAAAATATGTGAAGAAAATGGCTATTAGGTTTGTACAGTAGGAAATGGAAGGCTACAAGAACAAATAAACGCAATTAGTTACCGATACGGTTTCGTTTTACTGAGTTCGCGGCATTGCAGACACCGAAATACAAAATAAATATACCGCGGAGATTAGTACGACGAGACGATCAAAATGGTATAAAGATATCAGTGGTACGATTTAATTATAGAAAATTCGAATTTTCTACTAGCGGAAAATGCAAGAAAATGCAGGAAAATAAGATCGACGGAGCTAAAAATGACCGAATTTGGAAAAACAACAAACTGACATCTTGCTCAGAAGTTGGTTTAGAATTTTCTATGTAAAAATATTTTGGTTTCGAAAACGTTTTATTTTCATCGCTTTTAACTGATTAAATTGAAGTAAATTTACGCGCGAAATAAACTTTCATATTTTTGGATGAAAATTTATCAGTTGCTATGTTTAACTAGACGCATTCCAAATACCAAATTTATATTTCAAAATTTTATCGTTTAAAATCCCACAAATTTCCAATTAATAACGTCATTAAAACCGATTAAATCTTTGGGTTGTTACATTCCTATTAAGGCTCTCTATATTATTTCTCCTAACTAACACCGTTTCTAATTTTTACACCTCTTATTACACCAAATGGTTTTATACCTTAATGTATTGGAACTACTTTCTCTTATGAGATAATGCTAAAACCTTCGATGAATCCTTTAAAAGAAGATTTCATCTTTACGTGAAATTTCTAGAAACTTGTTTTATAATTTATCGAAATAGACTATACAAAATATGATGCTTTCCATACCTTGTACATCTCTTTCACCTATTCCTTATAACTTGCATAAAACATCTTTATTTGTGATTTGGTTTCATAGAAAATTATATCATTATTCATTTCATTCCAATAGATTAAGTTATGTTTAATCTATATTCACTTACAATAGACATTTCCTACAAAATTTATTAATTTCCTAATATTTAACTTACATCTTCTTCTTTTTTCAAAAGAACTCATTTTCAAAACTATTTTTGATAATTTCATAATTAGAAAACATTTCCATATACTTATTTAAAAAATAAGTGTACTTACAAACCACTTTATTTCTATATCTAGAAATTATCTTCAAAATACATTTTTATTTGGGTAAAAACATATGTTGTGTAAAACACCGTTACTACAGCCCAAAAATACAAGCATATGGATTCAATTAAAATAAATATTAATAAAACTCATACGCTATGTAAAAATATTTCCTTTGAGAGCTACCTACTATAACAATAGTGTCATAGCCTATCCTTCCTTTATTTTTCATGAAAACATCGGTTACAACAATAAATATTGCAACCTACGTTTTCGATACTTAACACACTCTACGTTTTAATATTTGAAATCTTTGTTTACCTACAAAAAAACTAGCGAACTATACATGCTCTATAATCCTTCAAAAATAATTTCACTTTTAACAAAATTTACATCACATAAAAACCATTTTAAATTTCATACCACTTTTTTTTTTTCAGAAACCCGATATTTACTTCCTCAAACATACTAACAATTTTATTTCAACTTTTAAATTCCAAAAGTTTCATTATATTGGGCTAGACATAAAGTGAATTTTCTTCTTACTATCCTAGGAATACCTTCCTAAACCTTGGAAATCTCTTTTCCTTACTAAAATATCTTATTCCTTCCAAAATAAAAATACTTCCCTACTATAACTAGGGAACTTTCCCGCTTCCTATAACCTATGGATAACAATCTTCTCTCAAAACATGGCTTATTGTACAGTATAAATCGGCAATAACATAAGGCTCAACATCCTTGGGTCATCCCAATCCCAATACCAAACAAGCACAAATATACTTCTAAAACATTCCATATGTTAAAATCTATAATTGAGGACATATTTGGATTTTAGTACATAATATATTTAAATTTTATTCAAAAATAAAAATACGTTCACTCATATTTTCTAATTTACTTAGGATCTACTAACCTAAGCTCTGATACTAAATATAACAACCGGAATTCTAGTGGGTTCGGATTTTTCGCAAAAATGCTAAAATCCAAGCCCACTAAATCCCGACTTAGGTATTTGGTATCCTGCAAATAGGAAAAGATAAATATATCAGAGCTTAAATAAATATCCCATAGTAGAACTGACTAAAATATAATAGTAAGTGATTTCTTGGTTCAAATCTGACCAAATAGAAAATTATTTCCTTTATATCAAAATATAACTTTGGGTGAAATTATTTCATTTACCCCATTCGAAAACAATACCGTGTCAAATTACTCTATTCAAGTGCTTCGAAACCCCTATCAATACAGTTGTACGAACTGTACTAACTAGAATTCATAAACCACTAAATAAATCGACCAACACAACATAAAACATTTTATATTCACTAACAAATATACACTCATATCTATTAATACAATCAAACTCATTCTAGGGTACTACTGACCCTATCTCTAATGAGTAATCCCCACCAAAGCCAAGATTCTCGCTTAACCTTCGACACTGATACCAACTATAACGACCTAGAATTTTCGACCTTCGAAAATCGACATCAATACATTCAGTGTATAGCACGCCGAGAAATCGAGTGCTTGAAATACCATATCATTATGGGTGAATATGAAAAAGATAGAAGAAAATAGAAACAATATCATAGAATTTGGTCAGATTTGACAGTCGATAATTTAACTATCAAATAACATACATAAGCAGTCACTGGGTCCTTATCATAAATTTCCCAAAATATTTATTTCTAAATACCTTTGCAAAGATATATATCCAAATCTCTTCCATTATTTCATCCTTTGAAAACAATTTCAAACACTTATCCCTCACAGGATATTTTTAAACCATTTAACACTTCGAAATATTTTTTCGAACCCAATATATAACACTTAGCAAAATATTTCTATATAAAACATCGCTCTCTTAAAATAATTTCCAAAACCCTCTTTTCAATACTAAGGAGAATATTGATAGACAAATCCTCGAAAATCATTTTAATATCGAACTTAGAAATTATGTCGTAACTAATCTCACAAAACTACAGAAATATTACTAAATTCCCTTTTACCATTCCAAAAACCAATCATACTCATTTATAATTCCAACTAACAATCCATAACTTCTTTAATGAATTCACATCCATTTCCGATGTCCCATATTCCAACATTTTAGAAAATTCAATTTCTTTTCCCAAATCTCTTATAAGATTCCTTATCAAAATCATATCTATTTAAATAACCCATTTACAAATCTCGAGAAATTTTATAAATAAATTTAAATCCTTCCAAAACTCTCTCTATATATATAAGATAAGTATTTTTAAAGAATAATAATTTTTTTAAAACACGTTGAAGAAATTATTTTAAAATGTCAAAGAACTTTTAAATAAATATTAGTAATTCATTCCCAATTCGTATTTAAATAAACTAAACAATTTACAATCTTATTACAATAATTTGACTTATTTTCAACTAATATCAAATATATGAAAATCAACTTTCCAAAATATTTTCAACTCTAAACTAGTTTTTAAACTACATAGTTTAATAAATAGAAATTCCATTCTAAAAACAAACTTAACTTCTTAATAAAAATCCATTTTTGAAATCCAATATAACCATTTTGGCATTTATACATTTCTCTCAATTTATCACAAAACGATTTCATTTCCAATTCCCTAACTATTTCCAAATTCCAAAATAAAATTTTCTATTTCATTCTTAACCAATTCCTATTTCTCATTATATATTCACCGTGAATCAAAATTCTTGTTTATCGAATGATAATCGTTCCATATTATTTATAAACATCGTTTTTAAATTTCATAAACCTATTTCCAGGTTTATAACTGGTTCACGTCACCAAAAATCCATTTATAAATCGATTTCTAATCAAAATTCCATTTTTAATATATTTCTCAAATAATCCAAACTATAATCCAAAACCAAATCAAATCTTGGTTTTCATTTCCCATTCCATATTTCAAAGAATCTTATTTAAAATTCATTATTTAAAAGTTTCCAATTTAAGATTTCCCAATTGAAACCATTTCTCGAAATAATTAAATATCCAAAATCTAGTCATTTATTAATCCATTTCAATTTCCTTTCACATAATCCAAAATCAATATGAATTTTTCATTTCAAAAATCCCCTTTTAAATTTCCTTTTAATAATTCGATAATATTATTTATGGTATTTGTAATACCAAAAATAGGGCCAATGCTACTATAGCATCCATTAATTCAAATCACACAACAATGTATAACATTTTTATCCCATCACATCATATATTGCTATATGTGAAAAATATTCAATATATTTTAAGGAATCTAATTGGATCCCTCCAACCTGTTTTTCCTGCATCTATATATGTTAGTCAACATAAAATACCAATCCCGCTTTGAGGGGGGATATCGCGGTAATATAGATTCATCCACTATAATACGGAGCGCATAGGGTCTCATCCACTCCAATGGCGGGAAATATCCAACTGTTAATATATATACTACTGTATATATAATATAACATCCAACCGATAATAATAATTATCAATTCATCCAATCAATCAATAATTGGTTATTTCAATTTTCAAATTAAAGCTAGCAGTCCAAATGAGTGAGATTTACTCACTTTGAATTTTAATTTGTTAATCGTTCAAATTTTTATTCTTTTGCACGGATTCCACAGCTTCGAGTCCTATACCACTGATTCCGTTCGATTTAACCTCGTATGAATATATTTTGATATTTACAATATTTTCAATTCAGTAATTAAATAAATTAACTTTCTAATCACTATAAATTAAATAATTACCTAATTAACACACTGCCATAACCTCCTTCTTACATTCACGCTCGCGAACCAATCACCAGTCCACCTCTTTCCATCTGAGCATCCCCACCTCCAAGCCTATGTCGTCGCGACCCACCCAAACAACGCCGAAACACTCTTCAGGTCGTGCGCGATTAAGACGACTGCCACCTAAATAAATCGCGCCTCCAATCGAACGTCACGACGACGCAGCAGCATAGCCTCACCTCCGATCGCACGCACCGCAGTTGAATGCGACTATGATTCGAGTCGACCAAAAGCCTAGCCCACGCGACATGACTTTGAACTAACGAGCACACCATCAGCCGAGCTAAAACCCTAACCGCGATATTTTCCCCCACGCTGATTCTTTGATCGCGACATCCACCCTCCGCGGTCGCCTCGCGATCTCATTCAATTTTTTTTAATTTCTATTCGAAGCCGAATTGAGCGAAGAGAAAGAAGTCACGATTTTAATCTGAACGAGAATAGCTTCACAAAAAAGGTAAATTCGTGACTTATACTTGAAATGTCTCGAGTTCGTTAATATGTTTGACTAGTTTGACTTCCAAAGTTTATTGTATTCTAAAATTTTCAAAATATCCCATTCTACATGACTTAAAATCCCGATCTCCTATCGAGGCATGCCGCTTGGCGTTCCTAATATTATACCCCTATTCCTAACTCAATGGAACAAGTTTCGGACCCTAATTCGATCATATGTGGAAGATAACTTTTTAAATCAAATATTTAAATTAAATTCAATTAAATTATTTCCAGGCGCTTCCAGATCGTACGACCAAACGGTAAATCCAAATGCTACGAAATATGAAATCTGATAGTAATATACTATTATGGATCCGATGGAATTGTCGAATTCCGAGACTGTGCCTTGGAAGACTATTTTAACGCGTTGATTAAATCGACGATTTTTAGAATTTACAAAATTACTTGGAATTCTGGTTTTAAAAGCTTATTGACTCAATTCTAATTTAAATACAATTTATATCAGCATTAGAAATCATTTCGGTTCAAATTCAACACCAATTCTCAATTATATACCATTTCCGTATTACAATAAATCACTATATCTGAAATAAAAATTCATTCTATAATTTCAATCAAAATCTTCATATCAAAAATCAACTTATATTTCAAATTCAATATTTAAAACCATTTAAATATTCAAAACCATATAACAGAAAAATCTGGGTCGTTACAATGTCTATGGATTATTCATGAATCTTGATTGACTAGAGTCCATCGTAGTCACCTAATCATAGGGTCACACCCCAGATCTTTAGCATTACTACTCTACATGCTACATACTGATAATCATATGTGTGACTAGTTACCTAGATGCCACACTAGCCAAACAGTTTGTTTCCATTGTTAGAAAGTTCATGACTATTACGTAAATGGATCTTAGGCCACGATGATCGAAAGTAACTTAAGACTATGGAGGAGGGAGTTGTGTGTTGCAAGTGATGTGTACTGTCACCTAGAATAGTGTTGTATGTTGACAGGTTTGCATCTGGAATATGAGATTGATACGCACACACATAAAGAACCACTCTCGCTTTATCCCTCCTAATTTTGTGCATGGTTGATAGTAGAATTCCTTGTATGTCTTTAGTTGTTTGACAATGTTGTATGCTTAGCTAATTTACATCACATACTTTAGACTATTAATGTGTTTTAGGGAATATTATATACACTTATACCTACGATGATCACTAGAGGGATATATGCTTTACTCTTCCATTTATGATACATATTGGTATATACATTAGACATTGTCTGACCCGTGTGTTGTTTTATAATAATAGGGTCGGTTCGAGATATTTCAAGTCCAAGTACCCAGTAGCTAGCTTGACTAATGGAACATTTTTGGAGGTGAGTTTACTTCTTAGAATGATAGTTTCCCTATGAGTTTTTGCAACCTCATTTATTTTTTATGATGTATATATTTGACTAGACTCGCATATTTTGCTTACTTTGGACTGGTGTTATGGATGTATTATATTTTATTGTTGCGTTTTGATTCTACGATCTCTGATTATTATTTTGATATTGTATATTGTTCTATATCGGAAACCACACGTTTCTATTGCTTTATGTCGATGTCGTGTACATAACATAAGTGTTACATGATTTGATATATGTACCGTTGTTAGACCAAGAGAATATTTATGTGTGTTAGCCCCATATAGCATTGTTCTCCGTATTACCACATAGTATTTTCTAGTAATACTACTTGGTTTTATGGGTATACCAATGGGGTGTTCCATTAATAGTGCAAATAAACTTGGTATGAGATCATGTACTTAACACAATTGAATGTATTTTGCTCGTTGGAAATATTTCAGACCAAAAACTAAAGTGAGGCCTGATTAACTAAAATATTAGTTTGGTCCAATTAATTAATGACAAGATCAATATCCTTAATTTGTTAAGGTTGAATAATAATAATTAAGCATCGGAATTAGGCCGTAATCTTACAGTTAGGTTTTCTCCTAAAGGTATGGTCTTTGAGGAACGAAAACAAAAATTTAAGATGTTAGGTAACGTTGGAACTGTTAGGATGAGTAGATGGTGAACTTCACTATATTCGTGAATATACACTGGAATCGGAATTATATTAATATTACAAGGTGCTTAAAAGGAACATGAAATATGATTTCATGTTCTTGTAAAAGGTTGTCTTTTATAAGTTCTATTTTCATAGAGCTTTTGGATGTTGGATCCAAAATTTCAATTTTATATTTGTTAAAATAATTGTATTTTAGAAATCCAATAACAAAAGTGATAGAACATCGCACTGTTGATATTGCTACAGTAGTGGCAAAAAGAATGGAAGCTCATTATATGAGTTCCACAGATGGACACATTTTAGAATAGACATTTTCAAGAATACCGATAATATTTTATATAATTATAACTATTTTTTATTTTATCAAAATTAAAACAGTTTATCTATATTTCATATATAACTAACTTATAAAGATATGCCTTGATAAAAAAAATTCTTGTCTAAGTGGTGTATTAGCTTAATATACTATACTACATAAGTGCCTATATTTTCAGTATAATTAATTTTGCAATTTAGACTATGTTAGTGCACAATGAGTTTGTAACACTCCATAGTTTGAAGTACCATAGTATAGCGAATTAATTAAATAATTAAGAAATAGAATTAATTTATGATGATCGAAATAAAGACAAGTCATTTAAAAAGGAATGAATTTAAGATGAAGAGTTAGGGGAATTAATAACAAGAGGTTAGAATGTGGTTTTAGCCCAAACCCCAAATTACTAAACCCTAACCCTCCCATCTTTAATTCATTCCTTCATTTGTTCAAAAATAAAACAAAATCTTACCAAAGAGAGGCTGACCATATTTTCAAAGGAAGTGAAGAAGAAAATTAAAAAGAAAAGAAGGAGTTTCATTCATAGGAAGAAGCAAAGCTCTAAATCAAGTTTAAACATATAAAAGGTGAGAAATTCCTTTTCTAAAACCTTCAAACCAGTATGGTTTAGGATTGTATGTATTTGGAATGTTCTGATTTTTGATGTGTTCAAGGAATAACGGGAATCAAACCTTCTTTAAATCACTTGAAATTTTTACATGATGTGTAAAATAATGAAGCAGATTGTGTTTTGAATTTCATAATTTTCTAAAATTATTTACAAATCTATATTAATTTTCTAAGCTGAGAATATTTCTAATTTCGAAAATTAATTATTTAGAATATTAAAAGTAATTCTTTTAGCATGAAAATTTTATTATGAGGCAAAATATGGTGATTATGACATTTAGTGAATTTTTGGGATTTGTTCCATGTATTTTTGAATTTATATCAATTATTTAGCAAAGAAAAAAACTAACTACAAAATGGTAGTTGATTAATGAAGAAGGTAATTAATAACTTTTGAAAAGAAGCTGCCTGAGGCCCTAGTAAACCAATAATAATCCGATACATAACCGGGTTAGTTGAAAAGTAACACCTTTGAATGGAATAAAATAACTTTCAAGTTAATTACCAAATTTCCATTTCAACTGGAGATAGCTGATATCAACTTGCGGTAGTGAATACTAACTGTAGATATCAGCTTGCATTAACTAAATGTCAACTGGAGATAGTTGATGTCAACCGATAGCTAATATCATCTTCCCATAGCTACTATCAATTGGAGATATCAATTATGATAGCTGATATCAACTTTGATAATTGGTATTAGCTGGAGATAGTTGGCATCAATTGGAGGGTAGCTGATGTTAACTTGAAATAGCTGATATCAACTAGAAATTACGACTTTAAATATTTGTTATTAAATGGAGACATGAACTTGCGATAGTTTAACGTCAACTGAAGATACCTAATTATTAGAGATATCAACTGGAGATAGCTAATATTTACTTGAATCATCAACTGGAGACAGCTTAATATGAACTAGAGACATCAACTGGAGATAGGTTAATATGAACTAGAGATATCAACTAGAGACAACCTAATCTAATTAGAAATATCAAATGAATATAGCTTAATAATAATTAGAAATTTCAACTAGAGATAGATTAATGTCAACTAGAGATATCAATTGGAGATAGATTCATGTCAACTAGAGATATCAACTGGAGATATCTTAATATTAACCAGAGATAGCTTAATGTTAACCAGAGATTGCTTAATATTAACTTTAGATAGCTATAAGACTTATCAACTTGCCATAGTTTAATGTCAATTTAAGATAGTTATAAAAATTATCAACTTGCATTAGCCTTAAATCTACGACGGCTATATACTGACAACCGGCGATAGCTAATGGCATTGAGAAATTCTATGTAAATAAATGAACTTTTTATTGCACATTGGAAGCCATCATTCCTTAGTAATGGTTTGAGAATTTCATAAAGCTGAAATGGCTACAGAAAATAATAAATTAAAATGAAACAACTTATTTAAAGAATGAAAATTGGGACTGGGTTAAAGTAAGTTATAGTATGGTATGTTAGATCATCAAAAATAAAGAACATGTAGACATATGGTATTTGTGGAACTAATATGTATATACACAACATTATATTTGATGATTGGTGGTCAAGGCCTGTGTGGCAACCTTTTGTTTAAACATGACATTATATTTGATGATTAGTGTTGTAACGCATGTGTGGCAACCATTTGTCTATACACGACATTATACTCGATGATTTGCGATGTAAGGCCTTAGTAGCAACCTAATAAGCCGCTCATGACACATTTGAGGGGAATTCGGATAAAAAACCTAAGCGATAACATTTGTGTCTAATACCCTTGTTAAACTTATAAGAGTAAGGCCTGAGTGGAAAATCTAAAAATGAATAGACTATAGAAATTAGTCAAAAATGTTGTGAATGGATCTCACACTTATGTTTAAATTAATGATTTATGTTTGATCTTTGTTTGATATTATTACATTATGTGGCCTCCATGGATTGGAATATAAAAAACATATTCAAACAAAATCAAAATAAAACGGTGGTTGTAACCTCTGGATTCCTGCAAAATCCAAAGGTTGATTAAGTTGAATTTAAGAGCTTTGCTCAACATTCAAGGTACATCTTTTTGGCTACATCCAAATGTGATTTTCAATTTTATTTATTCATGTTGTTACTAATAACATCACTGACGAAGATATTTAAGGAAATAATCTCGAAGAATAGTAATGTCACATAAAATTCATTAGCCTCGTTAAAGCCTAGAACTATGAAGTGTGAACGTCATCTTCCATGAGTCATGACAACTGCTGAATAGTATTATGATTGACGTCAAGACTTATGATCTTCGAAGCAATGTAGAATGAAGTTATATCATACCAATGTCGATATTGCCAAAGTCAACCATTCTTAATGCTTTTGGTGATCATAGTTATTAAGTATAGTTGTTGTTCACCGTCCCAACATCACTGCTCATCGAAACTGCCTTATAAAGTGAAAAACAAGTTATAATGTTGCCGAGATTCAATGCTATTACAACCTCGACTCTTATGAACATGCTTAGAGGCATCATATATCTATGTATGGGATGTTGATGAGTGTCGTCATCAATATCCTCAAGTGTAGTTAGTATTGCATTTGGCAAGCATTGGCCTCGAGGGTCATCAATGTCACCACTGTTCAATGCAACCAACCATCAATCGAAGGAGGTCTCAAGATATGGAGTCGTCATCGTGGATATTCATGCTAAGAACTTCCACTACATCCAAAAGCAATGTCGAAGACGCTTCTACTAATGTCACCTTTCAATTATGTTAATAAAAGTTGATCAATGAAGAAGGAACTGTCAATGCCGAGTTTAGAAATGCCGAGAGTTGACTTTACTGCATCAATGCTGAAGTTTAGCTACGTGAACACAAGAATGCCGACTTTGATGTTCGATGATGCCGTTAGTGTCGAAGCCGATAGAATATCAACCTTGATGATTAAAGACACTGCAGATGCCAAAGCCAATGGACGTTGTAATGACCCTAATTTTGACTAACATTATTTAGAGCATTTAATTAGATAAATTAAATGAAATAATGTAGATGGTTAAGGGATTGATGTTTTTAATTTAATAAGGGGGTTGTGCCTTATTTAATGAATAAACAATAGATAAATTAAATTGAGTAAGTAGGAGGAATATGATAAGGGAAAAATAGGAATAGACTTGTTCTTATACCTTAAACCCTTCTTACCTTCATTCCTACTTCATTCTCAACATTTGCAAACAAACTAAAATACTTATAAGCTTGGCCGGCCACCATTAAGGGAAATCAAAGGAAGAAAAGCTAGGAATCAAGTACGAAACTTAAGCAAATCAATCAAAGAGAAAATCTCAACCTTCTTAACGACAAGCTAAGGTGAATAATGATCTTACATCTCATTTTTATTTATTCCAGTTTCTAGTTTGATCTGAATTAATTTTTCTTATTATATGCCACGGTATGATTATCTAATTGAATATAAACGCTTGTTGATGATTTATGTTGCTTCATATAGATTTTATGTAAGTTTAGATTCAAAAAACATATTAAATGACATCCAAATGTCCTGCGTTTTTGATCTATGGTCGAAAACATTACTTATGAAGTCGGTTTCAAGTTTCATAATTTTCTATGTAATTGTGGATTTATTATGAATTTTCTATGAAACAAAATAGCTAAAATTGGGTTTAAATTATTTACGGAAATTGTATATTGGTTTTGGGTTTGAAATTTATATATGTTAGAAAGCATATTAAAAGCGAATTATTGTGATTTTTGAGGAATTATCCTTTGTATTTAACTATGGATATAAAATTATTTATGTTAAAGGACTTAAATGTTTTATATGTTTATCAAGGAGAAGGGATTATTTGTAAAATATTTTAATTTGATAAGTTCTAAATTTGATAGTACTTTTAGAAAATGATTTTTGGTAAAGAAATGCTAACCAATTGCAATTTTGACAAATAAGGCAAGTTAGTTGAAAAAAATTACTTTAAAAAGCTGATAATCAGTTTTGCTTAAATTTACTGCTTCGCTACTTCCATCTAGTGCTTTCGACACTATACCTTCGCTAAAGAACCTATTCGAAACCAATGCACATGGTATCAAAAATTTGATGCGTAGTGATCAATTGGAGAAATGCAAAAGGTACATTGTCGAAACCTTGCTTTTGAAGGGGTAGAAGCTACTCTTGTTAACTTTGAACTATTTTCATTTATAAATGATGCTTTCGAAAGGTTAGGAGTTAGCTTTCAACTTAATAAACTTGCCTTTGTTTATATAAAAAGATTTCGAAGGGTTGCCGGCTTTATGTTATAAGAGAATCTTTCGAAAGGATAAAACCCGTGCTGCCGCATTCTTACCTTTCGAACTAGTTAAGGCCGCATAGCCTCAGAAACAATGGTTTCAAAAGTGCGCTTTCACCTTCTTTTTTTGAAGCTGCATTCTCAATGCTTTCGAAAGGGTTGGTTTTGGATTGATCCTCTCTTTTTTATAGGACCAATGTTTTTGAAAGTAATGCTTTCGCCTCTATTCTTTTGTGACTCTTAGTTGTATTAAATGCTAAACCCAAGTGGTTTCGAAAGGAATAATTATTAAAAATTTTGAAGCACTATTTCCACAATCTTTTACTTGAACCCACTGCTTTCGAACGGGTTATAATAATTGTTTCGAAGGGGACATCTCTAACGTTTTTGGAAGGTATAATTTAAATGTTTAAATAGAATATTTCCAATGCTTTCGAAAGGCAAGTTTAAATGTTTTAAAAGTGGATGTCTAAGGTTTTAGTAAAGCTTTTGAAAGGGTTTTTCACAATGATTTCGAAAGGCATTGATTAAGGTTTAAATAAAGGTTTTGAAGGTATTGTTTTGGCTTCATAGCCTACAACTTTCTAGTTAAAAAGTGGTTTCAACTTATTATGAAGGGATGAATAATCCCATTGATTAGATTTCATCAACATTGTTATATGTAAAGTACATACAACATGGCATCAGTGTTTTGAGTAAAGAAAAGTATATGATTTCCTTATGTTATAAAAATATGATTTCAGGGGTAAATCATTGCAAAGATTGTTTACAAGGAAGTAAAACTTTAATAGGGTAGTCAACCATAAGTATATGACAAGAAATTAAATTTGAATAGGGTAGATAACCCTGAGTTATGACTCATATATTAGGAGACCAAATGGGGCAAGTGTATGGTCGTTCCTTATACTTTAGCCATTACCCCAACCTAAAATAAGTCCAAAGTTCCAGTGTGTAGGACTTGTCACAGGTGGGAGTAAATTGAGGCTACTCAAAGAAGGGAACATACAGAGTAAATATAGGTTATTGGCTAGCCCATAAAACCATTAGGTTCAGTTCAGCCTAGAAAAAGAAAGTTAAGGGAAGTCATCCTAGTATTGTGTCTAATAGAAGTTGGATTGTTGATTAAGTCTGGTAGGCTCGAGTCAGCCAATGGTTAATAGTTAGCCTGATAAAACTATAGTGTGGATAGGCAATCCATTGATTTCCTGATTATTTTGCATATATACATTTGCTACTATTGCTATAATCAGTTTAACTATAGGATTTTGGTTTGAAAACGATATATTTTTAAAAATTAGTGAGGGGGAACCCGTTTCGCTAAGAGGTGTGGTCTCACTTGATATCAGTAAATCAAGATGTGATAGTATTATTCACACCAGACTTTATGTCTGACTCGAAGTTTATGTTTTCTCCATAAAATCTCGGGTGCTCAAATTTTAATTTAAGTAGATTGAGAATTCAGGTATTTCAGGTTTAGTAGGTTGGACGAATAAGCTTATGAAGATATGTAGGAGGCAAAGTTAGCTATATAGGATCTATTTAGTTTTATTTCCGCTATGATGTAATTATGATTAATATGTCTATCTAGTATCTGATCATCCAAGGAGGCATCTTCAAATGTCGCTCTTGGCACAATTTTTAATTATTTGATCAAAACCTGTTTTGGGATTATGTAACTGATTATGAAATATGGGTTTGAAACGTAATCAAAAAAGTTGATTATCAAATCTATGTTGATTTTATTTCATATTCATATGCTTCTGATATTACGGATACCATTAATATTACCGTATTTGGTCACCAGAAGTTAATACTATAGATAATCGCAGCGTCTATAGCGCATAGCTTCTAGCCTCAAGATAGGGAATGTTACAGATGCCGAGGCATGTCACTTGCTGAACCTTATAAATTTGGGACTAAGAGCTTCGTGGAAGGGGCTGATTTCTCTCTTCTCATTTCTTACTTTTTAAACTTTGTAAATTCTAAATTGAATTAGAGATTTTGTCTATTATAGCACTTGAACTATTGTACACATAAGGATTTGGGAAATAAAACAAGGACATAACATTTTTGACTTGATTTGAATCATAACTTACATATTCGTTTGACTTTGTACATCGATTGGCTTAGACTTGTGACTTGCATAGCATATTTCAGTTCCTTGAACTTGTGATTTGACTTTTACCACGTATTTTGACTCAAACATCGACCTACATACTTCCTTGAGATATCTATGACGATGATGACTAAACTTAAAGCTGACATTGATGTATACTTCAATTTGATGACATTGGTTAGCCCCGATAAGGCCTCACTTTGAAGTAGTCCTATTCTCCATATACATTCGGGGTCAACAAATTTATTTGTTAACGGACACATACACATATATATTAATCATGTTCACAAGGTTTGAATCTTTTACATGCCGCATACCAAACGTTTATATATATATATATACATATATTGTAATATCCCGGAACTTATGGCAATATAAATTTATTAATCTTCTTTATTTAAATAATTAATTAGGGAATTTATTTTTAATAGACTGATAAATTTGTTTTCTATTTAATAATGTATATGTATCTATATATATTTTAAATAGATAAGTTGTTTTTAATTAAATTAGTATAACATAATTTTAATATTTTGAAATTGGGAATTGTGATTTATTTTTGATTTAAGCTTTTCAAAAATATTTAATAAAATAACTAAATGATTTTAAATATAAGATAAATGTTTTATTGGTTTAAAATTCATTTTGGCTTAAGTTTGAATATTTAAAACAAGTTATAAAAATGTTTGTGTTATTCTTTTTAAAAATACTGATTTAAAAAAAATGTGATTTGCTAATTTAATATGAAATTTAAAATACAATTTAAAATATGAAACATGTATTCATTTAAGTTACAACCTCTTTTATAAATTTATTTTAATTATGTAAAAAGTATCTTTGTCAAATGATTTATTTGTATATTGTTTTATTTATAAGAACATTTTGCTTTATTCTTTAGAAATTAATTATATACATAACTAGGTGTTAAAGAAACTAATTAATTAAGTTTAATTTTCTCTAACACATAATTAAAATAGCAAATCATTTAAAATGACGTGTAAATAATTTAAGACATAAGTTAACATGTGTTAAGTGTTTAAGCAAGATATTTACAAGTGTTAATAGCTTAAGCCAAGTGTCAATGTTCAATTCTAATTTTTCCTTGATTTTAAATAAATTATAAACAAGCTATATAAAAACTTGCATTCTTTCTTTCTTTTCCTCTTTCTCATTTTTCATTCTAAATCAAAATTTCTTTCAGCTGAGAATATTTTTCCGTCTCTTCAAAATCTGCATTCTACATTCCTCAAATCAGTAACCATTTTCTAAATCAAAGTTCATTTTCAAACAAATTGTAAAATCTGCAAAGTTCATCTCCTCAAACCTGCATGTAAAATCTGCATTCCAATCAAGCAAGAAACATGCATTTTGTTTCCTTTAATCTGCTTTCAAGGCCTGCATGTTCTTGTTTACTGAAGCATACCTGCAAGGTTGTGGATTAAGGAGCAAATAGGCATTCAATTCTTTAAATCTGGAAAATAGCAATTACAAGCAAATGTTGTCTTCCCCAACAATCAAGATAAAAGGCAAACAAATCCATTTTAAAGCAAGTTAAAGGCTGTTTTCAAACCATAACAAAGGATGTTCGGCTGTGCATGTTAAAATCAAGTGAGTAATTCCCAATTTAAAAATAAATTAAGTAGGGATTGCATGCTAGTTTATCTAATAAAGTTCAATTATGAATATGCCTTTGAAACTGCCTGTGTATATATGAATGTATTGCATGTTTGTTTACCCCTGGCTCTGACTGTTACAGTTTTAGTTCAAATTGATAAATAGTTCTTTTCCTTTATCTGGTTGCTATTATGATTTAGCATTTGAATGGAATTTGTTTATTACATGATAAAATAAAATTTAAAATTTTATATAAGCTGAATAATTTTTGTGTTGTCTGGAAATATAAACAACACAGCTAAATTTTGTAAAAGTGGAAAATTTAAATATCACAAAGCAATGTTTCAGGATTGGGAATCTAAACTACTTCCAAAATTCTGATTTTTAAAAGAAGAATTTAAATTTTTAATACCTTATACTGAGAGCATTTTAAATCTTTCTGTATTTTATAATTTAGGTGAGCTCTGTTGATTTTGATGATCGATTAGGTTGAAATTTTCTTTTAGTAATAGTGTGATGATCAGTGACATTGGGATCGGATGGAATTTGTTTTTGTTGTTGTGATTTGGGTTTTTAGGTTTTAAACCCTAGTATTTCTGTGGTTTCAAGAAGTAATCTTCTCTGCTAAAATACTTGATCGAGTGTTTTGGGGTTTTAGAGATAGGAGGGTGATGGATTGATGAAGTCGTTGATGGAGATTCAAAGGCGATGGTGGTCGGAGATGGGAGGAATCGCTGTTGACAGGTTTGGATGGGTTTGTTGTCTGATGTTTCCAGGTTTTGGAATTTGGGTCTCGAACTCGAATTCGAGCATATGTTGTAGAAGTTGGTGTTGAGTTGGCTTGAGGGGAGGATGGTTGACCGTGGGATGGTCGTGGGTTTGGCCAGTGATGGCCGGAGTTGATGTGCAGGTGCACAGTATGGTGATGATGATATGATTGAAGTGGGTTACAGTTTGATACCTCGTGATGGTCTCGGGTAAATTGGAGGGTGACTCGAAGCAGGAAGGTCTTTGACTCGAAGTAAATCTTTGGGTTGCTCGTGCATTATTTTTGTGTTTCAGGTTTTAGAAAAGAGCAGAACGTGTTTTCCTGTTTTTTTAAAATTTAAACAAAGGTCTTGATGTTAACTAAAATTTAAAACTAAGATTTTAAAACCTGAATCTAAAATATGAATTCAAATAAGTTTGAATTTTGTTTTTTTAGAAATAATTTAAATTCAGAAAAATTTAAGTTTGGAAACTGTTTTCTGTTTTTAAATTTAAAAGTAAAGTTTCAAATTATAAGTTGAAGTTCAAACTGGAATTTTTAAACCTGAAATTTAAATATGTAATCAACAGTTTAATTCTTGGATTTTGAAACATCTTTTTAAATTCAAAAATTTAAGATGTTTAAACCAAAACAGGAAACTGTTTTTCTGTTTAAATTTAAAAGTAAAATTTTAAAATGTAACTGAAAATTTAAACAAAGTTTAAATCTGAAAACTGAAATATGAAATTTAGAGTAGATGAACCTGAATTTGAATTTAATTTAAATCTGGGAATTTAAATTTAAATTTTAAACTTTTTAAAGTATAAAGGAACATTAGTTTTGGATTTAAAACTATGAACTTTAATTTATGAAATAAGAATTCAAAATAAGTTTAAATCCAGTTTTAAAAACCTGGAATTCGATTTTTATGTCAGTTTTTAAAATAAAATATGTTTTTAATTTTTAATTTGTTTTAACTATTTTAGAAAAGGTTAAATAATTTTAATTTAAAAATGAACATGGAAATGTAAGTAAAGCTTTAAAGTTCTAAGTTTAAATTTGGAATAAAGATTTAACTGTATTTCAGTTTGAAATTTAAAAAGAAATTTTTTAAATTGAATTTGTTTGAAATTAATTTGTTTTAAAATCTTTTAAACCTTTATATAAAAGGTATGTTCTTAAACATGTTAGATAAAAAGGGTTTTTAAATTTGTTTAAAACCTTGTTTAAATAAAATTGTTTT
The DNA here is from genome assembly GCA_030765085.1 of Allium cepa. Taxonomy (NCBI): domain Eukaryota; kingdom Viridiplantae; phylum Streptophyta; class Magnoliopsida; order Asparagales; family Amaryllidaceae; genus Allium; species Allium cepa. The sequence continues at coordinate 588,606,431 of CM060934.1, read as the reverse complement.
CATTTTAAAATCTTAAAATTTTAAAATGAAATTTAAAGTGAAGTTTAAAATAAATTTGGAAACAAATTGTTTAAAATACTTTATATAAGGAGAATGCTTCTTAATTTAGAACTTAAGAAATTGGGTTCATTTAAATTATTAAATTAATTTAAATGGGATATTAATTATTTAATTAATGAATAATGTGGAGTTTAATTAAGTAATTAATAATTTTTAAGTTAATTAATCAAGACTTAAGATTAATTAATTAAGGTTAATTAATCTATAATTAAGGATGGTTAATTAAATTTTAATTAATGATTAAGATTTATTTAATTAAGTGATTAAAGAAAATTTAGATTTTAATTAACACTTAATTAATTAATAATTAGAGATTACTTAAATTGTAATTAAATATTAATTAATTGACAATTAATAATGATTTGTATAAGTTAACTCTTAATTAATTAATTAAGAAATGTTAATGAAGGTCATTAACTTAAGATTATTTAACAATTAATTAATGTGATTAATTTTTGATAATTAATTAATAATAATCAATTGTTTAAGTTTAATTACTTAATGAAAGTAATTAATGAATTAATTACTTGGTGTAATTAATTTGATTAATGTGATTAGTTTAGATTAATTAAGTTAAATTAATTTAAACATTTGTGGATTATTTGATTATTACTTTATGTAATTTATGGATTTGTAATTACTAAGGGAGTAATTAATAATAATTACTGAATGTAATTAAGGATATTTATTATAGAAGTAATTTGGATTTCAATTACTTTGAAATTAATCAAGGGATAAATGGAAATAATTAATTAAGAGTAATTAATTTATGGGATGAGTAATTAAAGTAGTTAATTACTGAATTGTTATTAATCAAGGGTGATTAATATATATGTGGTTTAATTGCAGATTAATTACTTATGTAATTAATTTAAATAGAGAGACTAATTATATTGTAATTATAAATAATTAATTAATGATGTAATTTAGAATTGATTAATTAAGGAATAATTATAAATGAATAAATGATTTATGTAATTAACTTTAGTTAATTAATTGATTAAGTAATTAACTTGTGTAATTAACTTATAAGCTAATTACTTATTGTAATTAGGGAATTGTTAATCTGAAATGATTAATTGGAAGAACAATGAGATGATGATTTATAAATTGATTTGTAATCAAATGATGGTTAAGTTATGCAGGATTAGTGATGAAGTAATTAATTTAATTCATTTTAAATTAATTAGAGATGAATTAATTTAATTCATTTTAAATTAATTATAAATGGTGTGATCATTAGATCATTGCTTATGTTTGATGATTGATATTAATTGCCATGTTTGGTTTGTAATCTCAGTTATGAGATGAGTAATGTATGTGATATGGATGTATTGGTTGCTTTTGGATGATAATATGGATTATCTGATTATGATATGAATTATCTGTTGGTAATGATAATGTTGATTATGTATTGTGTTGTAAATTATCTATCTGTATGTATATAGATAATGAATTGAAATTGTTTTAAACTCTAAAACAACTTGGCCTTAAAAGACACGTTTTGGATTTCGATGAGACCGGGTTTCCATATTAGGATATCCGAAAACCACATCGATCCAAATTAAAGTTAGGTCGTGAATCTGAAGTGAAGATAAAGGCTTAGAGTGCAAGGGTTATTGTCGTTAACTCTGAGGGTGATTCCAAAATGAGTGTAACGAGATAATGCCTTCGGTTTCGTTCGAACCCGGAACGAACTTGTATGGATTGAATGCTTTCAGAACATCGTCAGGTGGACGATGAGCATTCTAAGTGATATGTCCTATAAAGGTAATCGTAGCCTGAAGCCTCATCAACCAGGAATGGCTAAAATAGGGGAGATGCAGCAAGGCTTCGCGGGTAGCCCCCACTTGAGAGCGAGATTTACCACTGTCTAGATGTTCCATTATTTCGGCTTAGTGGTGCGGTTGCTGATCACAACTACGGGGTGGTCTTGTTCGGAACTGTTCAGTAAGGAATGGTTCCGGCCTTGTGTTGCAGGGGAGTTAAGGTGGCTCCTTGGTACCGTGATCTAGGCTACGTACTGTGATGGGCGGTACCCCAGTAGCCCTGCCATTGATGGAATCCAAAATCCAATAAGTGCCAACGGTTTTGATTGTATTACCCACTTTTGTGGCTAGTAGTTGGAATTTAATCATGTAACAATTTCGGCTATTTCTTATTTACTTGAAAACCCTAGACACTATTATAATATCATCGGATTTCCTTTCAAATGTTTTGGTTAGCGTAAGGTAAAAACTTTTCCATGTTTATGTGTGGGAAGTCTTACGTGATACCTTTTCTTTTCAAAGGTTTTTCAAAGTTAAGCAAATTTAACCTGTTACTCACACCAGACTCATGTCTGACCCGGAGTTATTTCTGTTTTCTTTAACTCTTGGGTACTCAAATTTTATGAGTAGCCAAGGGGGATCAGGTTAGGATTCAGGTTAGCTTTGACGAATTGTGGAGGAGCAATGGAGCAGGAGGCTTCTGCATATAGTTATATAGTTTTCCGCTGTGTTGGTATCTCTGAGTGTTTGTTTGTAATGTATTGAGTTGTAATAACTAGACAGGTGTTTATAACTGTCTAGTATGTGTTGTATTGTCCGTGTAACTCTGATAATTGTTGTGACACTATGTAATACTTATGTTACTAATATAATTTATTCATTCCGCTGTTGAAATTCTTGTATTTTTTCTTCTTTCTCTTCTTTCTTTTCTCTTTTCTATCCCTTTCTTTCTTAAGGATGATACGACTTTTGTGGAGAAAAAGTCGGGTCGTCTCAGTTGGTATCAGAGCGCTAGGTTGAGTGAATACCTAGGCTCTACAGTGGTGTCTATATTGAGAGTGTGTATTTGTATTTTTAATATATATATATATATTTATTTATTTATGGTTCTACCTATTTCTTGGGTTACCTGTTCAGGTTTTTCCAATATAAGTTATAAAGGTAGATGAGGTAGAAGTGTGTGTAACACGACTACCATTGGTTGGAGTTTGAATGGATGAGGTTGGAAGTGTATTTGTTGAGACTGTAGATCGAATACCGTCTCGAGTGTGTTTTGCTGTGGTGTAAGGACTTTATCGATCTCTGAAGGAAACCTTCTAAAGGTTCGGAGTTCATCTTTGAAGTGCAGAATTGAGTTTTAATCTGTTGATAAGGCTGAAGCAAGTGAGTGATGGTATCTTGATATCTCAAGAAGTAGTAGCTGCGTGATGAAATACAGTGACTATGGATATTTCCGAAGATGTTTCTTTGGAACAAGAGTAAGAAGTGAGTCTACTCGGTGATGTGGCTGAGTTTAGCAGAGTGTTCTGAGTTGGTAGGGAGTCTTCTGGCTGAGAGTTTCTCTGAAGTGGAGATCAGAAGCAGCATAGTAGATCCGTTTCTTCGATGGATTGGCTAGGCCAGCATAAGCAGTTCTGTTTGGAAGAGAGAGCAGTTTTCTTTGGTATTAGGCAGAGTTGATCGCAAAAGTGATTTGCGATAGTTAAGTGTTATTTTGGTACTGGTGGTTCAGTTAGTAGATAGATGGTTCCTTGAGATAGAAGTTGGTGATGCAACTCAGGTTTCGGAGGAACATTTGAGTTTTCCTTATGGATCTGTGGAACTATATTACTGTGCTGGGTTGTCTAGTCTGTGCTCATGCTCTTCGTCGGCATTTTCTTCTGCTTCGGATCAGAGTTGTGCAGCGGAAGCAGTTGGGAGTATTTCTGACTTTCTTTTCCTGGATAAGGAGAAGTTTGTGCTATCTTCTGTTATTTAGGAGTTGAGTGTGTGTTTCTGGTTTTGGATTGATCTTGAGTAGATCATTGGATTGTTTTGATCCAGTTTGTTTCTAAAGGCATCAGCATAGAGTTGAGCTGATCAGGAAGGATGTTGGTAGTCCATGATCGTCCGGAGAGTTTTTATGGATAAGAGACGGAGAAATTTGGATTATGGATTCGGAGATTGGGTTTTGGTTAAGTTTTTCTCTGATCCATGGAGCTATAAGTTTTGGCAAGTCTATGAAGCTAGCTCTGAGGTCTTTTGGATTTCTTCTGTGATTGGTAAGATGAGTGTTTGGTTTTCTAGAGTTGAATTGCCAGTTTGGATAACTGGGATTCAGTGTGTTTTCACGTATCTCGGAGGGAGTACGTGTTTGATATTTCTGGTTGTAGGACCAGCAGTTCAGGAGGTTTGGTTGTTGAGTCAGACTCATCCGTAGTCTGATATTCTGTTTAGAATTGTTGATAGAAGCTCTATAGCTTAGTAGTTTTGATTGTTTGAATTTTATAGAGCGAGTATCCCGATATACATATATACCGGGGAAACTCATGAAAGTTTTCTCCAAAATTCTTTTGGATAATTAGGTTTGTTCTGATTGTGTGAATTAGTTGCTATGGTTATCAGCATATGATTACATATGTTGTATTTTAAAATAAAATATTTTAGTAGATTATTAAATTACCTTTGTTTTAAATTTCGAGGACGAAATTCTTTTAAGGGGGAAGGATTGTAATATCCCGGAATTTATAGCAATATAAATTTAATAATCTTCTTTATTGAAATAATTAATTAGAGAATTTTTTTTAATAGACCGATAAATCTGTTTTCTATTTAATAATGTATATGTATTTATATATATTTTAAATAGATAAGTTGTTTTTAATTAAATTAGTATAGCATAATTTTAATATTTTGAAATTGGAAATTGTGATTTATTTTTGATTTAAGCTTTTCAAAAATATTTAATAAAATAACTAAATGATTTTAAATATAAGATAAATGTTTTATTGGTTTAAAATTCATTTTGGCTTAAGTTTGAATATTTAAAACAAGTTATAAAAATGTTTGTGTTATTCTTTTTAAAAATATTGATTTAAAAAAATGTGATTTGTTAATTTAATATGAAATTTAAAATACAATTTAAAATATGAAACATGTATTCATTTTAAGTTACAACCTCTTTTATAAATTTATTTTAATTGTTTAAAAAGTATCTTTGTCAAATGATTTATTTGTATATTGTTTATTTATAAGAACACTTTGCTTTATTCTTTAGAAATTAATTATAAACATAACTAGGTGTTAAAGAAACTAATTAATTAAGTTTAATTTTCTTTAACACGTAATTAAAATAGCAAATCATTAAAAATGACATGTGTAAATAATTTAAGACATAAGTTAGCATGTGCTAAGTGTTTAAGCAAGATATTTACAAGTGTTAATAGCTTAAGCCAAGTGTCAATGTTTAATTTTAATTTTTCCTTGATTTTAAATAAATCATAAACAAGCTATATAAAAACTTGCATTCTTTCTTTATTTTCCTCTTTCGCATTTTTCATTCTAAATCAAAATTTCTTTTAGCTGAGAATTTTTTTTCCATCTTTTCAAAAATCTGCATTCTACATTCCTCAAATCAGTAACCATTTTCTAACTCAAAGTTCATTTTCAAACAAATTGTAAAATCTGCAAAGTTCATCTCCTCAAACCTGCATGTAAAATCTGCATTCCAATCAAGCAAGAAACCTACATTTTGTTTCCTTCAATATGCTTTCAAGGCCTGCATGTTCTTGTTTACTGAAGCATGCCGGCAAGGTTGTGGATTAAGGAGCAAACAGGCATTCAATTCTTTAAACCTGGAAAATAGCAATTACAAGCAAATGTTGTCTTCAACAACAATCAAGATAAAAGGCAAACAAATCCATTTTAAAGCAAGTTAAAGGCTGTTTTCTAACCATAACAAAGGATGTTCTGCTGTGCATGTTAAAATCAAGTGAGTAACTCCCAATTTAAAAATAAATTAAGTAGAGATTGCATGCTTGTTTATCTTATAAAGTTTAATTATGAATATGCCTTTGAAACTGCCTGTGTATATATGAATGTAGTGCACGTTTGTTTACCCCTGGCTCTGACTGTTACAGTTTAAGTTCAAATTGATAAATAGTTCTTTTCCTTGATCTGGTTGCTATTATGATTTAGCATTTGAATGGAATTTTTTTTACATGATAAAATAAATTTTAAAATTTTATATAAGTTGAATAATTTTTGTGTTGTCTGGAAACATAAACAACATAGCTAAATTTTGTAAAAGTGGAAAATTTAAATATCACAAAGCAATGTTTCAGGATTGGGAATCAAAACTACTTCCAAAATTATGATTTTTAAAAGAAGAATTTAAAATTTTAATACCATATACCGAGAGAATTTTAAACCTTTCTGTATTTTATAATTTGGGTGAGCTCTGTTGATTTTGATGATCGATTGGGTTGAAATTTTATTTTAGTAATAGTGTGATGATCAGTGATATTGGGAAAATTTTTAGATCAGATGGAATTTGTTTTTGTTGTTGTGATTTGGGTTTTTAGGTTTTAAACCCTAGTATTTCTGTGGTTTCAAGAAGTAATCTTCTCTGCTAAAATACTTGATCGAGTGTTTTGGGGTTTTAGAGATAAAAGGGTGATGGATTGATGAAGTCGTTGATGGAGATTCAAAGGCGATGGTGGTCGGAGATGGGAGGAATCGCTGTTGACAGGTTTGGATGGGTTTGTTGTCTGATGTTTCCAGGTTTTGGAATTTGGGTCTCGAACTCGAATTCAAGCATATGTTGTAGAAGTTGGTGTTGAGTTGGCCTGAGGGGAGGATGGTTGACCGTGGGATGGTCGTGGGTTTGGCCAGTGATGGCCGGAGTTGATGTGCAGGTGCACAGTTTGGTGATGATGATATGATTGAAGTGGGTTACAGTTTGATATCTCGTGATGTGCTCGGGTAAATTGGAGGGTGACTCGAAGCAGGAAGGTCTTTGACTCGAAGTAAATCTTTGGGTTGCTCGTGCATTATTTTTGTGTTTCAGGTTTTAGAAAAGAGCAGAACCTATTTTCCGGTTTTTTTAAAATTTAAACAAAGGTCTTGATGCTAAGTGAAATTTAAAACTAAGATTTTAAAACCTGAATCTAAAATATGAATTCAAATAAGTTTGAATTTTGTTTTTTAGAAATAATTTAAATTCAGAAAAAATTAAGTTTGGAAACTGTTTTCTGTTTTTAAATTTAAAAGTCAAGTTTCAAATTGTAAGTTGAAGTTCAAACTGGAATTTTTAAACCTAAAATTTAAATATGTAATCAATAGTTTAATTCTTGGATTTTGAAACATTTTTTTTGAATTCAAAAATTTAAGATGTTTAAATCAAAATAGGAAACTGTTTTTCTGTTTAAATTTAAAAGTAAAATTTTAAAATGTAACTGAAAATTTAAACAAAGTTTAAGTCTGAAAACTGAAATATGAAATTTAGAGTAGATGGACCTGAGTTTGAATTTAATTTAAATCTGGGAATTTAAATTTAGATTTTAAACTTTTCAAAGTATAAAGGAACATTGGTTTTGAATTTAAAGCTATGAGTTTTAATTTATGAAATAAGAATTAAAAATAAGTTTAGATCCAGTTTTAAAAACCTGGAATTTGATTTTTATGTCAGTTTTAAAATAAAATAAGTTTTTAATTTTAAATTTGTTTTAACTATTTTAGAAAAGGTTAAATAATTTGAATTTAAAAATGAAGATGCAAATGTAAGTAAAGCTTTAAAGTTCTAAGTTTAAATTTGGAATAAAGATTTAACTATATTTCAGTTTGAAATTTAAAAAGGAAATTTTTAAATTGAATTTGTTTAAAATGAATTTGTTTTAAAATCTTTTAAAACTTTATTTTATAAAAGGTATGTTCTTAAACATGTTAGATAAAAAGGGTTTTTAAATTTATTTAAAATCTTGTTTAAATAAAAAAAATTTTATTTTAAAATCTTAAAATTTTAAAATTAAATTTAAAGTGAAGTTTAAAATAAATTTGGAAACAAATTATTTAAAATACTTTATGTAAGGAGAATGTTTCTTAATTTAGAACTTAAGAAATTGGATTCATTTAAATTATTAAATTAATTTAAATAGGATATTAATTATTTAATTAATGAATAATGTAGATGTTTAATTAAGTAATTAATAATTTTTAAGTTAATTAATCAAGACTTGAGATTAATTAATTAAGGTTAATTAATCTATAATTAAGGATGGTTAATTCAATTTTAATTAATGATTAAGATTTATTTAATCAAGTGATTAAAGAAAATTTAGATTTTAATTAACACTTAATTAATTAATAATTAGAGATTAATTAAATTGTAATTAAATATTAATTAATTGACAATTAATAATGATTTGTATAAGTTAACTCTTAATTAAGTAATTAAGAAATATTAATGAAGGTCATTAACTTAAGATTATTTAACAATTAATTAATGTGATTAATTTTTGATAATTAATTAATAATAATCAATTGTTTAAGTTTAATTACTTAATGAAAGTAATTAATGAATTAATTACTTGGTGTAATTAATTTGATTAATGTGATTAGTTTAGATTAATTAAGTTAAATTAATTTAAACATTTGTGGATTGTTTGATTATTACTTTATGTAATTTATGGATTTGTAATTACTAAGGGAGTAATTAATAATAATTACTGAATGTAATTAAGGATATTTATTATAGAAGTAATTTGGATTTAAATTACTTTGAAATTAATAAAGGGATAAATGGAAATAATTAATTAAGAGTAATTAATTAATGGGATGAGTAATTAAAGTAGTTAATTACTGAATGGTTATTAATCAAGGGTGATTAATATATATGTGGTTTAATTGCAGATTAATTACTTTTGTAATTAATTTAAATAAAGAGATTAATTATATTGTAATTAGAAATAATTAATTAATTAATTATGTACTTTAGAATTGATTAATTAAGGAATAATTATAAATGAATAAATGATTTATGTAATTAACTTTAGTTAATTAATTGATTAAGTAATTAACTTGTGTAATTAACTTATAAGCTAATTACTTATTGTAATTAGGGAATTGTTAATCTGAAATGATTAAGTGGAAGAACAATGAGATGATGATTTATAAATTGATTTGTAATCAATTGATGGTTAAGTTAGGCAGGATTAGTGATGAAGTAATTAATTTAATTCATTTTAAATTAATTAGAGATGAATTAATTTAATTCATTTTAATTAATTATAAATGGTGTGATCATTAGATCATTGCTTATGTTTGATGATTGGTATTAATTTCCATGTTTGGTTTGTAATCTCGGTTATGAGATGAGTAATGTATGTGATATGGATGTATTGGTTACTTTTGGATGATAATATGGATTATCTGATTATGATATGAATTATCTATTGGTAATGATAATGTTGATTATGTATTGTGTTGTAAATTATCTATCTGTATGTATATAGATAATGAATTGAAATTGTTTTAAACTCTAAAACAACTTGGCCTTAAAAGATACGTTTTGGATTTCGATGAGACCGGGATCGGGTTTCCATATTTGGATATCCGAAAACTACATCGATCCAAATTAAAGTTAGGTCGTGAATCTGAAGTGAAGATAAAGGCTCAGAGTGCAAGGGTTATTGTCGTTAACTCTGAGGGTGATTCAAAAATGAGTGTAACGAGATAATGCCTTCGGTTTCGTTCGAACCCGGAACGAACTTGTATGGATTGAATGCTTTCAGAACATCGCCAGGTGGACGATGAGCATTCTAAGTGATATGTCCTATAAAGGTAATCATAGCCTCAAGCCTTATCAACCGGGAATGGCTAAAATAGGGGAGGTGCAGCAAGGCTTCGTGGGCAGCTCCCACTTGAGAGCGATATTTACCCCTGTCTAGATGTCCCTTTATTTCGGCTTAGTGGTGCAGTTGCTGATCACAACTGCGGGGTGGTCTTGTTCGGAACTGTTCAGTAAGGAATGGTTCCGGCCTTGTGTTGCAGGGGAGTTAGGGTGGCTCCTCGGTACGATGATCTAGGCCACGTACTATGACGGGCGGTACCCCTACCATTGATGGAATCCAAAATCCAATAAGTGCCAACGGTTTTGATCGTATTACCCACTTTTGTGGCTAGTAGCTAGAATTTAATCATGTAACAATTTCCGCTATTTCTTATTTACTTGAAAACCCTAGACACTATTATAATATCATCGGATTTGCTACCAAATGTTTTGGTTAGCGTAAGGTAAATTTTTTTCCATGTTTATGTGTGGGAAGTCTTACGTGATACCTTTTCTTTTTAAAGGTTTTTCAAAGTTAAGAAACTTTAACCTGTTACTCACACCAAACCCATGTCTGAGCCGGAGTTATTTCTGTTTTCTTTAACTCTTGGGTACTCAATTTTTACGACTAGCCAAGGGGGATTCAGGTTAGGATTCAGGTTAGCTTTGACGAATTGTGGAGGAGCAATGGAGCAGGAGGTTTCTGCGTATAGTTATATAGTTTTCCGCTGTGTTGGTATCTCTGAGTGTTTGTCTGTAATGTATTGAGTTGTAATAACTAGACAGGTGTTTATAACTGTCTAGTATGTGTTGTATTGTCTGTGTAATCTGATAATTGTTGTAATACTATGTAATACTTATGTTACTAATATAATTTATTCGTTCCGCTGTTGAAATTCTTGTGTTGTTTCTTCTTTCTCTTCTTTCTTTTCTCTTTTCTATCCCTTTCTTTCTTAAGGATGATACGACTTTTGTGGAGAAAAAGTCGGGTCGTCTCATATATATTCATCTTGTATTATAATTCATACCCCTTTTGCCACACCTGAATTAATTAATTGTTCATCAGGTTAATTTATTTTGTATCCCCTTTTGTATTATTCCTTAATTAATTATATGATTAATATGTTAATATAATTTGGATAGTTCATCCAACATAATTATTCATTTGTATTATTTGTATAGTTTGATTATGAACCTTTTATAACAGATTTATATGTACCTAACTTGTTCGATCCATTTTTGTTGTTATTTTGGAATCATTTTTTGATTGAATACTTTTTAACACACACATATATGTATGTATATGTTACATGGTAATTTAAACAATTTTGATTTAAAACAATTTTGATTAATTTTCAATTAATTTTGACTGGAAACAACTTTAGTTATTTAAATTCATCTTTAAAATGAATACATGTGTCACATGGTTGTTGTTTAAATATATTTTGTTTGGTTACATAAGTGTAAAACTTATTTAGACCTAAAACCCCCATAAGAGGACTTCTTTGTAAAATCTTAAATCATTTTGATTCCCTCCTAAGTTGAAAGTTGGATTTGTTTAATTTAAATTCATATATGTAAATATTTTATTGCAATCTTTACATGCATGTGTTGTTTTAAATATTAAAACATGGTCTATAGTTATTTATATATGGGCATAGGTATATTTATGTTATTTTAACTCAAATTTTATAAATTGGACTTTTGTGTAAAACTATCAAATTTAGCTTTAACCATTTCCTAAATTGCATATATGTGTACATTTATGTTAAAATGTATATAACGATCTATGTACATTTATGTTACAATGTTTATGGAAAATGATGATAAATTTTAAATTTAATTAATATTATTTTAATTAAAAGTTGTTTTTAATAAATGATATTGATTAAAAGTTAATTAATAAATGATATACGTGTATGATGATATGTGTACATAATTACTACAAATGTTATAGTCTATATTCATCTTTAAAATTTTAAGGATGAATGAAGTTAATTTCAATGGTTGAATTTATATTAAAAATTAAAGTTTTAATTGAAAATAATTAATTAAATTAATTAAATATGATTTAATTAAGTAGAATGGAACTATACGAAATATAAACTAGGTTTAAGAAATGAATACATATGTTTAGTACGTATATCGTGGATTCAGATGCGTTTAACAATCGAATCACGAGGATATTTTAAAAAAATACATTTTTACTGAATCAATATCACTTAAATAAATACATTAAAAGTTATGAATTTGTAACATAAAAGTTGTCATCTCCTACTTATGTTGATAAATTACTTGCATACTCTCTAGTTGTTGAGAAAACTCTGCCTAGAGATGTTATCTGTGGTATTATTAATATATTGATAGATGTGGTAAGGTACATATATGTATATGTTTAGAAAATTTATGGAACATACATCTATACTTAGATTATCGTTAAATGGTGGGTATGAGTGAATAATCTATTTCGACTTGTTGGGCAAATTCAAGGTCGAGAAGAGATTAATACAATGACCATCGGTTAAGAGTTGCATATGATATAACGTTAATGTGTTATCCATCGCTTCTGGGCTTATGATTTCTTGAGAAAACTCAACGTCAGAATCCTAAGGCATGCTAATCTTAACACTCACTCGAGAAATCAAAAGAGTTCTACGTTTCCTCTCAAGGTTTTGAGAAACAAAAAAGTCTAGAGGGAGCTTATATTAGATAAATGAAATATAACCATTTAACCTATCTAATATTATAGGAACATCTTCTATGTTTAAATTATCCAAATTTACTTAAATTTAATTTGCAGTTACATGACCAGTTTTAGATTCTTTCCTGAAAATGACAATCTCACCGGGCCAAACTACACTGATTGACTTAGAGCAATCAAGATATCACTGACATGCAAACTGTTATTGTCATCGATAAATGAACCTTTGAGAGAGAAGCCTATTGTGGGCGCTGACCCCAAGGCAGTTAATTTTTATAATTCTTAGGTTGCCGATTGCGAAATCACTAATTTTTTTGTGATGTCCATATTAGACAAGCCATTGCAATGGTAGAAGGAAAATATGTTTGTCCACAAAATCTTCGAAACCCTCAAAGCTTTGTGTCGGAAGCAATCTCATTCCATAAGATACGAGTTTACTAGAAGTTGTTCAATACAAAGATGGGTAAGGGCAATGGTGTTGAGGATTTCATCTTAACAATGAAAGCCTATATTAATAGACTTTTTGAGCTAGACATCAAGTTAAGCATGAAGTGAAAGTGAATTCAATTCTTGGCATTGGGCCATATACATCGGTATTTATCTTTTAATTTGTAACTTTTATCGATAAATTTGAGCCTGGGAGAAATTCTAAGATTATCAGAACAAGGTTGATAATCGGACGTATGGTAAAATTAAAATACTTTGATCTAATTGAAGAGGTGAGTATATTGGATAAGAGCTCCAAAAGTATGTAAAAAATTATAGGATTATCTCTCAAGTTACTCTACCATATGCATCCACAACACAATGGCATTTCAAAAAGAAGAAATTGAACACCATTAGATATGGTACGTTGCATGATGTGTAAAGCTGAGTTGCCTCTTTCCCATTAGGGATATCCGTTGGAAACCACAGAGCAATCAGTGCCTAAACTCCCATATGAGATATGGTATGGGAAGAAACCCCAGTCAAGTATTTGAAGGTGTGGGGTTGTCCAGCCTACGTTTGGAATGTTGGCCACAATAAACTTAAGGTAGGATCGACATCGTGTAAATTTATATGATATTCCAAAATTTTAATGAGATATATTTTCTATAATACTAAGGAACAAAATGTTATTGTTTCTCAGCATTCTCTTTTTTGAAAAGGAATTTCTTACGAAAGAAATTAACAGTAAGATTGTAGACTCAGATTAGATCCAAGAAATTAACATAGAGGTCGAATTGGTAAATGAATTAAATTCACCAGTATACGAAAACATGCAACCTATTAGAAGGTATAGTTGGAAATCTCGCTCTCCAAAGATACTATGGATTTATTGTGGATAGAAAAAAAGAGGATGGTTTCTTAGAGGATGACACTCCACTCCTAATCCTACAAGCATTGCAAAGTAAAGACTCTTCACTTTGGCTTGAAGCTATAAAATCCGAGATAGAATCCATGTATGACTATAAAGTTTGGACTTTGGCTGACGTATGAAGGGATAAACCCATAGGTTGTAAATGGATTTTTAAGAAAAACTAAATATAGATTGAGAAGTAGAGACCTATAAAGAAAGGCTAGTTATGAAAGGGTTTCGTAAAATTAAAGGAGTTGATTATGAAGAAACATTCTCGCCCGTAGCCATGCTTAAGTCCATTCAGATATTGCTTACTATCATTGCATTCTATGACTATGAAATATGGAAAATGGATGTGAAATGACATTGCTAAATGGTGACTTAGAAGAAACTATTTACATGTCACAGCCTGAGGGTTTCAAAGTCAATGGGAATGAGGGAAAGGCAAGCAAATTGTTGAGATCAATTTACAGTCTTAAGTGAGCTTCAAGTAGTTGGAATATGTATTTTAATAAAGTAATCAAATAGTTTTTATTAGAATATAGAGGAAGCATGCATATATCAGAAAGAACAAGGAGCTATAGTGTCCATAGTGATGTACGTCGATGTCCTACTCTTGACTGGCAATGATGTCCCAATGTTGTGATTAGTAAAAGCATGATTTCCAAGAAATTCTCCATAAAAGATTTGGAAGAAGTAGCCTACATACTTGGTATTAAGATTAATAGAAATATATGTGTGTGTGTGTGTGTGTGTGTGTGTGTGTACACAAGCCTGCTATGGTTGTCCCAATCCCTATACAAATATAACATACTGAAAAAATTCAATATGGAGAATTCCATGCGTGGAATTGTTCCAGCGTAATTCAGAATCGTGCTTTCTAAGAAGGACGGTCCTCATACTGATGAGGAATGGGAGCCTATGAAAAGGATATCGTATGCATCTATAGTCAGTTCCATCATGTATGATATGCTATGGACTAGACCAAGTGTGGCTTATGCATTAGGAGGCATAAGCCGATATCAGCCTAATCCAGAAGAAAAACTTTAGACAACAGTGAGACTTATTCTTAAATATTTGAGAAATACCACAGACTTATTACTTATATATGGGAATGAAGATACCTTTATAAAGGGTTATTCAAGCTTTCAAATTGATATCGATGACAATAAGTTTGTGTTTGGTTATGTACTTACACTTGATGGTTGAGCGGTTAGTTTGAAAAGTTCTAAGTAAGAGACAATAACCAATTCAACGACGAAAACCAAATACATCGCTCTCAATGAAGCAGAAAAAGACGCATCTTGATGTGCAAGTTTATGGATAAGCTAGGAGTGTTTTCAAATGCTGAGAAACCCATGACGTTATTATGTGACAACAATCATAATTTCTGACATTTGAAATTCGTATATTTAATTGATTTTAAATATTCACAAGTAAAATTTATAAACTGAATAAATTATATTTCGAATATAGTGGTTCAATTGGATAACTAAATTGTTAATTTAATATTTGAAATTGTTGAAATAATTAGAAATTGGATTTAAAATGAATAAAAAATGTTTTACAAAGTTATATAAAATTCCGTTCAAACTAGAATGATGTGAGAGAACTTTTCATATCGTATTAAAAGTTGAATTGTAAAAATTGAATATTTTAATATTTAATTGACGAGTGCAAATAGCCATTTTTCAAACAGTCTTGGATTTCAACGAAACCAGTTTCATTGGATCCGTAATATTGTTAAATTATTGTAAGGTTTCAAATTTCGTGTCAATCGGATTTATGGTTTGTCCGAGGCAAGCTAAAACGCGTAGAAATCCGTTTAAGTGAATTTTAAATTTAAATAATTCAATTCGAAATCCTATCTTCCAAGTACGATCGAATTGGCTTTCGATATATATTTCATTGTGTTCGGAATAAGGGTAAAACATTATAAACGCCAGGCGGGACGCTTCGTTTGGAGTTCAGAAAAATTTCGAGTGAATAGTGCGCGTAAATTTTATATAAAAGGACCTCAACACTTTCATTTTGTCAAAACCCTAAATAATCTAGGTCAGGCCACCACTTATGCTGTCAATGGCTGAAATCACTCGATTCTTTTCCCTTTAATATCTTCCAATCCATTTATCAATTCAAGAAACTCTTAACTACAAAAACGAAGAGAATCACGAGATCTTTCGATCCATACGGGTATGAACGTGATCGACACAACGTATCGATGGCATTAGGCATTCAAAGTCACGACATTTAACCATGTTTTTCAAAGCTCGTGTGTGACCAAGATGGGCGCTATTTGGGGCGGTGGCACGCGAGGGTGTTGCCTTCGTGATGACATTGCTCGATCAACGTGAAGTTGGTCATAGAAGGCACGAAAATTCGTGAACTAACGGCGGCTATGGGTTATCTTTGCATTCGAAAACTGATGGGGGAGAAAGAGTAGTGACGGCCACGATCTTCTGTTTTGAAATCTACAGCCATATTAAAGAAAGGTTTTAAAAATAAAATAATTTGTAAATTATTTATATTAAAATTCGTGTAATCTTTGTAACATCATAACTTGGTCATACGAGGTCGAAAATTGACGAAATAAGTTGCATTGGAACCGTATTGATGAACACTACGCAATGGATCTGGTTTGGAGTTGATTGGAGCTAGTGTGAATTTTGGGTAAAATTAAATGCGCGTTTAATTTTATTCGGAATAAAACACTGTAACTGCTATTGGACGCAATGTGAGTACAACTCACTCTTTCTGACTCACTGATATTTTTATATAAGTGAGAAATAATATTATTTATGATGATTGATGATTGTTTGGATATATTATATATTATCTATATATCGATTGGTATTTGGATATATACCCGCCTAGTGGAGCAGATGACCCTATACGTTCCCGTGTATGAGCGGATGACCCTTTGTACGCACGTCTGCCTCGAAGCGGACATTGTACACATATTCTATATATGCATATTTGTTGTAGGTGATAGGTTGGAGGGATCCAACTGGATTCCTCACCAACATTGATTTTATTTACAGATATTGATATATATTCTGTTATCATATGATATATGATGTTTTGGATGCCTTGATTGATGTATTTGGTGATGTTGCATCGTTGGGCCTATTTTGGTAATTTTAAAAATATTAAAGTGATGATATTTAAATTGAAAAGGGATTTTTCAAAGTGATTTTGGAAATAAACGTTTTACTGATTTTTGAATTTTAAAGGAATTGAATTTATTTTGAATACATAAATATTATAATTCTTATGTTATAAAATTTACTATTTTTGTGAAATAATACTTTAGTATGATTTTGGCGTTATATAAGTTAACATTTCGTAAATTATTACAAGAATAGGCTTGTTTAAAGTGGGATTTTTGAATAATTATAAATGGTTTTATACATATAAGATTTATAAAATCGATATTTTTATAAATCAGAATGAAGGAATTATAATATAGAAGTGTTGAATTTGGTTACAGAAGTATATTCACCATTTTGGACAGTGAATAATATATTAAAGAAATGTTTTAAAAAAGTGATATTTAATGGAATAAAATGATTAAAAGATGTTTTAAAATGTATTAAGGGTCGAAACCATAGATATCAAAATTTATTGTTGAAATAGACGTTTTCGAGAAGTAAGGAAATGATGGACTATAACACTGTTGTTATAGTAAATGATTTTCGAAAGGAAATGTTTTTGTATAGTATTGGGATTTATATATCTATATTATTTTCAAACCCCTATACTAGTGATTTTGGGTTGTCGTAACGATGTTTTACGCGACATTCGTTTTGACCCAAAATAAAGATGTTTAAAAGAATGTTTTCCTTAAAGAATAAAATATATACTCAATCGTGATTTAAGTATATGTGATATTTTCTAAGTGTTGAAAATAAATAGAATTGTGAATTATTATTTTTAAATAAGTATATGGAAATGTTTTCCAATATAGAAAGTTGAAAAGTTTTGAGAATATATCTTTTTTAAAGATAAATTGGAGTGAATATTTGGCAATGATTTAATTAATAAAAGATTAATTAAAAGGGCCCAATGATTGTATGTGGTGCTAAATATTTGTTTGTTTGTTTTGATAGTTAAATAATCGACTATCAAACATTAGCCAAATTTTAGTTCCTCGACTTGATGTGGGAACTATTTAGTCATACACTTAGTACGTAGCCTTCTGTGTAGGCTTGATTATCATTTGTGTTGAGGATGTTGATTCGTATAGTGCGGAGTATTACTCAAATCTATCGAGCTTCCTTCTTGGCCCAAAGGATAGCAAGTTGAAAGTTGGAAACTTGTTAAGTCTATGAGACTTAGTTTCTGTGTGAGGTTGAGAAACGTTTTTGCGTTGTTGGTGCGAAGAGACCGGGATCAGATTTATCTGAGAACCACTTCGGACCAACGTATATGCGACTCTGGTGCAGGTTGGTTGTGATGATATCGATATTCCGGATTTTCATAGTGGGGGACTGCTTGTTGATCGTTTGGGGTTAAAATCCCAATATACATCCAGTAGCAGTGGTCTCTTCATTATGAAATATCCAATGCGAGAAATATTTGCTACTAATCCTAGGGATTTCCCGACTGGATGTGGTAGGAAAGTACCTTCGGTTTATCCTGGACAACTTGTATGGATGTTTGTCTGACATTACATTTCTAAAGTTTACGTACATCGGTTTTGCTTGATTATGTTCAGCCTGATAAGGGGTTCTCGCTTCTTGTTAGGTAGCGAACAGATGGCTCTTGCCCCTACATGTCCCTAGAGTGAAAGGGTTGGTTGTAGTCGAGAGGATGTCCATAAAAGGTATCAGTGTAAGCTACAGTGGGTATTACCCACTGGTTGCGTCCCATCACTCGTGGTATCAGAGCTTAGATTTTGTATATTCCTAAGCTTTGATGTGTACTCGGTATAAATAGGGACAGTAGCACCCTAGATTGAGTTGAGTGTATTATATATATGAGCGCGTATTTTTAGTGAATATAAAATATTTTATATTGTGTTTACTTATCCGTTGAGCTGTTTGTAAATTCTGGTCCGTATGTGGGACGCCATATTATCGATAGGGATTTCCAAACACTTAAATGAGGCAAGTCGACATAGTATTATTTTAAATTGGATAAATGAAATAATTTTACCTTAATTATATTTTATATATAAAAGAAATAATTTTTTAGAATTATTAAAGTGTATATAAATTGATTGTTTGGTTGTTTGAAAATGTAAATATATATAAGTTAATAAAAGCTGTTTGAATAATCTAAATAAAAGCAACAATTGTAAAGAATATATTATATGAGTAAATGAATTATAAAGTATGAAATTATAATTAATATGATTTACAATAGTGAAATAATCTTATATGTAAGAAATGAAACTATATGAATATATTTGTAAATAATGAGTTATAAATAAAAATTGATTTTAAATAAGAATTTGAAAATTTGAATCTGTTTATTTTGGAAGTCGTTTTTCAAAGTTAAAGAGATTATATTATTATAAATCTTAACAATATAAATAAATTTGAAATGATCATATGTAAGTAAAGTAAAATAGTGAAATTATACAAGTAAAAGATTTGTAAATGTGATTTATAAATAATTTTTTTTTAAAGAATATAAAGCACTGAATTCACTACTATTGCTGGGAAATAATAAGGGTGATGACTACAGCATCATCAGTATCATTTTCGAGTTTCTATGTGATGGATTTGCTGCCAAAGTAAATTGTGAATTGAATAATTGAATGAACGTCAATTGAATATTAAACCAACTGAAATTAAAAATGATTTTTGAAAGTATACGATTTATTGAATTTTGGAATTGATTCATTTTAAATAAATAAACGTTATAATTTTATGTTATGAAAACTAGGATTTTTGAGAAATATAATTGAAATGTGATTTTTGAAATATGAAGTAAGAATTTATTTTCGTAAAGTTGAAATAAACGCGAGTTAGCATAATAAAATATATGATTTGAAGTTTAACTAAAGAAAAGTTAATAAAGTGAACTGGATTTGAAATTATAAAGAATGAGTTTAGAGAATGAAAGTGAACTTAGGTAGATGTTCACGGAATTATGAATAAATTAGTTGTATAACTTATAAAATGAGTAAAGGTAAGTAAAACCAATAGTTAAAATGGTTAAACAATTTTGTTAAGCAAAACAAAATCTAAATTTTGAATAAGTGTTATGAATTTAACTTAGTAAAAGGTTAATAAAATGACTTAGAGATGAAATTTAAGTAAGTGAAACATAGTGATGTTTATAAAAAGGAACGTAACTTAAGTAATGTAAATGAAGTTGATTTTGGTATCGAAGTAAATTAATAAAGTGAATTAAATGAATGTGAACTTGAGTTATATAAAGAAATTAAACTTTAATTGTAAAATGAATCAACATTAGAAAGGATGTTGTTAAGAATTGAATAAACTTAACTTAAAAAGTTGTGGATTGATAATAAACATTAGAAGTGTTGTATAGAAATGTGATTATAGTGAATACTAGAATTCGATCTAAATTGAATGTTGAGAGTAAATTATATAAATTTGGTAATATTGGTTATACATTGGTTGTTAGTTATTTGTTCATTGATTGTATAGAAATTCATATGGAATTGAATTAATAAAATTGAAAGCTAAATAATTGAATTCAAACGGGAAGTTAAGTGAATCTAAATAGAGTTGAATTTAATTTGAATTGAAAGCGAACAAACATGAATATGAATTAGTGAATGTAAACTAATTGAATATGAATAAATGAATGTTAATAAAATCCAACGTTAATGAATCAAATATGAGTAAAATAGAAAACAATTCAATGAATACTAATAAGAAGCTAATTTATATTGGTTTGGTTATTGATTGATTGGATGGATATTGCTTTGTTGGATGATAGATGTTTATTGGTTGGATTTGTTGTGGTGATTGCATTTTCTGTATTGGCATATGTAGTTGTTATATTGATATATGTTGTATATTGATATTACTTTCCATATATATATATATATATATATATATATATATATCTTTGTGTGTGTGTTTGTGTTTTTCATTGTTTGTTGAGTGTTTAGTAGGTGCAGATGGTGCTTGCTTCGCATTTGGAGCTCGCTTTCACGCTATATTAGCCGTATATGCTTGCTTCGCATTTGGAGCTCGCTTTCACGCTATATTAGCCGTATATGCTTGCTAATAATATATAAGGTACATATCTTGGATTACATATCGTACTTTACACTTTTTTCCCTTCGGGATGCCTCATCCTCGATGATGAGATATATATTTGTGATATATATATATTGTTATTTTTTGGGATCAAATCGCGCAAAGGAGATTATGGCGAATTTTTTTTGAAAATTTAAGGCGTTGGAAATTTTTTGGAAAAATTGGAAAACTTTTGGTAACTTAAGTTTTGGTTTTTGAGTTATAAAGTTAAACAATATTAGTTAGTTTTGAAAAGATAACTTTAAACGGATTTGAAACTTAGAAAAGTTTTTATACGAAGTTTGAACAAATTAGAAAAGTTAATTGATATTGTGACCTTTTCTTACTTGGTAATTTCGAGGACGTTATTTTGAGTAGGGGAGAATGTAACGACCCAGTATTTCTATCATTTGAAATTCGTATATTTAATTGATTTTAAATATTCACAAGTAAAATTTATAAAATGAATAACTTATATTTCGAATATGGTGGTTTAGTTGGATAATTAAATTGTTAATTTAATATTTGAAATTGCTGAAATATTAGAAATTGGATTTAAAATGAATAAAAATGTTTTATAAAGGTATATTAAATTCTATTTGAATTAGAATGATATTAGAGAATTTTTCAAATCGAATTAAAAGTTGAATTATAAAAATTGAATATTTTAATATTTAATTAACGAGTGAATATAGTCATTTTTCAAATAGTCTCGGATTTCAACGAAACTAGTTTCATTAGAGTCGAAATGTTAAATTATTGTAAGGTTTCAAATTTCTTGTCAATTGGATTTACGGTTTGTCCGGAGCAAGCTAAAACGCGTAGAAATCTGTTTAAGTGAATTTTAAATTTAAATAATTCAATTCGAAAACCTATCTTCCAAATACGATCGAATTGGCTTCCGATATATATTCCATTGTGTTCGAAATAGGGGTAAAACATTATAAACGCCAGGCTGCACGCTTCGTTTGGAGTTCGGAAATTTTTTGAGTGAATAGTGTGCGTAAATTTTATATAAAAGGACCTCAACACTTTCATTTTGTCAAAACCCTAACCAAT
The DNA here is from genome assembly GCA_030765085.1 of Allium cepa. Classification (NCBI taxonomy): domain Eukaryota; kingdom Viridiplantae; phylum Streptophyta; class Magnoliopsida; order Asparagales; family Amaryllidaceae; genus Allium; species Allium cepa. The sequence continues at coordinate 588,584,473 of CM060934.1, read as the reverse complement.
CTAGGTCAGGAAGCCACTTATGCTGTCAATGGCTGAAATCGCTCGATTCTTTTCCCTTTAATATTTTCCAATCCATTTATCAATTCAAGAACTCTCAACTACAAAAACGAAGAGAATCACGAGATCTTGCGATCCATACGGGTATGATCGTGATTGACGCAACGAATCAGTGGCAATAGGTGTTCAAAGTCACGGCATTCAACCACGTTTTTCGAAGCTCGTGTGCGACCGAGCTGGGCGCTACTTGGGGCGGTGGCGCGCGAGGGTGTTGCCTTCGTGATGGCGTTGGTCGTAGAAGGCACGAAAATTCGTGAACTAACGGCGGCTATGGGTTATCTTTGCGTTCAAAAACTGATGGGGGAAGAAGAGTAGTGATGGCCACGATCTTCTGTTTTGAAATCTACGGCTAGATTAAAGAAAGGTTTTAAAAATAAAATAATTTGTAAATTAATTATATTAAAATTCGTGTAATCTTTGTAACATCATGACTTGGTCATACGAGGTCGAAAATTAACGAAAAAATTACGTTGGGACCGTATTGACGAACACTACGCGATGGAGCTGGTTTGGAGTTGATTGGAGCTAGTGTGAATTTTGGGTAAAATTAAACGCGTGTTTAATTTTATTCAGAATAAAACACTGCAACTGCTATTGGAAGCAATATGAGTACAACTCACTCTTTCTGACTCACTGATATTTTTATATAAGTGAGAAATAATATTATTTATGATGATTGATGACTTTTGGATGATATATGATATATTATCTATATATTGATTGATATTTGGACATATACATTCCTAGAGGAGCGGATGACCCTATACGTTCCCGTGTATGAGCGGATGATCCTTTGTACGCGCGTCTGCCTCGAAGCGGACATTGTACACGTATTCTAATATGCATATTTGTTGCAGGTGACAAATTGCAGGGATCCAAGTGGATTCCTCACCAGTATTGATTTTATTTACAGATATTGATATATATTCCGTTATCATATGATATATGATGTTTTGGATGCCGTGATTGATGTATTTGGTGCTGTTGCATCGTTAGGCCTATTTTGGTAATTTTAAAATATTAAAGTGATGATTTTTAAATTGAAAAAGGATTTTTCAAAGTGATTTTGGAAATAAATGTGTTATTGATTTTTGAATTTTGAAGGAATTGAATTTATTTTGAATACAGAAATATTATAATTTTTATGTTATAGAAATTATGATTTTTGTGAAATAATACTTAAGTATGATATTGGAGTTATATAAGTTTAATAACGTTTTGTAAATTATTAAAAGAATAGGCTTGTTTAAAATGGGATTTTTGAATAATTATAAATGGTTTTATAAATATAAGATTTATAAAATTGATATTTTTATAAATCAGAATGAAGGAATTATAAAGGAGTTTTATAAGTGTTAAATAGGAGTTATAAATGGATTTTACAAGTAAATAAGATGTATAGATTTATAATTTATGAAGTTGTAAAAAGAATGAATTTTTTTAAATAAATGATTTATAAGTAATTAACTTATAAATTGGAATTGAAATATAAATGAGATAAATGGAATTGGTTAATAAAGGAGATTTATAAATTGAAGTTTTTATAAAATAAAAACATGATTTATAAACATTGTTTATAAATCCGAAATAAATTGAATTTGATAAGTAAATATGAAAGCTTATTAAAGGAGATATATTCACGATTTTGGACAGTGGATAATCCTTTAATTAAATATGTAGAAGTGTTGAATTTGATTAGAGAAGTATATTCACGATTTTGGACAGTGGACAATATATTAAATAAATGTTTTAAAAAGTGATATTTAATGGAATAAAATGATTAAAAGATGTTTTAAAATGTATTAAGGATCGAAACCAAAGATTTCAACATTTATTGTTGAAATAGACGTTTTTGAGAAGTAAAGAAATGATAAACTATAACACTGTTGTTATAGTAAATGATTTTCGAAAGGGAATGTTTTTGTATAGTATTGGGATTGATATATCTATATTATTTTCAAATCCTTATACTAGTGATTTTGGGTTGTCGTAACGATGTTTTACGCGACATTCGTTTTGACCTAAAATAAAGATGTTTAAAAGAATGTTTCCTTAAAGAATAAAATATATACTCAATCGTGATTTAAGCATCTGTGATATTTTCTAAGTGTTGAAAATAAATAGAATTATTAATTACTTATTTTTAAATAAGTATATGGAAATGTTTTCCAATATAGAAATTTGAAATGTTTTGAGAATATATCTTTTTTAAAGATAAACTGAAGTGAATATTTGGCAATGATTTAATTAATAAAAGATTAATTAAAAGGACCCAGTGACCGTATATGGTGCTAAATATTTGTTTGTTTGTTTGTTTTGATAGTTAAATAACCGACTATCAAACATTAGCCAAATTTTAGTTCCTCGACTTGATGTGGGAACTATTTAGTCGTACACTTAGTACGTAGCCTTCTGTGTAGGCTTGATTATCATTTGTGTTGAGGATGTTGATTCGTATAGTGCGGAGTATTACTCCAATCTATCGAGCTTCCCGAAGGATAGCAAGTTGAAAGTTGAAAACGTGATAAGTCTATGAGACTTAGTTTATGTGTGAGGTTGAGAAACGCTTTTGGATTGTTGTTGCGAAGAGAACGGGATCAGATTTATCTGAAAACCACTTCGGACCAACATATCTGCGACGATTGTGCAGGTTGCTTGTGATGATATCCATATTTCGGATTTTCATAGTGGAGGACTGCTTGTTGATCGTTTAGGGTTAAAATCCCAATTTACATCCAGTAGCAGTGGTCTCTTCATTATGAAATATCCAATGCGAGAACTATTCGCTACTAATCTTAGGGATTTCCTGACAGGATGTGGTAGGAAAGTACCTTCGGTTTGTCCTGCTCCTGGACAACTAATATGGATGTTTGTCTGACATTGCATTTCTAAAGATTACGTACATTGGTTTTTTCAAACGTACATCAATGGTGGCGGAGAATGCGACTTCTCTTTTCTTAACACCCTCCTTGAGACGTATTGGCTTAAGGGTTGTATTTTTGTGGAAGGCAATTAGTAGTCAACGGAAATGGCCGTGTGGCATTCTAAGGATGCTATGGAGCAGGAGAGGAGCTAGATCCCGAGACGTATTCTTCGTACTTGTATATATATATCTGCTGCAATGATTGTATGATTGTCTGACTGATAAATATTGTTGTATGAGATACTCTGAAGATATGATGTATAAAACAGATATAGTTTCATTTTGTGTAAATATCTATTATTTACTATTATATTTTATTCCGTTGCGATTGTGAGATTCTGATACTGTTCAGTTTCTTCTTCTTTTATCTCTTCCTCTTTAATCCCTAATGGTTCGTTTTTCTATTCCACTTGAGTTAATTGACGTAGAATAGTATTGACTCAAGGGGTACGGATTTGCGTGCTGTCACACAAACTTTCTTTATAAAAACAAAGGTCATCTCATATAACCACTCCCGCACATAAACATGGAAATGGTTTTCCCTTATGATAACCAAATCATTCATATCAAATTCTGTTGTATTATAATAGTGTCTATTATACAAATAATAATTAATCATAGCTGAAATTGTTACATTATTAAATTCCAGCATAATTGGTTTACAAACAAATGGCGGGCATGTAGTGGATATTGGATTCCATATAAATGACTAAGCAAGGGACTACTTTCCATACAATGCACCTATAGGAGGATGCACTAGGAAGCAGATACTGCTGGCCTAAACCAACACAAGACCGACCTACATTTTCCTGGATAGTACCGAATATATCATCACATCGGTCGTTACCGACCTTTAACTGGTATCCGAGTCATACATTCACCACATACTTAGACATGTGTAGATTAAATCTAGAAGGACGATGACATCTCCTAATAGGAGCGACCATTTATAATAAGTTCAAAATTCTCAAATTACCTTATTTTATTAAATAGTTATCTCCATATTTCAAAAACATATTTAAGTATTCATAAGGCCATAATTTTTATAACATAAAAATTATAACTTTTTATCCATTTAAAATAAATTCATTTCTTTAACAATTCAAAAATTATTGAAAGTATATATATTTTCAAAATCACTTTGAAATTCTTTTTAAATTAAAATCATCAATTTAATATTGTAAATTTCTAAAAATATGGTCCAATGCTACAAAGGTACTAAATAAGGGGATTCATATCAATAGTAGCAATCATGGCAACCATCACATCAAATATCACATAATACAACATATATAACAATATGTGTAAATAAACATCAACCATAGTAGGGAATCATGTTGGATCTCTTCAACCTGTGACTTGTAATAAATATACATATGATAAATTATGTACAATATCTGCTTTGAGGCAAACGCGTGTACAAAGGGTCATCCGCTAATACACGGTAACGTATAGGGTCTCATCTGCTCCAATTGACAGGAATATATCCAACTGATAACTACACTAGCATAACATCCAATATATATATAACATCTAATAGTCATCAAAACATCATAACAAAAATATTCCCATTTATATAAAAATATAAGCGGGTCGAAAGAGTGAGTTTTACTTCACTTTGCTTTCAGTCATCGTTGCGGCATTTTTTTTGATTAAAAAACAACAGGCGTTCGAATTTAACAAAAATTGCTGTTAGCTCCAAATCCGTCCAAACCAGCTCTATAATGTAGTGCTCGTCAATTCGAACCCATCATCGCTTGTTTCATGCGAACAGACCTCATTTGAAATAGTTATCGATTTTTTTAAGTTACACGAATTATAAAATAAGTCACAACTTCATTAGCAAATAAATTAACCTTAACTAACGTTATAAATCAACTTCCCTCTCTCAAGCGTTAAATGCTTCAGCCGAACCCATATACGTCGCCTCCTTCCCCTTGATTTTGAGCCTCCATCGACCAACTATTTAATGATCAGGGACCATTGCTGCCTCCACCTACATGTGCACCACCCATAACCAGAGATCGGTTCCACCAAGTGCTGCCATTGACGAGAAAAATGCCTCGAAATTTATCGACTTCCTCTTCAGGTTCAGGCCACGATGAAGAACTATTTTCGATCATAGCCGTTAGATAGCTAGATCTCACTGCCCTCTACACTTTTCATTTTGGAATTGAAGCTTGATATTGCTTGGATTGAGAGATAACGAGGAGGGAAGTTCGGTGATTCTGAGCCATCGAAATCATTGGTGGCGGCAGCTAGAATGAATAGGTTAGGGTTTTGGTAGTTTAGGGTTAGTTTTGGATCCTTACATAGACAACTAAATGACACTATTCATCCGAATATTTTCCAAACTCCAAACGAAGCGTGCCGCCTGGTGTTTCTAATGTTTTACCTCTATTCCAAACATAATGGATATATGTCAGAGGCCAATATCATCATATACAGAAGATAGGTTTCCAAATAGAGTTATTTTTATTAAAACCCTTTAATTAATTTTTATGCGTTTCGAACTCGCACGATCAAAAGGTGAGTCCAATTGACACGAAATTTGAAATCCTATGCTAACTTACTATTACGGATTCAATAAAACTGGTTTCGTCGAAATCCAAGACAGTGTCCTATATGGCTATTTTCTACTTGTCTAATTAAATATAAAATTTTCAATTTCTATAAATTAACTTTTAACTTAATTTTTAATGCTTACTAACTTCATTCTAATTCAAATAGAATTTAAATTTTTGTATAAATCATTTTTATTCTTATTAAATTCCAAATTCAATTATCTAACCGATTTTACTTATAAAATTCACTTTTCAGTATTTAAATTCACTTAAATATTTTAAATTCGAACAACTGAAAAATTGGGTTGTTGCATCTTCATTATATTCCTTTTGTTTCTTCTTAAAATGATTGAGTGATTTTTCACAGTTCATCATTTGATTGATTGATCTTGAAGTTTGGTATTATTTAGTTAGTTTCATTATAAATTTTGCGATTATGCAGTTTGATCTTCCTTTTAATTTGTCATCCAAAATTTGGCATTTCATTCATATTCTATGTTAGTTTAGGACAAATTATGATTATGGTGGTTATCATTTTACTGTATGTAGTAACGATTCAATGATAACAGTGTTTAGAATTAGATTTGTTACCACAAATAAAGGTGTCGAACGCTAAGGAAGAACATATCGAAATTCAAGATGTCAAGTGTGAAAAAGGAAGAGCAATCAAGCATTAAGTAAGGGATATCGAACTTCAAGCAACCAGGAAGATGTCGAACCTCTATAATCAAAGCTATCGAAGGTATAAAAGGAGTGCTAACCCTCTACAGTAAAAGATGACAAATACTCAAGAAGATAACAAGCATAGAAGAGATGCCAAGTTCATAAGGGTTACCGAGATTCTACAACACAAAGTATGGTAGAGCATATAACAGAAGAGATATGCCGCATCACTATTGGGTGCCGACCTATTAAGAAAAGATGGTGTTTATATACAATCCAAGAGATGGCGCTTATCGAAGGATATTAGATATCAACACTATAGAGGATTGCGGATATCAATAATATAACAAATGCCGATCTACTAAGGATAGGTATGTCTACAATCTACAGAACGTCATGTGAAAGAAGTCGGATATTTACTATGAGCAATGAAATAATGATTATCTATAGTATACTTTGGGCTGTTGAATAACTATAATATACAAGGAGATAGCGGATACCTACAATATGCAGAGGGATAAAGATATCTGTAACATCAAGAGTATCGAACAACTATAATATGAAGGAATTCGAGGATCCATAATGAAAATAAAGATGTCGTATTTCATCAGTGTAACAAATAGTGCCGTAAATCATCAATATGGCAAGGATGTCGTAAATCATCAATATGGCAAATATGCAGTAAATCATTAGTATGGAAAGGAATGTTGTAAGTCATCAATAGGGCAAGATGACGCATTTCAAAAATATATAGAAAGTTTTTGCATACTATTAATTCAATAAATGATGCAAAAAATATAAGATGTTGAAGGACATGTGACTGATAGGCCGCCTACCTCCACCCCTATAAATACAGACCCAATTGCAACTAGGGAGGGGCGAATTCTTCTTTTCTCTCTTCTTACATTTTAAAGTTGTAAACCCTAAGTTGAATTTGGGATTTCAAAGACGATTGTACTTTATGAACTTTCTGCACATAAGGACTTGAACAACAAACATTGCATAGCATATTCCAATTGAAATAATGATGCTTTTCCAATTACTGGACTTATGGCATGTATATGAATTCTTGTAGTTGACTATGAACATGCATACTTTATTCCATTGGACTTAGATTTGAATTCTATCTTACATACTTCTCTCAAGCTTTGTGTACAAGTCACTTAAGCCCTTAATCTGAACTAGTCTCGCGTCATCTTGCATATTTGAGGTAAAAAAAGAAATTTTATAGAATTTTAGAACTAGAAGGAGTGCTCGAACCTCCGTCTCCTTACATATTCTGGTAAAAGACTTCCCATAACCAGCATATAAAGGATTCTCCTAATCTGCATATCTCCTTAAAGGATTTTCCATACCTTAAATATTCCTACAAATTTTCACTTCCGGTAGAGGGATTACCACATCTAGCATAACCTATTAAGTCACATAATGACTATCTCTGAACAAGGATCTTCTGAGCCTCGCTTGTCTAAATTGGATTATCAAGTCACTTATAGTTTATTTCATGAAGAGCAAGTGTTGAGGTTGTTGGCACTTTATTATGGAAGAAAAGAGACAAGTGACCCCATATAATCCGGACAAGTGAAGCATAAATCCGTCCAATATAGGCTCTACCCCAATCCATTGCTATTACCCTAGCCTGGGAGAAAAGAATACAAAAAGGATGGCTTGTTCTTAAGAATGACGAAAGCCATACAACTGCAATCTAAGGGAACTATATTCGAAAGAGAAATAACAAAAGACTTCAACGAGTTTTCCTAAAAGTAGGAAAGAATAGCGAGTCGCTCTTCTACACCAGTTAAAACCTAAGAATCTTTAAAAAGAAAGTTTACAGATGATGCTAATGTGCCAATCCAATGTTACAAGAAAGTCAAGTGGGAACAAAGAGCACAATGCCCTAGAAATTCTCGATCTTCAAGGTACATTCCCTTACCATTTCCTATGAGAACATCTATCTCCTAACTAGAAATTGGTTGAACTACCGGCCTTCAAAGAATAAGCAACTGGGAAATGAAAGAAATCTCAGAGGTGCTTATTGCCAATATCACCAAAGGAATAGACACGAAACCAATCAATGTCGATCTTTAAAAAGGAATGATTGAGAATTTCTTACGAAAGGAGAGCTTCAAGAATTTGTTCACAGGATTTAAGCAAAAGGAAAATGTGTCTACAAGGAAAAAGTGACCAATAAAGAGGAACACTTTGTAAAAAGGATTTATAAAATAAAGGAAAAGCCTAAATCATTACTAGTGGTGAAAGAAAAGCCATTGATCACGCCACAAGGGCCTAGTCAAAGCACCTCCTAAAGGGAGGTCAGAGTAAGCCTTTAGTCCCACCTAAGATAGACTAGCCAAAGCACTACAAGCCTTCAGTCCCGATTACGTAGCATGGTGGAGTACCTCTACAGGAAGGAAAGAGCAAGCCTTTGGTATCGCCTAAGATGGCCTGACCAAAGCACCGAACCAGTCTTTTGTTATGCTTATAAGGCCTGACTGGAGTGCCTCCTAGAGGGAGAATGGATAAGACTTTGGTTCTGCTTAAGATAGCTAACCAAATGCTCCAACCAGCATAAATCATTACCTATAAGGTAATAAAGGGCTCGATCATCTCCAGGGAGGTGATAAAAGGCAAAACAGCTCAATCAAAACCTAAATCGTCACATTAGATGGTGATAATGGGTTCAATCAAAATATAAATCATTACCTAGAGATGGTAATAAGGGGTTCCATCTAGGCCTAAATCATCACCTAAGAGGTGGTAAAGGGTTTAATCAAAACCTAAATTATTACCTAGAGATAGTAATTGAAGATTCAATCAAAGTTGGAATCACTACCTGAGACAGTAATAAGGGACATATGAAATTAATTAATCAAGCTTAAATCTACCCCAAGGAAGGATCAAAACAATATTCTAGAGGAAGAACAGTCAGGAACATTCAGTTCTGCACTGAAGTTAAGGCAACCTTCAAAGAAAGGGTCAAAAGCTGTCTATTACGAAGAATTGAGAATTTTGACTACAGTTATTGACATTTGAGAAATTATGACTTGATAATTGAGCCCAGGACTTCGTTCTTCAAAATATTAATGATTGGAATTCGAATTATCAATTAAGGGGAATCTCCATTAATAATCAGGTTTCTAATTATTAGATAACGAGAATCTCCATTAGTAGTCAAATTTTTCCTATAACTAGATGAGATTCTGGCTTTATTATCAGATTAATTTTTGATTTTCTTCCTAAATGGAGTTTATAAACTTATAACCTTCTTATCAAATGGAATTCTAGATTCACTATTAAATGGGCTCCTCGTCTTCTCACCAGTTAAATTCTGGTCCTATTGTTAATGGGATTTTGATTTTATTATCAATCAAGTTTATGATCTTTTGCCAGATACTGGTCTTATTATTAAGTGAATTTCTAATGTTTCTACCTAATAGAATTCGGGTCTTATTATCAAGTGGATCTTTGATGGAACTCCGGTTCTATTGTTTGTTGGATTTTCGATTTATGATCTCTTACTAGATGGATTTTTGATATTTACAGCAATAGTGATTTACCTATAAACAAAGGATAGGAAATCTAAATTTATCTAGATTATTCATAGTTTCTCTTATAATCATTTTGTAAAATGAATTTCAAAATCAAAATTTTGGGATTTCATAGATCAACCGGATAACTATTTCACAGAAGTTTTTTAGCATTTACAAAGCAAAATGATTAATTTGAGAATCTCAAAATTGTGAAAACCATCATCATTATTTGTGCTATGTTTTTCCAAAGGAAAAGAAAGTGTCTCATGTACAGTGCGAACTGGAAAAAGTTAGTCTAAAAGCATTCTATAAGGGAATAAAGACCAAGAAAATCTACGCTTAATTAAAGACTATAGGTTTGTGGAATTGGACTAAAGCACTGAAGTAAGTTGCACATCTCGAACAATTCACCGAGTTCAAGTAAAAATACAAGACTTGTTCAGGGTATCAACTATTCATATACAAATTTGTTTATTATTGCATATAAAAGTCAAAGATATTAAGAAAGTTTATCAGTAAGAGAATTTAATTAAAGTTTCTAGGCAACATCACTTCAATTATTAGGAATCATGGTCTTGCACCTTTTCTTCAAATCTTCATGAACCAAAGAGGGTTCGGTAATGTGGCGAAGTACCACATCTAAAATTTCTTAAGCTTCTTTTTATTCTTATGGATAGTGTTTGTATCATCAATCGAGTTAATTTGAACCTTTAATGCACGATCAAGCATCTTGTTAGCCGCTTTGAGGGTTTTAACTTTGTTTTTATAATTCTTTAACCTTTTGGTCAAGTGTGTGCTTCTCATTCCCCAATTCCTCGACTTGAATTTGGTAATTATTGAGATGTTCTAAAACTTTTTCGTCCTATTTTCCTTTATGAAATTAGGTACACTCATAGTTGTATGCTCGACACCACCTGGAAATCTATCCATCGTCTACACCCAGAGGCTGGTTCTCCAAGGAAGAAAATTTCTTCTTACCAACCAAGGAATTAGATCTAGTTGACTTTGAAGGAGTAGGAGTAGGAAGTCTAGATTCGCCTCCAGTCAGAATGAGCTTTAAAGATTGGCACGACACTTATCGCTTCAATAAATCTACTTGAAGATCTTTAATTTTCAGATATAATCGAGCAATTTCCACATCAGCTTCAGTCTTTCGACCTGGAAATCTAGATTGACAGATTGAAGCTATGTTCTCTTTTAGCTCTTTAATTTCTTTATCCTTCTCATTGATTTTTTTTTCCTACAAACTTGAGGTCATTTCCTTCATATTACTTAATGTTAATTCCAACTGATAATATTATTGTGTCAATTGCACGCCTCAAGATTCTTGGGATATGATATAGCCAAAGCTCCTTAAGATGATCGCTTCTTAATATTTAAGTATATCTTGGTTTTGATATTCTCTAGTCGAGAAAGAGGATTCAGGCCATAGAATGAAAGCATCAACTGACTCTAACCTATTAGAAATTAATACACAAGAGAATGCATTCTTTACTAGCAACAAGAAGGTTTAAAAACACAAACAAATTAAAATTGCATTAACAAATAAGCTTTATATATATTCTTAAAGGTTAAAGGAAAGAGACTGGGCCTTTTCGAGTGAACCCATGGATATAGAAAGGGTAGAGTTAATATAAGTATTAAACCCTAGAGGGGTATTAGCTGGTGGGAATTGGTGGTGGTCCCATTTCTAGGTCGGGGGACTAGCATCCCCACATAGCAATTTGAAGTAATTAGTTCATATTTCTTTAAGAAAGTTGTCCTTTTCACTGCACAAGCAATCGAAATGAAAGTGTGGAAACCATACGTAAACTTCTTGGAGATCCCTTAGGAAGGAATATTTTGGTAGCCGAGATTTTTTTAGAATTAATGATTTATCTTTGAAGTCCGTTTTAAATTTGATAAATTTACTCAAGAGTTTCATAGAAATAGGACTATCTGATGATTCCTTAATCTATATAATTTAAGAAAATAAGCTAAGATGCAAAGGGAAAAAAAACTGGATTTCAAAATTTGTCTGAAATATTAAAACAACAAGATTACTTGGATTCGTACAATATTGACCCTTTGTAAAACTCGAAAATTAACATCTCTTTACTAACCTTAACTTTCTCAAGGGGAGAGTATTAAGGGAAAAAGGAAAGATTGCAACCCTGCGAAGATTCCAGCATTCCCCAAGATAAAGATCAGTCCCATGCTCGTTTAAATACCTATTACGGGGATGTCTAATTAAACCTCAAATCTTCTCCTCTAAGAAAGGAAAGCCAACAAAAAGACTTTTAGAACAAATTTTATGAAGAAACTCCACTAAAGCATCCTTATTATCAGTAAGCATCTAGAAGAGTAGATAGCTCGACATTTTCTCTTATAACTCTCTCCTGATGAAGGTGAGACTTTTTCAATAACGAGTCTACTCGCTTTTCTTTGGAATTTCTTAATCATGTGGCATTAGCAGAGCCTATATTTCTCAAATAAACTATTATAGTCTTCAATTGCCTTTTTAATCTCTCTATTTAATTGTAGCACCTTCTTCTCACTCTTCTAATATAAAATCTCAAAGTAATACTTGTTTCTTTTCCTTAACTAAAATAGTAAATTTATTAACTAAAGCTAACAATCATTATAAACATTTAGAGATGATAAACCATATACCTATAGCATGGGAGTTTGTGAAGCAGAAACCTGGGTTTTCTCCTTGGTCAATTCTATGCTAGTAGTTTGAACATCTTTTCTCGTGACGTCACTATAAGGAACATCACGAGGTTCGATAAGACCGGGAGTATCCGTATCATGGAAAACGAATCTAAGCCTTGAACGCCTAATCTTTTACATTCGTCTCTTGATCATTTTGGATCCTTATCGCCATCATCACAATTTTGATGTTCATCATCATCATCTTCATTATCATCTTCCACCTCATAAAAGTCTTCATCTCCTTCAAGTGGGGTCATCCAAAGAAAATATCTCATTTAGATTAACTGTTTCTTCTTTAGGAAATTCGTCTTGGAGCGATCCTTGAACTCTTTCCAGCATAAGGTCGAACTTCCTTTAATTTGTTATTTAGGAGAGAAGGGAAGTCCAAATTAGGGAATTTCCAATGTTGTCATTATATGCTACAACAAGAGCATCTTCATAGCATTTCTTTATGATCGTAGTAAGGCCATGATCTAAGAAGAAGGAAACTTTCTTCTTAGCATCTTTTATAGTGCTGTTAGCTTGAAACAGCGTGGCATCTTTAGTTTCCAACCAGCTTGCCAAAGACTTTATTGTAATAGTCATTCGGTTTTCTCCTCGTTAGCTTGCTTAAGCTCTATCTTCATCCTCTCTTCAAGTAACAGAGTGGTATTTGTTTATTCATCAAGGGAAGAGGCAAGTCTATTTTTCTTAAGAGTACCTCATCCCTTCCTACTACAATATCAGTCGTTGACTCTATAGGGTTCCAACTTTGGCCATTAACGAAGAAACTTGCTCCTTAATTTCTGCAACTTGACCAACGGGTCCCTGAGAGGCCTATTGAAGGAAACACATGTGCTTGGCCGCCTAAAAAATATGATAGATATAACATAAGATGTAGCAAATTAGAGTCTATATTAGGTAAAAATATTAAAAGAAACATATCTACAAAAGTTGTTGATACAGAACATTAAGATGATCTATAGAAAAGTCGATGGCTATAGTGGAATGATAGAAGCCATAGTGGAAGATTGAACAACTCAGCTAATAAGATAGTTAACTCCAATGGAGATGGCTTAAGCTTGGGTCTCTAAAGGAAGAGATTCAATAGGAAGGGGAGTAAGTCCTAACTCCTCCAACAAAACGTGGAAACTAGAAGTAGAAGTAAGAAGCAAGATGTTTAGCGAAGGATCTACAGTATGAACATCCATTGTATGCTTGTGAACAAAATGATCCAAAGAGCCTGAATCAATCTTGATGGGATCTTCAGTGGCTACTGTGACATCCACATTCAATTCTTTAGCAATAACGAAGGAAGTCTAGACCACCAAAGCTGAGCCTTTTTACTCAGCGAATAGATTGAAACATCAGTTGAGGTGCTCAAGTCCGCCTTTCTTTTGGTAGCATCAATGGCTTTAGTAATAAAACCCTCAATGGGGGCTACCTTAGTTGATTCAGCCAAAAAAAGAAATATGAGATTAAGCTTTCTTAGGCTTAAAACACGGCAGCAGTAGAAGAACCTATATCAAAGAAAAATTCATAACATATTGACATAAGAAGAAGCACTCAATTAGTTAAACCCTAATTTTGAAACTGAAAACCCTTCATTTTCTTTATCCATGCCTAAATCAATCAAAGATGAAGGTCCAACCTTGATTGAGCTTGAATGCCGAAGAAAGTCAAATTTTTTGAATAGAAACTAGAAGTAAATTTATTTGTTTCAAGTTTGATTTGCAATAAAAGTAAGAGGAAGAAGGACAAGTATTTGTAAGGAGAAAGAGGAAAATTAAGAATAGTTGACCTTAATTTGAATGAACGGGCAAGATCCGAAAGGAATGCCAATAGGCAGCGATGTGGTTATCAAAGCAACAAGCGTTAATATTGAGGTGTTAACTTGAAAAGTTAACATTTCTTTTACACTAGGATGGTAAATATTACTCCAAATAAAGATGTCGAACGCCAAGGAAGAACATATCGAAATACAAGGTGTCGGGTGTGAAGAAGGAAGAGCAATCAAGCATTTGATAAGAATATCAAACTTCAAGCAACCAGGGAGATGTTGAACCTCTATAATCAAAGGTATCAAAGGTATAAAAAGGAGTGCCTACCCTCTACAATAAAAGATAACGAATACTTAAGAAGATAACAAGAATAAAAGAGATGTTAAGTTCCAAAGGTTGCCAAGCTTCTACAACATAGAGTGTGGTAGAGCATATAACAAAGGAGAAATGCCGCATCACTATAGGGTGTTGACCTATTAATAAAAGATAGTTTCTATATACAATAAAGAAATTGCGCTTATCAATGAACTAAAGGATATCAGATGTCAACGCTATAGAGGATTGTGGATATCCATAACGTGAACGATGCCATTCTACTAAGGATGTCTATAATCTGGTGGATGGCATGTGAAAGATGTCGGATGTTTACAATGAGTAATGAAATAATGAGTATCTACAGCATACTATGGGATGTCGAATAGCTATAATGAAGAAGGAGATGATGGATATCTACAAAATGTTAGAGGGATAGCAGATATCTGCAGTATCAGGAGTATCAAACAACCACAACATAAAGGATGCCAAGAATCCACAATGAAAATGAAGATGTTGTATTTCATCAGTGTAACAAATAATGTCGTAATCATCGATATGGTAAGGATGCTGTAAATCATTAATATGGCAAGGAACGCCGTAAATCATCAGTAGGGCAGGATGTCGCATTTCAACAATATACAGAAGATTGTCGCATATTATCAATGCAATGAATGGTGCCAAAAATCACAGATCCGAAGGACACAATGCAGCCAGGCTGCCTACCTCCACCACTATAATTACAGACCCAATGGCAACTTCGGAGGGCGAATTCTTCTTTTCTCCCTTCTTAAATTTTAAAGTTTTGAGTTAGGGATTTTAGAATCGATTGTACTTTGTGACCTTTTTGCACATAGAGACTCGAACAACAAACATTGCATAGCATACTCTAATTGAAGTAAAGATACTTTTCCAATTATTGGACTTCTGGCATGGATATGAATTCTTGTACTTGACAATGAACATGCATACTTCATTCTATTGGACTTCGATTTGGATTATATCGTGCATACTTCCCTCAAGCTTTCTATTGAACCTTTTCATTTTCTTGATAGCTTTTGGGCTTAGTTTTTGGTAGATATATTATGTTGGTCTCATATTGATTAGCGGCAATGTTAAGCTTCATCTTTATGCTTATATAAGTAATCTTAAGTCGCACCATAACAATCCATATTCCCAATGTTTAGTAATTAAATGTAGTTAAATGTTTTAATTGAATTAAAACAAACTAATGGACTTACAAGAATTTATAAAGATATTAAAACCCGAGACCTATTCCATTGTACTCATAATGTCGTTTACATGTGAAAAAAAGGATCATTAAAATCAGATAAGATTGTTAAAATGAGAAGAAAATAGAAGATATGGGTAAGATGGTCATTTAACCAGAGCTGGGCTTATTGATTTTAAAATGAAAAGCTTTCTACTTCATTCTCTCCTTCTTCTCCATTTTTTTAAGTAAGAAAATTGGTTTTCTAACTTGAAATCTTTATAACTTTCACAAATCCCAACGAGAAACTCCAAATTTGTAACTCCTCTCCATACCCATGTAATCAGAGGGATTTTACCATCCAAAAACATAGAGAATGGGACTATAACGGGAGCTCTATAATACAAATTCCCTTAAACCAAAATGGATATGAGATAACAACAATAGGAATCTCATTGACATGTGTCTTATTTCAGTAAAAAGCAATGCTATGATAAGTTTCTAGGATAGAACACTATATAAGCAACACACATATATGAAAATCACAAAGAACATAGTACCATAAGTAAATCAAATATGAATATGCATAAAAAACTATCACAATAGTTGGTACATCACAAAATGGCACATCTCATGTCTACATACACGACAACTCAAAATGTGATATAACACTACATTACCTATACATATACATTTTATACGTACACTATAAGTCACATGACATCCCAAAAGCACAAATCGGGTATATTACAAAAAATTAACTAGCAAATGCCTCCAACATCTCTGTTAAAGCGTATGCAAAAAGCACTACAAAAAATACATGACGAGCAAGTTAACTTAATGTTGTTATAAAAATAACATACCCCAGCTCGGGCTAAATCTAGCTGTCAATGAAACGTGTATAATGATAGAGCATAGTACATAAAGGTATGCATAGGGTATATTTTGCAAATAAAATTTTAACATCCGTGCCATGTCCCTATTCATGGTGGATAACAGTTGCAAATCTAAGCAAATGTGATTCACACCTAATCACATTTATTAGTTGCAACCTTTATTCTGGAGTACATGGTTATTTTAATTGATCAATATATTTATAACTAGTTCACTCCTAATTTCTTTTTTTTGCTTTACCAGAAGCAAAGTTGACACCATGGGATTCCACCTCGACCCAAAATTGTGGGTTCCCACACACAATCTATTTGTTTCTCTATATCACTCACCACCACCTCTCTAGCCCACCTAGCTATCTACTATTACACATCAGATCATTTGCCTCACCTTACTTGTTGTACCTGTAGAGCAGATCATTGGACTTGTGACAATGAGGCCAAGTTTTCATGACCTGCAACATACCCTACAGTTGATTCGACTATGATGGATGTCCAACCCATCTGGTGTCTCAATGCTTTGACTAATTTATTACCAAACATGCCACATTCTAAACAATAGCCAATCTAATTATATTTTATCCCGGTATCACTAAAGGGTCTTAACATGATATAACATATTTTGCATATGTTAAATGGTATAAATAAGAATACGAAAATATAAAATGCAACAAAAACATAAAGCAATTAAATGACATAAGCTCACTCAACAGCTCACAATCACATAATATACACAAGCACACAATCAACATTAAATATTATTCATTTTAATGAAAGAATTTTTTTACGTTTTACGTATAAATAAAAGATTTAAGGTTTAAAAAAATCCACATAAAAATAAATATAATTACCTTTAAAAAACTCATTTTGGTATAAAATGATCCACATCTAAATTTCATAATATATAATTTTTATATATACAAGAGGACTGCTTGGCCCACTTGCATACTGCTCCCATGCTAGTAGAAGAAGAAAATAATAACCCATTTAGATATCTTTTATAGTCCCAATAGGATTTTGAAATGATATATATATATATATACACACACCAGTAGTGATAAATATCAATATAAGCAATGTAATTCATTCAACATTACTGGACAATTCATAGAAAATCCAACACAACAATCAATCATTTCACTCCACTCACTCATACAAATAATTCACATCTATCATAACAAAATTATTATTCATGTCCGTATATTTTTATCTCAAAATAAAACTTGTTATTTATTTATTTTAGAATAAAATATTTTTTTATATCATTATACGTCTCATTTGAATATGCTTGTTATGGGCATTGTCTTCCATAAAACGGTGAATATGAAAAGACATTAAGGAGCATAGAAATAGTTGGAAATTCAATAATTAGTGCATCATTACTCGACCAAAAAATCATGACCATGAGGCAAAACGGTCAAAAGATAGCTTGAGAAAAATCATAAGAAACGCACAATTTCTAAGGAGACTAAGTAATTGGTTTGGTAGGACAAAAGAAAAATAGCTCGGTAGTAACCATACTAAACTATTCGGTAGTTGCTCGCTACATAACAAGAAAAGTGGCATGGTAAGCAACTAATGAAAAAAAATGGTTCGATTTATCCTTGTTAAACCAAACTCCTATCGAAACAAAAGCCATGCCAAACCAAACTCATATCGGAACAAAAGCTAAACCAAACCAATTTTCCAAACAAACCGTTTATACATGGAAAGCGTCTATTTTTTCGGATTACCAAGCCAGTCGCTATATATTCTCATATCTATAAATATCCCAAGAGATGAATAGTACTGGCGGACAATCTAGAGAGCAACAACCAATCAAGGCACTACTAGACCGAACAACTTCCTACTAAACTACAAGTTAGAGAACTGTTTACTTTTCTTTACACAACAGATTATTGTATTTCGTATTCCAACATTACACTTGAGATCCACAAGAAAAGTAATAATTATGGGTAGTGGAAGAAGACACTATTCAGCTGAACCACTATAAATCTATGTACTCTTTATCTTACTACACTTTACCCTCCATTGAATATATCAACAATTTACCCTCCAGAATCAACAAATCTTATATCCATCAACAGCCGTGTATTACATTCCATATTTATAGTTTTACAAAACAACTTAGAGGTGTTTGTATTTCTCAAGAAATTTTTTTGGTGCTTTCATCAGGAGCTTATCCTTACATGCCTCCAAAAACAAAGATTAGGGTTGGTGCTACCAGTGGGAATGCAGGATACACTAGCACACCCAATCATACTACTGTTAATCATGATGATCATTCTATAATCATGTAATACTCTAATTTTTTATAATTGCTATGAATGTGATTAAAATCATTTTAATAAGTTATAATGGATTTAATTGAGTTTAGAGTAATTTTGGTTGTAAAAGATAAAATTTTAAAGCTGGTGGAATTAGGATCCAATACTAGCTCCATTATGCTTGGAAGGTCATTTATGTTTGGAAAACATATAAGACTAGAAGGAATCAGAGAATGGAATAAGTTGAATCAAAGGGAAAACTTGTAGATAAGTGGAGAAAAAGCTTCTAAAAGAAAATTTCAAAATTTTGAGGCTTTACTTGCTCATTTTTCACTTTTTATTTCATGTTCATCTTCCTCCTTCCTCAAGTACCTCTCCTTTACTCTCCATAGCTCCTTTATCACGTCACTAAAAATTACTTAAGTATACTCCAAATTCAAGTTAGATATTCCTCTACACTACCTATAAACTGGATTTTTTGAGAGCTAAAACTTTATCTTAGAATTTCTAACAAAAAGATTTAGAGGAGTGAGTTCAAGCAAATTTGGGGATTTCTTCTAGCATTGGGTTAGTGGGAATGATTCTTTGCTCTATATGATCTTATTTCCTACTTTTATGCTGGTTTAGTTACTTTGTTGGGTTATGGCTTACCAATGAGTGTTTTATCTCTTCGTTGAATGATAAGTAGTTGATTTCTTGATGAAGTATGTAAGGTTGATTGAATGAAACATTGAATTGGATTAATGAACCGAGTTATGAATTGAATAATTAAAGATAATATAATGACACAGTGGTGAATGACCTTGTCACAAACCTGACTTTATCCTTGTTTATAGGTTGGAGCAAGTTTATATTGTAGAAGGTAACAAGTGTGATAAAGTTGTGAGGAGGCTTGTATATATAGAGTTAATGGAGTTGTAAATAAAAGAATTTATTTTAGGGAAAGAGTAGGGTGAAGTGAAGACATTTTCTTTCCTGACTTTGAGATGAAGTAGTTAATTTGGAGAAAAAGTTATTTCAACATGAGAAGGGTTAGCTTAACTTTTTATAGTCGAGTATGCATGGGTATAGGGCTATTCTCAAGATGATAAAAATATGGAAAAGATAGATATATTTATAAAGTTTGAAAATTTTTCATTTTAGTCCTTAACATATTATTTTTGTCTAATATTCAAGTGTTATTAATTAAGCCAAGAATCTCCATATTTTGCCAAGTGGCGCTAGCTTTTGCCACTTTTCATTTTGTATTATATAATGACAGCACGCTGCATTTCATTTAGGGGAGAATGCCAAGTGTTTATTTTATACTTATTTAATATATAAGGGCTCATTTCTAGATTTGGTAAGTGCATAGGACGACCGTTTTCATTCGTCCGTTTATTTATTTGTTGAGATAATGAATGTACCTCATTTTAAGGAGGTGTACACTCATATACTTATATTCTACACTCAAAAAGGAGCTATCAACAAGCTATAAAGGTAGCTATTCCCCATGAATCCATACAACAATAATACAAATAAAAACCCTCCCCAGACCTAATGGCTAGAGTCCATATTGATATACAATAATAAAAAACTAATTACTAAATAAATTAGAGTCAAAAAGAAATCAAAAGGTAAAAAACCATTAAAATAATAATATAAAAAACAACTCAATGTTGCAGAAAACAGTGTTAGCAGAATAGTATACTAACTACACCGGCAAGATCAGAACGCACCCAACTAAACATAAGAACTAATAATAATAAAATTCCAATATCAATTCAATTAGAACATCACATTATTAATAGAAAAACGGTCAGAAAAAATCAACAACATCAACTCTCTAAAGGACCAATAATAGAAAATCCGAACATAGGCACTCCAATGATATCATCTCAATAGTAATATAAAATAATGGATGCAACCAACGGGTAATAACTACAACCGACGAAAACTTAATAGCAAGTATTAAACCAATACATGCATATATATATATATTTGTGTGTGTGTATGCGAAAAATAAAATACTAATAAAGTCTACCAATAAAAAGGAAATAAAATATAGAGAAATATTGAAAAATATAGACCCTACAGTTTATCAAAATAAAATTAGACGTTTTCTTTACTCAATGAATTGGTTACAATCTACACAATTTATTTAAATTTATCAAATTTAATTTTTTATATTACATGCGTCCAAAATGTTAAATTGAAACTCACCAGATTTTAATAAATAAAAATATCCATAAAATATGATAAAATAAAGTAAAAAGATGGGTCATCACAGATAACTTGAATGAAATAATAAGTATGATAACTTCATGTGTTAGCAATGCTTGAGTATGATGGGTGTGTTGTTCTATGGTTGCGTTGGGATTGGTTAGAAACTTCAAATTGGTACTTGGTTGTAAAGTGTTGGAGTTCCGAGATGATTCATTAAATTAACTTTAGTGGTGTTCGTCTTATAGTGAATCATCGACAATATGAACTCGAACACAGGGTGTATAGGTTGGTTGCAAGGTCACCATGCCATGACGGGGCAAGGAAGGCTAGGATGCCGGTCGGGTAAATTAAAGAGGTGGGCTGAATTCCCTGAGGGATTTCACCCCATCTAGGTTTAGGTTGCTATCCTGATGGGCGTTCGATCGAATGGTAGGGATTCAGTTGACTAAATGTGGTTAAAATTGCCAGTTTTCACAATAGTGCCAAAATTAGCCTAGTTCAGTCGACTGGCGTTGGTGGTAGTCAACTGGTTATGGTTAACAAATTGACTGAATTTACAGCATAGTGATTCCTTTGGTTTTTCTATGCTACGTGATGTTTGGGAAGGACTTTGATGACTCCGACGAGGCTCATGGGATCTGATGTGACTACAGAGCGATATTTCAGAGTTCTTCTACAAAGGAGCATGTGTAGCTCTAGAATTGAGACTTTGGGAATGTTCTATGATTTATGGTGACTATGAGACAATCGTAAAGTGTAGTGGGGAAATATGTCATGGATCAGGATACTTGGATGACCAATTTAAGGGATGACTAGGAAGTTGGGCTTGGTGTGACTTCTACGTAGTTTCGGCTTTAGGTACGACTTCATTATATAGGCATCAGGATATCGAAGACAGGTCGGGGTTGAGTTTGGTACGACGGTACCCACATCAGAGGCCTACAACTGTGGCTTAGGCATTATTATTTTCCATTGAGATTGCTGGGGGTTAGCCATGGCTTTCACCGAGTGAGATAATCGAAGAGAGTTGGGGAAGCTTATCTGTACCGGTAATCACAATGAGTTGGCGATGACCACTTTGTTTTCCCTACTGTATGGTAATTGGATGAAAAGACGTGGACTCATTAGTATTGGTTTTTGATACATGGGCGGGTACATTACTTCGCTACCCCAGAGTTAGGATTGTAGTACGGTATGCTATTACTCTATATTTTTGTCATAGGTACAATATTGCGTTTTCTTGGAGCTTTGACTTATTGTTTATGCCCATGGATTTACATATTCCTTAAAGGTGTTTGATGGTTTTTTTCACACCATTCTTAATTATGTTAACATGTTGGAGCAGCATGGCTAGTACGGTAGGCTTTACTCTAGAGTTCTTGCTTTTTTATTTTATGTATACTTAGATTCAGTATTCTAATCTTCTAGAGTACCATTTAGCACATTATTCATGTTAGATTAGTGTATCAAATATCATATTTAGTAGTGATGTTTCTGTAACACTCCCACCATTATACCTGTTATCCAGGTTCTTAACCCAGCAGGAACTAATAGAAAACGAAGCAAACCGGTGAAGATGGGATGGTTTAGGACTCAACCAGAAAAACTGAGACAAGGGATCGACAAGGGCCAAGCTATATAACTAGGGCAATAGATGAGATCAAGGAAGCCGAGAGATTAGCATCCATTTAGTCCAATCAGTAGCTGAGAGTAAAAAACCAGCGAATTACCATCAAGATGTAAAAGCAACGATAAAAGGCTATAGGGACATCTCCAAGTCCAGATTCTAGAAAATCCTAAGGGCTTAGCTCGCTAGTGACCCATGCCTCTGCTCAAACCATCAAATGAACAATATGTGGACAACCGTTGAAAAGAGGAAAAACTTGGTCCACAAAACGAACCAAGTCTATAGGTCGTCAGTGATCGCCAATGACCCATCGACCATGGGTCGCAAGCGACCCATGGTGTTGGCTCCTTTTGCAAGCCAAAGTCCCTCCAGGTCGCCTGTAACCTACCTGATAACTGATGATGACGGGTCTGGCCCGGAAACTCTCCAACCTCTATAAATAACATGCCACCTGCTACATAAAGAGGGGATTCTTCGGACTCGTTGCTGATGCTCTGTTGGAATTATTCTTCACTCTCTACCTCCCTCACAACAATCTCCAAAGGAATGCAATATGATTCACCAATGTGTTCCTACTCTAGAGATCCAATCTAGCTAGCAAACAATCAAATCCTTGTAATCAAATAACTCTTATAACGGCAATCAGTTTATAGTAAACCTATAAAGTGGAAGTAGGCTTCATTAACAACCGAACCACTATAAAAATTCTCTAACTTCTTTCTTTTACTGTTCTTTTTCTTTAATTGTGATCTATGATATTGCTCTATCAGAACAGAGCCGGTGCTTTCAAATCCAAACAAGGGCGTTAGTCCATTTTTGGGTCAACATTTTGGTGCTTTCATTGAGAGTTAAACTTAGGGATCTAGATCTAGCTATCTACCTTAGATCCATATATCCAGAATTTAGGCCTTAGTCTTTGTTTAAAGAATACACTGTTTGGGGCCAATAGCCCCTAGAAAAATAACTCCCTCTGGAAGATCCATGGGGGCAACAGTAGCTGGAGAAGATGTTAATCCCCAACAATCTAAAATAAATGGAGATAGCTTAGGAAATCAGGCTCCAGCCTCCTCTAGTCAGCGTGAAGTTGTTACTAAGGATGAGTTAAATAAAATTGTCGACGAGATCAACTAGAAAATGGAGAGTAGCCAAAAGGTTCTAGTGGTTATGCTTAACGCTCTCCTAACCTTACAGTCAAATCCTATTCCAAGAATTGTGCCCGAACCCGCGGCTGCTGTGGAACGAGAGAATTCTTTTGTTTCTGGTCTACATAGAAGAAACGATAAATAGCCACAAAAAAGGGTAACAACCGGGCTTACGTGGACGGAAATGAAAGTACTTTATTCGCCACAAGGAAACCTATTCTGAATTTGGGCCAAGGGGTAAAGATCCCTGTAGAGGACATAGCTATGGATCTTTCTAACTCGGAGGACGGAGAGCAAGACGACAAACTAGAAGAAGATGCCAATGTCTTTGATAATGCAAGGAATACCCAAACTACTCCAGTGAGACCAACCGTAGCCAACGTGACCCTACAGGAGTAGCTCTCCCGAAGACAGGAGAGCCTAGGCCTCAGCTCACTCACCAAGACCGTTTGCAAAGTCAAACACTTGGCGCAATGATTAGTCACCAAACTCAGGGCTACCGAACATCGGAGGAATATATAGCGGACATGGTTAAATGATTAATGGAGGAGAGTAAAGATAGAAGAGATGATGAATGGGGATCTACGTCGAGCCGAACTTCCTTCACGATGAAATCCTGAATGAGAGATATCCAGAAAAGTTCGCAATGCCAACTATTATGTCCTATGATGGAACGAAGGACCCAAAGCCTCACTTATACAAACACAACTGGTATATGGACGGGGTGAATGCTTCTGAAGCTGTTCGATGTAGATGCTTCCCTATCTTTCCCGAAGGGGTTGCGTCAATGTGGTTCACTAGGCTTCCACCAAGATTTATCTCTACTTTCGACCAACTAGCATCAAGATTCCTGGATCATTTCAAACTCCATACTACGCAACCAAAAGATATCATGTCCCTATCCGGGTTGTTCCAAGGATGTAAAAAATCACTGAAATTCTTCATGAACATGTTTAATACTGCGAGTAAGAAAACCTAACGAAGATATGGTTTTCATGGCATTAGTTCATGCCATTCACCCGGAAAATGAATTCGAAAAGTGGATTAAAATGAAGCAACCTACTACCAGGATAGATTCCAATTGCAAAGCAAGTCAGTAACTAAGGTTGGAGGATGTGCAGGAATTGGAAGGGAAGTCTTCTAGTGTGCAACCGACAAATGCTAGGCAAAGTGATGTAGTAATGAATCAAAATGCGCACACTTCTAGAACTGCAGAAGGAACCACCGGGAAAGATGGGAATTCGAAATGAAAAGGTCGAAACTCCAACAAGAAGAATGGAAATGACAGCAATAAAAAGCTTAATGGGTTTAGGCCCAAAGGTTACACTCCCTTGATTGACAAAATGAAAAACATTTTTCTTTCAATTCAAAGGACCGAGGAACGCAAACGGCCACCTAGAAAGGAGGTGATCGAGCAGCAGAAGCGCTCGGGAATGTTCTTTCGCTTCCATGAGACACACTGCCACAATACAAACGAATGCCGCCACCTAAAGAATCTCATTGAGGAACTGATCCAGAACAACAAACTCCACCAGTATGTAAGGAAACCACAAAAAGCCGGTCAATCTACAACTCCTCAATGCCTAAGAGAAAGAAGGAACCAAGCAGGAACCAGCGAAGAAGGGTCAAAACAAACTAACCAGAGACTCATTATCGGAACAATATCCGAGGGACCACACTCTGTGCAAAGAAGTTAAAGGGAAATGGAGCGATATGCAAGTTTGTTGAAGCACGCACCGATGGAATCATGTTTGGCTATGGAAAACGAAACTCCAGTTACGATGCAAAGGATCTTGAATAACGATATTGTGTTCCGAAATCGAAAACCAAAGGGATCGAAGCTCCAACTCTTGATCGAATGGTGGTGACGGTAGGAATTGGGTCTGCTGTAGTTAGATGGGTGTTGGTTGACAGCGGCAGCTCTGTTAACATTCACTTTAGGCACACTTTCGATCAAATGAAGATTGGCTTGAAAAGTGTGTCCGCATGCCAAACAAAGATCCAGGATTTTAAAAGTGAACCCAAGTAATCGGTGGGAACAATTGACTAACTCGTGGAGCTCGAAGAGAGTGAGCGAAGGGCCACCCTCATTCAAACCTTTTTGATCGTGGATGAAATGTCAACATACAACACCTTCTTGGGATGGCCCGCATTAGCTGACTTTAGAATAGCACTAGCCCAATGGTGCCTTATAATAAAGTTCCCTACGAAAAATGGAGTCCGAATTGTGAAAGGAGACCAAAGCGTTGCCCGATAATGCTACATTGCATAATTGCGTGGGTCGAGAAGAAAGGAAAAAAGGAAAGGGTGTGGAGAAAACACTCCACATCCACCAACCCTCTAAATAGTAACCAAAGAACCGCCCCTGTCTTGGGGGCTATAGCTGATTCAACAAGGCTTGGGACCCTAGGAAGAAGAGCTCAAGAGAGGGTGGGCACACTGGTTGAGTTGACGGTGTGTGTCCTAGTCTGTAAGAATGACCTAACACGGGCCCCAAAAATTGGATCGTAGCTTGGAAACAAGATGCGGTCAAAACTAACCAAATTCCTTCACGCCAATTTGGATATGTTTGCTTGGACACACTCCGATATGTGTGGGGTATCACCTGAGATTGCCTGCCACGCTCTCAATATTGACCCAAATTCACATCGATAAAGTAAAAAAGGTGCAGCTTGGGCCCCGAACGTCTAAGGCATTGAGAGAGGAAGTAGATAAACTATTGGCTAATGGCTTCGTTCGAGATGCAGCCTACCCTGAATGGGTGTCGAACCCAGTCCTGGTCAAGAAGTCCAATGGAAAATGGCGAACCTGTATCGATTTCTCGGACCTCAATAAGGCCTGTCTGAAGGACAGCTTCCCGCTCCCCAAGATTAATCTGCTAGTGGATGGAATGGCAGGGCACGAACTACTATCATTTATGGATGCATACTCGGGCTATAACCAGATCCTGATGCATGAACAAAACCAAGAGAACACCAGCTTTATCATTGATTTGGGATGGAACTGCAATCGAGTAATGCCATTCGATTTGAAAAATGCAGGGACAACATACCAAAGGCTAGTGAATACTATGTTCAAATGCCATATTGGGAAGACCATAGAAGTCTATGTAGATGATATGTTAGTAAAATCTCAAGTGGCTGCTAACCATCTCGATAACCTCGCTGAATTATTCGACATACTCTGAAAATATGAAATGAAACTCAACCCACTCAAGTGCCACTTCGGAGTAGCCTCGGGAAAATTCTTAGGATTCATTGTGAGTGCACGAGGCATTGAAGCGAATCCAGAACAAATAACAGCATTATGGGAAGTCCAAGGCACTAGAAACAAGAGAGCTTCAAAGCTTGAATGGAAAGGTTGCGGCACTAAGTCGGCTCATCTCTAAAGCTACAGACAAGTGCATACCCTTCTTCGATGCACTAAAGAAAGGAAAGAAATACTTTGAGTGGAGCAAAGCTTGTCAAACATCTTTCGAGGAATTGCTACGGCACATGGAAACTCCCCTGATCTTATCAAAACCGATGGATAGAGAAGACCTATTCATCTACTTAGCGGTTTCCCCACATGCACTGAGCTCGGCTCTCGTGCGAGAAGAAGGGAGATTCCAGCGACCTATGTACTACATTAGCAAACAATTCACCGGAGTTGAGAAGAATTACCCAAAGCTAGAAAAGCTAGCGTATTTCCTATTGACGCATCTCGGAAATTAAGACCATATGTCCAGGCCCATCCGATCAAAGTATTGACTGACCAGCCCCTAAACCAAGTTTTATACCGGCCAGAAACTTCCAGACAACTACTCAATTGGAATATAAAGTTGAGCCAATATGAAATCACATGCCATCCGAGGAAAGCAATCTACGTGCAACGTTGGCCGACTTTATTGCTGAATTTACCATAAAAGATGACGAGGAGGAAGTTCCATCAGAAATGGACGCACAATGGAAGCTCTTTGTCGATGATGCATCAAACAACTTCTGTTTGGGTGCTGGGATAGTACTCGAAACCCCCGAGAGGAGGGCTATTAGCTATGCTTTGCGCCTGGAGTTTCCAGCTATGAATAACGAAGCAAAGTACGAAGCACTATTCGCAGGATTAAAGATTGTGAATGAAATCAAAATAAAGTCTATCCACATATATAGCGACTCCCAGCTGGTCGTATGTCAATTGAAAGGAGAGTACCAGGAACGTGGAGAAAATATCGCTTCGTACCTGTCTAAAGTACAAGAGCCGTTGAGTGATATCGAGCACTACACCATAACACACATCCCATGAGAGCAAAACACCAAGTTAGACTATTTGGCCAAGATGGAAAGCTCCATAGAAGCCCAGTCATTGAGATTGGTTTCAGCCAAACACTAACCAATCCGAGCATAAGCGAAATGGATGTGGACTGGATTCTAGACACCACCGTCAAGCCAGAGACATGGATGATTCCGATATCTGCTTGTAGGAACCCTAGCAACTGACCGAAATCAACGAAAGAAGCTCCTTTGTAAGGCGCCAAAGTTCATGATATAGGATGAGATACTCTATCGAAGAGGATTCTCAACCCCACTTCTTAGGTGTGAGACAGATGATGAAGCACGAAAAATCCTGAAGGAAGTACATAAAGGTGAACGCGGAGACCACACTGGGGGGCAGACGCTGGCAAAGGAAGTCCTTCGATACAGATACTTTTGGCTAAAAATAAATCGCAACACCGCAGATCACGTCAGAAGATGCGATCGCTGTTAAAGATTCAGCAAAATTAAGAGAAACCCCTCAACGAAACTGACACAAATGGTCAGCCTATGGCCATTTGCGATATAGGGAATCGATCTGATTGGTGTCCTTCCAATAGCAAAAGGAGGAGCCAAATATGCTATAGTTACCATAAATTATTTCACAAAATGAGCTGAAGCAAAACTGCTATCCACCATAACCACAAAAAACCTATTAACTTTGTCACTAAAAATATCATTTGCAGGTTTGGTGTGTCACAAAAAATCATCATTGACAATGGAACCAATTCGAAAGTGTCGAGTTCAAAGACTTCTACAGGCGCTTCCGAATCAAAAAGAAGATTTTCGGTAGTGGCTCACCCGCAAGTAAACAGGCAAGTAGAAGCGATAAACAAGATCATCAAATCCACCATCAAAAAGCGATTGAAAAAATAAAAGGAAATTGAGTTGACGAACTTCCATCGCACTATGGGCATACAAGACAACACATAAAGTGGCAATTAGCCACACTCCATTCGCATTCAGAAGCAATGATTACTGTTGAATTAGAAGTTCCCTCGCACAGAAGGTAGAATTTTAACCAAGCACAAAACTAGCAGCTCTTACTTGAATCGATAGACACGGTCAATGAAAAAAGAGAAGAAGCAGAGTTGAGAACGACTGCCCACCAAAAAGGAATGCACGGTACTTCAATTCCAAAGTTCGTAGTCAGACCTCCGATGTTAGAGATCTTGTGCTCAAGCGAGTTTACCAAGTATCGAGAGCCTTCGGACCAAGTTGGAAAGGACCGTACATCATTAATCAAAAGCTCGATTATGGTACTTTTAAGCTAACAACCATCAACGGGGCCGCAGTTCCCAGAGCCAGGAACAGCGAATCGCTCCACCGTTATTTCATCTAAAATACTATTTTATGTATTTTCCATTTCTTCAACAAATAAGCCATCCTAGAAATGCCCGTGGCATTATAAATATGTAAAGAATCTGCCCTGCTTTCTTTAATAAAATTTGCTTCTTGAACCAACCAAACTTGTTCATAATAATTACTCGCAGAGTCGACGGAAGCAAATCGATTCAAACCTATTCTTGCCCTTTGGCAATTAAACTATGCCACAGCATTGAGAGGACTAAGTAAAATAAAAAAGTCTTCATATTGCCCGAAGGTAGGCAGCATCGAGGAGCACCAAAACCAAAACTCCTTGCGTTGCTCGAAGATAGGAAATGCCGAGGAGCCCCAAAACAAAAACTCCTCATATTGTCCGAAGATAGGAAACTTTGAGGAGCCCTAAAATAAAAACTCCTTCTATTGCCCGAAGATAGGCAACATCAAGGAGAACCAAAACCAAAACTCCCCGTGTTGCCCGAAGATAGGCAACGCCGAGGAAACCCAAAATTAAAACTCCTCATATTGCCTGAAGATAGGCAGCATCGTAGAGCCTCAAAATAACAACTCCTCTTGTTGCTCGAAGATAGGTAACCCCGAGGAGTACCAAAATGATAACTCCCAGTGTTACCCGAAGATAGGCAACACCGAGGACAAATAAAAGCCACACATCTCATGAGCCATGCACCAAAATTATAACTCCTCGCATTGCTCGAAGATAGGCAACATCAAGGAGCGTGAGAAACTGCACATATATAGTCGGGAATGGTAAGTGCAGCCCATACAAAATTAGCGCTAGAAGGAAGGAACTCAATAATTAACAACACAGACCCATGCGCAAATTGCATATTCACCTATGTGTCGCAAAATTCCAAACAAAAATTGAGATCGCTTGCTAAAATCGCAATATCTCCAAAAATTAGAAACAATTTGTAACTTAGACAAATCTTCAATAAAGATAATTTAGACCCCAAGTTATCAGCTATTTGAAAGCTGTTTGAAGTGAACAGCCCTACGAACTAGGGGCATGCACCTATACTAAGATAGAACCAAACAAATACAACAAGTTCACAGGCTCTGTCACTCCAAACCTCAAGTTCACAAATTCAACTTTCAACTTCGAAATAAATATTCCAAACAACAACTTTCTAAGTTTTAGAAAAGTTTCAAAAGTTCTGCGAATTTCCAAACAAAAATTCTCTAAGTGTTGTTAATCTCTAAGTTCCATAACTTCGAATGAAGAACTTTGGCTATAATCATAGAACTAGCAAAGTATGAAATGAAACAAGCATAAGTACACAGAGCATATATGAATAGACAGATAAAAATATAGTCAAAACATCATTGCATTGCGTATGATTTTTTGTACACAGGATCAAAACGTAGGGGCCATACCCACACAATAATGGCTAATAAAGAGAAAATACAGACTCTACAATATGGGCGCAAAACGTAGACTCTGGAATTGAGCAAAGTGATTCAAAAAGAAACAAAATCAAGTCTAAACAAGCCAGTCCTCTTGCAACTTGTTAGCCAAAACCAAGTCCATCCTTGCGCCAACCGCTCAACGCTTTTTGCCGCTACTTCCCTTTCCACCTCTGGTGCGTAATTTTTGCTTCTTTTTTGGAGAGGTATCACTGCCAGTAATGTCAACGTACATTTCGATGGCAATTTCCTCCTCCTCCGAAAGTTTTTCAAAAGATCTTCCCTTTCCCTTGCGTTTTCTTTGTTTTTGGGAACTCTTCGAAGCCTTGACTGCCTCCACCTTTTCCTTCTTGACAGAAACCATCTTGTGTTGAGTATTCGACGGCTGCTCTAGCTACACACTGCTCCTTGGCTTCCGCCGTAGTTGTACCACCTTCCAAAGATGCTGAAGGGTCGTCCAAGCCGTGGAGTGCAGCTATTTTCTCGGCCTCTGGCCCCGGTTGTGAACTGGACATGAATGTGGGGAACGGAGCAGGAACAGATACAATCTTTGAAGATGTGAAAATGGCAGTAGTCGTAAGCGCTAAGGTAGCCGATGCATTAATAGAAAAAGTGGATGGACCTATAAAATAAAAAAGGAAAGCATTGAACTCCTCTTACTCCTGTGGTGTAAGATGGAGACTCCCGAAGTCGGGAGAAGCACGGACGTTTCCTGCGCTAGAGGATGGATCATGAGCGACGACCTCGAACTCACCTCCTTTGCCTTCTTTTAAGGGCTCCACCACATGAGGAACATTGTCAAGTCCTGAAATCATTGGTTGGTCATGGAGTTGCCTTGATGGCTCACCTCCGCCGGAGGAAGAAGGCATGGTAGTAGACATCAAGGCAGCATCGGCGGCTTCCCTCTCACATTTAACTCGGAGGATCTCTAGGCCGTGAAGCAATGCTGCCTTGGATTCATCATAAAGATAGGCATATCGCAGATTTTGATTGGAGTGAGCATCACTGCTGTCGGTGAAACGAAACAAGATTTCCTTCCAGATAAGGGCAAGAGTGCGTTGAAACTTCGGGCCAAGATAGCTGAGGATTCCTTAATGCACCAGGGATAATTCATAGAATTTCAGAATTTTCGCATCCAGCTACTCCAATTTTCAATCATGAGTGTGCTGGAGGTCCAAGTAATTTGCTATCACCATAGACTTCTCAGTCTCAACGGCAGCCCTGTTGGCATTGAGTTGCGTGACCTAAGCTTGTAATTTTGTGATGGTCTATGCTTGGTCGACGATCATTTTGTTGTGCCCCTCGACAATTAGATCATGGTTAATGATTGTCTTCCGTTGAGCTTCGTTAACAGCGCTGCAAGCAATCACTTCCTCTTTCAACTTCTCCTCCTTCGCATGAGTCTTTTTGATTTCGTCTCTCCAAATAATATCAACCTTCTCATGCGCCTTCTCTAATTCTTTTATCAAGCTGGTGGTTCTCTTACTCTCCCGGAGCGTCGTTTCCTTCTTCTAATGACCCTCCTTTCATACCTCAGAAAGACACATCATTATTAATAAAGAAAGGGATAGAAAAGAGAAAAGATGAGAAAGAAAGAACTAAACAAAATCAGAATCTCATAGCGGAACGAATAAATTATATTACATCACGTAAGATATTACATAGTATTATATACATCAGAGTTACACAGCTTATACATCACATGTTAGACAGTTATAAGGTCCTATCTAATCATTACAACACAAATACAACATAGAGATAAATCAGCGAAAACAGTATATATCTATATATGCTGAAGCCTCCTGCTCCATATCTCCTCCAGAATTCGTCAAAGCTAACCTGAATCTCCGGGCTACTCATAAAAATTTGAGTACCCAAGAGTTTAATAAAATAGAAAATAAACTCTGGGTCAGACATGGATCTGGTGTGAGTAAACGGTTTAAAGTTGCTTAACTTTGAAAATCATTTGAAAGAAAGGTATCTCGTAAGACTTCCCACACATAAAACATGGAAAAGTTTTTACCCTACAATAACCAAAACATTTGATAGGAAATCCAGTGATATTATAATAGTGTCTAGGGTTTTCAAGAAAATAGAAAATAGCCAAAATTGTTACATTCATTGAATTCCAGCTACTAGCCACAAAGTCGGTTCTACAATCAAAACCGTAAAGGGCGCGTAGGAAAAATGGATTTCTATCAATGGCTGGGCTACTAGGGTACCGCCCGTCATAGTACGTGGCCTAGATCACCGTACCGTGGATCCACCCTGATCTCCTGCAACACAAGGCCGGAACCATCCCTTACTGGATAATCCTAAACAAGACAACCCCGCGGTTGGCGCGACTAACCACACACTAAGCCGAATAAAAAGGGACCTCTAGACAAAGGAAAATCTTGTCCTACTTGGGTGCTGCCCACTTAGCCTTGCTACACCTCTCCTGTTTTAGCCATTCCTGGTTGATGAGGCTTGAGGCTACGATTACCCTTTTAGAACACATATCTTGGAATGCTCATCGTCCTCCTTTGACGATGTTCTGAAAGCATTCAATCCATACAAGTTCGTTCCGGGTTCGAGCAAAACCTAAGGCACTATCTCGCTACACTCATTTTGGAATCACCCTAAGGGTTAACGATAATAGCCTTGCACTCTGAATCTTCATCACGAAACTAATAGCACTATCTCCGTTAAACTCGTTTTGGAATCACCCTAAGAGTTTTAACGACGAATAGGTCTTACACTTTGAGTCTTGATCTTTACTTGAATGCATGACCTAACATTTAATTTGGATCGATGTGGTTTTTGGATATTCCAATTTAGAAATTCGATCCCGGTCTCACCGAAATCCAAAACACCATTTCACTGTCCAAGTTATTTAAGTTTAAACAATCTAATTTATCATTTAGGATAATATATTCACACGGATAGATAATTCACGTTATCATAGATAGATAATCCATATTATCACGATTTAACCAAACATCCCATACCACAAAGCAGTACATATCACATATCAGAGATATCACATAATCCAAGGCATTCAACATCATTCAATCATCCATAAGAAAGATTAATTGTCACAGTATTTCTAACTAATTTAATTAACCATCAATGAATTAAATTAATTACTTTAATTAATTTTAAAATCCTGCTTACTTAACATTAATTAATTACGACCCAATTAATTAGTCATCCTCTTATTATCATCTTAATTAATCATCCTTGATTAATTATCCTTTAATTATATTAAGCAATTAGCCTTTGATTATTTACATGAATTAATTACCCTTTAACCATTCACATTAATTAACCCTTGATTATTCATTAATTACATTAATTAATGATCCTCTAATTACTTCATTAATTAATTATTCTTTTAATTAATTACATTTATTAATTAATCTTTAATTAATCACCTTAATTAATCACATTCAATAGTTAACTATCCTTTAATTACTTACATCAATTAATTAACTCCTTAGTTAATCATATTAATTAATCCTTTAATTAATTACATTAAATAAATCCTTAATTACTTCCATTAAGTAATTATCTTTTTAGTTACTTCCATTAAGTAATTATCCTTTAAACTAATTATATTCAGTAATTATCCATTAATTACTTCACTAAGTTATTACACTTTGTTAATTACATTATAATTATACTTAATCAATTTCATTAAGTAATTATCCTTAATTAATTTAAAGTAATTAATTTTCTTAAATTAATCTCATTAATTAATTACATTGAGCAATTAATCCCTTTAATTACTTCCATTAACTAATCACTCTTACATTAATTCCCTTTAATTACTCAGATTAATTAACCCTTAATTAATCAAGTAATTAACTATCCTTAATTAATTACCCATCAGTTATCTCTTAATCACTGGTTAATGATCCTTAAATTAGTTACACTCGTTTATAATTCTATAATCACTTTCCTTTAGTAATTATACTTTGATTAATAACATTAATTAACCCTAATTAATTTCATAAATAATTAACTTAATCACAACATTAAATTTTATTACATTAGAACCACTTAGGAATTTAATTACAAAATTAATATAATTATTATAAACAAACAATCTCAAATGATTTAAATCTTCTAAAGATTTGTTTAACTTGTTTTAATTACTTTGGAACTTGGTTCATATTTCTTTGGAAACATGTTCACTTAAAATATTCTTTTAAAACTAGGCTAAGCATTACTTTAGAAACTAAATCATTATTTTAATAACTTAAAAATAAACTTTAAAACTCGTTTAAACATTTTACTTTTAAACTCGTACCCTTTCTTTACTTGAGAAACTCGAGTTCCTTTTCTTTTAAACCTGGTACACCTTTACTTTAAGTTTTAAAAGCCTAGAAAATTTTACTACAAAAATAAAAGCCTGGTTACGAAAATAAATTGACCCAAGCCAAACACTTAAAATTCCTGAGCGTACCCCGAACAACCCACGAGCCACTCACGCGAATCACTAAGCTTTGAGACAAACGCACGACTTTCTCGAGATCGACCCGAGACAATACCTTCTCCCCCAAACCCATCGACCAGCACCTGATACAAACGTGCATGTGCATGTGTACGGTCGCTTCGACCACCGTAGATCGATGCTGCGATTTTCGACAAGCCATCGACATCCACACCGACCCTCACGTTCACCCAGATCGGCAAAATTGACACCCTTTCGAAATCGAGCAACACAACAAAAACTGGAAATAAACACAAACGACCGAATCTTCTCGCTGACGACGATCGTGTCAACTGGAACCTACGGCACTCATTCCAGAGCAGCACCACGTCACAACACAACGATCCCCCGTCTCGCGATCGAGCCCGATGCATCATTGTCGTCGAGATCACCTCGATATCCCACTCGACAAAAACCACACTCAAAACCCTAGATCACCTTCCACTGGCCGCTCCATTCATCCGAAGATTTCATACCCATTTTTTCATCAATCCCTATCCTCCATACTACCTCCAGCCTAAATCTCAACACACACTTCACCGCCGATCATCATCAATTGGCCAAATACTCAAATCCGTTCAACACTGAATATCTAAACAATTTCTATGCTAAAAATCATGATTTCAATTTCTAAATTCATCATTCTATCATACGATCTTGTTTAGAAAATCAAAACATGGAATTGTGAATATTCATTTTCGACTTAAATTTGGTTTTTACTATAATTTTCTATTTTCAGAATATTTTCCAATAGATTTTGCTTGAAACTATTTTTAAAAATAAACTTAGGTTGTTATAACCATTTTCTTTTTAATGTTCAATGTTTAACAATGACCCTATGGAAATATGAATTTTTGAAAGGTGAACTTGAGACTATGAATAACAACAGAGCATACACACACACACACACACATACATACACAGGAATATCATAAACAAATCAGATGTTTATAAATACATTCACATACATATACTTATGCAAACAACACTAGTACAATCATTCATCACATGCAATAAAGCTTACAACCATATTAATGTTTTTAAAGGTTTTGTTTACTCACCTTAGAAAGAACAGAGAACTGTTTCTTCTTCTTATAAATTTGGAACTTTATTTTTGATTGTTGAATTTATCCTTATTGCTTGCTGTTTTGATTGAATTTGGGTTGAATCTTGCTTGTTGAAGAATTATGAAGCTGTCGTTGAATTTGCTTTTGATCTGGTGGTAACAGTAGTTGATGTTGTTGATTTAGATTGAAGGTTTCAACTTGATTTTTTTTCTTAGATTTTAGTTTGAGGATGAAAGAAATAAATCTGGGAAAGTTTTGGACTAAGACCTAGGGCCATGTTTCTTAAATTCTTTATTATATAATTAAATTTTTAAAAGAAAAGTGTTTTGCCACTTGTTAACACCAATTAGACAAAGGTCAAAACAAAATTTACTTAACTTACAAATGTTGCAACAATGTATTAAATATTTACAAGTGTTTAAATCTTCACTAAATATATTTTTCCTTAATTACTTATGTTTTAGTATTAATATATATGTTTTGTCTTAATTATTTCCTTATGCTTCATATATTTAATGTTTGTGAATTATGTTTTAAACCTTAATATATATCTACAATTCATGTCATCTCATATTAAATTATTAATAGAAAGAATATTTAAAACAAAAGAAATGATCTTTTAATTAAATGTTATTTTAAACTTAAGCTAAAATATATTTTTGAAAGTGTGTTAGGACCGTGTAATATGGATATATGATAATACAGAGTATAGTGATGATAGTAATACTATAAATAGTGTGAAATATAAAAGCAGTATAGTATGACAGCAGAGACTTTTATACTGGTTCGAAGCACCGACCTACGTCCAGTCCCAGACTCCTTCTGGAATTTTACTAAAACAACAACCCTCACTTAACCCGGAGGAACAGGTCTATACAACCACTGAGCAGCTAAATAGGGACCTAAGCAGTGGAATAGGATTTCGCCTCAGCAGCCGAAGAGGACTTCACACGCATGAGCAGCAGAACAGGACTTCAACAAATACAAAAGATTGTTTGACTTTTGTGTGTTCTTAAAACATGGATTTGTCACTAGTAGTACACCCTTCCTATAATCTTTTCCTCAAGTATGATGTGTATATTTTAAATTTATGAAGATTAGAAAGGAATATTATTTCTTAGAATATATAAATCTGATTTAAGCAATAAGTATGCAAGAAAGTTAGATAAGAGAGAAAAGCAGATTCTGTTATTTATAATCAAGTTAGAATATGTATTTATAGATGTTAAAAAGCAGCGACCAGTGGCAAGAGTTTCGGTTGAAGTGTTGTGTCCAAATCTCTTTGTAGAGGTTCGCAATTCTTCACAAATGGTCGTGTATTTTAGGAAACATATAGCTATTATAGAAATTCAGTCGACTGAACCTCTGGGTCAGTCGACTGAATATTCAAACGAATTTAAATAAATATTTGTGCACCTGTGCATGTTGCACAAAAATCGTCAGGTCGGTCGACTGTCCTACCAGGTCAGTCAACTGACCTGGTAATTTCTGTGCAATTCGCATAGTTTTACACAAGTTTAGTAGGTTGTTTATAGATATTCAGTCAACTGAATGTCTTGTTCAGTCGACTGAATTCTATTGATAATCAAAAATCACCATAGCTCATTTGGTTAGAGCACTTGCCTTCTAAATTAGTTACCCGAGTTCGAGTCCCGCTCCATGCATTTTTTGAAAACTTGATTTTGATTAAAATATGCATGCAAGTTTATTTGAATGTAAATGATAATTCTAGAGGAAAGATTTTAACAAAGCACTAAACTAGACTCTATATACATATTTGATGACTCTTGTTAAAAAATATATAACTATATGAACCATACTTTGAGTCGTTGAGTCCAAATGTTGTCGTAGTCGTAGATTCGTGAATTGTTGTTTCATGTCAGCAATCAAAACCTATGATCCAACATTCTCCCCCTTTTTGATGATGATAACTCCATTTGCTATGGATGAATCTTCGACAAGCTTTGTTGACTTATTTCTCTCCCAGAATATATTCCTCTAATTGTGCTATAGATTTCTCCCCCTGAATCTATGTTATATATTCCTATAAATAATTAATCTTTTCTCCCCCTTAATCTGAGCTTGCATCGTTTGTTCCTGCAAATAGCGTGAGATCAATATCTTTCTCCCCCTTTGTCATCGACAAAAAGGAGAGTTTATATGATGATATAAATTATATTTTACATAAATGTTAACATAGAACAAGATAAAACAAAATAACTACTACTTATATTGTAAGGTATCAGAAAAAAATTAACATTTAAAGCATACGATACCCAAGGTTCTTATAATTTCCTAATTTTTAAGAAACCATTCCCATTTGGACGTGGTTGAACCTTTATAAATATAATTTTCATAACTAACTACCATATAAAAATAATCATTAATATATTTTTCTCTATTTTTCCAATTAACAGGAACCCAAATATTTAGATAATTTTTGTTCATATTTCCAGTCAATGATTTTGTACTACTAGAGAAATTATAAACATTATTGGTCATAGCAGTATTTGAATTTCTATAAAAATTTGATTTAGACTTTTCTTGTAATCTAGTACTAGCACTAACATATTTACTATACATGGAAGCGTGTCTAGTGCTATTTCACTTTTATCGTTTAAAGGTCTAGAACTAGATAAAATCAAGTTTAAATCGTTATGACCTTTATTAAATTTTGTGACTTCAGTGTTAAGTTTAACAAATTCAGCCTTAAAGTCACAATTATTATTTTCAAAAGAAATATTACTATTATTCAAAATATCAATTTTCTTATTTAATTCAGAATTCTCGTTTTTTACCGTACGGTTCTCATTTTTGAGAAGGGAATTTTGAGATTTGAATTATCTAAAGAGAATTGTAATAAATAATTTTGTCTTTTCAAATCAAAAATTTCTTTTGGAAGTTTCTCTCTCTTTTTAAAATATGGTGTTTTGTTCATCTAGAGAATCTTTAATATTTATAAAATTATTCTTTAAAACACCAAGTTGATTTTCTAAATCTAACTTCTCATTTTTTTCAATTTCTCATTTTCACGTTCTATAGATTTCATCTTTTCTAAAATAATAAAATCAAGCTTTGAAATCTTATCACTGATACTAACTAATTCATTATTATCTTTTACTGAAATTTGTAAATCAGAAAGTACCTTTTTGTAGTCCCTATTGGTGGCTTTGACAAGGATTTTGCCCGTTGTATTTCGATTAGATCGTTTTCTGGCCATTATTCTATGATGTTGTGACGATCGATAGAATTCCAGGGTTTTAGATTATCAGATAACTATGTTACGGTTATATGATGACCTTACTCTAATACCAAATGAAAGTGTGCTTTGGATCGTGTAATATGGATATACGATAATACAGAGTATAATGATGATAATAATACTGTAAATAGTGTGGAGTATAAAAGCAGTATAGTAAAATGACACCAAAGATTTTTATACTAGTTCGGAGCACCGTCCTACGTCCAGTCCCAGACTCCTTCTAGAATTTCACTAAAACAACAACCCTCACTTAACCCAGAGGAACAGGTCTATACACCCCTGAGCAGTCGAACAGGGACCTGAGCAACAGAACTGGATTTTGCCTCAACAGCCTAAGTGGACTTCACTCGCCTGAGCAGCAGAACATGACTTCAACTAATACAGAAAATAGTTTGACTAATGTGTGTTCTGATAACACGGATTTGTCACTTGTAGTACACCCTTCCTATAATCTTCTCCTCGAGTATAATTGTTTATATTTGAAGTATATGAA
Organism: Allium cepa; assembly: GCA_030765085.1. NCBI lineage: Eukaryota > Viridiplantae > Streptophyta > Magnoliopsida > Asparagales > Amaryllidaceae > Allium > Allium cepa. Next base: position 588,544,296 of record CM060934.1, on the reverse strand, counting down.
AAATAGAAAAGTATAGTATTGCTTTGATGCAGAATAATTGAAAGTATGATAGTAAATAGATTTTAGAAAGTTAGATCAGAGAATAAGAGAAATCGATTGTAATCCAGTAATTTGAAATGAAGTTGGAGTTTGTATTTATACGTATTAGAAAGCTACGACTATTGGTGAAGAGTTTCGATCAAAGTGTTGCATCTGAATCTTTTCGTTAAAGGTTTGCAACTCTTCACAAAAGTCGTGTCCTTTCAAAAATATGGCTGTTATAGAAATTCAGTCGACTGGACTTTAGGGTCAGTTGGCTGAATATTCAAACTAATTTAAATATTTAAATTCATATATTCGTGCACTGTGCATGTTGCACATTTTCTCCAGTGTCAGTCAACTGCTAACTTGGGTCAGTCGACTGACCTGGTGTATTTTGTGCAATATGCACAGTTTGCATATATATATATATATATATATATATATATATATATAACTGTAAATATTTTGTAAATTAATTTTATGCTTATATATATGTATGAAAAATTTGTAATTTGAGTGATAAAAGTATATAAGCTAATATATACGTAACTGAGGAGAGATTTTAACAATGTTGACCTAAGACTCAAAAATCAAATATTAATAAAATTGATGCACCGGTTTTGAAGTCTTGTCTCCTTGTAGTATATATTCTCTTTTTGTCGTAGCAGTTGTCAAATCTGTATGTTGTAGATGATAGCTTTGTGTCATGAATCAAAACCAAGTCTCAACAATTTTAAATAAATAAACATTTACCTTAAATGTTTTGAAAATATATAATTAACTTTTAAATAGCTTTGAAAAGGGTTAAATTGAATTTAAACATAACTTTCCAAATTACAAAAAATATGTATTAAAATTTAAAAACATGTTTTTATTTGTTGAATTCAAACCAAGGCTTTCCCATTTATAATATATAAAAATATTATACATTATAAATAGAAAACATTTTAATATTAGCCTTGAAAGCTATTATATTGAATTTTAAAACATAACTTCAAACCACAATATATATAAATATACATACATACATACATACACACACACACACACACATATATATATATATCACAATTTGGAAACATATCTTTTATTAAATTAAAACCAAAGACTTCCTATTTACAATATATATACCGATATATATACATTATAAATATAAAAAAATTTATTAGCTTTAAAAGATAAAATTTACCAATTAAATATTTATAAAAGAAGATTTTTAAACCAATTTAAATACTTATTAATAAAGATTATCAAATTATTATTGCCCTAAATTCCAAGTCATCGCATTCCTCCCCCTTAAAAGACTTTCGTCTCTGAAGTTTTAATGCAAAGATAATTTAATAATCCAACAAAGGTTTTATTTTCAAACAACAAAGCATAAATCAACCATACTAATAACCATAGCAACCAATTCAAACAAACAAATCTAACTAACTAACTATCCTAACACACTTCAGGATAGGCCTTCCTAATACTATATACAGTTTCCTAGGTACAATACTAGGATCCTCGCTCTACTAAAATCTAACTAGCTAAACTACTCTGATCCTGTGCTCCTACTCATCATGAACTACAATCTGAACAGGATATCAGACCACACTCAAGTCCATCTCAACTACCAGATCCTTCTAAACTGCTGATTCTACAACCAGTGTTAATCCCAGCCATCCAAACTGGCAATTCAATCCTGTAGGCCAAAGCACTTATCCTTACAAGAATATAGAAAGATCTAATATACTTCGGAGTTCGCTTTCCAGTCTTTCCAAATCTTATTGCTCCTTTGATTGGAGAAACATCAACAAAACCATATTTCCAACCCCGAATTCCAAATTTTATCATCTCTAATCCCCATAACTCTTCTGACAATCGCGGTCTGCTACATCCTTTCATGATCAGCTCAACCTACGCTGATGCCTCTCAAAACAAATCAAGACCAAGAACAAGATGATCTCCGAATTTGTAACGACCCGCTATTTTGGACCATTCAAATCGACAATAAAACCGCACATGCTTGACTTGAATAATTCAAAATACCATATTGTTAATTATATTTTTGGAAAAACTCAGAATATAGAGTAAATATATCACAAATCATAGATAGAGTAATATAATAATACAGGGGAAATAAGAGAATAATGTTCATGAAGCTACTATATATATAACAGGTTCAAATAAGATACAACAGAAGTCTCGAATACCATAGTCAAATACAAGATCAGAATACATCACTAGAATCAACTGAATATCTGAAAGCTGGATAGATAGCTGGATCTCCAAGCGAAGCTCCAACTCCAAAGGTGAGTCTCAAAAGCTGTATCACTCAGTCTGACCCGAGCATTGAGAAGAACACAAAACACTCGAGTCAGGAATAACATTCTAATATCAATAAATCCAACTCAAGTAAAATAAAAACTGAAATAAAAGTAACTCAAAGGATGTTTGGAATAACCATCCTCTAACGATCCGTTAACTATTTACTATGTAGTAATATATGCATTACAATAATTTTTAAAAGTAAAATAAACTTACTTTAACATAGCATTAAGAGGTTACCCATATAGCCCTTAACACATAATAGTACCAATGTCTATACAGTACCTGCATACCTCCTGATCGGGAGGCTACGAGAAGATACTCCATAAGTACGACAAAAATCAAACTCGTACAAGGCTCGCTAGGGTAGGTGACACGGCACAACTAGGAAATGCCAGGGTAGATATGCCAATTACGCTTTTGGACCGGTGGTAACGCGTAGCACCTACTACTGCCCACCTCGAGCCACACCCCCAAAATCAAAGGGCCCAAATCAATCACAAAGTAATAAAATGGTATCGAAGGAGTGTGTCTGATAAGAGGATCTACCTCCTTAGCCTGTCAATCGCTCATGTTTTAGCCACCTTATGCCAACTCACGGGGGTCGGGTCCACGTATATACCTCAAAGAAAATGCCGCCACTATCCTACTTCATTCTGGAATCTCCACTGCGTACACAATTGTTAAAGTGATTTTTGGAGTTGGCAGAGAGTATGACAACTTCCGATCTCGGTCTCTTTAACAACCAAACGTTATTATCACACCATGGTCATTTCAAATAGTTTACACTTTAAAACCCAAAATATCATTGCCTTTTCAAAACCATATCAATAAGATATCATTTCCAATTCATAACCAAATAAGATATCATTTCCAAAATCATAGCATTTTCAAGGTTATAACACTTTCGAAACCAACATTTGAAAATATAAAATTTTCAAACATAATACTTTGAAATTCATGGCTTCAAAACCATAACTTTCACCACTTAAATGGTTTAGATATTAAAATGGTATAGATAGTTTATAAAGTACAACAGTTTCTTCAAAATTCCACAAATCAATCTAAAATCAACTCAAATTCCAAAATTTAAATTTAACTAAATCTCAAATCATCCATTTCAATTCAATTCGGTTTCTAAATAAACTATTTCAAACTAAATCGGTTTCAAAATAGATTTGAACCTTAATTAAACCATTTCAATATCAATATTTTTCAAAGCTTTAAATATTCCATAATTTCAAACTAAATTTGATAACTTCATATTTATATCAAATTCAATTTACTATTATTTAATTTTGAAATATTTACTTAATAAATCCAATATTTTTCAAATGAAACTTTAAACTCCAAATAACTGAATATTCCTTCAATTTATTTAAGCTCGATATATTCATTTAAATCACCTTAAACCAAAATCAAGTTATAAAAGAATCATATCCCTTAAAATCTCAAATTTAAATAAATTTCAAATCAAACTTACTTGTGTTTGATTCTTAAATAAATTCAACTTCAAATAATTTCAAATTTGTCCTCCAACCTTAATTTATTTAAATCAGTATAAACTCTATATTAAAAATATAATTTAAATACTTAACCGTATTATCTTTAATAAAATCAAACTTATTATTAAACTTATTCTATATTAAAACAACTTTATACGTAGCTAAAAATCAAGAATTTAACTATATATAAAATAACATTTATATTATATAAAACCGTATATTTCTTTCCAAAACTATAGAAACCCTTTTTAAAAAATTTATATATAGACCAGCGGTGTCTGTATATAATTTTCTATCCTAGGTCTAGTGATAGGAATATTTATCATTTCAATCCGTAATCTAAATATATACGGGTATATATCATTTCAACCCGCAATCCCAAATTCAATTCTATTAAAAATCGCTTGGCTCTATCAATTCAAGCCATAACCATTTTCTCCTATTCTAAAGTCCGTTCGGGTATGTATCATTTCAACCCATAGTGAATTCTACACTAACAGGGAACTTGCAGAGTGATAACAGATATGATAATAATATAACAGGCATATATCATCAATATAAATAACAGATAATGGCGTCAGATGCCACAGTTGAACAGATACAGAAAATAGCATATATAACAATGTAAATAACTACAGTAGCATATTTCAATTGTCGTTTCAATTGAAATCACATTTAATAAATATAGTGAGTGATTGCTCACCTTTCGAGACCAGAGAGATAGACAATGAAGTAGAGTTACAAAATCCTGGCACGAATCCAAACAAACAAGGTGGGCACGAATCGACGAATAAAGCTGATAGATAAGGAAATCGATGAAGCAATTAGAATCTGCTCGAATATATATATATATATATATATATATATATATATATATATATATATATTATTTTACTAAAATTAAATATTTAAATTAAGACAAATATTATCATACAATATACACTTACACACACTTAAAATCATTATTCTTAAGATAAATTTTTTTAAAATCAAAGATATATTATATTTCAAATCAATACTTATATATATTTTAACAGTAATTTCCAAGTATACTTTATTTAATATATATATACATAGATTAAACATATACAGCTATCAACCGAACACATGTGAACTACACAAATCAAGTGCCACTTATATTCCATATAACCAACAACTATAATAAACTTAATTATATAAAATAAGTATTGCAAAACCTGTATAACTAACATTTTGTAAACTGACCTGTTTATATTGTCAGATTAGAATTTTTTTTGTAAATGACCATATTATAATTGAGAGTTTTGAAGCACTAACTATTTATCTAAAATATGATTTGGGGATGCTGGTTTTGTTATCACGAATAAATATTTGCAAGCTTTTTATCATTGATAAAATTTAAAACTAAAGACCCAGTTGGCAACTTGCTTTATATCTAAGTCTAAAGCCATCTTAGATTTAAACATGCTATGAAGCAATAATAAAATTTTAGAGAAAAACGTACATATACATCTACTCTATAAAATAATTTAAAAAACATACCCGGATAACCATACTTTGTTACTATTGTTATCACCATAACATATACATACAAAATTTATAAACTTATACACTCAGCCAATTATTAACGTACAAAACTATTATTATATGTCACGTCAACTTCTTAAAAATACAACCCGAAAACATCTTATATGTTATATTTCAAAATTTGTACATGAGTCAAAAATCACAATTTTAGCTTTCAAACCTTTAAATAAACTTACATATATTATATAAACTGTATATATTTGTATATATCATACGACATATATAAGTTAGGCTTTTAAATAAGCAAAAAATATATAACCAAAAGAGTGTACATATATTACATAAAGTATAAACCCATGTATATTTTATATAACGAAACCAAGTATGGAAAGGAAAACAACAATAAATCTGGGTACAAACAAATATATAAACATATACACATGCACCCGTTTAAACATAACTACAAAATATGTATATACAGTAGTTGCCAAATAAATACACACTTACACAAAGAGCAAAGATGGCTCGGCCAGGGTGTGACGATGGTGTTGTCGTGCTCAACAAGGCAAAAGTTCAGTGCAGCTGGTGGTAGGCTATGTTGATACGCGAAGATTTTGATCAATGACAATGTGCTTTGACAAACAAGGAAGAAATATATGCAAATGCTAAATGAAGATAGATGAAGACTAAACAAACTTAAAGTATGTTTTTACATATGTCATTAGTCTAGATATATTGTTAATATCTATCCTCAAGAAGCTTGCACGAACACTAGAAAATTTTTATAAACTTCATTTTTCAATTAAGTTTTAACTATGCAGGTTTTATGAGTTCAGTCGACTGAACAGGAACAGTCAGTCGACTGAAACTAGAACAAATTTATACACATGCACAGTTTCAGTCGACTGAATTTCCTGCACAGTCGATTGAATTTGGTCCCGAAAATTTTACTTTATATTTTCAGTTGACTGAATTCCCTGCTCAGTCGACTGAATTTGAACCTACAAATTTTCTCTGAAAAGACACCTTCTTCCTCCCAAGAGTTGCAACCTTTCATCAATGGAAATGGAAGCATCTCTTGTTTGCAACCTTTGACAATATATGCATCTCTTCTACAAGTATATATACATGATTCTAACATCATTTAATTCACCGAATTCTCTTGCTTTAATCTAACTATTCTCTTGTTCATATTTTCTAGATATTCTCAAAGCAATCACTAATCTATTGCTTGAATCATTGTTTTTGTTTATAACATTCTTTTGATTCATAGCAATTTACATTTCCTAAATCTTCACAAACACATTGCATACTCTCAAAGATAAGATTATAGGAATATTGTACTACATTAGATTCATTAGTGTTGACAAGAACACAACAAGTCAAATATTGTATTTTAGTAATTGAGTTGAAGTCCTCTTCGGTAGTTGAGGCAAGAAATCCCGTTTGGTTGTTCGGGTAAGTTGTAAACCTATTCCTCCGGGTGAAGTGAGGGTGTTAGTTAGTGAAATTCCTAAGTGAAGCTTAGGGACTGGACGTAGGACGAGAGGTCCAAACCAGTATAAAATCCCGATGTCTCCTTGCATTTACCTACTTTATCTACCTAGACTATTCCGTTATTCCATATTACACGATCCTACAGCATAAACCCCTCTTTCAATTGGTATCAGAGCAAGGCCGTCCTATAACCATAACACCGTTATTAGACATATTGATAATATGGAAAATAACGCAAGTACAAGCACAACATCTGCTTATAGTTCTACATTTGCGGAAGGACAATCTACCCAAAGACCTCCTCTATTCAATGGACTAAACTATAACTATTGGGCTACACGGATGAGGATTTATATGCAAGCAACAAGTTTCGAAGCCTGGAATGCTACTCAAGCAGAGTTCGTTGTACCTACAACCGATTATTCTACATGGACACAAATTCGAAAGAATGAAGCTAGTGCAAATGCCAAAGCTATGAATATGCTATTTTGAGCCCTGGATAGAAATGAATTCAACCGTGTTAGCATATGTACTACTGCATATCAGATATGGGAAACACTTAAAGTCATACATGAAGGCACAAACAAAGTTAAACAGACAAAGATATCCATGCTGAAGAATCAATTCCAAAATTTTAGAATGCGACAAAATGAATCCATCAATGACATGTACTCAAGATTTCAAGATATTCATCATGCTCTAATCGGACTTGGAGAAAGATACATGGACTTTGACATTGTGTCTAAAGTTCTAAATTCACTCACTGATGAATGGGAGAGAAAAATACTAGCAATCGAGGAAGCAAATGATCTATCTACAATGCAACCAAAAGAATTGATTGGAAATCTTATGTCGTACGAAGTAAATATGCAAGCTAAAAAGGATCAAGCTCAAGAAAGAAAGAATGTTGCTTTTCATGCGGGAAAGGAAGAATCATAGTCTGAAGATGAGGATCTAGCATTTATAGCCAAAAATTTCAAGAAATTCTTAAAGTATAGAAAAGGAAACAAAAATGGATTCAAAAAGAATTTCTTGAACAAACCTTCATCCTCGAATATAGAATGCTTCAATTGTCATAAGAAAAGACACATGCAAAAAGATTGTCAAGAACGAATGAAGGAAAATCAGAAAAACTTCAACAACAAAAACAAGAAGGATAAATTCAAAAAGAAGGCATTTTCTGTAACATGGGACGATTCAGATTCATCTTCATCCGAAAATGATAGTGATAGCGACAATGAAAAGGCAAATGTATGCTTCATGGCTCAAAAATCTGAGGTAAATAATTTAACTTTCGACGATTTAATTGAAGTAAACACTAAACTTTTAAGCACAATAACAACTCTTAAAAAGAAACTCGTGAAAATCAAAACAAAGCTGAATTTGAAAGAGATATGTTAAAAGATGAAAAGAAAATCTTAGAAGAAGAACTTGAAAAGGTTCAAGAATCTCATTCAAATTCGGAAACTCAATTATCTCTTTTAAGTCAAGAAATTGAAACTCAAAAAACAAAGAATGATATAATTGCTTCTGAAAATCATGAGTTAAAAACTAAGATTAAACAAGTTGAGTTAGAAAATAGTAGTCTTCAAGCTAAAAATGTTTCTAACTTTAATAAAGGAAGAGAAAATTTATCTAAGATTTTAGAAAATTCTCAATCCTCTTTAAGTAAACATGGATTAGGATATAAAAAGGAGTCAAAAATTCCTAAAAATAAAGATACAAATTTTAAGAGGAATATGCATTCAAAACAACAAATATTGCCAAAGAAAACTATTAAAACTAAAGTAGAAAACAAAGTAGTTAAAATTTGGGTACCAAAAACTAACAATGTATCAATAAGAAATAAATAACAATGTATCAATAAGAAATAAATATATTAAAACATTTATGAATAATGTTCATTATAATGAAAACTATATTTATAAAAAGGATACTAAACCAAATTAGGTTTGGTTTCCTAAACTCTAACTTTTTAGGACCCTATTAAAAGGTGGGTACCAATAATTTCATATTTATTTTCAGGTCCCACTCAAAAAGAAGAAACGGATATTAGATAGTGGTTGTTCAAAACACATGACTGGAGACAAAGATATGCTTACAAACATCACATACTTTAATGGTGGCTCGGTTACCTTCGGAGAGAATTCAAAAGGGTATATCATTGGCAAAGGAGATGTGAACAATTACGGTACATCAAATTTACCTTTTATAACAAATGTTTCATTAGTTGAAAATTTAAAACATAATCTACTTAGCATAAGTCAATTGTGTGACAAAGACTTTACAATAACTTTCTCGAATAATAAATGTAGTATTTTTGATCAAAACCAAAATCTTATTTTTGAAGGAAATAAAGATAGAAATATTTATGTTTTAAATATGAATATTAATCATAATTCAAGTATGTGTTTACTTGCCAAAGATAATGATCCTTGGTTATGGCACAAAAGATTTTGTCATATAAATTTCAAAACCATTAAAAACTCTCTAAAAATGAATTAGTAAGAGGTTTACCCAAAATAAACTTTAAAATAAAAAATCTTTGTAATGATTGTCAAAAAGGAAAATTAACGAAATCATCTTTCAAATCTAAGAAAAATATTTTGACTTTACAACCATTAGAATTACTACATATGGATTTATTTGGACCAACACAAATTCAATCCATTAATCATAATCGATACGTATTTGTAATGGTTGATGATTTTTCAAGATATACATGGACTATTTTTATGAAAAATAAAAGTCACACTTTTGAGCATTTTAAAACATTTGTCAAAAGAGTTCAAAACACTAAAGATTTGAAAATTAAAAATATTCGAAGCGATCATGGAGGCGAATTCGAAAATGAAGTTTTTGAAACTTTTTGTAAAAAGAAAGGAATAAATCATAATTTTTCTTTTCCTAGAACTCCTCAACAAAATGGAGTTGTAGAAAGAAAGAATAGAACATTACAAGAATGCGCAAGAACATTGTTAAATGGATGTTCTCTACCAAAACATTTTTGGGCAGAAGCCGTTGCTACTGCATGTTATTTATTAAATAGAATATCAATTAGACCATTAACTAAAAATACTTCTTATGAACTATTTAATAATAAAAATCCAAATATATCTTATTTTAAAATATTTGGATCAAAATGTTTCATTTTAAATACAAAAGATCAACTAGGAAAATTCAATTCAAAAGCTGATGAAGGAATTTTCGTAGGATACTCATAACGAAGCAAAGCATATCGAGTATTTAATAAACGAACAAACTTAATTAAAGAAACTTTGCATATATCTTTTGATGAAAATTTTAATAAAAATTTAAATATAAAAGATGATGAAGAATTAATAAATATAGAAGAAACAAACCTTGAAAATAATAATAATGAACTAAGTTCTCCTCCTAGAATATTACGAGATCATCCAACTCAAAATATAATAGGAGAAATAAATTCTCAAGTTAGAACAAGAAATCAACTAAATCAAATGGGTCATATAGCTTTCATTTCATCAATAGAACCTAAAAAATCCAAAAGAAGCATCAACAGATGATTATTGGATTATCGCAATGCAAGAAGAATTAAATCAATTTGAACGTAACGATGTTTGGGAATTAGTTCCCCGTCCTAATAATTAATCGGTAATTAGAACAAAATGGATTTACAAAAATAAAGTAGACGAACATGGTAATATAACAAGGAATAAAGCAAGACTAGTAGCACAAGGGTATAATCAAGAAGAAGGTATTGATTTTAAAGACACATTTGCTCCTGTTGCAAGACTAGAAGCAATATGTATACTATTAGCCTTTGCTTGTTTTCACAATTTTAAACTTTATCAAATGGATGTTAAAAGTGCATTTTTAAATGGTTTTATTAAAGAAAATGTATATATAGAACAACCTCCTTTATTTATACATAAAAAATATCCGGATCATGTATTTAAATTAAAGAAAGCACTATATGGTCTTAAACAAGCACCTCGTGCTTGGTATGAAAGACTTAAAAGTTATTTATTAAACTCGGGATTTAAAATTAGAAAAGTAGATCAAACACTTTTTATTAAAAATACTGCCAAAGATATTTTAATAATTCAAATATATATAGACGATATTATTTTTGGTTCAACAAATGAAAATTTATGTAAAGAATTTGCAAATATAATGACTAATGAGTTCGAAATGTCTCATATGGGAGAACTATCATATTTTCTCGGACTTCAAATCAAACAATTAACAAATGGAATTTTTATAAACCAAGAAAAATATTATGCTAATTTAATTAAACGATTCGGCATGGAAAACACTTCTGCTAAACCTACTCCTATGAGTACCACTACACATCTCGATCAAGATGAAAATGGCAAAAGTGTAGATCAAAAATTGTTTAGAAGTATGATAGGTTCCTTACTTTACTTAACCGCTAGTAGACCTGACATAATGATGAGTGTTTGTTTATGTGCATGTTTTCAATCTAATCCTAAAGAATCACATTTAAGAGCGGTAAAACGAATTATGCGATATCTTAACAACACTAAAGATTTCGTTCTTTTCTATCCAAAGGAATGTTCATTTGAGTTAGTGTCATTCAGTGATGCTGATTTTGGTGGATCTCGAACGGATAGAAAAAGTACAAGTGGTACTTGCCATTTCGTTGGAAAATCACTTGTATCTTGGTTTAGTAAGAAACAAAATTGTGTCTCGCTTTCCATATGCGAAGCAGAGTATATATCAGCTGCTTTAGCTTGCACTCAAGTTATATTCATGCAACAAACACTTAAAGATTTTAATATAAATTTAACAAATTCTACAATATACTGTGACAATACAAGTATAATAAACTTATCTAAAAATCCGGTTAATCATTCTCATACAAAACATATAGATATTCATCACCATTTTCTACGTGACAATAGCGAAAAAGGAATAATTAATTTAGAACATATTTCTACCGAAAATCAAATTGCCGATATATTTACTAAACCTCTATTAGAAAACTCCTTTATAAAACTTCAACGAGAATTAGGTATAATATCCTTTAAAGATATTAATTAGAAATACATTAGAAATATTCCCACATTTGAGTCGACTAAAACAGAATATTCAGTCAGCTGAATAAGAATTTCAAATATTTTCAGCTTTGTTATATGTTACATTATATAACTTATAGACCATCCATTTTTAAACTGAATTATTAAATAAGAACCATACAGTTTAACAAAATTCTCTTTACCACTAAATCTCTATGCGGTTAAAAATTCTTATTAAATTATAACCGTTATTTGTTTAGTAAAATTCTATTATAAATAAACTCTTAAAAATATTTTTATTTTCATCTTGATTTTATGAATAAAACCTTAATTCAATATAAAATGTCATCCAACAACTCCTTCTCTCCAATCAATATCACCTCGTCAGTTGATAACACTCCAACATCGCCAAAACTTCCCACACTAACACCAGCACATGAGTCGGTTTACAAATGGGAAAATTATCGTACTGGTTTCACACCAGAATCCAAAAAGGCGAAACGCGGACTCTTTACTTCACCTGACACAAAAAGTAAGATTGATGAAATTCATCACTTCCAACAACAGCAGATAGATCTTCAAAGAGAACTATACTTCGAACAAAAAGTTACGGCAAGACGTTTGAGCTTTCTAGAACAAATCGGTTTACGCTTCTGTGGATCAAAGAAGAACGAAGTGGCTGAACCCCTACCTCGCCCTGTGAGCTCACTTGATCCATCTTCATCTTATCGTACACCAGTCGATCCTATGAATCATTGGACGTCTCCTAAGACTCCTCAATATAGTCTGAATTCATGGGATATAAATTACATGAAGAATGAAGGAATGAAGTCTCCAAGTCCATCCCCAAAGAAATAGTTAAATTTTGAAATATTTGTATGTTGTTACATCAATATTTTTGTAACCATTTCTTTAAATAAATTGTTTAATTTAAAAAATTAACTGAAACAACAAAAATGCATGTTTCAGTCGACTGAACGCCCCTGCTTAGTCGACTGAAAATATGACAGAAAACAATATATACAAAGTTCAGTCGACTGGAACCATCTGCACATTCGACTAAAAATTCAACAGAAAATTTCAGCAACAAAATTCAGTCGACTAAATGTACTGCTCAGTCGACTGAATCTATCACAGAAAATTTCGGCCTTTGATTCAGTCGACTGAACAGAACATTCAGTCGACTGAATGCCACTTCCCAGGCAAAATTTTCCCTTTTAACCACCATATTTTACCCTACCAATTCACTTTTTACCTCCTACAAACTTTCTTCCCCAAATCAATTTCGAAACCCTAGCCCCCAAATTCCTCAAAATCAACTAAATTCTCACCCAAATGGCACCAAAAAGATCACGAGCTTCATCTTCTTCATCCTCCGAGCCAATTGATGCTCAAATAGCACAATGGCTTTACGATGGAACTGCTGTCACTCGATGGAACAAGATGAAGAATTCCCGAATTTTCGAGCATTCTTTCGTTGATTTTCAAAGTTTTCAAACCTACAACATCCAAGCTTTAACAGATCCGGCAGGTTTAACTTTCTCTTAGATTTGAAAAGAATTGACCATGCCATTAATCATGTAATGGTAAAATTATTTTATGCTAATCTTAATCTTGGACACCAAACTCCAAGAAATCCAAACAATAGTGTTTGGAGTATGGTATGTGGAAAGAAAGTTTGGTTTTCCTCGGATAGAATAGCACACATTTTAGAGTCTTCAAATGTCGGGAGAAAGCTAGAGGAGATAAAATTCAATCCACACATACGCGACAACATCAACCATCGATTTATGGATGATAATATCAACTTTAGGGATTTTAAGTCCACCTCCCTTCGACCTATGGTGAGAATCCTCCATAAAGCCCTAATGAGAACGATTACTCCTCGCACGGGCTCGTACGAAAATGTCTACCCAAATAACTATCGAGCTCTATATGCTATTTTTGGCAATATACAAGTTAATTGGGTACAGCTTATTCTTGATGAGTTTCTCACTTTCAACAATGGCAAAATGCGCACTATTTACTTTGGAGAGTACATCATGCGACTTCTCCTAAATGTCGATACGCCATTGCCTGAATCAGAGAATACAATGGTCCATCAAATTAACCATTGGACCATAAGCCTAATGCAACTCCCATCTCGACCTCCTCGCATAATATCACTTGCCGAATGGGAAGCAAGGCATCAAGAACAACAACAACAACAACAACCTCCTCAACCTCGCCACGAAGAACATCTCGAGCAAGATGATGAAATTCGTCTTGTTGACCCAAGCTTCACTACCAACCAATCCTTGGGGATATTGTCAAGAAATCAACAAATTCTTGACACTCGTCTTAAAAAGGTAGATCATAAGCTTGACAAAATCAAAGGATTCTTCAACAAGCTTTGGGATGCAATCTCGTGCTCAAGCACCACTACTGCGTCAACATCTCGCGGCAAACGTCCGGCACCTATGTTTACATGGACGACATCCGAAGAGCATACAAGTAGCAGCGCTAGTGGAGCTAGTTGTGGCCAAGGAGGAAGAGCACATAGACCACCAACAGGAGGACCCGTCATACGTGAACCAACAGGAAGAGAAGGTTCATATGACTGGGATAAGGATGAGTAATTTTTTTGTTTTGATGTGTATTTTTAACTTTCTAATGGCTTGTATAAATAGCCATTTTATGCTTGTTTGTCACAACATTTTTATTTCTCTTAATTCATGCTTATGCAAATATTCTCTATGCTTCAGTGATTGTTCTGATAAATTATTACTGCTGTTAATTCTTCCTTTTTGTCGATGACAAAGGGGGAGAAAATCTATGGTACTAACTTTGTTTTGTAGGAAAGATAGTGCATACATTCAGGGGGAGAAAATAATTCAGTATTGTCATCAATCAAAAAGGGGGAGAATGTTGATACGTGAAGATTTTGATCAATGATAATGTGCTTTGACAAACAAGGAAGAAATATATGCAAATGCTAAATGAATATAGATGAAGACCAAACAAACTTAAAGTATGTTTTTACATTTGTCATTAGTCTAGATATAATGTTAAAATCTATCCTCAAGAAGCTTGCACGAACACTAGAAATTTTTTATAAACTTCATTTTTCAATTAAGTTTTAACTATGCAGGTTTTATGAGTTCAGTCGACTGAACAGGAACAGTCGGTCGACTGAAACTAGAACAAATTTATACACATGCACAGTTTCATTCGATTGAATTTCCTGCACAGTCAACTGAATTTGGTCCTGAAAATTTTACTTCATATTTTCAGTTGACTGAATTCCCTGCTCAGTCGACTGAATTTGAACCTGCGAATTTTCTCTGAAAAGACACCTTCTTCCTCCCAAGAGTTGCAACCTTTCATCAATTGAAATGAAAGCATCTCTTGTTTGCAACCTTTGACAACATATGCATCTCTTCTACAAGTATATATACATGATTCTAACATCATTTAATTCACCGAATTCTCTTGCTTTAATCTAACTACTCTCTTGTTCATATTTTATAGATATTCTCAAAGCAATCACTAATCTATTGCTTGAATCATTGTTTTTGTTTATAACATTCTTTTGATTCATAGCAATTCACATTTCCTAAATCTTCACAAAACATTGCATATTCTCGAGGATAAGATTATAGGAATATTGTACTACATTAGACTCATTAGTGTTGACAAGAACACAACAAGTCAAATATTGTATTTTAGTAATTGAGTTGAAGTCCTCTTCGGTAGTCGAGGCAAGAAATCCCGTTCGGTTGTTCGGGTAAGTTGTAAACCTATTCCTCCGGATGAAGTGAGGGTGTTAGTTAGTGAAATTCCTAAGTGAAACTTAGGGACTGGACGTAGGACGAGAGGTCCGAACCAGTATAAAATCCTGGTGTCTCCTTGCATTTACCTACTTTATCTACCTAGACTATTCCGTTATTCCATATTACACGATCCTACAACATAAACCCCTCTTTCAGGCTATGGGTTTGGCTAATCAGTAGGGGGTTGGTTCACGGTTGGTGCTCGGTTGAGTGGAAGTAAGGGGTGGCTACTGCATAGTTTTGTTTGGAGGATATTTTTTGGAAGGGGAAGCCCAGGTTGCTATAGCCAGAGCGGAGGGCGGTTGAAGGAGCGGAAGTGAGGGGAGGCCAGGCAAGTTTGGTTGTCGAAGGCTAGAGGAAGGAGGAGCCTAGGCTATAGGAGAGGGAGCACGGATGGCATATGGGCAAAGAGAAACTAAAATGGGAAGATAAAAGGAAGAGAAAGCAATCCTAAAATGACAGCACTCACCTTTATATATTAGGCTAGAAGGGAATGCATAGGGCCTAAAGTTAGCAAGGAAAAAAGTAAATCAATAGGACGTTAATAAATTAAGGGAAATATAAAAAGGCAGGGACCAATCAATAGTCAAAACCCTGAATTCAGGGAATAATAAATGTGAGCCACTGTTTGGTCTTAACCAATGGAAAAAAATTTGAATGGATATGTAAATAAAGTAATTGTAACTGTGGAGTCCCCTGATTTTGTGAGAATTATTGAAGCAATTAATTATTTGTTTGGGCTGCACGTTGGAGATTTAAAATCAAGAGAAAGTGTAAAGTCAAAAATGTGGTACTACTATGATGAACTATTTCATCATCACCGTTGCATACCAGACCTCAAAATACAGAAGTGAATATACCGCAGAGATCAGCACGACGCGACGATCAAAACGATATACATATATCAGTGGTACGTCTATCCAATCAAAAGTCGATACAGACACTTATATACATTACCATTCCGTACGGAAAAATCCAAACGGACCTAGAAACGTCCGAAATTTACGAAACAAATTACGTAGTCTTATTCAGAGTGTTCTAAATAAATTTTCTCATGTTGACATATTTTGGTTTCGGAATACTTTTAAATTCAACTGTTATTAACCGATTTAAATTGGAATAAAATTACACAAGAAAATAGACTTTCATATTATCTGATGAAAATTTACCAGTTGCTATGTTTAAATGGACGTATTTCAAATATCAAATCTTTATTTCATAATTTTATTGTTAAAAATTTCACAAAAGTTGAATCAAATATATAAACAATACCACTAAAATTTATGGGTCGTTACACTCTCCCACACTCAAAACATTTCGTCCCCGAAAAGTAAGGTGGCGGGAGAATAAAACAACCAGAAAAGAAAATAGATTGGAACAAAATAAAATAATTAATTTAGACCATATAGATTTTAATTTAATTAATTAATATTTAATAACTTGGTTAAATCCATTTATATTAAATCAATAAATAGTTGTTTAATTTAAATTTGTTAGTTCAAAATGTTAATTCTAATCATATAAATTTCAGTTAATCAATTAATATTCAACTATTGATTTTTGATTCAAGGTATTTCATTAAGTTGATTCAATTGTTAATTTATTAATTCCTTCAAAGCAAAAATTTATTTAATTTATCTCATTTATTCATTATCTTATTATCCAACTATCCTCTATTAATAATTTTATAAAATCATAAATTTTGAAAATCATTTATTACTCGTAATTTATTCAATAAATTTAATTTTCTTTGTTCTAAATTATTATTAAATTTTCCACTTAATATATCTAATTACATATATCAAGCATATTTACTCCTATTATAACCACACCCATTTGTTTATAAATCCCTTTAACATCATTTTATATTGTAAATTATTCAATTACATTGTTAACTTTTAAATAATTAAGGTGTTATATTGGGAATGCAATTGAGTATTATGCAAATAAACTTTCTAATTCAATTATTCAAGCTTAAATATTTATTTAAAATTCTGGCTTCATTTATAATTGAAATCATCTCATAAGATAAAATTTAAGAGTTAAATTTCCAATTAACTTCGAACTATTTTAGAGATAAATAAATACACACAATATATATCAAATCGAATTTAAAGCATACATCGATATATACATTATAAATCAAGTCATATTTTAGAAATTCAAACCAATTTAATTCTCCAAAGCAAGACTGTAGCAAGACTACATAATGTTCTCTTCACTTCGAAACTCGAAAATGAATGTCAATGATGCTGCAGTCATCACCGAAATTATTTTTCGGCGATAAAGGAAAGGGCACTGATTTACAAATTAAAATTCTTTGAAATAATTTCTACTGAAATACTTTAAATAATACACCTTTCAAAACTTTTAAACACAAAGTTTGAAACCATCGAAAATCTAAATTCTTAATTTCTTTTTTTAAACTCGTTTAAATTTCCTAATTAATTTATAGCCATGTTTTATAGTTCAATTATTTATATACAAGACAAAAGCCAATGGTTTGCAAGCTACATATAAAATGAAATATTATTGCTTAATAACCAATTATATTGACTATAAAAAATTCAGAAAATTGTACTTATATATATAATATAATTATACAAAATTTATTCATTTATCAAATTTGAAAACAATATGTTAGTTTGCTCTATTCAAGTGTTTTGGAGATCCTATCGATATCGTTGATAAGACGAATTGATCGGAAACCCAAATCAACATCAACAACTAAAACAACACCATATATATAACAAAACAATTTAAATATTAGTTTACAAATGCACTATACAGGAATAGATTTTCAAAGCAAGGATAGAGATTCAAATTTGATTAACTCATATCAAAGAAAATTTTGATTTGAGGATAAGTTGGAACAAACGATAAGATGATTAGCTAACCGAATAAGAAAATGGATAAGCTTATATAATCGCGGGCAACCTTAATTGGGTCAACCGCGACTTACAGAATTAGATCGATGTGGAATTCTAAGGCAAATCTACACTCGATCTCAAGAGATAGAATTCAGACATTGCAGGAGACAGATAGCATCGTAAACCGAGGATACAAAAATCTCCGGTAAATCAATGCTTATTGTAAAGGAGTTTCACCTCTTTACAAGTCATTTGGAGATTGGCGAGACCACCGACTCATTATAAAGATCATTCGAGGTGGAGTTATGGGATACTCCAGAATCAAAAGAAGAAGAATAGTGAGGGACAAGGATGAATTTCAGAACTGCAGGGAATGTTTCAAAATTCAAAGGAAATCGAGTCAAAAGGAAGAGATTCAAGCTCGAACGAAAGTGATTCTGTAAATAAATTTACCACATATGTTGAGTTTTGCCTAGAGCCAAAGCTCTGATACCAACTGTAACGACCCGCTATTTTGGACCATTCAAATCGACAATAAAACCGCACATGTCTAACTTGAATAATTCAAAATACCTAATTGTTAATTATATTTTTGACAAAACTCGGAATATACAGTAAATAAATCACAAATCACAGAGTAATATAATAATGCAGTGGAAACAAGAGAATAGTTGTTCATGAAGCTACTATATATATAAAAGAGTCAAATAAGATACAATAAAAGTCTCAAATACCATAGTCAAATACAAGATCGGAATACATCACTAGAAACAACTGAATATCTGAAAGCTGGATAGATAGTTGGATCTCTAAGCGAAGCTCCAATTCCAAAGGTGAGTCTCAAAAGCTGTATCACTCAGTCTGACACGAGAGTAGAGCAAAACACAAAACACTCGAGTCAGGATTAACATTCTTATATCAATAAATCCAACTCAAATGAAATAACAACTGAAATACAAGTAACTCAAAGGATGTTTGGAATAACCATCCTCTAAGGATCCGTTAAACTATTTACTATGTAATAATATACGCTGTTATAATAATGTCTAAAAGTAAAGTAAACTTACTTTAAAATAGCGTTAAGGGGTTACCCATATAGCCCTTAACACGTAATAGTGTCAATAGTCTATACAGTATATGTGTACCTCCTGATCGGGAGGCTATGAGAAGATACTCCATAGGTACGACACAAATCAAACTCGTACATGGCTGGCTAGGGTAGGTGACACGGCACAATTAGGCAATGCCAGGGTAGATATACCAATTATGCTTTCGAACCGGTGGTAACGCGTAGCAGCTACTACCGCCCACCTCGATCCACACCCCCAAAATCAAAGGGCCCCAATCAATCACAAAGTAATAGAATGGTATCAAAGGAGTGTGTCCAGTAAGAGGAGCTACCTTCTTAGCCCGTCAATCGCTTCTTTTTTAGCCACCTTATGCCAACTCACGAGAGTCGAGTCCACATGTATACCTTAAAGAAAACGCCGCCACCATCCTACTTCATTCTTGAATTTCCACCGTGTACATAGTTATTAAAGTGGTTTTCGGAGTTGGCAGAGGGTATGACAACTACTGATCTCGGTCTCTTTAACAACCAAATGTTATTACTACACCGCGGTCATTTCAAATAGTTTATACTTTAAAACCCAAAATATCATTGCCTTTTCAAAACCATATCAATACGATATCATTTCCAATTCAAAACCAAATGAGATATCATTTCCAAAATCATATCATTTTCAAGGTTATAATACTTTTGAAACTAACACGTGAAAATATAACATTTTCAAACATAATACTTTGAAATTCATGGCTTCGAAACCATAACTTTCACCACTTAAATGGTTTAGATATTAAAATGGTATAGATAGTTTATAACGTAAAACAGTTTCCTCAAAATTCCATAAATCAATCTCAAATCAACTCAAATTCCAAAATTCAAATTTCACTAAATCTCAAATCATCCATTTCAATTCAATTCGGTTTCTAAATAAACTATTTAAAACTAAATTGATTTCAAAATAGATTTGAACCTTAATTATACCATTTCAATATCAATATTTTTCAAAGCTTTAAATATTCCATGATTTCAAACTAAATTTGATAGCTTCATATTTATATCAAATTCAATTTACTATTATTTAATTTTGAAAAATTTACTTAATAAATCCAATATCTTTCAAATAAAACTTTAGACTCCAAATAACTGAATATTACTTCAATTTATTTAAACTCGATATATTCATTTAAATCACCTTAAACCAAAATCAAGTTATAACAAAAACATATCCCTTAAAATCTCAAATTTAAATAAATTTAAAATCAAACTTACTTGTGTTTGATTCTTAAAAAAATTCAACTTCAAACAATTTCAAATTTATCCTCCAACCTTAATTTATTTAAGTCATTATAAAATCTATATTAAAAATATAATTTAAATACTTAACCATATTATCTTTAATAAAATCAAACTTATTCTATATTAAAACAACTTTATACATAGCTAAAAGTCAAGAATTTAACTATATATAAAATAACATTTCAAAATCAATATTATATAAAACAATATATTTCTTTCCAAGACCATAGAAACCCTTTTCAAAATATTTATATATAGACCAACGGTGTCTATATATAATTTTTTATCCTAGGTCAAGTGATATGGATATTTATCATTTCAATTCGTACTTTAAATATATATGGGTACATATCATTTCAACCTGCAATCTCAAATTTAATTCTATTGAAAATCGCTTGAGTCTATCATTTCAACCCATAACGATTTTCTCTTATTCTAAAGTCCGTTCGAGTATGTATCATTTCAACCCATAGTGAATTCTACACTAACAGGGAACTTGCAGAGTGATAACAGATATGATAATAATATAACAAGCATATATCATCAATACAAATAACATATAATGGTGTCAGATGTCAGGTAAACTGATAAAGATAATAGCATATATAACAATGTAAATAACTACAGCAGTATATTTCAATTTTCGTTTCAATTGAAATCATACTTAATAAATATAAGAACATTAATCGTGCGTGATTGCTCACCTTTCGAAGCCAAAGAGATGGACAATGAAGTAGGGTTACAAAATCCAGGCACGAATCCAAACAAACAAGGTGGGCATGAGTCGACGAATAAAACTGGTAGATAAAGAAATCGATGAAGCAATTAGAATCAGCTCGAATACACACACACACATACATATTATTAAGTTTAAATATTTAAATTAAGACAAATATTAACATACAATATACATGCACACACACTTAAAATCTTTATTCTTAAGATAAAATATTTAAAAATCAAAGATATATTATATTTCAAATCAATACTTATATATATTTTAAAAGTAAGATCCAAGTATACTTTATTTAATATATATATATATATATATATTATATATATATATATATATATATATATATTAAAACATATACAGCTATCAACCAAACACATGTGAACTACCCAAATCAAGTGCCACTTATATATCATATAACCAACAACTACTATAAACTTAAGTATATAAAATAATGTATTGTAAAACTTGTATAACTAACATTTTATAAACTGACCTGTTTATATTGTCGGATTAGAAAACTTTTGTAAATGACCATATTATAATTGACATTTTTGAAGCACTAACTTTTTATCTAAAATCTGATTTGGGAGATGCTGATTTTGTTATCATGAATAGATATTTGCGAGCTTTTAATCATTGATAAAATTTAAAACTAAAGACCCAGTTGGCAATTTGCTTTATACCTAAGTCTAAAGCCATCTTATATTTAAATATGCTATGAAGCAGTAATAAAATTTTAGAGAAAAAGGTGCATACACATGTACTCTGTAAAATAATTTAGAAACCATACTTGGATAACCGTACTTTGTTACTATTGTTGTCATCATATCATATACATATAAAATTTATAAACTTATACACTCAACCGATTATTAATGTACAAAACGATTATTATATGTCACATGAACTTCTTAAAAATACAAACCAAAAAACATCTTATATGTTATATTTCGAAATCTGTACACAAGTCAAAAATCAAAATTTTAGCTTTCGAACCTTTAAATAAACTTACATGTATTATATAAACTGTATATATTTATATATAGCATATGACATATATAAGTTAAGATTTTAAATTAAAAAAAAATATAACCAAAAGAGTGTACATATATTATATAAAGTATAAACCCATGTAAATTTTATATAATGAAAACGAGTATGGAAAGGAACACAACAATAAATCTGGGTACAAACATATATGTAAACATATATACATGCACCCGTTTAAACATAACTACAAAATATATATATACAACAGTTGCCAAATAAATACACACCTACACAAAGAGCAGAGAAGGCTCGGTCAGGGTGAGCCGATGGTGTTG
This sequence comes from Allium cepa, assembly GCA_030765085.1. Taxonomy (NCBI): domain Eukaryota; kingdom Viridiplantae; phylum Streptophyta; class Magnoliopsida; order Asparagales; family Amaryllidaceae; genus Allium; species Allium cepa. The sequence goes on along the minus strand of CM060934.1, from coordinate 588,521,328 downwards.
CCGTACTCAGAAATGCAGAAACTCGACACAGATGATGGCAGGCTATGGGTTCGGCTAACCGAAAGTGGCTTGGGTCGCAGTTGGTGCTCGGTTGAGTGGAAGCAAGGGGTGGCTGCTGCATAGCTTCGGTTGGAGGATATTTAGTGGGAGGGGAAGCCCAGGTTGTTATGGCCAGAGCGGAGGGCGGTTGAAGGAGCGGAGAGGAAGAGAGGGAAGGCCAGGCGAGTTTGGTCGTCGAAGGCTAGAGGAAGGCAGAGCATAGGCTATAGGAGAGGGAGCACGGTTGGCATATGGGAAGAGAGAAACTAAAATGGGAAGATAAAAGGAAGAGAAAGCAATCCTAAAATGATAGCACTCACGTTTATATATTAGGGTAGAGGAGAATGCACAGGGCCTAAAGTTAGCAATGAAAAAGGTAAATCAATGGAACGTTAATAAATTAAGGGAAATACAAAAAGTCAGGGACCAATCAATAGTCAAAACCCCGAATTCAGGGAATAATAAAGGTGAGCCACTGTTTGGTCTTAACCGATGGAAAAATTTTTTAATGGACATGTAAATAAAGTAATTATAACCATGGAGTCTCCTGATTTTGTGAGAATTGTTGAAGCAATTACTTATTTGTTTGGGTTGCACGTTAGAGATTTAAAATCAAGAAAAAGTGTAAAGTCAAAAATGTGGTACTACTACGGTGAACTGTTTCATTGTCACCGTTGCATACCAAATCTCAAAATATAGAAGTGAATATACCACAGAGATCAGCACGACGCGACGATCAAAACGGTATATAGATATCAGTGGTACGTCCGTCCAATCATAAAGTCGATACAGGGCACTGATATACGTTACTATTCCATATGGAAAAATCCAAACGGAGCTAGAAATGTTCGAAATTTGCGAAACGAATTGCGCAGTCTTATTCAGAGTGTTCTAAATAAATTTTCTCATGTTGACATATTTTGGTTTCGGAATACTTTTAAATTCAACTTCTATTAGCCGATTTAAATTGGAATAAAATTACACAAGAAAATAAACTTCAATATTATCTAATGAAAATTTACCGGTTGCTATGTTTAAATGGACGTATTTCAAATATCAAATTTTTGTTTCAAAATTTTATTATTTATAATTTCACAAAGATACAATTAAATATATAAATAATACCACTAAAATTTATGGGTCGTTATAGGATTCTACCCAACAAAATGGTCCTCTCAAAATCTATCGATATCCAGAATACAAAGTCTACTCCATAATCACTATCTGGTATAACCAGAATAGGTGCACTTGACAATATCACCTTCAGGTCCTGAAAAATCTTCTTCACACTTAAGAGTTCATTTGAACTTGGCTTCCTCCTATTATCTGGGATAAGTGAGAGGAGATCTCTTAGAAAAATCCCGGATGAACTTCCAGTAGAAATCTACTAGTCTATGTAAATTGCGAACTTCCATATGAATTTGAGGTTACATCCACTTTTGCACAGCTGCTACCTCGCTTCCGTTGCACAACTCTGATTTGAAGATGATGAGAATGTCGTCGATGAACTCGAGCACAAACTTGATCCACACACAGTTCATTAGATCCACAAAAACTTAGTGACCCATCCGATTCGATCACAAACATCTCAACAGAACCCCAAATAGAAAATTAGGTCAGATCAATCCTTCTCCGAGAAATCCTGAACTACTTTTCCAATACCTCTCTCTCTAGGAGCCATCCTTACACTTGGTTGAACTACCGACATTGCTCTTAGAACCAAGTCGACACAGAACTCAATTTTCTGATTTGGCAAACCTTTCACCTTTTTGAAGATATCCAGACAATTTCAGATAGCTCCGATAGCTTCAATTTCCTCTTGAGATGCCTCCATTCCATGCAAAATACTCAGATAAAGTTTGTACTATCGCAAGTCACTTTTGCGATCCTACCCAGTTCAATTTCCAAAGATACTGTTCTCTCTTCATAAATCAGAACAACCTATGCTCAACCAATCCATTCAAAGAAATGGGGTCCATTCTGCTGCTTCTGATCTCCACCTTTAAAACACTATTTAGCCAGAAGACCGTCCTGCTGACACACAAAAACATTTCCGAGCTGCACTGATACCACAGATGCCAAAAGCTTCTTATCCATATGCTCCTCGTACCACAACGTTATATCAACCAATTCCACAAAGAGCCTTTGAGATGGGCAGACATCTTCTCAAGAAACTCGGGCCTCAAACCAAGCACAACACCTCGCTAAACTTAGACTCATCTTCGATACAGACAAAACTCCTTTGCTTGATATCCAGAAAATCCCTATACAGTCGAGTCTTCCCTCCGGTGGGTACAAATTGCTCCTTAAAAGTTTCATAAACTTGCTCGAAAAGAAAACACCTTCGGAAATATCCATGGTCACTGCATCTCATCACTCAGTTGCTCTTTTTCGAAGTGGCCAAAATGTCATCACTCGCTTCTGCAATTCTGACAGATCCAAATTCTTGAAAATCCGCTCACATGAGCGCAACCAAACTTACACTTTAATGAGGGACCCTGAACCCTTTAAAAGATTTCCTTTAGAGATTGGTGAAATCCTTACAACATGCTGCTATGCCCACTCGAGACGGTATTGGGTCTATAGTCTCGACGAATACTCTTCCAACTCCAACACTCGGACTTCTTCCTTGGTAGTCGTGCTACACACACCACTACTTTCAACCAAAGAACTCATGTTGGAAAACCCGAATAGGTGACCCAACAAAATAGGTGTGTGTATGTATATATATATATATATATATATATATATATACCAAGAAAGATATCACTCCAAAGTCTAGGTTTTCTCTCAACCTAGCGCTCTGATACCAACTGTAATGACCCACCTTTCATACCGCAGAAAGACGCATCATTATTAAGAAAGGGATAGAAAAGAGAAAAGATGAGAAAGAAAAAACTTAACAAAATCAGAATCTCACAGTGGAATGAATAAATTATATTACATCACATAAGATATTACATAGTATTATATACATTAGAGTTACACAGCTTATACATCACATGTTAGACAGTTATAATGACCTGTCTAATCATTACAACTCAAATACAACATAGATATTAACCATTGGAAACACTATATATCTACATACGCTGAAGCCTCCTACTTCATATCTCCTCTAGAATTCGTCAAAGCTAACCTGAATCCCTTGGCTACTCGTAAAAATTGAGTACCCAAGAGTTTAATAAAATAGAAAATAAACTCTGGGTCAGACATGGGTGTGGTGTGAGTAAACGGTTTAAAGTTTCTTAACTTTGAAAATCATTTGAAAGAAAGGTATCTCGTAAGACTTCCCACACATAAACATGGAAAACTTTTTACCTTACGATAACCAAAACATTTGATAGGAAATCCAGTAATATTATAATAGTGTCTAGGGTTTTCAAGTAAATAGAAAATAGCCGAAATTGTTACATTCATTAAATTCTAGCTACTAGCCATAAAGTGGGTTCTACAATCAAAACCGTAAAGGGCGCGTAGGAAAAATGAGATGCTTGAGGCTACGATTACCTTTTTAGAACACATATCTTGGAATGCTCATCGTCCTCCATTGGCGATGTTTTGAAAGCATTCAATCCATACAAGTTCGTTCTGGGTTCGAACGAAACCGAAGGCACTATCTCGCTACGTTCATTTTGGAATCACCCTCGTAGTTAACGACAATAGCCCTTGTACTTTGAATCTTCATCTCGAAACTTAAAGCACCATCTCCGTTAAACTCGTTTTGGAATCACCCTCAGAATTTTAACGACGAATAGTTCTTACACTTCGAGTCTTCATCTTGATCTTTACTTGAATTCATGTCCTAACATTTAATTTGGATCAATGTGGTTTTCGGATATTCCAGTTTGGAAATCCGATCTCGGTCTCACCGAAATCCAAAACGTCGTTTCAATGTCCAAGTTATTTAAGTTTAAACAATATAATTTATCATTTAGTATAATATATTCACACAGATAGATGATTCATATTATCAGAGATACATAATCCATATTATCACGATTCAACCAAACATCCCATATCATAAAGCAGTACATATCACATATCAGAGATATCACATAATCCAAGGCATTCAACATTATTCAATTATCCATAAGCAAGATTAATTGTCAAACTATTTCTAATTAATTTAATTAACCATCAATGAATTAAATTAATTACTTTAATTACTTTTAAAATCCTCCTTACTTAACATTATTTAATTACAACCTAATTAATTAATCATCTTTTTATTATCATCTTAATTAATCACCCTTGATTAAATATCCTTTAATTACATTAAGTAATTAGCCTTTAATTAATTACACAAATTAATTACCCTTTAACCATTCACATTAATTAACCCTTAATTATTCATTAATTGCATTAATTAATGATCCTCTAACTACTTCATTAATTAATTATTCTTTTAATTAATTACATTTAATAATTAATCTTTAATTAATCGTCCTAATTAATCACATTCAATAGTTAACTATCCTTTAATTACTTACATTAATTAATTAACTCCTTAATTAATCATATTAATTAATCCTTTAATTAATTACATTAAGTAAATAAATCCCTAATTACTTCCACTAAGTAATTATCTTTTTAATTACTTCCATTAAGTAATTATTCTTTAAACTAATTACATTCAGTAATTATCAATTAATTACTTCACTAAGTAATTACACTTTTTGATTACATTAAGTAATTATACTTAACCAATTTCATTAAGTAATTATCCTTAATTAATTTATAGTAATTAATTTTCTTAAATTAATCCCAAATTAATTAATTTAATTAATTACATTGAGTAATTAATCTCTTTAATTACTTCCATTAATTAATCGCTCTTACATTAATTCCCTTTAATTACTTAGATTAATTAACCCTTAATTAATCAAATAATTAACTATCCTTAATTAATTACCCATTATTTATCTCTCAATCACTAGTTAATGATCCTTAAATTAGTTACACTCATTTACAATTCTTTAATGACTTTCCTTAAGTAATTATACTTTGATTAATAACATTAATTAACCCTAATTAAATTCATAAAGTAATTAACTTAATTACATCACTAAATTTTATTACATTAGAACCACTTAGGAATTTAATTACAAAATTAATATAATTACTATAAATAAACAATCTCAAATGATTTAAATGTTTTAAAGACTTGTTTAACTTGTTTTAATTACTTTGGAACATGGTCCATATTTCTTTGGAAACATGTTCATTTAAAATATTCTTTTAAAACTAGGCTAAACATTACTTTATAAACTAAATAATTTTTTTTAATAACTTAAAAATAAACTTTAAAACTCGTTTAAACATTTTACTTTAAAACTCCTACCCTTTCATTACTTGAGAAACTCGAGTTCCTTTTCTTTTAAAGCCTGGTACACCTTTACTTTAAGTTTTAAAAGCCTGGAACAAAATTTACTACAAAAATGAAAACCTGGTTACAAAAATAAATCGACCCGAGCCAAACACTTAAAATTCCCGAACGTAACCACGAGCAAGTCACGTGAATCACTAAGCTTCGAGACAAACGCACAACTTTCCCGAGATCGACTAGAGACCAATACCTTCTTCCCCAAACCCATCGATCAACGCCTGATACAAACGTGCATGTGCACATGCATGGTCGCTCCAACCACCGTAGATCGACGCCGCGATTTCCGACAAGCCATCGATATCCACGCCGACCCTCACGTTCACCCAGATCGACGAAATTGACACCCTTTCGAAATCGAGCAACACAACAAAAACTAAAACTAAACAAAAAACGACCAAATCTTCTCGCCGACAATGATCATGTCAAATGGAACCCACGGCACTCATTCCAGAGTAGCACCACCTCACAACGTCGCGATTCCCCCGTCTCGCCATCGAGCTCGATGCATCATTGTCGTCGAGATCATCTCGAAATCCCACTCGACAAAAATCACACTCAAAACCCTAGATCACCTTCCCCTGGCCGCTTCGTTCATCAGAAAATTCCCTACCCATTTTTCCATCAATCCCTATCCTCCATACTACCTCCAACCTAATTCTCAACGCACACTTCACCACCGATTATCGACAACCAGCCAAATACTCAAATCCGTTCAACACCGAATATCTCAACCATTTCTATGCTAAAAATCACGATTTCAATTTCTAAATTCATCATTCTATCATACGATCTTGTTTAGGAAATCAAAACATGGAATTGTGAATATTGATTTTCGACTTAAATTTGGTTTTTACTGTAATTTTCTATTTTTAGAATATTTTCCTATAGTTTTTACTTGAAACTATTTTTAAAAATAAATTTAGGTTGTTATAACCATTTTCTTTTTAATGATCAATGTTTAACAATGATCCTATGGAATGATATGAATTTTTGAAAGGTGAACTTGAGACTGTGAATAACAACAGTGCATATATATATATATATATATATATATATATATATATATATATACACACACATACATACACAGGCATATCACAGACAAATCAGATGTTTATACATACATTCACATCCATATACTTATGCAAACCACACTACTACAATCATTCATCACATGCAATAAAGCTTACAACCATATTAATGTTCTTAAAGGTTTTGTTTACTGTAAAGAGCAGAGAACTGTTTCTTCTTCTTATAAATCTAGAACTCTATTTTTGATTATTGAATTGATCCTTATTGCTTGCTGTTTTGATTGAATTTTGGTTGAATCTTGCTTGTTGAAGAATTGTAAAGCTGTTGTTGAATTCGCTTTTGATTTGGTGGTAACAGCAATTGATGTTGTTGATTTAGATTGAAGGTTTCAGCTTGGTTTTTTTTCTTTGATTTTAGTTTGAGGATGAAAGACATAAGTCTGGGAAAGTTTTGGATTGAGATCTAGGGCCAAGTTTCTTAAATTTTATTTATTATATAATTAAATTTTTAGAAGAAAAGTGTTTTTCCACTTGTTAACACCAATTAGACAAAGTCAAAATTGAATTTACTTAACTTACAAATGTTACAACAATGTATTAAATATTTACAAGTTTTTAAATCTTCATTAAATATTTTTTTTCTTTATTACATATGTTTTAGTATTAATATATATCTTTTTTTCTTAATTATTTCCTTCTGTTTTATTTATTTAATGTTTGTGAATTATGTTTTAAACCTTAATATGTATCTACAATTCATATTATCTTATATTAAATTTTTAAAAGAAAGAATATTTGAAACAAAAGAAATGATCTTTTAATTAAATCTTATTTTAAAATTAAGCTAAAATATATTTTAAATAAATAAACGTTTATCTTAAGTGTTTTGAAAATATATAATTAACTTTTAAATAGCTTTGAAAAGTATTAAATTGAATTTAAACATAACTTTCCAAATTACAAAATATGAATTAAAATTTGAAAACATGTTTTTATTTATTAAATTCAAACCAAGGCTTTCCCATTTAATATATATATAAATATTATACATTATAAATATAAAACATTTTATTATTATCCTTGAAAATTATTATATTAAATTTTAAAACATAACTTCAAATCACAATATATACATACATATATATCACAATTTGAAAACATATCTTTTATTAAATTAAAACCAAAGACTTCCTATTTACAATGTATATACATATATATATACACACACACACACACGTTATAAATAGAAAACAATTTTATTAGCTTTAAAAGATAAAATTTACTAATTAAATATTTGTAAAAGAAGATTACGAAACCAATTTAAATACTTATTAATAAAGATTATCAAATTGTTATTGCCCAAAATTCCGGGTCATCACACTTCACTTCCTCTAACTGTTTAATTCTAGCATCCTGATCAGCCATCGCCCTTACAAAATCATCTTTCTCAGTTTCAAACATCTTTCTCGGTTTCAAAGGAAAGGATCTCTTGATAATTATTCTTATTCATGTCCGCTAGCTGCTTGCAGAACTTCTTCTATTTCTCAGTCTGTTCAAGGTCACTTTGGATAGCTTGGAGATGTGGCACGTAGGAATCCTTGCGAACGGGATGAATGTCGATGTCGAACTTAACTCCTCTTAGGAACCACTGCAAAAGGCCCACCTCAAGCTTAGTAGGGCCCGTAGGAAGAGTGTATGCCGGCCTCCGGGAGGGATGAGATGCGCCAGGGGCAGCGGTAATAATAGAGGAAGATGGAACATGTACTGGAGGTAGAATCGGGGTAGAAGAAATAGGAACCTCTTGACCCATGGAAGTATGCTTTGAAGCAAGCTCGGAAGGATGATAGCAGTAGTCAAACTTTGATTTCTTTAACTGCTCATCTCCTTCCTCATGTGACCCTCTTTTCTTATACCAGCCTCTATGTGAAAGATTCTTATCTCTCTCTTCTAGGCGGCAGGTGTCGGCTTCGAGCTCTTTCCTCCGCCTATACCCGCCTTTCGTTTCCTGGACATGGTGGCGGCTAAAAGAGCGCTTCGGGTACCGTTGCGAGTCGACATAATCCTCGAAGTCATCGTAGAAGCCTCTCCCTCTTATCATACCTATAATAAAGTGTACATGAAAGATTTCAGAAACACAACATGAATCAGACAAATATATAAAGGAATGGAAGATTAAAAATAAGTAGGATGTGTCATGCATTACGAATATAGGCCTAAGGCATCATCAAAAATCTGAGTGAACAACTGCCGAAGGAGGGATTGGGCGGCTTCGGTTGTTAGAAGCAAAACTGGGCTAAGTGGTGGAGAAATGTCATCTGAACAAGATGGCTTCGTGTTAAATTTGAAATCCCCTTTCATAAGCGCTCCAAAGTCAAGGAATAAATCACTAAAACCTCCAAGGTCCGTACCCACATTCTTGCTTAAGGAATCTTGGCGTCTACTAGTTTCTTGGGCATTGCCCTTGCCACTTCTATCGGAAGGGGGCAAATTCGGAAGGACAGGACTCATCTCTAGAGTCTTGTCGTAAGACTCCGAGTCGTCGCCTTCAAATTCGAACAAAAAGTGTAACGATCCAAGAATTTTCAACGATTTTGTAATGTTAATAATAAAAATTTCTTGAAATTTAAATAATAAATTTTTAAATAAAAATTTGATGTTTGAAATACGTTTATTTAATTATAGTAATTGGTAAATTTTTATTGGGAAATGGTAAAGTTAATTTATTTGTGGAATATAAAGTATGAATTTGATCAGCTAAATTGGTGAAATTTAAATATTTTCGGAAGCTGAATATTTTTATATAATAGAAATGTAATTTATTTTTTGGGAAAGACGTCATAACTCATTCTGGCAAATTCGGAATTTTTTAGCTTCGTTTATCTTATTTTCTATAGTTTAGCAGCATTTTCGGCAACAAAAATTCGAGTTTTATAATTTGATCGCATCGTTGATATCTGTATACCATTCTGTTCGTCTCATCGTGCTGATCTCCACAGTATATTTATTTTTATATTTTGAGGTCCGATGCGCGATGAAACGATTGAATAATTCATCACAACGACACTATAAATTGCGACTTTACATTTTCCTTAGATTTCAAAAATTGGAACGGGATGGCCGAACAAAAATAAATTGCTTTTAAATTCTCAGCTTAATCACTGGGTTACCGTTGCCATTTCTTCCACTTTATATTATTCACTAGTGCAAACCCGTGCTTCGCACACGGGTGGCAAAATTAATTTTCTTGTAGTTGGAAAATTAAATTACTTCAAAAAATAATCAGAATATACTATTTGCAGTAAACATTAGTAGGATATGAAATATAAGTTTAAAAATAGTACACAATCTTTATTGAGTAAATGTAGTAATGTGCACATGGATTTGACTATATTGTTAGTTCATATATAATCTATAGATTTATTCTCGATTTTTAAAAAAGAATTTTTAAAACTAAGTATTGAGAAATTTAATGCACGGTAGGTTTAATAATTTTTTTATTACAAACAGTATAAGCCTTTATTTATTAAAACCTATCACGTGTAGCATCATAAACGCATGTTCATGATGGAAGAAAGTTATACAATGCATACAAATTACCGACATGTTTTGCGCCCACTGTTTAGTAATAATACATCATTCCACACATTGGTAGAAATTTGATGTTTCCAAACTATAGGGAAAACTTTGGCTTTGTTAAAGGATATACTAATTTGTATGACACCATTCACGGCTTAACATGGAAGTTAACAAAATAATTACATTCATTGAATATGTTTGAACTTTATGATGCATAAGAAATGCCAATCAAAAGAAGTAAGAATGGGTCAATATTTGATTAAAATGCTAAAAATTTAGTCAGATTTCATTTACCAATTTACTTATTTTAATTTTATAGTCGCCAATAAAATTTGATCAAAATGTCATGCCAATCAAAAGAGGTGTTTATAGTTGCAAGTCTTGTAGGAAAGCAAACTTTTTCAAATTTTGAAATATTACCAAACTATGAAATCTCTCAAAAGTGGTATCATATCTTGAATATAGATACAAATCATGGTTGAATCAAGGTAACCTTTGGCAGTAAAAGAAATCAGTGCCGTGATAAAATAAATGAAAGGCCAAATTAACAAACATTAAAAGCTACTCAGTGCCAAAATTCAATATACACAGAAAAAGAGTAACTACATAGCTCAGAGCACTGAATGCTTACAATTCCAGCAATGAGATTGAACCACAGCATTATTCAAAGTTTATAGTAATTGTATGCTGTGGTAGAAATAAAACCAGGAAAATGAAATATATGCATAAGAGCAACAAAAGAATTCAATATTTGTTTATTTAAAATAAAAGCACTGTAAAAATAAGAACTCAAAGGTACAATGTAATTTTTCCAATTTGTCCAAGCTGTAGCTTCTTGAAATACAAAACAACTATCTATATGAAACAAACAATAGAAATGTGCCAGCATCCCTACCATAAAATAGCAAGACTCGGATTTCACTATTAATCACTAACTCTCATCTTTGCTTATTCCTTCATTCCATGATCTTGATATCCATAATACAGCAAAATCAATATGCTTCAATTATGAAAGGATGCTTCAAGTATAGTCCTTAACTGGTGTATAGAGAATATCTGAACACCATCATGTTGTTGTTTTGATATGGTAATATTCACACTAAATTGGATTCCACTTTCATAGATGTAGTTTGCCCAAGCTAGATTGTGTGTTGATTGAGAGGGTAACGTGCATAATTGGAGACTATTTGCAGTCTATGCTGCCTCAAACAATGCACAAACATTATCAGTTTGTTATTGTTACTTGAATCAACATTTAGAACTATACCATTATCAAAAGTAAGCCTAATTATCAAAATATTATATGTTGGATTGAGAGGGTAACATGCATACTTATCAGTTAGTTATCAGTTAGTTATTGTTACTTGAATCAACATTTAGTACTACACCATTGTCAAAAGTAAGCCTAACTATCAAAATATTATATGTCGTGGTTCATGTTGTTGATAGTGAGTGTTATATCAGACAATCTTATGGTCAGTGTAATAATTTTCTTTTCTTATATTAATTATGTTAGGGTGTTCACTCTCTATTTTAATGTATGTAAATTGGCTCTACCTTGTCAGCACTGTGTTTTCTTTGCAACTGCACATTATCATCTGTTGCAGTGGTGACCTGCTTTCGGCCCTTATGTGAAACATCACCATGACGCCAGTTATCCTTTGAAAAATCCTTCCACCTTTTCAATGCCGTTAACCTATAAATAAAAGAATCTTCAGTTCAGTTTAGTTTCCTTTTTTTTCCTTTTTCTACGTGATAGTTAAATTGAAAGTTTACTTTAAGGTTTGATTTAAATGTGTTGATGATGATGCATGAAAGTTCAAAATGATTACCTAGTATAGGCAGGAATAAGTGTTCATTTTATAAGTTAAAGTATTGGTACTAACTGTACATATGTATGATTTTCATCTGATCTGGAAATAGGTTCATATTCCTCTATACATAAATACCTTTAAAAAAAATTGTATTTATGTATATGCAAAACAGCCGCAACTTTCTGCCTATGTTCGTAACCTTTTAAAAAAATTGTAAGGGAAAAAAGTACGATTTAAGTGACCATATATGCAAACCTATTGTTAAATCAATTATACCAAATTATCAAAATATTATACTGAAACTGTCAAAGATAACTTCGCTTATGTTAAAAAATCAATGCTACATTAAGTTTTAAAAAATAAAATAACATAGCCAAATTAATACGTACTTGTGTCAATCGGAAAATAATTTACCCTCTAAAATATCAGCCGTTGTCTTTGAATAACCATGTGCAAACAAATATTTTTTCCATAGAACATAGCTATAAGACATGTTAGTGGTAAATAATTCATGTCCAATATGATGAAAGAAGATAATAAGTTATCAAATGAAATACCATTTACCTAGCAGTTTCAGGTTGACTAAAAAAGGTATCGAGTGCCCTGGGAAATACAGAGCATAAATAGTTTTAAAAATAATATTTGTAAGCTCTGTCATCCATGTAATAATAGTGGCAAGCTTAGTAAATTCTCACGGCATTTGGCACATTGTGACTTAGATATATATTTTGGACATAAGCAGTTAACATGACATATATTTGCTTGTGTTAACCTCGTTTTTTAAATGCTTTCATGACATAGACATGGACAATCAGTATATGATACTCTCGATATATATAATACATGATAAGTATTGACAAAGAACTGGGTTTCAAGTTGTTTGCCATGAGATCTTACGAAATTAACTCATACATTATTATCAGATTCATACTTTCTTTTATGGTTAGTTTCAAGTCATTTGCATGCAAATTTAATCAACCAAAATACCCTAAAAGTAATCATAAAATGATAAACATGAAGTAGAAGTGACCCAAAATGAAATGATGGTAATCAATGTTATTTATATGTTGTCTGCAAGTATGTCAATATCCCAAATCAGCAAACAGAAGATTATATTTAGTTTCAGTGGACTGCATTTTCGTATAGAGGAATAAACTTAAAAATAAAGAATAAACGAAGAGAAGAAGCCATACCTTGAAATCAAAAATCCAACATGAGTTGATCGCTTGAATGCGAGAAATAAATTTGATTCTCAACTTGTTGCACTCAATATCTACTCCTGAATTATTTATTAAAAAACTATAAGTGCATTACTTATCATGTTCTGAAGGCAAAAATAACTTCAAAATCCACTGAAACACATAATGAGTAAACAAACATACAGTCTTATAATCCACTTACCAAGCATTATAGTCGTTTGAATTGGCGAAGCAACTGCAAAATAATACCTCGATAAATCCAGCCTAATGAAGAAAATGCTTCCAAATTTTTATACCAAACAAAAATTGTTTGTTGATTTGAACAATGCAGGGGTGCCTTTGATGGGAAAATGGATACATTAAGCTTTACTATTTTACGAAAAAGCAAAGAAAAAATAGCATGAGAAACTTACCATATTAGCTGCTTGGAACATGTTCATAATTGGCCTGGTAGCATAAACAGAGTGGGAAGCATAGATGGAACGATGGCTTTGGGGATGAAATCATTAAAGGATTCAAATAAGCAAGATGGTCAGCCAAATCAGCAGGATCAGTTTGTGTTTTTCAAGAAATCCTTACTTTTCTTTCAGTTGAAACATCACATATTGGATAGCTATAAAGTTAATTATCCATTAATCCCTTGCAATGCAGCAATAATACAAATTTATCACATTGGATTATAGTATAGACAATCTAAGCTTGTGAATTGAATTCAATGAAAAATAAAATTGTGGGTAATGAATTTAAAAGATCCTAAACTTTTATATCATAAAACAGGTGGGCTAGATATAGGAAATAACATATTCTATCTTAGACAGTAGCAGCAACATAAAACTAAAAATAAAAGTAAATGCATAAAAAAAATTAAAAAACCATGATAATAATAATAAAATAAAGTAAAATAATTAAAGAAATAATAATAATAATAATAATAAAACTAAAAATAAAAATAAAAATAAAAGTAAATATATAAAAAAAACTACAAAAACCATGATAATGATAACAATAATAACGACAGGGACCGAAGACGTTAAAAATGAAAAAAAAAAATTGGTGCAAAAGAAATTGGCCTTTTTAATTTCCCAAGAATTTACATGTTCAAATTGTAGTTTCTCTTATTCACCGAACTCAAATATATCAATTCATTTGATTTAAACATAACAGTCTTAAAAGTAAAGGATATTTTTTTTAATATGGAACAAAGGTCATTGAGATGTTATGACATTGTTGGGTTAGTTAATAATGTTTACTAATTGTCTGTCCTCTTGGATGTGCTGTGCACCCTACATGATAGTATTATGATCAGAGCATACAAAGAATACAGACATAAATCAAAATACCCACTGCTTACAAATTGGCTTAGTAAACGAATAATTAACGAAAAAATAAAATGAAAAAAATGTTTACCCTCCAAAAGCAAGGACAATTGAAGGATAGTTTTTGCCATCAAACATTCCCAGAAACTTGTAAGAGCAATATCACCCTCTTATGCTGCGAAAACAAATTACATGTTGTGCATTAGGTAAAACTTGCATCAAAGCCTAAAAAAGTATGAGTTTTAGTTTAAAAAAACATCTCAAGAAAACTACCCTAGGCAAACCGTTACACATGAAAATCAAAAAATAAAGCGGTTCACTATTCTTGAGTAGAAGTTAAAATGATATGATTTTAACACATTAGCCGAATGTTAAAATTGTGTGATGAGGACAAAACAATTGTAGTCAACAACATGGCCTGCTATGAATATTTAATATCAATTGTTGTGAAAAAACAGTGAGTTCAAAGAATAGATGTGCATTTAACTATTCTTGATTGCCAAAAATATGGTTATTCAAGAAGGTTTTTTTTGGTCTCACCAAATTAAATGATGGCACGTAAAATTTCTAGGTTATAAGGAATCATCAGACCAATAGAATTAGTTTGATAACATGATGAATAAGAAACATACTTACATATTTATCATCATTATGTCATGAGATATAAAGCAGTTTCAGCGATATTTAGCTTGATACAATTTACGAATTAAGTATGTGTGCTTAAAAGCAAATTTAAACTGATATGAAATACTGAGAACCAAACACCAAATGAAAAGTATAAACATTAGTTGATGTTACTCAGATATTAGCAAAAAAAATCTACAGTCTACATGTTGAATGCTTAATCACACTTTTTGACAAAGAAAACACACGAATAAAGTTAGGCATAATGTAATTGTTAGTTTTAGCCATACCGTAGTACATGCTTTTAGTTTTGGTTATTGATTAAAGTCATTTTACGTTAAATTCTAATTCACCAAGACAGTTTTTTTGTCTTTATTTCCTAAAGGATTTGAACAGGTTATATATGAAGCAAGGAAAATACCTAGCAAAATTATTGGCCTGGATGGGTAAAGAAGGGATTTGAATCTGATATGCCATACTGATTTCATGATAAGCAAAAGAAATAATTACCAACCTGGAATGTTTACCAGGTTATTAGGATATATGGAAACATATTGTACTTATTTTTGTTAAATCCCAAATGCACTCAATATTAAAAATCAGCGGGTAGATTTTTAAAGGATTTATATAATTTACATGCTATACATTTTGGAGTTTTAAATATATATAAAAGAAGGCCATTGAACTAATTATCAGAATAGAAAGAAAATATTATACAGTAAAAATCCATCACAACAAAATAAATTTTAACTCGAGGAAGAGTGAGCTATATCTGAATAGAAGCGGCAACAAAACTAAAAATAGCAAGGAATGATAATATAAAGCTAAATTATATTTAAATAAACAGTAATAAATTGGATAAAATAATCTTGGCCCATCAGTTTAAATTTATAACTGTTATAATTAACCAACACCAATTAATGCTAAAATTGTAAAACCTTGGTCAGATACTAATAATGACTGTAGTACTAATGGCAAAACTGAACACCCTTGAACTTTTTATGGTAATAGAAAGAAAATATTATAAAAATAACACTTTAATCATTATACATTTAAAAAAATTATTTTTACGTTAAAACGTGTTGATTAAAATGGCTAACTATGCTTATAATACTCAAAATACAATTGTTATGAACAAAAAGAAATGTCATGAGTACTATTAAATAATTTTCAATGGTATGAAATGAAAGGAAGAGTATAAATATTTTGTAAACAACTTTTGTGAAATGCAGAAGATTTATTAACTACACTACGTGGTACCAATACAATATAATTATGTTATAAAAATAAACTAAATCAATATAAAAAATCAGTAAGAATGTTGATCGACTTCAAAAGAAATCATATCAATTTATGTTGGGCAAAAAATTCCCATAGAAACATGAAAGGTATAAGTACTTTATATACATAAGAACAATAGAAAACTTACTGAAACTTGTAAACATATTAGGAAGAACCTATTTGAAACATAAAAAACAAATTATAATTGTTGCTAGCTGCATAGGTCGAAGGAAATAATTGTAAAAATAATAAAATAAAAGCATAGGAAAAAGGAGTTTTTATATTTCAGTCAGCTGTAAGTGGACCAACAAAACCAAAACAAATGAAGAATCAAAACAGAATAAGCTCAGGAAATTTGTGTTTCCATATTTTATTCAATGGTGGGCAGTTAAACAAAACCAAAGTACATGAGGAATCAAAATTCAAACATACCTGCACCGTTTCTATTTCCAGGGTTTACCCTGAAAAGTGTGAATGCTTCTCCTTTCTCATTCTTCCTAGAACCTAAAAGTATGGACATAACATCAAATAAGAACTGGCATCCAAGTTACATAAACCAAATATCAATGATTACCTTTAGATTCCCCTTTTCGGACAACATAATCAGGTTAATTAAAAAACTTCTGAACCAAGATTTCCATAGTTCTCATAACCTAAATCCAAAACAATGCAAATCGATTGAAGAAAAGACGATGGGAATAAACAACGTCATACAGATCAGATCTAAATTTAGTGCTGCAAAGCACAAATTGTCTTTAAATTACCAGAACCCTAAGTTGATTTGGTGAAAAAATAAAACTACACAGGAAGAAGAGGTGCTTACATTAGGTGAAGAGGTGGAAGCTTGAAGACAACACATCATTTAAGCACCGTCGGTCACTTTTTGGCAGGGTAGAAGACGAAAACCACTGAGAATACGTAGAGGGGAAAACCGACGGCTACTTGAAGCGATTCAGTCTAAGGCAATTATCCCAGCGAGGAATCCATCGCTGCTAGGGAATTAAGTCTGAGGCGATTCAGCGGCTACCTGAAGCAGAGTAATTAGGGTTTTGGGTAAATTGGGTTGAAGCAAAAAGGATTTAGATGATAGGTGAAAACCGTGAAATCTTAGAGAGGAAAACATAATATGGGCTGGAGTAAAAGGAGAAGCGTAGAGAGGGAAACGAACAAAGAGAAGGAAAAAAGACGACGGCTTAGTTGCCAAAACTCAAAGAGGGCTGTGCGCTTTTAAAATTGAACTGACTAATAATATAATAGTATAGATTCCTGCCTTTCACTTATGCTACTGTCCATTGGAAACCAGGTACGTCCACTTCTGTTCTCTCCTTGTGGCTCTCTTCTTCCATTTGTTTCTCTCTATTTTTCCTTCGCTCTTTTCGGTTTGCCACCGTGCTTCTCCATATTCGCCCAAAAAAACAACAAATTCGAGCCACTACATACTCCTTCCCATCTCCATCCCCAAAACATTCCCCGACCCACACGCCACAACATCAGATCCGCCACACCCTCTTCGTCGATCTCCTCCAACCTCCCTTCCTCTACGCACAACCACCCAACACCCGCCACCTAAAGCCGCCATCGTCATCTTCACCCTCCAGTCGCTGAACCCGGACCCACACCCTTGACCACTGTGCTCTGGGGAAGACATGCATGCGGCTGTGCATATATACGAATATTTAATTATGGTCTGTGCCTCTGTTTGTGTTCATCATTTTATGCTTGTCCCATTTTCGTTTGCAATATGTTGAATATATATGTATATCTATATATGCTTTGGCGGGAAGGAGCCACATCTGACATTTAATCCAAATTTTCATAGTTGTTTGCGTTATTCATATTTATGCTTAAGTTTGAAGAGGCTATATCTGTTGTTTTATCTAAGCTTACTACCTGTATATGCAGCCGGTATATTCTTTATCGAAGTCTTTGCATTTTAAAGTGATGACAAGAGTAATATATGTATGTATATTTCACCCTTTTGAAAATAGGGAGGGAGAACCTATATATATGCCGCACGTATATATATTGATATTTACATAAGCTGAGTTATTACAGTGGTGTATATGTAGGACTTAAAAGGTGCTTCATATCTGTACTATAATGTGGGCACGTTGTTATACATACACACCTGCTTGTATATATTTGGCCGTACACGTATTATATATGCCACACAAATCACTGTATTCTATCTTGACCTCATGCTATCAAGCACACATTTATATATGTACACGCATGCTAGTGGTTCGGCAAATGAATGTATCTATATACTGTACACGTAGAGTTGCAGAATCTTATGCGCCATATATACGTGTATATCCTACGTCTCCTAGGTTGAAAAAAATATATTTGTGCATATACATGTATGTACGTTTGTTTGGCTTCCACCGACTTATCATGCTAAATCTCTCGTGTTTGTCACATGAAATTGATTTGTCATGCCAATTCGTACCAGTATCCGTTGCGTCGTTCTTTTCCATTGTTGTTTTCCACCATTCTCTAGCCACGAAAGGTGAGCAATCACTCACGATTAATGTTCTTTCGCTCATTAAATTGATTTCATAGGAAATGACAATTTAAATGTATTGTTAAAACTGAATTACTAGCCATTAACTGTTAAATATGATAGGTTGTTATTTAAATTGATCACTTATGTAAATTTCACAATTATATGTAAAGTATTTTACCAGTAATTATTATTCTCACTCTACGAGTTCTCTTAGTTTTAGAAATCAATATGGGTTGAAATGACACATATCCGAACAGACTTTAGAATAGGAGAACCTCGTTATGGGTTGAAATGATAAAACCAAACGATTTCAGTTATTATTGAAATTTTGGAATTGAGGGTTTAAAAATATAAACCCGTAAAATAAAACTATTACGCATTAAAATAACAAATATCCGTATCACTTGATCATTGGATAAAAAATTATATACGGACACCGTCGGTCTATTTTTGAAAAATGATTTCCAAATATTTAAAAGGAAATATGAGTTTGATTTTGAAATATAATAATTATTCTATCTTATTTTGTAAAATTTATAATCTTAAACGTTGATTTTAAGATATAAAAAGTATGAGTTTAGTTTAAAGGTAATTTGTAAAAAATTCTTATAGTTTTATTTTTCTAAATATATAAATAAGATTTTTAATAGATAAATAAAAAGGTTAATTTATTTCAAATTTTATACAATTAGTTTTATTTAATATATAATATTCATTTAATTTATATTTAAACAGGTTTTTTATACTTTAAAATATAAAAGGTTGGAAAGGTACATTGGAATTTGATTTGTAACTTAAACTGGTTAATGATTGAATTTGAATAAAGATTCATTCAAAACATAACGATTTTGAAAATAATTTATAACATGTTTTAATAAAAGATGGTTAAATGAATAATTTAAAATTTAAATAGAGTTATAATTGAATACTCGGTCGATTTAAATTTGTATTTGAGATTTTTTTTAAATATTTATAAAGAAATTTTTGTAATGACGACGGTGTGAAATAGCGTTTGGTTGTTAAAGAGACCGGGATCAGATATTGTCATACTCTCTACAAATACCGAAAACCAATTTAACAACTGTGTACGGGGTGGAGATTTCAGAACGAAGTAGGATGGTTTGAAAAACGATTCTGTATGGTATTTACGTAGCCTCGACTCTCATGAGTCAGCTTGACGTGGCTAAAATATAAGTTATACAGGACCAAGTGGGGGCAATTCCCCCTATCGGGCACATTTATTTGAAACCTCATCTATTGCTTTTGTGATTCGATTTGGTGTGCACACCTTTGATTTGGGATGTGTCACGAGGTGGACGGTAGTAACTGCTATGCGTTACCATCAGTCCGGGAGTGCGAATGGTATATCTACCCTGGCATTACCTCAAGTGCCTTGTCAAATGCTTTATCGTGCCTTCTACGAGTTTGTATTATACCACACCTATGGAGTACTCTCTGATAACCTCCAGTTTACGGAGGAGTTATGGTACTGTATAGACTTTGGGAATATATAAAACTAGTGCGAACCCGTGCTTCGCATACGGACCGCACTCAGCCTCTTATCATCATAACACGTTTAAATGATTTATATGGTTCTGATCTTTTTTATCAATTTTCAAATAACTTTGCATTTTGTCTAAAACTTGCGTACAAATCTTTGAAAACAGTAATGCAGATAATACTGGTGCTTGATAAACAATTGCAAAATATCGAGCAAAAATGATTTCAAAGATAAAATTTACACACAATACACATAAATTATACACATATAAATTTATTGTGTGCATCAGCTGTTGCTCCATGCTTCAGCTGTATTATATGTAACTTCATTCGATGAGATACCTTTATCAATCATTTCCTTTAATACTTGATGTCGTTGATTCCGTTTGCTGTTGCGGTAATAACTATCTATAAGAGCAGTGCAGGTAACAACATTTGGTTTACACTTGACCATTAATCCAAAAATGCCAAAAGCAACGTTGACATGATTCATGAGAACGCAAGTGTTGATGATGATCCCATAACTGACTATGTCTAGGAACACATTATGCAGCATCATATTATTGTAGAATGATAAGATTAGAGGATAAAGAGATTTATTTCTGTTTTGAACAATTCTTGTGAAAAATATGCTAAATCTAAAGCATACATATTTCATGTCTGAAGTGTTGGAACTAACTAACTACCATTATTCAACAATATTTATTTTACTGTGAAGAATATCATTGTATTTCTTTTACAGTCAAAAGCAAATTCAATATAATAAGAAGCATATAATTGTACTTAATGCTTTTGAGCTTTCTGGTTCCATTTCTAATTCCATCAAACATCGTTGCTGTATTTTGGTAATGTTGGATTTCACTAGACTTGACTGCAATTTATGAAAGTAGAATCAGAGGCTGGAAATTTTCAAAACAATTAACGACATAGATTAGTTAAAAGAAATAAAGTCAAACAGATTTAATAACTTTAATAATATGAATAATCCAAAAAACTATGATTTTAAAAAATTTATTTTTAGCTATCAACAATGGATATCATTGGAAAGCATATTCATAGTGAAATCGATTATTAAATTCAATTAATGTAGAAAAAGTTATCACATTTCAAAGTTTGGAATAGAAAAAAATTTAAAAACATGACTCTTCATTTCCCAAAACATGAAGGAGGCCTGTGTGCTTTTGAAATCTAACTCAATAATAATATTATAGTGTAGATGTGTTAAGGGGGATATGGGTAATGCCTTAATTCTATTTTGATACTTCACTTTACTGGAGACATTATATATGTAGCGTATTATACTATGTATGTAGATAGTTATCGGATCCTTAAAGGATGGAATCCCAACATCCCTTTAAGTTATATTGCATTTACTTGACATTTCACTTGAACTTGAATTATCTGCAAAAGAATGCTATTCTTTATTCGAGTGTTTTTTTTAATTTACGCTCGGGTCAGCCGGAGTGTCACAGTTTGAGATTCATCCTTTGGAGCTCGGAGTTCGCTTGGAAGACCTATCTTATCTGCTTTTAGTTATTTCTGTTATTTTTGTTGTATGTTCAGACAGTTACCTTTGTGTTAATGACTTCTGTGTATTGGGATCTCTGTTGTACTCTATTTTGGACTATGTCATTTTTGTAGTAGATTTATGAACTACTGTTTATCATTCCGTTGTTCATTGTAAACTCTATGTCTGTAATTCTGTGAATGATTTATTTACTGTATATGCTAAGTTATGCCAAATAAATATATTAACAATCTGTTATTTGGAGTGATTCAAGTCTGACATTGTTAATTTGAATGGTTCGAAATAGAAGGTCATTACAGTTGGTATCAGAGCAAGGTTATGGAAAACTTAGCATATAGAGTAAAACTCATTAGAGATATGGTGGCTATATCCTAGAACGAGATAAATTGATTACTGAGTCATATTCATTCGTGCTTGAAATTCTGAATTAGAGTTCTCTTTAATTAGGATTTCTTTTGAATTTTTATCTGTATCCTTGTTCTGAAATGAAAATTCTTGTCTCTCTAGATGAGTAACCCTAGGATTGTTCGTGGTACGGGTCGTGGCAATGCTCCTGTACCACCAGTTGACCCTGCACCACCTGTTGTTGCTCCTGTTGTCGCACTTGTTCAGCCCGTTAGGTTCACTCAGCTTTGTAAGAAGTATTCTCAGCTTGGAGGCACTAAGTTCATGGGAGCCGAGAGTATTGTTGAGGCCCAGCAATGGATGAAAAGTCTTGAGAGGATTTTTACTGGACTTGAGATCACCGACGCCTAGATGCATGACCTAGCTACTTGGCAGTTACATGAGTCTACCTAAGACTGATAGGAATATGTTACCGCTCAAACTGTTGACGCTGATATCACGTGGCAGCAGTTCAGGTGAGATTCTTAGTTCTTCTTCCTGATTTTCCCGTCAAATCTATTTCTTTGAAGTTTATCTCCTTTATCTTTGTCTTATCTTGATCCCTCTTTCCAGGGATGCTTTTGTGGAAAAATGGATGCCCGAAGCCGGGAAATCCCAGTTATATAGGACATTTATGGATCTTGAGCAAGGATATATGACTTTTGCTGAGTATGAGAGGAAGTTCAATGAGCTCTCCAAGTATGGTCCCAGTTTGATTGACACTCAGCTGAAGAAGAACGAGAGGTTCATTCATGGTGCTCGCCCAGAGTATTATGACCGCTTGATCAGTCATGTTCATGATACTTTCACTTCTCTAATGGATATGGCCACCAGACTCGAAAACTCTAATTCTAAGGGTAAGAAGGTCGTTTCAGCATCTCAGGGTACTTTCGGTGGTCTTAAGAAAAGGAAGCCTAACTTCCAGCAGCAGAAGAAGAATTGTCAGAATGATCATGTTATTGGATTTGTTCCTCGGAAGCGATCTTTGGACCTTTCTTCTATCACTTGTTTCAAGTGCGATCAGAAGGTTCACTATACAAACATCTGTCCATCTCCTGCGGATACCGCTATTCCTGCACCTCAGACTACCAGGAAAATCCTTTGCCACCTATGTCTCCAACAGCCTGGTCATTTCAAGAACAACTATCCCGCACAACAGGGTGGTAAGACATCTGGAGTCTTTGCCATGACTTCTTCCACTCCTCCTCCACCATTTGCCAGTGATAGCCAAGGTACTCTTTCAAGTTCTTTTACTTTGCATGGTTTTCCTGTTCGAGTTTTATTCGGCACGGGTGCATCTCATAGTTTCATATCTGTTGATCTTTGTAATAAATTTGAGCATATTTTGCAACCTAAACTGGCGACTTCATCTTTATGTGCGACTAATCCCATCGGCGGTCCCGCCAATCTTTGTATGATTTGTAAGGGAGTGAAATTCCTTTACAAGTTGCACTGTTTCACCGTAGATTTCTATGTGTTGGGTTTCGATGCATTTGACATTTTACTGGGAGGTGATTGGTTAAAGCATTATCATGCGGTCATTTCTTGTAAATCCCGTACCATTTCCCTAGTAGACGACCTAGGAAATTTTCTTGTGATTATATGTCGAATGCTTCAGGATGTTGCAGGCAGATTTATCTTTTCTCTTGATGCTCAACCTAGTGAGCTGGACTCTACCCTGATTGCTAAGAACTTTCCTAATGTATTCGGTGAAGTCACTTCTCTTCCTCCTAAGCGGAAAATTAAATTCCGCATTGATCTTATACCTGGTGCTCGACCTATTGTTCTCCCTCCCAGACGGATGGCACCTAAAGAAAAAGTCGAGTTGAAGAAGCAGATTAAGGATTTGTTCTCTAAAGGACTGATTAGGCAGAGTTTCTCTGAATGGGGTGTTGTTGTGGTCTTTATCACCAAATCCGACGGTTCTTTGAGAATGTGTGTTGATTATAGAGAGTTGAATAAGCTTACTCTCAAGAACGATATCTGATGCCTTGCAACAACGATATGTTCGACCAGCTGTAGGAGCTAAAGTATTCTCTCGGCTTGATCTTGCTACAGGTTTCCACCAGCTTCGTGTTGTTGAGGAAAGCATACCCAAGACTTCTTTCCAAACAGAGAATGTTTTCTATCAATTGTTAGCCATGCCTTTTGGATTGACCAATGCCCCTTCCTTCTTTGTCGATCGTATGTATCGTGTATTCCGCAATGTTCTCAACAAGTTTGTTATGGTCTTCGTTGATGGTATCCTTGTTTTCTCTAAGTCAAAGCAGGAACATGAATCTCACTTGGGCTATGTTCTTCACACCCTCAGGGAATATCAGTTAAAAGCCAAGTTTTCGAAGTGCCATTTTTGGAGAGACGAAGTTCGATTCCTTGGTCACATTACAGAGAATGGAGTCTCATTTGACCCGGTTAAGGTCGCCGCGATTAATGTAAGTCCATCCACCTTTCTCTTTTGAGTTCCTTCATTTTGTCTCCTTTGAACTTATCCACCTTATCCAATTTTAGGATTGGGAGACACCTAAGACCTCGACTGATATTCATAGCTTTCCGAGCCTTGCCTGGTATTATCAAAGATTTATAGAGAACCTTACCAGTATAGCTGCACCTCTCACTGCTTTGACTTGTAAGAGTGCCAAGTTTATTTGGAATGAGAAGTGTGAAGCTGCATTTAATTAGTTGAAGCAAAAGCTCACTTTTGCTCTCGTTCTCACCGTTTCGAATGGGGAGGAGGGATTATCGATTTATACCGATGCTTGTAAGGAGGGATTGGGTGCTGTATTGATGCAAGATGGGAAAGTTATAGCTTATGCTAGTCGTCAGTTAAAACCCCATGAAGCCAACTATGCCACCCATGATTTAGAGTTGCTTGCTGTTGTGTTTGCTTTGAAGTTATAGAGGCACCACCTTATGGGATCAAGTTTGAGCTTTTCATCGGTCACCAGTCTCTTAAGCATATCTTCAACTAGAAGGATTTAAACCAGAGGCAAGCTCGATGGCTTGAGTTCTTAGCATCTTATGATCTCGACATCAACTATGCTCTTGAGAAAGCCAATGCTGTGGCCGATGCTTTGAGTCGGAAGAACACTTTGTTGTGTCAGATTGTGGTTTCTCCATATCTTATGGATTGAATTACAACTAAGCAGGATAAGGATGTGATTCTTAGGCTTATGAAGGAGAATATTCGGGACAAGGAAGGTGATAATCAGAATAAGTTAGGAGCACATATTGATTAGAATGGAGTTTTGAGGATTAATGGCCGGATTTGTGTTCCGAATGTCGATGGTTTGTTGCAAGAAGTTCTTAGGGAAGATCATAAATCCAGACTCTCCATCCATCCAAGTATTACGAGGATGTTTCAGGATATGAAGAGACTGTATTGGTGGAATTTTATGAAGTGGGACATTTCTATCTTTGTCAACAAATATGCCACTTGTCAGCAGGTTAACGTTGATCACCAGAAGATTGCTGGATTGCTGCAACCCCTTGAGATTCCCATTTGGAAGTGGGATCAAGTTTCTATGGATTTCATCGATGATCTACTGAGGACCAGAAGGGGTAATGAGAATATTTAGGTAGTTGTCGATCGATTGACCAAGTCCGCCCATTTCATTCCGGTCAAGTTGAATCGAACAGCTTCGAGCCTAGATGAGATCTATATGAAGGAGATTGTCCATCTCCATGGTGTTCCTTCTAGCATTGTTTGTGATCATGATCCTATCTTTACCAACAAGTTCTGGAAAGCTTTCTAGGAAGCATTGGGTACTCGTTTGAACCTTAGTACGGCTTATCATCCTAAGACTGATGGTCAGACGGAAAGGGTGAATCAGATTTTAGCGGATCTTCTTCGTGCTTGTGTTCCTGATTATGGAGGATCTTAGGATGATCATCTCCATCTCGTTGAATTCATCTATAATAATAGTTATCAGATATAACTATATCTTTGAATTTGAATCTTTCTAAGCTTAATCCATCTATGAATCCTAATACTTTGAATTTAGGCAAGTATCGAGATGTCTCCATTTGCCGCTCTTTACAGATGATCCTGCAAATCTCCATCTTGTTGGATTGAGTCCGGTGATCGCTTGGTTCTTGGGCCTGATATGATTCTGGAAGCATTCGATAAGGCCGAGGAGATCAGGAGGAAGATGAGGGTTTCTTAGGATAGGCAGAAGAAGTATGCTGATGGGCGTAGAAGGGATTTGGAGTTTTCAGTGGGTGATCAGGTCTTTCTCAAGATCTCACCGTTGAAGAATGTGGTTCGATTTGGTCGAAAAGGGAAACTTGCTCCCAGATTCATTAGTCCTTTCTGCATTCTAGAAAGAGCTGGCCCTTTGGCTTATAGAGTTGACTTGTCGAAGAAATTAGTAGGTGTGCACAACGTGTTTCATGTATCTCATCTTTGCAAATATCTCCATGATCCATTCTTGATTGTTCAGCCAGCTTTATTAGAGAATTTGGACGTCGAGCCAAATCTCACTATCGAGAGGAAGCCACTTCGTATCGTCGATAGAGGTACGAAGCAGCTTTATAGGAATTCTTTTAGTCTAGTCAAGGTACAATGGAGTATGGATGACCGGGATTGCACCTGGGAAACCGAGGAATCCATACGCACTTCAAACCTTGAACTCTTTGACACAAGTACTATTCGTTCCTTTTCGGTTATTTCTATTCTCCTATCTCGTTCCCTTTCAGGGACGAAAAGTTTTGAGAAGGGGAGAGTGTGACGATCCGAGAATTTTCAATGATTTTATAACGTTAACAATAAAAATTTCTTGAAATTTAAAGAATAAATTTTGGAATAGAAATTTGATGTTTGAAATACGTCTATTTAATTATAGTAATTGGTAAAATTTTATTGGGAAATGGTAAAGTTAATTTATTTGTGAAATATAAAATATGAATTTAATCAGCTAAATTTGGTGAAATTTAAATATTTTAAAAAGCTGAATATTTTTATATAATAAAAATGTAATTCATTTTCTGGGAAAGTCGTGGTAATTCATTTTGGCAAATTCGGACTTCTTTGGCTTCGTTTATCTAATTTTCTGTAGTTTAGCAGCATTTTCGGCAGTAGAAATTGGAGTTTTTATAATCCGATCGCATCGTTGATATCTATGACCATTCTGTTCGCCTCGTTATGTTGATCTCCGTAGTATATTTATTTCTTTATTTTGAGGTCAAATGCGCTAATTAACCGATTTTGTGAAATTCTAAATTATTGAAAGTGGAAATAAAAATTTGATATTTGGAATATGTCTATTTAAACATAGCAAATGTTAAATTTCATTGAAAAATATGAAAGATAATTCTGTTGTGCAGTTTCCAATTTTAATTTAAATTCAGTTAATTTGATGAAAATAAAATATTAATGAAACCCAAATATTTTTATATAATAAAAATATTTATCATTTTCAGAGTAAGACATCAAATTTCGTTTCGTCAAATTTGAACTGCTATTGCTCCGTTTATCTTATTTTCGGCGTTTTAGCAGCATTTTCGGTACCGAATATCGACTTTTGACAGGATGATCATATCGCTGATACCTGTATACCATTTTGATTGTCTCGTTGTACTGATCTTCGTAGTATATTCATTTGTCAATTTCGAAGTTCATAATACGACGAAATTGGTAAACTGATCAACCGGATCGGTACCATTTTGAACCTTTTTGAATTCCTTGTCCATTCGTTATCCATCGTGTTAAACCCAATGGCCATTGGCTATTATTATTCCTTTAATGTACCTTGTTCCCACAATGTTCAATAAATTCTGGTTTATGACTTATTGTCTTCTATGAAATAATAAATTATACAATATTGGTTATATATATATATATATATATATATATATATATATATATATATCGAGCCTGTCCATTTTGCTTTACCACCTGATCATCTCTTTGCCAGAAAACCATTGCTCTTCTTCCCTATTAGCTAGTTGTTCCTTTTCCTTAAATCATGGCCGAAATCTATGGTCATCTCCTCTCTTTTTTTAAAATAAAATAAATAAAATAAAATAAAAATAAATGAAAGCTATATTTTTTATGAAGCTTGCATCCCCTCTCCTTGCTTTCTTCTTCTTCTTGGTTGCCCCAACCTCAGCCAAAATATACCCTTGCAGATCTCCAATGGCAACGCCACCATGACACAAGCGAGCACCACAGCCTCGCCACCGAAGCAATCCACCGTATATATCCTTCTCCTTAACTCGCCTCGGCCACCACTCCACTTCGCAGCAAAGCTCCTATCCCCTAACCTCCGTCATCGCATACCACACATAAACCAGATCTACTTCCCAGCCCTCCTCCATGCTTCTCCTTCCCGCATCCCCTTACCCACACGATAACCTCACCACCTTCCAAAATCTTTCCCCACCTCGACCTCCTTTTCTTCCATCTTCACCTACTCCCTAAGTCCAGCTCACAAACTCAACCTCTTCTTCCTCTGCCACTAGGAGCCAAGCCCGGCTACCCGAACCCATGCCGACCAACCCCTCCCTGGCCGAGCCATGCTCGAGTTCGCATCACCTTATCCCTTGCCGCTCACTGTTTGATGGCGGCACTACTCATCTCCTGTTCCTTGGTTTATAAAAGCTATTATATATATATATATCATATTTTGTTAGTTCGAATATATATATATATATATATATATATATTTGTAGGGTAGTTTATATATATGTTTATGAAATCCATGTATAATCTATGGTTATATATATTGGTATATATATGAGTTTATATATGATATATTTAAGTTATATATATATGTACATTATAGAGTAGGCATGCATATATATATACATATATGTTAGTATTATATATTATATGATGTATATAAACAAATGGCAGTACGTGTTATAATTGTGTATGGGTTAGTTTTATATTATATTAGTTATATAATATGTTAGTTATTTATATGAATTGGTGACTTATATTTATGTTACAGTAAATATATATATGTCAGATATAATAGGTTTGTGTGCATATATAAGTTACAGTATATATATATATATATAGAAAGTTATGTCTGTATTATCTAATATATATATACATATATACATACATATATATATATATATTAGTTTATATGTATCGAAATAAATGTAAATTTGCAAGTGGCATTTGCTGGTTGTTTATGTATAGTGGTTTAAAAATAATTATTGATTTAAAAATATAATAAGTTTGTAAGTTAATGTAGATGTTTATATATTAGTGTATATATATATATATATATGTAGATATATATATATATATATATTAGTTTATATAAGTATAGATGAGTTGGTTTTCACAATATACCAATATATATGGAGATTTTATACTACGAACTCTATTTTAAATATATGTTTAAAAAAAATTAATTTTAGAGAAAAATTATAGTGTATATTTTGTTCAGCTTATATCAAGCTAATTTGATTTGTTCTCATCGATTCCTGTTTATCAGCTTTGTTCGTCAATTCGTGCCAATCTCGCTTTGCTTTGGAATTCATGTTTGGATTCGTAACTCATTTCATTGTCGAATCTCTCTAGCCTCGAATGGTGAGCAATCACTTATGATTAAAGTTCTTATATTCAATAATTTTGATTCACATTGAAATGACCATTGAAATATGTTGTTAAATTCGAACTGTTAATTATATAAATGTTAAATATAATATGCCATTATCTGCAATTGTTCACCTATGATATATGACAACATATTTTGTTGTAGTTATTTTATTAAAGTTGTTACTGATGATATATGCTTGTTGTTGATACGTTATATTATTTTCCCTGTTTATTAGAAATCCCGATGGGTTGACATAATACATACCCAAATGATATTGTGGATTAAGGGAAAATCATTATGGGTTGAAATGATAAATCAAAGCGATTTTCATTGATTTGAATTTGGGATCGTGGGTTGAAATGATATATATCTATAGATACTTAAGTTGCAGATTGAAATGATAAATATTCGCATCACTTGATCATAAGATAGAAAATTATATACGGACACCGTTGGTCTATATTTTAAAAATGATATTCAAAGTTTAAAAGGAAATATATGAGTTTTAATAAATATTGATTTTAAAAAAATAATATATATAAGTGTTGTTTTTACATATGTCTAAACTTAGATTTTTAAAATTATATGTTTGGGAAAATTTAAATTTATAAGTTAGTTTTGAAAAATATAATTTTTAAGGTTTTTATTATAATTTTATTATTTTAAAATATATTAAAAAAGATTTAATGCAAAAATACATTTAGTAATAAGATTTAATTTAATAAAGTTTAATTTAATTAGTATATCATATGTTTAAGTATTTACTTAAATTTATTTTAATATTTTAAAAATAGATTTTATAACTTTATTAATAAAGGTTGGGATGTTAAATTAGTGCTGAGTTGGAATTCAAATTGGTCAATAATTGAATTTAAATAAGAATTTGAACATATTCATCTTGGGATTTTGAAAATTTTGATTTGTAGCTTGATTCGAAAAAAGGTGATTAAATGAATATTCTCAATTTTAAATAAAATTGAGATTGAATATTTAATATTGATTTAAATATATAAATTGGTATTTAAATAAATTGTTATTAAAATGGTTACGTAAATAGTTTCCAGTTTGAATAAAAATTAATGTTAAATTTCAAAATATAAATGAAACTTATATTGTAAATGTTCAAATTTAAACTTGAATCTTTATCTTTAAATTGAAATCGTTAAAGTAGAATTGATTTAAATTGACTTTTTGGAATTTAAGCTGATTTGAATCGATTTGTGAAATTGGAGGAAACTATTTTATTATATAATACATATATAAACTATTTAATATATAAATTATTTTGATATATAAACAATTTTAATCTATAACTATTTTAATATATATACTATTTCAATATTTAAACTGTTTAAGTTAAGAGTGTTATGATTTCAAAAGTGCTATGATTTCAAAAACGTTATGATTTAAAAGTGTTAAGATTTCAAAAGGTGCTATGATTTTGAAAAAGTTATAATTTTGAAAAGTGTTACGATTCTGAAATGAATATTATTTAAAGTGTATAATGATATCGAATTGATATGATTTTGAGATGAATATGATTTTGATATGAAGTATGAACTATTTGAAATGAAATGACCACGGTGTGAAATAAGCGTTTGTTTGTTAAAGAGACCGGGATCGGATATCGTCATACTCTCTGCTAATACCAAAAACCATATTAACAACTGTATACGTGGTGGAGATTCTAGAACGAAGTAGGATGGTTTAGTGACGATTCTTGTAACGACCCGAAATTTTCAAACCCGAAAATTCTAGATAGTTATGGAAAACAAGAAGAGATAGAAGAAGAAGAACAGAAACGCCAAACATCTCACATTCGCAGTGGATAAAATATAATAATAAATAATAACAGTTGCAAAAGAATACTATATCAGCCGATTACATTCTAATACATCAGAGTTTCACATTATATACAGTCACCGAATATTTACAAATATCATGTCTCTGATTAACAATAATATAATTACAACGGAAATATTCTATGCGCTCCTGCCATCCAGCTCGCCTCCTGAGCTCCAAAACGTCCTAACCTGAAAATATATAATACTCGGTCTGACCCGAGCATTACATCAAAGTAACACCCGGGTCAGGCTGGAAACCAGCGTGAGTAAACCCAAATAACTTGGAATACAAGTATACGACTCAAATAATACCCGGGTAACTTATATCAATTCACAAGTTCCCAATATGTTATGGACATTACTTATTTCATGCATAAGATTTCTAATTACCAAGATTTAGATTTCATGGTCCAATTCACTTAAACCTTACTTTCCAGCCTATTCATTACACATATCCATTATATAAAGAATTTTTTTTGTAAATTATGAATTGAAGTAGTTTCGACTGATACCCGACTCTGGGTCTCTTCGATTTCAACGTTATTCTTTAAACCAATTTGTTTAACTTTAAGTGAAACAATTAATATTCAGAATTTTATATTCACAATCAACTATCTCAAGTAGATAACCCGCAACATCGCAGTCCAACCTAGAAATGTTATATCGCAAAGCATCACGAATCACATATTAACGATATCAAAAATCTAAGTTGTCAGGACACGATTCTTCGTCTTCCGAAAATTCGACATCGACACTCACTTTATCGACTGCCGAGAAATCGAACGACGGAAAACCGAACACTGAGGGTTTTTAAGAAAAATTTAAGAAAAGAAGAAGAGAGAAAAAGAAGAAAGAAGAAGAAAATAGATAATAGAGGGAAGAGAAAACATAAGATAGAAAATTTAGATAGGGAAAAGAAGATAGAAATTTTTAAAATAGAAGAAAAAGAGAATAGAGGAAAATAGAAAAACAGAAGAAAATAGGACGGAACTGAAAACAACAGAACAACATCAGAATCTCACAATTCGCAGCGGAACAACATATAATAATAAATGAATAATCTTTAAACAAAGAACTATATCAGTTATTACATTTCATACATTTCATTACATCATATCATCAGAGTGTACAACATCAACAAATAGTGCAGCGGAAAAAGAAATACTATATAAGTAATACGCCATGCCATCCAGCTTGCCTTCAGGAACTCCAGAATATCCAAAATATCCTGATAGACCTTAACTCTTGACTGCCCGTGTGGAAATTGGTGGGCACCCAGAGTTTAGGAAGGAAAACAATAAACTCCAAGTCAGTCATGTGACTGATGTGAGAACTCAAAACAGTTTATTTATCTTAAAAATAAAAATAGAGGAATATTTTTAAATTCAATTCGCAATGCTTTTAAAAATGAGACTACCATAAGGCCTCCCGCACACACACACAATGCAAACGCATAATCGGAGGAGATTTCTCCTTATGATAGTCAAAGATGCTTGATACGCATTTAAAATAACATTTGATATTATTACTAGTGCATAGTGTAGGGAAAATTCATTTCGAAAGTAGAATATAAATCTTAGCCAGCATAGACATTTCGGACTATGCCTACTATAGCTAACTATGTTCAATAGCAGGTTACCGCCACATTCCATAGCAGGTTATACAACTAAAACCGTACAAGTCACGTATTGTTTCTTTGGATTTCCAACAAATGGTCAGGCCAAGGAACTTCCCATTGCCACATGAGAATGCCTCTGGAAAGACATCCCCGAGAACCAAACCGGAACTCTGCCAACACAAGGCCGGGTTACCCCTAACTGGGTAACTACTGACACGAGCATGCCATTCCCCGATCGTAAACGACCTTTCTCACGGGATCCCGAAAACCAACAACCACAAAGTAATAAATTCGTAGTAACCACATAGGTTAAATATCTGGGCTCCATACCATGATACAACCTCTATCCAGAAGGAAATGTACATACCCTAAAGGGTGCTACCCCTCATAACCTTGCCGCATCTTTCCTGTTTTGACCATTTCCGGGGTGTGAGGTTCGACGAAGTCACGTCCACAAAAACATACTTTATACAAAAGCCATGCTTTGGGTCAACAAATGATCAACACAATGATCACTAAGATAGACGATCAAATAAACGATCCTATCACAATAATCAACACAATGATCATTTCAGCATCACTCAGCATGTCACATTACCAAATTGGGAATATATCGCTGATAACATCAACTATATAACCTCTGAGCTCGTACGTCTCAGAGAAGGGTGTTAAGCTAAAAGAATAAATTCTCCGCCACCAACAGAAATATATTTGAAAGAAATCGGCTTTATATCTCAACTTGTAATGTCAGACATACAATCCATACAAGTCTGTTCCGGGCTCGAACAAAACCGAAGGCACTTACAAAGAAGTCCTTGCAATCCGGATATTCACAATCCTGATCGGATTTCCCATCACTTAGGGAGTCTCTATACCGTTGCAACTCAGTGCAGAGACAATCGATAGGTCATCCTATCGCTCTCGCAAATACCGGGTCTTCAACACCGATCTTCAATGCAATTCATAACGACGTATCACATATTCGGAATGGGTTATACGACCCCATGGTCCTTTCCCGGTTAACCCGAATAGTGAGCGCTTATTCAAAAATAAGTGTGGCATTCACATTCAAACAAATCACATCAATTACCCATTCAAAGGGAAATATTGATAGTCGGTTATTGAACTATCACTGGATATGCACACATCACCAGATTCCAAATAATTTTCCAAATTATTTATTTTCCAAAATATTTTTACAAGATATATTATTTCAACCCTTCAAAAATAAATCAACATTTATTTTCAAACAAATTCCCTTTCACATATAAATTCCATAATGAATTTATATTTCAAAATATTCATGCATATGATTTCAATTTATTCATTTCAATTTATCTTCAAAAAGATAAATTCTAATTATTCACTTCATATTGGAAAAACAATTCCATACTTATTTAATTATAAGTAATTCACTAATCTTTTTATTTTCAACTTTGGAAAATATCCCATATACTTAAATCGAGATTAAGTATATATTTCATTCTTTAAGGAAATCATTCTCATAAACATATTTATTTGGGCCAAAACGAGTGTTGCGTTAAACATCGTTACAACAACCCAAATCACTAGTATAGGGATTCGAAATTAAAATAGATATATAAATCCCAATACTATACAAAACATTTCCTTTCGGAAATCATTTACTATAACAACAGTGTTATATTCCATCATCTCCTTCTATTTCTCGAAAACGTCTATTTCAACAATAAATGTTGAAATCTATGGTTTCGAATCTCAACACAATTAAAACTTCGTTAGATCGTTTTAATTCTATTTCAAATATCACATTCAAAACAATTTCTTTAACATCTTATTCACTATTCAAAAACGTGAATATACTACGTTAACACATTTCATCCTTTTATACATTTTAATTCAAAGGATTATTAACAGTCAAAAATGTGAATATAACTTCATAAATAGGTTTTCAACAATTTTGCTTATCAAAATAAGTCATTTCGAATTTATAAAACAACGTTTATAAATTCCATTCCTATTTATTTATAAAAACTTCCTTTTTATAAATTCTTTTATTAACCTATTCCAGTTTATAACTCAATTACAAACTAAAAGTTCATATTATAAGTTAAATACTTATAAAACGATTATTTTACAAAATCGTTCTTTGAACTTCATAATTATAAATCTTATAACTTATAAGATTCATTCATTTATCCAAAATCATTATTTTAATAACTTAATAAATTTTATAAACCTACTGCTTATAAAATTCCATTTATAACTCCACCGTATAAAATTCTATAAATTCCATTTAATTATGAAATTCATTTCCACTTCATTCAAACACTTATAAAAACTCGTTTTATAATGTCCATATTTCAATTTATAAATATCCATTTATAAATCTCTTAATATAAATCAATTTATATTATTCTTTAAAACGTCTTTAATCTCCTTTATTATTTCACCATTTTGATTCATAAAATAATTAAATTTTATAAATCCTATATTTAAACTTTTCACAATAAATTCTAAAATCCCGATTTAAACTATTTATAAAATCACTAGCATCGTATTCTCAAAAATCAGCTTTTAACTGTATTTCACAAAAACCATAATTTTATAACTTTTAAAAATTATAACGTTTATTTATTTAAAATGAATCAATTCCAAAAATATTTTATATTTTCAAAAATCACTTTATAATCATTTTAAAATCCCAAAATCTGGGTCCAATGATGCTACACACCAAATAGTCAATCACGACTACAACGATATCACATATCGTATATGATAATCAACGAATATCAAAATATCCATAATCAAATAAATACTGTTGAGGAATCCAGTTGGATCCCTCCAACCTGTTTCCTGCATCCAAAAACATTAGCACAATACCAATTTCGCTCCAGTACGAAATTATCGTGGTATATGTTCTTATTAAATATTATCCGCTTAATAACGGCGTAATAGGGTCTCATCCGCTAAAAAATACGGGAAATCAATAACTCCAATATATACATATGCCAATATATATATATTGTTATTATATATAATACCAATTTCACTGTTTATGAAATATTCGCGGTATATGTTTTTAATAAATAACATCCGCTTACTAACGGCGTATAATGTCTATTTTAACAATCAATAGATATCAATCAACATTCAAACATGCATTCAAATATTTTAAATCTAACTATTAAAAATAAAATCGAAACTGATTCGATTGAGTGAGAAGTTCTCACCTTGATTTTATTTTCCGTTTTAGCGATTTATTTCGAATAAAATTAAACGGACGTTTAATTTTACCCAAAATTCTCACTAACTCCAAACGACTCCAAACCAACTCCATCGCGTAGTGCTTGTCCATACGATTCCAACGCAACTGAGTTTGCATTTTTTCGACCTCGTATGAAAAAGTTACAGATATTTGAAGTTACACGATTTTTAACTTATATAAATTTACAAATTTTAAACCCTAAGTTAATCACAACCGTTAGATCCCTGAAAATACATCAGAGCCGTGCTTTTGCTTCTCCCTTCTCTCTCGTATGCACCTCCAGGTCGCGCACGAAGCCGCCGAACCCATTCGTATAGATTAGGGTTAATTTTTGCATCCACCTCGCTCCACGAAAACACGATCAGTAACTTGCATTTTGAAGCTCTTGACCTGAGCTACTTTCGGCCATAAGCTAGTGAAGCTCGGCCATCTCTGGTGCACGCATCACGAGGCCGACTCTAGGGTCTTTGAACGCAATTTTCCATCGATCTACAGCTCCGTTTCAAATCATAGCCGTTGATCTTGTAGATCTTGATGTGCTCTACGATTCTCTAGTTAGAAGTTCGTCGAATCGTTGCACGGATTTGAAGAAATTTGGAGGGGAAGGTGGGAAGATTTCGGTCGTTCATATAGGGGTGGCGGCGGCCTGTTTTGCTAGGGTTTTTATTTTTTATTTTTTTTTTATTTTTTTTTATTTTTGTGAAGGGGTAGGGGCTATTTATAAAGAAAATTCGAACACTATTCATCCCGGAAATTCCGAACTCCGATTTACGCGCCGTAACCAGCATTTCTAGGGTTTACCCCGCGTTCCGGACACAATGGAACAGGTTTCGAAAGCTAATTCGGAAGTATGTGCGAGTTATGGCTATAAACGCTCAATTTAAATTAAACCGATTTAAGCGATTTTCTAGGCGTTTTAATTCGTACCGGACAAACGGTAAATCCAATTGACTTGAAATTTGAAACCTTACAATAATATCACATTACGGATCCGATGAAACTGGTTTCGTCGAAATCCGAGACTTTTTGAAAAATGGCTATTTTGACTCGCCAAATTTAAATTAAAAATAAATCGATGCGTTTTGAGCTGCCACGATCAAACGATAACTCCGATTGACACGAAAATTGAAATCCGGTAATAACTAACTATTACGGATCCAATGGAACTGGTTTCGTTCAATTCTGAGACTGTCCAAAAATTGACTATTTTACAGTCGATTATTAAATATTAAAATATTCAATTTTCACAATTTAACTTTTAATTCGATTTTAAAAGTTCTAAAATATCATTCTAACTTCCATATGATAAAATAAAATTTTAAAAATCATTTTCAATCATATTTAACCCAATTTACAATTATTTTCATAATTTAACATATTAAATTATCGATTTAATTATTCAATAAAATCCAATAATTCAAATAAAAATTTATTTGACTTATAAATTCACTTATTAATATTTAAAATCAATTAAATATTCAAATTTTAATTTCTAAAAATTCTGGGTCGTTACAATCTTCCCCACTTAAAAGAATTTCATCCTCGAAATTATTAAGTAAGAAAAGTACAGAATTTATTAACTTTCTAAAATTCATAGTTAAACTTCTTACAATAACTTTACTAAGTTTTCAAATCATACTTAGTTATCTTTTCAAAAACAATTAGTATTGTTTTACTTTCAATTCAAAATCAAAGTTAAAGTTTTCAAAATTTTCCAATTTTCTCAAAATTTTTCTAACGCCTTAAATTTTCGGAAAAATTCGCCATAGTCTCCTTTGCGCGGTTCGATCCGAAAAAAAAAATGACAGTATATATATCACAAATATACATCTCATCAAGTAATGAGGCATCCCGAAGGGAAAAAAGTGTAAAAGTACTGTATTTAATCCGAGATATGTACCTTATATTTTATTAGCGAGCATATACGGCTAATATAGCGCAAAAGCGAGCTCCAAATGCGAAGCAAACGCGATCCACACCTACTAATCACTCAACAAACAACATGAGAACATGCATATATGAAAATAATCTCAATATACAACATATATCTCCATAACAACTATATATGTCACATAGCAAATGTAGTTAAAGCAACAAATGCAAACATCAACCAACTATCATTCAACTAACAAATATTCATTCATATTCTCATTAATATTTAATGAAATGGGTTTCAATTTAATCACATTTGATTCATTTACATTGGGTTTACTAATATTCATTCTCAATTAGTTTATATTCACTAATTCATATTCAAGTTGGTTCACTTCCAATTCAAATTCAATTCTATTCAAATTTATTTACTTCTAATTTGAATTCAATTACATAGCTTTAAATTTCACTAATTCACTTTCATTAATACTTAATGAATTATATACAATCAACCAACAATCATATAACAATCAATGTATATTAATTACAATCAAATTCCTTTGCTTATATTCATTCTCATTCAATTTATTCAACTTCCAATAACATTTGATTTCAATGAATTAACACCTATATTCATTATTCCATATCAACTTCATTCACATTCAATTGGTTAACATTTAATCCATTCATTCAATTTAATTACAAAAGTTGAATTTCATTTATAAAACTCAAGTTCACATTTATCAATCAATTCAGCTTCCAAATTCTAAAGTAACTTTTTATTTACAACTCATATTCATAAATGTATTCATATAGTTTCACTTCTCATATATATAAGTTTATTTCACAATTGTAAATCACATTAATTATAATTCAATTCTTATAATTCTTTTTATTTATACAATTATTCTTTTATTTAGATTATTCAAACAACTAAACAATCAACTTATATACACTTTTATAATTCTGAAAATTATTTCTTCATATATAAAATATAATCAAGGCAAAATTATTTCATTTACCCAATTTAAAGATCAATACTGTGTCGAATTGTTCTATTCAAGTGTTTAGAAACCCCTTCGGCATAGTCTTGCGGACCACGCTGACGAAAGTTCATATGCCACTCAATAAACCAATCATCACAATATAAAATAATTTTATATTCACTAACAAATACGCTCTCATAGCTATTATTACACTCAAACTCAATCTAGAGTACTGCTGACTCTATCTCTAATGAATTATACCCAACAGAACCATGGTTGTCGCTTAACCATAAGCTTTGATACCACATTGTCAGGACACGATTCTTCGTCTTCTGAAAATTCGACATCGACACTCACTTTATCGACTGCCGAGAAATCGAACGACGGAAAACCGAACACTGAGGGTTTTTAAGAAAAATTTAAGAAAAGAAGAAGAGAGAAAAAGAAGAAAGAAGAAGAAAATAGATAATAGAGGGAAGAGAAAACATAAGATAGAAAATTTAGATAGGGAAAAGAAGATAGAAAATTTTAAAATAGAAGAAAAAGAGAATAGAGGAAAATAGAAAAACAGAAGAAAATAGGACGGAACTGAAAACAACAGAACAACATCAGAATCTCACAATTCGCAGCGGAACAACATATAATAATAAATGAATAATCTTTAAACAAAGAACTATATCAGTTATTACATTTCATACATTTCATTACATCATATCATCAGAGTGTACAACATCAACAAATAGTGCAGCGGAAAAAGAAATACTATATAAGTAATACGCCATGCCATCCAGCTTGCCTCCAGCAACTCCAGAATATCCAGAATATCCTGATAAACCTTAACTCTTGACTGCCCGTGTGGAAATTGGTGGGCACCCAGAGTTTAGGAAGGAAAACAATAAACTCCAAGTCAGTCATGTGACTGGTGTGAGAACTCAAAACAGTTTATTTATCTTAAAAATAAAAATAGAGGAATATTTTTAAATTCAATTCGCAATGCTTTTAAAAATGAGACTACCATAAGGCCTCCCGCACACACACACAATGCAAACGCAGAATCGGAGGAGATTTCTCCTTATGATAGTCAAAGATGCTTGATACGCATTTAAAATAACATTTGATATTATTACTAGTGCATAGTGTAGGGAAAATTCATTTCGAAAGTAGAATATAAATCTTAGCCAGCATAGACATTTCGAACTATGCCTACTATAGCTAACTATTTTCAATAGCAGGTTACCGCCACATTCCATAGCAGGTTATACAACTAAAACCGTACAAGTCACGTATTGTTTCTTTGGATTTCCAACAAATGGTCAGGCCAAGGAACTTCCCATTGCCACATGAGAATGCCTCTGGAAAGACATCCCCGAGAACCAAACCGGAACTCTGCCAACACAAGGCCGGGTTACCCCTAACTGGGTAACTACTGACACGAGCACGCCATTCCCCGATCGTAAACGACCTTTCTCACGGGATCCCGAAAACCAACAACCACAAAGTAATAAATTCGTAGTAACCACATAGGTTAAATATCTGGGCTCCATACCATGATACAACCTCTATCCAGAAGGAAATGTACATACCCTAAAGGGTGCTACCCCTCATAACCTTGCCGCATCTTTCCTGTTTTGACCATTTCCGGGGTGTGAAGTTCGACGAAGTCACGTCCACAAAAACATACTTTGTACAAAAGCCATGCTTTGGGTCAACAAATGATCAACACAATGATCACTAAGATAGACGATCAAATAAACGATCCTATCACAATAATCAACACAATGATCATTTCAGCATCACTCAGCATGTCACATTACCAAATTGGGAATATATCGCTGATAACATCAACTATATAACCTCTGAGCTCGTACGTCTCAGAGAAGGGTGTTAAGCTAAAAGAATAAATTCTCCGCCACCAACAGAAATATATTTGAAAGAAATCGGCTTTATATCTCAACTTGTAATGTCAGACATACAATCCATACAAGTCTGTTCCGGGCTCGAACAAAACCGAAGGCACTTACAAAGAAGTCCTTGCAATCCGGATATTCACAATCCTGATCGGATTTCCCATCACTTAGGGAGTCTCTATACCGTTGCAACTCAGTGCAGAGACAATCGATAGGTCATCCTATCGCTCTCGCAAATACCGGGTCTTCAACACCGATCTTCAATGCAATTCATAACGACGTATCACATATTCGGAATGGGTTATACGACCCCATGGTCCTTTCCCGGTTAACCCGAATAGTGAGCGCTTATTCAAAAATAAGTGTGGCATTCACATTCAAACAAATCACATCAATTACCCATTCAAAGGGAAATATTGATAGTCGGTTATTGAACTATCACTGGATATGCACACATCACCAGATTCCAAATAATTTTCCAAATTATTTATTTTCCAAAATATTTTTACAAGATATATTATTTCAACCCTTCAAAAATAAATCAACATTTATTTTCAAACAAATTCCCTTTCACATATAAATTCCATAATGAATTTATATTTCAAAATATTCATGCATATGATTTCAATTTATTCATTTCAATTTATCTTCAAAAAGATAAATTCTAATTATTCACTTCATATTGGAAAAACAATTCCATACTTATTTAATTATAAGTAATTCACTAATCTTTTTATTTTCAACTTTGGAAAATATCCCATATACTTAAATCGAGATTAAGTATATATTTCATTCTTTAAGGAAATCATTCTCATAAACATATTTATTTGGGCCAAAACGAATGTTGCGTAAAACATCGTTACAACAACCCAAAATCACTAGTATAGGGATTCGAAATTAAAATAGATAAAATCCCAATACTATACAAAACATTTCCTTTCGGAAATCATTTACTATAACAACAGTGTTATAGTCCATCATCTCCTTCTATTTCTCGAAAACGTCTATTTCAACAATAAATGTTGAAATCTATGGTTTCGAATCTCAACACAATTAAAACTTCGTTAGATCGTTTTAATTCTATTTCAAATATCACATTCAAAACAATTTCTTTAACATCTTATTCACTATTCAAAAACGTGAATATACTACGTTAACACATTTCATCCTTTTATACATTTTAATTCAAAGGATTATTCACAGTCAAAAATGTGAATATAACTTCATAAATAGGTTTTCAACAATTTTGCTTATCAAAATAAGTCATTTCGAATTTATAAAACAACGTTTATAAATTCCATTCCTATTTATTTATGAAAACTTCCTTTTTATAAATTCTTTTATTAACCTATTCCAGTTTATAACTCAATTACAAACTAAAAGTTCATATTATAAGTTAAATACTTATAAAACGATTATTTTACAAAATCGTTCTTTGAACTTCATAATTATAAATCTTATAACTTATAAGATTCATTCATTTATCCAAAATCATTATTTTAATAACTTAATAAATTTTATAAACCTACTGCTTATAAAATTCCATTTATAACTCCACCGTATAAAATTCTATAAATTCCATTTAATTATGAAATTCATTTCCACTTCATTCAAACACTTATAAAAACTCGTTTTATAATGTCCATATTTCAATTTATAAATATCCATTTATAAATCTCTTAATATAAATCAATTTATATTATTCTTTAAAACGTCTTTAATCTCCTTTATTATTTCACCATTTTGATTCATAAAATAATTAAATTTTATAAATCCTATATTTAAACTTTTCACAATAAATTCTAAAATCCCGATTTAAACTATTTATAAAATCACTAGCATCGTATTCTCAAAAATCAGCTTTTAACTGTATTTCACAAAAACCATAATTTTATAACTTTTAAAAATTATAACGTTTATTTATTTAAAATGAATCAATTCCAAAAATATTTTATATTTTCAAAAATCACTTTATAATCATTTTAAAATCCCAAAATCTGGGTCCAATGATGCTACACACCAAATAGTCAATCACGACTACAACGATATCACATATCGTATATGATAATCAACGAATATCAAAATATCCATAATCAAATAAATACTGTTGAGGAATCCAGTTGGATCCCTCCAACCTGTTTCCTGCATCCAAAAACATTAGCACAATACCAATTTCGCTCCAGTACGAAATTATCGCGGTATATGTTCTTATTAAATATTATCCGCTTAATAACGGCGTAATAGGGTCTCATCCGCTAAAAAATACGGGAAATCAATAACTCCAATATATACATATGCCAATATATATATATTGCTATTATATATAATACCAATTTCACTGTTTATGAAATATTCGCGGTATATGTTTTTAATAAATAACATCCGCTTACTAACGGCGTATAATGTCTATTTTAACAATCAATAGATATCAATCAACATTCAAACATGCATTCAAATATTTTAAATCTAACTATTAAAAATAAAATCGAAACTGATTCGATTGAGTGAGAAGTTC
Source organism: Allium cepa (assembly GCA_030765085.1). NCBI lineage: Eukaryota > Viridiplantae > Streptophyta > Magnoliopsida > Asparagales > Amaryllidaceae > Allium > Allium cepa. The sequence goes on along the minus strand of CM060934.1, from coordinate 588,477,599 downwards.
TCACCTTGATTTTATTTTCCGTTTTAGCGATTTATTTCGAATAAAATTAAACGGACGTTTAATTTTACCCAAAATTCTCACTAACTCCAAACGACTCCAAACTAACTCCATCGCGTAGTGCTTGTCCATACGATTCCAACGCAACTGAGTTTGCATTTTTTCGACCTCGTATGAAAAAGTTACAGATATTTGAAGTTACACGATTTTTAACTTATATAAATTTACAAATTTTAAACCCTAAGTTAATCACAACCGTTAGATCCCTGAAAATACATCAGAGCCGTGCTTTTGCTTCTCCCTTCTCTCTCGTATGCACCTCCAGGTCGCGCACGAAGCCGCCGAACCCATTCGTATAGATTAGGGTTAATTTTTGCATCCACCTCGCTCCACGAAAACACGATCAGTAACTTGCATTTTGAAGCTCTTGACCTGAGCTACTTTCGGCCATAAGCTAGTGAAGCTCGGCCATCTCTGGTGCACGCATCACGAGGCCGACTCTAGGGTCTTTGAACGCAATTTTCCATCGATCTACAGCTCCGTTTCAAATCATAGCCGTTGATCTTGTAGATCTTGATGTGCTCTACGATTCTCTAGTTAGAAGTTCGTCGAATCGTTGCACGGATTTGAAGAAATTTGGAGGGGAAGGTGGGAAGATTTCGGTCGTTCATATAGGGGTGGCGGCGGCCTGTTTTGCTAGGGTTTTTATTTTATTTTTTTTATTTTTTTTTTTTTGTGAAGGGGTAGGGGCTATTTATAAAGAAAATTCGAACACTATTCATCCCGGAAATTCCGAACTCCGATTTACGCGCCGTAACCAGCGTTTCTAGGGTTTACCCCGTGTTCCGGACACAATGGAACAGGTTTCGAAAGCTAATTCGGAAGTATGTGCGAGTTATGGCTATAAACGCTCAATTTAAATTAAACCGATTTAAGCGATTTTCTAGGCGTTTTAATTCGTACCGGACAAACGGTAAATCCAATTGACTTGAAATTTGAAACCTTACAATAATATCACATTACGGATCCGATGAAACTGGTTTCGTCGAAATCCGAGACATTTTGAAAAATGGCTATTTTGACTCGCCAAATTTAAATTAAAAATAAATCGATGCGTTTTGAGCTGCCACGATCAAACGAAAACTCCGATTGACACGAAAATTGAAATCCGGTAATAACTAACTATTACGGATCCAATGGAACTGGTTTCGTTCAATTCTGAGACTGTCCAAAAATTGACTATTTTACAGTCGATTATTAAATATTAAAATATTCAATTTTCACAATTTAACTTTTAATTCGATTTTAAAAGTTCTAAAATATCATTCTAACTTCCATACGATAAAATAAAATTTTACAAATCATTTTCAATCATATTTAACCCAATTTACAATTATTTTCATAATTTAACATATTAAATTATCGATTTAATTATTCAATAAAATCCAATAATTCAAATAAAAATTTATTTGACTTATAAATTCACTTATTAATATTTAAAATTAATTAAATATTCAAATTTTAATTTCTAAAAATTCTGGGTCGTTACATAAGTCATTCAATACGTCTTAATCATTTGTAAGCAAGACAATTAATGGTACCATTACTAATTTATTTGATTCTTTTAAATCATGCTTACCCAACATTAATTAATTACAAACCATTAATTTATTGTTCTTTATCAATCTAAATTAATTATCCTCTAATTACAATTTTAATTAATTAACCCTTAACAAGTTTATCACTCAATAACCTACATCAAGTATTAATCATTTAAGTAATTAGTTATATACTCCCAAATAAATTATGTTAATTAATTACGTTTAATTTACTATATTAAGAAATCAACTTTAATGACATAAGACCTTATTTAATTGTAGATAACATCTATTTCAATTTATTACGAATTCATCATTTAAACCTTATTCAAATGATATGCTTGAACTTAATTTAACGAAGTCACTTGAGTCCCCTTTTGGTTAGGTAAGTTTAATACATTAATCTTAAGCACTTACTTGAAATATTAGGAAACATCTAGGAATTTATAAGCTTGTCCAGTACTTTATTTGAAAATGTTTACTGACAGCTTATTTAGAATTTGTCTTGCTTTTAAAGCTTGGTTATTACTTTTTATATAACTTATTAAATATACTCCTACAAAGAAATACACACAACTTATTAACTCAAACTTACAGCAACAAGCAGTAAATACGCTACATCACTTCTCTCTGTCACATGGTTACATTAATTTACACTTATTTTCTTAGTCCTGCAAACTCAGCACGCTATTGAAGCGGTTACAAATCAAAGCATCAGGTAAAAATGAGGGACGTGTTCTGAAAGCATGCAAGCAAATACGAACAATAGGAAAAAAAAAGTGAAACCATTTAAGGCACAGTTGCATGATAAATTCTCAAGGCAACAGGGCATTGCGTGATTAATTTTCAAGACAACAGGACTTGATATTAGGCTCGGCTTTATACCAACACAAATTTTAAACTTAGCAACTACCATAATTTATCAAGACTACGCTGCTGTAAAATAGATGGAACTGCACAAATTTTATGAGTTTTCGTGAAGGTGTTACTCACCTCAACCGTTGCTGCAGAGATCGAAGTCAAAACCAAAGCTTCGATCACCAAGTTGTCATGCCCTTATGTCGCGACTCCTTTGCAGCGGCGCTGCTCCATCACGCGACGTTCGATCGCACGAGCTAGGTCGCGGCTTCCAAAGTTCGGCCGTCTCACAACATCGCCTCACGCTCGGGATTCGTCAGTAAGTGATTTGGAAATTAGAGATTTGAGCAAGTAAAAAATGAATTCGCAGCCTAACCCCCATTTTTGGGTAAAAGAAAGGGCAGCGGTGATTTTTGATTGATTTTTTTTTATTAAACAAATTTGTCGAAAAACCCAGAAGAACGAAGAAGGGAAAGAGGTATATAGGCCATTCGTTGGGGTACACAACAAGCTTCTTTTGCATTTATTATATATATATATATATATATATATATATATATTTAAAAAAAAACTGATTTGATTTCCTAGACTTAAGGGATTTGATTTGCTATTTCTTTGTGGCTTGAGTTGTAGTTTCTTCATCATGATGCTTCTTTATATGTCTACAAGTACCTATGTGACCTAAATGATGAATATATAAACATTTTTTGTATGTATGTCTCCATATATATAGTTATGTATTATATATATATATATATATATATATTTCCTCTTCTTTTATTTCTTAATTACATATATATTTTTATTTTAAGCTTACGTATCATCACTAATCATATATATGTATATGCACTTATATTTAGTGTTCAAAGGTAGAGTTTTATTTTTATTTTTTCAGAAATTCATTTATTTGATTAGTAAATATTAATATTCCAAAAATAAAATCGATTAATTTCCCGATTAACATACGTCCAAGAAATCCGGATCGTCACATTCCTCCCCCCTTAAATGAATTTCGTCCCTGAAATTACTAGTTAAGAAGAATGGACCAATACCCGTTTACTCTTCCCAAAACTCACAATTCAACATCCTACTAACTCTCTTTTATTAAAGGCCCACTATCACCTTAACCAACTTCTTATAACCTCCTATAGTTTTGAATAATACCCTATTGCTCAATCATTTAAATTTCAATTGAAAACCAAATTTGAAATTATCAACATTTTATCAAAAAAATTCTAACTCTCTAAATTCCCGAAATTTTTTGCCAGCGTCTCCTTTGCGCGGCTAGATCAGTACTACTACAAAAGGCCTCAACGGGCTCCCAAATTCCAAAAGAAAACAAAAGCCAAGTGGCTGCATCAAAAACCCAATCCAATCTCATCTAGAAATTTAAATACGCACCTTTTATGGGGCAATTCAAATTTATCCTTTGGAATCAAATCAATCCCTGTTTTTATTAATGCCTGCATATTTTGTTTAGCAACAATATTCAATCGAAACTTTACAAATCATTTTATACATTCTCTTATATAGGTTTCATACCTATTTCAAATTAGTCTTTCCCATTTTCATATGAATTCAATTCATCTTTAATTTGAGCATTGAATTTTAACTTTCATTTATAACTGATTCATAGTAGTTTCATCTACTAATTTACTTTAATTTCCAATTTGAAATCGTTTAGTTGTTAACAAAAATTTTCCAAAAATTTCTAACGCTCTAAATTTTGGAATTTTTTTGGCAGAGTCTCCTTTATACGGAGGAGCTTTTGCAGTTTGACAAGAGATATAAATATATATACATCGACCCACATGGTCGGGAAAAAAACAAAAACAGTTCATATCTCCTATTTTATTGCGTAGGCGTACCTTATTTAGCATTTTAAACAAGCAGCTTATTTATTTTAGCAATTAGTGCAATCCAAATCCAGCCAAACGACCTTCGGGTACCTGTACTTACTCAATTTACATATGTAAGTGCCAAATATAGAAAATCTATTAGTATTTCACTTATTTTCAATAGCTAAACACAAGCATTTCGAAAGCAACAAACACCAAACGCTTACCATAAGCGATTTATATAACTTTAAAGATTATTCAATTGCTTTCTATCAATTCATAAGCCGTTTCATACAGTTTTCAATGGTTTGCAACTCAATTTCTTACATCCAATTAATTTTTAATTCAAACAAGTTCATATTCACTTCAAATGATTTCAATATTAATTTAATTTAATCTCTGTCGACTCATAGAATTTTAATTATTTTGTTTACGTCAAACGGCAATTTATTTTATGCAAATTTGACAATATTCGCTTAATAGGGTATTCTATTTTAGTTTATAGCTACCTTAAATAAATTTTCAATTCATTTTATATTTAATTCCATTTCATTTCTAATTTATTCACCCACCATTCATTAGCTCGACATATTTCATTCTTGTATGCTACTAGCCATTCCCAAATTACTTCAATCCAAGCTTTTATTTACCGGGCCTTCACTCTTATTCCGAAGCCAAGCTTCTATAAAAAAAATTTAGACCTAAGTTAATTTACTTTAATTTATTCCAACATCAAACTTAAGTTTACTTCTAATTGATCCTCATTTAATCAACTTCCATTTAATTCAATTAGCCCATCAATTTTAAATTTTAATTGTAAATTCACCTTCTCAATTTATCAAAATAATATCCAACCACATACTTATCTCATTTATACTTCAAATTAATATACCACCAAATTTAAGTTCAGTCTGATAATCTAATTCCAATCACAATTTTGATTTAGTTTTTATTCTATCAGACTTCATTCATTTATTATTTAGCTCAATTAACCCATTAATTTTTTTTAATTTACGTACCTAATTCATGTTCGAATTTATTTTATTAATACAAGGCCATTCTCAATTTATTTCTATTCACTTGGGGGTTTTGGTTTGCAACATAAACCATATCTATTATAATCACTTCTATTATATCCAATTTACTTGAAAATTTCATTAAATATTATTCAAATCACCCTTGAATTTTATTTATAATTCAAACCATCACATTCTTTAATCCAACTCTATTTTATTTTTTTATTTTTCAACATCTCCTCTTATTTAATTCATTATCAAATCTAAGTCGAATTCTATTTAAAATTCAAATTCATTCCCAAACCCATTATCAACCTACAATCCATTTATTTTCCCAAGTTAAATTTTATTAATATATCCAATCAAATAATTATTTAGCCAATTAGCTTACTTTAACTTCTAAATCAATATTCGATTTTAATTACAAATTCACTTCATTAAAATTCCAGTTTGGATTTCCTTGATTTTCTAAAATTCCAACATCTTTATTTTTAAAAAAAATTTAATTGATACCAAATGTGACGATCCGAATTTCTTGGACGTATGTTAATTGGGAAATTAATCGATTTTATTTTTGGAATATTAATATTTACTAATCAAATAAATGAATTTCTGAAAAAATAAAAATAAAACTCTACCTTTGAACACTAAATATAAGTGTATATACATATATATGATTAGTGATGATACGTAAGCTTAAAGTAAAAATATATATGTAATTAAGAAATAAAAGAAGAGGATATATACATATATATATATATATATAATACATAACTATATATATAGAGAGATACATACAAACAAATGTTTATATATTCATCAATTAGGTCACATAGGTACTTGTAGACATATAAAGAAGCATCATGATGAAGAAACTCCAACTCAAGCCACAAAGAAATAGCAAATCAAATCCCTTAAGTTTAGGAAATCAAATCAGTTTTTTTAAAATATATATATATATATATATATATATAATAAATGCAAAAGAAGCTTGCTGTGTACCCCAACGAATAACCGATATACCTCTTTCCCTTCTTCATTCTTCTAGGTTTTTCGACAAATTTGTTTAATAAAAAAAATCAATCAAAAATCACCGCTGCCCTTTCTTTTACCCAAAAATGGGGGTTAGGCTGCGAATTCATTTTTTACTTGCTCAAATCTCTAATTTCCAAATCACTTACTGACGAATCCCGAGCGCGAGGCGATGTTGTGAGACGGCCGAACTTTGGAAGCCGCAACCTGGCTCGTGCGATCGAACGTTGCGTGATGGAGCAGCGCCACTGCAAAGGAGTCGCGACATAAGGGCATGGCAACTTGGTGATCGAAGATTTGGTTTTGACTTCGATCTCTGCAGCAATAGTTGAGGTGAGTAACACCTTCACGGAAACTCATAAAATTTATGCAGTTACATCTATTTTACAACATCGTAGTCTTGATAAATTATGGTAGTTGCTAAGTTTAAAATTTGTGTTGGTATAAAGCCGAGCCTAATATCAAGTCCTGTTGTCTTGAAAATTAATCACGCAATTCCCTGTTGCCTTGAGAATTTATCACGCAACTGTGCCTTAAATGGTTTAATTTTTTTTTCCTATTGTTCGTATTTGCTTGCAAGCTTTCAGCACACGTCCCTCATTTTTACCTGATGCTTTGATTTGTGACCGCTTCAATAGCGTGCTGAGTTTGCAGGACTAAGAAAATAAGTAAAGTACTGTAACCATGTGACAGAGAGAAGTGATGTAGCGTAGTTACCGCTTGTTGATGTAAGTTTGAGTTAATAAGTTGTGTGTATTTCTTTGTAGGAGTATATTTAATAAGTTATATAAAAAGTAATAACCAAGCTTTAAAAGCAAGACAAATTCTAAATAAGCTGTCAGTAAACATTTTCAAATAAAGTATTGGACAAGCTTATAAATTCCTAGATGTTTCCTAATATTTCGAGTAAGTGCTTAAGATTAATGTATTAAACTTACCTAACCAAAAGGGGACTCAAGTGACTTCGTTAAATTAAGTTCAAGCATATCATTTGAATAAGGTTTAAATGATGAATTAGTAATAAATTGAAATAGATTTTATCTACAATTAAATAAGGTCTTATGTCATTAAAGGTTGATTTCTTAATATAGTAAATTAAACGTAATTAATTAACATAAGTTATTTGGGACTATATAACTAATTACTTAAATGATTAATACTTGATGTAAATTATTGAGTGATAAACTTGTTAAGGGTTAATTAATTAGAATTGTAATTAGAGGATAATTAATTTAGATTGATAATTAAAGAACAATAAATTAATGGTTTGTAATTAATTAATGTTGGGTAAGCATGATTTAAAAGAATCAAATAAATTAGTAATGGTACCATTAATTATCTTGCTTACAAATGATTAAGACGTATTGAATGACTTAGATTTTTGATATCGTTAATATGTGATTCGTGATGCTTTGCGATATAACATTCCTAGGTTGGACTGCGATGTTGCAGGTTATCTACTTGAGATAGTTGATTGTGAATATAAAATTCTGAATATTAATTGTTTCGCTTAAAGTTAAACAAATTGGTTTAAAGAATAACGTTGAAATCGAAGAGACCCAGAGTCGGGTATCAGCCGAAACTACTTCAATTCATAATTTACAAAAAAAATCTTTATATAATGGATATGTGTAATGAATAGGCTGGAAAGTAAGGTTTAAGTGAATTGGACCATGAAATCTAAATCTTGGTAATTAGAAATCTTATGCATGAAATTTGTAATGTCCATAACATATTGGGAACTTGTGAATTGATATAAGTTACTCGGGTTTTATTTGAGTCGTATACTTGTATTCCAAGTTATTTGGGTTTACTCACGCTGGTTTCCAGCCTGACCCGGGTGTTACTTTGATGTAATGCTCGGGTCAGACCGAGTATTACAGATTTTCAGGTTAGGACGTTCTGGAGCTCAGGAGGCGAGCTGGATGGCACGAGCGCATAGAATATTTCCGCTGTAATTATACTATTGTTAATCTGAGACATGATATTTGTAAATATTCGGTGACTGTATATAATGTGAAACTCTGATGTATTAGAATGTAATCGGCTGATATAGTATTCTTTTGCAACTGTTATTATTTATTATTATATTTTATCCGCTACGAATGTGAGATGTTTGGCGTTTCTGTCCTTCTTCTTCTATCTCTTCTTCTTTTTCATAACTATCTGGAATTTTCGGGTTTGAAAATTTCGAGTCTTTGCAATTCTATATGGTATTTACGAAGCCCTGACACCTGTGAGTCAGCTTGATGTGGCTAAAATAGGAGCTATACCGGGTCAAGTGGGGCCGTCCCCTTGATCGGGCACAATTCTTCGATACTGTTATATTGCTTTTGTAATTTGATTGGGTGCACCCTTTGATTTGGGAGTGTGTCACGAGGTAGGCGGTAGTAGCTGCTATACGTTACCACCAATCCAATAGTGCAAATGGTATATCTACCCTAGCATTGCCTCGAGTGCCTTATCGCATGCCTTATCACGCCTTCTACGAGTTTGGTTTGTACCATAACTATGGAATGCCCTTTGATAGCCCTCTAGTTTACTGGGGGAGTTAGGTTATATATAGACTATGGGAATATATAAAATGTGTTAAGAGGGGTATGGGTAATGCCTTAACGCTATTTTAAAACTTTTACTTTATTATAGACATATTATAATAGCTTATATTACTACATGGTAGATAGTTCCACGGATCCTTTGAGGATGGAAATCCCAAACATCCTTTAAATTACTGTATCTAAGTTGATATTTCACTTCAGTTGAATTTATTAATATAAGAATCTTAATCCTGACTCGAGTGTTTTGTGTTTTGTTTTATGCTTAAGTCAGACCAAGTGTCATAACATTTGAGACTCACCTTTGGAGCTTGGAGTTTTGCTTGAAGATCCGTCTTTTATTTATCAGCTTTCAGCTATTTCGGTTTATTCCAATCACTTATATTCAGACTTGTCAGTTGCTTCTGTACTTGAGACTACTCTGTATTTGAGATTTTGCTTGTATTTTATTTCAAACTCTATTGTTTATATATTAGCTTCACGAACTACTATTTATCTATTCCGCTGCTTATTGTTATATTACTCTGTGTCTGTGTCTGTGTCCGTGATGCTGAGTTTTGAAGATGAGATGTATATTTTTGATATATATATATATCTTGTTCCTACCATGATCGAACCGCGTAAAGGAGACGCCGGTGAAATTTTTAAAAAATTTAAGGCGTTAGAAAATTTTGGGAATTTTGGAATTTTTTTGATAATTAAAATTATGATTTTGAGTTATAAATTGAAACGATGTTAGTTGGTTTTGAAGATAACTATGAATGGATTTGAGAACTTAGAATTTTTTCTTAATAAGTTTAACTAATGGATTTTGGAAAAGCTAAAAGGTTAAATGAAACTGGTAATCTAATTTGAACGAATTGTTTTGGAAAAACTAATGGATTTTGTAGATTTTTCTTACTTGGTAATTTCGAGGACGAAATTCTTTTAAGTAAGGGAAAATGTAACGACCTAGAAGTTTAGTCATTTGAAATTCGTATATTTAATTGATTTTAAATATTCACAAGTTAATTTTATTAGCTGAATAGATTTTATTTCAAAATATAGTGATTTAATTGGATAATTAAACTGTTAGTTTAATATTTGAAATTGCAAAAATAATTGAAATTTGAATTTAATGTGAATAAAAATGATTTATAAAGTTGAATTAAATTCTATTCGAATTAGAATGATGTTAGAGAACTTTTAAAACCGAATTATAAGTTAATTTATAGAAATTGACTATTTTAATATTTAATTGACATGTAAAAATAGTCATTTTTCATACAGTCTCGGATTTAGATGAAACCAGTTTCATTGTATCTATAATGTCATATTATTGTAGGATTTCAAATTTCATCTCAATCGGATTTACGTTTTGTCCGTGGCAAGCTAAAACGTGTAGAAATTTGTTTAAGTGAATCTTAAATTTAAATAATTCGATTCGAAAACCTATCTTCCAAATATTATCTAATTTGGTTCCGATATATATTCCATTATGCTCGAAATAGGAGTAAACATTATAAACGCCAGGCGGCATGCTTCGTTTCGAGTTCGAAAATTTTTCGGGTGAATAGTGTCGCGAGAATTTTCTATAAAAGGACTTGATTTTTTATATTTTCACTCAAACCCTAATTAGGTTAGCAGTCGTCACTAATAGATTTAATGGCCGATATTTTCGGTCCTTTCTCCCTTAATTTCTTCCAATCCTTGCAGTATTTCAAGATACTTTCAGCTACAATGTTGTAGATCTACGTGAGACCTTCACATCCATACGGCCATGATCGTTATCGACACTGCAAGTTGGACGAAATCATAGTTTGAAGGCTAGCGTTTGGGCATGTTTTTCGAAGCATATAGCGACCTAGCTCCATGGTGTTGCGGTCGAAGCTAAGGGGCTTGTCGCCGTTCGAATGGCAGGGGTTGATCGGGCTACAACGTGAAGATAGTTGAGTATAATTCGACGAAGAAAGTGGCGGCTATGATTTCTTTTGGAGCCTGGGTTTTGAACGAAGGGAGGAAGAAGCTAAGAGTAACGGCAGGATTGATTGAAGCAAAAACGTGCGGCTCTGATCTAGGTTTTGAAAATAAAATAATATTTGTAAATTTATTAATATAATAATTCGTATAAATTTTAAAATTGCGTAACTTCTTCATACGAGGTCCGTTTTTGACGAAACAAGTTATGTTGGGTTCGTCTTGATGAGCATTACATTGTAGAGCTAGTTTGGAGTTGATTGAAGCTAGTGAAAATTTTGGATAAAATTAAATGCTCGTTTAATTTTATTCGGAATAAAACACTGCAACTGCTATTGGAACCAAAGTGAGTACAACTCACTCTTTCTGACTAACTGATATTTTTATATAAGCGAGAATCAATATTATTTATGATGATTGATGATTTTTTGGATGATATATGATATATTATCTATATATTGATTGTTATTTGGATATATTTCTGCTTATTTGAGCAGATGAGACCCTATACGTTCCCGTGTATGAGCGGATGACCTTTTCTATGCGCGTCTGCCTCAAAGCGGACATTTATATTATGTATATTTATTGAAGGTGACAGGTTAGAGGGATCAAACTGGATTCCTCGCCAGTATTGGATTTATTTACAAATGTTGTAAAATATGTTGTTATCATATGATATATGATGTTTAGACGTCGTGATTGATGTATTTAGTGCTGTTGCAGTGTTGGGCCTATTTTTGGTAATTAAAAATGTTAAAATAATGATTTTCAAATTTAAAAGGATTTTAAATTTGATTTTGGAAATAGATGTTTTATTGATTTTCGAATTTGTTAAAAGAATGAATTTATTTTAAATAAATAAATATTATAATTTTTATGTTATAATAATTATGATTTTTGTGATATATAACAAGAAATATGATTATTGAAATATGCAGTTAACTATTTTGTAAATAACTTAAACTGGGATTTTGGAATTTATTATAAACGATATATATATAAGATTTATAAAATTGATATTTTATAAATCAAAATTGTGATAACCCGGATTTTGGGGACATCTGGTAGTTGTATAATTTACTGATTTTATTTGGATAAATAAATGGAATTCTGATAATTAGAATATATCTGGATATGTATATAGATAAATTGGGACTATAATATATACCGACTTATAAATATCTAAATAAATATTCATGTGATGATATTTGTTTAATGAACTTCTTTTATAAATATTTATTTGGCAAAATTTATCTTTCAAAGCTAATAAGAATAATTTTCTAATATGATATATAGGTATGTACATTGTATTGAAAGCTATGTTTTGAAAAATTAATATATATATATATATACCTATTTTAGTATTAAAAATATATAATTCAACTTTAAATAGTTCTTTGGAAATTATACACATGTATATATATGTAAGGTTGGTTTATAAATATGTAAGGTGAAATTTAAGATTTAAAAATACTTTTCCTTTTATATACCTAAAACTAGATATAGTTAGTATATATGTAAAATACAAAGCACATATTTAAACATATGTAGACATAAATAGATTTTAAAATAGAATTATTATTTATAAATTTAATTTGTGTTGTTTAAATATATACATATATTTGAGTTGATTTCAAATTGGATTTTTAATGGAAATTTAATTTGAATTTGAATTTGGTTTATGTATTGAATTTCAAAAGATAGATATATATCTTAAATATAATTTGATTTAAAAGAGTATATGTATATATGATTTTTTTAATTATATTTTAAAATCATTTCCTTTTCTAAAAAAGTTGTGTAGATTTTAAATTTATCAAAGGGTTTTATACATTTTCTTTTAAAAATTAACAAGGGATAAAATTTAATTTGTATATGTATAAATTTTTTATAAAAACATATTTAAACATTTGAAAACATATAAATACATGTGTAAGGTAATTTCACACAAATTACAGGTGGAGGCATATTTGTAACATAATTAACAACTGTTGACATGGTATAATATGATGTTACAAGTGGCATGCTTGTTCTCTTTCAAGATTTAATTATATGAAATAGAATGAATTAAGAAACCAGGCTTTACTTCTAAGTTTCTTTTATCTTCTCATAAACCTGTAAACTGAAAATGAAAATTTAAAATAAAAAAAGAAATAAACAAACCTGTAAAGAAAACAAACCAGGGGAAGACAAAATTCAAAAAAAACTTGTATCAAGTTTACAACTTTCAAAGATCAACTCAGAATCAAGCAACTAAGGAAGATTTAGTTCAGTAGTAAACTCCAGATTTTCAAATTCAAAAGAAAACACTTCCAAGGCTTCTTTGTTCTTTCAGGATTGGTGAGTATTTGGTCTCCCCCTTTCCTGGTGAGAGAAAGCCAACCCCAGCATTGAGCATTATGTTCATGCATTACTTCCATACCAAGGAAATTTTTGTTTAAAAATTTTAAAATTTGTTTAGAACTTTGTTGTATGCAGTACAATTTTAAATTGTAATAAGTTTTTCTTGATTTTTTTATATGATTTCATGTGTATTTATATGAATATATTTGAGTGCATGTCTGAGCATCAGTGATTTTGCTCTGTTCCTCACTTCTAGGTTACAAGTAAAAAAGAAAGAAAATTTTAACTGCTCCTCATCTAATACTCTTTAGACTTCAATATATAAACAAAATCAGTTTGTTATATCAAGATAACAATTCTAAAAATGTTTCCAAGTTTAATCTGAAGCTAGTTTAATGAAAAAAGAAGAAGAACAACAAAGTTTTAATACTCATCAAATCCTCGACATTATTAATTTGTTGTTTCAGGGTTATAATCAGATTTGATATCAAAAAATTGTATTTTTAAAAGTAAAATCTTGATTTTTAGGTTTTAAAATAAAGAGGAAATATAGCTTGATCAGAAATTGGGTTTTAAGCATTTGTGGGTGATCGAAGCGATTAGAGTGGTCGGGGTTCAGGTCAGAGGTGGCTAGTGGGTCTATGACGATAGGAAAAATAGCGAATGATTTTATAAATTGCTGTGGTGGGCACGGCGAAGCTAATTAGTGTTTTGCTGCCTGTTTGGGAGGGTTGTATATTCGAGGTAGTGGCGATGTCTAGGATGGATCGAAAGTGATTGCGTGGTGGGGAGTAAGAGCTGGAAGTTGTGGCGAATCTTGGGCAAGGTCGGCATGGATTCTTGAGGTGTAATTCGTCGGTAATAGGGTGGTTTTTCAATCGGAGATGGTTCCATTTTTTGGTCGATTGGGTTCAGTTTTGATTCGATGGCGTAATCGTTGATATGAGTGATCGTGGTGATTGACGAAGTCGTCGATAGCTTGGAGAGGACCGAAGAGATGGTCGAAGACGCGAAAGTTCATCGTGCACGCGTACGGTGCATATTTCTGTGCACCTGGGTGTTTTGTTTTGGGAAGAATAGAAATCTCAGGCTGATCTCGGGGTCATCGAGTGATTTTCTCGAAGCAGCAGAGGGAGCGATGTCTCGAGTTCGAGCTCAGTGTTTGAGGTGAACAGCTTTGGTCTATTTTTATTTAGCAATCCAGGTTTGAAAAATAGTATAAGAACAAGTTTTATTCAAGGTAAATAAATTTAAGTTTCTAGCTTAAAGATGAAGAACAAGGTTTTAAAAGGGAAAACAAACAAGTTTTAAAGTTATAAATAGTAATACCAAGTTTATTAATTTTGATAATGATTAAGAAAGTGATTAAGATAAATGAATTATCTTAAAATTAATTAAGGTTTGGGTAATTAAGACTTATTAATTAATTGATTGGTTATTAAATAAAGATTTATTAATTAAGGAAAGTTATTAAAGTTGATTAATTAAGGATTAATTAATCAATAGTTTATAATTACAAATTAATTAATAGAAATTCATTAATTGGTAATTAGAAATTAATGAATTGATGATTAGAGGTTAACTAATGTAAGTAATTAGGGATTAATTACTTAAATGATAATTACTTAATGTAAGTAATTAAGGATTAATTGCCAAGGGTTAATTAGTTTAATTAGAGGATAATTAATTAATAAAATTAAAGGTTAATTATTGAGGATAGTTAACCAATGGGATAATTACTTGATGAAAGTATTTAATTTAATGTAAATTACTTAAGGGAAGTAGTTAAGGATTAATTACTTAGTGTAATTAATTAAAGATTGATATATTAAGGGAACTAATCAAGGGTTAGTTAATTAATGAAGTGTGATTAATTAAGGGATAATTAATCAATGTAAGTGATTATAGGATAATTAATTTGAGTAATTAATTAAGGATAAATGTAATAAATCATTGTTAATTACTTTATAAGAGTAATTAAGGGATTATTTAATGTGATGGGTGAAGGCTAATGAATTTGTGTAATTAATTAAGAATTAATTACTTATTGTAATTAAAGGATAATTAGTCAAAGGTGATTAATTAAGATGGATAGTTAAAGGATGATTAATTAATTGGTTTGTAATTAATTGATGTTAAGTAAAGGCAATCTAAGTGATTAAAGTTAGTTATTAATTTAATTATAAATTAAATTAATTGGGAAGTGGTCAATCTTGTTTATGAATGATTGAATGATGTTAAATGCCTTGAATTGGTTAATATCCCTGATATGAAATGTTTTGTGATATGATATGTTTGGGTGGACAGTGATAATATGGTTATCTATCGATGATGAATTGCTGTGTAAAAAGTGACTTCTTGTATTTAAAGTTGAATTGTATTTCACTTGAATAACTTGGGTTAAGATGGTATTGAATTCGAAGAGACCGGGTTCGGGTATCAACAAATACCCGAACCCACTTCGATTTGTAACCTATAATGATTCTTTATAGATTGATATGTGAAATCAATAGGCTGAAATGGAGTAATTTAGATGACTGAACCATTTAAAACTACGTAAAGGTACTTAGGGATTGATTAAGTGTTGACTATAACAAGTTGTGAACTTGTAGTGATGAATGAGTTACCCCGACTTTTGAATAAGTTCTATGCATTGGAATTTCATGTTACATGGGTTTACTCATGCTGGTTTTCAACCTGGCCCGGGTGTTACTTTGATGTAATGCTCGGATCAGACCGAGTATTACAGCTTTTCAGGTAAGGACGTACTGGAGCTCAGGAAACGAGCTGGAAGGCAAGAACATATGGAGTGTATCCCCCTATGATATATTGTTATTTATCTGGGTCAAGTTAATTTTAACTATCCAGTGTTTGTGTAAATGTTGTAGCTCTAATGTATTAATGTAAATTAACTAATACAGTTTTTCCTTGTATAGCTGTTATTTTATTTGATATTATATTTTGATCCGCTACGAATGTGAGAATCTGTGTTTTGATGTTTCTGTTTCTTCTTCTTCTTCTATCTCTTTTCTTCTTTTTCCTAACTATGTGGAATTTTTAGGATCGAAAATTCCAGGTCGTTACAAAAATGATGGAATTATAAAGGAGTTTTATAAGTATTAAAATGAAGTTATAAATGGATTTTATAAGTCAATAAGATTTATAAATTGACAAAGTTATAAAAAGAACGGATTTTGGAAATAAGAGAATTATAAGTAATAAACTTATAACTTGGATTTTGCTATGTAAACAAGATTTAAATGGAATTGGTAATTAAGGGATTTTATGTATGAAAGTTTTATAAAATAGAAATGTGTATTTATAAACATTATTTTATAAATCCTTAATCAACTGAGTTTGATAAGTTAATTATAGAATCTTATTAAAGGAGATATATTCATGATTTTGGACAGTGGATAATCTTTTAATTAAATGTGCAACAGTAATGAACTTGGTTAGAACTTAAATCCATGATTTTGGATAGTGGATTATCCTTAAAATAAATATGTAGAAGTAATGAATTTGGTAAACGGTTTATATTCACGATTTTGGATAGTGAATTTTTTTTTAAAATGTTTCGAAAAAGTGTTATTTAAATTGAATTTAAATGATTTGAAGATATTTCAAAATGTGTTAAGTATCGAAACCATAGATTTCAACATTCATTGTTGAAATAGACGTTTTCGAGAAATAAGTAAGTGATGGACTATAACACTGTTGTTATAGTAAATGATTTTCAAAAGAAAATGTTTTGTATAGTATATGGGATTTATATATCTATCTAATTTTCGAATCCCTGTACTAATGGTTTTGGGTTGTCATAACGATGTTTTACGCAACATTCGTTTTGACCCAAATAAATATGTTTAAGAAGAATGCTTCCTTACAGAATAAGATACATACTTAAACCTGATTTAAGTATATGTATTATTTTCTAAGTGTTGAAAATAAAGTGATTTGTGAATTGCTTGTTTTTTAATAAGTATATGGAAATGTTTTCCAATATAGAAAGTTGAGATGGTTTGGAAATATATCTTCTTAAAGATAATCTAAAGTGAATATTGGCAAGTGATTCAATTAATAAAAAATTAATTAAAAGGGCCTAGTGATTGCTTTAGGTGTTGAATATATGTTTGTTTGCTTTGATAGTTAAATAACCAACTATCAAATTTGACCATTTTAGTTTCTCGACTTGATGTGGGAACTGTTTAGTCGTATACTTAGTGTCTGTGTGTGCTTGATTATCATTTGCGTTGAGAATGTTGATTCGTATAGTGCGGAGTATTACTCCAATCTATCAAGCTTCCTTCTGGGCCAAAGGATAGCAAGTTGAAAGCTAGAGACGTGATAAATCTATAAGACCTAGTTTCTGTGTGAGGTTGAGAAACGATTTTGCGTTGTTGGTGCGAAGAGACCGAGATCAGATTTACCTGAAAATCACTTCGGACAAACGTATATGCGTTCGATTGTGTAGGTTATTGATGATACTGACATTTAGGATTTTCATAGTGGGGGACTGCTTATTGATAGTTTGGGGTTAAAATCTCAATATACGTCCAGTAGTAGTGGTCTTTTCAATATGAAATATTCAATGCAAAGACTATTCGCTACTAATCCTATGGATTTTCTGACAGGATGTGGTACGAAAGTACCTTCGGTTTGTCCTGTTCCTGGACAACTTATATGGATGTTTGTCTGACATTTCATTTCTAAAGATTAGGTACATTGGTTTTTATAAATGTACATCAATGGTGGCAGAGAAGACAACTTCTCTTAGCTTAACACCCTCCGTGAGACATACAAGCTTAAGGGTTGTATTTTTGTGGAAGGCCATTAGTAGTCAACGAAAATGGTGGTGTGGCATTCAAAGTGATTGAGATTTGTGAAAGGTAATCGTTACCTCAGGCCTTATCAACCAGAAATGACTAAAACAGGGTTAGATGCGGCATGGCTAAGTAGGTCGCTCCGAAGTAGGGTATGATCATCCTCTTATAGATATATCTTTACACGCTTTGACGTTGTGCATCTGATTATTGTGGGTTTGTAGGCTCTGAGCGCCCTCGGTAAAGGTCGGTAACGACCGTAGATGGTATATTTGGTACCATCTAGTTACAGAGGTGGGACGGTCTTGTATTGGTAGAGGATCCTTTGTGATAATCCTCGGTGCATTCTTCTAGAGATGTACTGCCGGAAGGTTGTCCATTCACCTGGTCATTTATATGGAAATCCAAACTCTGCTACGTACCCGCCATTTTGATTATATTACCCATTTTGGGCTATATGCTAAAATTTGATCAATGTAACAATTTCGGCTATGATTAATATTAATTTTGTATTAGACACTAGTATAATATCAGACGATTTGATATGAAATGTTAGTTATCGTACGGTAAAAACATGTCCGTGTTATGTGTGGGTGTGTCTTACGAGATACTTTTGTTTTGATAAAGGAAAAGTTTGGTAATTCAATAAATTCAGTCAAGTGTGTTTCTCACGCTGGTTTACCAGACTGATCCGGGCGTTCTTCCCTTTCAATGCTCGGGTTAGACCGGGTATATTTACAAGTTCAGATTGGTGATTTTGATGCTTCAGCAGGAGAGCTGGAGATCTTCTTTTTCGTATACACGTATCTATTTTGAGTTTCTGCCGTGCTTAGTTATTGTATATTATCGGCAATTTTGACGACAGGATATTATGACTGTCCAGGCTGATAACTATTGATTGATTGTTGTTCTATGATTGATGCATGTATATACAGTTTCTGTTTTGTAAAGATCATTGATATGATATTATATGTTTTCCGCTGCGATTTGAGATTCTGTATTGTTCTGTTTGGTTCTATATTATCTCATTCTTCTCTTCTCTTCTTCTCTCTTCTTTTCTTTCTCCTGACTTTCCATTAGTCTTTTCTTTTTGGGTCGGACATGTGTGGTTCATTGTCTATTCAAAGGGTACGAATTTGCGGATCGTCAAAACTTTGGTTCTTCTCCCAGTAACTCTCTTCTTCCATTTTTTCTCTCTTTTTTTCTTCGTTAATTTCGGTTAGCCACCGTGCTTTTCCATATTCACCCAAAAAAACAACAAATCTGAGCCACTGCATACTCCTCCCCATCTCCTTACCCAAAACATTCACCAAACCACACGCCACAACATCGAATCTGCCACACCCTCTTCGTCGATCCCCTTCGACCTCCCTCCCTTTATGCACAACCACCCACCACCTAAAGCCGCCATCGCCATCTCCTTCCTCCATTCGCCAAACCCGGACCCATACCCTTGACCACTGTGTGTTGTGGATTACATATGCATGCGGCTATGCATATATATGAATATTTATAGTCTATGCCTCTGTTTGTATTCATCATTTTATGCTTGTCCCACTTTCATTTGCAATCTGTTGAATATATATGTATATCTATATATTCTTTGGTCGGTAGGAGCCACATCTCCATTTAATCCAAATTTTCATAGTTGTGTGCGTTATTCTTATTTATGCATATGTTTGAAGAGGCTATATCTGTTGTTTTATCTAAGCTTAGTACCTGTATTTGCAGCGTGTACATTCTTTATCGAAGTCTTTGCATTTTGAAGTGATGATAAGAGTAATATATGTACGTATATTTTACCCCTTCAAAAATTAGAAGGGAGAACCAATATATATGTCGCACGTATATATATTCATATATGCATATGCTAAGTCATTACAGTGGTGTATATATAGGCCTTAAAAGGTGCTTCATATTTGTACTATAATGTGGGCACATTGTGATACACACACACACACACACCCCTTCTTGTATATATTTGGCCATACACATTTTATATACACAAACCACTGTATTCTATCTTAACCTCATGCTATCAATCATACATTTATATATGTACACGCATGTGAGTGGTTCGACAAATTAATATATCTATATACTATACACGTAGAGTTTCAGAACTTTATGTGCCATATATACATGTATATCCTACGTCTCCTAGGTTAGAAAAAATTATTCATATATATCCTATATATATGTACGTACACTTGTTTGGCTTCCACCGACTTATCGTGCTAAAACTTTCATGTTTGTCATAGAAAATTGATTTGTCGTGCCAATCCTTACTTGTGTCCGTTGCTTCAGTCTTTTCCGTTGTTGTTTTCCACCGTTTTCTAGCCACGAAAAGTGAGCAATCACTCACGATTAAAGTTCTTTCGCTCATTAAATTGATTTCATAGGAAATAACAATTTAAATGTATTGTTAAAACTGAATTGCTATCTATTATCTGTTAAATATGATAAGTTGTTATTTAAATTGATCAGTTATGTAAATTTACACTGTTATATGTAAAGTACTTTTCCAGTAATTGTTATTCTCACACTGTAAGTTCCCTTAGTTTTAGAAATCACTATTGGTTGAAATGATACATGCTCGAACGGACTTTAGAATAGGAGAACTTCGTTATAGATTGAAATGATATCGTTACACTCGTTTTGGAATCACCCTCAGAGTTAACGACAATAACCCTTGCACTCTGAATCACCATCTCAAATCTATAAGTACTATTCCATCAAACTCATTACGGAATCACCCACAGAGTTATACTGGCGTATAGCCCTTACACCTCGAGTCTTCACTCGCTCCACTTGGATTAACGACCTAACGTTATTTGGAATCGATGTGGTTTTCGGATATCCAAATATGGAAACCCAATCCCGGTCTCATCGAAATCCAAAGCGTGTCTTTTAAGGTCCAAGTTGTTTTAAGTTTAAAACAATTAAATTTAATTATCTAAATATACACTGATAGATAATTCACAATACAATAGAAAATCAACCTTATCATTATCAGTAGATAATTCATATCAAAATCAGATAATCCATATTATCATCCAAAAGCAACCAATGCATCCATATCACATACACTACTCATCTCATAACTGAGATTACAAACCATATATGGCAATCAATACCAATCGTCAAACATAAGCAATGATCTAATGATCACACCATTCATAATTAATTTAAAATGAATTAAATTAATTACCTAAGCTCGAATTAATTTAAAATGAATTAAATTAATTACTTCATCATTATAATCCTACTTAATTTAACCATCAATTGATTACAAATCAGTCTATAAATCACCATCTCAATTCTCATTTCACTTAATCATTATTGATTAACTATCTCTAATTACAATAAGTAATTAGCATATAAGTTAATTACACAAGTTAATTACTTAAACCCCAAGCAAATAATTAACTTGTAATTGCTTAATTAATTAATCATTTATTCATTATTAATTATACCTTAATTAATCAATTCCAAATTACATTATTGATTCATTAATTAATGATTACATTTAATCAATCTCTCAATATAAATTAATTACATAAGTAATTAATCTTCAATTTAAACCCTATATACTAATCACCCATGATTAATAACCATTCAGTAATTAACTACTTTAATTACTCATCTCATAAATTAATTATTCTTAATTAATTATCTCCATTAATCACTTGATTAATTTCAAAATAATTTAAATTCAAATTACTTCTATAATAAATATCCTTAATTACATTCAGTAATTATTATTTAATTACTTCCTCAAGTAATTATAAATTCATAAATTACATAAAGTAATTATCAAACAATCCATAAATGTTTAAATTAATTAAACTTAATTAATCTAAACTAATCACATTCATCAAATTAATTACACTAAGTAATTAATTCATTAATTACTTTCATTAAGTAATTAATATAAACAATTGATTATTATTAATTAATTAATTTAATTAATTATCAAAAATTAATCACATTAATTAATTGTTAAAATAGTCTTAAGTTAATGACATTCATTAACATTTATTAATTACTAAATTAAGAATTAACTTATATTAATCATTATTAATTATCAATTAATTAATATTTAATTACAATTTAACTAATCTCTAATTAATTAGGTGTTAATTAAAATCTTAATTATCATTAATCATTAGATTAAATAAATCTTAATCATAAATTAAAATTTAATTAATCATCCTTAATTGTAGATTAATTAACCTTAATTAATCAATCTCAAATCTTAATCAATTAACTTAAAAATAATATTAATTACTTAATCAAACGTCCACATTATTCACTAATTAAATAGTTAATATTCCAACAAATTTTCTTAAGTTCAAAATTAAGAAACATTCTTCTTTTACAAAATATTTTAAACACTTTGTTTCAAACAAAAATTAAAATTTAAAAATTTCTTTTTTTAAATTTCAAACTGAAACACAATTTAAATTTGTATTCCAGATTTAAATCTTAAAAATTTAAAACATTACTTACTCTTCCATCTTTATTTTTAAATTCAAATTATTCAACCTTTTCTAAAAATGGTTAAACAAATTTAAATTTAAAAACTTATTTTATTTTTAAAACTGACATTAAAGTAAAAGTTCAGGTTTAAAAACAGAATTTAAACCCATTTTAAATTCTTATTCATAAGTTAAAACCCATAGTTTTAAATTCAAAACCCATGTTCCTTTATACTTTAAAGTTTTAAAATCTAAATTTAAATTTCAAGTTTTAAATTAAATTCAAACTTAGATTCTTCTAACTGAGCTTCATTATTTTAGTTTCCAGATTTAAACTTTGCTTTAAAATTTTCAGTTGCATTTTTAAAATTTGCTTTTAAATTAATCATAAAAACAGTTTCCTGTTTTAATTTAAAACATCTTACATTTTGAATTCAAATTGTTCCAAAATCCATGATTTAAATTATTGAATTCATAATTACATTCCAGGTTTGCAAATACCCTGTTTGAACTTAATTTTACAAATTTAAACTTACTTTTAAATTTAAATAAAATAGAAAACAGTTTCTGTTCTGTTTTGAAATCAAATTAAAATTTAAAAGAATTTTAAAATTTATTTCAGAGCCCCAAATTTAAACTTATAGAATTCAAATTTAATTCTAGATTCAAACACAGTTTCAGATTTGTTTACAATATTCTTTACTTCAATTTGTAAAACCTGGAAACAGTTTCCTGATCAAACTCTAAAACTAATTAAAAATTTCAAAATTTAAATTATTCCAAAAACCCAAAATTTAATTAATTGAATTTATATTTAAATTCATATCCAACTTTAGTTTTTAGATTTTTTTTTTGCAATTTACTTTCAATTCAACTTTTAGAAACCTGGAAACAAGTTTCTGCTCAAAACTAAAAACCTGAAACAATATTACACTCGAGCTACCCTATAATTTACTTCGAGTCACATGACTCCCTGCTTCGAGTCACTCACTAATTTCCCCGAGGTCATCACGAGGCATAAAACCCTACACCCCAAAAACAGAACACCACCATCATCCCCAACATGCACAACACCCCTGTGCATCCACTTCCCAACTCCGGCATCACTGGCCCTCATCTCTGGCCACCCTTCATCGACCAAAAATCCCTACATCAGCCTCCAACCCTCAAAAATCCCAGAATTCAACTTGAATTTGAATTCAAGTTTTAAACAAAAACCTGGAACATTTGTCAGCAAACCACCAAACCTGTCCACATCAACTTCTTCCATCTCCGACCACCATCACCCTCCAAACTCCGGCGACAACCCCATCAATACATCATCTATTCATTCCCAAGGGATCTTTGAACTCGAACTAATGATGAAGCATCAATACTAAAATTCTTAACCCAAGTAAAAACTAGGGTTCTAAACCTGGAAACCCAAATTTCAACACCAAGATTGAATTTTAACTCAATTCAATATTTTTCCTATGATCTATAATAGATACACTGTCTCTAAAAACGAATTCAACCAATTCAATTGCATGCATCAACTGAACTTGACCAAATTGTAAAATACAGTATATTCAAATCTGCTCTTCATTAAAACACTAAAAATTGTAGCATATGATTTAAAATTCATGTATTTACTTGATGATTCTATTTATAAATCTGAAACATTAAATTATAAAGATTGAATTTCCTTTATGCTAATTCACTTTATGTAACTTGATTTTCAAAGTTACAGATAATTCAATTTTAAATCATATAAAATTTGCATTTACTTTATTCTAAAACAAACAGATTTTATTCAATTTTGAACTTAAACCATAACATCAAAACCTTGGAAATCTGACATGCATTACATTTCATATATACACAGGCAGGCAGTCTAAAAGCATATGCACAAATTTAATTCATCAGATAAACAAGCATGCAATCCTACTTATTTATTTTAAATTAGGTGTTACTCACCTGTATAGTGATGCAGACCCCAGATTTTTTAAAATGTTGATGCAGATGTCAATTTCCAGTTTAAAGATTCATGAAATGCAGGCTTCTTGCTTTAAATCTTGATTCAAAAAAATGCTTCCAGATTGGTGCAGGTTGCTTGAATGTAGATGCAAATTTCCCCCAGGTTGTTTTTGAATACATGCAGGCTTCATGCTTGCAAATGAAATGCTGATTCTTCTTGACAAAAAATTGAAATGCAGGCCTTTCTTTGTTTCCAGATCAAATGCAGGTTGTAGTTTGTTGCTTGCAATTTTAAAGAGGAGTTACAGGCTTTGTGTAATGCAGGTTTTTGAATGTTTGAAAAAGAGAGGAGTTGAATGCAAATGTTTACTTGTTTGAGAAATGCATTTGAACCAAATTTCAGATTTCTAATGAAAAAGAGCTAAAGAAATGAATATATGAAAGTTTAAATAACAATGTTTTGAATTAAAGGAAAATAAAAACTAAAATTTGACACTTGTAAAAGAAATAGACACATGTAAATTCTCATGTTCAAATTCATAACACATGTTCATTTAGGATTTTATTATGCTTACACATGTATCTTTTAAGTAATTAATATTTATAATTAGAGTTAATAAAATATTAAGCCTAGTTAATTAGTTTTTATACGTAGTTATGTATTAAATAATTTCTAAAGAAAAAAAAAGTGTTTAAATAAAACAATTCAAAATTTTTAAACAATTAAAATAAATTTATAAAAGAGGTTATAACTTATATGAATACATGTATTTTAAATTGTATTTTATATTTCAAATTAAATTAACAAATCACATTTTATAAATTAATATTTAAAAAGAATAACACAATCATTTTAAACCAATAAAACATTTATCTTACATATTTAAAATCATTTAGTATTTTATTAAATATTTTTGAAAAGCTTAGATCAAAAATAAATCACAATTCTTAATTTCAAATTATTAAAATTATGCTATATTAATTTAATTAAAAACAACCTATCTATTTAAAATATATATAAATACATCAGGTAAATAGGCACAAGGAAGAAGTTGCAAAGAAATTTAGTCTCAGAGACAACAAGTTTGCTTTTTAGTCTGAAGGACACTTTTTAGTGTAAACTGAAAATGATAGTTATAACTATCATTCTGTGATTTACACTAAAAGTGTCCTTCAGCCTAAAAAAGAAACTTTTTGTCTCTGAGACTAAATTTTTTCGCAACTTCTTCCTTGTGCCTAAAATCCCCTAAATACATATACATTATTAAATAGAAAATAGATTTATTAGTTTATTAAAAATAAATTCACAAATTAAATATTTAAATAAAGAAGATTATTAAATCAAATCAAATTTATTAACAAAAATCATCAATTCAATATAAATTTAAACACAGATTATTAAATTTATATTGTCCAAAATTCCGGGATATTACAATCCTTCCCCCTTAAAAGAATTTCGTCCCCGAAATTTAAAACAAAGGTAATTTAATAATCTATTTATAGATTTTATTTTAAAACACAGCATATGTTAATCATATGCCAACAACCATAGCAACCAATTCACACAATCAGAACAAATCTAATTATCCAAAAGAATTTTGGATAAAACTTTCACGAGTTTCCACAGTATATATGTATATCGGGATACTCGCTCTATAGAATCCAAACAATCAATACTACTAAGTTATAGAACTCCTAATAACAATTCTATACAGAATATCAGACTACAAACGAGTCTGTCTCAACAACCAACCCATCCTAAACTACTGGTTCTACAACCAGAAATATCAAACACGTATTCCCTCAGAGATACGTGAAACATACTGAATCCCAGTTATCCAAACTGGCAATTCAACTCTTAGAAAACCAAACACTGATCTAACCCAAAACACAGAAGAAACCAAAACACTACAGAGCTAGCTTCTCAAACTTATAGCTCTTTGGATCAGAGAAAACTTATCCGAAACAAATCTCCGATTCCAGAATCCAAATTCTCCGTCTCTTATCCATAATAACTCTTCGGACGATCCTGGGCTACCAACATCCATCCTGATCAGCTTAACTCTTGCTGATTCCACTAGAAACAGACTGGACCAAAACAATCCACTGATCTCCTCAAGATCACTCAAAAACCAAGAACACAAACCCTACTTCTCAACAACGGAAGACAGAACAAACTTCTTCTCCGGAACAGAAACAACCCCAAACTGCTTCCGCTGCACAACTCTGATCCGAAACAGAAGAAAATACTGATGAAGAGCACAAGCACAGACTAGACAACTCAGCATAGAAAGATGGTTCCACATATCCATAAAGAAAACTCAGATGTTCCTTCCAAACCTGAGTTACTCCACCAACTTCTATCTCAAGGAACCATCAATCTACTAACTGAACCACCAGTTCCATTCATGGAAAGAAAATTCGATCTGCAGATGCAGACAAACTCTGACTTCTTGGAAGAAATCCGGACAATCTCCAACAATCTAAAAGAACATACTATCGCAAGTCACTTTTGCGATCAACTCAGCCTAACTCCAAAGAAAACTGCTCTCTCTACCCATCAGAACAGCTTATGCTGACTTAGCCAACTTACTAGAGAAAAAGATCCACTCTGCTGCTTCTGAACTCCACTTCAGAGAAACTACTCAACCAGAAGACTCGTTACCAACTCAGAATACTCTGCTAAACTCAACCACATCACCGAGCTGACTCACTTCTTACTCTTGTTCCAAAGAAACATCTTCGGAAATATCCATAGTCACTGCATCTCATCACGCAGCTACAACTTCCTGAGATATCAAAATATCATCACTCACTGGCTTCTGCCCTATCGTCAGATCAAAACTCAATTCTGCACTTCAAAGATGAACTCCGAACCTTAACAGGTTACCTTCAGAGATCGATGAAGTCCTTCATCACTACAGAACTCACTCGAGACGGTATTAGGTCTACGGTCTCGACAAATACACTTCTACCTCATCCATCAAACTCCAACCAATGGTAGTCGTGTTACACACACTTCTACCTCATCTACCTTTATAACTTATATTGGAAAACCCGAACAGATAATCCAACAAATAGGTAGAAATAATTATATATATATATATATATTAAAAATAAAAATACGCTCTCTCAAGATAGACACCACTATAGAGTCTAGGTATTCACTCAACCTAATGATCTGATACCAAACTGTGACGACCTGACTTTCCACTCCCGGAAAATCGCATCATCTTTAAGAAAGAAAGGGATAGAAAAGAGAAAAGAAAGAAGAGAAAGAAGAAACAACACAAGAATCTCAACAGCGGAACGAATAAATTATATTAATAACATAAGTATTACATAGTATACAACAAATATCAGAGTATACGGTCATATACAACACATACTAGACAGTTATAAATACCTGTCTAGTTATTACATCTCAATACATTATAGACATACACTCAGAGATACCAACACAGCGAAAAACTATTTAACTATACGCAGAAGCCTCCTGCTCCATTTGCTCCTCCTCAATACGTCAAATCTAACCTGAATCCTAACCTGAATTCCCTAGGCTACTTGTAAAAATTTAAGTACCCAAGAGTTATAGAAAAATAGAAATAACTCCGGGTCAGACATGGGTCTGGTGTGAGTAACAGGTTAAAGTTGCTTAACTTTGAAAAACCTTTGAAAGAAAAGGTATCACGTAAGACTTCCCACACATAAACATGGAAAAAAATTTACCTTACGCTAACCAAAACATTTGATAGGAAATCCGATGATATTATAATAGTGTCTAGGGTTTTCAAGTAAATAAGAAATAGCCGAAATCGTTACATTCATTAAATTCCAGCTACTAGCCACAAAAGTGGGTAATACAATCAAAACCGTTGGCACTTATTGGTTTTTTGATTCCATCAATGGCTGGGCTACTGGGGTACCGCCCGTCACAGTACGTGGCCTAGATCACCGTACCGAGGATTACTCCCAATCCCCTGCAACACAAAGCCGGACCCGTTCCTTACTGAACAGCTCCAAACAAGACAAACCCGTAGTTGTGATCAGCAACCGCACCACTAAGCCGAAATAAAGGGACCTCTAGACAGGGATAAATCTTGCTCTCAAATGGGAGCTACCCACGAAGCTTTGTTGCACCTCCCCTGTTTTAGCCATTCCCGGTTGATGAGGCTTGAGGCTACGATTACCTTTATAGGACATATCACTTAGAATGCCCATCGTCCACCTGACGATGTTCTGAAAGCATTCAATCCATACAAGTTCGTTCCGGGTTCGAACGAAACCGAAGGCATTATCTCGTTACACTCGTTTTGGAATCACCCTCAAAGTTAACGACAATAACCCTTGCACTCTGAATCACCATCTCGAATCTATAAGTACTATTCCGTCAAACTCATTACGGAATCACCCACAGAGTTATACTGACGTATAGCCCTTACACCTCGAGTCTTCACTCGCTCCACTTGGATTAACGACCTAACGTTATTTGGAATCGATGTGGTTTTCGGATATCCAAATATGGAAACCCAATCCCGGTCTCATCGAAATCCAAAGCGTGTCTTTTAAGGTCCAAGTTGTTTTAAGTTTAAAACAATTAAATTTAATTATCTAAATATACACAGATAGATAATTCAAAATACAATAGAAAATCAACCTTATCATTATCAGCAGATAATTCATATCAAAATCAGATAATCCATACTATCATCCAAAAGCAACCAATGCATCCATATCACATAGACTACTCATCTCATAACTGAGATTACAAACCATACATGGCAATCAATACCAATCATCAAACATAAGCAATGATCTAATGATCACACCATTCATAATTAATTTAAAATGAATTAAATTAATTACCTAAACTCGAATTAATTTAAAGTGAATTAAATTAATTACTTCATCATTATAATCCTGCTTAATTTAACCATCAATTGATTACAAATCAATCTATAAATCACCATCTCAATTCTCATTTCACTTAATCATTATTGATTAACTATCTCTAATTACAATAAGTAATTAGCATATAAGTTAATTACACAAGTTAATTACTTAAACCCCTAGCAAATAATTAACTTGTAATTGCTTAGTTAATTAATCATTTATTCATTATTAATTATACCTTAATTAATCAATTCCAAATTACATTATTGATTCATTAATTAATGATTACATTTAATCAATCTCTCAATATAAATTAATTACATAAGTAATTAATCTTCAATTTAAACCCTATATATTAATCACCCATGATTAATAACTATTTAGTAATTAACTGCTTTAATTACTCATCTCATAAATTAATTATTCTTAATTAATTATCTCCATTAATCACTTGATTAATTTCAAAATAATTTAAATTCAAATTACTTCTATAATAAATATCCTTAATTACATTCAGTAATTATTATTTAATTACTTCCTCAAGTAATTATAAATTCATAAATTACATAAAGTAATCATCAAACAATCCATAAATGTTTAAATTAATTAAACTTAATTAATCTAAACTAATCACATTCATCAAATTAATTATACTAAGTAATTAATTCATTAATTACTTTCATTAAGTAATTAATATAAACAATTGATTATTATTAATTAATCAATTTAATTAATTCTCAAAAATTAATCACATTAATTAATTGTTAAAATAGTCTTAAGTTAATGACATTCATTAACATTTCTTAATTACTAAATTAAGAATTAACTTATACTAATCATTATTAATTATCAATTAATTAATATTTAATTACAATTTAACTAATCTCTAATTAATAAGGTGTTAATTAAAATCTTAATTATCATTAATCATTTGATTAAATAAATCTTAATCATAAATTAAAATTTAATTAATCATCCTTAATTATAGATTAATTAACCTTAATTAATCAATCTCAAATCTTAATCAATTAACTTAAAAATAATATTAATTACTTAATCAAACATCCACATTATTCACTAATTAAATAGTTCATATTCCAACAAATTTTCTTAAGTTCAAAATTAAGAAACATTCTTCTTTTACAAAATATTTTAAACACTTTGTTTCAAACAAAAATTAAAATTTAAAAATTTCTTTTTTTAAATTTCAAACTGAAACACAATTTAAATTTGTATTCCAGATTTAAATCTTAAAAATTTAAAACATTACTTACTCTTCCATCTTTATTTTTAAATTCAAATTATTCAACCTTTACTAAAAATGGTTAAACAAATTTAAATTTAAAAACTTATTTTATTTTTAAAACTGACATTAAAGTAAAATTTCAGGTTTAAAAAAAGAATTTAAACCCATTTTAAATTCCTATTCATAAGTTAAAACCCATAGTTTTAAATTCAAAACCCATGTTCCTTTATATTTTAAAGTTTTAAAATCTTAATTTAAATTTCAAGTTTTAAATTAAATTCAATCTTAGATTCTTCTAACTGAGCTTCAATATTTTAGTTTCCAGATTTAAACTTTGTTTAAAAAATTTCAGTTGCATTTTCAAAATTTGCTTTTAAATTAATCAGAAAAACTGTTTCCTGTTTTAATTTAAAACATCTTACATTTTGAATTCAAATTGTTCCAAAATCCATGATTTAAATTATTGAATTCATAATTACATTCCAGGTTTGCAAATTCCTTGTTTGAACTTAATTTTACAAATTTAAACTTACTTTTAAATTTAAATAAAACAGAAAACAGTTTCTGTTCTGTTTTGAAATCAAATTAAAATTTAAAAGAATTTTAAAATTTATTTCAGAGGCCCAAATTTAAACTTATAGAATTCAAATTTAATTCTAGATTCAAACACAGTTTCAGATTTGTTTACAATATTATTTACTTCAATTTGTAAAACCTGGAAACAGTTTCCTGATCAAACTCTAAAACTAATTAAAAATTTCAAAATTTAAATTATTCCAAAAACCTAAAATTTAATTAATTGAATTTATATTTAAATTCATATCCAACTTTAGTTTTCAGATTTTTATTTGCAATTTACTTTCAATTCAACTTTTAGAAACCTAGAAACAAGTTTCTGCTCAAAACTAAAAACCTAAAACAATATTAAACTCGAGCTACCCTATAATTTACTTCGAGTCACATGACTCCCTGCTTCGAGTCACTCACTAATTTCCCCGAGGTCATCACGAGGCATAAAACCCTGCACCCCAAAAACAGAACACCACCATCATCCCCAACATGCACAACACCCCTGTGCATCCACTTCCCAACTCCGGCATCACTGGCCCTCATCTCTGGCCACCCTTCATCGACCAAAAATCCCTACATCAGCCTCCAACCCTCAAAAATCCCAGAATTCAACTTGAATTTGAATTCAAGTTTTAAACAAAAACCTGGAACATTTGTCAGCAAACCACCAAACCTGTCCACATCAACTTCTTCCATCTCCGACCACCATCACCCTCCAAACTCCGGCGACAACCCCATCAACACATCATCTATTCATTCCCAAGGGATCTTTGAACTCGAACTAATGATGAAGCATCAATACTAAAATTCTTAACCCAAGTAAAAACTAGGGTTCTAAACCTGGAAACCCAAATTTCAACACCAAGATTGAATTTTAACTCAATTCAATATTTTTCCTATGATCTATAATAGATACACTGTCTCTAAAAACGAATTCAACCAATTCAATTGCATGCATCAACTGAACTTGACCAAATTGTAAAATACAGTATATTCAAATCTGCTCTTCATTAAAACACTAAAAATTGTAGCATATGATTTAAAATTCATGTATTTACTTGATGATTCTATTTATAAATCTGAAACATTAAATTATAAAGATTGAATTTCCTTTATGCTAATTCACTTTGTGTAACTTGATTTTCAAAGTTACAGATAATTCAATTTTAAATCATATAAAATTTGCATTTACTTTATTCTAAAACAAACAGATTTTATTCAATTTTGAACTTAAACCATAACATCAAAACCTTGGAAATCTGACATGCATTACATTTCATATATACACAGGCAGGCAGTCTAAAAGCATATGCACAAATTTAATTCATCAGATAAACAAGCATGCAATCCTACTTATTTATTTTAAATTAGGTGTTACTCACCTGTATAGTGATGCAGACCCCAGATTTTTTTAAAATGTTGATGCAGATGCCAATTTCCAGTTTAAAGATTCATGAAATGCAGGCTTCTTGCTTTAAATCTTGATTCAAAAAAATGCTTCCAGATTGGTGCAGGTTGCTTGAATGTAGATGCAAATTCCCCCCAGGTTGTTTTTGAATACATGCAGGCTTCATGCTTGCAAATGAAATGCTGATTCTTCTTGACAAAAAATTGAAATGCAGGCCTTTCTTTGTTTCCAGATCAAATGCAGGTTGTAGTTTGTTGCTTGTAGTTTTAAAGAGGAGTTACAGGCTTTGTGTAATGCAGGTTTTTGAATGTTTGAAAAAGAGAGGAGTTGAATGCAAATGTTTACTTGTTTGAGAAATGCATTTGAACCAAATTTCAGATTTCTAATGAAAAAGAGCTAAAGAAATGAATATATGAAAGTTTAAATAACAATGTTTTGAATTAAAGGAAAATAAAAACTAAAATTTGACACTTGTAAAAGAAATAGACACATGTAAATTCTCATGTTCAAATTCATAACACATGTTCATTTAGGATTTTATTATGCTTACACGTGTATCTTTTAAGTAATTAATATTTATAATTAGAGTTAATAAAATATTAAGCCTAGTTAATTAGTTCTTATACATAGTTATGTATTAAATAATTTCTAAATAAAAAAAAAGTGTTTAAATAAAACAATTCAAAATTTATAAACAATTAAAATAAATTTATAAAAGAGGTTATAACTTATATGAATATATGTATTTTAAATTGTATTTTATATTTCAAATTAAATTAACAAATCACATTTTATAAATTAATATTTAAAAAGAATAACACAAACATTTTAAACCAATAAAACATTTATCTTACATATTTAAAATCATTTAGTATTTTATTAAATATTTTTGAAAAGCTTAGATCAAAAATAAATCACAATTCTTAATTTCAAATTATTAAAATTATGCTATATTAATTTAATTAAAAACAACTTATCTATTTAAAATATATATAAATACATATACATTATTAAATAGAAAATAGATTTATTAGTTTATTAAAAATAAATTCATAAATTAAATATTTAAATAAAAAAGATTATTAAATCAAATCAAATTTATTAACAAAAATCATCAATTCAATATAAATTTAAACACAGATTATTAAATTTATATTGTCCAAAATTCCGGGATATTACAAAATTAGTTTTATTTAATATATGACATTCATTTAATTTATATTTAAACAAGTTTTTTTAACTTTAATATATAAAAGGTTGGAAAGGTACATTGGAATGTGATTTGTGACTTGAATTGGTTATTAATTGAATTTGAATAAAGATTCATTCAAAACTTAACAATTTTGAAAATAATTTATAACTTGTTTTAATAAAAGGTGAATGGATAATTTAACATTTAAATAGAATAAAAATTGAATATTCGGTCCAATTAAATTTGTATTTGAGATTTTATTTAAATATTTATAAAGAAATTTTTTATAATGACCACGGTGCGAAATAAGCGTTTGGTTGTTAAAGAGACTAGGAACGGATATTGTCATACTCTTTGCCAATACCGAAAACCACTTTAACAACTTTGTACGGGGTGGAGATTCCAAAAACAAGTAGGTTGGTTTGGCGAATGATTCTGTATGGTATTTACATAGCTCTGACTCCCGTGAGTCAGCTTGATGTGGCTAAAACAGGTGCTATACCGGGCCAAGTGGAGTCATTTCCCCTATCGGGCACTTTCTTCGAAACCTTATCTATTTCTTTTGTGATTCAATTTGGTGTGCACATCTTTGATTTGGAGTTTGTCATGACGTGGGCGGTAGTAGCTGCTATGTGTTACCACAAGTCCAGAAGCGCGAATGGTATATCTACCCTGGCATTGCTTCGAGTGCCTTGTCACATGCTTTATCGCGCCTTCTACGAATCTGTTTTGTACCATACCTATTAAGTGCCCTCTGATAGCCTCCAGTTTACAGAGGAGTTATGGTACTGTATAGACTATGGGAATATATAAAATGTGTTAAGGGAGATATGTGTAATGCCTTAACGCTATTTTAATACTTTACTTTGTTGTAGACATTATATATGTAGCGTATCGTACTATGTTTGTAAATAGTTTATTAGATCCTTAAAGGATGGATTGCTAATCATGATTCGAGTGTTTTGTTTTTCTTTACGCTCGGGTCAGCCTAAGTGTCACAGTTTGAGATTCATCCTTTGGAGCTCAAAGTTCGTTTGGAAGACCTATCTTATCTATTCAGGTTTCAGTTATTTCTGTTATTTTAGTTGTATGTTTAGACTTGTCAGTTACCTTTGTGTTAGTGACTTCTGTATATTGGGATCTCTGATGTACTCTGTTTTGGACTACGTTATTTCTACAATAGATTTATAACTACAATTCATCATTCCACTGTTCTTTGTAAACTCCGTGTCTGTGATTCTATGATTGATTATTTACTGTATATGCTAAGTTATGCCAAATAAATATATTAACAGTCTGTTATTTGGAGCGATTCAAATCTAACATTGTCGATTTGAATGTTTGTAAATAGCGGGTCGTTACAAAAAGTAATCACTGGCAGTAGTTTCACCGCTGCTACTTTCAAACTCCCCTTCTTCTTCCTTAGAGTCCATGTGACTTTGCCTTCTCTTTGCGTGGGCTCCTCTTCCGTTTCCTTTTGGATTGGAGACATTCTGGCTGAACCATTTATGCCAGCCGCACTGATTTCTTCCTCCTCATGGGCCTCATCGTGTGGTCTTTCGGATGGGCCACTATCTCCTGACCTTCATCAAAATCGTGTGAAGAAGAAGAGGGTCTTGCATGAACTATGGCTCGACCAGGAAAAGGTGCTTCACTCTGAGCAACGGACCTACCCGAAGCTAATAGTCTGTATTGGCATAGGTTCTCATTGGTCAGCAGGACTCCAACCACCATTCCTCAGCATTGATAGCCTTTAAAGTTTGGCAAATCACATTAAGATCTATGTCTCTATTAGGCCATGGAATAATTGCAAAGGACACGCGATCAGTTAGAAACCCTATTATAGCACTTCAAAACCGACAAACGGAAAATAAAAGCTTACCCCTGTTGTCCATCAGCCATTGAACCCCTTAGGGCATCTAACAGAGAAGTACTGTGTCTTCAACTATGATAGATTGCTTTGCAATTGCAAGACGATCTTCCGGTTCCATTGGGCTTTGATTATGTCATAGACCCGATTCTTCGACTTCCGAAAATCGAAATCAATACGTCCACTGTATCAACTGCCGAACATTCGAATGCCGAAAAATCGAACCATGTGGGTTTAAGAAGAAGAGGTAGAAGCAAAAGATAGAAGAAATAAGAAAACAGAACAGAAACAATATCAAAATCTCACAGTCGCAGCGGAACAACATATAATAGATAAATGAATAATCTTTAAAACAAAGAACTATATCAATTACTACATTACATCACATCATCATCAGAGTGTACAACAACAATATACAACACAACAAAACAATGGACAGTTATACAAACATGTCCTTACAAGTGAATTTACAGCGGAAAGATAATATCATGTACAAGTAATATGCGTCGCCATCCAGCTCGTCACTTAAGCTCCATAGCACTTCTGAATCCAGAATGACCTGATAACCTGACTCTAGACAGCCCGTGTGGAAAACTATGGACACCCAGAGTTGAGGAAGAGAATAATAAACTCCAGGTCAGTCATGGAACTGGTGTGAGAACTAAAGAAGTTATTTATCTTTAAAACAAAAACAACAAGGGAAGTGAAAAATATCCGCAATGCTTTTGGAAAATGAAACTACCATAAGGCCTCCCCGCACACACACAATGCGAACGCAGAATTGGAGGAGATTTCTCCTTATGATAGTCAAAGATGCTTATTACGCAAAACAAATAATTTTTGATATTATTATTATTGCATTTCAAAAATAGACTATAAATCTTAGCCAACATACGACCATTATCGTATGCCTACTATAGCTACCATGTTCAATAGCAGGTTACTGCCACATTCCATGGCAGGTAATACAACTAAAACCGCACAAGGCTCATATTTTATATTTGGATTTTCCAACAAACGGTCAGGCTAAGGAACTTCCTACTGCCACATGGGATCGCCTCTGGCGGGACGTCCGGAGAACCTAACCGGATCTTTGCTAACACAAGGCCGGGTTACCTCTGTAACTAGGTAACTACTACTCGAGTATGCCACTCCCTAGTCCTTTGGGACCTTTATCCGAGGGCCCTCTATCACCAAGCAACAACCACACAGAAAATGAGACTGGAGCAACCACATAGGTTAAGCATCAGGGCTCCACACCTGACACCACCCTTTTCCAGAAGGAAATGACATACCCTAAAGGGAGCGACCCTCATAATCGTGCCGCATATTCCTGTTTCGACTATTTTCGGGGTGTGAGGTCTGACGAAGTCTCGTCCACAAAGCTACACTTTTTCACAAAGCCACACTTTGATCAACAAATGATCAATAAATAATCATCACACAGCAACACTCAGCATGCCACATTACCAAATTGGGAATATATCGCTGATAACCTTCTACTACAAAACCTCTGAGCTCGTACGTCTCAGAGAAGGGTGTTAAGCTAAGAGAATAAATTCTCCGCCACCAACAGAAATGTATTTGAAAGAAATCTGCTTTATATCTCAAAATGTAATGTCAGACACGTAACCATACAAGTCTGTTCCCGGCTCGAACAGAACCGAAGGCACTTCAAAAGAATCCCTTGCAATCCGGGCATTCACAATCCTGATCGAATTTCCCATCGCAAAGGAAATCTCCATACCGTAGCAAACGGCGCAGAGACAATCGATAGTCATCTTATCGTTTTCACAAATACCCAGCCTTCACCACCGGCCTTCAATGCTATACATTACATCGTATCACTATTCAGAACGGGAAATCCGAATAACGAGCGCAATAATTTAAAAATAAGTGTAGCATTCAATTTCACCCAATTCACAACAAGTAGCCATTTAAGGGTCAATATTGATAGTCGGTTATTTAACTATCAATCAATATCCACTACATCACCCGATTTCAAATAATTTTTCCAAATATTTTTTTTTTCAAAAATATCTTTACAAGATATAATGTCCACACTTCAACCTTTTGAAAACAAATTTCAAATCAATTTTCACCTTTACAACTTTCATTTCAAAATGGTTCATTTAAACCAATCAAATAAATCCTTACCGATTTATTAAATTTACGTTCCAAATTAGTAAATTTATTTCCACACTTCAAAAATAAATAATGTTTATTTTTAAAACAAATTTCTCTTATAAATTTCCATTGTGAATTAACATTTCCAAATATTCACCTTTTATACGATTTTTCAAATCGATTTCAATTATTCACTCTCAATTTATCTTTAAAAGATATAATCACAAAACATTCACTTCATGTTGGAAAAAATTTCCATATTTATTCAATAATAAGTAATCCACAAATCTATTTATTTCCAACATTTTGAAAATATTCAATATACTTAAATCCAAATTAAGTATATATTTTATTCTTTAATGAAAACTTCTCTTAAACACATTTATTTGAGTCAAAACGAATGTCGCGTAAAACATCGTTACGACAACCCAAAATCACTAGTATAGGGATTTGAAATTAAGATAGATATATAAACCCCAATACTATATAAAACATTTCCTTTCGGAAATCATTTACTATAACAACAGTGTTATAGTCCGCCATTTCCTTCTATTTCTCGAAAACGTCTATTTCAACAATGAATGTTGAAATCTATGGTTTCGATACTTAATTCATTTTAAAACATTTTTTTGAATTGCTTTAAAATCTATTTAAAATATCACTTTCCAAAAATATTTCTTTAATTTATTATTCACCGTCCAAAATTGTGAATATACTTCGTTAACCAAATTCAACTTTTACATATTTTATTTAAAGGATTATCCACTGTCCCAAAATCGTGGATATATTTCCTTTAACAAGCTATAATAATTAAACTTATTAAAATAAGCTGATTTCGAATTTATAAAACAACGTTTATAAATTCCATTTATACTTTATAACAACTTCACTTATAAAATCACTTTATTAACAAATTCTATCCATATTCCATTTACACGCCAAAATCTAATTTATAAGTTAATTACTTATAAATCTTTTATTTTAAAAATCTATTCATTTTATAACTTCACAATTTATAAATCTATAGATTTCATCCACTTATGAAATCCGTTTATACTTCATTTTTAACACTTATAAAAACTTGTTTTATAATTCCAATATTTTAATTTATAAATATCAATTTTATAAATCTTTTATATAAATCATTTAAAATAATTCAAAAATTCCAATTTAAACGATTTTATAAATTAATCAACTACTTATTTCAAAAATCACATTTCAGTTATATTTCACAAAAATCATAATTTTTATAGCATAAAAATTTCAACATTTATTTATTTAAAATGAATCAATTACAAAACTAAATTTTATTATGAATTCTCAACTTAAATTTTCAAAATCAAATTTTATTTATTTTCGGCATCTAATGATACCAAAAATATATTCAGCTAAAATTTAGCCTTTAACGAGTTCAATCACAAAGATTATCACGCAGATTATAAATAGATCAACATACAACATTGAAATCAATTAAATCATTTGAGGAATCTAGTTGGACCCCTCCAACCTGTTTCCTTGCATCTACAGATGTTAGCACAATACCAATTCCGCTTCAAGACGGAATATTGCGGTATATGGGATTTATAAAATACTATCCGCTATTATGCGGCGCAATAGGGTCTCATCCGCTATATAATGCGGGAAAATCAACTCCAAATACATATATAATACCAATTCCATACAAGTTGGAATTATCGCGGTATATGTTTTTAAATAAATAACATCCGCTTAATATACGACGTATAGGGTCTATTTCAATACAACAGATAATAACTATCATTCGTTCACACAATCAAGCAATTTTAAATCTAACTATTTAAAATTTAAATCGGAATAATTCGATTTAGTGAGAAGTTCTCACCTTGAGTTTCCGATAACAGTTGTAGCGTTTTATTTCTAATAAAATTAAACGTGCGTTTAGTTTTATCCGAAATTTTCACTAGCTCCAAATGACTCCAAACTAGCTCCATTGCGTAGTGCTCGACAAAACGAACCCGACGCAAGTCGTTTCACGCGTTTTCGACCTCGTATGAAAAGGTTACGCTGTTTTAAACATTACACGATTTATACTATAATTAATTTACAAATTTATAATTTAATTTTAACCTAAGACGATCACAGCCGTGCATTTTAAAATCATCAGATCCTGGCCACTCCTACATGCTTTCTTCCCTAACGCGTTTGTCTCCAGGAAATGTGAACGAAACCGAACCCAAAAGCACTATCTAGAGTTAAAAATTGCAGCCACCACGTTGATCTATACGACGATCAGAGACCTCCAACACGAAGCCCAAGTCGAGCTCTACCTTCGGCCAGAGGAGCTCGAAGCTCGGCCTTCACATCACGTCAAAAAATGTGCCGAACTCCCTGATGAACGCGGCCCACAAGCTCCCTCCACGTCGCTCCATACTCGATCATCACCATATGGATGCAAGGTCTCTCAATGCTTTACACTTTGTTAGTTGGAATTTTCTGGAAATATTGCACGGATTGGAAGATTTTAAGGGGAGAAGAATGGAATATTTCAGCCATCAAAATTAGGGTGGCGGCCGGCTCTTGAAGCTAGGGTTAGGGTTTAGTTTAGTTGCAAATGGAGATAATGGAGGTGTTTTTATAGAAATCCGAGGAACACTATTCATCCCGAATTTTTCGAACTCCAAATCTCGCATGATGACCAACGTTTCCAGGGTTTACCCCACATTCCGGACACAATGGAATAAGTACCGAGAGCCAATTTGATCATCTATACGAGTTACGGTAATAAACGATCAAATTTAAATTAAATCGATTAAACAAATTTCTATGCGTTTTGACTTGCCCCGAACAAACGGTAAATCCGATTGACACGAAATTTGAAATCTTACTATAATTTGACATCACGGATCCGATGAAACTGGTTTCGTCGAAATCCAAGACTGTTTGAAAAATGACTAATTTCACTAGTCGATTAAATATTAAAATATTCAATATTCACAATTTAACTTTTAGTTCAATTTTAAAAGTTCCCAAACATTGTTCTAACCCCAATATGATTTAATATAACTTTATAAATCATTTTTAATCACACTAAACCAAATTCCCAATTATTTCTGTAATTTCAAATATTAAATTATCGATTTAATTATCCAATTAAATCTAGATATTCGAAAAATAAATTATTCGACTTACAAATTTTACTTGTTAATATTTAAAATCAATTAAATATCTGAATTTCAAATGATAGAAATTCTGGGTCATTACAAACTTTCACCCTTAAAAGAATTTCGTCCTCGAAATTACCAAGTAAGAAAAAGTTTTAGAATTCATTAACCTTTCAAAACAAACCGTTCAAATTTGATTTACAAATCTATTAAGTGTTTAATTTTTCCAAAATCCATAGTTAAACTTCTTACTAAATATTTGCTAAGTTTCCAAACCCAAATATAGTTATCTTTTCAAAACCAACTATATCGTTTAACCTTTAACTTCAAATCAAAACTTAGTTTTCACAAAATCTTTCCAAAATTTGCCGAAAATTTTCTAACGCCTTAAATTTTCAAAAAATTTCGCCATAACCTCCTTTGCGCGGCTAGCTCGGTACGACTACAAAATGCCACAACGGGCCCCCAATTTCAAAAAGAAAACGAAAAGCCAAGTGGCTAGACAAGAAGATCATCAAATTTCATACTGAAATTCAAATACATACCTTTTTGTAGAGCAATTCAATTTTTATCTTAAAAATCAAAATCCCAATTCCATTTCCTTTAAACACATGTATATCCTGCTAGCCATAATATCCAATTACAACTTTCAAATTTATTTTGCACATTCCTTTATAAAATTTTCAATATATACTTCTTATACCATTTTTACTTTACTATTGAAGTTATATATCCTTTTTCATTCTAGATTGCATTATCAATTTCATTCGAATTCAATTTACATTTTCAATTCTGTTTGGATTCAATTTACCTTTTGAATGTTGAATTCATCAATTATCTTCCATTCACAATTGATTCATATCACTATTTTAAATTAGCTTTGTTTACAAATTCAATTACTTTAGCTTTTAATTTCACTAATTCCATTTCATCAACACTTAATGAATTTATATACAACCAATTTATAATCAAATAACAACCAATGTATATTCAACACAACCGAATTTGATCACTTTTTTTACCTTCAATTTGGTTTAACACATTTAATTAGCTTTAATGAATTAACAAATACATCCATTATTTCATATCAATTTATTTGCATTTGATTGATTAACATTCAATCCATTCATTAATCCAATTGCTAATTCATTT
Source organism: Allium cepa (assembly GCA_030765085.1). NCBI lineage: Eukaryota > Viridiplantae > Streptophyta > Magnoliopsida > Asparagales > Amaryllidaceae > Allium > Allium cepa. The sequence continues at coordinate 588,435,548 of CM060934.1, read as the reverse complement.
AACATTTCAAGTTGAATTTCATTTATATAATTCATGTTTATATTTATCACTTTACTCATTTTACTTCGGTACCAAAACCAACTTCATTCAACATTACTTAAGTTATATTCCATTTCAACATTCAATTTCAATTACATTTACTTGCAATTGTAAATTTATTTATCCCCATTCACAATTTTATTTTCATAATTCAAACTGACTTCCAATTCATTTCTTACTAACCCAAATTTATTTTTAACTTAATAAATTTTCTTTAAGTAATTATTTCACTTAGCCTCCTTAGACATTTCTTAAAATTCACTTTGTTTAATTGATTCACTTATACATACTTTAATTTAATTCCATCCTTTAAGTTAAATTTATTCTATCAAAATTTAAATTGTATAAGTTACCAACTCATTTACCAATTTGATAAATATTTAAAATAGGATTCCAAAGTCTTTTCAACCTTTCAAAACCAAGTTTGAAATCAATTCAAATTATCTTTTGAATTTCCAAAACCAAACCCAAATTTTCCAAACAACTTTAATTTAAAACAATCTGGCAGCAATTCCTCTTTTGGAAACCCGAAAATGAACACCGATGATGTGGCGATCATCATCGGAATTATTTTCCAGCGACCGAAAAGAGTTTAGAGCTTTTATCCCTTCAAAACATTTCTATAAAATCTTTGAAAATCATTTTCAAATCAAAAATGATATAAACCTTCAAATCTCCAAAATTTTCAAATTCTTTCAAAACATTTCCAAACACTTCTCTGGAATTTTTACTTCAAATTACAAATCACATTTACAATTCATATTCATAAATTCCATTTGTATGTGAATTTATTTCTTAACTTTGGAGTTACGATTTCAATTTCCTACTCAAATGATAATAATATTATCACTTCTTAACAATCAAGCAACCATATACTATAATAATTTACAACGATTATTTCCTTTATCTACGAAAATAGTTTTGGGCAAAATTATTTCATTTACCCTATTTTAAAACAATATCGTGTCGAATTGTTTTGTACCAGTGTTTAGAGATCTCTTTCGATAGAGTTGTACAGACTATACCGACCAGAATACATATACCACCCCACAAACCAATCATCACAACATAAAATAATTTTATTTTCACTATCAAATACGCTCTCGTATCTATTATTACACTAACCTCATTCTAGAGTACTGTTGACTCTATCTCTAATGAGTAACACACAACAGAGCCAAGGTTGTCACTTAACCATACGCTCTGATACCACAATGTCACACAAGATTCGTCGACTTCTAAAAATCGACATCAACGTCCACTATATCAACTACCGAGCAATCGAATTCCGAAAAATCGAACCATGAGGGTTTAAGAAGAAGTGGTAGAAGCAAAAGATAGAAGAAATAAGAAAACATAACAGAAACAATATCAGAATCTCACAGTCGCAGCGGAACAACATATAATAAATAAATGAATAATCTTTAAAACAAAGAACTATATCAGTTATTACATTACATCACATCATCATCAGAGTGTACAACAACAATATACAACACAACAAAACAATGGACAGTTATACAAACATGTCCTTACAAGTGAATTTACAGCGGAAAGATAATATCATATACAAGTAATACGCCTCGCCATCCAGCTCATCACTTGAGCTCCATAGCACTTCTGAATCCAGAATGACCTGGTAACCTGACTCTAGACTGACCGTATGGAAAATTATGGGCAACCAGAGTTTAGGAAGAGAAGAATAAACTCTAGGTCAGTCATGAGACTGGTGTGAGAACTAAAGCAGTTATTTATCTTTAAAACAATAACAACAACAGGGGAAGTGAAAAATATCCGCAATGCTTTTGGAAAATGAAACTACCACCAGGCCTCCCCGCATACACACAATGCGAACGCAGAATTGGAGGAGATTTCTCCTTATGATAGTCAAAGATGCTTATTACGCAAACAAATCATTTTTGATATTATTATTAGTGCATAGTGTTGAAGCATTTGGAAAATAGAATATAAATCTTAGCCAACATACGACCATTATCATATGCCTACTATAGCTACCATGTTCAATAGCAGGTTACCGCCACATTCCATGGCAGGTAATACAACTAAAACCGTACAGGGCTCGTATTGTTTCTTTGAATTTTCCAATAAATGGTCAGGCTAAGGAACTTCCTACTGCCACATGGGATTGCCTCCGGCTGGACGTCCCGAGAACCGAACCGGACCTCTGCCAACACAAGGCCGGGTTACCTCTATAACTAGATAACTACTATCGAGTATTCCACTCCCCGGTCCTTTGGGACCTTTATCCGAGGGCCCTCTATCACCAAGCAACAACCACACAGAAAATGAGATTGGAGCAACCACATTGGCTAAGCATCAGGGCTCCATACCTGACACCACCCTTTTCCAGAAGGAAATGACATACCCTAAAGGGAGCGACCCTCATAACCTTGCCGCATATTCCTGCTTCGACCATTTCTGGGGTGTGAGGTCTGACGAAGTCTCGTCCACAAAGCTACGCTTTTCACAAAGCCACGCTTTGATCAACAAATGATCAATAAATAATCATCACACGGTAATACTCAGTATGCCACATTACCAAATTGGGAATATATCGCTGATACCTTCAACTACAAAACCTCTGAGCTCGTACGTCTCAGAGAAGGGTGTTAAGCTAAGAGAATAAATTCTTCGCCACCAACAGAAATGTATTTAAAAGAAATCTGCTTTATATCTCAAAATGTAATGTCAGACATGTAACCATACAAGTCTGTTCCGGGCTCGAACAGAACCGTAAGCACTTCAAAAGAAGCCCTTGCAAATTGGGTATTCACAATCCCGATCGAATTTCCCATCACAAAGGAAATCTCCATACCGTAGCTAACGGTGCAGAGACAATCGATCGGTCATCCTATCGTTTTCACAAATACCTGGTCTTCACCACCGGTCTTCAATGTTATCCATTACGTCGTATCACTATTCGGAATGGGTAATCCGAATAACGAGCACAATAATTTAAAAATAAGTGTAGCATTCAATTTCACCCAATTCACAACATATAGCCATTTAAGGGTCAATATTGATAGTCGGTTATTTAACTATCAATCAATATCCACAACATCACCCGATTTCAAATAATTTCCTAAATTATTTATTTTCAAAAATATCTTTACTAGATATAATTTCCACACTTCAACCATTTGAAAACAAATTTCAAATCAATTTTCACCTTTACAACTTTCATTTCAAAATGGCTCATTTAAACCAATCAAATAAATCCTTACCGATTTATTAAATTTACGTTCCAAATTCGTAAATTTATTTCTACACTTCAAAAATAAATCAACAGTTATTTTTAAAACAAATTTCCCTTATAAATTTCCATTGTGAATTTACATTTCCAAATATTCACCTTTTATACGATTTTTCAAATCGATTTCAATTATTTACTCTCAATTTATCTTTAAAAGATATAACCTCAAAACATTCACTTCATATTGGAAAAATTTCCATACTTATTCAATAATAAGTAATCCACAAATCTATTTATTTCCAACATTTTGAAAATATTCAATATACTTAAATCCAAATTAAGTATATATTTTATTCTTTAAGGAAAACTTCTCTTAAACACATTTATTTGAGTCAAAACGAATGTTGCGTAAATTATCGTTACGACAACCCAAAATCACTAGTGTAGGGATTTGAAATTAAGATAGATATATAAACACCAATACTATATAAAACATTTCCTTTCGGAAATCATTTACTATAACAACAGTGTTATAGTCCACCAATTCCCTAATTTATCGAAAACGTCTATTTCAACAACGAATGTTGAAATCTATGGTTTCGATACTTAATTCATTTTAAAACATTTTTTGAATTTCTTTAAATTTTTTAAAATATCACTTTCCTAAAATATTTCTTAAATATATTATTCACCGTCCAAAATCGTGAATATACTTCGTTAACCAAATTCAATTTCTACATATTTAATTTAAAGGATCATCCACTGTCCCAAAATCGTGGATATATTTCCTTTAATAAGCTATAATAATTAAACTTATTAAAATAAGTCGATTTCGGATTAATAAATCAACGTTTATAAATTCCATTTATACTTTATAACAACTTCACTTATAAAATCACTTTATTAACAAATTCTATCCATATTCCATTTACACGCCAAAATCCAATTTATAAGTTAATTGCTTATAAATCTTTTATTTTACAAAAGCTATTCATTTTATAACTTCACAATTTATAAATCTATAGATTTCATCCACTTATGAAATCGATTTATACTTCATTTTTAACACTTATTGTTAACCCGCCTTTTTACCAGGCCATGGACATGCGGGATTAACATAATCGGTTGCACGTTCGCCAAGGCTGGTGTACGATGGATTCAGTCGACTGGATGGATGGATGACGCAACGTGCTTAGGAGATGGAAGTATGATTGGATAAAGATGAATCAACTATGGTTTGCGTTTAGGAAATATGGTTGGGCATTGGCAATCATTCAGCATTGAAGTACGTCCGGCGTTCCTTCACTCGGCATCCTCCACTCGGCATTTGTACTCGGCATTGAAGTACGTCCGGCATTCCTTCACTCGGCATCCTCCACTCGGCATTTGTACTCGGCATTGAAGTACGTTCGGCATTCCTTCACTCGGCATCTTCCACTCGGCATTTGAACTCAGCATTAAAGTGCGCTTGGCACACCTCACCCCAGCATCGATCGGCATGCATCACTCAAATGCCTCGTCCGGCATTATTCTATCAAACTTCGTTCGGCATTCTTCCTCCAGACGCTTCGTTCAGCATGGAACGGTTCGGCATTGATGGCTCGGCATTACATGGCTCGGCATATGTGGACCGGCCATAAACTCGGTGGGCCTGAATCACGCAAAGGCCCAACAACTCAGGATTTGCCTATAAATACAGCATGTGGGGGTTCAGAAAAGGGATCCTGATTTTCTCTCCTTCTCTCTAACTTTCTATCCCCTAAGGCTAAGGCTAGCCTATCATTTTGTAACTGTAATCGATTGTTACAGCAATAAAAAAGAAATTACTGGAGTGGACGTAGGCCAGAGTTAGCCGAACCACTATAAATTCCGTGTCTTTACCGCTTTCATTTTAATTTCTGTTATTCTTCATATTAAATATCCTCTACATACATCCTACCCGTGAACTGTGATTGTTGTTTGGTACTTTCACTTGGATTTGGGTGTTAGTGACCAATTTTGGCGCTAACATTTTGGTGCTTTCGCCGAGAATTGAACTCAGGAATTTTGGAGTTAGAAACTTGGATTTAAAAGAGCAATGGCTAGACCATCAGCAAGGAAGCAAGTAATGGAAAGGAGCAATCAGGAGGGAAGTCAAGAGGCTTCCTCTGGAGATGGAGCAGGTGGAGCATCCATTTACATCACTAGAGAGGAAATGGAGGCGATGATGAAAAGACAAGAGGAGATGATGCAGACTCTTCTCAGACAATTTGCATAAACAGAAAATGCAGGAGCTTAGATCCGTGGAGCTGGATCAGAAGCACTCGATCAGCAAACAGCTATCAATCCAGATGGATCTAGACTTGGGGGCATACCACCAGGAAATGTTGGACCAACCCATGGAGGGATACCAGACGATGTTATGCAACCCGACACCAACAGGAGTGCAGGAGTGCGAGATGAGGAGTATGTGCCAGAATTCCCTAATAAACTCGGGGGGCAGACCAGAGGCGATGGACAAGGATTACATCTTGGGGGCAACAACAGATTAGCGGAGATGGTTAGACGGGCTATGAGGGGTGGATTGATAAATAGAGACTTGGAGGATGTAAATAGGAGTCCCTTTACTCCTACTATCAGGCAAGCTAGGAACCCACCCGAATTTAAGCTACCAAATTTTTGAAATGTATAATGGGAAGGCAGATCCAACGGTTCATCTGACGAAATACATAAGGCATATGGAGGTACTGGGGCATCGGATGAGGTCATGGCTCGATGCTTCCCATTGTATTTGACAGATATCGCAGCTATGTGGTTTAGACAGCTGGAGAATGGTTCTATCGGCACATGGATGGAGCTAATTGAGAGGTTTATGAGACAGTTTTGGGTCCACATAGTTAGACCCAAGAACGTGATGACTCTGACATCTATGAAACAATGGAAAGGGGAATCGCTCAGGGACTTCTTAACCAGATTCAACATAGCGGTAGCCTCAGTGGATCGACCCGAACCGTCAATGGTTTTGATGGCAGCCGTCTCGGGAATCGTGGATAACTCGGATTTCAAAATATCATTGGAACGGGACCCACCGAGGGATCTCGGGGAGTTCTATCATGAGGCGGAAAGGTTCTTGACACTGGAGGATGCGCAGGCTGAGAGAGTAGGGAGAGAGGCTGAAGCTTATGCAGTGAGGGGTGGAGGTCCATCCAGGGAGGATCTAAGTAAAGACGATAAAGGAAAAAAGAAAACGAATGGAAATGGTGGCACTTCGAAGAAACCTCGGAGGGAGTCAAAGTTTTCTTCTTACAGAGATTTAACTGAGACTCTAGAAAGGATTTACTTGGACACTCGAGGGCGGCTCCAATACCGGAGGCCAGCAAAGAGAGAGCCTTCAGAATACGAACGGACATCGGGAAAGCATTGCCTATTCCATGAGATGGATGGGCACAACACAAACGACTGTAGGCATTTGAGGGATATCATTGAGGAGCATGTAAGGAATGGTCACCTACAGCAATATGTCAGGAATCGAACTACGGCAGGGGAGCAAGAGCAGCCACCACCTACCTCTAGCAATGGCGGCATTGGGTCTGGTCAACGCGGTTTACTATCAACTAAACAGGTTCATGGTTTTGAATAAGTAACAGAACTCAAAGTAATACGGCTAGGTCACTTACACACGTACGGTATTAAGGACGGTCCCTAGGCGTGCTCTGAGATAATTGAAAACCGTACTACTTGAGTCTATGAAATTCTGCTTTCTTTCTAGTTTTCTGCAAACTTTGGTTCTCTCTTTCGTATTTTGGACATTTACTTTTCTTTGGTATGGTTTTGGAGTTTGGATTAAACTCCCGATTTGGTTGGTTTTTTCTTGGTTTCCCATTCTGGTTTGGACGTTTGATTTTTGATACGGATTTCTGGTTTTATATTTGGTTTTGGATCAATGTAATAAATAGTTCAGGTTTTATAATTACTGCCCCGACCGGAGAGATGGGGCAATGGTCACAAGTTACGAGTCCCTTCGCCGGAGAGCGAAGAAATGGACTCGGGCAGAATATAAAAAGTCCTTGACCGGAGAGTCGAGGCCGGAGAATATAAAAAGTCCTTGACCGGAGAGTCGAGGCCGGAGAATATAAAAAGTCCTTGACCGGAGAGTCGAGGCCGGAGAATATAAAAAGTCCTTGACCGGAAGTCGAGGCCGGAGAATATAAAAAGTCCTTGACCGGAGAGTCGAGGCCGGAGAATATAAAAAGTCCTTGACCGGAGAGTCAAGGCCGGAGAATATCAAAATCCTTAGCCAGTTTGCTGAGGCCGGTGAATATCAAAGTCTTTGACCGGAAAGTCGAGGCCGGAGAACATACAAGCCCGTGATGGAAAAGTCAAGGCTGGAACAGGATAACACGACCCGACGAGGTCTACAAAATCAAGATTAAGCCCGGAGAGGTCGTGGATATGATGATATGGTTACAGAAAGGATGTGGACTTTGGATATCAGATTTGAGGCTATTCAAAACACACCTTCCAATAGCAAGGCATGTTTTGGGGGGCAAGTGTTAACCCGCCTTTTTACCAGGCCATGGACATGCGGGATTAATATAATCGGTTGCACGTTCGCCAAGGCTGGTGTACGATGGATTCAGTCGACTGGATGGATGGATGATGCAACGTGCTTAGGAGATGGAAATATGATTGGATAAAGATGAATCAACTATGGTTTGGGTCTAGGAAATATGGTTCGGCATTGGCAATCATTCGGCATTGAAGTACGTCCGACATTCCTTCACTCGGCATCCTCCACTCGGCATTTGTACTCGGCATTGAAGTACGTCCGACATTCCTTCACTCGGCATCCTTCACTCGGCATTTGTACTCGGCATTGAAGTACGTCCGGCATTCCTTCACTCGGCATCTTCCACTCGGCATTTGAACTCATCATTAAAGTGCGCTCGGCACACCTCACCCCAGCATCGATCGACATGCATCACTCAAATGCCTCGTCCGGCATTATTCTATCAAACTTCGTTCGTCATTCTTCCTCCAGACGCTTCGTTCGGCATGGAACGGTTCGGCATTGATGGCTCGGCATTACATGGCTCGGCATATGTGGACCGGCCATAAACTCGGTGGGCCTGAATCACGCAAAGGCCCAACAACTCAGGATTTGCCTATAAATACAGCATGTGGGGGTTCAGAAAAGGGATCCTGATTCTCTCTCCTGCTCTCTAACTTTCTATCCCCTAAGGCTAAGGCTAGCCTATCACTTTGTAACTGTAATCGATTGTTACAGCAATAAAAAAGAAATTACTGGAGTGGACGCAGGCCAGAGTTAGCCGAACCACTATAAATTCCGTGTCTTTACCGCTTTCATTTTAATTTCTGTTATTCTTCATATTGAATATCCTCTACATACATCCTACCCGTGAACTGTGATTGTTGTTTGGTACTTTCACTTGGATTTGGGTGTTAGTGACCAATTTTGGCGCTAACACTTATAAAAACTTGTTTTATAATTCCAATATTTTAATATATAAATATCAATTTTGCAAATCTTTTATATAAATCATTTAAAATAATTCAAAAATTCCAATTTAGACCATTTTATAAATTAATCAACTACTTATTTCAAAAATCACATTTCAGTTATATTTCACAAAATTAATAATTTTTATAACATAAAAATTTCAACGTCTATTTATTTAAAATGAATCAATTACAAAATTAAATTTTATTACGAATTCTCAACTTAAATTTTCAAAAATAAAATTTTATTTATTTTCGGCATCTAAGATACCAAAAATATATTCGGCTAAAATTTAGCTTTTAACGATTTCAATCACAAAAATAATCAAGCAGATTATAAATAGATCAACATACAACATTGAAACCAATTCAATCATTTGAGGAATCTAGTTTGATCCCTCCAACCTGTTTCCTTGCATTCACAGATGTTAGCACAATACCAATTCCGCTTCAAGATGGAATATCGCGGTATATGGGATTTATAAAATACTATCCGCTATTATGCGGCGCAATAGGGTCTCATCCGCTATATAATGCGGGAAAATCAACTCCAAATACATATATAATACCAATTCCATACAAGTTGGAATTATCGCGGTATATGTTTTTAAATAAATAACATCCACTTAATATACGACGTATAGGGTCTATTTCAATACAACGGATAATAACTATCATCCAATCACACAATCAAGCAATTTTAAATCTAACTATTTAAATTTTAAATCGGAACAATTTGATTGAGTGAGAAGTTCTCACCTTGAGTTTCCGATAACAGTTGTAGCATTTTATTTCGAATAAAATTAAACGTGCGTTTAATTTTAGCCAAAATTTTCACTAGCTCCAAACGACTCCAAACTAGCTCCATTGCGTAATGCTCGACAAAACGAACCCGACGCAAGTCATTTCGTGCTTTTTCAACCTCGTATGAAAAAATTACGCTGTTTTAAACATTACACGATCTATACCATAATTAATTTACAAATTATATTTTAATTTTAACCTACGACAATCACAGCCGTGCATTTGGAAATCATCAGATCCTGGCTGCTCCTACATGCTTTCTTCCCCAATGCATTTGTCTCCAGGAAACGTGAACGAAACCGAACCCAAAAGCAATATTTAGGGTTAAAAATTGCAGCCACCACGTTGATCTGTACGACGATCAGAGACCTCCAACACGAAGCCCAAGTCGAGCTCTACCTTCGGCCAGAGGAGCTTGAAGCTCAGCTCCACATCATGTCAAAAAATGTGCCGAACTTTCTGATGAACGCGGCCCACAAGCTTCCTCCATGTCGCTTCATACTCGATCATCACCGTATGAATCGCAAGGTCTCTCAATGCTCTACACTTTGTTAGTTGGAACTTTCTGGAAATATTGCACGGATTGGAAGATTTTGAGGGGAGAAGAATGGAAGATTTCGGCCATTAAAATTAGGGTAGGGCCAGCTCTTGAAGCTATGGTTAGGGTTTAGTTTAGTTGCAAAGGGAGATAATGGATGTGCTTTTATAGAAATTCGACGAACACTATTCATCCCGAATTTTCCGAACTCCAAATCTCGCGTGGTGACCGGCGTTTCTAGGTTTACCCCACATTCCGGACACAATGGAATAGGTACCGAGAGCCAATTTGATCATCTGTGTAATAAACGATCAAATTTAAATTAAATCGATTAAACAAATTTCTATGCGTTTTGGCTTGCCCCAAACAAATGGTAAATCTGATTGACACAAAATTTGAAACCTTACTATAATTTGACATTACGGATCCGATGAAACTATTTCCTCGAAATCCAAGACTGTTTTAAAAATGACTAATTTCACTAGTCGATTAAATGTTAAAATATTCAATTTTCACAATTTAACTTTTAATTCAATTTTAAAAGTTCTCAAACATTGTTCTAACCCTAATATGATTTTATATAACTTTATAAATCATTTTTAATCACATTAAACCAAATTCCCAATTATTTCTGTAATTTCAAATATTAAATTATCGATTTAATTATCCAATTAAATCTAGATATTCGAAAAATAAATTATTCAACTTACAAATTTTACTTGTTAATATTTAAAATCAATTATATATCTGAATTTCAAATGACAGAAATTCTGGGTCCTTACAGATTATGATCAGAGAGAGGTAGTCATCTCTCCTCCTATACACCAGAAAATACCGCAACTCACTGAAATTTGGAGCATGACCGAACATTCGCATGAAAAGGACATGCATGCATGTAAGGATAGTGTAATCATTTAGATGAAGCTGGAATAGGAAATTCCCAAGTTCGAAAGTGATTCATGTAGAAAATCGTTGAAGGGAGGCACGACTCCATTCAAACACATATATCTATGGCAAGTGGTGTACCACGGGGGAGGCAAATGAGCAAACTCATCATTTGTTGCCAGACGCACATCTTCCTCAGGAATCCCATGCTGTAGACATATATTGTGAAGAACCTTAGCGGAGACCACTGACGAGGCTCTTTTAGGTGGATTGAGCAGAACTCGAAAGTTGGGAGGCATACAGTCCACGATAGGCACAACCAGAACTAATTGGCCAAAATGATTCAGCTTCGGAGAGCACCGGGCTTTGCTCGCTTGACTTGCGGTGTGAGGATGGCTGCTTCATTCTATATACTAGAAATCGTGTCTATAAGCGATTAGGTAAATCTATCGTAAATTTATAAGTTTCCCCATTCACACTTGAATTCCAAAAAAAATTAACTTGTAATCAATGCGTCGGATTTCAAGCGCGAACTAGGGCTAGTGTGTAAGTGTGGTGTGCTATCTATATGGGATGAACTCGGGGCTCAGAACATTGCAAACGCTCCATCCCATGTAGATAGTTCGCTTGCAGTGAGAGAAGAAAAGAACTTCTCATGTCAGCTTTGTTTTTCCATTTTATCTACTTTCGGTGCACTTACCCATTATCGATCAACGATCTATAACGGATCCGCTGTCCGGAGTGACACGGAAAATTCTTCTCCTTGCAGAAATGCCGAACATGTAACAAGTAAACAAGATGGATCTGAGTCCTAGAAAGAAATCGAGACCGACTAAGTAGATGTGCATGGTATGCAATAATGGCTATAAAGGTGGGCATGAGTCAATTCTGGTTTAACGGACGAAGATAGGAAAGTGCGTCGTGTGTTAGGCCACAACCCAATGTCACTTTCGGAAGAAACTCAAAACCCGATTGGCTATCTCGACCGTTAAACCGTAATCAACTCGAACTTCTTGTAATCAACATTACGAAGGGATACTCAATGGCAAGTCATCACACCGATGCAATAATTAGGAACGAGTTCAATTAACCCATCTCTAGCCGAATTCAAGGACACAATAAGAATCAAAAATCAAATTTGACAAGATATAGAATAGATCGGTGGCGAGCTACTCAGATTGGCTATAGTTCGAAAGTGAGCAAGGGCTTGGTGACAGGTCGGCTAGGGTTTCACGAAATGAGCGAGCTCTTGAGGGAATTAACAGCGGAAGAATGAATCAGGTCGAGATGATCTATGGGTCGTCGGGAGTCGAATCGCCAAAAAGCTGGATCGCGTAAGGAAGCAAGATTGATTCGAGCAAGTGAAGAAGCTGCGAGTCGGTTCGAGTTTAAGCAGGCAAGTGGAGAAGCGAAAATTTTCGCTAAGTACTCGGGTCGCCAGCGACCTGACCCGTAATGGGTCGCCAACGCCTGACCTGCCTATATAAAATTTTTCATGTGCACTTACATCGCTAGCGGCCCATACCACATGGATTGCTAGTGACCCAAAATAATAATTAATAAGTTTAAAACGCATATTTAAAGGAAGAAAGAGGCCATCTATTCATCTCGAACTCGATCAACTACAACCATTCATCATTCTAAAGGCATCCGAAAAGCTATAAGCGGAAACATGAAAGATTATGGAAAGTCATGATAGTTAACAAAAGAAAGACAGCCGGTGATGTTGGGCTAACATATTCGTAGAGCTCAAATGCAACCACTTGAAAATCAGCAAATGAATATCGAAGACGATAACTTCCAGAGCACACCTTGTTTACAACGAAGACATACTCTAGGGGCAAATGTTATCCAAGTTTTTAACCCGGTAGGAACTAGTAGAAAACGGAGCAAACTTGTACAGACAAGATGGTTCAGGGCTCAACTAGAAAAACTAAGACAAGGGATCGACAAGGGAAAAGCTATATGACTAGGGCAACAGATAGGATCAAGGAAGTCGAGAGATTAGCATCCTTTCAGTCCAATCAGTTGTTGAGCATAAACAACCAGTGAATTGCCATCAATATGTAAGAGCAACGATAAAAGGCTATAGGCACATCTCGAAGTCCAGATTCTAGGAAATCCTAAGGGCTCAGCTCGCTAGTGACCCATGCCTCTACTCAAACCATCAAAAGAACTAGATATGGAACACCGTTGAAAAGAGGAAAAACTTGGTCCACAAAATGAACCAAGTCTACGGTTCTCTAGTAACTCATAGATTATAGGTCACTGGTGACCCATAGGCCATGGGTCGCCAATGACCCGTCGACGATAGGTAACCAAAAACCCATGATGTTGGCTCGTTTTGCGAGCCAAAGTCCTGCCACGTCGCCTGTAACCTACCTGATAGCCGGTGATGACAGGCCTGGCATAAAAACTTTGTAACCTTCATAAATAACATGCCACCTACGACATAAAGAGAGGATTGTCAGGACTGGTTGTTGAAGCTCTGTTGGAATTATTCTTCACTCTCTACCTTCCTCACAACAATCTCCAAGGGAATACACTATGATTTTCCAGTGGATTCCTACTCTGGAGATCCAATCTAGCTAGGAAACAATCAAAGCCTTATAATCAAATAACTCTTATATTGCAATCAGTCTATAGTAAAGTTATAAAGTGGACGTATGTTTCATTAACAGCCGAACCACTATAAAGATTCCCCGATTTCTTTCTTTTACTGTTCTTTTTCTTTATTTGTGATATGTGATATTGCTCTATCAGAACAGAGCTGGTGCTTTCAAATCCAAACAAGGGTGTTGGTCTATTTTTTGTGTCAACAATACTACAACTATGAAAGAGTATTATATAACAATATTGTTAGGCAATACAGAGAATGAAACGATATGGGTGCACATGTGATATTCCCTTAGTACTCATATCAAATAAAATCTCACCATAAATGTACATAGTCTCAGTACAAAGCAATAAACACGTGTGCCTTTTAGACTGAACAATACACTATATATTTATATAATAAATACCAAGAGAATACAAAGTCAAATACAGCGATAATATACAATAGAACTGCATACATAATCCAATGTATAATAAATATACACTAGCACCAAAACATCAAATACATGAGACCAAATACATCTCAATAATATATAATGACTATATAATAACACCCTAGTCTCCATCTATGCCCAACATCCGCAAAAATCGGCCATCTTGTCCCTGAACCTGAAATGTCTCAAGCTTCCTGAGTATTATATAAATAACACATGGCTTAAACTATATCTAAATCAAAGGATAATTTACTTATAGAACTCAATATAGTCTAATAATAATATGGTAACTTTGTCAAAATAATTCAAAACTGTAATTGCAACATTAGTCACAAACCATGCAGTGGAAAATGCCATCACCCATATAAATCATATTAAATAATATATCAAGGAAATAATATCAAATGAGTGAAACAATTCATACATCTGAATATCAACATTATAAACAATCAAAAAATAGGACATGCACTCAACACTGCCCCCAATTATCTCTTAGATAACTGTAAAGTAGAAATACCAAGGATCTATCACATTCATCACAAATATGCAAGAAATACAAATATGACATACCCTCAGTAGCCAAGGTCATCTCTCAAATAACCATAAAAGATAGGAAAGGGTCTAACTTGATGCTCTCCACATCTTTAGCTACCCTTGGTAGCAATATGAACAACGTGTATGCGGTTACTTAACTACAAGGACTCTTAGTCTAAGAAATAATCAAGAAGATTGATGATCCCATTAGAATCGTCTAGATGTTAGCCTCATAGTAATCATCTTCGATCTCAACCAAAAATAATAATTATATGGGCTCTATGACCTCTAATAACCACTCAACTCATAGTATCATTGATAATCACCTTGGATTCTCAATCGAAATGTGTTCTCAGCATCATATATTACTATATGAGAATTAGTCTCGATAAATAATCTAGATGGCTCTCAGCATCATATATTACTATATGGGAATTAGTCTCGATAAATAATCTAGATGGCTCTCAGCCACATCTATAATGATCTTATAAAGGTGTATAAGTAGTTTCAATATCAACAATAACCAAACGTGTGACGGATAGCTCTCAACTTGTTCTAGGAGCCTTCCTTACATGCTCTCAGCGCTATTTCTACAGTCATTGGTTACCTCGACGGCCATCATGATCCAATGTCCATCTAGTGCAAGATAATTCTATGTAATGGTCACGACCTTTCAAGTTTCCCAAAGGTAACTAATTGTTGGCCTTGTGACATGGGGCCAGTGGCTCTCAGCCATATAGACAAAAAGGTGTGTCATGGATTTAGGAAACGACCTAGCAATTATCCTTCTAGGATGGATACTAGAAAATTTAGTTTGCTCCCTACCGTATACTGGGAGTACCCGAAATGTATGGACACTTTTATGGCTCTCAGCCTACTCACTCTCAGCGAGCATCACCTCAAATATGTTACCCTGTATACTCGACCTTGTTAGTGTGACATCTACTTACAATAAATAATCGAATAAATATTGAAAAATCTCGTGGATCGCATATTATCTAACTTGTGCATAGTATGCAAGTCTACAAGTTAATGCTATAGTAGAAAATAAATAGTAATGCATAAAAAAGCATGCAAACTAGAGTTTTTATACTGGTTCGGACCTCCCGCCCGGCATCTAGTCTCGAAGCTTCCCTTCGGTATTTCCTTTAAACAAATTACCCTCGCTTCGGCTGGAGGAATAGGCTAGTACAAAAGTATCTATGACAATCTAGTGTTCCAAATAACACAGTTTTTGACTTATAGTACAAATCATCCTATGAACTCTTTTGAGTATTTGAATATGAATACTTTGAGTTATAGGTAGTGGTTTAACCAATATTATATTTTGGTTGTAATAGATTGAGAGTATGTGAACAATGTATACGCAAGAAAGTTTTAGAAATCAAGAGAGGAAAGAATAAATTAATTCAAGTTCGTTGATTTCTATTTCTCAATTAAAGTAGTATTTATAGATTCAAAAAGGTGCAAATGAAGAGTTGTTACTATTTGAAAAAGTCTATTCACTTTAGTGGCTGCCACTTTCGTTGAAAGGTGATTTATTTTTGTTTCAAACAGAAATTGACAATTTTTGCATACTTGACAGACATCTATTGTAAAACCTCAAAAGTATATCACTTCAGAAATTTTTAACCGAGAATTATCGCAGACGTCTATGGTTTTATCTTAGACGTCCATGAGGTGTACAATCAGATTTTCAACTTAATTTTGATGAAAATGAAATTGTGTGTGATCGTGTATGCATATATACTCAAGGAGACCTTATATATAATTTATCTATGACTCTTTTATAGTAGAATAACCTTACTAATACTAGTATGCAATATACCAATATATATGGAGATTTTATTTCTTATGTGTCTGAACTAAATATTGATTTGAATTATATATTATTTTAAATATATTTTTAAAAAAAAAATTGAAGAAAAATTATAGCGTATATTTTGTTCATCTTATATCAAGCTAATTTGATTTGTTCTCATTGATTCCTATTTATCAGCTTTGTTCGTCAATTCGTGCCAATCTCGCTTTGCTTTGGAATTCATGCTTGGATTCATAATTCATTTCATCGTTGAATCTCTCTAGCCTCGAATGATGAGCAATCACTCACCATTAACATTCTTATATTTAATAAATTTGATTCACATTGAAATGACCATTGAAATATGTTGCTAAATTCGAACTGTTAATTATATAAATGTTAAATATAATATGCCATTATCTGCAATTGTTCACCTGTGATATAGGACATCATAATTTGTTGTAGTTATTTTATTAAAGTTGTTACTGATGATATATGCCTGTTGTTGATACGTTATGTTATTTTCTCTGTTTATTAGAAATCCCTATGGGTTGACATAATACATACCCGAATGATATTGTGGATTAAGGGAAAATCGTTATGGGTTGAAATGATAAATCCAAGCAATTTTCATTGATTTGAATTTGGGATCGTGGATTGAAATGATATAATATAGATATTTAAATTGCAGATTGAAATGATAAATATTCGTATCACTTGACCATAAGATAGAAAATTATATACGGACACCATTGGTCTATATTTTGAAAATGATATTCAAAGTTTGAAAGGAAATATATGAGTTTTAATAAATATTGATTTTTAAAAAATAATATATATATATAAGTGTTATTTTTACATATGTTGAAACATAGATTTTTAAAATTATATGTCTGGGAAATTTTAAATTTATAAGTTAGTTTTGAAAAATATAATTTTTAAAGTTTTTCTTATAATTAAATTATTTTAAAATATGTAAAATAAGATTTAATGCAAAAATACATTTAATAATAAGATTTAATTTAATTAGTATATAATATGTTTAAGTATTTACTTAAATTTATTTTAATATTTTAAAAATAGATTTTATAACTTTATTAATAAAGGTTCGGATGATAAATTAGTGTTGAGTTGGAATTTAAATTGGTCAATAATTGAATTTAAATAAGAATTTGAACTTATTCATTTTGGGATTTTGAAATTTTTGATTTATAGCTTGATTCGATAAAAAGGTGATTAAATGAATATTCTCAATTTTAAATAAAAATGAGATTGAATATTTAATATTGATTTAAATATATAAATTGGTATTTGAATAAATTATTACTAAAATGGTTACGTAAATAGTTTCCAATTTGAATAGAAATTAAAGTTAAATGTTAAAATATAAATGAAATTTATGTTGTAATGTTGAATATTTAAACTTGAATCTTTTAACCTTAAATTGAAATGGTTAAAGTAGAATTGATTTAAATTGACTTTTTGGAATTTAAGCTGATTTGAATCGATTTGTGAAATTGGAGGAAACTATTTTATTATATAAAGTATTTTAATACATATATAAACTATTTTAATATATAAATTATTTTGATATATAAACTATTTTAATCTATATCTATTTTAATATATATACTATTTCAATATTTAAACTGTTTAAGTTAAAAGTGTTATGATTTCAAAAGTGCTATGATTTTGAAAGCGTTATGATTTAAAAGTGTTAAGATTTCAAAAGGTGCTATGATTTCGAAAAAGCTATAATTTTGAAAAGTGTTACGATTCGGAAATGAATATTATTTAAAGTGCATAATGATATCGAATTGATATGATTTTGAAATGAATACGATTTTGATATGAAGTATGAACTATTTGAAATGAAATGACCAAGGTGTGAAATAAACATTCGGTTGTTAAAGAGACCGGGATCGGATATTTTCATACTCTCTGTTAATACCAAAAACCATATTAACAACTATGTATGTGGTGGAGATTCCAGAATGAAGTAGGATGGTTTGGTGATGATTCTATATGGTATTTGCGTAGCCCTGACTCCTGTGAGTCAGCTTGATGTGGCTAAAATAGGAGCTATACCGGGCCAAGTGGGGTCATCCCCCCGATCGGGCACAATTCTTCGATACCATTCTATTGCTTTTGTGATTTGATTGGGTGCACCATTTGATTTGGGAGTGTGTCACGAGGTGGGCGATAGTAGCTGCTATGCGTTACCACCAATCCGATAGTGCAAATGATATATCTACCCTGGCATTGCCTCGAGTGCCATATCGCATGCCTTATCGCGCCTTCTACGAGTTTGGTTTGTACCATAACTATGGAGTGCCCTTTGATAGCCCTCAAGTTTACGGGGGAGTTAGGTTCTGTATAGACTATGGGAATATATAATATGTGTTAAGAGGGATATTGGTAATGCCTTAACGCTATTTTAAAACTTTTACTTTATTATAGACATATTATAGTAGCTTATATTACTACATAGCAGATAGTTCCAAGGATCCTTTGAGGATGGAAATCCCAAACATCCTTTAAATTACTGTATCTAAGTTCATATTTCACTTGAGTTGAATTTATTAATATAAGAATCTTAATCCTGACTCGAGTGTTTTGTGTTTTGCTTCATGCTTGGGTCAGACTAAGTGTCACAACATTTGAGACTCACCTTTGGAGCTTGGAGTTTTGATTGAAGATCCGTCTTTTGTTTATCAGCTTTCAGCCATTTCGGTTTATTCCAATCACTTATATTCAGATTTGTCGGTGCTTCTGTACTTGAGACTACTCTGTATTTGAGATTTTGTTGTATTATTTCAAACTCTGTTGTTTATATAGTAGCTTCACGAACTACTATTTATCTATTCCGCTGCTTATTGTTATATTATAATGTGTCTGTGTCTGTGATGCTGAGTTTCGAAGATGAGATGTATATTTGTGATCTATATATGTCGTGTTTCTACTATGATCGAACCGCGAAAAGGAGACGCTAGAGATTTTTTTTTTTAAATTTAAGGCGTTAGAAAATTTTGGGAATTCGGGAATTTTTTGATAATTAAAATTTTGATTTTGAGTTATAATTTGAAACAATATTAGTTGGTTTTGAATATAACTATGAATGGATTTGAAAACTTAGAAAAGTTTTTATAAGAAGTTTAACTAATGGATTTTGGAAAAGTTAAAAGGTTAAATGAAATTGGTAATCTAATTTGAATGAATTGTTTTGGAAAAATTAATGGATTTTGTAGCTTTTTCTTACTTGGTAATTTCGAAGACGAAATTATTTTAAGTAAGGGAAAATGTAACGACCCAGAAGTTTAGTCATTTGAAATTCATATATTTAATTGATTTTGAATATTCACAAGTTAATTTTATTAGCTGAATAGATTTTATTTCAAATACAGTGATTTAATTGGATAATTAAACTGTTAGTTTAATATTTGAAATTGCAAAAATAATTGAAATTTGAATTTAATGTGAATAAACATGATTTAAAAAGTTGAATTAAATTCTATTTGAATTAGAATGATGTTAGAGAACTTTTAAAACTGAATTAAAAGTTAATTTATAGAAATTGAATATTTTAATATTTAATTGGCATGTAAAAATAACCATTTTTCATAAAGTCTCAGATTTAGATGAAACCAGTTTCATTGTAACTGTAATGTCATATTATTGTAGGATTACAAATTTCATCTCAATCGGATTTACGGTTTGTCCGTGGCAAGCTAAAACGCGTAGAAATTTATTTAAGTGAATCTTAAATTTAAATAATTCGATTCGAAAACCTATCTTCCAAATATGATCTAATATGGTTTCGATATATACTCCATTATGTTTGAAATAGGGGTAAAATATTATAAACGCCAGGCGGCACGCTTCATTTCGAGTTCGAAAAATTTTCGGGTGAATAGTGTCGTGAGATTTTCTATAAAAGGACTTGATTTTTATATTTTCACTCAAACCCTAATTAGTTTAACAGCCGTCACTAATAGATTTAATGGTCGGTATTTTCGATTCTTTCTCCCTTAAATTCTTCCAATCTATGCAATATTTCAAGATACTTTCAACTACAATGTTGTAGATCTAGGTGAGACCTTCACATCCATACGGCCATGATCGTTACGCTGCATGTTGGACGAAATCATGGTTTAAAGGTTGGAATTTGGGCACGTTTTTCAAAGCATATAGGTGACCAAGCTCCATGGTGTTGTAGCCGAAGCCAGGGGGCTTGTCGCCGTTCGAATGGCAGGTGTTGATCGGGTTACAACGTGAAGATGGTGGAGTATAATTCGACGAAGAAAGTGGCGGCTATGGGTTCTTTTGGAGCCTGGGTTTCGAACGAAGGGAGGAAGAAGCTAAGAGTAGCGGCAGGATTGATTGAAGCAAAAACGTACGGCTCTGATCTAGGGTTTGAAAATAAAATAATATTTGTAAATTTATTTATATAATAATTCGTATAAACTTTAAAATTGCGTAACTTCTTCATACGGGGTCCGTTTTTGACGAAACAAGTTACGTTGGGTTCATCTCGACGAGCATTGCATTATAGAGCTGGTTTGGAGTTGATTGGAGCTGGTGAAAATTTTGAGGAAAATTAAATGCTCTTTTAATTTTATTCGAAATAAAACACTGCAACTGCTATTGGAACCAAAGTGAGTACAACTCACTCTTTCTGACTAACTGATATTTTTATATAAGTGAGAATATATATTATTTATGATGATTGATGATTGTTTGGATGATATATGATATATTATTTATATATTGATTGTTATTTGGATATATTTCTGCCTATTGGAGCAGATGAGACCCTATACGTTCCTGTGTATGAGCAGACGACCTTTTCTATGCGCGTCTGCCTCGAAGCAGATATTTATAATATGTATATTTATTGCAGGTGACAGGTTGGAGGGATCCAACTGAATTCCTCACCGGTATTGGATTTATTTACAAATATTGTAAAATATGTTGTTATAATATGATATATGATGTTTAGATGTCGTGATTGATGTATTTAGTGTTGTTGCAGCATTGGGCCTATTTTTGGTAATTAAAAATGTTAAAGTGATGATTTTTAAATTTAAAAGGATTTTAAATTTGATTTTGGAAATAGATGTTTTATTGCTTTTCGAATATGTTAAAAGAATGAATTTATTTTAAATAAAAAAATGTCATAATTTTTATGTTATAAAAATTATGATTTTTGTGATATATAACAAGAAATATGATTATTGAAATATGCAGTTAACTATTTTGTAAATAGCTTAAACTGAGATTGTAACGACCCAGAATTTCTATTAATTAAAATTTGAACATTTAATTAATTTTAAAATACTAATAAGTGAAATTTATAAGTCGAATAAATTTTATTTCGAATAATTGGATTTAATTGAATAATTAAAACGATAATTTAATAGTTGAAAATACAGAAATTATTGAAAATAGGGTTAAATATGATTAAAGTTGATTTGTAAAATTTTATTTTATCATGTTGGAGTTAGAACAATATTTTAGAACTTTTAAAATCGAATTAAGAGTTAAATTGTGAAAATTGAATATTTTAATATTTAATTATCGACTGAAAAATAGCCAATTTTTAAACAGTCTCAGAATTGGACGAAACTAGTTCCATTGGATCCGTAATAGTTAGTTATTACCGGATTTCAATTTTCGTAACAATTGGAGTTATCGTTTGACCGTGGCAGCTCGAAACGCATCGATATCGTTTTAATTTTAATTCGGTGAGTTAAAATAGTCATTTTTCGAAAAGTATCGGATTTCGACGAAACTAGTTTCATCGGATCCATAATGTGATATTATTGTAAGATTTCAAATTTCATGTCAATCGGATTTACCGATTGTCCGGTGCAAGCTAAAAAGCCTAGAAAATCGTTTAATCGGTTTAATTTAAAATCGAACGTTTATTGCCGTAACTCGCACAGATGACCGAATTAGCTCCCGAAACACGTTCCATTGCATTCGGAATGCGGGGTAAACCTTAGGAAGGCCAACCGGCACGCTTTGTTTGGAGTTCGGAAATTCCGAGATGAATAGTGTACGTCGTTTTTTTCTATTAAAGGCCCCATAATTCACAATTTTACACTTAAGCCCAGAACCCTAACCCTAGCCGCCAGTATCTGTTCAATGGCCAGGAAATCACCATGTTTTTCCCTCAATTGCTTTAAATCCGTTAATCGAATCGAAATGTTGTCAACTACAAAAACGTAGAGGATCACGAGAGCTTCCAATCTATACGGCTGTGATCGTCATAGGCGCGATGATGGAGGCGCAGCTGGCCAGGGAAGTGCGCGCGTTCGTGGGTCGAGATCTTGGCATAGAGGAGGCCGAGTTTCATGGCCTTGCAGCCGAAGGTGGTGGAAGGTGAGGCGCTTCAGATGGAGTATCCTGATCGAGTCCTAGATGTTCGTGATGAGATCGACAATTAGGGTTTTGATTGAGCTATTTGGGTTCTCACGCACGTACTGGAGGGAACGGCTTTGAGGGAGAAGGCAAGGTGCGGCTTGGATCTGCTAGTGGAAATTGAACGGTTGGATGATGGAGGGTTTGTAAAATAAAAATAAATCTTAAATTAAATTGTATATTTAAACTCGTATAATTTTAAAATGCCATAACTTGTTCATACGAGGTCGGAATTCAACGAAACTTTTTGCGTTGGAATCGTATGGACTAGCACTACGCTATTGAATTGGATTGGAGTCGTTTGGAGTTAGAGAGAATTTCGGATAAAATTAAACGTCCGTTTAAAAGCTGAAACAAAAGTTGAAACAAAATTGAAATCAAGGTGAGAACTTCTCACTCAATCGAATCGGTTTGGAACGTAAATATAAAGTAAATCGTTAAGGATTTATTTAATTGGTTTAAATAAACCATTTTGAAATGAAAGTACTTCCGAGAAAGGAAAATGATTGAATTTTTTTTTCAAAAATGGTAAAGGATTGTAAAGTGATTTGAAAATTAGTTTTCAAATGTTTGAAGTGTGGGAAATATATATATCTTGTAAAGATATTTTGGAAAATAAATAATTTGAAAAATTATTTGGAATCTGGTGATGTTGAGCATGCCTATTGATAGTTAAAGATCCGACTATCAATATTTACCTTTAAATAGGTATTTGTTGAGATTTGTTTGAATTTGAATGCCACACTTATTTTTGAATAAGCGCTCACTATTCGGGTTAGCCGGAAAAGGACCTTGGGGTCGTATAACCCATTCCGAATATGTGATACGTCGAAATGGATTGCATTTGATGACCGGTGTTGAAGACCGGATATTTTTGAAAATGGAAGGATTACCGTTGAGTTACTCTGCATCGGCTTATCTCCGATATAGAGGTTTTATCACCCTTAGTGACGGGAAGTCCGATCGTGATTAGAAATTATCCGGAATGCAAGGACTTCTTTGGAAGCGCCTTCGGTTCTGTTCGAACCCGGAACAGACTTGTATGGATTGTATGTCTGACATTAAAAGTTGAAATATAAAGCTGATTTCTTTCAAATATATTTCTGTTGGTGGCGGAGAATTTATTCTCTTAGCTTAACACCCTTCTCTGAGACGTACGAGCTCAGAGGTTATATAGTTAAAGGTTATTAGTGATATACTCCCAATTTGGTAGTGTGGCATGCTGAGTGTTGTTGTGAAATGATCATTTGTGATAGGATCATTTATTTGATCATTTATCTTGGCGATCATTTCTATGATCATTTGTTGACCCAAAGCACGGCTTTGGTATAAAGCATGGCTTTGTGGACGAGACTTCGTCGGACCTCACACCCCGAAAATGGTCAAAACAGGAAGGATGCGGCAAGGTTATTAGGGGGTAGCGCCTCTTTAGTGTATGTCATTCCTTCTGGATAGAGGTGGTATCATGGTATGGAGCCCAGATATTTAACCTATGTTGTTGCTGCAAATTTTGTGGTTGTTGGAAATCGAGGATCCTCGGATAGATCGGTTACGATCGGGGGATGACATATTCGTGTCAGTAGTTACCCAGTTAGGGGTAACCCGACCTTGTATTGGCAGAGATCCGGTTTGGTTCACGGGACGTCTTTCTAGAGGCGTTTCCATGTGGCAATGGGAAGTTCCTTGGCCTGACCATTTGTTGGAAATCCAAAGTAACAATACGATCTTGTACGGTTTTAGTTGTATAACCTGCCATGGAATGTGGCGGTAACCTGCTATTGAACATGGTAGCTATAGTAGGCATAAGTGCAAAATGTCTATGCTGGCTAAGATTTATATCTTTGCTTTCGAAATGAATTTTTCCTACACTATGCACTAGTAATAATATCCAATGTTTCTTTTTAATGCGTATCAAGCATCTTTGACTATCATAAGGAGAAATCTCCTCCGATTCTGCGTTTGCATTGTGTGTGTGTGTGCGGGAGGCCTTATGGCAGTCTCATTTTTAAAAAGCACTTCGAATTGACTTTAAAAATATTCCTCTATTTTGATTTTAATGATAAACTGTTTTGAGTTCTCACACCAGTCACATGACTGACTCGGAGTTTATTGTTTTCCTTCCTAAACTCTGGGTGCCCACCAATTTCCACACGGGCAGTCAAGAGTAAGGTTTATCAGGATATTCTGGAATTCAGGAGTTGCTGGAGGCAAGCTGGATAGCATGGCGTATTACTAGTATATAGTATTTCTTTTCCGTTGTTGATGTTGTTTGTTGTTGTACACTCTGATGTAATGAAATGTAATAACTGATATAGTTCTTTGTTTAAAGATTATTCATTTATTTATTATATGTTGTTCCGCTGCGAATTGTGAAATTCTGATATTATTCTGTTGTTTTCTTTTCTGTTCCGTTCTATTTCCTATCTCCTTTTATCTTCTACCTCTTTCTTCTATCTTTTTCTATCTTCTTCTACTTTTTCTTCTTCTTAAACCCTAACCTTTCGGTTTTTCGATAACGAAAAATCGCAAACGTTACATTTGGTATCAGAGCTTATGGTTAAGCGACAACCATGGCTCTTTTGGGTATTACTCATTAGAGATAGAGTCAGTAGTACTCTAGAATGAGTTTGAGTGTAATAATAGATACGAGCGCGTATTTGTTAGTGAATATAAAATTGTTTTATATTGTGATGATTGGTTTGTTGAGTGGTATATGGATTTTGGTCAACACGAGTAATTAACGTTGTTGATAGGGATCTCTAAACACTTGAATAGAACAATTCGACACAGTATTGTTTTAAATTGGGTAAATGAAATAATTTTACCTTGATTATATTTTATATATAAAGTAATAATTTTTCAGAATTATTAAAGTGTATATGAATTGATTGTTTGGTTGTTGAATAAAAACAACAATTTTTAAAAAGAATAATTGTATAAGCAAATGAATTATAAGTATGGAACTATAATTAATGTGATTTACGATTGTGAAATAATATTATATATAAGAAGTGAAATTATATAAGTAGAAGACTTATAAATGTGATTTATAATCTGAAAACAAAATTCCAGAGAAGTGTTTTGAAAGGATTTGATAATTTGGAAAATTGTTTTGGAGAAATTAGAGCTCTAAACTCTTTTCGGTCGTTGGAAAATAATCCTGATGATGATGGCCACATCATTAGAATTCATTTTCGGGTTTCCAAAAGAGAAATTGCCGCCAAATTGTTTTAAATAAAAGTTGTTTGGAAAATTTTGAGTTTGGGTTTTGAAATTCAAAAGATAATTGAATTGATTTCAAAAATGGTTTTGAAAGATTGAAAGGACTCTGGAATCCTATTTAAATATTATGGAAATGATAAATGAGTTGATAACTTATACAAATTGAATTCCGATAGAATAAATTTAACTTAAAGGATGAAGTTAAATTAAAGGAAGTATAAGTAAATCAATAAAATCCAAGTAGTAATTGTTGAATATAAGTTGTATAACTTATAAGATGATGAATATAAGTGAAATAAGTTTTGAACTTATGATAGGAGTTAATAAATTTAGCTTTGGTAAAAAGTTAAATAGGATTGGAATTTGAATTGGATTTATAAGTGAAAACTTAAGTTAAATTAAACAAAAGGTGTTTGGAATGAAATATAACTTAAGTGATGTTGAATGAAGTTGAATTTTGGTATCGAAGTAAATTAATAAGTGAATTAATGAAATGAAGTCATTAAGAATGTGAACTTGAGTTATATAAATGAAATTCAACTTTAAATTGTTAAAGGAAATAGCAATTGAATTGACAAATGGATTGAATGTTAATCAATTAAAAGTAAATAATTGATATGAAATAATGGATGTAAGTGTTAATTCATTAAAGGCTAGTTGCATAAATTGAATGGAAGTCAATTTAATATGATCCAATTGGAATTAAAAGTGTTGAAACAAATTGAATGTAAAGTGAATAAATTTGGTTGTATTGAATATGCATTGGTTGTTATATGATTGTTAGTTGATTGTATAAAATTCATTAAGTGTTAATGAAATTGAATTAGCGAAATTGGAAGCTATTTAATTGAATTCAAATTGGAAGAAAATGAATTTGAATAGAATTGAATTTGATTTGGAAGTGAACTAAAATGAATGTAAATTAGTGAATGTATACTAATTGGAAATGAAAGAATGAATGTTGGTAAAATTCCAACATTAATAACAAATGTGATTTAAATTGAAAACCAATCCATTGAATATTAATGAGAATATGAATGAATATTGATTTGGTTATGGATGATAGTTGGTTGGTGGTTTCATTTGTTGCTTTAGTTGCATTTGCTATATTATGTAGTTGTTATGTTGCTATATGATGTATATTGAGATTCTTTTCATATATGCATGTTCTCATGTTGTTTGTTGAGTGTTTAGTAGGTGCGGATCGCGCTTACTTCGCATTTGGAGCTCGCTTTCGCGCTATATTAGCCGTATATGCTCGCTAATAATAAATAAGGTACATATCTCGGATTACATACCGTACTTTTACACTTTTTCCCTGCGGGATGCCTCATCACTTGATGAGATGTATATTTGTGATATATATACTGTCATTTTTTTTCGAACCGAGCCGCGCAAAGGAGACTATGGCAAATTTTTCCGAAAATTTAAGGCGTTAGAAAAATTTTGAGAAAATTTGGGAAATTTGTGAAAACTATAACTTTGATTTTGGAATTGAAAGTTAAATGATATAGTTTGGTTTTGAAAGATAACTAAGTATGATTTGAAAACTTAGTAAGTTATTGTAAGAAGTTTACTATGGATTTTGGAAAGTTAATGAATTCTGTAACTTTTTCTTACTTGGTAATTTCAAGGACGAAATTCTTTTAAGGGAGGAAGTCTGTAATGACCCAGAATTTCTATTAATTAAAATTTGAATATTTAATTAATTTTAAAATATTAATAAGTGAAATTTATAAGTCGAATAAATTTTATTTCGAATAATTGGATTTAATTGAATAATTAAAACGATAATTTAATAGTTGAAAATACAGAAATTATTGAAAATAGGGTTAAATATGACTAAAATTGATTTGTAAAATTTTATTTTATCATGTTGGAGTTAGAACGATATTTTAGAACTTTTAAAATCGAATTAAGAGTTAAATTGTGAAAATTGAATATTTTAATATTTAATTATCGACTGAAAAATAGCCAATTTTTGAACAGTCTCAGAATTGGATGAAACTAGATCCATTGGATCCGTAATAGTTAGCTATTATCAGATTTCAATTTTCGTAGCAATTGGAGTTATCGTTTGACCGTGGCAGCTCGAAACGCATCGATATCGTTTTAATTTTAATTCGGCGAGTTAAAATAGTTATTTTTCAAAAAGTCTCCGATTTCGACGAAACTAGTTTCATCGGATCCGTAATGTGATATTATTGTAAGATTTCAAATTTCATGTCAATCGGATTTGTCGATTGTCCGGTGCAAGCTAAAACGCCTAGAAAATCGTTTAATCGGTTTAATTTAAAATCGAACGTTTATTGCCGTAACTCGCACAGATGACCGAATTAGCTCCCGAAACACGTTCCATTGCGTTCGAAAAGCGGGGTAAACCTTAGGAACGCCAACCGGCACGCTTCGTTTGGAGTTCGAAAATTTCGAGATGAATAGTGTACGTCGTTTTTTTCTATAAAAGGCCCCATAATTCACAATTTTACACTCAAGCCCAGAAACCTAACCCTAGCCGCCATTATCTGTTCAATGGCCAGGAAATCACCACGTTCTTCCCTCAATTTCTTTAAATCCGTTAATCGAATCGAAATGTTGTCAACTACAAAAACGTAGAGGATCACGAGAGCTTCCAATCTATACTGCTGTGATCGTCATAGGCGCGATGATGGAGGCGCAGCTGGCCAGGGAAGTGCGCGCGTTCGTGGGTCGAGATCTTGGCATATAGGAGGCCGAGTTTCATGGCCTTGCAGCCGAAGGTGGAGGAAGGTGAGGCGCTTCAGATGGAGTATCCTGATCGAGTCCTAGATGTTCGTGATGAGATCGACAATTAGGGTTTTGATTGAGCTATTTGGGTTCTCACGCACGTACTGGAGGGAACGGCTTTGAGGGAGAAGGCAAGGTGCGGCTTGGATCTGCTAGTGGAAATTGAACGGTTGGATGATGGAGGGTTTGTAAAATAAAAATAAATCTTAAATTAAATTGTATATTTAAACTCGTATAACTTTAAAATGCCATAACTTGTTCGTACGAGGTCGGAATTCAGCGAAACTTTTTGCGTTGGAATCGTATGGACGAGCACTACGCTACTGAATTGGATTGGAGTCGTTTGGAGTTAGAGAGAATTTCGGGTAAAATTAAACGTCCGTTTAATTTTATTCGAAATAAAAGCTGAAACGAAATTGAAATCAAGGTGAGAACTTCTCACTCAATCGAATCGGTTTCGATTTTATTTTAAATAGTTATATTTAAAATTCTTGAATGCATGTTTTAATGATGATTGTTATCCATTGATTGTTAAAATAGACATTATGCGCCGTTAGTAAGCGGAGGTTATTTATTAAAAACATGTACCGCGAATATTTCACCGTATGTGAAATTGGTATTATATATAATAGCAATATATATATATATATATATATATATATTGGCATATGTATATATTGCAGTTGTTGATTTCCCGCATTATATAGCGGATGAGACCCTATTGCGCCGTCTATTAAGCGGATAATATTTTATAAATCCCATATACCGCGATAATTCCGTACTGGAGCAGAATTGGTATTGTGCTAACATCTTTGGATGCAGGGAAACAGGTTGGAGGGATCCAACTGGATTCCTCAACTGTATTGATTTATTTACAGATATTGTGATATTTGTTGATTATCATATCGATATGTGATATTTGGATGTCGTGATTGACTATTTGGTGTTGCTGCATCATCGGATCCATTTCTGAAGTTTTAAAATAATGATTTTGATTTTTAAAAGGATTTTAAAGTGATTTTTTTTAAAGTATATGTTTTCATTAAATTTTGAATTGATTCATTTTAAATAATTAAACGTTATAAATTTTTATGTTATAAAAATTACTGTTTTTGTAAAATATAACCAAATAGAGATTTTCGAAATAAATAGTGATTAATTTATAAAATGGTTTAATTTGGAATTTTGAATCATTATAAAAGATTTTTAAATTTATTTTTATAAGTTAAAAATATTGGAATTATAAAACGAGCTTTTATAAGTGTAAAAGGTGAAATAAAGATGGATTTCATAAGTGAACGGAATTTATAGATTTATAAATTGTGAAGTTACAAAAATGAATAGATTTTTGTAAAATAGAAGATTTATAATAATTATCGTATAAATCGGATTTTGGCATTTAAATGAGATATTAATGGAATTTGTTAATAATGAGATTTATAAATCGAAGCTTATAAATAGAAATGGAATTTATAAACATTGTTTATAAATTCGAAATCAATTTAATTTGACAAATTGAATAGTGAAGTTTATTAAAGGAAATATATTCACGATTTTGGACAGTGAATACATTATTGAATGAAATAGTCATGTTTGGCAAAAAAGAATATTATAGAATGAAGTTAATTATTTTAAAGATGTTTTAAAATGTATTATGAATCGAAACCATAAATTTCAACATTTATTGTTGAAATAGACGTTTTCGAGAAAGAAGGAAATGGTGGACTATAACACTGTTGTTATAGTAAATGATTTTCGAAAGGAAACGTTTTATATAGTATTGGGATTTATATATCTATTTAAACTTTTAATCCCTATACTAGTGATTTTGGGTTGTCGTAACGAAGTTTTGCGTAACATTCGTTTTGGCCCAAATAAATGTGTTAAAAGAATGATTTCCTTAAGGAATGAAATATATACTAAATTTTGATTTAAGTATATCGAATATTTTCAAATGTTGAAAATAAATAGATTTGTGATGTACTTATTATTTAATAAGTATGGAAATATTTTTCCAATGTGAAATGAACATTTTAGAATTTATCCTTGTAAGATAAATAGAAAGTGAATATTGAAAATCGATTGAAAATCGTACATCATAGATATTTTGGGATTATAAATTCACTATGGAATTTATAAAAGAAAGTGGAATTAGTTTAAAAATAAACGTTGATTTATTTTTGATATTATGGGAATTAATTTACGGATTTGGAACGTAAATATAAAGTAAATCGTTAAGGATTTATTTAATTGGTTTAAATAAACCATTTTGAAATGAAAGTATTTCCGAGAAAGGAAAATGATTGAAATTTGTTTTCAAAAGTGGTAAAGGATTGAAAAGTGATTTTAAAATTAGTTTTCAAATGTTCGAAGTGTGGGAAATATATATCTTGTAAAGATATTTTGGAAAATAAATAATTTGAAAAATTATTTGGAATCTGGTGATGTTGAGCATGCCTATTGATAGTTAAATATCCGACTATCAATATTTACCTTTAAATAGGTATTTGTTGGGATTTGTTTGAATTTGAATGCCACGCTTATTTTTGAATAAGCGCTCACTATTCGGGTTAGCCGGAAAAGGACCTTGGGGTCGTATAACCCATTCCGAATATTTGATACGTCGAAATGGATTGCATTTGATGACCGGTGTTGAAGACCGGATATTTTTGAAAACGGAAGGATTACCGTTGAGTTACTCTGCATCGGCTGATCTCCGATATAGAGGTTTTATCACCCTTAGTGACGGGAAGTCCGATCGTGATTAGAAATTATCCGGAATGCAAGGACTTCTTTGGAAGTGCCTTCGGTTCTGTTCGAGCCCGGAACAGACTTGTATGGATTGTATGTCTGACATTAAAAGTTGAGATATAAAGCTGATTTCTTTCAAATATATTTCTGTTGGTGGCGGAGAATTTATTCTCTTAGCTTAACACCCTTCTCTGAGACGTACGAGCTCAGAGGTTATATAGTTGAAGGTTATTAGTGATATACTCCCAATTTGGTAGTGTGGCATGTTGAGTGTTGCTGTGAAATGATCATTGTTTGATCATTTGTGATAGGATCATTTATTTGATCATTTACCTTGGCGATCATTTCTATGATCATTTGTTGACCCAAAGCACGGCTTTTGTATAAAGCGTGGCTTTGTGGACGAGACTTTGTCGGACCTCACACCCCGGAAATGGTCAAAACAGGAAGGATGCGGCAAGGTTATTAGGGGGTAGCGCCCCTTTAGTGTATGTCATTCCTTCTGGATAGAGGTGGTATCATGATATGGAGCCCAGATATTTAACCTATGTTGTTGCTGCAAATTTTGTGGTTGTTGGAAATCGAGGATCCTCGGATAGATCGGTTACGATCGGGGGATGACATATTCGTGTCAGTAGTTACCCAGTTAGGGGTAACCCGGCCTTGTGTTGGCAGAGATCCGGTTTGGTTCTCGGGACGTCTTTCCAGAGGCGTTTCCATGTGGCAATGGAAAGTTCCTTGGCCTGACCATTTGTTGGAAATCCAAAGAAACAATACGATCTTGTACGGTTTTAGTTGTATAACCTGCCATGGAATGTGGCGGTAACCTGCTATTGAACATGGTAGCTATAGTAGGCATAAGTGTGAAATGTCTATGCTGGCTAAGATTTATATCTTTACTTTCGAAATGAATTTTTCCTACACTATGCACTAGTAATAATATCCAATATTTCTTTTTAATGCGTATCAAGCATCTTTGAATATCATAAGGAGAAATCTCCTCCGATTCTGCGTTTGCATTGTGTGTGTGTGCGGGAGGCCTTATGATAGTCTCATTTTTAAAAAGCATTTCGAATTGACTTTAAAAATATTCCTCTATTTTGATTTTAATGATAAACTGTTTTGAGTTCTCACACCAGTCCCATGACTGACTCGGAGTTTATTGTTTTCCTTCCTAAACTCTCGGTGCCCACCAATTTCCACACGGGCAGTCAAGAGTAAGGTTTATCAGGATATTCTGGAATTCAGGAGTTGCTGGAGGCAAGTTGGATAGCATGGTGTATTAGTAGTATATAGTATTTCTTTTCCGCTATTGATGTTGTTTGTTGTTGTACACTCTGATGTAATGAAATGTAATGTAATGTAATAACCGATATAGTTCTTTGTTTAAAGATTATTCATTTATTTATTATATGTTGTTCCGCTGCGAATTGTGAAATTCTGATATTATTCTGTTGTTTTCTTTTCTGTTCCGTTCTATTTTCTATCTCTTTTTAACTTCTACCTCTTTCTTCTATCTTTTTCTATCTTCTTCTACTTTTTCTTCTTCTTAAACCCTAACCTTTCGGTTTTTCGGCAACGAAAAATCGCAAACGTTACAGAGATTTTTGAATTTATTATAAACGGTATATATGTAAGATTTATAAAATTGATATTTTATAAATCAAACTTATGATAACCCGGATTTTCAGGACATCTGGTAATCGTATTGTTATCCCGCTTTTTGGCAAAGCCGTGATACCAAAAATTGGCCAAAAACAAAGGGCAGTTCGTCTCAGAGATTGGTTGCACTTCTCTTCGCTATGGATATCGATGAATTTTGTCCGAGCCCGGATCGGGCCGCAATTGATAGGGCATGACAAGAAAGACCATAGAAGCCAGCATTTCAAATTTCAAGACGGTCCGAGGTCGTATGCTCAAGTTATGATGGATTCAAGATGAGACGGTGCACATTGCTTGGTTCGAACCCATCGTGTTCGAACCCATCATGTTCGAAACCACCATGTTCGAACCCATCCTGTTCAAGCCCGTCATGTTCGAAACCATCTGTTTCGAACCCATCAGTTTCGAATCCATCCTTTAACTTCGAGTCCATCACTACTTCGAACCCATCAGAAGCTCCGACTCCATCGCCTTCGAATCCATCAGCTTCGACTCCATCAGCACCTTGGACTGCATCAGAAACTTCGAATCCATCAGGATCTTCGAATCCATCAGAAGCTTCGAATCCATCAGCTTCGACTCCATCAGCCATCGGTTTCGAATCCATCCACATCGCATACGAAAGCATGGATTCGAACCATATGGAGTCGAACCATATGGATTCGAACCTATGGATTCGAATGAATCAGTGGAGTCGAAGCAACCAGCATGACGAACACCCAATTTCGAACCGATCATAACTCCAAATCTACTGATCCAAATCCCATGAAATTTTTACAGAAGTTTGTCTACATGATGAAGAACGTCCACGCCAAGTTTCATCGTAATTGGACAATTTTTGATCGATTCGAAGTTCACTTCGAATCGATCCCAAACTGGGCACGCACTTCAAGAACGCGGGCCTGTGGGCCCCCCGTCACGCGCCAAGCAGCCTCTCCATGATTTAGGCGGGATTTTGGCCTTCCACACCTATAAATAGAGCCCCTGGTCATTCAGAGAAGTGGTCGGAAAATTTGGAGAGAAAGAGTACGCCTAAACGCTGCCAGAATCACTCCATACCGCCATCTTGGCTGCTGATTTCGAATTTATGTCTGTTGTCTGCTGTAATTTGCTTCAAAACACTTGTAACCTTCAAGTATTAAGCAATAAAGTGATCAAACTTCATAGTGGACGTAGGCGCATCGCCGAACCACTCTAAATTCTTGTCTTCTATGCAATTTACTTTTCTATAACTTGGAGTTTTTGTTAGATAATTTTCATTTCCAATTTAAGTTCTTCACTTATTATCTCTTCAAAGACTTCCGAAGGGTGTTGCCCAATTTTGGTGCTAACATTTTGGTGCTTTCACTGAGAAAGAAAAAGAACCAGTTCCTTCTCCCGCTCCGTGGATCTATCTTCGATACCGGATTGCACAAATCTAAGAGGGAGATCCAGACTTCAAATTCAGATTCCACCCATTCTTTTCAGGTTTGCTCAAAATCTAGGATAGGAATCTAACCTACAGGATGGTTAGTACGAGAACCACTTCCAACATTGGTAACCAAGAAGGTCAGGATAGGCAGAATCCCGCACAGCTACCGTCAGCCAATCAGGATACCGTTGGGCAAGCGGATCAGTCAGGTCCGGTTACAAGGCAGGAGTTCCAAACATTACTGCAGGAATTAACTAAAAGCCGACAACAGCTAACTGAGCAGCTACGTATCAATGCTGAATTAGCTAACCAACTAAACCATCAAGGGCGAAGGAGATCAAAGAGGGACCACGCTCCGCATTCTTCCGCGGAAAGCTCTGCCTCATCCGACTATAACGGCAGATCTACGCGCCCCAGGCTAGACGGAAATCATGCGCATGCTTCTGGCCTCCGGCAGACATTGACTGTAGGGCAAATAAGAGTTGGCCCCTCCGCCAGTTTTCATACGGGACCCTCCTCTTGAGGAGGCACTGTGCCACAGCACACCGCAGATAACCAAGCCGCCGCAGTTGGCACAGGAGTCGACACCCGAAATCACTCCAGTCCAAACTGCCACCCACAGGAACGTGTCCCAGGACCGAATATCCCGGAAGATGTCGAGCCAAGGAGGCGAGATTCGGATCGTCGACAGCGCCCGATCCCACCTCGCACTGTGGAGCCCGACCACACTTTGGCTCGACACCCTTCAAATACAGCAACACCTGATCTCTCAGCTATGGTCCGCCAAATGGTTCGCGAAAGTCAAGGTTTGACGAATGACGATTGGGGGATCTCTCGAAGTCACACCCCGTTCACCGATGACATATTATATGCTGAGCCTCCCCGGCGATTCAGAATGCCGGCTTTGCCCATGTATGAAGGAAACTCCGACCCTAGCCAGCATATTCTAAAGTACGAGTGGTCAATGACTGCTGCAAGAGCTGATGATGCAGTAAAGTGCCATAGTTTTCCTATTTCCTTGGGATGGGATTGCGACAATGTGGTTTACACGATTATCACCACGGTCTATCTCCTCGTTTGACCAGTTGGCGACCAAGTTTATCGAACAGTTCCGTATGCACATCGCCAGGCCTAAAGACGTAAACACTTTATCTAGTGTCACTCAAGTTCCCGGGGAAACACTCAGGCGATACCTGGAAAGATTCAACGCCGCCTGCGCAGAAATCACTAACCCCAATGATAATTCAATCTTGATGGCTCTTACTAAGGGGATTGACCCCGACTCTGATTTTGGAAACTGGCTAGCTGGAAAACCTCCCGCGTCGTTGGATCGTTTCTATTCCAAAGCCGCCCAATTCCTAAGGCGTGAGGATGCGAAACAATCTAGGAAGCAGGACGATGCAAGGCCCAACAAGGAGGGGGTTCAAAGCAATGTGGCGGTTAAACAGTCAGGAGAGGGCTCAGGAAGGGTGCAGTTGAATATTCAGAACAAGCAAACCCAGCCAAGGAATGGCGATAATAGGAATAAGAAGCAGGATCAGAACCGTGGCCCCCGACGTAGGGCGCAAATGTTCGAAAACTATACACCACTGAATACGACATTGGAAAACGTATATCTACAAACCTGTAATGCAATGCAATATAAGAAGCCGGCTCCGAAATTATCATCGGAGAAACAGATTCAAACAGGGAAGTTTTGTAGATTTCACGAAAGCTATGGACACAACACCAATGACTGCAGGCATCTGCAAGACCTTATTGAAAAACTGATCAGAGAGAGGAAGTTGGATCAATTTGTGCGAGCACCACAAACCGGCGGTGTGGGCCCGTCAAACCAAAATCGTGCGCAGAACCAAGAAAAACAGGAAGAGCCCGCCCATACAAGCGGAAGGTTGGTCATAAATACAGTCAGTGGTGGCCCTCATCCAGCGGATCGAAGTTGGAGGGAAATGGAATCATACGCCAATTCGATCAGGCACGTAAGTTTTGAAAGCTGTAGTACACTCGATGAAGGGACTCCGGCTAAACAACAGAAGACGATGACGGATGATATCATCTTTAGAAACCGAGATGCTGACAAAGTCGAAGCCCCGACCATAGACCCACTGGTCATATCCGCACAGGTTGGTCCTGCTTGGATGAAGAGGATCCTGGTAGACAGTGGAAGCTCAGTAAACATCTTGTTCAAAGGGGCATATGATCAGATGAAGATGGAAGCTAAGGATCTAAAGCCTTGTCAATATAGGATCCACGGCTTCGATGGAAGTGCTAATATACCCACCGGGATGGTGGAATTGCCAGTAGAATTGGGAAACGGAGAACGCCGTAGAGTCCGAATGTTACAGTTTGTTGTCCTGGATATCCATTCACCCTATAATGCCTTTCTGGGCCGACCAGCCCTTGCAGAATTTAGGGCAGCAATTGCCCCGTGGTGTCTGACTCTAAAGTTCCCTACTGACCACGGGATAGGGGTCGTTCAAGGGGACCAGGCTGCCGGGAGAGCCTGTTATGTTGCTGAACTACGAAAAGCGCAAAGGAAGGAGAAGGGAAAGGGCGTGGGGGAATCTCTCCGCGTCCGCTTTGCCGACGATTGACAATTAGCGCCTGGGCCTCGGCCCAGGCACCACGACCAATTCCAGAAGGATCTTGACCCTCGAGACACTGAAGATAATGATGAATCCAAAGAAAATCAAGCTTCTCCAGCCGAGCTGACGATCGATGTTCCAATTGATGACAATAACGATTCGAAAATATTGAAAATTGGGTCTCAGCTAAACCTACAAGCACAACAGGAATTGGTCGAATTTCTCCAAGGGAATCTAGACGTATTCGCCTGGACGCACTCCGATATGTGTGGAATCTCGTCGGACATCGCGAGCCACACCTTAAATATTGACCCGCGATACACCCCGGTCAAGCAAAAGAGACGCGGTATGGATCCAGAGAGATCTGCCGCCCTCAAAGAAGAAGTCGATAAGTTAAAGACGAATGGGTTTATCCGAGATGCTTTATACCCGGAATGGGTATCCAATCCTGTACTTGTCCGCAAACCAAATGGAAAATGGAGAACGTGCGTCGACTACTCTGACTTAAATAAGGCTTGTCCAAAAGACAGTTTCCCACTTCCTCGAATCGATCAACTTGTGGATTCAACGGCCGGACACGAGTTATTGTCTTTCATGGATGCTTACTCCGGGTACAATCAGATACCCATGCATGCGCCTGATCAAGAACATACAAGCTTCGTAACTGACCTAGGACTATACTGCTACATGGTCATGCCTTTTGGTTTAAAGAATGCCGGAGCAACTTACCAACGCTTAGTCAATCGGATGTTTGCCGATCAGATCGGGAAAACCATGGAGGTTTATGTAGATGACATGTTGGTAAAATCACGGTACTCCATTGATCATGTCAAGGATTTGGAGTCAATGTTCGATGTCCTCCGGAGATATGGGATGAAGCTAAATCCATTAAAATGTCATTTTGGGGTTGCTTCCGGAAAGTTCCTTGGATTCATCGTCAACGCCCGGGGAATAGAGGCCAACCCCGAAAAGATCTGGGCAATCAGGAATCTTCAAACCCCGAGGACCATAAAACAGGTTCAGAGTCTCAACGGAAAGGTTGCAGCGCTAAGAAGGTTCATCTCGAAATCAACAGATAAATGCATACCCTTTTTCGATCTGATCCGAAAAGGGAAACGAAACTTCGAATGGACCACGGAATGTGAGGGCGCGTTTCGATCACTAATCCAGCATCTTTCCACACCACCGATTCTTTCAAAACCTGTTGATCATGAGCAATTATACCTTTATCTGGCTGTATCTGAAAACGCTGTTAGCGCTGCATTGGTTCGTGAGGAAGACCGAATACAAAAACCAGTCTATTACGTCAGTAAACGATTAACCGGGGCCGAGAAAAATTATCCAAGGCTAGAAAAGTTGGCATACTGCCTAGTCATCGCCTCGAGGAAGCTCCGTCCATATTTTTAGGCTCACCCTATCATTGTATACACCGACCAACCGTTACGACAGGTCCTCACACGACCTGAGACGTCTGGCAGGTTACTAAAGTGGAACATTGAGCTGAGTCAGTTCGACATCGCATATGTTCCAAGGAGAGCCATACACGGTCAAGTCTTGGCAGATTTCATTGCCGAATTCACTGTTCCTGAAGACTTACCCGAAACTGGTGACTCCCCCGAAGATATATGGAAACTATACACTGATGGCGCATCCAACGATCGATGCTCAGGCGCAGGGATTGTGCTTGAGACCCCCGAGGGCCGATCCATCTGCTACGCCTTAAAGTTTGATTTTCGGGCAACCAACAACGAAGCTGAATACGAAGCCTTGCTCACCGGGTTGAAGTTGGCCCGAGACCTGAAAATTATCGCTGTGGAAATCTACTGCGATTCCCAGTTGGTGGTATGTCAAGTTCGGGGTGAATATCAGGCCAAGGATAGAAGGCTAGCCGCTTATCTAGCCCGGGTCCGAGCAATACTGGATCAGTTTGATTATTATACCATTTTCTACATACCCCGAGAGCACAATCAGAAAGCCGATTCATTGGCAAAGCTGGCAAGTACAGGCGAAACTCAACACTTGGGACTCGTCCCTGTCGAGACATTATCCTCTCCGAGCATTGATCGAACGGAAAATGAATTCACATTAGAAGCTACATCCGAGAAGGAATCATGGATGACTCCCTACCAAGATTATATTAAGCATGGCACACTGCCCGAACGACGAAGCGAGAGAAGACAGATTCTTCGAAAGGTGTCGCGATTTGTCATTCAAGACGGAGTTATGTATCGAAGAGGTTACTCTGTTCCTCTTCTCCGGTGTATCGCGCATAACGAAATCAGGTGAGTGTTGCGTGAGGTGCACGAAGGAGAATGTGGCAATCACACTGGGGGGCAAGCGCTTGCCAAGAAAATACTTCGAAACGGATATTACTGGCCCACCGTTAACCGCGATGCTATGGATTATGCCAAGAGGTGTGATAAATGCCAGAGACACGCTCGGATCCCTAGAGCCCCGCCTTCTGAAATAACCCAAATGGTCAGCCCGTGGCCATTTGCAATGTGGGGGATGGATATAATCGATGCATTGCCTTTAGCTAAAGGGGGTGCAAAGTACGCCATAGTTGCGGTTGATTACTTCACCAAATGGGCTGAGGCTGAGCCCCTTGCAACAATAACAACAAAAAAGGTGATCAACTTCGTGGTGCGCAACATCATCTGCCGGTTTGGTATCCCGCATACTATTATCACCGATAATGGAGCCTAATTCGACAGTACTGAATTCAGGGATCTCTGTCTGCGATTTCACATCCATAAGAGATTCTCAGCGGTAGCGCACCCACAAGCAAACGGTCAGGTCGAGGCCGTCAACAAGGTTATCAAGTCTATATTGAAGAAAAGATTGGAGAAAGCCGGGGGCAAATGGGTCGATGAACTACCAATGGCTCTGTGGGCATACAGAACAACTCACAAAACTGCGACCGGACACACCCCTTTTTCTCTATCCTATGGCTCCGAAGCAGTTATCCCGGTCGAAATGGAAGTTCACTCTCACCGTGTGACATACTACGACCCGAAAACGAATGCTATATTACTTGCTGAATCCCTAGATCTGCTTGATGAGAAACGTGAAGAAGCCGACGTGAGGGCAGCTGCATATCGAAGTCGAGTCGCCCGAATATACAACGCCAAGGTCCGCCCACGGACTTTTGAATCCGGCGACCTGGTACTCAAAAGAGTTTACCCGGTCCCTTCGCACATGAACCCAAATTGGGAAGGGCCGTATATGATTTCACAAAAACTCAGAGATGGCACGTTCAAGTTATCGACCGTTGATGGTCTCACTTTACCAAGAGCCTGGAATAGCGGAAGCCTCCGTCCCTACTACACCTAACAGGCTTTATTTATCTTTCCATCAATTTCTTCCTTAGCATTTTGTTTTTCGCATTTTGAAATTTGAGCTTGTAATAAGGCAACTGATGTTGTCATGCTTCTTTTGTTTCAGCAATAAAACGCAATCTCTTCGAGCCAAAAGTTGTGATTCACTGAAAATAGCATATAATATCACATTGCACGAAGAGCTAAATTCCATCACACGGTGGGATTTATCTAAATAGGGAGTAACTGTGATACGACCAGTGACTTACTAAATAAGACCCGAGCTCGGGGGCAAAACACAATGCCAGCATTCACAGGGATTGATACACGACAATCCTTTTACTAACTCCAACTTCCCAGAGTGT
Source organism: Allium cepa (assembly GCA_030765085.1). Taxonomy (NCBI): domain Eukaryota; kingdom Viridiplantae; phylum Streptophyta; class Magnoliopsida; order Asparagales; family Amaryllidaceae; genus Allium; species Allium cepa. The sequence continues at coordinate 588,394,685 of CM060934.1, read as the reverse complement.
GAATTGGAGTATAAAGTATCCAATAAGTCGTTCCCAGAGTGCGAACGGACTCCAATTTCCCAGAGTGTGAATTGGAGTATAAAACGTCCAATAAGTCGTTCCCAGAGCGCGAACGGACTCCAACTTCCCAGAGTGTGAATTGGAGTATAAAACGTCCAATAAGTCGTTCCCAGAGCGCGAACGGACTCCAACTTCCCAGAGTGTGAATTGGAGTATAAAACATCCAATAAGTCGTTCCCAGAGCGCGAACGGACTCCAACTTCCCAGAATGTGAATTGGAGCATAAAACATCCAATAAATCGTTCCCAGAGTACGAACGGACTCCAACTTCCCAGAGTACGAATTGGAGTATAAACATCTAATCCAGATCCCCGAAGCACGAATCAAAGTACAAGTAACAATTCGAAGTTCCCAAAATACGGGCCGGGATATCAATATCAACTCCCAATTCCCATAGCGTGGAATGGAGTGTAAACATCGATAACCCTCAGATTCCTGGAATGCAGGACAGATTATCAATCTCAAATTGTCACGAATCCCCAGAAGGGGGGGAGGCATGTGTTCAGGGCTTGCAATAAACGCAATCAGCCACCAGAATATGAGTATTACTCCCCACAACTAAGGGGCAAAAAGCTGGGTGCTAATCGCTGGCTTAAGTGATAATATACTCAGAATCCGACTCATTCATTAAATCACGACACGAAGCTATATAAATACCAAGCGGATACAACACAAATACTGCAAGGCATTCAGATAAGAAGAAAAGTGTAACTTCCCATTTCATCAACCAACAAAAACAAGTTTGATTACATGGCAAGTAAAGATGTTTCAATTAAGTGGAGGCCGCATCCGTACATACACATGGCCCAAGAAAGAACAAAAGAAAAGGCAAAAGAATTGTTATCTGTAAATCTCACGACAAAGCGAGGGGCTCACTCTTTCTTCCTCTGGTGCTTCTTCCTCGGAGTTGAGCCGCTAGACCCACTGCCTGGCTTCATACGAGACTTTTTGCCTTTCTTTGGAACATCCTCCGGTTCCGGCATGATATCAACATCTTCCTCAGAACTGGAAGGGATGGAGATCCTTTTATAAGGACGAGCCAGGGGCACGGGAGCAGTAACGGATACTTGTTCAGCAACACTCGAGACGGTTACTGTGCCACCAGGAGAAATCATCATTAGAGAAGATAAGCTTGAAGGAACGGCGTCACCATCGGGGCCAACTGTCACTGTCTTGGCCATCTCGGCACTTATCTCTGCTAAAATCTCCTCCTCTCGAGACAGTTGAGGTGCGCTAGGTACGCCGGTGGTCGTCACGATCGAGCCAGAAACAGAAGTAGCTCCGCTCGTCACAAAAGAGAGGTCGGGCATGGGGTCAAGAGGATGACCAAATAGCTCTTCAAACATTTGAACATCGAATGATATTGAGCCTCCTTCTCCCGTATCACCAACCATGGCGGCAGTTGAAATCGCCTCGGTGACAATAACTCCACGTGTAGGATGTAAAGCCGAAAGGACAGGGAGCACGGGTGCGACACTCTCGGTCACTAAACAACCAAAATTAGAGCTATCAGACCAAGAAATTCCCTCGAAAATCAATGTTTTAAGACGTAAAGGGAAATACCTACTTTACCTTGCCTTGGAGCTTGAACAAGCTCGGGGACGAGCGTCCTGCCCGAGGACAGTTCCGGTTGGTCCGGATTGTAGGCGGGAATAACTTGTGAATCAACCACGGCAGCAGCTTCGGGTGGAGTCGAAACAGGGACTTCAGTATTCTCGCTATGGTGCACGATACCCGAACCTTCGCCAACCTCCGTTCGATGGACGACAAGTCTTTCTTTTTCAACAGAAATGATTGCTTCATGAAGGGTCCTCCTCTCATCCTCGCTGAGCAGACGTGACTCGAGCTCAAACTCATCTAATACCGAATCCGGACAAGACGTCCTCTTGTTTTCCACTAATTTCTTCCAAGCATTGTAGAGAGGCATCGAGTAATCCCCTAGCCAGGATAGATTTCTATGCTCCAATACATTGGCATTATATGTGTCCAAAAGATCGTCAAATTCGGCCTCCATTTTGAACCTCTCTGCTTGGACTCTATCCTCCAACTCCGATTCAACCTCCTTAACCCTTGCAATTGCCACATCGCGCTCGGCCCGAAAAGATACAGCCTGCTCACACGCCTCTTGCGCAGCCACGTTCGCGTCGTCTTTTTCTTTATTCGTGTCAGCAAACCTAGCCTTTAGCTCCTCTAGTTCCTTCACTGCCGCATCCCGCTCAGATTCAACGTTCTTGTATCGATGACCTAAGTCTTCAACTAAAGTACAGTGTGCCTGTTGCATTTTCGCCATTTCAGCTAATGTCTCATCAACCTTCTGTAACGACTCGACCTCGGCCTTGCGGGAAGATTCCGCCTCAGATTGGAGTATGTCGACGATGCGACTCTTTTGAGCCAAGTCGGCCTCTAGCTTCTCAATGATTTGGGCCCGGTCGAAGGCAGCTTTGGAAGCCTTAACAGCCGCTTTGTACCATTCTTTGTACTGGGCAAAAAAGTCACGGGTATAGTTGAGCGCCGAAGTCGCGGCATCATCGGGAATTCTTTTAAGATTGGGAGGAAAAATACAAGCATCAAAGCAAATCTCTGGAAAATCTTTCCTCAGTTGTGCAAGCCTGATGGCCCCTTCGCCAGAAGACTCAACAAGGGTCTCCTCCCCAGATATAGACGTTGCGACCCCGGTTCGAGAATGATGTGGCTCAGGCCTCGAAACCTGCGAAGATGACTGATGTCGCAGAGGCTCGGATGCCTGGACATGACTTCGGGATTGCGGAGGAGATCGAGATAGGGAGCGATGCCTACGATCTCTGTCCGATCGTTCCTGGCTGGAGTTACCACGGCAATGATCCTTTGCATAATACACCTGGCCATATTGCCTCCGGTCACGATCACGGTCGGGGCCTCCACGACGAGATTCATAATAGGTTGAGGGGTGATGCACTCTCCGGAGTTTGTCCAATGTAGTCTGACGACCAGCCATGTTACCTGGAAAAGAGATACAGTTCAGTTAAGTTCCAGGAAAAATCAATAAGGCGAGTGAAGCAGTCATGTAGTGTCATGAGAGTGTATGCAAATGTGCAAAGCCCCCGACCAACCAGAGGTTTCGACTGCACTAATGGGTAAAAGCCCGCTTATGTCTAACGCTTCCCGGAGCTCAACCAGCCCGGACTTGTGATAAAGAGAAACGCACTCCGGTATGGGAACGTCATCCAGCCCTGTGAAAATGTTTCCTGATTGACAAAGAGCGGAGTCAGAAGAAATAATTCCAGAAGTCAAGCGAGACACGATTACGGACTTCCGTCTCGCAAATTTAGGAACAACGGCCTTGCCTTTCCGTTTTTTCCCTGCTTGGGGAAAATCAGCCGCTAGCCCGGTGTCAGTAGGCGTCCTCTCATCATCGCCCATTCCTCTTATCGCTACACCGGTCCTCTTCTTTGCCTTCGGAGCCGATTTCACAAACCCTTCAACGACAATACTCTGGTTCGGCTCAATTAAGCCCAGCGTCCTTAAGTTATCATCGGTTAAGACCAAGTCAATGTGCCGCAGGTCACTCGGAACCTCTTGTAGACTTCGGACGATGTTTCTGTATCGACCACCGTCTGGCCTTGATATGATAGCTGCAAAAAAAAAAAAAAAAAAAAAAAAAACCTGATGTCAATTCAAGTGGTGACAATGACCATTAAAGAAGGCTAACACGATTTACGATACTTACGTCTGGACAGCCATCGCCTAGCGAATCCTGGGGGGCATCGGACAAAGAACCATTCATTCTTAAAGTAACTGAGTCTGGTCCAAGCTCCCGTCACAATCTGGCAATTTCTAACTGCCTCCAGAAAGGTGAACGATGGACTATCACCCCTGCTCTTGAAGTTGAATATATGTCTAATTTCAGCTGGCCTGGGCGGACGAAAAAGGCGGTCCATGAATAAGATGAAAACACTGTTCAGTAACGCGTGTCCGTTAGGGTGAAGTTGTGCGGGAGCGATTCCAATGAACGATAGCATCTCCCTGATATATTGGTTAAACGGGGGGAGAGTTCCAGCCGCACAAGCGTGGCGATAAAAAGCAGTATAGCCCTCGGGTGGATTGTGAGGCCTATCATCAACTCCCGGTAGCAAAACATCATCCAGGGATAAACTATGCTTCGAACATATCCGACCCAATAATGCTCCAGAAATATTAGATCGGACGGAATCTATGGGATCCTCGATAAATAAGGCCTCCGGCAATTCGTCCGGAGCAGGATCTATTACTTCAGGAATGATCTCTGGAATTTCTAGCATCAGAGGAGGCAAGCTTTGTAACTCTTGTTGTTCAGAACCCGAAGACTCCATAACTAACTAACTCACGAAAAAGCAGCGTTAAAAAACGAAGAAAGCCCGTATATTCCCCGGTGTGAAGCATATGGATATGTCGTGCAATGCGAATACATAACTAAAACAAATTTTACAAGAGTAAAACGCGGTATCAGAACGACTAGGCTTTTGGATCAGAGAACGAAAACGACCGTCATCACTGACCGTCGCTTTCGCGTCCTTCGGATACTGCTGGCCGATTCAAGTGTGGATTCGTTTAAGTCACGGTGCCATCGACGAGCTCAAAAAGACAGGTCAGGTCAACTTTGATCATGCGAAGGACGAAGCTCGTCGGAATCAGATATGCTAAAAATTTAGTGAGTTCATTAAAAGTTCGATTTAAAAGTGGTCATAGTTCAGGAGCAAGAACGTTCGAATCAATCAACATGATTCGACACGAGTCAGATCAGTGAACCTCGAATCAGCGCAGCTCGAACCCATGGAGCCCCACCTGACTTCGAATCCATCAAAGTCGGGCTCTTTCGAATCAATCAAGAGTGGTTCGAATCCATGGAGCTTCGAAACCATCGAAATCGTGCTCCTTCGAATCCATCAAGGGCGGTTCGAACCCATGGAGCCCCACCTGACTTCGAACCCATCAAAGTCGGGCTCCTTCGAATCCATCAAGGGCGGTTCGACCCCATGGAGCCCCACCTGACTTCGAACCCATCAAAGTCGGGCTCCTTCGAATCCATCAAGGGCGGTTCGAATCCACGAAGTCCCACCTAGCTTCGAATCCATCGGAGTTGAACTCCTTCGAATCGATGAACGTGTCATTGCTTCGAATCGATCAGTAGTGAGCTCCTTCGAACCGATCAGAATGCCACTGTTTCGAATCCATCACAGCTCGCCTTTTTTGTTGTGTTCTCCTACGATCATCGGTCCGAAGCTACCCATTCGAAACCAACTCAAAGCGCGCACCCCTGATCGATACGGCTCAAAGTTTTGCATTCCTCAGTTCCATGGAGTCGGCCTACTTCGTTCAAACCTCGTCACTCTCCAAAAATTTCCAGAAGGAGGGGTTGAATCAATGCCAAAAAAGATTAATCTATCATTCTCAAAACCGAATCGACCCCTTGATTACCTGATTTAGTTTGATCACAAATGGAAGCTAGAAGGAATTTGGTCGATTCGTGAAAAAGCACGTTTGATTTGGCTCTGGGAAATCGATTCAGAGAAGCAGCTAAAACAATGGTAAAGGGTAAAAAGTGAAAATAAAGTCAACCTCGTATATTTATACGGATTCCAAGAGGGATTAGTGTCACTTCAACCCCCATCGATTCGAACGACCACTTTCGAATCCATCCCAGTTTCGAATCCATCGGAGTCTTCGAACCCATCACTGATTCGAATCCATCCAAGTTTCGAATCCGGCAAGGGCTTCGAGTCCATCAGGGTCCTCGAATCCATCATTGATTCGAATCCATCTAAGCTTCGAATCCATCGGGAGTTTCGAATCCATCAGAAGCTTCGAACCCATCAAAAACCACTAATTAGCAACACGTTGGGTTCAATCTAAAATCGATTCAGGAGAAAACTGGGACGGAGTTCGGCAGCAAACAAAGACCGACATGACTCATGGACACACGACGTTAATAAGGGCGGAGCTAATGTATGTGCACACATAACGAACTAACGTTCGATTTTGAACATCCACAGGGATCAAATATTCACCCTGTTATAGCAACGACAGCCAACGATTAAGCACAGTCGCACAGTAATCAATCATATCAAGGCAAGGTTACGGCATTACGGTATATGAGTCTCAACAAAAAGAGGGCAATGATTTTTCAGAAAGAAATGGCCGCTATTCAAAGCACGTCATGTTCCCACAAGACGTACTTTGGGGGGCAAAATGTTATCCCGCTTTTTGGCAAAGCCGTGATACCAAAAATTGGCCAAAAACAAAGGGCAGTTCGTCTCAGAGATTGGTTGCACTTCTCTTCGCTATGGATATCGATGAATTTTGTCCGAGCCCGGAACGGGCCGCAATTGATAGGGCATGACAAGAAAGACCATAGAAGCCAGCATTTCAAATTTCAAGACGGTCCGAGGTCGTATGCTCAAGTTATGATGGATTCAAGATGAGACGGTGCACATTGCTTGGTTCGAACCCATCGTGTTCGAACCCATCATGTTCGAAACCACCATGTTCGAACCCATCCTGTTCAAGCCCGTCATGTTCGAAACCATCTGTTTCGAACCCATCAGTTTCGAATCCATCCTTTAACTTTGAGTCCATCACTACTTCGAACCCATCAGAAGCTCCGACTCCATCGCCTTCGAATCCATCAGCTTCGACTCCATCAGCACCTTGGACTGCATCAGAAACTTCGAATCCATCAGGATCTTCGAATCCATCAGAAGCTTCGAATCCATCAGCTTCGACTCCATCAGCCATCGGTTTCGAATCCATCCACATCGCATACGAAAGCATGGATTCGAACCATATGGAGTCGAACCATATGGATTCGAACCTATGGATTTGAATGAATCAGTGGAGTCGAAGCAACCAGCATGACGAACACCCAATTTCGAACCGATCATAACTCCAAATCTACTGATCCAAATCCCATGAAATTTTTACAGAAGTTTGTCTACATGATGAAGAACGTCCACGCCAAGTTTCATCGTAATTGGACAATTTTTGATCGATTCGAAGTTCACTTCGAATCGATCCCAAACTGGGCACGCACTTCAAGAACGCGGGCCTGTGGGCCCCCCGTCACGCGCCAAGCAGCCTCTCCATGATTTAGGCGGGATTTTGGCCTTCCACACCTATAAATAGAGCCCCTGGTCATTCAGAGAAGTGGTCGGAAAATTTGGAGAGAAAGAGTACGCCTAAACGCTGCCAGAATCACTCCATACCGCCATCTTGGCTGCTGATTTCGAATTTATGTCTGTTGTCTGCTGTAATTTGCTTCAAAACACTTGTAACCTTCAAGTATTAAGCAATAAAGTGATCAAACTTCATAGTGGACGTAGGCGCATCGCCGAACCACTCTAAATTCTTGTCTTCTATGCAATTTACTTTTCTATAACTTGGAGTTTTTGTTAGATAATTTTCATTTCCAATTTAAGTTCTTCACTTATTATCTCTTCAAAGACTTCCGAAGGGTGTTGCCCAATTTTGGTGCTAACACGTATAATTTACTGATTTTATTTGGATAAATTAATGGAATTCTGATAATTAGAATATATCTGGACATGTATATAGATAAATTTGGACTACAATAAATATTGACTTATAAATATTTTGATAAATATTCATTTGATGATATTTGTTTAATAAACTTCTTTTATAAATATTTATTTGGCAAAATTTATCTTTTCAAAGCTAATAAAAATAATTTTCTAATATGATATATAGGTATGTATATTATATTGAAAGCTATGTTTTGAAAAATTAATATATATATATACTTATTTTAGTATTAAAAATATAAAATTCAACTTTAAATAATGCTTTGAAAATTATACACATGTATATATATAAGGTTGGTTTGTAAACATGTAAGGTGAAATTTAAGATTTAAAAATACTTTCCCTTTTATATACCTAAAAGTAGATATAGTTAGTATATATGTAAAATACAAAGCACATATTTAAACATATGTAGACATAAATAGATTTTAAAATAGAATTATTATTTACAAATTTAATTTGTGTTGTTTAAATATATACATATGTTTGAATTGATTTCAAATTGGATTTTTAGTGGAAATTTAATTTAAATTTGAATTTGGTTTGGATATTGAATTTCAAAAGATAGATATATATCTTAAATATAATTTGATTTAAAAGAGTATATGTATATATGATTTTTGTTAATTATATTTTAAAATCATTTCCTTTTTAAAAAAAAAGTTATGCAGATTTTAAATTTATCAAAGGGTTTTTATACATTTTCTTTTAAAAATTAACAAGGGATAAAATTTAATTTGTATATGTATAAATTTTTTATAAAATCATATTTAAACATTTAAAAACATATAAATACATGTGTAAGCTAATTTCACACAAATTACAGGTGGAGGCAAATTTGTAACATAATTAACAACTGTTAACATGGTATAATCTGATGTTACAAGTGGTATACTTGTTCTCTTTCAAGATTTAATTATATGAAATAGAATGAATTAAAAAACCGGGCTTTACTTCTAAATTTCTTTTATCTTCTCATAAACCTGTAAACTGAAAAAGAAAATTTAAAACAAAAAAAGAAGCAAACAAACCTGTAAAGAAAACAAACCAGGGGAAGACAAAATTCAAAATAAACTTGTATCAAGTTTACAAGTTTCAAAGATCAACTCAGAAACAAGCATCTAAGGAAGATTTAGTTCAGTATTAAACTCCAGATTTTCAAATTCAAAAGAAAACACTTCCCAGGCTTCTCTGTTCTTCCAAGATCGGTGAGCAGACAATTTTGTTGAAAAAGTTTTAAAATTTGTTTAGAACTTTGTTGTATGCAGTAAAATTTTAAGTAAATTGTAATCAGTTTTGCTTGATTGTTTTATATGATTTCATGTGTATTTATATGAATATATTTTAGTGCATGTCCAAGCATCAGTGATTTTGCTATGTTCTTCACTTCTAGGTTACAAATGAAAAAAGAAAATTTTAACTGCTCCTCATAGAATACTCTTTAGACTTCAATATATAAAAAAAATCAGTTTGTTATATCAAGATAACAATTTTAAAAATGTTTCCAAGTTTAATCTGAAGCCAGTTTAATGAAAAAGGAAGAAGAACAGTAAAGTTTTAATACTCAAAAAAATCTCGACATTATTAGTTTGTTGTTTTAGGGTTATAATCAGATTTGATATCAAAAACTATGATTTTTAAAAATAAAATCTTGATTTTTAGGTTTTAAAATAAAGAGGAAATATAGCTTGATCATAAATTGGGTTTTAAGCATTTGTGGGTGATCGAAGCAATGAGATTGGTCGAGGTTCAGGTCAGAGGTGGCTAGTGGGTCTATGATGATAGGAAAAATAGAGAATGATTTTATAAATTGTCGTGGTGGGAACGGCAAAGCTAATTAGTGTTTTGCTGCCTGTTTGGGTGGGTTGTATATTCGAGGCAGTGGCGATGTCTAGGATGGATCGAAAGTGATCGCGTGGTGGGGAGTCGGAGCTGGAAGTTATGGCGAAGCTTAGGTAAGGTCGGCATGGATTCTTGAGGTGTAATTCGTCGGTAATAGGGTGGTTTTTTGATCGGAGATGGTTCAATTTTTTGGTCGATTGGGTTCAATTTTGATTCGATGGCGTAATCGTTGATCTGAGTGATCGTGATGATTGACGAAGTCGTCGACGGCTTGGAAACGATCGAAGAGATGGTTGGAGACGCAAAAGTTCATCGTGCACGTGTACGGTGCATATTTCTGTGCACCTGGGTGTTTTGTTTTGGGAAGAATAGAAAACTCGGGTTGATCTCGGGGTCATAGAGTGATTTTCTCGCAGCAGCAGAGGGAGCGATGTCTCGAGTTCGAGCTTGGTATTTGAGGTGAACAGCTTGGGTCTATTTTTATTTAGCAATCTGGGTTTGAAAAATAGTATATGAACAAGTTTTATTCAAGGTAAATAAATTCAAGTTTCTAGCTTAAAGATGAAGAACAAGATTTTAAAAGGGAAAACAAACAAGTTTTAAAGTTATAAATAGTAATACCAAGTTTATTAATTTTGATAATGATTAAGAAAGTGATTAAGATAAATGAATTATCCTAAAATTAATTAAGGTTTGGGTAATTAAGATTTATTATTTAATTGATTGGTTATTAACTAAAGATTTATTAATTAAGGAAAGTTATTAAAGTTGATTAATTAAGGATTAATTAATCAATAGTTTATAATTACAAATTAATTAACAGAAATTCATTAATTGGTAATTAGAAATTAATGAATTGGTGATTAGAGGTTAACTAATGTAAGTAATTAGGGATTAATTACTTAAATGATAATTACTTAATGTAAGTAATTAAGGATTAATTGTTAAGGGTTAATTAGAGGATAATTAACTAATAAAATTAAAAGTTAATTATTGAGGATAGTTAACCAATGGGATAATTACTTGATGAAAGTAATTAATTTTTTGTAAATTACTTAAGGGAAGTAGTTAAGGATTAATTACTTAGTGTAATTAATTAAAGATTGATAGATTAAGGGAACTAATCAAGGGTGAGTTAATTAATGAAGTGTGATTAATTAAGGGATAATTAATCAATTTAAGTGATTATAGGATAATTAATTTGAGTAATTAATTAAGGGTAAATGTAATAAATCATCGTTAATTACTTTATAAGAGTAATTAAGGGATTATTTAATGTGATGGTTGAAGGCTAATTAATTTGTGTAATTAATTAAGAATTAATTACTTATTGTAATTAAAGGATAATTAGTCAAAGGTGATTAATTAAGATGGATAATTAAAGGATGATTAATTAATTGGTTTGTAATTAATTAATGTTAAGTAAAGGCAATCTAAGTGATCAAAGTTAGTTATTAATTTAATTAGAGATAAATTAAATTAATTGGGAAGTGATCAATCTTGTTTATGAATGATTGAATGATGTTAAATGCCTTGAATCGGTTGATATCCCTGATATGAAATGTTTTGTGATATGATATGTTTGGATGGACAGTGATAATATGGTTATCTATCGATGATGAATTGCTGTGTAAAAAGTGACATCTTGTATTTAAAGTTGAATTGTATTTCACTTGAATAACTTGGGTTAAGATGGTATTGAATTCGAAGAGACCGGGGTCGGGTATCATTAAATACCCGAACCCATTTCGATTTGATACCTACAATGATTCTTTATAGATTGATATGTGAAATCAATAGGCTGAAATGGAGTAATTTAGATGACTGGAACATTTAAACCTACGTAAAGGTACTTAGGGATTGATTAAGTGTTGACTATAACAAGTTGTGAACTTGTAGTGATGAATGAGTTACCCCAGCTTTTAAATAAGTTCTATGCATTGGAATTTCATGTTAGATGGGTTTACTCACGCTGGTTTCCAACCTGACCCGGGTGTTACTTTGATGTAATGCTCGGGTCAGACCGAGTATTACAACTTTTCAGGTAAGGACGTACTGGAGCTTAGGAGACGAGATGGAAGACAAGTACGTATGGAGTGTATTCCGCTGTGATATATTGTTATTTATCTGGATCAAATTAATTTTAACTATCCGGTGTTTGTGTAAATGTTGTAGCTCTGATGTATTAATGTAAATTAACCAACATAGTTTTTCTTTGCATAACTGTTATTTTATTTGTTATTATATTTTGATCCGCTGCGAATGTGAAAATCTGTGTTTTGGTGTTTCTTCTTCTTCTTCTATCTCTTTTCTTCTTTTCCTAATTATATGGAATTTTTGGAATCGAAAATTCCAGGTCGTTACAAAAATGATGGAATTATAAAGGAGTTTTATAAGTATTAAAATGAAGTTATAAATGGATTTTATAAGTCAATAAGATTTATAAATCGATGAAGTTATAAAAAGAATGGATTTTGGAAATAAGAGAATTATAAGTAATTAACTTATAACTTGGATTTTGGTATGTAAACGAGATTTAAATGAAATTGGTAAATAAGGAATTTTATGTATGAAAGTTTTATAAAATAGAAATGTGTATTTATAAACATTGTTTTATAAATCCTTAATCAATTGAGTTTGATAAGTTAATTATAGAAGCTTATTAAAGGAGATATATTCATGATTTTGGACAGTGGATAATCCTTTAATTAAATGTGCAATAGTAATGAACTTGGTTAGAACTTAAATCCATGATTTTGGACCGGGATTATCCTTAAAATAAATATGTAGAAGTAATGAATTGGGTAAACGGTTTATATTCACGATTTTGGATAGTGAATTTTTTTAAATGTTTTGGAAAGTTTTATTTAAATTGAATTTAAATGATTTGAAGATATTTTAAAATGTGTTAAATATCGAAATCATAGATTTCAACATTCATTGTTGAAATAGACGTTTTCGAGAAATATGTAAATGATGGACTATAACACTGTTGTTATAGTAAATGATTTTCCAAAGAAAATATTTTGTATAGTATATGGGATTTATATATCTATCTAATTTTCGAATCCCTGTACTAATGGTTTTGGGTTGTCATAACGATGTTTTACGCAACATTCGTTTTGACCCAAATAAATATGTTTAAGAAGAATGTTTCCTTGCAGAATAAGATACATACTTAAACCTGATTTAAGTATATGTATTATTTTCTAAGTGTTGAAAATAAAGTGATTTGTGAATTGCTTGTTTTTAAATAAGTATATGGAAATGTTTTCCAATATAGAAAGTTGAGATGGTTTGGAAATATATCCTTTTAAAGATAATCTAAAGTGAATATTGGCAAGTAATTTAATTAATAAAAAATAAATTAAAAGGGCCTAGTGATTGCTTTTGGTGTTGAATATATGTTTGTTTGCTTTGATAGCTAAATAACTAACTATCAAGTTTGACCATTTTAGTTTCTCGACTTGATTTGGGAACTATTTAGTCGTATACTTAGTGCGTCGCCATCTGTGTAGGCTTGATAATCATTTGCGTTGAGGATGTTGATTCGTATAGTGCAGAGTATTATTCCAATCTATCAAGCTTCCTTCTGGGCCGAAGGATAGCAAGTTGAAAGCTGGAGACGTGATAAGTCTATGAGACTTAGTTTTTGTGTGAGGTTGAGAAACGATTTTGCGTTGTTGGTGCGAAGAGACCGAGATCAGATTTACCTAAAAATCACTTCGGACCAACGTATATGCATTCGATTGTGTAGGTTATTGATGATACCAACATTTAGGATTTTCATAGTGGGGGACTTCTTGTTGGTAGTTTGGGGTTAAAATCTCAATATACATCCAGTAGCAGTGGTCTTTTCATTATGAAATATCCAATGCAAAGACTATTAGCTACTAATCCTATGGATTTCCCGATAGGATGTGGTACGAAAGTACCTTCGGTTTGTCCTGCTCCTGGACAACTTATATGGATATTTGTCTGACATTTCATTTCTAAAGATTACGTACATTGGTTTTTATAAACGTACATCAGTGGTGGCAGAGAAGGCAACTTCTCTTTGCTTAACACCCTCCTTGAGACGTACAAGCTTAACGGCTGTATTTTTATAGAAGGCCATTACTAGTCAACGAAAATGGCGGTGTGGCATTCAAAATGATTGTGATTTGTGAAAGGTAATCGTTACCTCGGGCCTTATCAACTGAAAATGACCAAAACAGGGTTAGATGCGGCATGGCTAAGTGGGTCGTTCCGAAGTAGGGTATGATCATCCTCTTCTAGATATATCTTTACACGCTTTGACGTCGTTTATCTGATTATTGTGGGTTTGTGTGCTATGAGGGCCCTTGGTAAAGGTCGGTAACAACCGAAGGATGGTATATTTGGTACCATCTAGTTATAGAGGTGGCCGGTCTTGTATTGGTAGAGGATTCTTTGTGATAGTCCTCGGTACATTCTTCTAGAGATGTACTGCTGGAAGGTTGTCCCTTTACCTGGTCATTTGTACGGAAATCCAAACTCCACTATGTACCCGCCATTTTGATTGTATTACCCATTTTGGGCTATACGCTGGAATTTAATCAATGTAACAATTTCGGCAATGATTAATATTATTTGTATACTAGACACTAGTATAATATCAGATGATTTGGTATGAAATGTTATAGTTATCGTACGGTAAAAACATGTCCGTGTTATGTGTGGGTGTGTCTTACGAGATACTTTTGTTTTTATAAAGGAAAATTTTGGTAATCTAATAAATTCAGTTGAGTGTGTTTCTCACGCTAGTTTATCAAACTGATCCGGACGTTCTTCCCTTTCAATGCTCGGGTCAGACCGAGTATATTTACAAGTTCAGATTGGTGATTTTGATGCTTCAGCAAGAGAGTTGGAGATCTTCTTTTTTGTATACACGTATCTATTTTGAGTTTCCGCCGTGCTTAGTTATTGTATATTATCGGCAATTGTGAGGACAGGTTATTATGACTGTCCAGGCTGATAACTATTGTTTTATTGTTTACTCTGATTGATGTATGTATATACAGTTTCTGTTTTGTAAAGATAATTGATATGATATTATATGTTTTCCGCTGCGATGTGAGATTCTGTATTGTTCTGATTGGTTCTATATTCTCTCAGTCTTCTCTTCTCTTCTTCCCTCTTCTTTTCAATTCTTTTCTTTCTCTTGTCTTTTCATTAGTCTTTTCTTTTTGGGTCGGATAGGTGTGGTTCATTGTCGATTCAAAGGGTACGAAATTGCAGGTCATCACAACTTTTGTTCTTCTCCCTGTAACTCTCTTCTTCCATTTTTTCTCTCTCTTTTTTTCTTCGTTCTTTTTGGTTTGCCACTGTGCTTCTCCATATTCACCGAAAAAACAACAAACCTGAGCCACCGCATACTCCTCCCCATCTCCTTCCCCAAAACATTCACCAAACCACACGCCACAACATCGGATCCGCCACAACCTCTTCGTCGATCCCCTCCGACCTCCCTCCCTCTACGCGCAACCACCCTCCTAAAGCCACCATCGTCATCTCCTTCCTCCATTCGCCGAACTCAGACACACACCCTTGACCATGTGCTCTATGAAAGACATATGCATGCGGCTGTGCATATATATGAATATATATTGTCTGTGCCTTTGTTTATATTCATCATTTTATGCTTGTCCCACTTTCATTTGTAATCTGTTGAATATATATGTATATCTATATATGCTTTGGTGGGTAGGAGCCACATCTTCCATTTAATCCAAATTTTCATAGTTGTGTGCGTTATTCTTATCTATGCATAAGTTTGAAGAGGCTATATCTGTTGTTTTATCTAAGCTTACTACCTGTATTTGCAGCGTGTACATTCTTTATCGAAGTCTTTGCATTTTGAAGTGATGGAAAGAGTAATATATGTATGTATATTTTACCCCTTCAAAAATAAGGAGGGAGAACCAATATATATGCCGCACGTATATATATTCATATATGCATATGCTAAGTCATTACAGTGGTGTGTATATAGGCCTTAAAAGGTGCTTCATATTTGTACTACAATGTGGGCACATTGTGATATATATTTATATGCACCTTCTTGTATATATTTGGCCACACACGTTTCATATATGCCACACAAACCACTGTATTCTATCTTGACCTCATGCTACCAATCATACATTTATATATGCACACGCATGTGAGTGGTTCGGCAAATGAATATATCTATATACTGTACATGTAGAGTTGCAGAAACTTATGTGCCATATATACATGTATGTCCTACGTCTCCTAGGTTAGAAAAAATTATTCATATATATCATATATATATGTATGTACACTTGTTTGGCTTCCGCCGACTTATCGTGCTAAATCTTTCGTGTTTGTCCTAGAAAATTGATTTGTCGTGCTAATTCTTACTAGTGTCCGTTGCTTCAGTCTTTTCCGTTGTTGTTTTCCACCGTTGTCTAGCTACGAAAAGTGAGCAATCACTCACGATTAAAGTTCTTTCGCTCATTAAATTGACTTCATGGGAAGCGGCAATTTAAATGTACTGTTAAAACTGAAGCTAGCTATTAACTGTTAACTATGATAAGTTGTTATTTAAATTGATCAGATATGTAAATTTACACTGTTATATGTAACGTACTTTTCCAGTAATTGTTATTCCCACACTGTAAGTTCCCTTAGTTTTAGAAATCACTATGGGTTGAAATGATACATACCCGAACGAACTTTAGAATAGGAGAACTTCGTCATATGTTGAAATGATAAACCCAAACAATTTCCATTTACTATTGAAATTTTAGGATTGTGGGTTTAACAATATAAGCCCATAAAAATAAAACTATTATGGATTAAAATAACAAATATCTGTATCACTTGACCATATGATAGAAAATTATATACGGACACCGTCAGTCTATTTTTGAAAAATGATTTTCAAATATTTAAAAAGAAATATATGAGTTTGATTTTGAAATGTAATAAGTATTCTATCTTATTTTGTAAAATTTATAATCTTAAACGTTGATTTTGAGATATAAAAAGTATGAGTTTAGTTTAAAGGTAATTTGTAAAAAAATTCTTATAGTTTTATTTTCTACATATATATAAATAAGATTTTTAATAGATAAAAAAGATTAATTTATTATAAATTTTATAAAATTAGTTTAATTAATATATAATATTCATTTAATTTTTATTTAAACAAGTATTTTTAACATTAATAAATAAAAGGTTGGAAAGGTACATTGAAATGTGATTTGTGACTTGAACTGGTTATTAATTGAATTTGAATAAAGATTCGTTCAAAACTTAACAATTTTGGAAATAATTTATAACTTGTTTTAATAAAAGATGGTTAAATGGATAATTTAACATTTAAATAAAATAAAATTTGAATACTCGGTCGAATTAAATTTGTATTTGAGATTTTATTAAATATTTATAAAGAAATTTTTTATAATGACCACGTTGTGAAATAAGCATTTGGTTGTTAAAGAGACTAGGATCGAACATTGTCATACTCTTTGCCAATACCGAAAACCACTTCAACAACTTTGTACGGGGTAGAGATTCCAGAACGAAGTAGGTTGGTTTGACGAATGATTCTGTATGGTATTTACATAGCCCCGACTCCCATGAGTCAGCTTGATGTGGCTAAAACAGGAGTTATACCGGGCCAAGTGGGGTCATTCCCCCTATCGGGCACTTTCTTCGAAACCTTATCTATTCCTTTTGTGATTCAATTTGGTGTGCATACTTTTGATTTGGAGTTTTTCATGAGGTGGGCGGTAGTAGCTGCTATGCGTTACCACAAGTTCAGAAGCGCGAATGGTATATGTAACCTGACATTATCTCGAGTGCCTTGTCATATGCCATATCGCGCCTTCTACGGGTTTGTTTTGTACCATACCTATTGAGTGCCCTCTGATAGCCTCCAGTTTACAGAGGAGTTATGGTACTGTATAGACTATGGGAATATATAAAATGTGTTAAGGGAGATATGGTTAATGCCTTAATGCTATTTTAATACTTTACTTTATTATGGACATTATATATGTAGCGTATCGTATTATGTATGTAAATAGTTTATCAGATCCTTAAAGGATGGAATGCAAATCATGATTCGAGTGTTTTGCTTTGCTTTACGCTCGGGTCAGCCTGAGTGTCACAGTTTGAGATTCATCCTTTGGAGCTCGGAGTCCGTTTGGAAGACCTATCTTATCTTTCAACTTTTAGTTATTTCTGTTATTTTAGTTGTATGTTCAGACTTGTCAGTTACCTTTGTGTTAGTGACTTCTGTGTATTGGGATCTCTGATGTACTCTGTTTTGGACTACGTTATTTCTGTAGTAAATTTATGAACTACAATTCATCATTCCGTTGTTCGTTGTAAACACTGTGTCCGTGATTCTATGATTGATTTATTTACTGTATATGCTAAGCTTTACACAAAAAAATATTAACAGTCTGTTATTTGGAGCGATTCAAGTCTGACATTGTCGATTTGAATGTTTCGAAATAGCAGGTGATTACAAAAAGTAATCACTAGCAGCAGTTTCACCGCTGCTACTTTCAAACTCCCCTTCCTCTTCCTTAGAGTCCATGCGACTTTGCCTTCTCTTTGTGTGGGCTCATCTTCCGTTTCCTTTTGGATTGGAGACATTCTGGCTGAACCATTTATGCCAACCGCACTGAACTCTTCCTCCTCACGGGCCTCGTCGTGTGGTCTTTCGGATGGGCCACCTATCTCCTGACCTTCATCAGAATCGTGTGAAGAAGAAGAGGGTCTTGCATGAACTATGGCTCGACCAGGAGAAGGAGCTTCACTCTGAGCAACGGACCTATCCGGAGCTAATAGTCCGTATTGGCATAAGTTCTCATTGGTCAGCGGACTCTAACCACCGTTCCTCAAAATCGATAGCCTTTAAAGTTTGGCAAATCACATTAAGATCTACGTCTCTGTTCGGCCTTGGAATAACTACAAAGGACAAGCGATCAGGTAGAAACCCTATTATAGCACTTCAAAACCACAAACGGAAAAGAAAAGCTTACCCCCTGTTGCCATCGGCCATTGAACCCCTTAGGGCATCTAACAAAGAAATATTGCGTCTTAAACTATGATAGGTTGCTTTGCAATCGCAAGACGATCTTCAGGTTCCATTGGGCTTTGATTATGATCAGAGAGAGGCAATCATCTCTCTTCCTATACGCTAGAAAATACCGCAACTCGCTGAAATTTAGAGCATGGCCGAACATTCGCATGAAAAGGACATGCATGCATGTAAGGATAGTGTAATCATTTAGATGAAGCTGGAATAGGCAATTCCCAAGTTCGAAAGCGTTTCATGTAGAAAATCGTTGAAGGGAGGCACGACTCCATTCAAACACATATATCTATGGCAAGCGGTGTACCGCGGGGGAGGCAAATGAGCAAACTCATCATTCGCGGCCAGATGCACATCTTCCTCGGGAATCCCATGATGTAGATATATATTGTGAAGAACGTTAGCGGAGACCACTGACGAGGCTCTTTTAGGTGGATTAAGCAGAACTCGAAAGTTGGGAGGCATACGGTCCACGATAGGCCCAACCGGAACTAATTGGCCAAAATGATTCAGCTTCGGAGAGCGCCTGGCTTTGCTCGCTTGACTTGCAGCGTGAGGATGGCTACTTCATTCCATATAATAGAACTCGTGCCTGCAAGCGATCAGGTAAATCTATCGTAAATTTATAAGTTTCCCCATTCACACTTGAATTCCAAAAAAAAATTAACTTGTAATCAATGCGTCGGATTTCGAATGCGAACTAGGGCAAGTGTGTAAGTGTGGTGTGCTATCTATATGGGATGAACTCGGGGTTCAGAACACTGCAAACGCTCCATTCCATGTAGATAGTTCGCTTGCAGTGAGAGAAGAAAAGAACTTCTCATGTCAGCTTTGTTTTTCCATTTTATCTACTTTTGGTGCACTTACCCATTATCGATCAACAATCGATAACGGATTCGCTATTCAGAGTGACATGGAAAATTCTTCTCCTTGCAGAAACGCCGAACATGCAACAAGTAAACAAGATGGATCTGAGTCCTAGAAAGAAATCGAGACCGACTAAGTAGATGTCCATGGTGTGCAATAATGGCTATAAAGGTGGGCATGAGTCAATTCTGGTTTAGCGGACGAAGATAGGAAAGTGCGTCAGGTGTTAGGCCACAACCCAAATGTCACTTCCGGAAGAAACTCAAGACCCGATTGGCTGTCTCGACCGTTAAACCGTAATCAACTCGAACTTTTTGTAATCAACATTACGAATGGATACTAGACGACAAGTCATCACATCGATGCAATAATTAGCAAACGAGTTCAATGAACCCACCTCTAGCTGAATTCAAGGACACAAGAAGAATCAAAAATCAAATTTGACAAGCTGTAGAATAGATCGGTGGCAAGCTACTTAAGTTGGCTATAGTTCGAAAGTGAGCAAGGGGTTGGTGAAAGGTCGGCTAGGGTTTCATGAAATGAGCGAGCTCTTGAGGGAATCAACAGCAGATGAATGAATCAGGTCTTGATGATCTATGGGTCATCGGGAGTCGAATCGCCAAAAAGCTAGATCGCGTGAGGAAGCAAGATTGATTCAAGCAAGTGAAGAAGTTGTGAGTCAGTTCGAGTTTAACCAGGCAAGTGGAGAAGCGAAAATTTTCGCTAAGTACTCGGGTCGACGGTGACCTGACCCATAATGGGTCGCCAACGTCTGACCTGCCTCTATAAAATCTTTCATGTGCACTTACGTCGCTAGCGGCCCATACTACATGGATTGCTAGTTACCTAAAAATAATAATTTAAAACACATATTTAAAGGAAGAAAGAGGCCATCTATTCATCTCGAACTCGATCAACTACAACCATTCGTCATTCTAAAGGCATCCGAAAAACTGCAAGCGGAAACATGATAGATTATGGGAAGTCATGATAGTCAACAAAAGAAAGACAGCCGATGATGTTGGGCTAACATATTCGTAGAGCTCAAATGCAACCACTTGAAAATCAGAAAATGAATATCGAAGACGATAACTTCCAGAGCACTCCTTGTTTACAACGAAGACGTACTATGGGGGCAAATGTTATCCGAGTTTTTAACCAAGTAGGGACTAATAGAAAATGGAGCAAACTTGTATAGACAAGATGGTTCAGGACTCAAACAGAAAAATTGAGACAAGGGATCGACAAGGGCAAAGCTATATGACTAGGGCAACGGATGGGATCAAGGAAGTCGAGAGATTAGCATCCTTTTAGTCCAATCAATTGCTGAGCATAAACAACCAGTGAATTGCCATCAAGACGTAAGAGCAACGATAAAAGGGTATGCGCACATCTCGAAGTCTAGATTCCAGAAAATCCTAAGGGCTCAGCTCGCTAGTGACCCATGCCTCCGCTCAAACCATCAAAAGAACTAGATATGGAACAACGTTGAAAAGAGGAAAAACTTGGTCCACAAAATAAACCAAGTCTATGGTTTGTTAGTAACCCATAGATTATAGGTCACCAGTGACCCATAGGCCATGGGTCGCCAATGACCCATCGACGATAGGTCACCAGAAACCCATGATGTTGGCTCGTTTTGCGAGCCATAGTCCTGCACGTTGCCTGTAACCTACCTGACAGCCGGTGATGACAGGCCTGGCCCAAAAACTCAGCAACCTTTATAAATAACATGCCACCTATGACATAAAGAGAGGATTATCAGGACTGGTTATTGAAGCTCTACTTGAATTATTCTTCACTCTCTACCTCCCTCACAACATCTCCAAGGGAATACACTATGATTTTCCAGTGGATTCCTACTCTGGAGATCCAATCTAGCTAGGAAACAATCAAAGCCTTATAATCAAATAACTCTTGTACTAGCAATCAGTCTATAGTAATGCTATAAAGTGGACGTATGCTTCATTAACGGCCGAACCACTATAAAAATTCCCCATCTTCTTTCTTTTACTGTTCTTTTTCTTTATTTGTGATATGTGATATTGCTCTATCAGAATAGATCTGGTGCTTTCAAATCCAAACAAGGGTGTTGGTCTATTTTTTGTGTCAACAATACTACAACTACGAAAGAGTATTATATAACAATATTGTCGGGCAATATAGAGAATAAAACGATATGGGTGCACACATGATATTCCCTTGGTACTCGTATCAAATAAAATCTCACCATAAATGTACATAGTCTCAGTACAAAGCAATAAACATGTATGCCTTCTAGACTGAACAATACACTACATATTTGTATAATAAATACCAAGAGAATATAGAGTCAAATACAGTGATAATATACAATAGAACTGCAAACATAATCCAATGTATAATAGATATACACTACCACCAAAACATCAAATTCATGGATGAAAATACATCTCAATAATATATAATGACTATATAATAACACCCTAGTCTCCATCTATGCCCAACATCCGCAAAAATCGGCCATCTTGTCCCTGAATCAGAAATGTCTCGAGCTGCCTGAGTATTATATAAATAACACATGGCTTAAACTATATCTGAATCAAAGGATCAATTTACTTATAGAACTCACTATAGATCTAATAATAATATGGTAACATCATCAAAATAATTCAAAACTGTAATTGTAACATTAGTTACAAACCATGCAGTGGAAAATGCCATCACCCATATAAATCACATTAAATAATATATCAAGGAAATAATATCAAATGAGTGAAATAATTCATACAACTGAATATCATCAATATAAACAATCACAAAATAGGACATGCTCTCAGCACTGCCCCCAATTATCTCTTAGATAACTGTAAAGTAGAAATAAACAGGATCTATCACATTCATCACAAATATGCAAGAAATACAAATATGACATACCCTCAGTAGCCAAGGTCATCTCTCAAATAATCATAAAAGATAGGAAAGGGTCTAACTTGATGCTCTCAACATCTTTAGCTACCCTCGGCAGCAATATGAACAACGTGTATGCGGTTACTTAACTACAAGGACTCTTAGTCTAAGAAATAATCAAGAAGATTGATGATCCCATTAGAATCATCTAGATGTTAGCCTCATAGTAATCATCTTCTCTCTCAACCAAAAAATAATTATATGGTGTCTAAGACCTTTAATAACCACTCAACTCATAGTATCACAGGTAATCACCTTGGATTCTCAATCGAAATGGGTTCTCAGCATCATATATTACTATATGGGAATTAGTCTCGATAAATAATCTAGATGGCTCTCAGCCACATCTATAATGATCTTATAAAGGTGTGCAAGTAGTTTCAATATCAACCATAACCAAACGGGTGACTGATAGCTCTCAACCTGTTCTAGGAGCCTTCCTTACATGCTCTCAGCGCTACTTCTACAGTCACTAGTTACCTCGACGGCCATCGTGATCCAATATCCATCTAGTGCAAGATAATGCTATGTAATGGTCACGACCTTTCAAGTTTCCTAATGGTAACTAATTGCTGGCCTTGTGACATGGGGCCAGTGGCTCTTAACCATATAGACAAGAAGGTGTGTCATGGATTTGGGAAATGACCTAGCAATTAGCCTGCTAGGATGGATACTAGTAAATTTGGTTTGCTCCCTACCATATACTGGGAGTACACGAAATGTATGGACACTTTTATGGCTCTCAGCCTACTCACTCTCAACGAGCATCACCTTAAATATGTTACCCCGTATACTCGACCTTGTTATTGCGACATCTATTTACAATAAATAATCGAATAAATATTGAAAAATCTCGTGGATCGCATATTATCTAACTTGTGTATAGTATGAAAGTCTACAAGTTAATGCTGTAGTAGACAATAAATAGTAATGCAAAAAAAAGTGTGCAAACTAGAGTTTTTATACAGGTTCGGACCTCCCGCCCGGCATCTAGTCTCGAAGCTTCCCTTCGGTATTTCCTTTAAACAAATTACCCTCGCTTCGGCTGGAGGAATAGACTAATACAAAAGTATCTATGACAATCTAGTGTTCCAAATAACAAAGTTTTTGACTTATAGTACAAATTGTCAAATGAACTCTTTTGAGTATTTAAATATGAATACTTTGAGTTATAGGTAGTCGTTTAACTAAAATTATGTTTTGGTTGTAATAGATTGAGAGTATGTGAACAATGTATAAGCAAGAATGTTTTAAAAATCAAGAGAGGAAAGAATAAATTAATTCAAGTTCGTTGATTTCTATTTCTCATTCAAAGTATTATACATTCAAAAAGGTGCAAATGAAGAGTTGTTACTATTTGAGAAAGTCTATTCACTTTAGTGGCTGCAACTTTCATTGAAAGATAATTTCTTTTTGTTTCAAACAGAAATTGACAATTTTTGCATACTTGACAGACATCTATGGTAAAACCTCAAACGTAGATCACTTTAGAAATTTTTAACCCGAGGATTGTCATAGACGTCTATGGTTTTATCTTAGACGTCCATGAGGTGTACAATCAGATTTTCAACTTAATTTTGATGCAAATGAAATTGTGTGTGATCATGTATGCATATATACTCAAGGAGACCTTATAAATAATTTATCTATGACTCTTTTATAGTAGAATAACCTTACTAACAGTAGTATGGTCAATGAATCTTCGTTTCACTTTGAATCTCAATATCTTCGAGCATGGTGTCTTCTTGTAGTATATACCTGGAATCCTTATAAAGTCTATTTATATATACATATGATTGTATAGTTGTTATCATTGAAACATAAACTAGAGGTTCTAACAATCTTCCCCATTTGACGATGAAAACTATATAGTCAAAAATCAACTCTGCAATCAAAATATGGAAGTATTATTATGTTTGTCTCCCCCTATGTATATGCACGATTTCTCTCCCTTTGTCATTACCAAAATGGAGGGAAACAATATAAGATATGGAGATATTAAATAGACATAGCAGGTTATCCATTAAGATTATAGAAAATCAAATATGGAAGATCAAATAAAATTAGAGACAATTTAGTAAAAGTTGAAAATAGTGAAACAAACAAGCATAAGAACTGCAATGTAAAAGAAAACTCTAATTGTACTAATTTTGTGAGTAAGATAAGTCCACATAGTTCTCGTAATATTCCTAATAAGAAGGTGGATCTTGTTCATATGTACCCAGCCATTGTGTTTGGTCATTGTACTTCCCATCTTCATGAGTTGAAAGGCCTTGAAATGCCATGTACGATTGTTGTTGAAAATGTGGAGTATCAGACACATACATGTCATCACTATCTTCTTCTTCTTCCTTAGGTTTGTAACGACCCGTAAATTTTCAATAATTAAAATTGTTAATTTAATAAGATTTTTGGAATTAAATTTAGAAGGAAATAAAAAAATTCATAATTTATATTGAAGTAAATGTTAAGAATGAAGTGTAGCAAGGTTATTTAAAACTAATTATTGAAATTGGAGTGAAATTCCAATAGTGTAGTAGTGTAAATTATTGCACTTGGTTAAAATGGAAAATAAGTAAATAAAAGAAAATGTTGAATTTACCAATGAAATAATATTTCTTAATAGTAACTGAACGTAAATTTAGGTAATAAGGTTAAAGCAAATTGATAAAATAATACGTAATACATTGTAGTTGATAGGATTTATGCTAGAGGGTAATTATGACAGTTGTTGTTTGATAATAAAGTCAGAATGGGAACCAAGATTATTAATAAGTGTAACAAAGTGGATTAATTGGAATTAAATGAAATTTGATGTTTGAATATTACATAAATAAGAATTGAGATGAAATTGGGAAATAATAATGCATTAAGATATAACCAATGCTAATTTAAGGTTAATAATTAATGGATTGGATGAAATAGGATTAATGTAAATGTTATACTAGGCTACAAATCAAATGTAAGAAAACAAATGTAAATATTGAATTTATTAATGAATTAATATATATTGAATAGTAATTGAACGTAAATTAATGTAATAAGGATGATGCAAGTTAATAAGCATTCATAATGTTTGTTGTTGATGATAAATGTTACCTTAATGATTGAAATATATAATAACGGAAGTGTGAATGTAAATTAATAGAAACGTAAATTTATTTATAAGGTAAATAATTGGTAAAAAGAATGGGACTAAGGAAATTTTATTATTTGGGTTAAAAACCTTAATTAATATGTGTAAAGGACAAGTTTTCACA
Organism: Allium cepa; assembly: GCA_030765085.1. NCBI lineage: Eukaryota > Viridiplantae > Streptophyta > Magnoliopsida > Asparagales > Amaryllidaceae > Allium > Allium cepa. The sequence goes on along the minus strand of CM060934.1, from coordinate 588,369,057 downwards.
TTTTGAAATATAACCATTTATACAAATCTAAGATGTATATAGGGGATATTTGTGTAATGGGATATAAAACTAAATGTAACTAGGTTTATAAAGTATAATGGACGTAGTAAAGAGAGCAATTAAATGAAATCAAATTTTGGAATAAATTTTTATTTAACGGGAATGTAATCAATAATAAATGAATTTAATGGTAAGTAACTGGAATTAAATTATATTTATAATATGAAAATTGGTTGAATACAAAATGGAAATAAAGATTTATCAATTTATTGAGATTCGAACTATAATAATTGGATTTAATTGCAATAAAATGAAATTAAATATTTAAGTATTATGTAAATATAAATTTAGATGAAATTTGGAGATATTTACGTAATAGAGTATGAATCCAATGTTAGTTTCATCTATTCGATACTAATAGATTAAATAATAGAATGTAAAGTCAATTAAATGGAATTATTGAAAATTTAATTTATAATTTCTGAATATAATGAAACTGAAAGTTTAACGCTGAAATTGATGATTGAATAGACATTAAAGTGACATCTGAATTTGTTTAAATTACTGAAATTGTTTAAGAAATTAAAAATGATAAGAATAATCAATTATAGAATTGAAATTGAAAGTTTGATTTAATTAATTAATTTTTAATTTATTTAATTAATGTAAAAATAGCCATTTTGGCCACTGACTCGGATTTTGATGAAACCAGTTTCATCGGATCCGTAATGGTGAATTATTGTAGGATTTCAAGTTTCGTAGCGATGGACTTGTCGTTTGATCGTACGAACGTGAAACGCCTTGAAATCGATGAAACTGAAATCAATTGAAATCAATTTGAAATAATTTGATTTTGTCATAACTTCTTCATACAATGGAATTTGGAGATGAAACCTTTTCCATTGCGTTTAAAATATTTTAAAACATCTATTTTGATATATGGGTTGACCCAATTTCGTTCTGAAGTCAGAACGGGCTTTTCGGGCCATTTATCGTTCAACGCGTTTATAAATCGGGTTCATCTATTCTATTTCAGCTTTGTCTATAAATACCCTGTTATAAGTGTGATGACCCGGGCTTTCTACGCCCAGAAAACCGTTTCGTCTTGAAGAAAGAAAAGGGGTGAGAAAATAGAAAAGATAGAGAAGAAAGAACAACAACATCAGAATCTCACAGCGGAACGAATAAATTATAATAATCACATAAGTATTTACATATCTTACAACATCAATCAGAGTTATCCAGATAATACATCACATACTAGACAGTTATAGACACCTGTCTAGCTAATACAACTCGATACAACTCAAACAAATAACTCAAAGATATCAACACAGCGGAACTATAAGTATATCTACAACGCTGAAGCCTCCTGCTCCATTGCTCCTCCATAATTCGTCAAAGCTAACCTGAATCCCTTGGCTACTCGTAAAAATTTGAGTACCCGAGAGTTTATGAAAAACAGAAATAAACTCCGGGTCAGACATGGGTCTGGTGTGAGTAACAGGTTAAAGTTTCTTAAATTTAAAATTCCTTTGAAATAAAAGGTATCACGTAAGACTCCCCACACATAAACATGGGTAAGTTTTTACCTTACGCTAACCAAAACATTTGATAGGGAATTCAGTGATATTATAATAGGTCTAGGGTTTTCAAGTAAACAGAAAATAGCCGAAATTGTTGCATTCATTAAATTCCAGCTACTAGCCACAAAAGTGGGTAATACAATCAAAACCGTTGGCACTTATTGGACTTCAATGGCACGGTGCACGTGCACCATGGCCCCAGCCACCTCCGGCCACCCAATGGAACTCCAACACGTCGCTGCCTATCACCAGACACGACCACGACCCCCAGAGCCACCACGGTGCACGTGCACGTAAAAAAAAAACAGCACTTCAATGGCACGGTGCACGTGCACCGTGGCCCCAGCCACCTCCGGCCACCCACTGGAACTCCAACACGTCGCTGCCTACCACCAGACACAACCACGACCCCCAGAGCCACCACGCCAACCTGAAACGAAAACGAGTTCGAAACTCAACCCTGGAAACGCAACAAGCAAACACCCGAAAACCTAACAACGCTCCTCCTTCGAAACTCCGACCACCTTAGTGCCACCGGCCACAGCTTCGTCCACCAACCCTCTAGCGGTCCCCAAAACACCAAAGCACTCGATACACCAGAGACCTCACAGTGCACTCGTTTCTCCAGCATGGCCAAACTAGGTTTAGCAACAAAACTCAACCACCACAGTCGCCACTGGTCACTGACCATCCACCACCCATTTTTCCTGGCATCTCCAGTCGCTTCTCCACCTCCATGAAGAACCACAACCACTCCAATCGACTGTGTTGCCAGAGGCAACCCAAAATTCCCAAATTGATCAACCCAGCAACGCCAACCCAACCCATTACTAAAAAATGTGATTTGAGTTTTAAAAATCCTAATTTTGATTTAGTAATCAGTTCATAAACTTGAATTGATAATTCAAGATATTCGAAAATGTCACCTGTATTAAATTTAAACTGTTCTTAAGGTTTTTTCAGAGCAGATCAACTTTGTTTAGCATGAATTCAATTTTAAAATTTTCTTTATAATCAACAAAACTTATTTTGTTTTAATGCTTTGTCCTAACAATCAATAGGTTGAGCAATAATGATTTTTGAATTAACCCAGACTTTTAAAATTATAAAAAGAGGCAACATCCAGATAATAGTATGCAGGCTTCATCTCATCAAAATATAGTGCAATGCATATACTTTTATACAAACAAAAATCTCTGATATTCATCATACAGCTAAATTAAACTTAGGTTATTTTAAAATATGAAGTTACTCACCTTGATTAAAGAAAAGGAACAGAGCATCATTGTTTTGAAACAGCCTAAACTTTAAAACTGGGAACTGTTTTGCTTTCAATCACCCAAATCTCCTTGCTTTTGTTGAGTTACAAATATTACTTAAGTTTGTGTAAATGGAAGCATTTGTTATTATTTCATATTTGCTATGTTGTAATGAACGAACTAAAATAAGTATAAATATAGAAGAGTTTGTACATAGGGTAGGTGATATCTGGGTATAGCTTATCTTCCTTAATCAGACTCATTTGTTTGTATCAGGCAAGATTCTTTATTTTGGAGGCTGAATATTTTTTTCAATATTTCGAATTGACTCAAGTCTTATGCTGAGATGAAAGCTCTTAATGTGGATGTACTTTATGTCTCAACTTACTTATTTTTGTGCTTAGATATTTTACTTTGTTTTGCATACTTCATTTACAGTCTTTATAGCTTTACCTGATTTACTTTGTTTATATTTACCTTCTTTTCACTCAGCTCGAACTGAAATGAGGAGGATTTGATGTATGTATACAAAGTTTTACAGAGTGATATGCAGACAGGTTGATTATACTTTTGTACAACAGTGCTCATATTGTCTTTGTACAATACAGCATATAAAATTTTTTGTTTGTACTAATTAATATCAGAGATATTTTTATTTACTTTGATCTTGCCTTCATTTCTAAGCTTTACAGTCAACATACAAATATACAAAGCCTGGTCATGTTTTACTCATGCCAAATATGCTTTTACTTTGTTTATACTTACTTTACTTTGCATTTCCAAGTTCTACAGGCTACACACAATATTTTACTTATTCTAGCCTGAAATTTTGTTTTCCTTTTGCCTGAATATATTTTTTTGTACAACTACAACATCTTGCTTTGCATTTCTTTTTACATGTTTTGCTTCTATATTTACCTGATTTGTTCTTGCATTCAAAACTTTTACAAGTTACACACAAATGTTTTCACTTGCCTGGGAATTCTTTACATCCTACACTTATGCTTATACTTATAAGGTTTATTTTAAATTAAAACATTTTGAAGGCCTTTATTTTTAATTTTGGAAAAAAAAACTTCAATTTAAATTTCCAAATCATACTTTCATTCAAACACACATATATAACAATTTCCATTTATAAACTTGTTAAGACATTATATTATTAATAAAACTCATTATTAAATTGAAATGATTTATAAAAGAATTTATCTCTTTATTAATAAACTACTTATTTCTATCAAGCTAAATTTAAAACAAAATAAACAAACCTTTTGTTAAATTTAAATTTAAGCTAAAATTATTTTAAACAAATTAAACTTAAATCTTAAGTATTTCAAAGCCATATGATTATTTAATAGCTTAATATAAATTAAATCAAATTACAAATTACCAAAAATATTAGAATTAGAAAACATAACTTTATTTATTAAATTTAAATCAGAGCTTATCTATTTATAATATATACAAATATATACATATATACATTATAAATAGAAACAATTTAAATTAGCTTTTAAAAGATAAATTATCATTTTAAATATTTATTTAAAAAGAGATTATTAAATCAATTCAAATATTATTAACAAATATTACCAAATCAATTTAATTTTAACACAGATTATTAAATTTATATTGACAAGAATTTCCGGGATATCACACCCTAGTTTTTCTATTTCTCATTTGTCTATACGTACAATTCAGATGTTCCTCCTCCTTAATGGCAGACAAATAAATTTTAGATCCAAACACAAATCAAATTCAAATCCAAAAATTTAAACTCCCCAGAAAAATTTGGAAAAAATATATATCGAAGATCTCATTGATACAAATCAATGCGCGGTTTCTGTTTTTCAATTGATGTTCAAGTCAACCGGAAATTGCAGTCAAAGCCGAAATTAGGGTTTTGATTCAGCGTCAATCGGCGAAATTGATTAAGGGGTTTCGTGGAGATGGTCGCGTGGAGTCAAGGGATAGTGACCGACAGGGTTCGTTTGGCCTGAGGCGACGGGAAAATGGCGAATAGGGTTCGAATATACTGGCGGCGGCTATTTTTTTAAGGTGATCAGAAATTTGCGTGGGGGGCCGAGATGTTAGTGGAGGTGCCGGCGAACTTGGTGCTGTCTTCGGCGATGGATGGCGAAGTGTGTAGGCGGCGTGGGCAGCAGGCCGTTGGTGATAACGTGATGGCGGCTGAAGTAGGGTTTCGTTCAGAACCTATTGGATATCGCATGGGTTACAGTACGTGACATGGTTGACGTGGCAACGTAAGTAACTTAGGTTGTTTTTAAATTTTTTTATTTAAATTAAAATTTCAATCATTCCAATGCGTATAACTTTCGCGTACGATATCTGATTTACGCACAATTTTTTTGGTTAGGATCGTATTGAAATTCCGGACATTTTGACACTGGTTTGGATGAATTTGAAGACTGTTCAATTTTTGGGTTTAAATCGGATTTAAATTCAATTTAAATTCAATTTAAATTCAAAAGGTGAGTGTTTTAACCCACTCGCAATTTCTAAAATTTCTTATGTGTGTTAAATTAATTTCTGATGTGATTAGAAATTTATTTATTGCTATTTGGTATATTTTATCATCATTCCAGTTAAATTTTAATTTCTTGAATTAAATTATTATTTAATTTATTATTGCATATAAACTGCCAGTTAGATTGATTGTTTAATTTATTATTGAATATAGACTGTCAGTAATTACCTATTATTTATTATATGCGCTATATTGATGTTATTGTTTAAATTGGATGATGATTGTAATAAATGGTTGATGATTGATATTGGATGAACGGATGTTGTATTTTATTGTTTTAAACTGCAAATTTGTTATGCACTTATTTCATTTGGGATTGTGGTTTGAAATGATATATAACCATATTTTTATTTTAAATTACGGATTGAAATGATAAATATCTGTATCACTTGATCATAGGGTATAAAATTATATACAGACACCATGGTCTATATATAGAAATATTTTGAAATGATTTTCTATAGTTTTGAAAGAAATATATGGTTTTATGAGATAGTGATTTGAATATTTTATAAATGTTATTTTATATATTGTTAAATTTTGGGTTTTAAGTTATGTATAAAATTGATTTGAAGTATAAGTGAAGTTAATAATTAAGTTTGATTTTATTAAGATAAATATGATTAAGCATTTATTTAAATTAAATTTCTAGAGTTTATAATGACTTAATGAGATTAATATTGGAAGATGAATATGGAATTTATTTGGAATTTAATAAAATTTAGAAGTTTAAAGGGTATGATTTTTTATAACTTGATTTTTGTTAGAGTGGTTTAAATGAATATCAAGTTGATTTAAATGAATATAACAAGTTGAAAAGATATCTAGTTGTTGAAGTTAAAGGTTTTACTTAAATTATATTGGATTTATTAAGTAGACATTTCAAATCAAAATAATAGTAATTAAATTTGATATATATGGAATTATCAAAGAATTAGTTTTGAAATGGTGGATTATTTAAAGCTTTGAATTATATGGAAATTTAAATGGCTTAATTGGAGGTTCAAATCGGTATTTGGAATTTATTTGTGAAATTTAAAAAGCTATTTTAATATATAAAGTAATTTAATATTTAAACCATTTGAGTATTCGAAGTTATATTTCTAAGCTATAGGGTTCAAGGTAAATAGATTTGGAAGTACTATGATTTTGAAAAAAAAATTTGGAATAAAATTGATATCATATTGATTTAGGTTTTGAAACGGAAATGATATCATACTTATATAGTCGAAATGGATATTATATTCTGGTTTTGAAGTAAAATTACTTTGAAATGACCGCGATGTTATGATAACGTTTGGTTGTCGAAGAGACCGGGATCGGAAGTTGTCATACTCTCTGCCTACTCCGAAAACCACTTTAACAACCGTGTGCGCGGTGGAGATTCCAGAATGAAGTAGGATGGTGGCGGCATTTTCTTTGTGGTAAATACGTGGACCCGACTCCCGTGAGTTAGCATAAGGTGGCTAAAAAGGAGCGATTGACGGGTTAAGAAGGTATCCCCTTTTATCGGACACATCCCTTCGATATTATACTCTGACTTTGTATTGATTCGGTAGCCATTTTTGATTTTTGATTTGGGGATGTGGCTCGAGGTGCGCGGTAGCTGCGCGCTATGCGTTACCACCCACCCGAAAGCGTAATTGGTATATCTATCCTAGCATTGCCTAGTTATGCTATGTCACCTACCCTAGCGCGCCTTGTACGAGTTTGGTTTTCTCCCTAGCCCGTGTGGTATCCTCTGGTGGCTTCCCGATCAGGAGGGAACATGATATTGGATGGACTACTGGGACTATTATTGTGTTTAAGGGGAATATTGGGTCACTCCTTAACGCTATTTAAAAGTAAGTTTATTTTACTAATAGGCATTATTCTAATAGCGAAATATTACTACATAGTAAATAGTTTAACGAATCCTTTGGAGATGCGAATCCCGAGCATCTCTTTAGTTACTGCACTCATGTTAGAAACTGGATAGGAGATGTCAAATCCCGTAAACATCTCTGACACCGTTCCACTCATATTTATTCTTGTTGATTTAACTTACATAAGATCTTTTAGTTCTGACTCGAGTGTTTTGTCTTTTTAATTCGCTTAGGTCAGCCTGAGCATTTAGGATTTAAAAGACCGTATTCTGAAGGACGAAGATGAAGATTTATTATTATTAGTTATTATAGTATTCCATTACATTCCCACTGTTCCGCTGCATTGTTATTGATATTTTATGGTAAGTGTAACTCTAATATGTTTTGTATAAGAATAATCGAATATTTTATAAAATAGCTTCATGAATTATATATTTGATTATTATATTTTGTCGTTCCGCTGCAAAATTCTGTTTTGTTTTATTTCTTTCTCTGCTTTTTCTTATTTACCCATAACAATCCGCCCTTCTGTATGGTTTAAGTCTGGCGTGTGGGGTTTATCGTCGATTTAAAGCATACAAAAAGGCAGGACGTTACAAGATTGTCCGTGAATAGGAGTCTTCCCTCGATCACGTCTATCATGAGACATGCCTTCGAGCGATAAACTAGTGTTTGAGCCCAAGGTGATGGTGTTGGTGAAGGCGAGGATGATAAGCGAGAAGATGAACAACCACATACTTTGCGCATAACTTTGCCTAAAGTGGAGGCCACTTTGTCCAAAGTCTTTTTGTAACATCGCCTATCCAGAGGCCTGAAGCTAAGCTCTATAGATGCTACAGTCATCCATAGTATTAACTTCCTATGATCAAATATAGTAATGTTAACGATATCCACAATATCAGAAGCGCATGAATATAAAGCAAAATCACATATTTCAGAAGAAAAACTTTGTTTATAAAACATATTTCATATCCAGATTACATAATCCCAATCGTTTTCTAGGTTCAGATAAAATATAATTATTACATAAATATGCCAAGAGCGACATACGACAATGCCACATTGGTTGACTAGAGTAATATATAGTCATAACTGACTTAATACAACACAGCGGAACAAAACAAAATAAAATAGCAACTCCTAAATATCTATCCATCAGCCACCTGCTCGTCTTCGGAAGCTTTATTCGCCACCCTATTAAAACCTATAAACCTCAACCCTCAGTTTACTAAAATCAATTTTGAGCACCCGAGATTTTAAAATACAAATTTCAAGTCAGACATAAAGCCAGATGTGAATAATACTATACATCTCGGTTATTTGATATTAAGTGAGGCCACGCCACTTAGCGAAATGGGTTTCCCCTCACTAATATCTTTTAAAACATATCATTTCCAAATCATTTCCTATATCCAAAACCGGTTAAAAACTATAAAGCAATATCATGTAAACTTAGATGTCAAGTAATAATTGAACTACCTGTCCGAACACTATAGTTTTGTTTGGCTAACTACTAACCTTTGGCTGACTCGAGTCTACCAGAAAATATAAATCGAATAATCTAACACTTGTTAGATACTCCTCTTTTGAAAGGTCTATCCCTAACTTATCTTCTCCTAGGGTCACCCGATCCTAATGGTTTTGCGGGCTCACCAATAACCTACCACCGTATAAATATATATTCCTTTTCGTGTGTAATCATAATTTTAGTCTTACCTATGACAAAGCCCTACACACTGGAATTTTGGACTAAATTAGTTGGGGCTGATAGATAATGTATAAGGCACGCTCCTATATTGGTCCTATTTGGTATACAAATATCTGAGTCATTTTACTTAGGGTAATCTTCCCAAAATTTTCTTGAAAATTTTTTATTCTCAAAATTGATTTAAATCATTTTAAATCAACTTACACAAGGAAAATATATACTCTATACTTTACTCAAATTCACCATGCCATGTTATATGTACTTTCCTCAAATCTTTGTTGATGAAAACATTTAAACCTTTGAAAGTACCCCTTTCGAATCCATTAAAAGTACCCCTTTTGAAACCAAGTAAACCCTACTTTATAACCTAGGCCAAAAGGCCAAAACATTCCTTTCGAAATCATTCATATAAACCTTTCGAAACCATTGAAAAACCTTCCCTTCAAAAGCTTTAAAACCTTAGACATCCTATCTTTAAAACATTTAAACAATGCCTTTCAAAAACATTGGAAAATCTTTGCCTTTAACCCTTTCAAAACCATTAGCGAACCATCCCTTAGAAACCTTTCTTTAAACCTATCGAAAGCATTAAAACCTTTTGAAAGAATTTGAATCCAATTTAAAACGTGTGGAAACACCTTTAGAAACCATTAAAAATAATCTCTTTCGAAACCATTTGGGTTCTACCTTCAACAAAGCAAAAGGGTCATAAAACATTTAAGTCGATAGCACTCTTTCGAAAGCATTTCCTAAGCAAAGAAGTGATGGTGCCGAAACCAACCTTCCGAAAGTATTGGAGAACTGACTTGGGTTTTAAAACAAAGTATACCTTTCGAAACCAATTACTTCGAATGGTAAGAAAAGCAGCAGCTAGGGGTTTTGGCCCCTTCGAAAGCAATTTCTTAAAAAAAAGGAGCAACCCATTCAAAACCTTTCCTTTAAAACAATTAGACTTAGCCGAAAGCCAACCAAGTTGAAAGCATACCCTACAAAATCAAAGCAGGCGTGTTTTTCATTTGAAAGCAAAGTAGCGCTTCGACTCTTTCGAAACCCCTAGCTTCAAACTAGTACCTTCTGTCTAAGTCCAATTCGCTATGCACCAAGTCTTTGATGCCATATGCATTGGTTTCAATGGTGATGGAGGCGGAGCTACTAAGTCGGAACCCTTGGTGCCGAAAGTGGAGAAACATGCTAAAAGCATGTAAAAACTGATTTTAACTTTAAAAAACACTTCTTTTCAACTAACCTACCTAGTTTGTCAAGATATTATTGGTTGCTAAATTCTTTTCTAAAAGTGTTGCCAATATTTTAGAAATAATTTAGTTTATTTATAAAATACCCCTTCTCCTTTTATAAATATATAAAACATTTAAGTCCAATACCTTAAATAATTTTATACATCTATTAAAACACTTAAGAAAATTCTACAAAAGATCTAGAAAATCATTTCTAATAATGTTTCTAACATATAATAATTCAGACCCAAAACCTAAATAATTTTGTCTTCATTATTTTAAACCCATTCTCACTAGAAAATTAATATAAAATCTAGATTAATTTATAAAATTATGAAAATTGAAATTAGTCTCTAAATATCATTCTGATATAGATCTAAAATCGCAAGGCGTTTGGATATCATTAAATAGGGTTTACACACTAAAACATATCATAAAACCTAAATGAATAAGCATAAATCGTCAATAAGCATATATAAACATTTTATCATTCAAAAACATGGAATAATCATGTAGAATACTTAGGATTCATCTTAAAACTAAAAATAATTAGAAAAATGAGATGTAGTCATTATTCACCTTAGCTTTGAGATTATGGAGTTTGAGATTTGAATGGATTAAGTTGATTAATCTTCTTCCTTTGCTTTCATTATCTTCTTCTTGCTTAATCATGGTCGTCCTCTATACTTTGATTTTTTATTTAGTACTGAACGTGCATTCCTAAGAGTTTAGGGTGTTAGAATACTCTTTTTCCTATTTAGCCCTCACCTATTCTTTTATCTATTTTAATTCGTGTTAGCTCTTTTTAGTTGATTCATTAACATGGCACGACTACCCCTATTAATCACAAATCTCAATCCCCTAAGCATCGCATTATTTTTATTTAATTTAGCTAATTAAATATCCTAAATAATGTTACTAAAAATATGGGGTGTTACACTTCTCTATTTATGTATTCTTATAGAGAGAGAACGTTCCAGTCCAGTCATCTTTATGTTTAAAGCTCGCTGATTAGCCATGATTATCTTTTGGTTTAGAAGTGCCAAATCATGAAGAGATTCGTTTTGCATTGGTTCAACATGAGCTTCTTGTATTATAGAGTCCAAATAATATTTGATAGTATGACTAGAGGTAGGTGGTTGTTGTGAAGGATGAGGGGGGTAAGTCTGTTGAGAAGCGCTAGTTGAAGGAGGACCATGATTTTCTTGTTGATGCTGTTGTAGAGTCTATTGGTTAAAGGAGATGATAAAAGGTGGGGTTTTGGGAAGATGCGTCAAGGATGGTAGCATGGACCACTATCTTTTGTTGGAATTTCTTCGTATTATGATAAGTACGAAGGAAATCCAAGGCCTTGTAACGCATTATGTATGGAGCATATACAATCGAGCGACGATGCTAAGTCCAAAAACCTTTAATTTGGTCATGGATAAATTTTTCCCAATTTACTGGTAGGCGACCAAATATTGCATACAAAGCTCAATGGTCATTAGGGTAAATTTGCTCGTGACTACCTAGACGGAGAATGATTATGTTAATTGTCATTCGATTTAGTAGTCTAGCATGTGGGCATAAGTAAATGGATTTACATTAGGGCATCCTATCTTCCTATATTTGTTGGGTAACTTCATCTTTGGGTAAAAGACTATGATCCGGTTTATCCATTTATTCAATTCCCTTATAAGAACATCCTAGTATAAGGCCAGTTGTATATACATAAATTTTGATTTCTTTTCCATAAACGTTGGACCACAACCATCCATCCTCATTTTCTGGATTCCAAATTTCCGCACTATATAAATTGGAGTAGAAAAGGTAAATAGCTAGAGGATCACTAATTACCTTGTTTGCATCATAGCTAATTAGGTTGCAGCAACCATCATTTGTAGTTATTCCTAGAGTTTCATACTTTATCATATTTCCAAGGCGATAGAAAGGACCAGAGTAGATTATCTTTTGGGAAAGCACCTCAAATCATATGCATTGGGATTGTTGCGGAGCCATTGGTTTATATGAGCTTGTATAGTCGAGGATTGAGAGGAGGAGGAAGATTGGCCTTGTTTTTGCTTTTAGGGATGGCCACTTTCTTCGGAGCCATTGATTGATGAAATTGAAGGTTATGGAGGCTAGGGTTTTAGAAATTGGGTATTGAAATGAAGGTAAAATTGAAGAATGGGGTAAATTTATTTATCTATGGCCGCGGAAAAATGTGTGGCTGGAGCAATGACAGAGTTCTCTAAGGGATTCACAAACGTCTATGATTTCAGTAAGAATGAAACAGAAAGATTCGAGAGACGTCTGTGATTATTCTATAGACGCTTGTGGCTACAGTGAAAGTAAACAGAGAGATTCAACAGATGTCTATGAGGTTTCCATAGATGTCTGTGGCTACAGAAAAAAATTCTCGTAACTTGTGACAGACATCCGTGGTATGTATTATTTGACATATTGAATAATTTTAAATATCAATGTAAGTTTTATTAAAATTTTAATACAATAAAACAATATATATACCAAAAATTAATAAATAAACATAATTTTTATGATGCTTAGCATACGTTTAGTTTTTGTTGGAGAATTTAGAATTGTTGATTTGTTGTATATCCCATGAATTTGGTTATACTTTTGTATCGTCAATTAACGGCCTCAGTGGAGACCAACTTAGACGAGCTGGAGTGTCAATCCAAGCTTGGTTTGATGATACCGGTTTGCACAGATTTCTTGGAGTAATTTTATGTGCTTTCGTAAGAATTTCTTGTAATCGAGGAGATTTTTTATTTATGCAATTTTTTGTTGGTGAATGACCACAAATTGCTAGAATACACTTTACGAGAAAATTTAGATGTGATCTTTGACGTTATTTGCTCATAATATATTTCACATTGAACGCTGATCATTTCATATTGATAGTGATATATCTCATCGACTTTGTTGGTGAGAGATGTTGATCTCAGATCAATTGAACATTTAGGTTTCTTTTCTTTAGGAAAAAAGCCAGTGTGGTATGTTGATAATGCAAAAATGTTTAGAGAGACAGAGCGAATTGATATAGGTGTGGATTTAGTTGGTGATACGTAAGTGCTATTTGACGAGGGAGATTGATAGTTGATAGTTGAATAGGTGGAGTCGAGTTCAGAAGGCATTTTTTGTATTATTTGTTTTAAAAATCTATTTGTGTTTATTTGTTTTTAGGTAAAATATAAGTTAAATTTATAAAATAAGGTTTTGCTATAATTAGAAAATAAGTTGAGGAAAAGGAGTTAAGCCATAAAAATATAACAAAGAGTGGCTATTTATTTGAATGGTTGTTATTAGTTTAATTTTTATGTCGTTATTATTAGTTCTATGTGTATAAAACCAATTGTACAGTTGAATGTCTATATGAGCTATTCCTACAAATTTAAGTGAACAAATTATTATTTCTACAAATTTAGTTAACTTATTCATTGTATGAACAAATTCCTAGATCCCGTCTTAACTTACTAAAAGTTAGTACACTTAACGGTTTTGTAAAAATATTAGCTATTTGATTTTCGGTATTAACAAATTAGAGTGTTGTTATTTCTTTTTCAACATTATCTTTCAGAAAGTGGTGACGAATATGGATATGTTTTGTTCGTGAATGATTGATTGGATTTTTAGATAAATTTATAGCACTAGTATTATCACAATATATTGGAGTTTTGTTTATTATTTTTCCATAGTCTTTATTGTTTGTTGCATATATATTATTTGAGTACAAGCTAAGGTAGTCGGCTCCACATGTCGAAAGAGAAACACAATTTTGCCTTTTATCAAACCACGAAACTAACGATTGACCAATTAAGTGACATGTGTCACTTGTACTTTTTCTATTTGGTTTACATCCACTAAAATCCGCACCACTATAAAATAGGAGTTCAAATGTACTGCCTTTTGGATAAAATAGACCATAATCTTTAGTGTTGGTTAAATACGTAATATCCGTTTAATTGTCCAATGATGTTATTCCTTAGGTTGCGCTTGAAATCTTGCATATAAACAAACACTCATTATAATATCTTGTCTACTAGCTTTTACGTATAGTAAACACTCTATCATGCTTCGATTTAGTTTTTGATCGAACTCTTTTCCATGTTCATCTTTGTCTAGATGACCAGTAGTACTCATTGGAGTGGGTTTACTTCATGTATTATCCATTCCAAAATGTTTTAGTAATTCTGTACAGTATTTTTCTTGATTTATAAAAATTCCATTATTTAATTGTTTTATTTGTAATCCCAAAAAGAAATTCAATTCATCTATATGAGACATTTCAAATTCATTTGTCATTATTGTAGAAAATTCATTACATAAATTTTCGTCAGTAGATCCAAACATAATATCATCAACATAAATTTGAACAATTAATATATCGTTCTTTCTCTTTTAATAAATAATGTTGTATCTATTTTACCAATTTGAAAATCGAAATTTCTTAAATGTGATTTTAATCGATCATACCAAGCTCGGGGTGCTTGTTTTAAACCATATAATGCATTTTTAAGTTTAAAAACATGATCAAGATATTTTTCATAAACAAATGTGGCGGTTGTTCAACGTAAACATTTTCTTTTATAAAACCGTTCAAGAAAGCACTTTTAACATCCTTTTGAAATAGCTTAGAGTTATAATGACACGAAAATGCAAGTAATATTCTTATGGCTTCAAGACGTGCCATGTGCGCAAAATTCTCTTCATAATCAATTACTTCTTCCTGATTGTATCCATGTGCCACCAATCTTGTTTTATTACATATAAAATTCCCATTTTTGTTTGCTTTGTTTAAAAAAACATTCTGTTCCACTTATCGATTGATCGTTTGGCCTTGGTACTAGTTCCCAAACATTATTTTGTTCAAATTGATTAAGTTCTTCTTGCATTGCTAATATCCAGAAATCATCATTTGATGTTTCCTTGTAATTTTTTGTTTCAAAATTAGATATAAATGCTACATTACTCATTTGATTTATTTGTCTTCTATTCGAAACATTGTTATCTAGATTTCCAATTATGTTATCAATAGGTAGATCTCTTAAAATATGGGGTAGTTATTACAAATCACTGTTATTTTGATTATCATTATTATTTCCAATCATAATTTCAATCGCTTTATTTTGATTAGTGTTTTCAAAATTTCTTCATCCTCATTATTTATATTTTTAAAGATTTCATCAAACGAGATATGAAGACTTTCTTCTATAACATTTGTTCGTTTGTTAATAATTATGTATGATTTACTTTGATTGGAATATCCAACAAAAATTCCTTCATCGGCTTTTGAATCGAATTTACCAATATTATCTTTTGCGTTTAGAATAAAGCTTTTTGATCCAAATATTCGAAAATATGATACTTTTGGTTTCTTTTTGTAGAACATTTCATAACATGTTTTTTTAGTCATAGGTCTAAGATTTACAAGATTTAATACATTACATGCAGTAGCAACTGCTTCGGCCCAGAAATTCTTTGGTAAGCCACTGCCATTTAGGAGAGTTCGAGCATATTCTTACAAGGTGTGCTTTTTTCTTTCAACTACTCTATTTTGATATGGTGTTCATGGAAATGAAAACTTATGGCTAATTCCCTTTTTATTACAAAAATATGTAAATAATTCATTTTCAAAATCCCCACCGTGACCACTTCTTATCCTTTTGATTTTTAATCCATTGGAGTCCTAATTCGTTTAGCAAAAATTTTAAACATTTCGAATCTATCACTTTTATGTTTTGAAAATAGCATTCAAGTATATCTTGAAAAATCATCTACAATTACAAAAACATATTTATTGTGATTTATCGAACGTACTTGAGTTGGACCAAATAAGTCCAAATGAAGCAATTCAAGAGGTTGTTTAGTAGGGATTTCCTTTTTAGACTTAAACGGACTTTTCTTTAATTTTCCAAGTCGACGTACATCGCATAGATTTTTTACTTTGAAATTTATTTTAGGCAATCAAATTACCAAATTTTCTAAACTAATTTGTTTATATATCTGAAATTTATATGACAAAATCTTTTATACAATATCCATGGATCATCATGATTTGTGGTTAGCATATATTATTATAATTAATATTCATGTTTAGAATATAATATAACGATTTCTTGTTCCTTCAAAGATTAAAGTTTTATTTTGATCAAAGATATTGCATTTATCTTTCTCAAAATTAATTCTATATCCCTTATCGTATAATTGGCTTATACTAAGTAAATTATATTTTAAGTTTTTAACTAGTAATACATTTGAAATAATAGGAGAAGTAGATATACCGACATTAATGACATTTCCAGTCCGAGTAACATATCATTTGGAATTAACCCTAAAAGCGACCGTGCCACCATCCATGTAAATGATGTTTTATAGCATGTGCGCATTTCATGTCATACGTTTGGAGCTTCTGCTATCGAGTATCCATTTCTTCTTGGTATTTTTTTTTTTTGGGGTACCTGCAAAATAATAAAAAGTTTTAGTTGGAACCCACTTTCTCCGTTATGGTCCTATGTGTTAGTAAGAGAAGGTAGCCATACCCATGAGGGTTTGGAACCATTAGAGATGTAATTTTCATTATTCACTATATCTTTTAGATATGCATCTATGTGTTTTTGTCTAATCAATTTTTTATTTTTTTTAGGAATCCATATTTTAATCATTTTTGTTCCCTTATTTTCATATTTAGATTTTTTTTTCTAAAATTTGTATATAATGTATTATACTTCTTAAATCCTTGATTATTATTAGAAACCAAATTATTTCTTAAACATTTATGATTTTTTTCGCTAAATCCTAATCCCTTCCTATTTCTTGATGATTTTGAAATCTTTATCGAATTATCTAGATTTTGCTTCCCTTTATTAAATTTTGAAACATTATTATTAATTTTATCTAATTTATTTCTAAGAACAGAAATTTCTATATTAGCTAATTCTAAATTTTGTTTCAATTCATACTTTTCTTTTTCAAGTGTATAACTCTCTATTCTGTTATTCTCTATGTCATGTGTTAGAGTAGTATTTTGAGATGATAATTTTTTACATTCTTTTTTTGCTAACTTTAATTCTTCTTCTAAAATAGTTTTCTCATCTTTTAATAATCCAATTTCTAATTAAGCTCTATGTAATTTTCCATAGTTTCTTTACTTAATTTTTTTAATTCCCTATACTTGTCATCTAATTCTATACTAATTTCAAGAATATCATCATATGTTAATTCAGGACATACCTCATATGTGCTAGCCATAAAACAAATGTTTGCTTGTACTGAGTCACTGTCGCTATTGGATGAAGAGGAAGAGTCGGAGTCATCCTAGGTTACTTGAAATGCTTTTCTGCTTTCCTAAAATTTTTGAAATTGTTTTTCTTTTTATCGTTGTTGAGTAGTGGACAGTCCTTCTTTATATAGCCAAATTTATCAAATCTGAAGCATTTCATTGATGTTTGGTCTGAGGAATTTGTGTTGCTGTTGTTTTGAAATTTGGTTATCATTTTGAATTCCTTGAACTTATTGTGATTTTTGGCAATGAAAACAATTGTCATATTTGCAAAAAATGCAATGTTTTTCCTCTCTTGATTTGTTCTTTTCTTGCCTGTAAATTAGCTTCATATGATATATGACCCATAATTTTCGAGAATTAAAATTATTAATTAAATAAGCTTTGGAATTTAATGTTGTGAAAAAATAAATAATTTAAGGTTTAATAATGAGAAAATTAACTAGAATGTAATCTAATAATGTGATTTAATGTAATTGATAACTATTTTAATGTAATTTCAGTTGATTGAATGATTGTAAAGTTAAATTTGGTTATAGATTGTAGATAAGAAAATAAACCAAATGTTTTATTAAATGGTGAGATAATATATAGTTAATTGAAACTGAACATAATCGGTGTTGTGTAAGAAGATATACAATTTGCTTGTAGATTATAAACTTATAAATGTGATTTAATTAAGTAAAAGGTAACAATTATTATTTATCGCCAATTTATTTAATCTGTTGAAATTAAGTTGGAAATCAATTGAAGTAAATCTACTTAAATATTTCAGTTAATGTGAACTAAAATGATAACTGTAGAATATTGATGTAATAAATGTTAAACCAATGTGAAGTAAATCCATAAGATGATAGTTGAATGAATAATAAGATATAAAATCAAAATAAAAGAATATATTTGAAATTAAAATATAATTAATTGGATTTTTGTTACAATTGAAATTGAACACCGTCATTGGTGCAATATTTAACATTGGTTCTGACATAGGAAATTGGTTTTAAAAAGATTGTTAATTTTTGTGTAATTGGAAATGATAAAAATTGTTAGTCATTAAATTTGAATTTAAAAAGGAGGTAAATTAATTTAATAATAATTTATTTAATTAACGTGAAAATAGTCATTTTGGCCACTGTCTCAGAATTCAACGAAACTAGCTTCAACGGTTTCGTAACAGTGAATTATTATAGGATTTTCAAGTTTCGTAGCGATCGGACTTGTCGTTTGATCGTGAGGGCTGGAAAAGTGTAGAAATAAATTTAATGAATTCATTTTAAAATAAGCTAATTTTAAAAGCTAACTTTTCCATATAGTGGAATTAGGGCTTGAAACTTGTTCCATTGAATTTAAAAATATCATAAACATCTATTTTGATATATGGGATGTCCCAATTTCGTCTCGATAGCGGAACGGGCTTTTTAGGTCGTTATTGTCGTTTCAAACCAATTCAATTAGGGTTCATTCTTATCGGGTCTTGTCCATATAAATAGCTTTGTTTCTCAAACCCTAGCAGCCATTCAGTTATTCTATATGTACATCAACTTCTATCTGTTCCTTTCTTCAATGGTAGAAATCAAATTCCAATTACAAAACCCTAAATCCAATTTCAAAATCAATTTCAAAATTCAAACGCTCCAAACTATAGAAAATTATATATCGTTGGAAAGCTAATGACGAGATTAGTCTATTGTAGTGATTTTTTTCTATTTAGACCATGGTTTGGCAAGAAATTGGCCATTTATCCCTGGTCGTTCATATGTGGTTTTAGGATTTAACGGTGGATTTGCGACAAGGGTTCGACTGGGTTCTGTGGGAGTGTAGAGGCAAGGCAATCTAGTAGTTTACTTCGTGTGAAAGTGGTCTCAAATCGCTAGGAATGGCGAATATTGTGAAGGCGGTGAATGACATGGGGCGACGGAAGCTTGGGCATGGAGGCCAGGGAGTGTCGCGACCTAGGGAGCCTAGGGTTGGTCCCTGTTCTGGTCGTAGGTGACTGTTGAGGCGGTTTGTGGGCAAGTTCATGGCGGCTGTTGGATGAGATAGGGTTTCGAAAGGAGTCTTGGGATGTTCTCGTATGAGATGGAAGATACGTAAGGTAGCGTGGCATATTAGATTATTCTTTTATTTGTTTTATAATTTGATTTTCAATTCGTTCTAACTTTTATATCTTTTCCGTACGTGCTCGAATTTACGCGCGGTTTGTTCTATTGGGACCGTATTGAAATTTCGGACATTATGGAATTGGTTTGGATGAATTTTGAGACCATTCAATTTTGGGTTATTTTTTGGATTTTAAAATCGATGAAAAATCAAAGTTGAGTGTTTTAATCCACTCACAACTACCAAATTATCTTATGTTAGTTAAATAAAATTTATGATGTGACAAGAAATTGAATGGTTTGTGTTTGGTATATTTAAATTGTCATTTGAGTTTAATTTGAATTTATATTGAATTTAATTGCATTTAAGTTAGTATTGAATTTAAATGCCGGTTAAATACCTATTAATGATAGCCAACTAATTGTTGTTATTTATTTGTTGATTTAAATGATGATTGTGGTAGGTGTTAAATTATTGATATTGGATGACTGGATGTTATACTTATATATTGTTATCACACTACAAGTTCCCTTGGTTATCGATAGGAAAATCACTATTGGTTGACACATACCCGAATGGTCTTATAGATTAGGTAAAAATCATTATGGTTTGAAATGATACACTCGAGCGAATTTATATATTTTGAATTTTAATTTGAGATTGTGGGTTGAAATGATATATATCTGTAAATTTTAATTATTGCGGGTTGAAATGATATATATTGGTATCACTTGACCATAGGGTAGAAAATTATATATGGGCACCAGAATGGGTGAATTGAATGATTTTTAAATCCTTAAATTTTTGAATTTAGTTAAATGTTATTTTGAAACAAAACTTTACTTATATAAACCGAATTATTTTAAAATCTAAGCTTTAAATTTAAGATGGAAATTTGTTTAAAGGGATTGTAAAAGGAAATTAAATTGAAATTTCAAAGTTGAATTTTCAAATATAAATGAAATTTATTGAAATTGAGTTATTAAAATGTTCAAATATTTATATGTTGAAATCTATGAATTTGAAGTGCTTATTTATAGTTCAAACATGAATTTGAAATTGATATAAACCGAAATGATTTTTAGGAATTTGTATTGAAAGAATATTTAGCTTTGTTGAAATCTGGATATGGTCTAGATTTGTTGAAATGGAAGAAATAGTTTAATTTGTTATTAATTTCAAATCAAATTTTAACGTAAACTTTTTAAAGATATATTATTTTAAATTAAGATTTATTTAGATTTTTAAACTATTTACTATATAAACCATTTCCAATAATCAAACTATTTTTATTAAACTATTGAAATTGTATTTTAGTCTATTTTTAAACTACTTTAAACTACTTTAAATTATTTTATACTATTTTAACCATTTTAAACTATTTTAAACCATTTAAACAATTTTAACTATATAAAATTATGTTAATCCATTTTAAACTATCTTAAACCATTTAAACTATTTTAAAGTATTTTTAACTACTTTAAACCATTTTAAAACTATTTATGAATATCTAACTATTTTCTAAATTTTAGACTGTGTGAAGTTGAAGCGTTTACATTTAAATCCTTGATTTAAAAACGAGTATGGTTAAATGATGTTATAATCTACGTTGGAATCTAAAATGATATTTTCTAGTGCAATGACATATTTTGAGTAAATAGGATTATTTTGAAATGAGGGTTTAACCTATTTTGAAAATATGATTTTGAAAGTGAATATGACTTCGAAAGTGATGTGGTTTAGTTTTATTGTGACATTTTGATATCTATATGAAATGGTTTTGGAAATGTAAAAGAACCATCCAGTGTGTAATAAGCATTTGGTTGTTAAAGAGACCGGGATTGGATATTGTCATACTCTCAGCCAATACCAAAAACCACTTTGATAGATGTGAACGTGGTGGAAATCCAGAATGAAGTAGGATGGTTTCGCGAATGATTCTGTATAAGGTATTAACGTAGCTCTGACTCCCTCGAGTCAGCTTGATGTAGCTAAAATAAGAGCCATGTCAGGCCAAGTGAGGTCGCACCTCCGATCGGACACATTTTTTCGATACCATATTATGACTTTGTGACAAATTGAATGGCCACCCATCGATTTGATTATGGGAGTGTGTTTCGAGGTGGGCGGTAGTAGCTGCTATGTGTTACCACCAGTCTAGATCAGCAATATGGTAGTTCCTTCCCTGGGCAGTGCCTCGCATGCCGTCACATGCCTTATTGCACCCATTATGAGTTTGGTTTATACAGTACCTATGGAGTGCCCTCTGATAGCCCTCCAACGGAGGAATTACCGTACTATATAGACTACGGAATTAAATAAAAATATGTTAAAGGGCATATGGGTAACGCCTTAACGCTATTTTAATACTTTACTTTACTGATAGACATATTATAATAGCATATATTACTACATAGTAAATAGTTTAACAGATCCTTAGGAGATGGAAATCTCGAATATCTCTTAAGTTATTGCACTCACTTAGACACTGGCTAGGAGATGTAAAAACCTATAGACATCTCTGAAGTCGTTACACTCATATTTATTAGTGTTGATTTAACTTACATAAGATCTTTTAGTTCTGACTCAAGTGTTTTGTCTCTTCAACGCGCTTGGGTCAGTCTAAGCATTTTCTCCCATCGCATCATGTTGTTACGTTGCATTTATTTATTCATCTTATATGTAACTCAAATCTGTATTGTAAAAGTGTAATCAAATGTTATTTGTAAAAGAGCTCCATGAACTGTTTATTTGATTATTATATTTTGTCATTAACTGTGAGATTTTGTGTTTCATTTTATTCTCTCTTCTTTTCTTATTTACGCCACAACAATCCTCCCTTTTAAATGGTTTGAGTTTGACATGCATGATTTATTATCGATTTAAACTATCCAAAAAGGCAGGTCGTTACATTTGGTATCAGAGCTTTGGTTTAGCGATAACCTCAGGTTTGTGGGGTCTAACTTTGTAACGACCCGATATTTTCAACCATTCGCATCCGCACGTGTCATACTTGAATTGCTCAAAATACCACGTTGTAAATAAAATTAGGCAAATCTCAGAATATACAGTAAATAAACAATCACAGACACAGAGTAATATAATGCAGCGGAAGCAAAGAAATAGCAGTTCATGAGGCTACTATATAAATACATCAAAGTTAAACAAGATACAACAGAAATCTCAATATGATAATCAAGTACAAATTAGGATACATCACTGGAATCCAGTAGATAACTAGAATCAAAAAAGATGGCAGGATCTTCAAGCAAAGCTCCAACTCCGAAGGTGAATCTTGAATGCTGAAACACTCAGTCTGACCCGAGCGTAAAGCAAAACACAAAACACTCGAGTCAGGATATACATACTTATGAACTGTAAATCAACTCAAGTGAACAGTAATAAAAAATACATCAGCAACTTAAAGGATGCTTGGGATCACCCATCCTTTAAGGATCCGTTAAACTATTTACTATGTAGTAATATTTTGCTATTATAATAGTGTCTATAGTAAAATAAACTTATTTTAAAATAGCGCTAAGGGGTTACCCATATAGCCCTTAACAAGTAATAGTGCCAGTAGTCTATATAGTATCTGCATATCTCCTGATCGGAGATTACGAGAAGATACTTCATAGGTACGACACAAATCAAACTCGTAGTAAAGCTCGCTAGGGTAGGTGACATGGCACACAAGGCAATGCCAGGGTAGATACCAATTACGCACAGGTAGTGACGCATAACACGCAGCTACCGCCCACCTCGAGTCACACCCTCAAAAATCAAAGGGCCCCAATCAATCATAGAGTAATAGAATAGTATCGAAGGAGTGTGTCCAATAAGAGGGGCTACCTCACTGGCCTTAGATCGCTCCTGTTTTAGCCACTTTAAGCCAACTCACGGGAGTCGGGTCCACATTCATACCTCAAAAGAACGCCGCCACCATCCTACTTCATTTTGGAATCTCCACCACGTACATGGTTGTTAAAGTGGTTTTCGGAGTTGGCAGAGAGTATGACAACTTCCGATCTCGGTCTCTTTAACAACCAAACGTTATTATAACGTCACGATCATTTAAAAATAGTTTATACTTCAAAATCGAATCATTTCATTTCCAAACTATATTCCTTTCAAAATAGTTTATACTTAGAAACCAAAACCATTTTTTATTTCAAAACTATATTCAAATCAAAATAGTTTATAGTTCGAAACCAAAACCATTTCAAAATCGTTTCCTTTCAAATCTTTTATCAATTCATTATCATTCTATAATTCAAATATTCAAATTAAATATCATTTTAAAATCAAATATTTCATTCATTTATTATTCCAACTACCATTACAAAATACATTTCGAAATTCCATTCAAAAATTCATTTATCTCATGTCATTTCATTTAACACATAACAAAGTAAACACTACTTAAATTCAAATTCAATTTAAAACCAAGAAAATTCAAATTTAAATATTAAAATTGTGATATCCCAGAATTTCGAGGAATTTAAAATGTGATAATATTCTTAATAAATTATTTAAAATGGATAAAATTTGTTATTTTCAAATATAAATAACCAAAATAATTAATAATATGATAATTTTAAATATAGATATAAATGGATTTTTAAAGTAGAATTATTATTTTGAATTAAAAAGGTGTTTGTTTATATATATAATTGAGACTAATTTAAAGAAATAGATTTTTAAATAAAGTTATTATTTTCAAATTAAATTAGTGTTTGTTTAAAGTTAATGTAAAATTTGAATTGATATTAAATTTGATTTCAAATTGAATTTTTAATTTGAATTTAGATTTAAATTTGAATGTAGATTCAAATTTGGATTTAAATGAATATTAATATCTTAAAAATATTTTGATTTAAAATAATATATGAATGAGTTTTATTTAAAATAAGATTTATTTCCTTAAAAAGAATTTATTAAGAAAGTTTTATTAAATTGTAAAATAAATATAAAAAAGGTTTTTGTTAACATTTTTAAATGGATTAAAAATATTTTTATGATTTTATTTAAAATATAATTGGTTTATACTTTATTTTCTTTTAAAGAATTTGTTTATATAAGATTTAGAGAGCATTTATAAATTTACAAATGTATTTATTAATTAGGAATATAAACATTAAAGCTTTCATAAAATTTATTAAAATAAGTATAAACAAAATAATTACAAGTGTTAGGTTAGTGAAGCTTGTTAAAAACACATGTAAGTTAATTAAAATTAGTAATGACAAGTGTTAGTAATTGAGACAAGCGGCAAAATTTATTTTTATTTTTCTCTAATTCCAAATAAATCCTAAATCACATTATATAAACCATTCTCTTCTTTTTCCCATCTCTTTTTTTTTTCTTATTTTCATTTCTAAGAAAAAAAACTTCTCCTGAATTATTCTTTCAAAACCAAAACCAAATCAGTAAAACTCCCTAAAAACTAAAATCAAACACTCCTCAAATCAAAATCAAACCCTGTTTTGTCTTAAGCCTGTAATCCACCTCTATTTTTATCTTTTCAAATCAATGTAAACTCAAAGTTAAAAATCTAAAACTTGGAATGTCAAACCTATAGCCTTCTGCAAAATTCAAATGCAAACCTGTAATCAATCCCTCAAACTCAAGAATCAAGCCTGTAATTCAAGCCTGCAACAGATTTTCTAATGAATACAATGTCATGCAACCTTCTCAAGCAAGCAAATATGGAAGCAAATAAATGATCAAAATTCAATCAAGAAACAACAGTAGCTTCAATTCAGTTTTATGTCATCTCAGCAAAATTATGAAGTTACAGGATTTAAATCAAAAGCTTTTCAAGTTTTTCAGTTCCAAATGGAATCAAGATTCCAGCCTCTGCTCTTTAATCTGTGAGTAAACTTTTAAATTAAAAGCTTAAGTAAATTATAAATTGTTGCTTGTGAAAAATTCTTGGGATAATTGATGCTGGCTTGTGGATAATTATGTGGTTTTTCTGTATGAAAGTTGAAGTATGTGATAAGATATAGACATGCATGTCCGTTTCTCCCTGTTTTTGATAAAGAGTTTTAAATTTTGAACAAAATGCCAGTTCTTTTTTTATGATCATTGTTAAACCTTGACTTCAAACAAAATAGTTGAGTTTTAACTTAAGCTAAGATTTAAAAATATGTTCAAATGATTTAAATTTAAATATGATTCTAAAATCTGGAAATACAGCGGCAAATCATAAAACTTGATAAAACCAAATATTGAATTTTATTGATTCAAGTTTATATCTTGAATCATCACTGGAAATCAGGATTTTTAGTGATAAAATGGAAGAGCATTTTAGTGTTGACTGGATTTGGGTTTTTGAGAAATTGTTGATGGTCAAAGGATCTAGGGTAGTCGGGGCTTTGTTTGGAGGTGGAGGACTGTGCGGTGAGGCTGGGAAAAATAGTTGGAGGCTGTAAAGATCGTCGTGGCGTTGACGACGAAGGGATTAAATTTGTAACCCTAAATAGGTCGGACCTGGAAACTGATTCACTTCTTTGCCTCCAAGCGATCGAGTGGCTTGGGAATTTGGGAAGAGGTAGCGTTGGGTGTCGGCACGGCATGGCCAAAGTTTCAGCAACTCCGATGATCGGAGACGTGGATGCGAAAAGATTTCCTAGTGACGCAGCTCTGATACCAATTGACGCAACTTTGACTAGGCTCGAACAGTTTAGATACCAAACTGTCATAACCTATCCAGGATCATCCTCACGAAATGATGATTTCGTGTTAAGTAAACCAATAGAACGATAAATGCTTAGTTCCGTTGATAGTGATGATACCGGAATCTAGCTATCTCTAACCCGTTGATCTCGCAAGATGACGTGTTGAAAGATCTACAATTCGATCATTGATCACTCGTAAGTGATACCGAGAATTGGCTTCAAATTCGTTGATTCGCTCACGAATAACCCGAAGATGGAAAGTAGAAGGAGATCACACTCAACTTCCAACAATGGTGGCCAAAGCTCACACAGAAATTTATTTCAAAATCAACTCCTTTTTACACATGACAACATGACCCAATTTATAGGAAATTACAACACATACATGCGATTCAACATACAACACACGACCTAACAACATACGACTTAACAACATACGACATAACAACATACGACTCACGACCTAACGACTTAACAATACAACGCACATGCGACTTAACATCATACGAATCATGACCTAAGAAATCAGTGACATAAGAAGAAAGCACAGCTTCAGGAACGACTTAAGCGACATAAGAAGATAGAACAGCTTCAGAAACGACTTAAGAGACTTAAGCGACATAAGGAATCATCGACTTGTAGAAATGCGGCATCAGTGAACGGCTTAAGGAAATGCGGCATAAGTGAACGGCTTAAGGAAATGAGGCATAAGTAACGGCTTAAGGAAAAGCGGCCTCGACTTACGACTTAAGGAATGCGGCATAAGTGAGCGACTTATAGAAATGCGGCCTTGTTTTCTTGAGTCGTTATCTTATAAGGTAGGTGACTTATGGCCGGCGACTTATGGTAGGCGACTTACGACTTAAGATGGTGGCAACTTATCATGGTGCACTGCATCATCCTCCCCTGGTTGAAAAGAATTCGACCCCGAATTTACACTTTCCTCTTCTTCGACATTCTTATTCTCATGATATGGAATCAAGTGTTTGACGTTGAAAACGTCAGCAGTATGGATATGATCCGGCAATCTTAACTGATAAGCATTCTCATTAATCTTTTTCATGATTTCCAAAGGGCCAATCTTTCTAGTAGCTAGTTTGTTGTAAGTACCAATAGGAAATCGATCCTTAGTCAATACTGCATATACAAAATCTCCTTCTTTGAACTCAACATTTCGTCGTTTAATATCTGCGAATTGCTTATATTTCTCATTCGCCTTAAGCAATCGTTCCTGCACAACCTTGTGGCACTCTTGCAATTCATTCACCAAATCACTAGCTCGTTTGATCACTCCTTTCTGCTGTGGTACTATAGATAAATCTAATTGTCCCTTAGGTATTGTTGAGTAAACGATCTGGAATGGACTGAAACCAGTGCTACGATTAACTTCATGGTTGTGTGCAAACTCAGCTTGACACAGCTTGGAATCCCAACTCTTCAAATTGTCATTCATGAGGCATCTCAATAGATTACCTAGGGATCTATTCACAACTTCTGTCTGTCCATCCGTCTGTGGATGATAAGCACTACTAAATTTCAGCTTTGTCCCGACCATTCTCCATAGACTCATCTAAAAATGACTCAGAAAACGAGTGTCTCTATCCGATACAATAGATTCAGGCAACCCGTGAAGTCGATAGATCTCTCTGAAGCATAATTGTGCGACATTAATTGCATCTGCCGTCTTCTTGCATGCGATAAAATATACCATTTTTGAAAACCGATCAACCATCATGTAGATAGAATCATTGCCACGTTGCATCCTCGGCAAGCCCAATACAAAGTCATACTAACATCCACCCATGGTTTAGTAGGCATAGGCAACGGCATATATAAACCTGCATTTGTTGCGGTCCCCTTTGAAACTTGACAAATATGGCACCTCTGAACAAACTTTTCAACCTCCTTCCTCATTGACGGCCAACAATAAGATTTTGAGATCAACTGCATAGTACGGTCGCGGTCCACGTGTCCATCTTCATGTAATTCTTTGATGATTTTCATTCGTAGACTGCAATCTGGAATACACAACTGATTCCCTTTGAATAGAAAACCTTCAACCAGCATATATCCAGCCATGTTTCCCTGCTTGACTTTGTCTTTCCGCATCACGATATGGTTCATTTTCGAACCCACGTTGAGTTCTTCCCTCTTCATTTCGGTACCTGTGACAACCCGCAAACTCGTACCCCTTGAGTCAACACTATTCTACAACAATCAACTCAAGTTGTACAGAAATACGAATCATTTGCGTAAAAAGAAGAGATAGAAGAAGAAAGTAGAGAAGACAACATCAGAATCTAACCATCTTTCCTTTCAGAATAAACTTTCCCAATTATTTCTATCTCCTCTGAAATCACCAAGCATAAAATTAGATTTCTAAAATAATTTAAAACACTTTACTTTGAGAATATACTTTTAAACATTTAAGTTAAATTACTTCAATATTTTGTAAAAATACATACTTTATGAGTATTTGAAAATAAAGTTACTTAATAGAATATAAAATTAGATTTTCACTTTTGAAAACAACATACTAAGTCACTTTTGAAGTAATTACTACTATAATAGATTTGGGAAAATACTTACTATTGAATTTAAATATTAGAAATAATAAATTTTCTAAAACTTGCTTTTTACAACAACTTTAAAACCTTTAAATTTATTTAAGAATTTACTTTAAAAAAATATACTTGGTTATCCAGAGAAAAATCCCAACTTCAACCTCTTAAATCAATTTCCCAAATTGATTTCCAATTTATTCCCTTTTAATTCAGAAACTATTAATTTCAGATCTCATTTCTTGATTATGATTTTTTAAAAAACACTTTAACTAAAATTTCCAAATTTTAGATTTCTCAATTACTACTCTATTCTTTTAAATAAATTTAAACTTTGAATTTTAAATAATACTTTATTTCTTTAATTGATAGAACTTAAGTTTACAATTCATCAATTTCATTTTATTCAAAATTCCATTTCTATTCATACCCGAAGTTATTTTTTATTATTTCATATTACTTCTATTTCTTTTCAATTCATTCTTAATTTATTCAAACTTCTATAATTATTTCGCTTACAAATTTACTTCCTCTTAATTTCTTTTCCACAATCCAATTCATATGTTTTGGTAATTCATTATACCCAAATATCCAATCAAACCATAACATTCAATATTCCCATATAACTCATCATAATCCATCAAATAATCACAACAGAGAATATTGAATAATTTAAATAAATGTGAGGGGTCCAGTTGGATCCCTCCAACCTGTTTTCCCTGCATCCAAAGATGTTAGCACAATAATATGCCAATTCCAGATTATAACGTACTATAACACATCAATCAATTTCAACCACTCAATAATTATTTAAATTTAATCATTTAAATTTAAATTTAATTGAGTGAGATTAACTCATCTTTACTTTGATGTTCTCAATCCATTCCAAACCGACTCGTTTCCTTGATTTTTACACCTTGTATAATAATTCACGGTTTATTATTATATGAACCAATCAAACAATTATTCACCATTTA
This sequence comes from Allium cepa, assembly GCA_030765085.1. Classification (NCBI taxonomy): domain Eukaryota; kingdom Viridiplantae; phylum Streptophyta; class Magnoliopsida; order Asparagales; family Amaryllidaceae; genus Allium; species Allium cepa. The sequence continues at coordinate 588,339,250 of CM060934.1, read as the reverse complement.
TTCATTTTGTTTACAAATGGTTAAATTTTAACCTTAGATTTAATTTAACCGAAGTAGTAAATTTTAAACTAGTTTTTTCCCTTATATATATTTTAGTTCAATTTAATAATTTGCACTTTAACTAAGATAAATTTAATGGACTAAAAATCAACAGATTAAACTCAGGTTTCAACTTGAGTAATATATATCAATTTAGAAATTCCCAAACTAATTTACCACTTCATCACAATTTATTAATTTGTAAATATTCGTTGTAATATGATATTATAATATATAAATCACTTTAATACTGCTTTAAAAATTTAAACAGCAAGATTAAACACGTATTATAATTTTTCCCTAATCCCGTGGTCATCGATATAAATATATAACTATCTATATATCTTACCAGAGTTTCTATTTTAAGTGTTAATAGCATTAAACTATGTAAATATTCATTTCATTTTCTGTATATATTTTTTCAAATCTGTGAAACAAACAAATATAAATTTTAAAATCGAAAAAAAACTATACCTGCTGCCTCGACAAACACCAAAAGCCCAAAAATCGCGACTGCTCTAATTGCCGAAACCCTAACGCGCCACCAGCCTCGACGTCAGCCCACTCGAGCTCTCAACTTCCATCGCTCACCGAAATACCCCCCTCCACGTGCGCGAGTTCGCGAGTCAAACTCTGCTCCATCGACTCACAACCACGCCGCATCCCTGAGATTCGAATAGCCTCCATCGCAACATCGCTCGTGAACAACCCTTGATTCAATCGTGAACCGCGGTCATGATTTCAGGCGCTCGCGTCGCCTTCGTGTTCGAGCCCTCCGATTCAATATTGAAAGAGACCCTATTTCTTTATCACGATTTCTACTAATTCGAAGATGAAGGCTTCGCCCATATATATGTTTATATTATTTTTTTATGTTTTAGATCTGGGTTTCGAGATATATTTTTCGGCTGATTGGTTTATATGTTTTATTTTTCTTTTGGCTTCCAAGGTAAGGCTTGGCAAATAATATAAAAGAAAGCTTCTACTTTTATTTTATTATTACTTAAAACACGACTATGAACTGATTGAACGATGGAAAAGAATATTGCATGTCGGCTGAGACTGGTACAGTGATTCGAATTGAACTCCAAAAGTTCTGATGTGAGATGTATTTGACTAGTTGAAGTATTATATTTAAATTCTGAATTGGCTATTATCAATTAAATTTCTCACGCGTTCATCTATCGTATGATCACACGACAACTCCAAACACTACCAAATTTGACATCCGTTAATAATTCAATATTACGGATCCAATGAGACTGGTTTCGTCAAATTCCGAGACTACGCCTCGGAAGGCTATTTTTAAATTCAATTTAAACAATAAAATTTTCAAAACTGAACAAACCACTGTTAAATTCAATTTTACAACTTCTATTATCTTCAGTGTTCTCAATATAAATTTTATAAGCCTTCAAATTATTTTAATAGGCTTAAAATCTTAGATTTCATATTTTATTCAATTTCAAATTATTTAATTCAATAATTTAATTATCAAATAAATCGTGATATTCGTAATTCAAGTTAAAATTACACTATTGAATATTTAAAATCGATTAAATATTCCGATTTAAATTGCTTAAAAATTCCGGGTCGTCACATTCCTCCCCCCTTAAAAGAATTTCGTCCCCGAAATTACTAGTTATGAAGAATGATCCAATACCCGTTTACTATATTCCTTAAAACCAAACAGTTCAACATTTAACCAACCATATTTTTATAAAAGACCCATTATTATCCTTATTAACTTCTCAACTCTCCCATAGTTTCAATTATACTATTTGATTAACTATTCAAGTTTCAATTTAAAACCAAATCTTGAATTATCAAAATTTTCTCAAAATTTTTCTAACTCCCTAAATTTCCGAAATTTTTTGTCAGCGTCTCCTTTGCGCGGCTAGCTCGGTACAACTACCAAATGGCTCTACGGCCTCCCAAATCAAAAAAGAAAACAAAAGGCCAAGTGGCTCAATCCAAATCCCAATCAAAATTTGTACGAAATTTGAATACATACCTTTTTGTCGAGCATTTCAATTTGTTATCTCTTGAATCAAAAATCAATTCTCTTTTCCCTTTTATAATACCTGCATATCCTGCTTAGCACTAATATCCAATCATAACATTCCAAAACATTTCATCAACTTTTTCACAAAATGTCAATATCTATTCATCCAAATATTAACTTGGAATATATTTATATTAACAATTTTCAATTAAGAAATTCACCATTCCTTACTCAAGTTAACATAAGTATTTGATATGTTTCTTACATTTATTTTCACTTTACCACTTTCATTTATATCCATTTCTATTCAAATTGGTTCTTTCATTTCCATATGAATTCAATTTATCTTTAACTCTGAATATTTAAATTTTATTTTTCATTTATAACCAATTTATGTCATTATTTAAGTTAGTTTCATTTACTAATTATATTTCAGTTTCCAGTTTGAAATTGTTTTGTCGTTAACAAAAATTCTCCAAAAATTTTCAAAAAATTTCTAACTCCCAAAATTTTCGAAATTTTTTGGCAGAGTCCCCTTTGTACGGAGGAGCTTTTGCAATTTGACAAAAGAGATAAATATATAAACATCGACCCACCCGGTCGGAAAAACCAAAAACAGTTCATATTTCCTATTTTTATTGCGTAGGCGAACCTTATTTAGCATTTTAAGCAAGCAGCTTATTAATTTTAGCAAATAGCACAACCAAATCCAGCTACACGGTTTCCAGGTACCTGTACTTACTCAATTTAAATATGTGAGTATGATATAAATGAAGTTTAACTACATTTTACTTATTTACAATAGTTAAACATGTAAGAAATTCACACCAAATATTTTTCCATAAGCAATTTATATAGTTCCCATGCCAATTCAACTGTTTTAATTCATTTATAACCATTTTCATTCAATTCGAATGGTTTTCAATCCATTCGTATACATCTTCATCAAATTTGAATGGTTTAAAACACAATAGCTTACTTTTAATTTATTCTTAAGCAAACTGAACTCACATTAATTCAATTGCTTTCAAAATAAATTTATTTTACTCTTATCCATCCAAGGCATTTTAATAACTTCCATTACATTCAATAACAATTTATTCTTTGCAATTTGACGAGATCTATGTGAATAAATAAGTACTATGTTTTATAACCAATTTAAATGGATTTCAACTCAATTTATACTTAATTCTATTCCATTTTTAAATTTATTCACAATTCATATATTCTCATTCTCATTGCATTTTAAATTTGAATCCATTCACTCGCATTCCATTTTATTAACCAATTAGTTCATCCAAAACCATTAACAACTTAGGTTCCATCTCCATTACCAATTAAATTTCCTTTTTATTTTAATCCATTCACAATCATTTATTTAGCTCGACATATTCCATTAAATTTCATTTACAATCCATTTATTTACATTTCATTCCATGTTAGTTTATTCCAAACTATTTTATTTAGCTCGAAGACAATCCGAGCTATTCCATTCAATAATCATTTCTCAACTTAGTTAAACCACATTCATTTAAATCCATTTTATTAACTTAAAAACATTCTATTTCCTTATTGTCCCTAATTTTTCCAATTCCATAACAATTTAAATGGTTTACAATTATTTACTTAAGAATTTTCTTTCCATTAAATATTATCGGCAACTCATCGAATTTTACTTCAACTAAAACCCATTTCCACTTGGTTTAAATCCAGCCCAATATCATTAAACTTGGTTCAAGTTGAATTCAATTCAACTCTCCTTCATTCATTTAGCTTAAGTCAATTTGCTTCAATTTATTCAAATTTTACACTTAAGCTCATTCTCATCTTACAAACAAAGTTCTCTTTTCAATTTAACTTGATTCTATTTTAATCCAATCCCATTTCAAACTACACATTTATTCGATCAATTATTATTTTAATCCATTTACATTTTTATTCGATACATTTCAATTACACTTAATTTGTTAACAATTCAAGTTACATTTTAAATTTATAACTCAAGTTCTGGATCCATTATCCATTATCCATTTCCAAATTACCACCCAATTTTATTGATTCTCAATTTAAATCGAATTAATTTATAACTTGAGTTTTAATTCCAAACTTCAATATAAATTCACAATTCAATTTCATTAACTAATTTATTATCTAATTAGTTCTTCCCTTATTTATAATCCAACACTTGAATTTTTATTCCAAATATTCCTTCATTTATTTTCTTAAGTTCAATGTACTTTATAATTCAAGTTTAGATTTTCTTTTCATTTTCCAATTCATCAAAATATTAAATTTGGGCTTGGTATTCCATTTTAAATTTTATAAGTCACAACTTATCGTTTTATACAATTCCATTCATCATAAGCTTGAATATATTCATCTTTTATTTTTAGCTCAAGCCTTCTATTTATTTATAACCCAAGAATATTTTATTTCCATGGATTTCTGATTTATTTATTTCAATTCTCATTTCTTATCCAATTTACTTTTCATTTATCCAGGTAAGAATTTAATTCCATTCATTAATTCAATTGAAGTCTTATTCCAATTCAAATTTTATTTTAACTCAGTTTTATTTAACTCAATTCGATTTTAACTTGATTCGAATATAGCTGGATATTATTTTCAACTTATTCAATTAATTCCAATCCAGTTAAAAATTTTATTCCCCAATCCAAGTTAATTTCATTTTAGCCTTTTCTCTTTAAATTTACATTCCAACATTCAAAACTTATATTCCCTTCCTGATTTAAAAATCATCTCGGTTTATAAGTTTACAATTATCTCATCAGGATTTTTAAACACCCGACTTTGGTTTCAAATCATTTTGAAATCTCCAACATTTAAAAATCACACTTCTCAAAAATTAAACCAACCCTGGCTTTTAATTTCAACAAATTCCCTTTGAAATTTTTCAAACACAAACTAGTTCTTCTGATCAAATCAATTTGGCAGCAATCCATCACTTAGAAATTCGAAAATGAATACTGATGATGCGGCCGTCATCATCAGGATTATTTCCCAATAATCCAAGTGATTTCAATGCTATATCACTTTCAAAACCCTTTTAAAACAATTTTCTTTCAGAAATATCTCCAAAACAATTGTGCTATTATTTATCTCCAAAACACTTCGACAACCACTTCCAAATTTCCGGGATTTAAATTTTCAAATCCTACTTCAAATAAATTTTAACTATAATTCATTTTTTTACAGTTTATGCTTATACAATTTCTCATTTGATTACATTTCAATTTATAATTTTCATTCATAATCCATATTTATAAATTTCATTTTATAATGAATTTATTCCCTTAAATTTTAGTTATATTTCAATTTCTAGTTAAATGTCCACTTAACAATGATAATGCTTTAATATTATTATTTCTAACATCCAAGCAACCATATATTAGCTAAATAGTTTTCAAAAACTATTCTTTATATCAAAATATGTTTTTGGGTAAAATTATTTCATTTACCCATATTTAAAACAATACCGTGTCGATTGTTCTATTCAAGTGTTTAGAAACCCCTTCAATACAGTTGCGCAGACTGTGTCGACGAAGGTTCCTATGCCACCCAATAAACCAATCAACACAATATTAAAACAATTTATATTCACCAACAAATACGCGCTCATATCTATTAATTCGCTCAAACTCATTCTAGAGTACTACGGACTCTAATTTATGAGTAACTCCAACCAGAGCCAAGGTTATCACCAACCTATGCTCTGATACCAAGTGTGACAACCCGCAAATCCGTACCCCTTGAGTCAACACTATTCTACAACAATCAACTCAAGTTGTACAGAAATACGAATCATTTGGGTTAAAAAGAAGAGGTAGAAGAAGAAAGTAGAGAAGACAACATCAGAATCTAACCATCTTTCCTTTCAGAATAAACTTTCCCAATTATTTTCTATCTCCTCTGAAATCACCAAGCACAAAAATAGATTTTTAAAATAATTTAAAACACTTTACTTTGAGAACATACTTTTAAACATTTAAGTTAAATTACTTCAATATTTTGTAAAAATACATACTTTATGAGTATTTGAAAATAAAGCTACTTAATAGAATATAAAACTAGATTTTCACTTTTGAAAACAACATACTAAGTCACTTTTTAAGTAATTACTACTATAATAGATTTGGAAAAATACTCACTATTGAATTTAAATATTAGAAATAATAAATTTTCTAAAACTTGCTTTTTACAACAACTTTAAAACCTTTAAATTTATTTAAGAATTTACTTTAATAAAAATATACTTGGTTATCCAGAGAAAAATCCCAACTTCAATCGCTTAAATCAATTTCCCAAATTGATTTCTAATTTATTCCCTTTTAATTCAGAATCTATTAATTTCAGATCTCATTTCTTGATTATGATTTTAAAAAAACACTTAACTAAAAATTCCAAATTTTAGATTTCTCAATTACTATTCTATTCTTTTAAATAAATTTAAACTTTCAATTTTAAATAATACTTTATTTCTTTAATTGATAGAACTTAAGTTTACAATTCATCAATTTCATTTTATTCAAAATTCCATGTCTCTTCATACTCGAAGTTATTTATTATTATTTTCATATTACTTCTATTTCTTTTCAATTCATTCTTAATTTATTCAAACTTCTATAATTATTTCGCTTACAAATTTACTTCCTCTTAATTTCTTTTCCACAATCCAATTCATATATTTTGGTAATTCATTATACCTAAATATCCAATAAAACCATAACATTCAATATTCCCATACAACTCATCATAAGCCATCAAATAATCACAACAGAGAATATTGAATAATTTAAATAAATGTGAGGGGTCCAGTTGAATCCCTCCAACCTGTTTTCCCTGCATCCAAAGATGTTAGCACAATAATATGCCAATTCCAGATTATAACGTACTATAACACATCAATCAATTTCAACCACTCAAACAATTATTTAAATTTAATCGTTTAAATTTAAATTTAACTGAGTGAGATTAACTCACCTTTGCTTTGTTGTTCTCAATCCATTCCAAACCGACTCGTTTCCTTGATTTTTACACCTTGTATAATAATTCACGGTTTATTATTATATGAACCAATCAAACAATTATTCACCATTTATTCATTTTGTTTACAAATGATTAAATTTTAACCTTAGATTTAATTTAACCGAAGTAGTAAATTTTAAACTAGTTTTTTCCCTTATATATTTTAATTCAATTTAATAATTTGTACTTTAACTAAGATAAATTTAATGGACTAAAAATCAACAGATTAAACTCAGGTTTCAACTTGAGTAATATATATCAATTTAGAAATTCCCAAACTAATTTACCACTTCATCACAATTTATTAATTTGTAAATATTCGTTGTAATATGATATTATAATATATAAATCACTTTAATACTGCTTTAAAAATTTAAACAGCAAGATTAAACACGTATTATAATTTTTCCCTAATCCGGTGGTCATCAATATAAATATATAACTATCTATATATCTTACCAGAGTTTCTATTTTAAGTGTTAATAGCATTAAACTATGTAAATATTCATTTCATTTTCTGTATATATATTTTCAAATCTGTGAAACAAACAAATATAAATTTTAAAATCGAAAAAAAACTATACCTGCTGCCTCGACAAACACCAAAAGCCCAAAAATCGCGACTGCTCTAACTGCCGAAACCCTAGCGCGCCACCAGCCTCGACGTCAGGCCACTCGAGCTCTCAACTTCCATCGCTCACCGAAATATCACCCTCCACGTGCGCAAGTTCGCGAGCCAAACTCTGCTCTATCGACTCACAACCACGCCGCATCCCTGAGATTCGAACAGCCTCCATCGCAACATCGCTCGTGAACAACCATTGATTCAATCGTGAACCGCGGTCATGATTTCAGGCGCTCGCGTCGCCTTCGTGTTCGAGCCCTTTGATTCAATATTGAAAGAGACCCTATTTCTTTATCTCCATTTCTACTAATTCGAAGATGAAGGCTTCGGCCATATATATGTTTATATTTTTTTATGTTTTTAGATCTGGGTTTCGAGATATTTTTTTCGGCTGATTGGTTTATATGTTTTGTTTTTCTTTTGGCTTCCAAGGTAAGGCTTGGCAAATAATATAAAAGAAAGCTTCTACTTTTATTTTATTATTACTTAAAACACGACTATGAACTGATTGAACGATGGAAAAGAATATTGCATGTCGGCTAAGACTAGTACAGTGATTCGAATTGAATTCCAAAAGTTCTGATGTGAGATGTATTTGACTAGTTGAAGTATTATATTTAAATTCCGAATTGGCTATTATCAATTAAATTTCCCACGCGTTCATCTATCATATGATCACACGACAACTCCAAACACTACCAAATTTGACATCCGTTAATAATTCAATATTACGGATCTAATGAGACTAGTTTCGTCAAATTCCGAGACTGCGCCTCGGAAGGCTATTTTTAAATTCAATTTAAACAATAAAATTTTCAAAACTGAACAAACCACTGTTAAATTCAATTTTACAACTTCTATTATCTTCAGTGTTCTCAATATAAATTTTATAAGCCTTCAAATTATTTTTAATAGGCTTAAAATCTTAGATTTCATATTTTATTCAATTTCAAATTATTTAATTCAATAATTTAATTATCAAATAAATCGTGATATTCATAATTCAAGTTAAAATTACACTATTGAATATTTAAAATCGATTAAATATTCCGATTTAAATTGCTTAAAAATTCTGGGTCGTCACAGTACCTATGGTGACCTCGCATCATTGAAACTGATGATTCTCTCCTATCTCGATAAGACTGGGGTGACATCCTCCTTTCTCCCAAAACCGATGGTGAAACCCTGTTTCCACTCTGGTTCGAAACTGGTGACATTCTCCTTTGATTTTGATTCATGTCGTTCATTAATTTCTCCAATTTTTCAATACCTCATTGAACTTTTCATTGATACGCTGCTCCATCTGCTCAGCTTCTTGTCTTCTATACAAATCTTCAACATTATGATAGCTATTCGCACGTCTCGGAGGCATGATCATTAAAAAATCTTGTTTCCATCTCTGATTTGGCTCTGATACCAATTGACGCAGCTCTGATACCAATTGACGCAGCTTTGACTAGGCTCGAATAGTTTAGATACCAAACCGTCACAACCTATCCAGGATCTTCCTTACGAAATGATGATTTCGTGTCAAATAAACCGATAGAACGATAAATGCTTAGTTCCGTTGATCGTGATGATACCGGAATCTAGCTATCTCCAAACCGTTGATCTCGCAAGATGCCGTGTTGAAAGATTTATAATTCGATCGTTGATCACTCGTAAGTGATACCGAGAATTGGCTTTAAATTCGTTGATTCGCTCACGAATAATCCGAAGATGGAAAGTAGAAGGAGATCACACTCAACTTCCAACAATGGTGGCCAAAGCTCACACACAAATTTATTTCAAAATCAACTCCTTTTTACACATGACAACACGCCCCTATTTATAGGAAATTACAACACATACATGCGACTCAACATACAACACACGACCTAACAACATACGACATAACAACATACGACTTAACAACATACGATATAACAACATACGACTTAACAACATACGACTCACGACCTAACGAATTAACAATACAACACACATGCGACTTAACATCATACTACTCACGACCTAAGAAATCAGCGACATAAGAAAAAAGCACACCTTCAGGAACGACTTAAGCGACATAAGAAGATAGCACAGCTTCAGGAACGACTTAAGAGACTTAAGAGACTTAAGCGACATAAGGAATCGGCGACTTATAGAAATGCGGCATCAGCGAACGGCTTAAGGAAATGCGGCATAAGCGAACGGCTTAAGGAAATGCGGCATAAGTGAACGGCTTATAGAAAAGCGGCATTAGTGAACGGCTTAAGGAAAAGCGGCCTATAACTTACGACTTAAGGAATGCGGCATAATTGAGCGACTTATAGAAATGCGGCCTTGTTTTATTGAGTCGTTATCTTTTAAGGTAGGCGACTTATGGCCGGCGACTTATGGTAGGCGACTTACGATAGGCGACTTATGACTTAAGATGGTGGAGACTTATCATGGTGCGCTGCATCACCTAGCAGTGGTTTTGTTGCTGTTCTTCGTCCTTGCTCAAATTTGATTTGAGGGTTGTGAGTATGTTTGGATGATTTGGAAAGGATTCCTGTATGATGGTCGGAGTGTCGACCTCACCGGTGGTGAACAACGTCGTCGATATGGGTTGTGCATGTGCACAGTAATGATTTGGGTTGTTTGTTGTTGAATTGGGTTGAACTCGAAGAGGTGATCGGGTATTGAGGAAGATAACTCGAGTTCATACTCGAGTGGTTTAGTGGGAATAAACCTGTAAGTTTTAAAACCTAAAATTTAAACTAAGTTTAAATAAAAATTAAAATATGAGTTGAAAAGATGTTACTCGGGGCTAGACCCGAGTTGTCTTTGGGTTGAACCCAAAGCAGAGATGAAAACAGTTTTAAAATGTTTTAAATCAAATTGTTTTTGAAATCTAAGTTTAAATTTAAATCTAGTTTAAAGCTTTCTTGTTTAAACTTACTCTATTCTAATTGTATTTTTAACTATGAATTAAGAAGTTTTGAAAACTTGATTGAGTGATTTTAAAGCATTAATTTAAAATGCAGTTTAAGATCTTTATAAAAGCAAGTTTTAAAATACAAATTGAAATTAGCTTTTAAAACTTCTATTTAAAATGTTTAAGTTATTTTGGAGGAAGTTATGTTTTGAAAACTTCAATCTTATCAAGTTAAATGATTATTTATTTTAAAACTTAATTAATGACTTAAATTAAGTGATATTAGTTATGAAGATAATTTGGTTTAAAAATGTTAATGTTAATAAGGTATTAATAAGATAATGTTTTATCTTAAGATGATTAAGGTTAAAATGTTTTGGGATTAATTAGTTTAATAAAGTGAATTAAGTATAATTACTCAATTTGATTTATTAATTATAAAGAATTAATTAAGTAATTAATTAAGAGTAATTAATTGGTTTAATTAATAATTAATTAAGGGTTATTATTTAATTAATCAAAATTTAATTAATTGTAATTAAGGATTATTGATTAAAGATTCTTAGTTAATGAATAAAGATTAATTAATTGAGTAATTAAGTAATTAAGAATGAATTAATCAAGTAATTAAAATTGATTAATTTAATAATTAGAGAATGGTTAATTAAGCAATTCAAGGTTACTTAAATTGATAATTAAGAAGTACCTAATGTGTAATTAAGTTTTATTAATTAATAAATTACGTTTTATTAATTAATACTTAAAGGATGATTAATCTATGATAAAAGATTAATTAATTAAGGATTAATCGAAGATGATTAAACATTAATCAAAGATGATTAAAGATTAATCAAATGTTAATAAGGGTTGATTAACTGTTTAATCAACTAGTGATTAAGAATTAATTAATTTGTAAGTAAGTTTTGTTAATTAATAATTAAGTTTATTAATTAATAATTAAGAGATAATTAATTAGTTAATGATTAATTAATTAGTTAATGATTAATTAATTAGTTACAAGATTAATTATGGATTAATTAATTTGTATTAAGAGATATTGATTAATAATTAAGGTTGTTAATTAATAGTTAAGGGATAATTAATCAGTTAATTAAAGGTTAATTAATTGATTACAAAAGTATTTAACGATTGATTACTTTGTATTGAAGGAAATTAATTAATAATTAAGGTTTATTAATTGATAATTAAAGAGTAATTAATCTGTGATTAGAGGTTAATTGATTAATTGATAAGGAAATCAAGGAGTGACTAATCAATTAAAAGTTTGTAATTAATTAATGATTGTTTGAGCAGGATTAGGAGATTAATTATTAAGTAATTAATTTAATTTAAATTGATTAAATTAATTATAACATGGATTAATAATTCCTGTTTATGGATGATTGTTTGTGTAGAATATCTGAATTGGATGATATCTATTGGATGATATATATTTGATGATATATATTGGATTATATCTGTTGGATGATATGCTGAGATATTCTGTAATATGATATTGGATATATCAATGATAAATGTGTGATATTTATCTATGTTAAATGCTTTGTGAATTCAATATATCGAATTAAATTGAAATAAATTGTTTTAAACTTTAAAACAACTTGGACCTAATAGATGGCGTTTTGGATTTCGATGAGATCGGGATCATGTTTCCAGATTTGGATATCCGAAAAAACATCGATCCAAATTAACGTTAGGTCGTAAATCCAAGTGAAGTGAAGTGAAGACTCGAAGTGTAAGAACTATATATCATGATAACTCCGAGGGTGATTCGAGAATGAGTTTAACGAAGATAATACTTTCAGATTCGAGATGAAGATTCAGAGTGCAAGGGCTATTGTCGTTAACTCTGAGGGTGGTTCCAAAATGAGTGTAACGAGATAGTGCCTTCGGTTCCGTTCGAACCCGGAACGGACTTGTATGGATTGAATGCTTTCAGAACATTGTCAGGTAGACGATGAGCATTCTAAGATAGATGTGTCCTATAAAGGTAATCGCGGCCTCATGCATCATCAACCGGGAATGGCTAAAACAGGGGAGGTGCAGCAAGGCTAAGTGGGTCATGCCTAAGTAGGACGAGATTTACCCCTGTCTAGATGTCCATTTTTATTTCGGCTTTGTAGGCAGTTGGTCTGCAGCCAACTGCGGGGTTGTCTTGTTCGGGACTATTCAGTAAGGAATGGTCCCGGCCTTGTGTTGCAGGGGAGTTAGGGTGGCTCCTCGGTACGGTGATCTAGGACACTTACTGTGACGGGTTGTACCCCAGTAGCCCTGCTATTGATGGAAACCCATTGTTCATACGAGACCCTACGGTTTTGATTGTATTACTCACTTTTGTGGCTAGTAGATGGAATTTAATAGATGTAACAATTTCGGCTATTTCTTATTTACTTGAAAACCCTAGACACTATTATAATATCATTGGATTTCCTATCAAATGTTTTGGTTAGCGTAAGGTAAAAACTTTTCCATGTTTATGTGTGGGAAGTCTTACGTGATACCTTTCTTTTCAAAGGATTTTCTACGTTAAGCAATTTCAAACCGTTTACTCACACCAGACCTTTGTCTAACCCAAGTGTTTATTTTTTGTTTTATTAAACTCCTGGGTACTCATATTATGTATGAGTAGTTGAGGGATTCAGGTTATCCTTGACAAATTTTAGAGGAGCTTTGGAGCAGGAGGCTTCAGTGTGTATATATATATATATATAGATAGAGTTTCCGCTGTGATGTTATTCTGTGTGGATGTTCTTGTATTGTACATTAGACCGAAATGTTATAACTGTCTAAATTGAGATGTATATTTGTGTACTCTGATGTGTATGATATTATATATATGGTATATATTATATTTCATTCGTTCCGCTGTGAGATTCTGGTGTGTTTTTGTTCTTTCTTCTCTTTCTTTTCTTCTTCTATCCCTTTCTTTCTTAAATAGTGATGCGTCTTTCTGGTGATAGAAAGGCGGGTCGCTACATTTGGTATCAGAGCACTAGGGTGAGTGAATACCTAGGCTTTGGAGTGACTTCTTTCTTGGGAGAGAGTACTTGTAATTTATATATATATATATATATATATATATATATGTACCTAATCTGCTGGATTATCTGTTCGGATTTTCCAACATAGGTTATAAAAGTAGATAAGGTAGGAGTGTGTGTAACACGACTACCGCTAATGGAAGAGGCTCATATGATGTGGTTGGAGGTGTATCTGTCGAGATTGTAGACCTAATACCGCCTCGAATAAGCTTTGTAGATTGGTGAAAGGATTTCATTAATCCTAGGGAGAGTCTTTTTAAGGATTGGAGTATATTTTTGAAGTGTGAGGTTGATTTGCTCTCGAGTGAGCGGGATTTCCAACAGTGAATTTGTCAGACGAGCAGAAGCAGGTGATGGTATCTTGGTGACTTCAGGAAGGAACAGTTGTGAGGTGAGATGCAGTATCCATAGATGGTTATGAAGATGTTCTTTTAGAGCAAGATTTAGATGGTATCGAAGGAATAGTGATGCCTACTGCAAGGAAGATTCAGATATTTAGGGATCTTCTGGATCTCAAGTAAGGGTGTCTTATCTATATTTAAGTATGAGACTAAGGTCAATGATTTACCTCATTTCGGACATGGTATCATTGTTTCCCTTAAGAAGAACAAGTGGTTGGTGTTTGGTTTGGAGCCCGAGTTTCTTAAGAAGATGTCTACCCGTTTCAAGGATCTTTTAGTGGATTTGGGTGATAGTTTTGTGCTTCAAGGAGCTTTTGGTTAAGGAAGATCTTTTGGCTTAGCAGTATTAGTAAGAGAAGTTTGGGAGCAGCAACATGGATCTGTTTCTTCGATGATTCAAAAATCTTTGAGATTTTACTATCAGTAGTCCGGGCAGATAGTGAAGGCTTATCCATTTGTTCTGGAGGCTCAATAAAGCAGGATGTATTAGTTGGAGGTGATCTATGAGTTTTTCTGATAAATAAGCTATTCTGGAAAGATTGATCTCGATGAGGAAAGCTGTTCTAGTTGGTGAGAATAGTTTCTTTTGAATCTAAACGAGGTATGAACGCAAAAGTGACTTGCGATTAGTTTGGGAAATTTTTGAGTATTCTTTGGCATGATATTTGAGCAACCTCATGTGAAGGTAAAAGCTATTAAAGTAGACAGAGAATATCCTGAGGTTTTTTAGGAAATCAGAGGTCTACCGCGTAGGAGATTGAGTTTCTTATCGACTTGGATTCCAGGAGGAATACTGATGGTTCAACCATGTAGAGGGATAACTCTTAGAGCGAGAAGAGTTTGGTGAAGAAGCTCAGGATTCTTTGGAGAGGGATTGACCACACCTAGATTTCTAGTTAAATTTCTGCTGGGATGTTTTGACCAAGTGGAATGGTCACTAAGATTTTATGGGTCGAATGAACAGTGCATGGAGAAAGTTTGTGCTCAAGTTCTTCGGTGGTATTCTCATCTACTCCAGATCAGAGTTGTGCAGCGGAAGCGAGGTAGCAGTTGTTCTAGAATGGGAGCAACCAGGAGTTGTAGATTTCTTGGATTAGAGGATTTCTACAGGAAATTCAAGTATGAAGGAATTTTCAGGATTTGAAGGCAAGGTTATCAAGTGAAACTGTTTGGTTATTCCAGATAAAGAGAGGTAGGTTTGAAGTCCACTAATGCTTGTGGAGTAGAGATGTGTTTTGGATTTCGGCGAATTTTTGTGAGAACCATTTTGTTGTGTAACAGCCCGCAAACCCATACCCCTTGAGTTAACACTATTCTACCTAAATCAACTCAAGATGTATAGAAATACGAACCGTCTGGGTTAAAGAAGAAGAGGTAGAAGAAGAAAACAGAAAACAACATCAGAATCTAGCCATCGCAGCGGAATAAAATATAATAGAAAATAAATGATCTTTACTCGAATCAAATATCTCTGTTTATATATTACATCATCAGAATACATCAATCAATACTCAACATCAATATCATACAATGAATACACAACAACTCAAGATACCCAACAACTCAAACACAGCGGAATAATATATATATATATACAAATACGGGAATACGTATCGCCATCCTGCTCGTCTCCTGAGCTCCACAGCATCATACCTGTATTCTATAGTACTCGGTCTGACCTGCGCATTTCAGTTAAATAACACCCGAGTCATTCTGGAATACCAGTGTGAGAAAATCACACCCAATTGATTATTAAAGTTACAAAAATCCTTTGAAAACAAAAGCATCTCGTAAGACCACGCCACAAATAAACATGTCGGGTTTTTACCTTACGATAGCTAAAACATTTTTTTATAGAAATCCTCTGATATTATAATAGGGTCTATATACAAATACTTATAAAATAGCCGAAATTGTTACATTCATTAAATTCCAGCTACTAGCCACAGAGTGGGTAGTACAAACAAAACTCGTACAAGGCTCGTAGGGAGAATGGATTTCCAACTAATGACTAGGCACTGGGGTACCACCTGTCACATTACGGGGCCTAGATCACCGTACCGAGGAGTACGCCAGCTCCCCTGCAACACAAGGCCGGGACTACCCCTTACTGGATAATCCCGAGTGAGATCACCCCGCGATTGGGATCAACAACCGCCCACTAAGCCGAAAAAAAAGGGACATCTAGACTGGAATGACCTCACCCTGCTTGAGTGCTACCCACCTAGCCTTGCTGCATATCCCCTGATTTTCAGTCATTCCCATTTGATGAGGCTTGAGGCTAAGCGTTACCTTTTATAGAACACATCCCTTAGAATGCCTAGCGTCCACCTGACGATGTTTCGCAAGCATTCATCCATACAAGTCCATCCCGGGTTCGAATGGAACCGAAGGCACTATTCCTTCTACATCCATTTTGAAAATATCCTCAAGATTAGTAGCAACTAGCTCTTGCACTTCACTGCTCCATCTTCGAATCCAAAAACGTTTTCACGAAACGTACAAACCGGATCGAAGTGGTTTTCGAGAAATTAATCTCGATCCCGGTCTCTTCGAAACGATCAACGTATTTGTCCAATATTGATAGTCGGTTATTTAACTATCAAATTCTATTCATAAAACAATAAATAATTTCCCAAATTATTTATTTATCTCAAAAATATCTTCACAAGATATATTTTTACTTTTCAAATTCCTTTGAAAACAGTTTTCACAATTACTTACCTTTCTCAGAATAAATTCAAAGTATTTCTATCTCCACTGGAATCACCAAGCACAAAACTTTATATTTTTAAAATAATTTAAAACACTTCACTTTTAAAAATGTACTTTTAAAAATTCAAGTTAAAATTACTTTAATAATTTTTTAAAAATACATACTATATGAATATTTGAAAGTAAGGTTACACGATAAAATATAAAACTAGATTTCTATATTATTATTGTGATGACCGCCCATGACTCCTACACTTAAACAAGGAGATAGTGCGCTGAAAAGCATGCCCGGCAGCCATGGACGATCATCAAGGTAAGGTAAACACAGAATAGTCTATCGTATTACTCATAGCGCAGGGATAAAATACAATAGAGAAATATATATATAGTGAAGCTTCACTAAATAGAATCTCATCAATACGCTACAAAACAATTTGATACAAACATCTGAATAGTCAATACATCAAGCATCACTACATAACACTCAGAGAATCATTCAAGCAGCGGAACATCCAGTACATATAGTAAGAGGAACAATATGCAAAAGCCTCCAACTCGTCTTCGTCATCAACAACGTTGGTCACTAAGAACAGCACCTGTCACCTTCTACCTAGTCTGCCCATCCCAAAACGGATAAACAGCCCAAGGTAATAAGAGTTGAACATAAAACTTTGAGTCAGACAAAAGTCCTAGTGAGCGGTCAATCAACTATCAAACATACCAAAAGAGCATAAAGGGTAAAAAGGAATAGGAACCCAACCATCCCACTCCACCTCTTTCTACAGTGATAGCCCCCAGACACACTAAGCAGAAACAAACATAGCAAAGCAGACAATTAAAGTAAAGCAATTATCACTCGAGTCAAGGTCGATGTTTTCCAAGTACAAACCCCTAAGGCCTAAACCAAGATCAGATAAGCACCCACAAAACATCGCACTTGAGACCGAGTGAAGATATAACCAAAGCATCCAAACATCCATGACTCTGGTTATCACTGTTATCATTGCCTCGATATCAACGTTAATTGAATGACTGGCTCATTCTTTCATCCGTCCGTCAAGGGCTAATGGTAAACCCGGTTCTAGACAGAACTCCGCACGTCGTCGTGACCCGTGCCTAGGACTATCGAATCTGCCCAGAGTACTCGACCATCAACTATTAGTCGATTGGGACTATCGAATCTGCCCAGCGTACTCTTGCTTTGAGCCTGCTAGAACCTTCAACAACGATGAGATCTCAGCCTTCTAGTCATCCTCCTCGACGACTATTTCCACACTAGCTCAAGCGCCTCTTGAGCTAACCATTATCAACAAACTCGAACCATATCACCGAGTTATCAACATGCTTGGGATGATCCCGTCTGGATTAAACCAAGGCTATCTCACATCATGCTTTGCTTCATCGCATCATAGCAAAGTCCCATCTCAACATCATGCTTTGCCTCATCGCATCATAGCAAAGTCCCATCTCAACATCATCATCAAATCTATCCATATGAGCTTTGTCATCCGCTTCATATGCCACAAGCAGCTTTCCTTATTCAAGAGCCTTTCCACTTAGCTTTTGAATCATCTTCGACCAACTTGTCCAAATCAAATCATCAATCAACTAATTTATAACAATCAATCAGATCAATCATTAATCCAAGTAATCAGTCATTCAAATAAGATCTAAATAAACAGTTATAACAATAATGGCAAATTCGTAAATAAAGAGTCCAAATCTAACAAGCATGAATTCTAAGTAATATCTTGATGAATGAACTAGCATAGGTAAACATGTAGAAAAGTGGATATCAAAACTTTATGAACGATGGATCTACATGCAGACTTAAGGAAAATGCATGAAACCACTATCTTTAACACACAAACAAGCCACCGATCCAATATACTCCTTTGGGTCCATGTGAGAGATAACCACCACTCACCGAATCACCTAAACACCTCAAAAGCAACAAACTCCATATCCGGATAGCGAAGGATCTAGCTTGATCCGTCAAAATTCCGCTTCAAACGATGAAGTCTCTATCTGATGGATGTAGATCTTCAACTTTGGCTCTTGGATCTTCGATTTGATCTTCAATTTAGATGGATGGAAGCACAAGATTAAAGTGGATAAAAGAAGTGAAGAAGTGTTGTACTCGAGCTCTCAAAATAGCAGCACTTCGTCGCTTCAAAATCCGGATCCCAAAAAGTGAGATAAGGCCGTGTATTTATAGGCTGGAAATCCTTAAGTCGTCCGCCCCCTTAAGTCGGTCACGACTTAACAAGGCCCTACGACTTACGACTCATCAACCCCACGGCCTACCGACTCAAGCCTCTACGCGACCTAACACAACCACGGCTCAACACACACGCGACCTAACATGCAAGCCGCGTTCCTTCCTAAGTCGTCTGGACGACTTAACAACCTACCGACTCACGACTCAACGACTCAAGCCATCATGCGACTTACGACCTAACTACTCACACGGCTTAGCGACCCAGCGGCCTAACACCCTTGCCTTATCTCGTCCACAACCTAAGCCGCTAACTACCTTAAGTCGCTTCACCGACCTATCTTCCTTAGGTCGGTAACTCGTTCAACCGACCTATCTCCTATATCACTATCCCTTAGGTCGTTTACTAACTTAAGCCGTTAACTCCTAAGTCGTTAGTTCCCTTAGGTCGGCCAACACCTTAAGCCGTTAACCCTTAAGTCGGCAACCACTACAACTAACTTCTCTAAGTCGTCTAATCTCTTAAGTCGCTCACCTCCTTAAGCCGTTCACTTTCCTTAGGTCGCTCCATCCCCTAAGTCGCTCCACCGACTTATGCTACGACACGACCTAACCCTGGACGACTCATCTCTGGACGACTTAAGCTCCAAACGACTTAACAACAATAACAACCTAATGACAACAGTTCTACGATCCTTCGATCCGTAAAAATACGGGTCGTTATATTCTCTCCCCCTTAGGAATTTCGCCCCCGAAATTCCAAACAAACAAGAGCAACCAAAACTATTCTGCATGACTACCATCCACAGCAATCAACAAACCATGCATCCAATTACTAGCCTAGCATGCAGAATTCTAAGACTGGAATAAGTTACAAATTCATGAGATGTCACGACACCTTAGGGCCATACCTCGAAGAGTTCAGGATGAGCTGCCTTCATCCTCTCTTCCTTCTCCCATGTACAGTCGTTAACATCATCACTCCATTGTTCCTTGAGCAACTTCACTACCTTCCTCCTAAGCTGTTTTGTGTCAGTTTCCACAACACGAAGCGGCTTACGAGGTCTCTTAATAACTGGATCAACTTCTAAATCTTCACAACTATCAGCGGAAACCACTGCATCCGAGTCGTGCACATACTTCCGTAGATACGATACGTGAAGAACATTGTGCATGCCAATCCTTTCTGGTAATTCCAATTTATAGGCGAGCTTTCCAATTCGCCCGACGATCGGGAATGGTCCAACAAATCTCAGAGTCAATTTCCCTTTCTTCCTGAATCGAATAACATTCTTCATTGGAGAAATATTCACAAAAACCATATCTCCTACGTCGAATTCAAAATCCTTACGACGCTTATCGGCATAACTTTTCTGACGGTCTTGGGCTGCCTTCATTCGTTGCCGAATGATCTCTATGCAATCCGAAATCTGTTGAATCATTTCTGGCCCAAGTATCAACTTTTCTCCTGTTTCCAACCAACATGTCAGAGAGTTACACGGTCTTCCATACAATGCCTCATATGGTGCCATACCAATACTTGACTGGTAACTGTTATTATACGCAAATTCCACCAAATGAAGATGATCTTCCCATGATCCTCCGAAGTCTAAAACACATGCTCTGAGAAGATCTTTCAAAGCTCTGTTGACTCTCTCTGTCTGACCATCTGTTTGGGGATGATAAGCTGTACTCAAACACAACTCGGTTCCCAAAACTTCCTGGAAGCTCTTCCAAAATCCACTAGTGAACAATGGGTCTCGATCGCTCACTATGCTTTTCGGAATACCATGGAATCGAACTATCCACTTAACATATAGCTCAGCCAATTTCGATGCAGTCCTGGTTGATCGAACAGGAATAAATCTTGCACTCTTAGTCAAACGATCTACGATGATCCAAATCCCTTCATTTCCTGCTCTGGTTCTAGGTAGCCCGTCGATAAAATCCATCGATATTTGCTCCCACTTCCATGTAGGAACTTCTAATGGCTGAAGCAATCCACTGGGCTTCTTCTGCTCGGCTTTTACGAACTGGCAGTTCATGCATTTGGAAATAAAATTTCCAACATCCTTCTTCATACCTCCCCAGTAATAGGTTCTTTTCATATCCCGATACATCTTATTTCCACCTGGATGAATTGTTAACTTCGAGTGATGACTTTCCTTCAGAACTTCATTCCTCAATTCATCTCTATCGGGAACAACCAGTCGTCCTTGCTTCTGAAGCCAACCCTTTCGATCGACCTCGAATCCTTTATCCTTCTCTGGATCCAATCCAGATTCCAAATCACGGATAATCTTGACAAGCTTATCGTCTCGCTTTTGGCTCTCGCCAATTCTTTCCACCAGAGTAGGTCTTATCGATAAGTTTGCCAACATCTCAGGTTCCAATTCACATCTAGGCCTGAAGTCAAATTCAGCTAAATACTCGAGACTCTTCCATTCCGAAAACATGGCTCCCAATTCTGCATGTCTTCGACTTAACGCATCTGCCACTGCGTTACCTTTTCCCAGTGTATAGGCTATACCAAAATCATATGATGCTAAAAACTCTAGCCATCGTTACTGCCGGAGATTCAAATCTTTTTGGGAGAAAAGATACTTCAATGACTTATGATCTGTAAACAACTCGAATTGAACTCCCAGTAGGTAATGTCTCCACATCTTCAGAGCAAATACAATCACCACTAACTCCAAATCATGAGTTGGATAATTCCTTTCATGCGGCTTCAGTTGTCGACTCGCATACGCAACAACTTTATTCTTCTGCATTAGCACTGCTCCAAGTCCAGTACCACATGCATCGGTGTAAACCACCATCTCACCATTTCCACTTGGAATAGTCAAAACAGGAGCACTTGTCAGTCGCTCTTTCAGGATTCCGAAAGCTTGTCACACTTAGCATCCCATCTGAACACTTGGTTCTTTTTCGTCAATCCTGTTAATGGTGCAGCTATCTTGGAAAAGTCTTTGATAAATCGACGATAATATCCTGCTAATCCAAGAAAACTTCTCACATCAGATGCATTCTTAGGTCTAACCCAATCATGTACTGCTGCCACCTTGGCGAGATCAACCGCTATTCCATTTCCAGAGATAATATGACCTAAGAACCTCACTTCACTCTTCCAGAAGTGACACTTCGAAAACTTAGCCCTCAGCTGATGTTTTCGCAGGGTCTCCAAAACAATATGCAAGTGCGTATTGTGCTCTTCTTCAGTTCTGGAATAAATCAAAATATCATCCACGAGCACAAGTACAAACTTGTTCAACTGATCCCTGAACACTCTATTCATAAGATCCACAAAATATGCTGGTGCATTGGTCAATCCAAACGGCATTACCAGCCACTCAAAGAAACCAGATGGTGTCCTGAAAGCAGTCTTCGGCCCACTATCCTTTGCCACTCTCAACTGGTGAAATCCCATTGCCAAATCCATCCGAGAAAACACCTTAGCTTCGTGAAGCTGATCAAACAACTCATCTATTCTCGGCAATGGATACTTGTTCTTCTTAGTTACTTTATTCAGCTCACGATAATCCACACACAACCTCAACGATCTATCCGCTTTGGTTGCAAACACAACTGGTGCACCCCATTTGGACACACTACGCCGAATGAATCCTTTCTGTAAAAGGTCATCAACTTGCACCTTCAACTCTTACTGTTCCCTAGGCGCCATCCTCCTAAGAGGCATCACAACAGGTCTGGCTCCTTCAACTAGATCGATAGGAAACTCGATCTCTCTATGCGGCGGTAACCCTTTGACCTCATCAAAGACATCCTCAAATCCATTCACAATAGGCACCGATGACAGTCCATCCCGTGGAACAAATAGCGAATACATGAAGCTCATGAAGACGCCTTCTTCATGCTTACATCGTATCACAACCCTTCGCCCCTCCACATTTTCGACTGTCACCTCCAGCCTCTACAATCAACCCTTGCCGCATACTTCCTAGGCCAGACCATACCCAAAATAATTCTGAACCCCGCAAAGTTCAAAACAAAACAATCACAAACAAAAGAGAAATCATGACTCCACACAACCAAACCACGGCATATCATACACAAACAAGACGAACCCCCAACTGGATTAGTCACAACCAATGGTCTATCAACAATATCCAGTTCCAAACCCAACCGGCCTACAAGTTCATCACTAACAAAAGAGTGCGACGCCCCAGTATCAAATAACATTCTAACTGGAACACCACAAATGGAAAGAGTACCTTGAACCACCACACTCTTTCCTCTTTCTTCCGCCATAAGAGCTTTCGAAGACGATGGCACAGCCCCCAAAGCATAAGCTTGCATAATCTGCTTGTCCTTCTTCGGTTCCGGACAATTCTTCCTGATATGCCCCAGCTTGTCACAGTTGTGGCACTTCACCGGCACTCTTGGATTCTTACAATCTCTAGAGAGATGACCCTTCTGCTGACAGTTGTAGCAGGTCACTTCGCCCTTCGGCTTCTTCTGCCCATCTTTACCCTTCTGCTGCTGTTGCTTTCTCTTCTTGTTTCCACCCTGCTGTGGTTTAGATTCTTCCTTAGTCACAGCAACAACAGATCCTTCCTTAGGAAACAGATTCTCGTGCCTGAGAGCTTTCTCCACAAGCTTCTCAAACGGATCGTCCAAATGATCCACCAACTGCCTCCCAAGATAAGTGTCCAAGCCTATCACAAACTTCTCATTCTTCCGATAAGGTGATTCAATATATGACCGAGCATACTTGGACAAGGCTTCAAACTCCGAAACATACTCAAGAACTGGTCTTCCACCTTGTTTAGCTCCACAAATTTCTTAAACAGAATGGATTTCTAAGCTGTAGAAATGAACTTAGCCTCAAATCTAGCTTGGAATTGCACCCAAGTGATCTCTTACTCCGGAGTATCAATGGTGATAGAATTCCACCAATCAGAAGCTCTTCCTTGAAGCTTTCTTGATGCAAGCTTCCTCTTAGTTGCATCCTCAATTCCCAAGTCACCAAAGATCCTTCTACAAGCATCAATCCACCTCTGAACTTCAATGGTTGACTCTGTCCCCAAGAAAACCTTTCCTCCAAGAGCAGTATAGTCTTTGCACAACTTAGCAAAATCCACTGGTTTTGGGGCTTGAACCTGAATTCCAACATCTATTGATGGCCCTGGAGCTGGTATTCTTCTCATGATCGAAGTCATCATGGCCTCAAACATAGAAGCATAATCAGCAGCCCCCTCAATAGCACGGCCTTCTCTAGCAGCTTGTCTCCCTCTTCGACTCATTCTTAATATCTATAAAAGAATGATTAGTACACCTTGAGAAACAACTGCATAAGAGGTTCTAATCCTTCTAAACTACTATATTATATATAGTAATCATCCATCAAAATACAATTACGTCTCTCATACGTGGTTACGTCAGCGAGCGTTGGCTAAAATCGATTAACCAAAGCTCTGATACCAAATGTGACGACCGCCCATGACTCCTGCACTTAAACAAGGAGATAGTGCACTGAAAAGCATGCCCGGCAGCCATGGACGATCATCAAGGTAAGGTAAACACAGAATAGTCTATCGTATTACTCACAGCGCAGGGATAAAATACAATAGAGAAATATATATAGTGAAGCTTCACTAAATAGAATCGCATCAATACACTACAAAACAATTTTATACAAACATCTGAATAGTCAATACATCAAGCCTCACTACATAACACTCAGAGAATCATACAAGCAGCGGAACATCCAGTACATATAGTAAGAGGAACAATATGCAAAAGCCTCCAACTCGTCTTCATCATCAACAGCGTTGGTCACTAAGAACAGCACCTGTCACCTGCTACCTAGTCTGCCCATCCCAAAATGGATGAACAGCCCAAGGTAATAAGAGTTGAACATAAAACCTTGAGTCAGACAAAAGTCATAGTGAGCGGTAAATCAACTATCAAACATACCAAAAGAGCATAAAGGGTAAAATGGAATAGGAACCCAACCATCCCACTCCACCTCTTTCTACAGTGATAGCCCCCAGACACACTAAGCAGAAACAAACATAGCAAAACAGACAATTAAAGTAAAGCAATTATCAATCGAGTCAAGGTCGATGTTTTCCAAGTACAAACCCCTAAGGCCTAAACCAAGATCAGATAAGCACCCACAAAACATCGCACTTGAGACCGAGTGATGATATAACCAAAGCATCCAAACATCCATGACTCTAGCTATCACTGTTATCATTGCCTCGATATCACCGTTAATTGAATGACCGGCTCATTCTTTCATCCGTCCGTCAAGGGCTAATGGTAACCCCGGTTCAAGACAGAACTCCGCACGTCGTCGTGACCCGTGCCTAGGACTATCGAATCTTCCCAGAGTACTCGACCATCAACTATTAATCGATTGGGACTATCGAATCCGCCCAGCGTACTCTTGCTTTGAGCCTGCTAGAACCTTCAACAACGATGAGATCTCAGCCTTCTAGTCATCCTCCTCGACGACTATTTCCGTACTAGCTCAAGCGCCTCTTGAGCCAACCATTATCAACAAACTCGAACCATATCACCGAGTTATCAACATGCTTGGGATCATCCCGTCTGGATTAAACCAAGGCTATCTCACATCATGCATTGCTTCATCGCATCATAGCAAAGTCCCATCTCAGCATCATGCTTTGCCTCATCGCATCATAGCAAAGTCCCATCTCAACATCATCATCAAATCTATCCATATGAGCTCTGTCATCCGCTTCATATGCCACAAGCAGCTTTCCTTATTCAAGAGCCTTTTCACTTAGCTTTTGAATCATCTTCGACCAACTTGTCCAAATCAAATCATCAATCAACTAATTTATAACAATCAATCAGATCAATCATTAATCCAAGTAATCAGTCATTCAAATAAGATCTAAATAAACAGTTATAACAATAATGGCAATTTCGTAAATAAAGAGTCCAAATCTAACAAGCATGAATTCTAAGTAATATCTTGATGAATGAACTAGCATACGTTAACATGTAGTAAAGTGGATATCAAAACTTTATGAATGATGGATCTACATGCAGACTTAAGGAAAATGCATGAAACCACTATTTTTAACACACAAACAAGCCACCGATCCAATATACTCCTTTGGGTCCGTGTGAGAGATAACCACCACTCACCGAATCACCTAAACACCTCAAAAGCAACAAACTCCAGATCCGGACAGCGAAGGATCTAGCTTGATCCGTCAAAATTCCGCTTCAAACGATGAAGTCTCTATCTGATGGATGTAGATCTTCAACTTTGGCTCTTGGATCTTCGATTTGATCTTCAATTTAGATGGATGGAAGCACAAGATTAAAGTGGAGAAAAGAAGTGAAGAAGTGTTGTACTCGAGCTCTCAAAATAGCAGCACTTCGTCGCTTCAAAATCCAAATCCCAAAATGTGAGATAAGGCCGTGTATTTATAGGCTGGAAATCCTTAAGTCGTCCGCCCCCTTAAGTTGATCACGACTTAACAAGGCCCCACGACTTACGACTCATCAACCCCATGGACTACCGACTCAAGCCTCTACGCGACCTAACACAACCACGGCTCAACACACACGCGACCTACCGACTCAACGACTCAAGCAATCATGCGACTTACGACCTAACTACTCACACAGCTTAGCGACCCAGCGGCCTAGCACCCTTGCCTTATCTCGTCCACAACCTAAGTCGCTAACTACCTTAAGTCGCTTCACCGACCTATCTTCCTTAGGTCGGTAACTCGTTCAACCGACCTATCTCCTATACCACTATCCCTTAGGTCGTTTACTAACTTAAGCCGTTAACTCCTAAGTCGTTAGTTCCCTTAGGTCGGCCAACACCTTAAGCCGTTAACCCTTAAGTCGGCAACCACTACCACTAACTTCTCTAAGTCGTCTAATCTCTTAAGTCGCTTACCTCCTTAAGCCGTTCACTTTCCTTAGGTCGCTCCATCCCCTAAGTCGCTCCACCGACTTATGCTACGACACGACCTAACCCTGGACGACTCATCTCTGGACGAATTAAGCTCCAAATGACTTAACAACACTAACAACCTAATGACAACAGTTCTACGATCTTTCGATCCGTAAAAATACGGATCGTTACAATTATTTTTTTAAAACCCAAATACTAAGTTATTTCTTAATAATTGCTGCTACAATAGATTAAAAGAAAATATTTACTTTAGACTTTAAATATTAGAAATAATAGATTTTACAAAACTTTCTTTCTTTTAAAACAACTTTAAAACATTTAATTTATATTTAAAAATTTACCTTAAAAACGTACTTGGTTATCCAGAGAAAATTTCCAATCTCATTACTTAAATCCATTTTCCCAAATTGATTTCCAATTTATTTTATTTGAAATAAATTCTTTTACTTATCAGTTCATCTCCAAATTCAGTAGTTATGGATTTTATTATTATCTTTTCCAATTTCTTCTTTACTCTTTCAATAATTTAAATCTTAAATTCTAAATAAATGTTTGTTCTTTTAATTAATAATACTGCATTTTAAAATTCATTAACTTTTTGTTTATTCAAATTTTCCTTTCCATTCTCAGGATTCTTTTATTAGAATTTTAAAAGTCACTTTATTTCTTTTCCAAGTCATTCTTAAATTTATTCTATAATTACTTTACTTACACTTTCACTTCTTTCATTTTCATTTCAAAACTCAAAGTTATATTTTTGGTAATTCATTATACCCAAATATATCCAATCAAACCATAACATACAATATTCCAATATAACTCCTCATAGAGTATCAACATTCACAGCAGAGAATATTAAATAATTTAAATAAATGTTGAGGGGTCCAGTTGGATCCCTCCAACCTGTTTTTCCCTACACCCACAAACGTTAGCATAATATAATACACCAATTCCAAAATATCATACTATATCACATCAATCAATTCAGCCGTTCAAACAATTAATTAAATTTAATCATTTAAATTTAAATTTAAACTGAGTGAGATTAACTCACCTTTGGCTTAAGATTGCTATTCACCTCAAACTCATCTTGTTTTTCCGCGGCTTTTAACCTTGTACAAACCAATTTACGATTTATTAATACTCGAAATATAAATCGAACACTTAATTACCATTCAATTTAATTTTGAATTAACTTTCCTTTGTTACATCTTTTGGTAACAAGAATAAATTAGATTCGTAAGTCGTAAAATTTTATCTCAAATCCCTTCTATAATTTCCTTCCAAAACCTTATATAAATTGTTTGTACATATATTTAGCTTTTGCATAAATAATTAATAACCTAAATTTAAATTTAAAAACACAACTGTTTTAAATCTAGTTGTCAAATTAATTTCTTTCCTTCCTGTTTATCGTTCCAGTAAAACGATAATAAT
The DNA here is from genome assembly GCA_030765085.1 of Allium cepa. Classification (NCBI taxonomy): domain Eukaryota; kingdom Viridiplantae; phylum Streptophyta; class Magnoliopsida; order Asparagales; family Amaryllidaceae; genus Allium; species Allium cepa. The sequence goes on along the minus strand of CM060934.1, from coordinate 588,310,867 downwards.
AATTATTACCATAAATCAGTAATTTATTTTACTATAAAATCTTTTCCAATCTATATACACATAATTTATTTTTATTTCCTTCTCTCTTCAAACCTTATAAATAAATCTGATGTTTCAACATCAAAATTTTAAGTGCCCTGAATTTTTATTTTTTTAAATCAGCAAAGATATATATATATATAATTAATTTTAATTAACAAAATTTAAATTTATACCTTACTGCCTTGAGGACGAAACCCCATCGTCGAACGCGACCCATCCACTCACTGCCTAAACCATAGCCGCCTCAGCCCCTTTGGACATCGACAAAAGGGGAATCGCGACCCACCAATCGCGACACACTGCACGTTCCCAACATCGCAACCAGACAGCAACACAAACGCCATCGCTATCTACACTGTCGCGTCAAGAAACCGTAGGAAACCCTAATCTCGAGTCGCCCATCCTAGAAATCTCCTATCGGCCTGTCGCCTAGCACGAAACCCTCCCCCATTTCGATTCTATGATGATGACGACGTGATTCTCCTCGCGTGTTCACACAAGTCCCCCCTTCTTCCGCCATTTTTTTAAATATATATACGGTTCATCGAAAGAACCGAAGAAGAGGGGAGGAGAACGAGGTTAATTTGAGAGGATCTTAGGTTATCGGCCATTGATTTTCTTTTCTTTGAAGCTTTGAATCAGCAATTTCATTTATAAAGGAGAAGGAAATGATGATTGTGTTTTTGACAATTGCGTGATGTTTATAAAAGAGGGAACATGATGGAAAGAAAGGCTGCGTGCTGAAGTGGGAAGAAAATCAGTGATGTGAATAAAGTTTCGGCTGATGGTGATTTGTACGTGAATGTATAAATATATAAATAAAATTTTAAATTGAATTTTCCGATGTAAATTTATAACGCGTTTATATGTCGTACACTAACACACTAACTTCGATAAATACGAAATTTGGAATACGGATATTATTCAATATTACGGACCCAATGGAACTGGTTTCGTTTAATTCCGAGACTGTGCCTCGGAAGGCTATGTTTAAATTCAATTTTAAACGATATAAATTTTAAAACTGAACAATCCACTGTTGAATTCAATTTTAAAACTCCTATTATCTTCAGTGTTATCAATATAAATTTATAAATCTTCAAATTATTTTTAACAGGCTTAAAATTTCAGATTCAACATTTTACTCAACTTCAAGTTATTTAATTCAATAATTTAATTATCAAATAAACTGTGATTTTCGTAATTCAAGTTAAAATTACCTTATTGAATATTTAAAATCAATTAAATATTCTGATTTTAAATGCTCGAAAATTCCGGGCCGTCACATTCCTCCCCTCTTAAAAGAATTTCGTCCCCGAAATTACTAGTTAGGAAGAATGGTCAAATATCCGTTTATTATTTCCCTAAAACCACCAATTCAACATCTAACCAACTATCTTTTTATAAAAGACCCATTATCATTCTTATTAACTTCTCAACTCTCCCATAGTTTCAAACTATACTATTTGTTTAATCATTCGGGTTTCAATTTAATACCATATTTTGAATTATCAAAATTTTCTCAAAATTTTTCTAACTCCCTAAATTCCCGAAATTTTTTGTCAGCGTCTCTTTTGCGCGGCTAGCTCGGTACAACTATAAAATGGCTTCTACGGCCTCCCAAATCCAAAAAGAAAACAAAAGGCCAAGTGGCTCGATCCAAATCCCAATCAAATTCATACCAAAGTTAAATACATAACTTTTTGTCGAGCATTTCAAATTTTTATCTTTTGAAATCAATCAATTCTCTTTTCCCTTTATATTACCTGCATATCCTGCTTAGTACTAATATCCAATCACAATATTCCCAAATCATCATATCCACTTTCTTACAAAATGTCAATATCTAATCATTCCAATATTATCTTAGATTATATTTGTAGTATCAATCTTCCATTTAAGAACTCAACATTCCTTCTTAAATTAGTATAAGTATGAAATATGTTCCTTATACTTATTTCCATCTCACCACTTCAGTTTATATCTATTCCCATTCAAATTGACTCTTTCATTTTCATATGAATCCAATTTATCTTTAACTCTGAATAATTAAATTTTATTTTTCATTTATAACTAATTCATGTCATTATTTAAATTAGTTTCATTTACTAACTTATTTTAGTTTCCAATTCTAAATAGTTTTGTCGTTAACAAAATTTTCCAAAAATTTTCTAACTCCCAAAATTTTCGGTAAATTTTGGCAGAGTCTCCTTTGTACGGGGGAGCTTTTACAATTTGACAAAAGATATAAATATATATACATCGACCCACACGGTCGGTAAAACCAAAAACAGTTCATATTTCCTACTTTTATTGCGTAGGCGTACCTTATTTAGCATTTAAAAGCAAACAGCTTGTAATTTTTAGCAAATAGCACAGCCAAAACCAGCCACACAGCTTCCAGGTACCTGTACTTACTCAATTTAAACATGTAAGTGCCATATAAATAAAGTTGATTAACATTTCACTCTTTTCTAAACAATTACAACACATGAATATGAAAAGCAGTGTAACTAAACAACGTTTATAAGCAACTTATATGGTTTTTAATCACTTACGCATTTGTTTCAACCAATCCATACGCCATTTCATTAAATTTTAATGGTTTCAATACCATTTTTTACCTTCAATTTATTTTAACCCAAACAAACTCATATTCCATTCAATTGATTTCAAAATCAATTTATTTTACTTCTATCAATTCATAGAATTTTAATTACTTCCATTTATATCAAATGACAATTTATTCTATGAAATTTGACGAGATCCATGTGAATAAATAAGTATTTAAGTTTTATAACCAATTTAAATGGATTTCAACTCAATTTATACTTAATTCTATTCCATTTTTAAATTTATCTACAATCCATCTATTCTCATTTTCATTGCATTTTAAATTTGAATACACTCACTTGCATTTCGTTTTGTTAACCAAACCAGTTTATTCAAAACCATTAACAATTTAGGTTCATCTTCATTACCAATTAAATTTCCCATTTATTTTAATTCATTCACGACCATATATTTAGCTCGACCCATTCCAATTAAATTTTATTCTCAACCCAATCATTAGCGTGTTATTTAAAACTATTCTATTAAACTTGAAAACATTCGATTGTTAATATTATCTCCAAGTTACTTCTATTCCTTAACATTTAAGATGGTTTATAATCATTTATTTAGAATTTTTATTCCATTAAATATTATCGGCAACTCACCGAATTTTTATTTCAATTAAAATCTATTTTTTTACTTGATTTAAATCCAATCCACTATTATTAAACTTAATTTTAAGTTGAATTCAATTCAACTCTTCCTTTTGTTAAGTTTAAGTTAATTTGCTTCACTATATTCAAATTTTTAAGATCATTTCAAACTACAAATTTATTTGATTGGTTATTATACATTTTAACCTTTTAGATTCAGCTCATTCAATTTATTTCAAGGCCATTTCCATTTTATTTCCATTTATTTGGATTTTATTTGCAATTCAAACCATTACTATTTCAATCCAATTCCATTTTTATTCGATACATTTCCTATTATATATATAATTTGTTAACGCTTCAAGTTAAAATTTTAATTTATAATTCAAGTTTTGATTTTTATTTTATTCTTCAATTCATCAATATTATTTATTTTAGAGTTTTGTATCTCAATTTTCAAATTTAATAAGTCACAGCTTATTATTTACACAATTCCATTCCTCATAGGCTTGAATATATTATTCTTTTATTTTTAACTCAAGCCTTATGCTTATTTATAAACCAAGCATATTTTATTCCTATGGATTTTTAATTTCTTTACAAATTATTCTAATTTATTTACTTCAATCCAATCCTTAACCAATTTTAATTTCCATTTATCCAGGTAAGAATTTAATTCCATTCAATAATTCAATTGAATTCTTATTCCAACTTAATTTTATTTTAACTCAGTTTTATTTAACTCAATTCGATTTCAACTTAATTCGAAAAATGACTGGATATTATTTTTCAGCCTAATTAATTAATAAATTTCAATCCAGTTAAGTTTTTATTTTCCAATCCAAGTTAACCTCATTTTATCCTTTTAAATTTAAATTCCATTATTCAAAGCTTATATTTCCTTTGAAATTTCAAAAACAACTAGCTTTTCTGAATGAATAAATTTTTGGCAGCAATTTGTCACTTAGAAACTCGAAAATGAACATCGACGATGCTGCAGTCATCACCGAAGTTATTTTCCAACTACTAAAGTGAATTCAATGCTATATCTCTTTCCAAAATTTGTTTGAAACAATTTCCTTTCAGAAATACCCCAAAAACAACAATGCTACAATTTATCTTCAAAATACTTCCAAAATTTCCAGGGTTTTAAAGTGTCAAATTCTATTTTAAATTCAAATTTAACTATAATGCATTTGTATAATTTATGCTTATACAAATTCTCATGTGATCATTTTTCAATTTATAATTTACATTTATAATTCATATTTATAAATTTCATTTTATAATTAATTTATTCCTTCAAGCTTTGGTGATTTTCAATTTCTAGTTAAATTTTCACTTAACAATGATAATACTTTAATATTATCATTTCTGACATCCAAGCAACCATATATTAGCTAAATAGTTTACAAAAACTTTCTTCATATCGAAAATATATTTTTGGGTAAAATTATTTCATTACCCACATTTAAAACAATACCGTATCGATTGTTCTATTCAAGTGTTTAGAAACCCCTTCGATACAGTTGTACAGACTGTGCCGACGAAGGTTCATATGCCACTCAATAAACCAATCAACACAATATTAAAACAATTTATATTCACTAACAAATACGCGCTCATATCTATTAATACGCTCAAACTCATTCTAGAGTATTTCGGACTCTAATTTAAATGAGTAATTCCCACCAGAGCCAAGGTTATCACCAACCTAAGCTCTGATACCAACTGTAACAGCCCGCAAACCCGTACCCCTTGAGTTAACACTATTCTACCTAAATCAACTCAAGTTGTACAGAAATACGAACCGTATGGGTTAAAGAAGAAGAGGTAGAAGAAGAAAACAGAAAACAACATCAGAATCTAGCCATCACATCGGAATAAAATATAATAGAAAATAAATGATCTTTACTCGAATCAAATATCTCTGTTTATATATTACATCATCAGAATACATCAATCACGACTCAACATCAATATCATACAATGAATACACAACAACTCAAACACAGTGGAATAATATATATATATATATATATATATATATACACACACACAAAAAAAAATACGGGAATACGTATCGCCATCCTGCTCGTCTCCTGAGCTCCACAGCATCATATCCTGTATTCTATAATACTCGGTCTGACCCGAGCATTTAAGTTAAATAACACCCGAGTCAGTCTGGAATACCAGCGTGAGAAAATCACACCCAATTGATTATTAAAGTAACAAAAATCCTTGGAAAACAAAAGCATCTCGTAAGACCATGCCACAAATAAACATGTCGGATTTTTACCTTACGATAGCTAAAACAATTTTTTATAGAAATCCTCTGATATTATAATAGGGTCTATATACAAATACTTATAAAATAGCCGAAATTGTTACATTCATTAAATTCTAGCTACTAGCCACAGAGTGGGTAATACAAAAAAAACTCGTACAAGGCTCGTAGGGAGAATGGATTTCCAACTAATGACCAGGCACTGTGGTACCACCTGTCACAGTACGGGGCCTAGATCACCGTACCGAGGAGTACGCCCGCTCCCCTACAACATAAGGCCGGGACTACCCCTTACTAGATAATCCCGAGTGAGATCACCCCGCGGTTGGAATCAGCAACCGCCCACTAAGCCGAAATAAAAAGGGACATCTAGACTGGAATGACCTCACCCTGCTTGGGTGCTACCCACCTAGCCTTGCTGCATATCCCCTGATTTTCAGTCATTCCCATTTGATGAGGCTTGAGGCTAAGCGTTACCTTTTATAGAACATATCCCTTAGAATACCCATCGTCCACCTGACGATGTTTCACAAGCATACATCCATACAAGTCCGTCCCAGGTTTGAATGGAACCGAAGGCACTATTCCTACTACATCCATTTTGAAAATATCCTCAGGATTAGTAACGACTAGCCCTTGCACTTCACTGCTCCATCTTCGAATCCAAAAACGTTTTCACGAAACGTACAAACTGGATCGAAGTGGTTTTCGAGAAATTAATCTCGATCCCGGTCTCTTCGAAACGATCAACGTATTTGTCCAATATTGATAGTCGATTATTTAACTATCAATTTCTATTCACAAACATTCATCAAACAATAAATAATTTCCCAAAATTATTTATTTATCTCAAAAATATCTTCACAATATATATTTTTACTTTTCAAATTCCTTTGAAAACAGTTTTCACAACTACTTACCCTTCTCAGAATAAATTCCAAGTATTTCTATTTCCACTGGAATCACCAAGCACAAAACTTTAGATTTTTAAAATAATTTAAAACACTTCACTTTTAAAAATATACTTTTAAACATTCAAGTTAAAATTACTTTAATAATTTGTTAAAAATACATACTATATGAATATTTGAAAGTAAGGTTACTAGATAAAATATAAAACTAGATTTCTATATTTTAAAAAAAAACAAAATACTAAGTTATTTCTTAATAATTACTGCTAAAATATATTAAAAGAAAATATTTACTTTAGATTTTAAATATTAGAAATAATAGATTTTACAAAACTTTCTTTCTTTTAAAACAACTTTAAAACATTTAATTTATATTTAAAAATTTACTTTAAAAACGTACTTGGTTATCCAGAGAAAATTTCCAATCTCAATTACTTAAATCCATTTTCCCAAATTGATTTCCAACTTATTTTATCTGAAATAAATTCTTTTACTTATCAGTTCATCTCCAAATTCATTAGTTATGGATTTTATTATTATCTTTTCCAATTTCTTCTTTACTCTTTCAATAATTCAAATCTTAAATTCTAAATAAATGTTTGTTCTTTTAATTAATAATACTGCATTTTAAAATTCATTAACTTTCTGTTTATTCAAATTTTCCTTTCCATTCTCAAGATTCTTTTATTAGAATTTTAAAAGTCACTTTATTTCTTTTCCAAATCATTCTTAAATTTATTCTATAATTACTTTACTTACAATTTCACTTCTTTCATTTTCATTTCAAAACTCAAAGTTATATTTTTGGTAATTCATTATACCTAAATATATCCAATCAAACCATAACATACAATATTCCAATATAACTCCTCATAGAGTATCAACATTAACAGCAGAAAATATTAAATAATTTAAATAAATGTTGAGGGGTCCAGTTGGATCCCTCCAACCTGTTTTTCCCTACATCCACAAACGTTGGCATAATATAATACACCAATTCCAAAATATCATATTATATCACATCAATCAATTCAGCCGTTCAAACAATTAATTAAATTTAATCATTTAAATTTAAATTTAAACTGAGTGAGATTAACTCACCTTTGTCCTAAGATTGCTATTCACCTCAAACTCATCTTGTTTTTCCGCGGCTTTTAACCTTGCACAAACCAATTTACGATTTATTAATACTCGAAATATAAATCGAACACTTAATTACCATTCGATTTAATTTTGAATTAACTTTCCTTTGTTACATCTTTTGGTAACAAGAATAAATTAGATTCGTAAGTCATAAAATTTTATCTCAAATCCCTTCTATAATTTCCTTCCAAAACCTTATATAAATTGTTTGTACATATATTTAGCTTTTGCATAAATAATTAATAACCTAAATTTAAATTTAAAAACACAATCTTTTAAATCTAGCTGTCAAATTAATTTCTTTCCTTCCTGTTTATCGTTCCGGTAAAATGATAATAATAATTATTACCATAAGTCAGTAATTTATTTTACTGTAAAATCTTTTCCAATCTATATACACATAATTTATTTTTATTTCCTTCTCTCTTCAAACCTTATAAATAAATCTCATGTTTCAACATCAAAATTTTAAGTACCCTGATTTTTTTTTAAATCAGCAAAGATATATATATATATATATAATTAATTTTAATTAACAAAATATAAATTTATACCTTACTGCCTTGAGGACGAAACCCCATCGTCGAACGAGACCCCATCCACTCACTGCCTAAACCCTAGCCGCCTCAGCCCCTTTGGACATTGACAAGAGGGGATTCGTGACCCACCAATCGCGACACACTGCACGTTCCCAACATCGCAACCTGACAGCAACACAAACGCCATCGCCATCTACACTGTCGCGTCAAGAAACCGCGTGAAACCCTAATCTCGAGTCGCCCCCTCCTAGAAATCTCCTATCGGCATGCCGCCTAGCACGAAACCCTCCTCCATTTCGATTCTATGATGATGACGACGTGATTCTCCTCGCGTGTTCACGCAAGTCCCCCCTTGTTCCGCCATTTTTTTTAAATATATATACGGTTCATCGAAAGAACCGAAGAAGAGGGGAGGAGAACGAGGTTAATTTGAGAGGATCTTAGGTTATCGGCCATTGATTTTCTTTTCTTTGAAGCTTTGAATCAGCAATTGCATTTATAAAGGAGAAGGAAACGATGATTGTGTTTTTGACAATTGCGTGATGTTTATAAAAGAGGGAACATGATGGAAAGAAAGGCTGCGTGCTGAAGTGGGAAGAAAAGCAGTGATGTGAATAAAGTTTCGGCTGATGGTGATTTGTACGTGAATATATAAATATATAAATAAAATTTTAAATTGAATTTTCCTATGTAAATTTTTAACGCGTTTATATGTGTACACTCACACACTAACTCCGATAAATACAAAATTTGAAATCCGATAATAATTCAATATTACGGACCCAACGGAACTGGTTTCGTCGAATTCTGAGACTGTGCCTCGGAAGGCTATGTTTAAATTCAATTTTAAACGATATAAATTTCAAAACTGAACAATCCACTGTTAAATTCAATTTTAAAACTCCTATTATCTTCAGTGTTATCAATATAAATTTTATAAATCTTCAAATTATTTTTAACAGGCTTAAAATTTCAGATTCAACATTTTACTCAACTTCAAGTTATTTAATTCAATAATTTAATTATCAAATAAACTGTGATTTTCGTAATTCAAGTTAAAATTACCCTATTGAATATATAAAATCAATTAAATATTCTGATTTTAAATGCTCGAAAATTCCGGGCCGTCACAGTTGAGTAGGAACTGGAAATTGGTTTGATTTTGGTCTAGTTTGTATCATGAAGCAATCAGCAAGAGTTAAGCTGATCAGGAAAGATGGAGGTGACCTAGGATCGTAAGAAGGGTTATGCAGTTAAGAATTGAGAAGATTTGGAATGAGAAGTTGGAATTTGGATATTGTTTTAGTTTTATCCGATCAAAGGAGATAAGAGATTTGGTAAAACGGGAGAGCTAGCTCCGGAGGTACTTTGAGATTTTCATGTGTTCTCTAGAGATTAGTTCTTTGATCTACAGGGTGGAATTGCCAGTTTGGATAGCTGGAATTCATTGTATTTCACGTATCTCATCTGAAGAAATACGTGAATGATCCATCTTAATTAGAATCAGCAGTTCAGAAGGATCTGGTAGTTAAACTGGATTTTAGTCTCGTTTGATTTTTGGTTCAGATTTTTGGATCAGAGTAAGGGAGAGCTCTTGATCATAGTAGTTTAGCTGGTTTAGGTTCTGTGAAGCTAGGATTTCAGAGTTTGTCTTGAGAAACTCTGGATAGTATTATCTGAATCTGTGTCCGGATAGCTTGTGATGTTTGTTCGAATAAATTGTTTATTCGAGTAAATTGTTTGTTCGTATGAATTATTTACTTGGTTGATAGTATATGGTTGATATGGATGTTTGAATTGTTGAAATAAAATAAAGTTTTGGATTATCTCTATTTTAAATTTCGGGGACGAAATTCTTTTAAGGGGGGAGGAATGTGATGTCCCGGAATTTCGAGGAATTTAAAATGTGATAATCTTCTTAATAAATTATTTAAAATGGATAAAAAAATTTATTTTCAAATATAAATAACCAAAATAATTAATAATATGATAATTTTAAATATAGATATAAATGGATTTTTAAAGTAGAATTATTATTTCGAATTAAAAAGGTGTTCGTTTGTATATATAGCTGAGACTAATTTAAAAAAAATAGATTTTTAAATAAATTTATTATTTTCAAATTAAATTAGTGTTTGTTTAAAGTTAATGTAAAATTTGAGTTGATATTAAATTTGATTTCAAATTGAATTTTTAATTTATATTTAGATTTAAATTTGAATTTAAATGAATATTTATATCTTAAAAATATTTTGATTTAAAATATTATATGAATGAGTTTTATTTAAAATAAGATTTATTTCCTTAAAAAGAATTTATTAAGAAAGGTTTATTAAATTGTAAAATAAATATAAAAAAGGTTTTTATTAACATTTTAAAATGGATTAAAAATAATTTTATGATTTTATTTAAAATATAATTGGTTTATACTTTATTTTCTTTTAAAGAATTTATTTACATAAGATTTAGAAAGGATTTATAAATTTACAAATGTATTTATTAATTAGGAATATAAACATTAAAGCTTTCATAAAATTTATTAAAATAAATATAAATAAAATAATTACAAGTGTTAGGTTAGTGAAGCTTGTTAAAAACATATGTAAGTTAATTAAAATTAGTAATGACAAGTGTTAGTAATTAAGACAAGAGGCAAAATTTATTTTTATTTTTCTTTAATTCCAAATAAATCCTAAATCACATTATATAAACCCTTTTCTTCCTTTTCCCATCTTTTTTTTTCTTATTTTCATTTCTAAGAAAAAAAATCTTCTCATGAATTATTCTTTCAAAACCAAAACCAAATTAGTAAAACTCCCTCAAAACTAAAATCAAACACTCCTCAAATCAAAATCAAACCCTGCTTTGTCTCAAGCCTATAATCCACCTATGTTTTTATCTTTTCAAATCAATGTAAACTCAAAGTTAAAAATCTAAAATCTGGTATGTCAAACCTGTAGCCTTCTGCAAAATTCAAATGCAAACCTGTAATCAATCCCTCAAACTCAAGAATCAAGCCTGTAACTCAAGCCTGCAACAGATTTTCTAATGAATACAATGTCATGCAACCTTCTCAAGAAAGCAAATATGGAAGCAAATAAATGATCAAAGTTCAATCAAGAAACAAAAGTAGCTTCAATTCAGTTTTATATAATCTCGGCAAAATTATGAAGTTACAGGATTTAAATCAAAAGATGTTCAAGTTTTTCAGTTCCAAATGGAATCAAGCTTCCAGCCTCTGCTCTTTAATCTGTGAGTAAACTTTTGAATTAAAAGATTAAGTAAATTATAAATTGTTGCTTGTGAAAAATTCTTGTGATAATTGATGTTGGCTTGTGGATAATTATGTGGTTTTTCTATATGAAAGTTGAAGTATGTGATAAGATATAGACAGGCATGTTTGTTTCTCCCCGTTTTTGATACAGAGTTTTAAATTTTGAACAAAATGCCAGTTCCTTTTAAATGATCATTGTTACACCTTGACTTCAGAAAAATTAGTTGAGTTTTAATTTAAGCTAAGATTTAAAATATATTCAAATGTTTTAAATTTAAATATGATTCTAAAATCTGGAAATACAGTAGTAAATCATAAAACTTGAAAAAAACCAAATATTGAATTTTTTTGATTCAAGTTTATATCTTGAATCATCATCGGAAATCAGGATATTTAAAACAAACATCAAAATTTTTAGTGATAAAATGGAAGAGCATTTTAGTGTTGATTGGATATGTGTTTTTGAGAAATTGTTGATTGTCAAAGGATCTAGGGTAGTCGGGGCTTTGTCTAGAGGTGGAGGACTGTGCGGTGAGGCTGGGAAAAATAGTTGGAGGCTGTAAAGATAACCGTGGCGTTGATGGCGAAAAGATTAAATTTGTAACCCTAAATAGGTCGGACCTGGAAACCGATTCACTACTCTGCTTCCAAGCAATCGAGTGGCTTGGGAATTTCGAAAGTGGTAGCATGGGGTGTGGGCACGGCATGGCCAGAGTTTCAGCAACTCCGATGATCGGAGACGTGGATGCTAAAAGATTTCCTAACAGTGGTTTTGTTGCTGTTCTTCCTCCTTGCTCGAATTTGATTTGAGGGTTGTGAGTTTGTTTGGATGATTGGGAAAGGATGCTTGTATGATGGTCGGAGTGTCGACGTCACCGGTGGTGATCAACGTCCTCGACATGGGTTGTGCATATGCACAGTAATGATTTGGGTTGTTTGTTGTTGAATTGGGTTGAACTCAAAGAGGTGATCGGGTATTGAGGCAGATAACTCGAGTTTATACTCGAGTGATTTAGTGGGAATAAACCTGTAAGTTTTAAAACTTAAAATTTAAACTAATTTTAAATAAAATTTAAAATATAAGTTGAAAAGGTGTTACTCGGGGCTAGACCCGAGTTGTCTTTGGGTTGAACCCAAAGCAGAGATGAAAACATTTTTAAAATGTTTTAAATCAGATTGTATTTGAAATCTAAGTTTAAATTTAAATCTAGTTTGAAGCTTTCTTGTTTAAACTTACTCTATTCTAATTGTATTCTTTAGCTATGAATTAAAAAGTTTTGAAAACTTGATTGATTTAAATTTTGTGAAAATTTAAGTGATTTTAAAGCATTAATTTAAAATGAAGTTTAAGATCTTTATAAAAGCAAGTTTTAAAATACAAATTGAAATTAGCTTTTAAAACTTCTATTTAAAATGTTTAAGTTATTTTGGAGGAAGTAATGTTTTGAAAACTTCAATTTTATCAAGTTAAATGATTATTTATTTTAAAACTTAATTAATGATTTAAATTAAGTAATATTAATTATGAAGATAATTTGGTTTAAATATGTTAATGTTAATAAGGTATTAAAAAGATAATGTTTTATCTTAAGATGATTAAGGTTAAAATGTTTCGGGATTAATTAGTTTAATAAAGTGAATTAAGTATAATTACTCAAATTGATTTATTAATAATAAAGAATTAATTAAGTAATTAGTTAAGAGCAATTAATTGGTTTAATTAATAATTAATTAAGGGTTATTATTTAATCAATCAAAAGTTAATTAATTGTAATTAAGGATTATAGATTGAAGATTTTTAGTTAATGAATAAAGATTAATTAATTGAGTAATTAAGTAATTAAGAATGAATTAATCAAGCAATTAAGATTGATTAATTTAATAATTAGAGAATGGTTAATTAAGTAATTCAAGGTTACTTAAATTGATAATTAAGAAGTACTTAATGTGTAATTAAGTTTTATTGATTAATAAATTAGGTTTTATTAATTAATACTTAAAGGATGATTAATCTATGATAAAAGATTAATCAATTAAGGATTAAGAAAAGATGATTAAACATTAATCAAAGATGATTAAACATTAATCAAATGTTAATAAGGGTTGATTAACTATTTAATCAACTAGTGATTAAGAATTAATTAATTTGTAATTAAGTTTTGTTAATTAATAATTAAGTTTATTAATTAATAATTAAGAGATAATTAATTAGTTAGTGATTAATTAATTAATTATAAGATTAATTATGGATTAATTAATTTGTATTAAGAGATACTGATTAATAATTAAGGTTATTAATTAATAGTTAATGGATAATTAATCAGTTAATTAAAGGTTAATTAATTGAATATAAAAGTATTTAAGGATTGATTACTTTGTACTGAAGGAAATTAATTAATAATTAAGCTTTATTAATTGAGAATTAAAGAGTAATTAATCTGTGATTAGAGGTTAATTGATTAATTGATAAGGAAATCAAGGAGTGATTTATTAATTAAAAGTTTTTAATTAATTAATGATTATTTGAGTAGGGTTAGGAGATTAATTCTTAAGTAATTAATTTAATTTCAATTGATTAAATTAATTATAACATGGATTAATAATTCCTGTTCATGGATGATTGTTTGTGTAGAATATCTGAATTGGATGATATTTATTGGATGATATATATTTGATGATATTTATTGGATTATATCTATTGGATGATATGCTGAGATATTCTGTAATATGATATTGGATATATCAATGATAAATGTGTGATATTTATCTATGTTAAATGTTGTGTGAATTCAATATATTGAATTAAATTGAAATAAATTGTTTTAAACTTTAAAACAACTTGGACCTAAAAGATGGCGTTTTGGATTTCGATGAGACCGGGATCGTGTTTCCAGATTTGGATATATGAAAACCACATCGATCCAGATTAACGTTAGGTCGTAAATCCAAGTAAAGTGAGTAAAGACTCGAAGTGTAAGAACTATATATCGTTATAACTCCGAGGGTGATTCCAGAATGAGTTTAACGAAGATAGTACTTGCAGATTCGAGATGAAGATTCAGAGTGCAGGGCTATTGTCGTTAACTCTGAGGTTGATTCCAAAATGAGTGTAACGACACAGTGCCTTCGATTCCGTTCGAACCCGGAATGGACTTGTATGGATTGAATGCTTTCAGAACATCGTCAGGTGGACGATGAGCATTCTAAGATAGATGTGTCCTATAAAGGTAATCGCAGCCTCAAGGCTCATCAACCGGGAATGGCTAAAACAAGGGAGGTGCAGCAAGGCTAAGTGGGTCATGCCCAAGTAGGACGAGATTTACCCCAGTCTAGATGTCCCTTTTTATTTCGGCTGTGTGGGCAGTTGGTCTGCAGCCAACTACGGGGTTGTCTTATTCGAGACTATTCAGTAAGGAATGGTCCCGATCATGTGTTGCAGGGGAGTTAGGGTGGCTCCTCGGTATGGTGATCTAGGCCACGTACTATGACGGGCGGTACCCCAGTAGCCCTGTCATTGATGGAAACCCATTCTTCATACGAGACCCTACGGTTTTGATTGTATTATCCACTTTTGTAGCTAGTAGCTAGAATTTAATAGATGTAACAATTTCGGCTATTTCTTATTTACTTGAAAACCCTAGACACTATTATAATATCACTGGATTTCCTATCAAATGTTTTGGTTAGCGTAAGGTAGTAACTTTTCCATGTTTATGTGTGGGAAGTCTTATGTGATACCTATCTTTTCAAAGGATTTTCTAAGTTAAGCAATTTTAAACCGTTTACTCACACCAGACCCCTGTCTTACCCAAGTGTTTATTTTCTATTTTATTAAACTCTTGGGTTCTCATATTATGTATGAGTAGTCGAGGGATTCAGGTTATCCTTGACAAATTTTAGAGGAGCTTTAGAGCAGGAGGCTTCAGTGTGTATACATATATAGATAGAGTTTCCGCTATGATGTTATTCTGTATGGATGTTCTTGTATTGTACATTAGACAAAAATGTTATAACTGTCCAAATTGAGATGTATAGTTGTGTACTCTGATGTATATGATACTATATATATGTTATATATTATATTTCATTCGTTCCGCTATGAGATTCTGGTTTGTTGTTCTTTCTTCTCTTTCTTTTCTTCTTCTATCCCTTTCTTTCTTAAATAGTGATGCGTCTTTCTGGTGATAGAAAGGCGGGTTGCTACAAAAATATATTCAAAACTCGTTAAATTTCACAAAAAATCAATTCCAAAAATTAAATCATTCAACACTTTTAAAATATAACTCAAACAGTGTTAAAATCTATAATACTTTAAAATATTGCCAAATTTAAGCAACGACAGCATTCATAAAGTGCTATCGTAGCATATAGTTTCCAAAATAGTTTAGTTCAAGAACAACGGAATTTATAAAATGCCGGTAATAGATATTTAGTTATTTCAAACATAGTTAAATTCAAAAACAACAGCACTTAAAAATGTTGTCAAAACGCCACGGCATTTTTGGAAATGCTATTAATAAAATTCCAGATTTTATTATAATTTCAGAAACATTAACACTCCAAAATTTTGTTATTTAAACTTATAAATCATATTTCTAGACTTCCAAATTACACATTTAAATAATTTTAACACATGATTTATCACAACAAAATTTTATGATTAAATATCCAATTAAAAACTCAATTCATTTGTTAAGTCAAAATTCACTGTTTTCTTAACTTGTAAATTTAACAAAACTTAACATTTTACTTCAAATATCATTTCAGAACTAAATTTCCATTATTTACTTATATTTTTATAAGTATAATTTAAAGTCAAAATCACACTTACTTCAAATTTACATATTTAAATTCACAAATTCAAAACTTAATATTTAGCTTTCTCAAAACAATAAACTATATATTTTTAAATCAAATTTCATACTTTAAAAAAATACTTATCTTAAGAAAAATCATTTAAAAATATACCACGGGGTCTGTATATTATTTTCTAACCTAGGTCAAGTGATACGGATATGTATCATTTCAATCCACAGTTTAAAAGGAAAACCCGGGTTTTATCATTTCAAACCCGCAATCCCAAGTCAAATAAAGTACAATAAAAATCACTTGAGCCTATCATTTCAGATCATAATGATTTTTTCCTATTCTAATGTCCGTTCAGGTATGTACAATTTCAACCTATAGTGATTATTTTCTAACAGGGAACTTGCCGCGTGATCATATACATAAACAATATAAACAAATACACTAACATGTCAATGTCACAATATACTGTCATATATCATATGTCAGGTGATAATTAACAAAGTTAACATGGTAATAACATGAAATAACATATCATATATCATCGTTAACTTGCATAAACATTTTAATTACTAATCACTTGTCATTCATTTACCATTTCATAAGTAATAATGTCAGAGTGAGAAGGACTCACCTTTATCAAAGCTAGAGATCCAAAACAACACACAAGAGCGATTCCAAAAGCACGACAAGCATGATTAGATTTGAATGGATGGAGAGCCTTATATCAACCCAAAATATAACATACATAAGCAGATATATTTAATTTACATACAAATAAAATTAACAAATTTTGATTTGCAAAGCAATTTCAAAACAAGGAAAGATAACCAAACCTTAGAAGCAACAGACTTGTACAAGACAACATAAGCTTCGCCTAAATGCAAATGGGCTTGATCTCACCACACCTAGGCTCGGCCTAGGTCATGTATGCTCAGCCATGAGTCATGAGACATGGCTATGGGCGTGAAAGTGGAAGGCAAAGGCAAAACAAGTGGACAGTTAAGGAGGCAAGGGTTTGGATGAACACAAGGACCTATGGGCTTGACCTAGGAGTCAACAA
The DNA here is from genome assembly GCA_030765085.1 of Allium cepa. Lineage (NCBI taxonomy): Eukaryota > Viridiplantae > Streptophyta > Magnoliopsida > Asparagales > Amaryllidaceae > Allium > Allium cepa. The sequence continues at coordinate 588,293,596 of CM060934.1, read as the reverse complement.
GCGCGGCCATGGTGCCAACATGGCTCGTCCATGATCAGGTCAGAGGTGTGGGGTGATGGATATGTGGTGTGGCCAAAAGAAAGGGTGGTGGTGAGGTGATAGGGCAAGAAAACATGAAGGTGTTTGGTGAATGGATGGTTTTGTCATGGTTAACATGCTTTGGAAGCGGAGTTTTGGCCTAGGTGCTCACAGCCTGGCTTTGGGAGGAGGATGTTGTGATGTAGGCAGCGAATGGGAAGGTGGAGGAGGAAGGTGGCGGCTAGAGGAGGGGTGAGGCCGAACTATGCATGGCAAAACCAAAAGCAAAAAGAGAAAAATGAAAAAGAGGGGAAGAAAGAAGGAAGCCATGACTCACCAAAATTTTCAGGAGATGAGAAATGAACACTTGAGATGATTTTTTTTCTTTCACGTGAATGATAAGAGGCAGCGTGGATTTTAGAATACACGGCTATAATTCAGGAATAGATATGGTAGGAAATCAAAAGGGTGGAAAATATAAAGGCAAGAAATAAAAATGAAATGTATGCCTATATTTAAAACAAGTAACGTATCTTAATTGATTTGTTTCCTGTAAATTAAAGAAAGATGTATATACAAAAGAAGCCATTCTAAACAAAATAAATACAAGAACATTTAATAAATAAAAAATTTAAAAGGTATGCCTTTAAGGCAATATAATGTATATCTATTTGAAATTTCTTTCCAAGAAATAAATAAGTGATCTAAACACATAACCATTCAATTAATACATGAATGTCTAAATAAATAAAATAGAAAGATCAGATAGAGGTAGATATTATGAAAAATAAATAAATATTTTTAGGAAAAATAGAAAATAAATAAAGAGAATACTTTATTTAATTGAAACTAGAATTTAAAATTGTAACAAAATACAATAAACATTGGAAAATTATAACTACACTTATAAAATGTTTTAAAAATAAAATATATACATAACATGTCATGTTACACATATATACACAAGTTAGAACATGATATGACAAACAAAAATATCATTTATTAATTAAAATAAATAATTTTGTCAAATACAACAATTTACATACAATAGTGTAAAAAGCATAACTTTCGCAATATTAATCAAATTTCAATGAAACAAAAAGTAGTGTACTTGAAATTTTATTTACTTTCATAATAAAAGATAAAATTATAAAATCGAAAGTAAAATTTTGATAAAATTGACAAAAATTCACTTTTTTGGAAGATATTCTATTTATCTCTGTTTGGAATTATAATCCACATAAAAATCAAAATTTATTTTAAAAATAACAAAAATTTATTCATTTTAATAAATAAAATATATTTTTAAATTAAAATTCAATTAAAATAATTAAAATATACAATTGAAATAATCACAAAATACAGGGCTGTTACACTCTCGCCCAATCAAAACTTTTCGTCCCCAAAAAGAAATAAGGTACGGGAAAACATAGAAAAGATAGAATGAAATAGGGTTAAGACAAGATGACAAGAAGTTTAAAATTATACCTGATAAATGTTGTTATAGGTAAGTTTAACAAAGTGGAGATGATCTTCCCAAGACCCTCCAGAATCAAGAACACAAGCCCGAAAAAGATCTTCTAGAATTTGATTCTCCCTTTCCGCTTGACCGACGGGCTGTGGATGGAAAGCAGTGCTCAGATTCAAAAAATGAGTATCGCAGATTATCAAAGATTATAGAAATATTTCTAAACCGACTGGTTTAAGCAATAGCCTCCCCATTCTGTAGCAAGATAATGGAAATAAGGACAACCAAAAGATAGTTTGAAAAAAAGAATAAGATAATAATTTTGAAACCATGAAAACTTCAACTTAAATTGAAATTAATTTTACATAAGTTAAATAAATCTTAACCATCTCTAATTTCATTATCTTATCATCCAATTATCTTAAATAAACAATCTCTAAAATTATGGACTTGAAAAAAATCATTTATTATACTCATAATGTACTCAATAAAATTAATTCTTCTTTATTCCTAATTATAATTAAATTTATTCCTCTCAATATATTTTATCACATATGTTAAATATACTTAAACTTATTATAACTGCTTTTAATTTATTCTTAGTTCCTTTAACGTCATTTTATATTGTAGATTATTCCATTACCCCTTTTTTTCTCTATTTACCACTGTTAATCTTTTTATAACTAAAATTTAAGTGCATAACATTTATTATAACCACTCAAATTTTATTTATAAAATCCTTTTTATATTTTATATTATCCAGTTACATATTTAACTTTTGTATAATTTAGGTAAGTTATATTGGAATAAAATTGTGTATTATAAAAATAAAACTTTCTTATTTAATCATTTCAAGCTTGAATATCTATCCAAATCTTGAAATTATACTTGAAATTATCCTTCAAGGTAAAATTTACGAATTAAATTTTCGATAAATTCCAAACTATTTAGAGATAAATAAATGCACATATACTATATATATATCCATTCAAATTTAAGTCATATATCAGCACATGTTATAAATCCAGTCTTATTTTAGAAATTCGAATCAATTAAATTCCCCAAAACAAAACTGTAGGAAGACTACAAAATGGTCTCTTCACTTCGAAACTCGAAAATGAATGCCGATGATGTTGCAGTCATCACCGAAGTTATTGTCCGGCGACAAAGATAAGAGCACTAATTTTAAACTTTAAAATTCTTTGGAAACAAATTTCTATTAGAAAATACTTTAAATAGTATATTCTTTTAAAACTTTAAATACAAGGTTTGAAACCATCGAAAATTAAATTCTTAAAATCTTGTTTTAAATTCATTTTAAATTTCCAAATAAATTTATAACCATGTTTATAGTTCAATTATTTATATATGAAACAAGAGAATGATATATAAAATCAAATATTATTTCTTAACAACCAATTCAATAAAAATGCAGAAAAGTTTATAAAATAGTTATAAAATTTATTCCATTACCAAATTTGAAAAAACCATATTGTGTCAGTTTGCTCTGTTCGAGTGTTTTTGGAAATATTATCGATAGCGTTGATCAAATGAATCGATAGGAAACCCAAATCAACATCAACAACTCAAACAACACAATATAAAACAAAACATTAAATATAGATTTACAAGTACAATTCAAAAAATGTTTTGAAGATAGGTTGGAAACAAAAGACGAGATAATTAAATAACAAATAAGGAGATGGATAAGCTTAAATAAATCGTGGCAACTATAACCGGCCAACCGTGACTTAAAGAATAAGATCGATGTGGATTTTCTGGGGTAAATCTACATTCGATCTTAAGAGATAGAGTTTGGGATAATAAGAGATGCTAGCATCTAAACTGAGGATATAAAATTTTTGGTGAATCGATGCTGTTGTAAAGGAGTTTCACCCCTTTACAAATCAATTTGAGATTGGCGAGACCGCCGACTCATATAAATATCATTCGAAGTGGAGTTATGGGATACTCCACAATCAAAAGAAGACGAATGGTGAGGGACATGAATGGATTTTGGAACCGTAAGGAACATTCCAAAATTCGAAGGAAATTCAAATCGAAGAGGAAGAAATTCAAACTCGAACGAAAGTGATTCTGTAAATAAATTTACTATATATGCTAAGTTTGCCTAGAGCCAAAGCTCTGATACCAACTGTAACGACCCGATATTTTCAACCATTCGCATCCGCAAGTGTCGGACTTGAATTTCTCAAAATACCGCGTTGTAAATAAAATTTGACAAATCTCAAAATATACAGTAAATAAATAATCACGGATCACAGGCACAGAGTAATATAATGCAGCGGAAGCAAAGAAATAGTAGTTCATGAAGCTACAATATAAATATATCAGAGTTAAACAAGATACAATAGAAGTCTCAATATGATAATCAAGTACAAATCAGGATACATCACTGGAATCAACCAGACAACTGGAATCAAAATAGACGGCTGGATCTTCAAGCAAAGCTCCAACTCTGAAGGTGAGTCTTGAATGCAAAATCACTCAGTCTGACCTGAGAGTAAAGTAAAACGCAAAACACTCGAGTCAGGACATACATACTTATGAACTGTAAATCAACTCAAGTGAACAGTAACAAAAATACATCAGTAACTTAAAGGATGTTTGGGATTGCCCATCCTTTATGGATCCGTTAAACTATTTACTATGTAGTAATATTTCGCTATTATAATAGTGTCTATAGTAAAATAAACTTACTTTAAAATAGTGTTAATGGGTTATCCACATAGCCCTTAACACGTAATAGTGCCAGTAGTCTATACAGTTCTGCATATCTCTTGATCGGGAGACTACGAGAAGATACTCCATAGGTACGGAACAAATCAAACTCGTAGTAAAGCTCGCCAGGGTAGGTGACACGGCACACAAGGAAATGCCAGGGTAGATATACCAATTACGAACGTGGGCTGGTGGTGACGCATAGCACGCAGATACCGCCCACCTCGAGCTACAACCCCAAAAATCAAAGGGCCCCAATCAATCACAGAGTAATAGAATGGTATCGAAGGAGTGCGTCCGATAAGAGGGGCTACCTCACTGGCCCGAGATCGCTCTTGTTTTAGCCACCTTAAACCAACTCAAGGAAGTTGGGTCCACGTTCATACCTCAAAGGAACGCCACCTCCATCCTACTTCATTCTAGAATCTCCACCGCGTACACGGTTGTTAAAGTGGTTTTCGGAGTTGGCAGAAAGTATGACAGCTTCCGATCCCGGTCTCTTTAACAACCAAACGTTATTATAACGCCGTGGTCATTTCAAAATAGTTCATACTTCAAAATCAAATCATTTCATTTCCAAACTATATTCCTTTCAAAATAGTTTATACTTCGAACCAAAACCATTTGCTATTTCAAAACTATATTCAAATCAAAATAGTTTATACTTCGATACCAAAACCATTTCAAAATCATTTCCTTTCAAATCCTCTATCAATTCATTATCATTCATTAGTTAAAATATTCAAATTAAATATCATTTTAAAATCAAATATATCAATCATTTATTATTCCAAATATCATTACAAAACACATTTCAAAATTCCATTCAAAAATTCATTTATCTCATTTCATTTCATTCCATTTAACACATAACAAAGTAAACACTACTTAAATTCAAATTCAATTTAAAACCAAGAAAATTAAAATTTAAATATTAAAATATATTCAAAACTCCTTAAATTTCAGAAATAATCAATTCCAAAAATTAAATCATTCAACACTTTTAAAATATAACTCAAACAGTGTTAAAATCTATAATACTTCAAAATATTGTCAAATAACGACAGCGTTTATAAAGTGCTATCTTAGCTTATAGTTTCCAAAGTAGTTTAGTTCAGGAACAATGACATTTGTAAAATGTCATAATAGATATTTAGTTATTTCAAACATAGTTAAATTCAAAAACAATAGCACTTAAAAATGTTCTCATAAGGCCACAACATTTTTGGAAATGCTATTGATAAAATTCTAGATTTTATTATAATTTCAGAAACATTAACACTCCAAAATTTTGTTTTTAAACTTGTAAATCATATTTCTAGACTTCAAAATTTCACATTTAAATAATTTTAACATATGATTTATCACAGCAAAATTTTATAATTAAATATCCAATTAAAAACTCAATTCATTTGTTAAGCCAAAATTAACTGTTTTTTTAACTGTAAATTTAACAAAACTTAACATTTTACTTCAAATATAATTTCAAAACTTTAAATTTAATTTCCATTATTTACTTACATTTTTATAAGTATAATTTAAAGTCAAAATCACACTTACTTCAACTTTACGTACTTAAATTCACAAATTCAAAACTTAATATTTAGATTTGTCAAAACCATAAACTATATATTTTTAAATCAAATTTCATATATTAAAAAAATACATATCTTAAGAAAAATCATTTAAAATATACCACGGGGTCTGTATATAGTTTTCTAACCTAGGTCAAGTGATACGGATATGTATCATTTCAATCCGCAATTTAAAAGGAAAACCCGGGTTCTATCATTTCAAACCCGCAATCCCAATTCAAATAAAATACAATAAAAATCACTTGAGCCTATAATTTTAGCTTATAATGATTTTTCCCTATTCTAATGTCTGTTAGGGTATGTATCATTTCAACCCATAGTTATTCTATTCTAACAGGGAACTTGCAGTGTGATCATATACATAAACAATATAAACAATTACACTAACTGAGAACTTGCAGTGTGATCATATACATAAACAATATAAACAATTACACTAACATGTCAATGTCACAACATACTATCATATATCATATGTCAGGTGATAATTAACAAAGTTAACATGGTAATAACATGAAATAGCATATCATATAATCATCATTAACTTGCATAAACATTTTAATTACTAATCACTTGTCATCCATTTACCATTTCAAAAGTAATAATGTCAGAGTGAGAAGAACTCACCTTTATCAAAGCTAGAGATCCAAAACAACACATAAGAACATTCCAAAAGTACGACAAGCACGATTAGATTTGAATGGATGGAGAGCCTTATATCAACCCAAAATATAACATACATAAGCAGATACATTTAATTTACATACAAATAAAATTAACAAATTTTGATTTGCAAAACAATTTCAAAACAAGGAAAGATAACCAAACCCTAGAAGCAAAAGACTTGTACAAGACAACATAAGCTTGGCCTAATTGCAAATGGGCTTGATCTGACCACACCTAGGCTTGACCTAGGTCATGTATGCTTGGTCATGAGCCATGAGATATGGCTATGGGCTTGCAAGTGGAAGGCAAAGGCAAAACAAGTGGACAGTTAAGGAGGCAAGGGGTTTGGATGAACACAAGGGCCTATAGGCTTGACCTAGGAGTCAACAAGCACGGCCATGGTGCCAACATGGCTCGACCATGATCAGCTCAGAGGTGTGGGGTGATGGATAGGTGGTGCGACCAAAAGAAAGGGTGGTGGTGAGGTGATAGGGCAAGCAAACATGAAGGGGTTTGGTGAATGGATGGTTTTGTCATGGTTAACATGCTTTAGATGTGGAGTTTTGGCCTAGGTGCTCACGACCTAGCTTTGGGAGGAGGATGTGGTGATGTAGGCAATGGATGGGAAGCTGGAGGAGGAAGGTGGCGGCTAGAGGAGGGGTGAGGCCGAACTATGCAAGGCAAAACCAAAAAGAAAAAGGGAAAAATAAAATAGAGGGGAAGAAAGAAGGAAGCCATGACTCACCAAAATTTTCAGGAGACGAGAAATGAAGACTTGAGATGATTTTTTTTCTTTCACATGAATGATAAGAGGTGGCTAGGTTTTTAGAATACACGGCTACAATTTAGGAATAGGCATGGTAGGAAATCAAAAGGGTGGAAAATATAAAAGGCAAGAAATAAAAATGAAAGTATGCCTATATTTAAAACAAGTAACGTATCTTAATTGATTTGTTTCCTATATATTAAAGAAAGATGTATATAAAAAAGAAGCCTTTACTAAAAAAAAACAAGAACATTTAATAAATAAAATTTTAAAAGATATGCCTTTAAGGCAATAAAACGTATATCTATTTGAAATTTCTTTAGAAGAAATAAATAAGGGATCTAAACACATAACCATTCAGCTAATAAACGAATGTCAAAATAAATAAAATAGAAAGATCGATAGAGATAGATATTATGAAAAATAAATAAATAGTTTTAGACAAAATAGAAAATAAATAAAGAAAATAATTTATTTAATTGAAACTAGAATTTAAAATTGTAAACAAAATACAATAAACATTGGAAAATTATAACTACACTTTTAAAAATAAAATATATACATAACATGTCATGTTACACATATATACACAAGTTAGAACATGATATGCAAATAAAAATATTATTTATATAAATTAAAATAAACAATTTTGTTAAATACAACAATTTACATACAATAGCGTAAAAAGCATAACTTTCGCAATATTAATCAGATTCCAACGAAACGAAAAGCAGTGTACTTGAAATTTTATTTACTTTCATAATAAAAGATAAAATTCAAAAAAATTCAAATTTTAAAATTTTGAAATTTTGAAATCAAAAGTCAAAGTTTGACTACATTGACAAAAATTCACATTTTTAGAAGATATTCTATTTATCCCTGTTTGGAATTATAATTCACATACAAATCAAAATTTATTTTAAAAATAACAAAAATTTATTCATTTTAATAAATAAAATAAAGTTTTTAATCAGAAATTCAATTAAAATAATTAAAATATACAATTGAAATAATCACAAAATACAGGGTTGTTACAGACTTATTAGATATAGGGTAGAAATATCCTAGAATGAGTCCGAGTGTATATATGCATGAGAGAGCGTATTTTATAATGTTATAAAATGTTTTTATATTGTATTAATTTGTTCTATTGAGTACTTATAAATTCCGTTCGGTACATAGGACGCTATGGCATCGATAAGCATTTATAAACACTAAATAGGACAGATTGACACAATATTGGTTTTGAAATATAGGTAGATGAAATAATTTTACCTAGTACTATATTTTGTGCATAAAAGAAGTTTTTATAAACAGTATTATTGGATGTGATATGTTGTTTGTAGGGTAAAGAAATTTTGTAAATCTTGATTATAAAATAAGATTCACAATTAAAGTAAATAAGAGCTGAAAATTTGAGAATTTAAGTTCTGGAGTTTTGAAATTTGTTTCAAAAGATTTTGGGATATGATACTAGTATAATTTTGGAAGTATTTTGGATATAAATATTTTTAGAGTGAATTAAAAGAAATAAGTGCTGTACTTCCCTCTCTATCGTTGAAAAATAATTTCGATGATGAGTTCATGCATCATCAACGTTCATTTTCGAGTTTCAAAGTAGAAAGACCGCAACTTTACTACACATTGTTTTGATAAACAAAGCTTAATTTTTAATTTCTAAATATGATTGATATATAAAAGATACGAGTACATATAAATATTAAATGATTTTGAAATGGAACCCGACATTTAGTTCTTAAGTTTCTATAATTTAGAGATTTGAATTATTGTAATGAAATGAAATATCAACTATTTTAATAAATGGGAAACTTATAAAATGAGAAATAAGAAATTAGATGCTAAATGATTAGTGAAATATATAAGAAATTAGAATTCGTAACTTGTAAATCGAAAGATATGAAAATTTAGAAGAAGTAATTATTAAACGTTTGTTAACTAAAATGAATAAGATAAACTTGTAACATTCAATTTCATTATTAAAAGATATATATATATATATAACTTACCAGAAAAAATGAACTGTTAATAGATATATGTAATATAATTTTATATAAGTAAAACTTAAGTAATGAAAGGGTTCAAATGGAACTATTTCTAAATAAGAATTTTATGTGCCAGAAATGTTGTAAACGTAAGTTAATATTGTGAAATGATTGTAATTAAATTAAATAGTAAAAAGTAAATACTGTTTAGGTAAATGACTATAAACTCAAAAAAAATGACTCAAATGATCTATTGATGAATATTAATGTTAAATGGATATCAAACTTTATAAGTAAATAATAAATGTGAAATAAACTACAATAAAATGTATGTAATACGTAAATAATGAATTCACTAATCATTTTAAATATTGAATGGAAAATAATTTATGTAAGTATTGAATGTGAATTAGTTGCAAGGAAACTTATATACCAGTTCAAAATTTGATTTATTGATGAAATCAGATATTGAATGTGAAATAATTTATGTAAGTACTGTTAGGAACTGAGTTGATGATGTTTTGATGACAACTACCTTATATAGTTATTACACTTTACTTTATAAAATATATACTAACATTTCCATATATATATATATATGTATATGTATATATAGGAAGTATATGCAGGTATCATTGAAGACTGATCAGTATAAAGACTCAAGCATCAAGATGAAGATTAGAGATTCAAGATTCAAGACTCTAGAGAATCAAGATTTCAAGATCTTAAGATAAGTGTCTAGTATTTTGTTAAAACTTCATAATAGCACTCTCATCTTTCTTCCAATTTTCTTTTGGGATGGAACCCAATTTCTATCGAAACCAGTGGCTTACAAACCCACGACAAGTAGCTTACAAACCTACGACAAGTGGCTTACAAACCCACGAAAATCAAAATCATTTAAACTACTTTGTACAAGTTCTCGAGTCCTATGGAGGAGCTCTGTAGGAAGGTTCTTGCAATTTCAGTTTGAATAGATTTTTCAAAATGTTTTTAAATCTGTTTTCAAAATGTTTTAGCTTTAAAAATCATGTTTTCAAAAATATTTTCAAACTTTGTTTTAGCCTTGAAATATTCCTCTATTCTGATTTTAAAAACTTCTATTTTTAAAAAAACATCAAAACTTATTCTGATTTTAACTATTACTTATATAATTGACGGTCTATATCAATTATATATGTATATATATTTAAAATAATGTTTTATATCCATTCTCTATCTCAAAATATTGTTTAAACACTTTACTTTGCTTCAGAGAAGTTTCAACTTGTTTTAAATTCAAATGCCTTTATAAAACAACATCTCTATAATTTTGAACTGAGGAATGTCGACATAAGGGGATACCCCATGTCGACATGGTGACGGTTGGATTCAAAATTCAATTTTCAAAAGAAGTGTCCATTTGTTCGAAAAGCTTTCGCCAATGGTTATGACTGTTGTGCATCTATATAAAGGCTTCCAAAACGAATTTTTTTAACAACTACTTTCTTATTTTCTTCACTCTTTCTTCTCCACCATTCCATATCCATAAAACTTCATATTTTCAAGATCGTGCCATCATTCTGCCAAATTCTCAATAGGAAATCATTTAGATACTCTCTCTATTTGATTCTCCATCATTCTACTAAAGATCAAAGTGCTATTCAGAGTTATAGGATCAATTTGTATTCAAAAAGTCCATAGAGTCTATCCATTCAAAAGGATTATTATTAAGAAGTATTAGGGTGATCTTATGTCCCGTAAATCAAGAGAGTTTACCCCAGACTCGGAGATAGGAGGGTTCCTCAAGGCCTTAGAAATTGAGGGTTGTAATTTGGATATTGGCTTATAAAAACCTGTACAAGGATATTGCCTTGGTGCAGGACTGGATGTAGGAGGATTCCGAACCAGTATAAAATCCGGTGTGTTCTTTCCTTTTACTTGCTTTACTTTACTATTTGCATTCGTTATATGTTCTGTGATCATTCTGTGTTAGAATTCTGTTTAGATTTGTGTTGAAAGTTTTAATTTAGTCATATAGTTCATATATTCTTTACAACACTATTCACCCCCCCCCTCTAGTGTTATTTCTACCTTAAGATCCTTAATCCGCATCCCTAACAATTGGTGTCAAAGCATTGGTTTTCATTATTTTCATAATCTGAAAATTTGAAAAGTTTTAATGGCACAACACACTAATAATGTCACTCCTGTCACCACTACTTCTGTCAACACAAGCATTAACACTAGTTCATTTGTAGAAGGTCAGTCTACTGTCAGACCATCACTTTTTAATGGCAGTAATTATGCATATTGGGCATGTAGGATGAAAATTTATTTACAATCCATAAGTTTAGATACTTGGAATTTGACACAAATTGAATATGTTGAACCAACTACTAATTTTTCCTAGTGGACTACTGAGGAAAAGACGGTTGCACAAAACAATTCTAAGGCTATGAATATACTATTTTATTCACTAGATAGGAATGAGTTTAATAGAGTCTCTGTTTGTAAGTCTGCATTTGAAATCTGGAAAACTTTGCAAGTAACTCATGAAGGAACAAGCAAAGTTAAATAGACTAAAATTTCCATATTAACTAACCAGTTTCAATTGTTTAAAATGCATGAAAATGAGTCCATTTCTGACATGTATTGTCGATTCAAGATATTGTACATTCATTGATTGCTTTAGGAAGGGTTTCTCAGAAGAAGATCAAGTCAGAAAAATATTCAATTCACTCACTCCAGAATGGGATCAAAAGACACTTACTATTGAAGAGGCAAATGATGTTAGTCAAATGAAGATCGAAGAGTTAATCAGTAATCTAATGTCTTATGAAGTTCAACTACAAGGGAGAAAAGAATCTAAGGCAACGGAAAAGAAATCGATCGCATTCAAAGCAACAACTGGAGATTCAGAACAAGATAGTGATGAAGAAATTGCTTTCATGACCAGAAATTTCAGAAAGTTTCTGAAGTATAGAAAGATGAATAACTTTAAAAGAAATGATCAAAGGAATTCTAGAAATACTTCGGAGAACAACAACAATCACAACAACAACAACAACAACAACAATGGTGATAGATGCTACAACTGCAACAAAACAGGGCACTACAAGATAGATTGTCCATATCCAGACAAACAGACATTTCAACCAAATAACGAGCAACTAAGGAAAAGAAAGAAGGCATATGCAGCAACTCTTGACGATTCAGATTCATCCAGTGATGACGAGAAGAAAACTGATAATTCAAATCTGTGCTTCACTACTATTCTCGAATCGGAAGACGATCGGAGTTTGGTTCTAAAAATAGGTACACATTTATTTTAATTTTATTGGATGCTTGTTTGTTTTGATTTTTTTTGCAATTCCTTGAATTTTTAAATTCAAAATCACCCTTTGAAATTTGAATTTTTGAATTCAAAATAATACTATTTTAATAATATTTTATATATTAAAATATTTTAATATTATTACTGGAATTATATAGGAATTTCTTAGATTTTAGAAAAAGACACCCCTTTTCAAATTCAACAGGCACATGTCGACATGCCAGGATACCCCATGTCGACATGTCTCTCAGAAATTTGATTTCAAAATTTGAATTCAAACTTTTGAATTTCCCTTCACCTTTTCACTTACTTCAAAATTCTGAAAAGATACCTCTTGACCAGAGAACATGACTTTAGAGAATCTATTTAATATACTTCTCTTATCATCTCTTTTCACTTTATTCTCATAATTCAAACTTTCTTCATTATCTTCTACTCCTATCAAACACTCATCAATGGCTTCCTCAAGTACCCCATCAACTATCAGGCTGACCAAATCCATCAAAAATGATCTTTTTAATGACCCGGAGGCTATCAAAGCTTACATAAGTTATGTAAACTATGATAAAGTCAATACGGGAAAATTTGCTATTTTTGATGATTTTCCTTCTTATGAAATCGATCAACTTTTTGAAGAAAACTCCATTCTTAGCTTGATTGATAACAAGCAAAATGATTTCGTTTGTTATCCAAACCTTGTCAAAATGTTTTATGCAAACATAAACCGTGAATTTTATAATGGAAATGAAGATCAAATTTGGAGTAGTGTTAAAGGAACACTTATTGTTTTGGATTCCAATATTTTGGGTACTATTTTGGGTTGCAAATCTAACGGTATGAATCTCTCGCAATTTCAAATCAATGAAACCAATCGAGAGACTTTTCATCACATTTTTGAAAGCGATGACCACATGGATTTTAAGAATCGCTTTTTCCGTCCAAAAGCAAGAATTTTCAACCTTCTTATTCAACACACCATTATTCCTAGGTCGGGAAACTACAATAATCCCACCTCAAAAGTGTGTAAAGCTCTTTTTGCTATATTTGGAAAATATGATATTAATTGGGCACAAACTATTTTGGATGAGTTAAGAACCAAAAAATTTACTATGGGAGAAAACACTCTTTATCATGGAATTTATCTTACTCGGATTTTCAATTATTTTGGTGTGGATGTTAAAAAGGAAGAGTTTGTAAGTAGGAAAGTGTCCAATCATGGGAACTTTTCCCTTATGAAAATCCCGCTTATGTTTCAACCGTATGAAACACTTACCGAAAAGGAAGAGAGACTTGCTCATGATGAGATGGAAGAAGAGGGATAAGAAGAGGAAGAAGAAGGGGAAGGAATGGAAATTGAAGAAGATGAGGAAGATGAAGAAACCTCTTTGGAAAGTATAGAGTATCCACATACACCTTCCAATCTGTCCAACAAAACCATACTCAAGAACCAAAAGATACTTGCTCAAAACCAAAAAGTTCTTAAGAGATCTATTAGCAAGAAAATGGATAAAATCTCTACCAAGGTCGACAAGTTCTTTGGGAAGATAGGCAGGAAAATTGGCTTTTCCTCATCATCATCTTCATCAAACTAATCCTAGCCATTATCTCTCTAGCTATCATTTATCTATCTTTGTATTTTCTATTTTTTTGGTTAATATTATGTAATGTTAACTAATATAAGTAATGCTATCTTATTCTCTGTTTTCCATCTTTATATCTCTGATAGTTATTTATTTTAAGTTTATATAGGTCCACTAGTATAAAAATAAACTTAGAAATCAAAATTAACTCAACTTGATCATTCTGTCTAGACCATGTCGACATGCCCCATCCCCCCATGTCGACATATAACAGTCAGAAAGTAGTTACAATTTCTAACTTCAAATTCTTGTAACTACCAAGTGACAATTCATTTTGAACGGCCAATAACTCCTATAAATACCTATTTCTTCCAGAAAAACTTCTCTACCTCTATTTCTATTCATCTCCTCTCATACTTCAACTTATTCTTAAATTATGGCTTCTCCAATTAAGAATTTAAGTGAAAATCTTGAAGAAACTCTTACTTCTTTCAAGAATATTCTCTCTTTTATACTTAGAAATCAAAGGCACTTAGAATTAAGCCAAATGCAGATGATCAAAGAGCAAGAGAGACACTTCGACGCACTTCGTTGGATGATCTCAAACCTTAGCAAAGACGAACCCGAAGCAAATCCGCCGGTCACTCTCGACAAAGATAATTGGGATGTTATCAAAACTGATCCTATCTTTGGAGAAGATGGATGGGTGGAAGTCCCAAGGAATGTCTGATCATTATACATGTTTGTTTGTTTGATTTGATTTGATTTAGATTTGATTAGGATTTGATTGAATTGTTTACTTAAGTTTGATTTGGATTTGGTTTGTATATAACTTCATATATTATACATGATTGGTTTGCTATGTATGATATTGATTTGATTGTCAAGTTACACTTATATATATGCTCACACACTTGATCACTTACACGTTCACTTTACACTTTTATTCTATATATACTTGATTATCTTAGAACAGGTAAATCTTTTATTCCTTTTTGCTGATGTCAAAGGGGGAGAAAGTTATAAAAATATATGTGCTTGGTGTAAGGGGGAGTCATGGAATAAAGGGGAGTTGTAGTTTTAAGAAGAAGTCACGGAGTAAGGGGGAGCTATGGAGAGTTATGGTATGGTAAGAATATTTTATAAATAAAGGTTGTCATCATCAAAAAGGGGGAGATTGTTAGGAACTGAGTTGATGATGTTTTGATGAAAACAACCTTATGTAGTTATTATACTTTACTTTATAAAATATATACTAACATTTCCATATAGATAGATAGATATATATATATGTATGTATGTATATGTATATAGGAAGTATATGCAGGTATCATCGAAGACTGATCAGTATAAAGACTCAAGCATCAAGATGAAGATTAGAGATTCAAGACTCTAAAGAATCAAGATTTCAAGATCTCAAGATAAGTGTCTAGTATTTTGTTAAAACTTCATAATAGCACTCTCATCTTTCTTCCAATTTTCTTTTGGGATGGAACCCAATTTCTATCGAAACCAGTGGCTTACAAACCCACGACAAGTAGCTTACAAACCTACGACAAGTGGCTTACAAACCCACGAAAATCAAAATCATTTAAACTACTTTGTACAAGTTCTCGAGTCCGATGGAGGAGCTCTGTAGGAAGGTTCTTGCAATTTCAGTTTGAATAGATTTTTCAAAATGTTTTTAAATCTGTTTTCAAAATGTTTTAGCTTTCAAAATCACGTTTTCAAAAATATTTTCAAACTTTGTTTTAGCCTTGAAATATTCCTCTATTTTGATTTTAAAAACTTCTATTTTTAAAAAAACATCAAAACTTATTCTAATTTTAAATATTACTTATATAATTGACGGTCTATATCAATTATATATATATATATATATTTAAAATAATGTTTTATATTCATTCTCTATCTCAAAATATTTTTTAAACACTTTGCTTCAGAGAAGTTTCAACTTGTTTTAAATTCAAATGCCTTTACAAAACAACATCTCTATAATTTTGAACTGAGGTATGTCGACATAAGGGGATACCCCATGTCGACATGGTGACAGTTGGATTCAAAACTCAATTTTCAAAAGAAGTGTCCATTCGTTCGAAAACCTTTCGCCAATGGTTATGACTGTTGTGCATCTATATAAAGGCTTCCAAAACGAATTTTTTTTAACAACTACTTTCTTATTTTCTTCACTCTTTCTTCTCCACCATTCCATATCCATAAAACTTCATATTTTCAAGATCGTGCCATCATTCTTCCAAATTCTCAATAGGAAATCATTTAGATACTCTCTTTATTTGATTCTCCATCATTCTACTAAAGATCAAAGTGCTATTCAGAGTTATAGGATCAATTTATATTCAAAAAGTCCATAGAGTTTATCCATTCAAAAGGATTGTTATTAAGAAGTATTAGGGTGATCTTGTGTCCCGTAAATCAAGAGAGTTTACCCCAGACTCAGAGATAGGAGGGTTCCTCAAGGCCTTAGAAATTGAGGGTTGTAATTTGGATATTGGCTTATAAAAACCTGTACAAGGATATTGCCTTGGTGCAGGACTGGATGTAGGAGGATTCCGAACTAGTATAAATCCGGTGTGTTCTTTCCTTTTACTTGCTTTACTTTACTATTTGCATTTGTTATATGTTCTGTGATCATTCTGTGTTAGAATTCTGTTTAGATTTGTGTTGAAAGTTTTAATTTAGTCATATCGTTCATATATTCTTTAAAACACTATTCACCCCCCCCCCCCCCTCTAGTGTTATTTCTGCCTTAAGATCCTTAATCCGCATCCCTAACAAGTACATGGAAAAAAATACATTGTATGAATGAATGAATGAAAATACATAAAAAGTAATAATGATGTGAAAAGGAACCAATTGAATAAACTTGAATAATGTGTTGAAATTCTTGGTTGTTTTGGCTTATGGGATGTTTGGGAATGGATACTTCTAACCGTATAAGGATGTATAAATTACATATTAAGTATTTATCTAAGGTTGTTGAGTGTGGGGTACATTTGATAGTTTATTTATCACATTGGATGATTAAAAGTTACTAAACTAAACAAACCATTGGTTTTAGTTGCTATGAATGTATGTGGATTATTTAGTTGCATATAAATATTGTATTGTTTGTTTGTATATGTTTTATATTGATTTACTTTTGTTGCCAACTGAAAACAACTAAATATTTTTCTTAATTCTCACTATTTTGGATTATATAAGTGAAATACAGGTTTATGGAAGCAATAGTTACTGCTTTTGGTTTCATCAATCAACCGTCATTTGTCCGACCAATAGGTACATTTTTGTATTACGGTTTTACAGCGATATTTATTGTTTTTCCCGTGGTTTGGGATATTTTATTTTGAAATATGATATATATATATATATATATATGGTTATTGTTGATATTATTATCTTTTGGACCTCTCCGGACAAAGTAGACTCTGTGGAAATTTTCCATGAATTTTAGACTTAGAAAATTTTGTGAAAATGGAAATGTTTTTCAAACTTTTATTGAATTTGAATATGAAAGGATTTAATTGTTTATAAATGGATATATTTTATTTAAATTATTCAATTATGTAAATTAATTGTTCATAAATTGAGTACTTTGAATAGGATATATTAATTCTCTAGTTCCTTCTTTTCTCTCTTCGAGGACGAATTTTTTTGAGTAGGGTAGAGTGTAACGACCGTAATTTTCAATAATTTAAGTTATTAATTAAATAAGTTTTGGAATTTGAAGTTGTGAAAAAATAAAAAAATTAAGGTTAAAAATGAGAAAAAAATTAGAAAGTAATTTAATAATGTGATTTAATGTAATCGATAACTATTATAATGTAATTTCAATCGATTGAATGATTATAAAGTTAAATTTGGTTATAAATGTAAAAAATAAAATAAACCAAATGTTGTATTAAATGGTGAGATAATATGTAATTAATTTAAATTGAATATAATCACTGTTATGTAAGTAGTTATAATATTTGTTTGTAGATTATAAATGTGATTTAATTAAGTATAAGGTAACGATTGTTATTTATCACCTATTTATTTAATCTGTTGGAATTAAACTGGAAATCATTTGAAATTAATCTACTTAAATATTACAATTAATGTGAATTAAAATGATAACTTTAGAATATTGATGTAATAAATGGTAAACCAATGTTAAGTATATCCATAAGATGATAGTTGAGTGAATAATAAGATATAAAATCAAAATAAAAGAATTTATTTGAAATTAAAATATAATTAATTGGATTTTTGTTACAATTGAAATTGAACACCGTCATTAGTACAATATTTAACATTAGTTCTGACATGGAAAATTGGTTTTAAAAAGATTGTTAATTTCTGTGTAATTAGAAATGATAAAAATTGTTAGTTATTAAATTTAAATTTAAAAAGGTGATAAATTAATTTAATAATAATTTTTTAATTAACGTGAAAATAGCCATTTTAGCCATTATCTCGGATTTTGCTGAAACCAACTTCATCGGATCCGTAATAGTGAATTATTATAGGATTTCAAGCTGTTAGTCCTTGAGATGATGGTTTTGATGAGAATAACCTTAGGACTTGTTATAAAATATAAATACTAACATTATATCCTATATATATATATGCAGGATATATACACAGGTACCAAAGAATGAAGACTGTACAGTATAGAGATTCAAGAACTGATAAACTCAAGATCGAAGAATCAAGATTCAAGACTGGTGAGTATCAAGATTATCAAGAATTCAAGAATTCAAGATTTCAATATAAGTAATTTAGTTAGGAATTTTGTTAAAACTCCTAGAAAAGCACTGACATCTTAAAATCCATTTTATTCGTGGAATGGAATCCACTTCGAGCCCGTTAAAGGGATGGAACCTTAAGTAGGATGGAACCTACGAAAAATTTAGTGAAACATTATTTTGTATCCACTAACTTTTATTCAAATGTTTTACAAAATTATATCTTGTTTTCAAAATGATTTCAAAATCTTCTTTTTTAAATCGAAAACATCCATCCTGGTTTTAAAATTTTCAGCCTCAAAATAATCTTTATTTTCAATATAAATTATCCTTGGTTTTAAACTATCTTTTAATTATAATATATTTAACTTTTAATATTTATACTTAGACTTACATATAAAATTATAGTAAAATTTTATATATACCAAAATATTATTCTCTATACTTATTTATGTATTTAAACTATAGTTAAGTATATCTATAAAGTTTAAAATAGTTTTAATACAAGATAGAAGTTATTTTCAAAGAAAAAATTACCAAAAATAACTTAGGCCTGTCGACAACCCCAAGGAACCCTTGTCGACAAGGTGACAGTTTATTTCAAAAGTTTGAATTTCAAAGGAAGTTTCTATTCGTCATATCCTTTCACGAATGGACATGGCTGTTGCTCTACTATAAATAGTGGTTGTTTTAAACGAATTTATATTCATATATTCTCTGATTTCCCTCCTCTTCTTCTTCCACATTTCTTTATATACATTTTTACCATTACTCTACCGAAATCACCATTGAATCTAACTAGATCATCTCCGGTTTGATTCTCTATCACTATCTCAACAAGATCCCAATGCTATTCAGAGTTATAGACTTCTTTGTAATCAATCGAGCGAGAAAAGGTGTGATTGCAGCCTGGGAAATCAATCAAGCGAGAAAAGGTATGATTGTAGCCTAGAAAATCAATCGGGTGAATTTGTTTCCTGTAAAATCAAGCATCGCTACCCAGAGGATTGTGAATCTGGAGCGGTGTACCTCGTGGCCTTGAAATCGAGGGTGTAATTGTAAGAATTGATTTTGAAAGAAAATTTGTACTTGTGTTGTGACGACCCTAACTCGACCTTCGAAAATCGGCACCGAATACGACACTCGTATTCAAATGCCGCAGATCCAAACGTCGAATCTGGTTCGCCGGAGCTTATAACACATTAAGTATAACAACACAGCGGAAGAAAAAGAATAATACATATCAATATACAACATTGATACAATATCTGATACGATATGATACAAGATAACAGATGACACAATAGATATCATTATACATCAGAGATATGATGCAAGATAACAGATGACACAATAGATAACACAGCAGCGGAACAAAAATCTCTAATATGGTCTTCAAGAAAGAACTCCAGCATCGGTAATCTCCATCTCCAAATCACCAATCCAGCGATAGCTCGAACTCTCAATAACGATGCACAAAGCTAAGCAAGTGCAGTCCCAATCCAAAGACGGAACTAGCTCCAGATAATCTACTAAACCTGACTATCTGAAAAACCCAACTCTAGACTGCCCGTGTGGGAAAATAGTGGGCACCCAGAGTTTAGGAAAGGAACAATAAACTCCAGGTCAGTCATGGGACTGGTATGAGCAAACAAAAACATTTGGTCTTTTAAAACAAACAACAGAATTTAAATTTGAAATACGCAATGCTTTTTAGAAAATGAAACTACCATAAGGCCTCCCGCCACACACACAATGCAAACGCAGAATTGGAGGAGATTTCTCCTTATGATAGTCAAATATGCTTGATACGAGAAAATTTCTTTGATATTATTACTATAAGTGCAAAGTGTGAAAAACCATTTCGAAAGTATAATATAAATCCTAGCCAACATAGGCATTTCGCACTATGCCTACTATAGCTACCATGTTCAATAGCAGGTTACCACCACATTCCATGGCAGGTTATACAACTAAAACCGTACCTTCGTCAACGACCAAACTTCCACCACCCAAAACCCCTTTACACTCGATCAACTGTAGAAGAGAAGATGACCAAACTTCGTCAACGGCCGTACCTTCCTTTTTCTTCCTGCAGTTTTGAAAACCAGAAGATTGTTTTGCCTTGATCTTGATTTGTTTTCCTGCAACTTAGATTTGATGCAATTGCTTAAAAACCTTTGATTCATTACTGATTAATCACTCAAATTCAAATCTTTTTAAAGAATTTTACTTACAATTTGAGTTTCTTGCTATATAACAGAGGAACTTCCTGCATTTGAAAAAAAAAATTTGCCTTGCACTTGAATTTTTTCTTCTCTTTTTCCTGCAATTGATTGACAAAGTTGCTTAAATCTTGTTTTATTTACTGATTAGCAACTTCAAGTTCAAAATTCCTTAAAGAAGTTTACTTGCCTTTAGATTATTTTCCAGAAATTTTGCACTGTCAAACTGCAGCTCTACACTTTCATAAATCTGCAGTTTGAATTTTATTTTTGTTTGTGTTAAAACTTGATTTAAAAATCAAAATTTTATTAACTATAAAACTTTTAAATAAAAATCACCTGAGAGATCAATGCTTCAAGATGATTCAGATATTTTCCTTTTGCTTTTGAATTGAATTGAAGAAAGCTTGACAGTTTTTTTTCTCTTTTTTTTCTTTTTCTTGAATTTTGTTCTTGCTTGAGTGTGGGAGTTCAAAGATTTGCAAAATCTCTATGATTACTGAACTTCAGATGTTGGAGGATTTTAAAATTCGAATTGGAAGGTGAAAGGTTTCTGAGAAAAAAAAATTATTTGATTATTTTATTTTGGAAATGATGTCTTGTGCCATTTGTTAAAAAGAAATCATGAGCTTAGATTTTGCTAAGTACCCTACTCCAAACCATGTGCATGTATATTTCATTGTCTACATTTAAATTTTTAAAGACAAAAGAATGTTTATTTTTTTATTTTTTTTATATCACATTTATTTTATAAATAAATTTACCTTTTATTCATTAGCATATACATATATACAATGTTGAAAGAAAATTGTGTTTTAACCAATATTCATATATATACACATTTTGTTTTATTAATTTTAAAGAAAGAAATGATTTTAACTAATTATGTTTTTAATAAATAAACACATATATAATAGTATTTAGTTCTAAACAATTGTTCTAAAATCATTTGTATCCAATTCAAAATACAACTTTTAAATCCAACTAATTTGATAAAAATATTAATTATTGAATTTTCAATTAAAAGTTCCATTTTAAAATACATACTTTTTTACATTAATCTCTAAGCCTTTAAATTCTATTTACAATATATTTTAATCTTAGAATCCCCAAATTTCAAGTCAATTTAATTTTTATTTACTTGAAATCAAATTTCTATTTAAAATCTAAAATTTTAAGTTTATTCTAAAAATCTCTAATTAATTCACAAATAATCCCACAATTTAATTTTAAAATTAAATTAATTATTGAATTTTTTCGGCTAATATTCCAGGAATGTTACAGATTCCCCCACTTAAGAAATTTCGTCCTCGAAATTTGCTACAGAGACAAAAAGATAGATGGAAGATAGAGAAATATCTTTCCAAATCAGGTCGGATAACAATTCTGTATTTGGGTTACCAAATCAGAACATCGACAATATGAGAACAAACTCATATAATATCACACAAGAGATATTTGGGTCCAGCGGTCTACGAATACGCAAAGGCATTGATTAGTTCGAAGGCGATAACTAATCGTTCGTAGAGTATATCGGATCCCAAAGAATAGATAGATAGACAGATTCAATCTTCCACAATTTCTCTCAAACACTAGATATGGATTCCAAATTCAGGTCGGAACACCCCAATATATATCAATTTTTTCCTCTTCGAACTTTGATACACACATGGAATTACAATAGAATTTCAAATTTGGTTTTAACCTATATCATTTTATTAATACAATTCAAATTTATCTTTACATTTATTAATCAATTTAACTTAATTTAAAATTTCCAATTTATTTAATTCAAAATTTCAAATTCATTAGAGTTTAGATCGGAAAGCTGATAAGAAACCGATTAAGATACGAAGCAAGAATTTTCTATGACGATACGTAGGGACACCATCGCGCCGAAACTTCTTTTGGGAGTTGTCACTAAGCAATCAAAAGAATTTGGAATCAAATCAAAGGAGATTGAGAAGAAAGGTTGTTTCCACTATCGCAGGGTATTGACCATTTGTAGTGGTACTTCCCTGTCCCCTATCTCGTTCTCTTCTCGCACTCATACTTACTATCGGTGAATAGTAAGAGAATTTACCGAGGCGTACGAACGGATATCTTAAGAATATGCTCATTCTAGGGTACACTTCACCCTATCTCTAATGAGTTACTTAATGTGTTATACTCCTGAGCTAAAGTTTTAACCCTCAGCTCTGATACCAAATGTGACAACCCTAACTCGACCTTCGAAAATCGGCACCGAATACGACACTCGTATTCAAATGCCGCAGATCCAAACGTCGAATCTGGTTCGCCGGAGCTTATAACACATTAAGTATAATAACACAGCGGAAGAAAAAGAATAATACATATCAATATACAACATTGATACAATATCTGATACAATATGATACAAGATAACAGATGACACAATAGATATCATTATACATCAGAGATATGATGCAAGATAACAGATGACACAATAGATAACACAGCAGCGGAACAAAAATCTCTAATATGGTCTTCAAGAAAGAACTCCAGCATCGGTAATCTCCATCTCCAAATCACCAATCCAGCGATAGCTCGAACTCTCAATAACGATGCACAAAGCTAAGCAAGTGCAGTCCCGATCCAAAGACGGAACTAGCTCCAGATAATCTACTAAACCTGACTATCTGAAAAACCCAACTCTAGACTGCCCGTGTGGGAAAATGTGGGCACCCAGAGTTTAGGAAAGGAACAATAAACTCCAGGTCAGTCATGGGACTGGTATGAGCAAACAGAAACAATTGGTCCTTTAAAACAAACAACAGAATTTAAATTTGAAATACGCAATGCTTTTTAGAAAATGAAACTACCATAAGGCCTCCCGCCACACACACAATGCAAACGCAGAATTGGAGGAGATTTCTCCTTATGATAGTCAAATATGCTTGATACGAGAAAATTTCTTTGATATTATTACTATAAGTGCAAAGTGTGAAAAACCATTTCGAAAGTATAATATAAATCCTAGCCAGCATAGGCATTTCGCACTATGCCTACTATAGCTGCCATGTTCATTAGCAGGTTACCACCACATTGCATGGCAGGTTATACAACTAAAACCGTACAGGGCGCGTATTGTTTTGATTGGATTTCCAACAAATGGTCAGGCTAAGGAACTTCCTACTGTCAATGGGATTGCCTTTGGCGGGACGTTCCGAGAACCTAACCGGATCTCTGTCAACACAAGGTCGGGTTACCTCTGTAACTAGGTAACTACTACTCGAGCATGCCATCCCCCGGTCCTTTGGGACCTTTATCCGAGGCGCCTCAAAACCACAAAGCAATCACAAAGTAATAGATCTGCAGTATCCACATGAGTAAGTATCTGGGCTCCATACCATGATACCACCCTTTACCAGAAGGGAATGACACACCCTAAAGGGCGCGACCCTCATAACCTTGCCGCATCTTTCCTGTTTTGACCATTTCCGGGGTGTGAGGTCCTGATGCAGTCTCGTCCACAAAGCTACGCTTTATACAAAAGCCATGCTTTGATCACAAATGATCATCAACACACAGTAGCACTTAGCATGCCACACTACCAAATTGGGAATATATCACTGATAAATATCAACTACATAACCTCTGAGCTCGTACGTCTCAGAGAAGGGTGTTAAGCTAAGAGAATAAATTCTCCGCCACCAAGCTGAAATGTATTCGATAGGTATCATTTTAATATCTCAAAGTGTAATGTCGGGCATACAGCCATACAAGTCTGTTCCGGGTTCGAACAGAACCGAAGGCACTTCCGAAGAAGCCCTTGCAAATCCGGGTATCCACAATACCGATCGGACTTCCCGTCACTAAGGGAGAACTCTATACCGGAGCAACTCAGTGCAGAGTCAATCGACGGGTTATCCTATCGTTCTCGAAGACACCCGGTCTTCAACACCGGTCTTCAAATGCAATCCATAACGTCGTATCACTATTCGTAATGGGCTATATGACACAAGGTCCTCTCCCGGCTAAACCGAATAATGAGCGCAATAGTTTAAAACATATGGATATGGGATTTCAGTTAAGTCACAACTTGATAATACAAAGTTTTTCTTTCAAATGGTTAAACAAATTACCATTTTAAATCTTTAAATAAAAAGATTCATTTCACAGAGTTCACCTAGTTTCACAAAGATCATCCGTAGATTCCAAAACAATTTCCATTTCAATTCCTTAAATCTTTAAACTAAAGATTTAATTTATAGCTTTCAAAACACGTTTCCAAAGATTTATCTATAGCTTGGAAGACCGTCTTTATTTTAGACTTGAAATCCTTCTTACACAAATTAGAAATTCATTTCTTATGTGAAAGCTTCTATTATTTGAAAACGAATAGTTTTCGTTTCAGAAAGATTCAATTATATTTATACAAGTTAAAATCTTAGGGTTTAGAATTCAAATTCCCAATCAACGCTTTTAAAATGGTTTAAAACCCATTTATAAGTTGAATAACCCTTTTTAACCATAGTTTCCAAGCCATAGAATTCAATCCCAAATATTGAATTCAAATTTAAATCAAATTATTTAAATTTCAAAACTCAATCAAGTTATTCAAAATAACTTTTATTTTTGAAATTCATTTTCAAAAGCTTTCAATTCTAATTCCAAAACTATTTTGGATTCAAAAATTCAATCTTAAAACAATCTCAAAAATCTGTGACTTAACCCATTTCCACGTGCAATCCATATTTATGTGTGTATAGTGTGGTCCAGGGGTTCAACACAACAGTGCACAACATCATCATCACAGATCCGATCATATTGATAAGCGATATAATCCATAACGCTTATCTTTATTCATAGAGTCATTGATAAAATGAATTTATCAATTACAAAGATTCACTATTACGATTCGATGTGGGTTTCGGATAACCAATTGGAATCCGACTCCCTGTCGCATCGAAATTCAAATGTCGTTCTATGGGTCAAGGGGTTACATATACATATAACAATATATACATCACAGATATAATAGTCTAGCACAAAACATTACATGGCATCACATCACACAACAGATACATCAATCCATCACATATCATCTAACAATCAAACATCCATAAGTAAGATCAGTTAATTGTCTGATTCGAATCAATTTTAATTGCTTATGAATAACTACTAATCCTGGTTAATTTATCATTAATAAATTACAAATCATTTTGATTAACTTTTCTTTAATCATTTATTAATTAACCATTTATAGTAAATTAATTAACCTTTAATTGTAATTTATCAACCTTTAATTATTTAGTAATTAATCATAAATTATTTAATTCACCGTTAAATACATTATCTTTAATTAATTAATCAACCCTAATTAATTAGTTATCGTTAAATTAGTTATCCTTATTTAATTACAACAATTTATTAACCTTAAGTTAATCACAAGATAAATTAATTTTTAATTAATAACATCCCTTAATTACTTTCACAAATTATTAACCTTTAATTAATAATTTTTCTCTTCTTAATCACTTTAATTAATTATCCTTTAATTAATTAATATCAAATCTTAATTTAATAAATTTAAGCCTTTATTTACTTTTTTAATTAATCCAAATCAATAATTAATTAGATAAATAAATTATCCATTTCAATTAACTTAATAATTTAATGAATTTAAAATTATTAAATCCTCATTAAATTTTAAGAAAAACATCATCCTCATTATTGATTTAATTTATCATTAACAAAGTATCTTAAACCATTTCTTTCAAATTTACTTTCAAATTTCCATTTTTTTTACACTTAAGATTTAAAATGGGTACAATTTAAAGTTAAAAACAATTTGAAACACATTTTGAAATCTTAAGTTAAGGAAATACTCATTTTCTAAAAGAAGTTTAAAGAAAATTTAAAAAACAACTTCTTTTTTTTTCCAAACCATTTTAAATCATACTTTAATATTTAAAATTGTCAAACAATTTAAATTTTGGAAACTCATAAATCTCCAAACCCAAATACGAATCGTTTTTAATTTCTGGATTTAAAATATTTGATTTAAATTTGAACAGACAGGTTTTAAAAGAAAACCTGAACCAAAATCTTTTCCCGAGTTGCCCCTGCTTTACTTCGAGTAGAACACCGCAAAACTTCGAGTCACTCACGCTATCGACTCAGGAAAAACACGAGTAATTTGCCCTCTGCTTCAAACCGAAACACTGACACAACCCACTACCACGTGCACAATGCCCCATCGTCACAGCGAGCTCCGATCATCATCGATGATCTCCTCAGGTCAGCAAGCACCTTCGCATCCCATCATGATCAACAAATCAATCAATACTAACTCGAATTCGAATCTGGGTGTTCAACTTCAAACCTGGAACCAAGATAACAACGCCTGGCACCATCTCACCAAAACCTAAAACCGCCTCATCTACGATCCCCCGACCACCATTGCCTCTGAAACTCCGGCCGTACCTTCGTCAACGACCAAACTTCCACCACCCAAAACCCCTTTACACTCGATCAACTGTAGAAGAGGAGATGACCGAAATATCAAACATTGTTCAAACTAGGGTTGCACACCAGAATCGACAACTGCTACTTCTATCATGAATTAAAAATTCATTTGTTATTTTTCTGATGATCTTCCTCATGCCCACTCCTTCCAGGGACGTCTACGACTCACCCATCGTTGCCGATCGATGGCAATTGACAACAAACCCAAATTTGAACAAATCTGATTATCTCAATGATTTTTAGGCTTAAAAATCATGAATAAAATTTTAAAATTCATAGTTTTTGATAACAAATATATTTATATTCCTGAATCAACGAATTATTCAGGTTGAGTTTTTTTAATGTAGTTTGAAATTTCACTGTCTTTGGTTTTTCTGCATTTTCCAGATAATTCATAACTAACATACTTTAACTATTCTTAAATCTTAGTTTAAATTTCAACAACATGATTCATTAAAATACTGAAGGTTATTGGAGATTGATTTAAAGAAAACTGAGTTTTCTTGGATTAATTCAAAAGCTTGTAAATTATAAAAGAAGCTTCATCTCCTATTTTCCAGACATGTACAGAACTATGTACACATACCTGCTGATATATATATATATATATATATATATATATATATATATATATATATGTATGTATGTATGTATGTATGTATGTATGTATGTATGTATGTATACACATGCATTTATCATTTCCAAGGCTATTTCATCACAGACATCAAAACCAAGAGAATAGTTTTATAAGAAAAAAAATAAAATCAAAAATTTGCTCACAGTTTATATATATATTTTTCTTCTGAAACTGTATACCATAAAGAGGTGAGTATACATATACATATACACAAGCATGCATCCATCATAGTATATATATATATTCACATACACACAGGCAAGCAGGCTTTTTAACAATAGAACAACATTTATCATTGCATATAACATAGATTTGGGTAGATTTGCTCACCTGGAATATATATAGACAGAGAGGCCAGAGAAAATGTTTTGCCTGGAACCAGCTTTTTTTTTCCTTTTGCCACTTTAAATTCTTTTAAGTTTGGATCTGTCAATTATAAACATAGATCTTTGTTCTTTCCTTATTGTATTTACTTATTCACTTTATAAAAAAAATTATTAATTTTCTTACCTTCAGTATGAATTTCTTGTTATATAACAGAGATGTTTCCTTTTTCTTCCTGCAGTTTTGAAAACCAGAAGATTGTTTTGCCTTGATCTTGATTTGTTTTCCTGCAACTTAGATTTGATGCAATTGCTTAAAAACCTTTGATTCATTACTGATTAATCACTCAAATTCAAATCTTTTTAAAGAATTTTACTTACAATTTGAGTTTCTTGCTATATAACAGAGGAACTTCCTGCATTTGAAAAAAAAAACAAATTTGCCTTGCACTTGAATTTTTTCTTCTCTTTTTCCTGCAATTGATTGACAAAGTTGCTTAAATCTTGTTTTATTTACTGATTAGCAACTTCAAGTTCAAAATTCCTTAAAGAAGTTCACTTGCCTTTAGATTGTTTTCCAGAAATTTTGCACTGTCAAACTGCAACTCTACACTTTCATAAATCTGCAGTTTGAAAAAATTTTTGTTTGTGTTAAAATTTGATTTAAAAATCAAAATTTTATTAACTATAAAACTTTTAAATAAAAATCACCTGAGAGATCAATGCTTCAAGATGATTCAAATATTTTCCTTTTGCTTTTGAATTGAATTGAAGAAAGCTTGATAGTTTTTTTTCTCTTTTTTTCTTTTTCCTGAATTTTTTTCTTGCTTGAGTGTAGCAGTTTAAAGATTTGCAAAATCTCTATGATTACTGAACTTCAGATGTTGGGGGATTTTAAAATTCGAATTGGAAGGTGAAAGGTTTCTGAGAAAAAAAAAATTATTTGATTATTTTATTTTGGAAATGATGTCTTGTGCCATTTGTTAAAAAGAAATCATGAGCTTAGATTTTGCTAAGTACCCTACTCCAAACCATGTGCATGTATATTTCATTGTCTACGTTTAAATTTTTAAAGACAAAAGAATGTTTATTTTTTTAATTTTTTTATATCACATTTATTTTATAAATAAATTTACCTTTTATTCATTAGCATATACATATATACAATGTTGAAAGAAAATTATGTTTTAACCAATATTCATATATATACACATTTTGTTTTATAAATTTTAAAGAAAGAAATGATTTTAACTAATTATGTTTTTAATAAATAAACACATATATAATAGTATTTAGTTCTAAACAATTGTTCTAAAATCATTTGTATCCAATTCAAAATACAACTTTTAAATCCAACTAATTTGATAAAAATATTAATTATTGAATTTTCAATTAAAAGTTCCATTTTAAAATACATACTTTTTTATATTAATCTCTAAGCCTTTAAATTCTATTTACAATATATTTTAATCTTAGAATCCCCAAATTTCAAGTCAATTTAATTTTTATTTACTTGAAATCAAATTTCTATTTAAAATCTAAAATTTTAAGTTTATTCTGAAAATCTCTAATTAATTCACAAATAATCCCACAATTTAATTTTAAAATTAAATTAATTATTGAATTTTTTCGGCTAATATTCCAGGAATGTTACAGATTCCCCCACTTAAGAAATTTCGTCCCCGAAATTTGCTACAGAGACAAAAAGATAGATGGAAGATAGAGAAATATCTTTCCAAATCAGATCGAATAACAATTCTGTATTTGGGTTACCAAATCAGAACATCGACAATATGAGAACAAACTCATATAATATCACACAAGAGATATTTGGGTCCAGCGGTCTACGAATACGCAAAGGCATTGATTAGTTCGAAGGTATAACTAATCGTTCGTAGAGTATATCGGATCCCAAAGAATAGATAGATAGACAGATTCAATCTTCCACAATTTCTCTCAAACACTAGATATGGATTCCAAATTCAGGTCGGAACACCCCAATATATATCAATTTTTCCCTCTTCGAACTTTGATATACACATGATATTACAATAGAACTTCAAATTTGGTTTTAACCTGTATCATTTTATTAATACAATTCAAATTTATCTTTACATTTATTAATCAATTTAACTTAATTTAAAATTTCCAATTTATTTAATTCAAAATTTCAAATTCATTAGAGTTTAGATCGGAAAGCTGATAAGAAACCGATGAAGATACGAAGCAAGAATTTTCTATGACGATACGTAGGGCCACCATCGCACCGAAACTTCTTTTGGGAGTTGTCACGAAGCAATCAAAAGAATTTGGAATCGAATCAAAGGAGATTGAGAAGAAAGGTTGTTTCCACTGTCGCAGGGTATTGACCATTTGTAGTGGTACTTCCCTGTCCCCTATCTCGTTCTCTTCTCGCACTCATACTTACTATCGGTGAATAGTAAGAGAATTTACTGAGGCGTTCGAACGGATATCTTAAGGATATGCTCATTCTAGGGTACACTTCACCCTATCTCTAATGAGTTACTTAATGTGTTATACTCCTGAGCTAAAGTTTTAACCCTCAGCTCTGATACTAAATGTGACGACCCTAACTCGACCTTCGAAAATCGGCACCGAATACGACACTCGTATTCAACTGCCGCAGATCCAAACGTCGAATCTGGTTCGCCGGAGCTTATAACACATTAAGTATAACAACACAGCGGAAGAAAAAGAATAATACATATCAACATACAGCATTGATACAATATCTGATACAATATGATACAAGATAACATATGACACAATAGATATCATTATACATCAGAGATATGATACAAGATAACAGATGACACAATAGATAACACAGCAGCGGAACAAAAATCTCTAATATGGTCTTCAAGAAAGAACTCCAACATCGGTAATCTCCATCTCCAAATCACCAATCCAGTGATAGCTCGAACTCTCAATAACGATGCACAAAGCTAAGCAAGTGCAGTCCCGATCCAAAGACGGAACTAGCTCCAGATAATCTACTAAACCTGACTATCTGAAAAACCCAACTCTGGACTGCCCGTGTGGGAAAATAGTGGGCACCCAGAGTTTAGGAAAGGAACAACAAACTCCAGGTCAGTCATGGGACTGGTATGAGCAAACAAAAACATTTGGTCTTTTAAAACAAACAACAGAATTTAAATTTGAAATCCGCAATGCTTTTTAGAAAATGAAACTACCATAAGGCCTCCCCTACACACACAATGCAAACGCAGAATTGGAGGAGATTTCTCCTTATGATAGTCAAATATGCTTGATACAAGAAAATTTCTTTGATATTATTACTATAAGTGCAAAGTGTGAAAAACCATTTCGAAAGTATAATATAAATCCTAGCCAGCATAGGCATTTCGCACTATGCCTACTATAGCTGCCATGTTCATTAGCAGGTTACCACCACATTCCATGGAAGGTTATACAACTAAAACTGTACAACGCGCGTATTGTTTTGATTGGATTTCCAACAAATGGTCAGGCTAAGGAACTTACTACTGTCAATGGGATCGCCTCTGGCGGGACGTCCCGAGAACCTAACTGGATCTCTGCCAACACAAGGTCGGGTTACCTCTGTAACTAGGTAACTACTACTCGAGCATGCCATCCCCCGGTCCTTTAGGACCTTTATCCGAGGCGCCTCAAAACCACAAAGCAATCACAAAGTAATAGATCTGCATTATCCACATGAGTAAGTATCTGGGCTCCATACCATGATACCACCCTTTACCAGAAGGGAATGACACACCCTAAAGGGCGCGACCCTCATAATCTTGCCGCATCTTTCCTGTTTTGACCATTTCCGGGGTGTGAGGTCCTGATGCAGTCTCGTCCACAAAGCTACGCTTTATACAAAAGCCATGCTTTGATCACAAATGATCAACAAATGATCATCAACACACAGTAGCACTTAGCATGCCACACTACCAAATTGGGAATATATCACTGATAAATATCAACTACATAACCTCTGAGCTCGTACGTCTCAGAGAAGGGTGTTAAGCTAAGAGAATAAATTCTCCGCCACCAAGCAGAAATGTATTCGATAGATATCAGTTTAATATCTCAAAGTGTAATGTCGGGCATACAACCATACAAGTCTGTTCCGGGTTCGAACAGAACCGAAGGCACTTCCGAAGAAGCCCTTGCAAATCCGGGTATCCACAATACCGATCGGACTTCCCGTCACTAAGGGAGAACTCTATACCGGAGCAACTCAGTGCAAAGTCAATCGACGGGTTATCCTATCGTTCTCGAAGACACCCGGTCTTCAACACCGGTCTTCAAATGCAATCCATAACGTCGTATCACTATTCGGAATGGGCTATATGACACAAGGTCCTCTCCCGGCTAAACCGAATAATGAGCGCAATAGTTTAAAACATATGGATATGGGATTTCAGTTAAGTCACAACTTGATAATCCAAAGTTTTTCTTTCAAATGGTTAAACAAATTACCATTTTAAATCTTTAAATAAAAAGATTCATTTCACAAAGTTCACCTAGTTTCACAAAGATCATCCGTAGATTCCAAAACAATTTCCATTTCAATTCCTTAAATCTTTAAACTAAAGATTTAATTTATAGCTTTCAAAACACGTTTCCAAAGATTTATCTATACCTTGGAAGACCGTCTTTATTTTAGACTTGAAATCCTTCTTACACAAATTAGAAATTCATTTCTTATGTGAAAGCTTCTATTATTTGAAAACGAATAGTTTTCGTTTCAGAAAGATTCAATTACATTTATACAAGTTATAGGGT
Source organism: Allium cepa (assembly GCA_030765085.1). Lineage (NCBI taxonomy): Eukaryota > Viridiplantae > Streptophyta > Magnoliopsida > Asparagales > Amaryllidaceae > Allium > Allium cepa. Next base: position 588,260,223 of record CM060934.1, on the reverse strand, counting down.
TTAGAATTCAAATTCCCAATCAACCCTTTTAAAATGGTTTAAAAACCCATTTATAAGTTGAATAACCCTTTTTAACCATAGTTTCCAAGCCATAGAATTCAATCCCAAATATTGAATTCAAATTTAAATCAAATTATTTAAATTTCAAAACTCAATCAAGTTATTCAAAATTACTTTTATTTTTGAAATTCATTTTCAAAAGCATTCAATTCTAATTCCAAAACTATTTTGGATTCAAAAATTCAATCTTAAAACAATCTCAAAAATCTGTGACTTAACCCATTTCCACGTGCAATCCATATTTGTGTGTGTATAGTGTGGTCCAGGGGTTCAACACAACAGTGCACAACATCATCATCACAGATCCGATCATATTGATAAGCGATATAATCCATAATGCTTATCTTTATTCATAGAGTCATTGATAAAATGAATTTATCAATTACAAAGATTCACTATTACGATTCGATGTGGGTTTCGGATAACCAATTGGAATCCGACTCCCTGTCGCATCGAAATTCAAATGTCATTCTATGGGTCAAGGGGTTACATATACATATAACAATATATACATCACAGATATAATAGTCTAGCACAAAACATTACATGGCATCACATCACACAACAGATACATCAATCCATCACATATCATCTAACAATCAAACATCCATAAGTAAGATCAGTTAATTGTTTGATTCGAATCAATTTTAATTGCTTATGAATAACTACTAATCCTGGTTAATTTATCATTAATAAATTACAAATCATTTTGATTAACTTTTCTTTAATCATTTATTAATTAACCATTTATAGTAAATTAATTAACCTTTAATTGTAATTTATCAACCTTTAATTATTTAGTAATTAATCATAAATTATTTAATTCACCGTTAAATACATTATCTTTAATTAATTAATCAACCCTAAATTAATTAATTATCGTTAAATTAGTTACCCTTATTTAATTACAACAATTTATTAACCTTAAGTTAATCACAAGATAAATTAATTTTTAATTAATAACATCCCTTAATTACTTTCACAAATTATTAACCTTTAACTAATAATTTTTCTCTTCTTAATCACTTTAATTAATTATCCTTTAATTAATTAATCTCAAATCTTAATTAAATAAATTTAAGCCTTTAATTACTTATTTAATTAATCCAAATCAATAATTAATTAGATAAATAAATTATCCATTTCAATTAACTTAATAATTTAATGAATTTAAAATTATTAAATCCTCATTAAATTTTAAGAAAAATATCATCCTCATTAATGATTTAATTTATCATTAACAAAGTATCTTAAACCATTTCTTTCAAATTTACTTTCAAATTTCCATTTTTTTTTACACTTAAGATTTAGAATGGGTACAATTTAAAGTTAAAAACAATTTGAAACACATTTTGAAATCTTAAGTTAAGGAAATACTCATTTTCTAAAAGAAGTTTAAAGAAAAATTAAAAAACAACTTCTTTTTTTTCCAAACCATTTTAAATCATACTTTAATATTTATCAAACAATTTAAATTTTGAAAACTCATAAATCTCCAAACCCAAATACGAATCATTTTTAATTTCTGGATTTAAAATCTTTGATTTAAATTTGAACAGACAGGTTTTAAAAGAAAACCTGAACCAAAATCTTTTCCCGAGTTGCCCCTGCTTTACTTCGAGTAAAACACCCCAAAACTTCGAGTCACTCACGCTATCGACTCGGGAAAAACACGAGTAATTTGCCCTCTGCTTCAAACCGAAACACTGACACAACCCACTACCACGTGCACATGCCATATCGTCACAGCGAGCTCCGATCATCATCGATGATCTCCTCAGGTCAGCAAGCACCTCCGCATCCCATCATGATCAACAAATCAATCAATACTAACTCGAATTCGAATCTGGGTGTTCAACTTCAAACCTGGAACCAAGATAACAACGCCTGGCACCATCTCACCAAAAACTGAAACTGCCTCATCTACGATCCCCCGACCACCATTGCCTCTGAAACTCCGACCGTACCTTCGTCAATGACCAAACTTCCACCACCCAAAACCCTTTTACACTCGATCAACTGTAGAAGAGGAGATGACCGAAATATCAAACCTTATTCAAACTAGGGTTGCACACCAGAATCGACAACTGCTACTTCCATCATGAATTAAAAATTCATTTGTTATTTTTTTGATGATCTTCCTCATGCCCACTCCTTCCAGGGACGTCTACAACTCACCCATCGTTGCCGATCGATGGCAATTGACAACAAACCCAAATTTGAACAAATCTGATTATCTCAATGACTTTTAGGCTTAAAAATCATGAATAAAATTTTAGAATTCATAGTTTTTGATAACAAATCGATTTATATTCCTGAATCAACGAATTATTCAGGTTGACTTTTTTTGATGTAGTTTGAAATTTCACTGTCTTTGTTTTTCTGCATTTTCCAGATAATTCATAACTAACATACTTTAACTATTCTTAAATCTTAGTTTAAATTTCAACAACATGATTCATTAAAATACTGAAGGTTATTGGAGATTGATTTAAAGAAAACTGAGTTTTCTTGGATTAATTCAAAAGCCTGTAAACTGTAAAAGAAGCTTCATCTCCTATTTTCCAGACATGTACAGAACTATGTACACATACTTGCTGATATGTATATATATATATGTATATATACACATGCATTTATCATTTCCAAGGCTATTTCATCATAGACATCAAAACCAAGAGAATAGTTTTATAAGAAAAAAAATAAAATCAAAAATTTGCTCACAGTTTATATTTTTTTTCCTGAAACTGTATACCATAAAGAGGTGAGTATACATATACATATACACAAGCATGCATCCATCATAGTATATATATATATTCACATACACACAGGCAAGCAGGCTTTTTAACAACAGAACAACATTTATCATTGCATATAACATAGATTTGGGTAGATTTGCTCACCTGGAATATATATAGACAGAGAGGCCAGAGAAAATGTTTTGCCTGGAACCAGTTTTTTTTTCCTTTTGCCACTTTAAATTCTTTTAAGTTTGGATCTGTCAATTATAAACATAGATCTTTGTTCTTTCCTTATTGTATTTACTTATTCACTTTATAAAAAAAATTTATTAATTTTCTTACCTTCAGTATGAATTTCTTGTTATATAACAGAGATGTTTCCTTTTTCTTCCTGCAGTTTTGAAAACCAGAAGATTGTTTTGCCTTGATCTTGATTTGTTTTCCTGCAACTTAGATTTGATGCAATTGCTTAAAAACCTTTGATTCATTACTGATTAATCACTCAAATTCAAATCTTTTTAAAGAATTTTACTTACAATTTGAGTTTCTTGCTATATAACAGAGGAACTTCCTGCATTTGAAAAAAAAACAAATTTGCCTTGCACTTGAATTTTTTCTTCTCTTTTTCCTGCAATTGATTGACAAAGTTGCTTAAATCTTGTTTTATTTACTGATTAGCAACTTCAAGTTCAAAATTCCTTAAAGAAGTTTACTTGCCTTTAGATTGTTTTCCAGAAATTTTGCACTGTCAAACTGCAGCTCTACACTTTCATAAATCTGCAGTTTGAAATTTTTTTTTGTTTGTGTTAAAACTTGATTTAAAAATCAAAATTTTATTAACTATAAAAATTTTAAATAAAAAACACCTGAGAGATCAATGCTTCAAGATGATTCAGATATTTTCCTTTTGCTTTTGAATTGAATTGAAGAAAGCTTGACAGTTTTTTTTCTCTTTTTTTTCTTTTTCCTGAATTTTGTTCTTGCTTGAGTGTGGGAGTTCAAAGATTTGCAAAATCTCTATGATTACTGAACTTCATATGTTGGGGGATTTTAAAATTCGAATTGGAAGGTGAAAGGTTTCTGAGAAAAAAAAATTATTTGGTTATTTTATTTTGGAAATGATGTCTTGTGCCATTTGTTAAAAAGAAATCATGAGCTTAGATTTTGCTAAGTACCCTACTCCAAACCATGTGCATGTATATTTCATTGTCTACATTTAAATTTTTAAAGACAAAAGAATGTTTATTTTTTTATTTTTTTATATCACATTTATTTTATAAATAAATTTACCTTTTATTCATTAGCATATACATATATACAATGTTGAAAGAAAAGTGTGTTTTAACCAATATTCATATATATACACATTTTGTTTTATTAATTTTAAAGAAAGAAATGATTTTAACTAATTATGTTTTTAATAAATAAACACATATATAATAGTATTTAGTTCTAAACAATTGTTCTAAAATCATTTGTATCCAATTCAAAATACAACTTTTAAATCCAACTAATTTGATAAAAATATTAATTATTGAATTTTCAATTAAAAGTTCCATTTTAAAATACATACTTTTTTATATTAATCTCTAAGCCTTTAAATTCTATTTACAATATATTTTAATCTTAGAATCCCCAAATTTCAAGTCAATTTAATTTTTATTTACCTGAAATCAAATTTCTATTTAAAATCTAAAATTTTAAGTTTATTCTGAAAATCTCTAATTAATTCACAAATAATCCCACAATTTAATTTTAAAATTAAATTAATTATTGAATTTTTTCGGCTAATATTCCAGGAATGTTACATGTGTTGCAGGATTGGATGTAGGGTAACTCCAAACCAGTATAAAATTCGATGCGGTCTTTCCTTTATTGCTTTTACTTTATATATGCATCTGTGTTTGATTCTGTAATTATATATGTGTCTAAATATTGCATACATTTGTGTTCGACTTAATATAAGCTAAAAAAGAACTAGTAATTCCTTAAAAGACCGTTCACCCCCCCCCCCCCCTCTAGTGTTAATTCTAGCCTTAAGATCCGTAATCCGCATTTCTCACATTTGGTATCAGAGCAAGGTTTTCAAAATTTTCATAATCTGATTTTTGAAAAAATTTAAATGGCCAATTTTTTTGATAAAATTATTGACACTATTTTCATATGAATATGTCATAGAATCATCATGATATTGTGGTTTAAAACTATACTTGGTTATTTTGAAAAGTCACTTGATTCTTTAAAAAGTTATATTGTTTTGCAGGAGAAGAGTTATGTCTAATGACCGTTGGTTGAAAGATACTAGATAATCATTCATCGATCAAGAAAAACAAATGGATATATAATGGCAATCGACAATGAAATGGGTACCAGATCAACACAAATTTTTTGATTCTCATCTACAAGTTGATTTGATACTATACTTCTCTCCATCTGCTTTGCAATGCCACTGGTTTCATATGAATCCATTAAGAAATGACCAAGTTATGGTCAAGTGAAGTTTTGGTGAACAAAGAGGAAAATGAAAGCAAAACCGTCAATGGTATTCTTCAACTTGCATACAGAGATTAAATTATTTTGTCCCAACTCCTTTTCCAAACTGTAGTTCTTATTCTCATGGTCGTTTTGATGGGTGGATCATCAAATTTTGATCAAAATTGAGTGAGATATGATAGTTTGAAGTTGGCTATACAAAACTGAAAACTGTATACGGGATTTCCTGCATTTCTCCTACTATTCGGCCTGTTGCACTGCAATACCATCCAAATTCGTCACCAAACTTTTATTAGATCGTAGTCCTTGCCTTCCTCTTCGAATTGCCGTTGGTTTCATCTAATTCCGTTAAGAAAGGAAGGAGATATGCCTTCTAGAAGTTTGATGTTAAGTAGAAAAACGGAAAGAAGAAGAAGAAGATAAACTTTTATGAAAAGTGATGACTGTTGGGCCTATTTATAGTGGTTAAAGTGTCCATTCATTCTAAATTCAAATTCAAATTTTTGGCGAAAAATAAGCCCGTCGCAATAAAACTAGATCTCGTCATCAAATTTTGAAAGATATAAATGTGTGGTTCACGACAATGGAAGAACAACAAAGTTAGAAAGATGGAGGAGTACAAAAAGTGGTACGCTTTACTATCATTTCATCTTTATTGTTGCATTTAGTTAGGTTTAGAAATTTATCTCTTTTATAAGTTTTGATATTTTGGTCTATATATCGGCACACCATAGTATACATATCGTTATACCAGTCTAATTTTTTTAAAAAGTCTTTTAAAATGTGTTTTCTTTCAAATAAAATCTCATTACTAATTAATTACAACTATAATAAGTAGAAAAGCATACCATCATTCGTGATTTCAACTTTTCTAATGTTTTTTTTACTTCTCGTACTCTATTTCTTTTAGGATACTAATTTTATATTTTTAAGAAATTAATAGAAGGAATTTAGAATGTTAGAATAAGGGTCTATTTATAGATTTCTTTAATTAATAAGATTGTGTCATATCACATGACACTTGTCATATAAACAGATAGTGACATACGTATGACACATGTCATTACAATTTTTCTTTAATAAAAGCATTTTTACGTACATAATGCCAAGTGTCTTTACACATGTTTTCTCATTATTATTTTTATGTTAATTAAATATTATAAAAAATTGGGTAAAAAATCAATTATTTACATGTCAATATCTACAAAATCATGTTAAAATCAGGCCCAGAACAATAGATAGTGTATCTGAAATGCTGTCTTTTCTTCTGGAACATTTCTTACGTGCTGTAAATTCGTTTTTATAGCATCTCTATGCTTTGAAACACTGTAGTGTTTTAGAAACTTCTCACAGCATTTGGTAAATACTGCAGTTTCTGTTTATAATGTTTTGAATATATTTTACTACAAAAACTTTTTATAGCATTCTATGAATGCTGCCTTTTCTATTTAAAACTTTAAACTACTTAAAAATAATGTTTAAATTAAGTATTTTTTCTACTCTTTTTAGAAGTTATTTTCTAACTTATATTAGAATATTTTAAAATTAATGTTTAGATATTTTTTAGTAATTGATTAAAATTTTAAAATGAAAGAGACCTTAATATAACACATGTTAATTTTAGTTTTTCAATTGTTATTATTTTATTGAATATTTCACTATGATATTTTTTTTAAAGGTGTTTAAACATGTTTCTAAATATTTTAATCAATAATAATTTAATATATAAGTTTTAACCAGTAAATTAAGTATTTTATAAACATGAAAGTTTGGATTCTTAAAAAAAATTAATTTAATTTTTTTTAAACAAGGAGGGTATTAAAAATTTTAAATCCATATTTCATAGCAATTTGATTTTGATATTGGGTTTGATTACTACCTTTCATGAATATGTTATAGTTTTAATATCATTAATTACCTTTAAACTCTTGTCTTTACTACTCTTTTAGTCTCATTCATTAGTTTTCTTAACCTAAGTTTAGTAATTGGTGTGTATTACCTTTGTTTGGTTGAAGCGAGTTATAATAAATTGTTTGATATATGTATACATACATACATACATACATACATACATACATACATATACATATACATATACGTACACACACAGATATATATATATATATATATATATATATATGCTTGTCAATTAGATATTACTTATCACTCATGTTTATCTTATAATCTGGATATCTCTTACTGTAGTATGTATATCATCATATCATTCTGCATATTATTATTATTACTATTACTATTATTATTATTATTACTTCATTATCATTTTATTTCATATTACATATCATTATGCATGCTATTTCATATCACATTTCATTGCATATTACATCATAAATTGCAATGCATGAAATATCATAATCGTTTGCATCACAAGTTGCACTTCATTCTGCATATCATCTCATGCTACATTGCATATGTCATACATTTCATACTGCATTAAAAACTACATATTGCATACATGTATACATAACTTGTGTACTTTATTTAGGGGGAGTTTGTAGTATTGTCTTATAGTATAGGATTATTAGTTTTTGATTTGCTTGGTATGTTTTGATTGACTTGATTGACTTGTTTGACTTGATTGACTTGACCGATTTGTTTGACCTTATTGATTTGTTTGACTTATTTGACATGATTAGATTTGATGTGTGTGTTGATTGGACTATCTGAGATATACTTATACATATTTATATATTGAATAATTATAATATAATTATGTTAATGTCTTTCACGTTCCATTTACTATACTTTGTTCTAGTATTAGTTTAAGGGGGAGTTTTATAGTTTATGGTTTTTGGATGGTTTTTTTTGTTGATGACAAAGGGGGATAAATATAAAATAGAGTAGTTAAAGTAATTAGGCTTAGATTAAGAGGGAGTTATTAGTTTTAAGGGGAGTTATAGTAAAGGAGAAGTATATTTTATAAACATAGGTTGTCATCATCAAAAAGGGGGAGATTGTTAGTCCTTGAGATGATGGTTTTGATGACAGCAACCCTAGGACTTGTTATAAGATATAAATACTAACATTATAGTTTGGATATATATATATATATATGCAGGATATATATATAGGTACCAAAGAATGAAGACTGTACAGTATAGAGATTCAAGAACTGATAAACTCCAGATCGAAGATATCAAGATTCAAGACTCATGAGTATCAAGATTATCAAGAGTTCAAGATTTCAATGTAAGTAATTTAGTTAAGGAATTCTGTTAAAACTCCTAGAAAAGCAATGACATCATAAAATTCATTTTATTCGTGGAATAGAATCCACTTCGAGCCCGTTAAAGGGATGGAACCCTAAGTAGGATGGAACCTACGAAAAATCTAGTGGAACATTGTTTTGTATCCATTAATTTTTATTCAAATGTTTTACAAAATTATATCTTGTTTTCAAAATGATTTCAAAATCTTCTTTTCTAAATCAAAAACATCCATCCTGGTTTTAAAATACTTTTAGCCTCAAAATATTCTTTATTTTCAATATCAAATTATCCTTGGTTTTAAACTATTTTTTAATTACAATATATTTAACTTTTAATATTTATACTTAGATTTAAATATAAAATTATAGTAAAATTTTATATATACCAAAATATTATTCTCTATACTTATTTATGTATTTTAACTGTAGTAAGTATATTTATGAAGTTTAAAATAGTTTTAATACAAGATAGAAGTTATTTTTAAAGAAAAACAAATTACCAAAAATAACTTAGGCCTGTCGACAACCCCAAGGAACCATTGTCGACAAGGTGACGGTTTATTTCAAAAGTTTGAATTTCAGAGAAAGAGTCTATTTGTCATATCCTTTCACGAATGGACATGGCTGTTGTTCTACTAAAAATATGGGTTGTTTTAAAAGAATTTATATTCATATATTCTCTGATTTCACTCCTCTTCTTCTTCCACATTTCTTTATATACATTTTTACCATTACTCTGCCGAAATCACCATTGAATCTAACTAGATCATCTCTGGTTTGATTCTCTATCACTATCTCAACAAGATCCCAGTGCTATTTAGAGTTATAGACTTTGTTATAATCAATCGAGCGAGAAAAGGTGTGATTGTAGCAAGGAGAATCAATCAAGCGAGAAAAGGTGTGATTGTAGCCTGGAAAATCAATCAGTTGAACTTGTTGCTCGTAAAATCAAGTATCTCTACCCAAAGGATTGTGAATCTGAAGCAGTGTACCTCGTGGCCTTGAAATCGAGGGTGTAATTGTAAGAATTGATTTTGAAAGAAAATCCGTACTTGTGTTGCGGGACTGGATGTAGGGTAGTTCCGAACTAGTATAAAATTCGGTGTGTTCTTTCCTTTATTGCTTTTACTTTATATTTGCATCTGTGTTTGATTCTGTAATCATATCCGTGCCTGAATATTGCATGCATTTGTGTTCAGATTAATATAAACTCAAAAAGAATTAGTAATTCTTTAAAACACTATTCACCCCCTCTCTAGTGTTAATTCTAGCCTTAAGATCCATAATCCGCATTTCTCACACAAGTTTCGTAGTGAACAGACTTGCCGTTTGATCGTGCGGGGTCGAATGGTTTAGAAATCAATTTAATGAATTCAATTTAAAATAAGCTAATTTTAAAAGATAACTTCTTCATGTAATGGAATTAGGACATGAAACCTGTTCCAATGAATTTAAAAATATCAAAATCATCTATTTTGTTATATGGGATGACCTATTTTTGTTTTGGAAGCGGAACAGGCTTTTCAGGTCTTTATTATTGTTTCAAACCAATTCGATATGTGGTTCATTCTTATTGGGAGTTGTCCATATAAATAGCTTTGTTCTCAAACCCTAGCAGCCATTTAGTTATTCTGTACGTACATCAACTTCTATCCATTCCTCTCTTCAATGGCAGAAACCAAATTCCGATTACAAAACCCTAAATCCAATTTCAAAATTCAAACTCTCCAAACTATAACAAATTATATATCATTGGAAAGCTCTCGACGAGGGCAATCTACTGCAGTGATTCGTTTTTCGATTCGAGTTATAGTTTAGCCAAAAATTGGGCATTTATCCCCGCCCGTTCATACGTAGTTTTGGGATTTGACGATGGATTTGCAATAATGGTTCGATCGGGTTGTGTGGGAGTGTAGAGGAGTTTGAGGCAAGGCGATCTAGTGGTTTACTTCTCGTCGAAGTGGTCTTGAATCACCAGGAACAACAAAGATTGTGAATGGCGACGGTGGGTGACATAGAGCGGCGGAAGCTTGGGCTAGAGGCCAGGGGTCGCCACAACCTAAGGAGCCTAAGGCTGGTCCCTAATCTGGTCGTAGGCGACTGTTGCGGCGGCGTGTGAAGGAAGTTCGTGGTGGCTATTGGATGAGATAGGGTTTCGAACACAGTCTTGAGATGTTCGCGTCTGAGATGGAAGATATGTAAGGTGGCGTGGTATATTAGATTTTTCTTTTATTTGTTTTCTAATTTGATTTTCAATTCATTCTAATTATCATATCTTTTCCATATGAGCTCGGATTTATGTGCGTTTGTTTCGTTGGGATCGTATTGAAATTCCAGACATTATGGAATAAGTTTGGACAAAATCTGATATTGTTCAATTTTGGGCTATTTTTGGATTTTAAAATAGACGAAAAATCAAAGGTGAGTGTTTTAACTCACTCACATCTACTAAATTGTCTTCTGTTAGTTAAATAAAATTTATGATGTGATTAGAAATTAATTGGTCGATGTTTGGTATATTTAAATTGTCATTTGAGTTTAATTTGAATTTATATTGAATTAATTGCATTTAATTTAATATTAATTTTAAATTTCCAGTCAAATACCTGTTAATGATAACTAGCTAATTTTTGTTATTTATTGGTTGATTTGAATGATGATTGTGGTAGGTGTTTAATTGTTGATATTGGATGACTGGATGTTATATTTATATATTATTATCACATTGCAAGTTCCCTTAGTTATCGATAGGAAAATCACTATGGGTTGAAATGATGCATACCCGAATGGTCTTATAGATTAGGGAAAAATCGTTATGGGTTGAAATCATATACTCGAGCGATTTTATGGATTTTGAATTTTAATTCGGGATTGCGGGTTGAAATGGTATATATCTATAAATTTAAATTATTGCTGGTTGAAATGATAAGTAATAGTACCATCCGGTGTGTAATAAGCGTATGGTTGTTAAAGAGACCGGGATCGGATATTGTCATACTCTCTACCGATACCGAAAATCACTTTAACAACATGCACGTAGTGTAGATTCTAGAATGAAGTAGGATGGTTTGGCGAACGATTCTATATGAGGTATAAACATAGTCCTGACTCCCTCGAATCAGCTTGATGTGGCTAAAAAAGGAGCCATGCCATGCCAGGTGAGGTCGCACCTCCGATCGGATACATTTCTTCGATACCATATTATAACCTTGTAATTGATTTCGTGGCCAACTCTCGATTTGATTATGAAAGTGTGTTTCGAGGATGGCGGCAGTAGCTGCTATGCGTTACCACTAGTCTGGATCCGCAAAATGGTAGTATCCTATCCTGGGCATTACTTCGCGTGCCTTGTCACATGCCTTATCGTGCCCATTACAAGTTTGGTTTGTACAGCACCTATGGTGTGCCCTCTGATAGCCCTCCAATTTACGAAGGAATTATGGTACTGTATAGGCTATGAGCATATATAAAATTGTGTTAGGTGAGATATGGGTAACACCTTAACGCTATTTTAATACTTTACTTTATTGACAAATATATTATAATAGCGTATATTACTACATAGTAAATAGTTTAACGAGTCCTTTTGTGATGGAAATCCCGAACATCTCTTTAAGCTATTGCACTCACGTTAGACATTGGATAGGAGATGTAAAATCCTGTAAACATCTCTGAATCCATTACGCTCATATTTATTACTATTGATTTAACTTACATAAGATCTTTTAGTTCTGACTCGAGTGTTTTGTCTCTTGATTATGCTCGGGTTAGTCTGAGATTTTTAGTGTATCGAAAACTACTCTTTTGGAGGATGAAGACGGAGATTTGTATACTATGTTATTTATTATATTTATCCCATTGCATCTGTTGTTCCGTTGGATTATTTATCTATTCATACTATATGCAACTCTAATCCGTATTGTAAAAGTATAATCAAATGTTATTTTTAAAACAGCTTCATGAACTGTTTGTTTCGTTATTATATTTTGTCGCTATGAAATTTTATGTTTGATTTTTATTCTTTCTCTTGTTTTCTTATTTACCCCATAAAAATCCTCCCTTTTGAATGATTTTAGTTTGGCATATGTGGTTTATTGTCGATTTAAACTGTCCAAAAAGGTTTCCTATTAACTCTCCAACTTTAAGTTGGGAAAGTTCATTAGCTTCTTCGATGACTAAAACCTTTCTTTCCCTTTCGTTTATCGGAGAGTTCAAAATTCGTGTGACTAAATGTAACAACCCTGTTGTTGATGACTTGATTAATTATGATTAATTAGTGTTGATTAATTTAAATTTGAGATTTTAGAAGTTTAATTTTTGAAATTTAGTCTAATTTTAATAATTGACTTTAATTAGTGGATTCCGATTTAGTCGAAATATTATTTGTATCAATTATTCGATTTTAAAATTTTGAAATTGTATAGCTTGTAAATATTCAAATTGTATTATAGGAAGATAATCACACTTAGTTTAATTGATTTAATTAGTTAGGCTAATTAAACCTATTATTTGGTTAAAAGGATTTATAACTTAATTAAATTTTTTGGGCCTTAGTGATATAATAAGCCCATTATCTTATTATCTCATTACTTAGCATTCTATCCTAATTCCCAATAAAACTACATACATTGATTTCCATTTTTGTTGTAAAAAAAACGCTTCCCACTCCATCTCATTCTTCATCTTCATGCTTAAATCCCTAAATCCCTAATTAAATTTCTTTATCAATTCGAGTTGTGGCGATAGATTGGGCTCGGGTAAGGCGAGGCAGGATGTGATGGCAAGGGGAGGTGACACGTGGGCTTTGGAGTGAGCGCGATCTGGTGGCGTGCTCTTGCTGGAGATTTTAGCGATCGACAAGGAGGCATGGCGATGTGCAAGTCAGCACAACTTTAGCATAGGGTTCGAGCACTCTAGCATGGCTTTGAGTTGTTCTTCAACAGTGACTGAAGAAAGGTTGGCACGTTTTTAGAGGCGGTTGCGTTAAGGTGATGTTAGGATAGTCGTCAGGTAGTGGCACAATTGATTTAGACTGTTGTTCATGAATTAAGGTGAGTTACAAATCACATCATTTATTTCTAAAGCTTTCTGCATGTTTATTATGTTAAATACAATTGTAATTACTTTGAATAGATTCGTTGCTTAATGAACTAATTCTACCTAATGAAAATTTTGAGTTTGGCGTTAATTATAGAGTTAATAGTCTAGATTTTTAAGTTATTGCGTTAAGGATTTGTTGTTTGAAATATCTGTGCCTGCATGTTTGTACAATTATATCCATAAGAACAAGCATCAATGCTAGAAGTTGGCGAAGGGTCGAGGGGTTTAAGTTTTGTTTAGCTATATATATTGTTGATGAAAAATAAAAATAGGAATCTAATATGAAAGGAAGCAAACTACTTATTTATTGAAGAAAGTGCCTCTTATATAGGCATGTACATAAACACAAAAGTAGGATCATCTAAGCAACCTAAGACTAGTAATAAAACAAAAAACATGCCAAAAATAAACTATATCAACAATAGTATTATTACTAAAGCCTATGGACTAGAACAAAGCAGATACTTTATTTTTAACAGCACATAAACTTGAATCAGTCATTCAATAGCTCCCCTTGATTCAAAGTTACAAACGCCCAACTGCATTCTGAAGAAATCATGTTTGGCTTGAGGAAGTGCCTTTGTGAATATGTCAGCCACCTGCTCATTAGTACCACAGAATTTCAACACAACTTTCCCATCTGATATTAGCTGACGAATGAAATGATGTTGAACGTCTATATGCTTGGTTCTTGCATGAAAGGCTGGATTTTTACTCATTGCTATTGTAGACCGATTGTCATAAAAAATATCAGTAGCTTCTGTTTGCACATAACCAAGATCTGCAAGTAGCTTTCTAAGCCATAAAACTTGACGTGCCGCTGAAGTAACGGCTGCATATTCAGCTTCAAATGAAGATAATGCTACTGTTTCTTGCTTCTTTGAACTCCATGTTACTGCACCTGAACCAAGACTAAAAACACTTCCTAAAGTACTTTTACGATCATCTAAACTTCCTGCCCAATCACTGTCAGTGAAGCCAATCAATTTGAGACTCGAAGTTTTAGAGTACCAAACACCAAAATCTATTGTACCAGCCACATAATGAAGGATCCGTTTTGCTGCACCGAGGTGTTGCTTGGTAGGATTGTGCAAAAATCTTGACACCAAACTGACTGGGAAAGCAATGTCCGGTCTAGTGTGTGTTAAATAATTTAAACCAATAATTTGCTTCTTTGTGACCATATTTCTTACAAAAATGACATTGTATTTGGCTCTTGCGCTGACGAGAATCACTGAAATGACCTCTGCCTCTTCCACTATCATTACCTCGACCTCGGCCTCCACGGAAACCACCTCTGCCTCTGCCTCAGTTTCCTGAATTTTCCATCTTCCCCTTAAAGGAAGACTCACCCTTCACTTGAAAGGCTTTCTCCTCCACCTTAACAGTACTCTTTTTCATCCTACTTTCATGAGCCAGTAGAGAGCCCATCAATTCATCATAGGTAAAAGTGGATAAATCCTTTGACTCTTCAATTGCAGGGACGACATTATTCCAATTTTCATTCAAACTCCTCAAAACTTTACTCAAAATAGTTTCATTGTTAATGTTTTCACCATATGACCTCATTTGACTAACAATTTCAGTCACTCTAGACAAATAATTTTGGACAGATTCCTTCTCTCCCATGGTTAACTCAGCAAAATTACTACGAAGAGTTTGCAACCGTACCTTAATTACTCTCTGATCACCCATATACTCTTGCTTGAGTGTCTCCTGTAGGATCGATTTCACCCTAGAGGAGGGTGAATAGGGTGGTACTATTAATTATAAAAATTAATCGCGGAAGCTTATAAAAATATTTCAACACAGATATATCAAAATTATAGTAGCACAGATAATAGCAGAATAATAAATGCAGAAATAGAACGACGCAGAATTTACCCAGCTTCGGCAAAACCCTGCCTACGTGCTGCCCCCAAGGTTTCTACTAGAAATTAGATAGTCAGACGCTTACACACGTAAACTCGCGACACCCGCTATCGACTAAACCTAACTCTACGCTCAAAACCCTGCCACAACTCAGCCACTGAGTTGCGAATTCTCAAAATATGCCACGTAGTTTGTCCCCTAGTCACACGACTAGAAATTTAAACGGTTTAAAAAGAAAATACAAATTAAAAACAATTTTAAAATTAAAATATCCCTAATTAAAAAAATTAAAAGCCCTTATTAAAAAAGAGAAAAGTCGGCCCCTTTATTCTTCTATCTATATCGGCCTGCTTCCTTGTTTTTATGTTAATGGCGGCTTTGTCTTTGCAAATTAAGGCTTCGTCCCTTTGATCCAATTTAGGGTTTTGAAACAGAAGCTGTCGATAGTTGATCGGGCGTATGATTGATTCTGGTCCTCTCTTTGTCGATCGTCTATTTCTTTGAGTTGCTCACTGCTGCTTCTATTTGATCGAGTTCAACGTTTGCTTCGGTATGTAATTTTCCTTTTTGTGCTTTTATGATTTTCGTATTCGAACTCGATGATTGTGTCGATGATGATCTTAGGGTTTTTATATGGGTTCGTAACCCTTGATTTTCGTTCTTACAAATATATTTGAATTTGTCAATTTTGTTTGATCGACCGTTCGATTTCACTTTGATGCTGATGATTTCTCTGATTTCTTCTATTTACTTGAATAATCACGGTGTTGATTCTGACTTGGTTTGTTTACTTGGCTATCACGACACCATTGAATTTCGTGGCCACCACGGCTTGGTTGCATTTGACTTCGGTCATGTTTGGTTTCGTGAATTTCTCGTTGACTTCGGTATGCTTCCACGACTTCGATACTTACATTGTTCATATCGACTTGGCTTGACTTTGTTCACTGACCTGTACATGTTGTTGCTTGATTATGGTCTCTGACTTTGTTCATCTTATTAAGTACGATCAGTTGTTCACAGTGTCGATTTTGAGTTGTATTATTCCACAGCTTGGACTTTGTTTTGGTAAATTGCTGCGTGGATTTTTGACTGATAAATTGCTGCTTGGATTTTGACCATGGCTTCTTCTGTCAACGTTCTAATATGTTACATTATTTTTACTGTATATAAATATTTCTTGTGTGTTATTCTTGTCACCATTCTTGTGCATTCATGTGCTTGATGTTTACTTATTGTTTGAGACAGTTTGCATTAATCTGTTTCATGAATGCTTGCTGCCTGACCTTTGTTGTTATGTTGATCTTGCTTGCTACCTGGTCGACACTTGCAGTTCACTGTGTCAAGTTGCTGCCTTCATATTGCCACTATATCATGTTCGATACAGTTTGCATTTCAGTTGTTTGGTTGACACACTTGAAGTTGTACATTGTTGTGTTTGTTCCATCATGTGGTCTGAATTTGATTTGATCTCATTTCTAATGTGCACTGAGCCTCGAGTGTATACTGAGTTGTGCCTTGTAAGTTTCATTTAGAGTTTGCACTATTGTTTCATTTGTTTTGGTTGTTGCATTTGTTTGGTACACATGTTGTTCTAGTTTGAGGCTGTATATATGAGTTTTGTAATTGTAGTCTTTTGTACCATGCTTGTTGTGAGTTTGAAGTTGAAATAGTCATGTGTACTTTCTGGTTTTGGTTTCTTGATGCGACTATGCACTGCATATACATGTGCCATTTCATTTTCTTTTCTGGTCTGTTGGCACTGTTGTATTATGGTTTGTACATTGAGTTAAATCCAGCTTAAACGCTCGAGTTTGACCTTGTGCTCATGTCGGGATTTTATTTATATTACACTTGAGTTGAACCCGGATTTTCATTTGGGTTTGACCTGCGCTCACATGTCCCTGTAAATCAATCAAGTGTATATTTCGATGTGCCCGGCCTTGTGGCATATACAGTGATACACTGTGTATGTCACAAATTGTTCGTGTATGATAAATTCAAATTTAAATGACGACGAACAACCCAAATAACTAGGGCAAATAATATTTTCAAAATCCATATTTTATTTTATATCGCAAAAATATTTCTTTTTCAATTTTACTGCGTTAGTGAATATTTTTGCAGATTGCTCAGATGCTGGATTCTAACTGGAATGAAGTTGAAGATGAACTACGAGTGTGAGTGATATGTAGTGAGGAATTTATGTAAGTTGAATTGTGATGTAATCAGAAATTGTATTGTAATTGAAATTGTATAGTGAATAGTGAGAGCTTGAATTTGTACTATTCAAAAATTGTAATAAATATTTGTTTGAATAAAATTTCTGTTTGAATTCAAATTTTGTGTTATTTAATTTATTCAGCAATATTTATTTAACCTATGAAAAATAAAATAGTACATTAATAAATACATTTAAATGAATGTATATATGTTTATTATCATCAAACAAATATCATATAATCGTATATTCAACAATCTCCCCCTTTTGATGATAACAAACATATATTTAAGATTTTGACTATGTTAAATGTATTTGATCAATGATATGCTCTAATTGCTCCCCCAATTTAAATACTTCCTCTCTACACAAAGCTCCCCCTACATATATGCATGCAAATAAAAATATGCAAATGAGCCTAGATCCAAACAGAAAATTATTTGACCTTTGCTTGATTTTATTTGACAAAATCTTAACTTTTCTCTCCGCCTTTTGTTATCAGCAAAAGTGTAATAATGTTAGAGAAAATAGAGATAAAGTGATCGATATTAATCCAACATTAAAAATTCAATTGAATATAAATATTAAATTTCAACAAAAATAAAACAAAAATCATAAATATTTTGTTAGGCACATATTCCACTTTTAGAATGATGAGAATTATGTCATCATATAAAACCATACAGTTGTGTCTATTCGGGCTATATTTATATCAGGATTTGAATATCTACTAACCATGCATAACCGTTAGGATTTTTAAATGAGATTAGTAATATTCCAATTTTATTTAAAAGAATAAATCCAAGTATCTTCTAACCACGCATAACCGCAAGGACTTTTAAATGGGATTAGAATCAACTTGTTTCTTTTAAAAATCAATTTTTGATATGCGTTCCATACATGCATAACCGTGAGGACTTTTAAATGAGCATGGAAGCACATAACAAATTCCAAGTAATTTACCCATGCATAACCGTGAGGACTTTTAAATGAGAGTGAATAGTTTGGTATTTATTTTATTTTCTTAAATATAAAATGAAAAACAAACGATTCCTGTTTAAAGTACCACATATCGACAAATTATATTGAATTTTGATGAGTGATGGTCATTAGAAATATGATAGAAATAGAGATGGTCATGGAATTTTTACCAACAAAAGTTTTATAAATCTTGTTTAAATTTCTAAAGAAATTTACTAATTATACCGTATCGAGTTATAATATATGATAAATATCAATACTCGTCACTTTTTCAATCACTATTTGTCTTTTCGATAATTATTAGGGAGTCAAAATAGTCATTTAAAATTAAATTAAAAATAATCATGAAATTAATTTTTTAGAATGACTAATCTAAAATTATGGTCAAAAATGATTTTCTCGAAGGGGTTTTATAAGAAAATTTTATGCTATTTGAAAATTATTTGAAATGAAAAATATGTAGATATTTTCTTTGAAAAACGATGCAGTTACTAAATGTCTCAAAAAAATCACGTTCAATTAGTAATTTTTCTATCAACTGGATTACCAGTGTAATCTGCATCTGAATTTCTTTTTCACTCAAAATCATCATTAATTGAATTTGATCGACCAAACAATGAAGTGTGCACCAAAAATTTCAAACTCAATTTTAACAGCATTTTAAATGACATTCTTTTAAATTTGAATTGAAGCCGTGTAAATAATCAAAAACCGTGAATATAGAGTTAGCCGTATTATAAGCAAATCGATTATCATCCAACAAAAAACACTATTATTAATCCAAAGTAATATATATATGAAGTAATTCAAAGAATCTAGAGAATTTTATAGTGTTTTGGCATAAGAATATAATTTGGCCAACTATGTTGAATAAGTCAGAGTCAAAATTATCATTATTTCATCATCGCATTACTGGCTGATTTAATTTAGAATATGGTGCAGATTATCACATTTAATATATCGTTCAAATAAATATAACTTTACCTGTTTTACCTTTACGATAATTTTTCGTGGTTGCCTACTGTGATTCTGTCACCTTTATACTAGGCTAAGGAACTATGCTTTATCGCCCGTTGTATTTCTGGAACAGCCAAAAATTCAGAGAACACTGTTGTTGTTCCTTAGCCTGCCACCACACCTACAAGGAAAAGATTTATGTGACCTATTTGTTTTTATAGGTCCATGGTTGTTAGTGGCAAAAAATTTTGAAAAATAATTTTTTAAAGACCCAAAACTATTTATAGTTGTTCCCTTCGGCACCCAAATTTGTTTAACTTTGAGAGATTTTATATTTGTGCCTTTTGGAACCCAAATCGGTATAGTTTTCACATGTTTGGGTCTATACCAACAATTATTGTGATTGTGTCCATATTTTCTACAAATTGTGCACATAGAATTAACTTGATTAATATTGCTTTCAACAATTTTCGAACTACTATATCCAAGTCCTTGTCTAACCGTATTAACAGTTTGCTTTCTTAATAGCATATTCAACGATTTTTCACTTTTTGAAAATTTATCTAAAGTCGTTGACAATTGTTGGACTTGTGTTTTGAGAGATTCATTTTCATTTAACAATTGTGCACTTCTTAATAGAATTCTCTCTCCTAGTATTTTCATTCTCTTTTAAAATCAGAATTTCATTTTCAAGTGATTTATATTGATTTCTGATTTTTTAATATTCTCTTCGAATGTTGGACACTTATCACACTTACACTACACCATTTTAAGCTATTAACAACGGGTAAAAACTGTTGTTAAGTCCAAAAGCAACGGGTAAAAACCGTCTTTAATACAGGAGTGGTTGACTTTAGCAACGGGAAGAAACCGTTTCTTTATTTCCAAAAGGCAACGGGTACAAACCGTTGCAAAATGGGCCAAAGGCAACGGGTATTAACCGTTGCAAATTCGTCCAAAGGCAACGGTTATAAACCGTTGCAAACTTGACAATAGGCAACGGGTATAAACCGTTGCTTAATGTACAAAAGGCAACGGTTACTAACCGTTGCTTAATGGGCAAAAAATCAACGGATATAAACCGTTGCTTTATGTCCAAAAAGCAACGGCTGCAAGCGTTGCTTTATGTGCAGTAAAAAACGGTTAAAAACCGTTGCTTTATGCCCAAAGTCACACATAAAGCAACGGTTAACACCCGTTGCACATAGTGTTTGCTCCTGCCCCTACAAAATCACATCTGTAACTCACTACTGCGTTACACGCATATCTCAGTATATATACCAGAATATCAATATATATCAAAATATTGGTACACAAACACTATAAACATATCGCACATATACCATACATATAAAATTATCAAACTTATAATTACACTCATTGTTTTGCAAACACAATGCTACCGTACCGGAATATCATACTCATTACACTGCATTGTTTATTACACTACAGTACAAAGATTTCATTAATTACAGATCCAGTACAATAATAAGTAAAAAACTTTCGTAAGAAACAGATCCGGTTTTCAGCTTCAACCTGAGAGGAAAATAAAATCAAAAGGGCAAAGCATTCCAGTTTTCAGACTTCAATGTTCAACCTGGTTCATGTGCAACTCTAAGATTAAATTCAGAGGCAGTTCAACTTCATAAATCTGGAAAGAATATTCCAGTTCAAAAACAAAAAGCATCTACCTGATTCAAAAAGTCTGAAACAGTTTAAAACAAAGTAGAACCCAAGAAAAGAGAAAATCAAATAATGCAAAGCAATTCAAAGCAAACAACGGTTAGGATAAAGCAAATTTGATCAAGCCTCAATTTCTAGATTTTGAAATCTTTTTCAGGTTCTCTTTCCTCTCTGTCAAACTATCCAGGTGAGCAAACCACCCTTATAAATTCTTAAAACTTGATATATCTATTTTGCATGTGATAAGTCTTGAATGTAAATTGTGAAAGGTGCTTGCATGCTTGTATTTATGTATGGATGACTGTGTGTACGATTGTGTACAGGCAACATGCCTCTGTTTATACATGACAGGTTTGATAAACCTGTCTAAAAATTCATACCACCCAAAAGAATGAATGTTAGGCTTTGATCATTAAAAGGAAATTGCTTGAAATAATGTAATTTCATATATGAAAATAATTTCAGATAAAAATAGGTGCATTGCTATTCTTATATCACAGTTATGTACATAGGCTGCTAATGTTGTTACTTATCTTCTTGTTTAATCAATAAAAGCATTAGATCTTGGGGTGCATGTTATCATCTGAACCTCATTGATGTGGCTGAATTCAATTAGATTATCAACCCTCTTGTTTTTGGTCAGTCTTGAATAGACACTTTACGTAATCTGACTCAGTCCGTGTGACATAAGTATTAACTAAACAGATGTATATTCTTCTGATTTCACTTGAAATTTAACATTAGCATCAAACTGTTTCCAAAAAATTTGTCATTACAATGGCGCCATTTTGTAGCACCAGAGTAATGTCTATGCATTACCCCTCTCCTGATACTTGGCTTGCGCCATTAACAACAATTTTATCCACTTACTAAATGTGGTCTCATATTTAGTAAAAAAAAATTCATTGCATCAACTTATACCCTAGCAGTCACTATAAGCAGCTATGTCTAACTAGCATGCAGTGTAGTATAGTACATTACAATTTGTAAAACAAATCATATATAAATGTAAAAAGATCATCCCTTGCATAACCAATTGTTTCTTGGTTCTCTAACATTGTACACTTAAAACATCAAATATGTATTCTGATGGTTCAGATTAGAAGGTGCATCTCTACT
Source organism: Allium cepa (assembly GCA_030765085.1). Lineage (NCBI taxonomy): Eukaryota > Viridiplantae > Streptophyta > Magnoliopsida > Asparagales > Amaryllidaceae > Allium > Allium cepa. The sequence goes on along the minus strand of CM060934.1, from coordinate 588,237,767 downwards.
TTGGCAAACTGTTAAAGTGTAGTAGATATTGACTATAATCAATCCCTAAAAACTTAATGAAACATCATTCCTAAAAGCAAGGGCGGCCCAAAGAATCGGTTGACCAAGCCCAATGTGAATTTTTTTGCCCCTTACTATATAACATGTCAATTTTTTTTATTTTCTTTTTCATATATAAGCATAAAATCACATATAAAACTATAACATAACAAAGTACCAACTTTTTATACAAAAGTTGCCACAGTAAGTGGATGCAATACTTATAGTCTCAAATAGTTTACAAAACAGTGTATTTAATTTTTAACGAAATGTATCGAGTTTACAAACTAGTGTATCTAGTTAAGTGTACCGGCAAATCACATTGGGTTCTGCCTAAATGTTTGCGGGTAGACATACACACACTACAGGAAAAATAGTACATCAATGAAAGTATCAGTTCCTAAATAATTATTAGTCTTTTAGCTTCAGCTTTCAAATTTCGATTCCTAAACGATTAGTTACAGAAACTAGTTGTTTATAACAACATACTAATAAGTTATTAGCTTCAGGCGTTTTCAAGGTTAATGAAATCTAAAGCAGTAAAAGGGCGACTCAATTTTAGAAAATTAGACAACTCAAAAAAAGAAATTCGCTTACTTAATTAGCAGTGGCAGTATAGAGACTGTAGCAGGACTTCAAATCAGCAGTAAAAAATATCGCGTAGGAGGCAAGCATGAGCCGACGATGGCTGATGGAATAGCCGAGTATGCAGCGATGATTATTTGGAAAGCGTTGATTTTTGAAACCCTAGTTTATTTGGGTTCGAGCATCGCCAACATGAAGATTGCTTTTGAGCTGCAACTTTGAAGTAAAACAGATTTTTGGTGTTGCCCGGCTCAGTTGGTTGCCCCATCCCAGGGGCTTGGTGGGCTTGCCTCTGGGCCGGCCCTGCCTAAAAAATTTACGACGGTTACAAACCATTGCTAATTAGCCACGGTTGAAAACCGTTGCTAATTGGAACGAAGCGCGCCAAAAATTATGGCTCGGAAGGATGAAATTTACCGCCATCATTTGTCTCCAAAGAAGCTACGGTTATTAACCGTTTCCAATTAGCAACGATAGTAAACCGTTGCTAACTGAACCAAGACGGTGATTAACCGTTGCTAAATGGCAACGGTTAATAACCGTTGCCAAATGCGCGAATGGTTAGTTGCAAATCTCAGTATTTGGTGTAGTGTTAGGGATCCTTCTTTGATAGTTTTTAACTAATTGGTCAAGTTTTTCATTTAATTCTATCAAAGTGTCCTTTTGTGATTCAAGTTTAGCGTATTTTTCCCTAAGTCGTTCAAAACAGCCATTTACTTCATGGAAATAAATAAGTAATTAAGAGTGAGTAAGTTTTGATACCTCGCTTGGCTCGTCATCGTCGCTATCAGTTATATTTCCATGAAGGCACATATCTGCTTTCTCACTCTTACTTCTAGAACTTTGATTATCTTCATCACTTGTATTCCACGTAGCTGTAGCATTTCTCCGTTTTGATTTCTTTTCAAAATCGTGTTGAAATCGGGGATAATTGGGCTTGATATCACCGGGTTTGTTGCAAATGATCCCGTGTTCTTCCGAGTTGTCTAGTGCTTTGATTATTCTGCTTTTTAATTTTTGATTTAGAGCTGGATTTTCATATTTGTGGTTCCACCTTTTGAATTTCTTCATTATTAACGCCAGCTCAGCTGCTGCATCATCATCATCCTCATCACAACTGCTTTTACAAATCATGTCAAGCACATTTCTTTAACTGAGTTGGTTGTGGCGGATTTCTCATTGTTGTTGACTTTTGCACCATATATTGCATCGAAAGCATTCTAGATTTCATATGCATTTTCACAATGAGAGATGAAATTAAAATTATCTTGATTAATATGAGAATATAATATATGCATAGCAAGAGCGTTAATCGAGATAACTTTCTTATCTGTTATATCACACTTGTTTTTAATAATATCCCAAATATAACATTAACAGATTTTAAATAAAATTCCATTTTCAATTTCCAATTCAAAAAATCTGTTCCATCGAAAATAGAAGGAATAATATTGGAACGACCCTCAATAAAAGTATTATTAAAAGAAGCCATTATAAAAATTCAAATTTTTAAAACAAAAACCGATTTTTGAAACACGAATTTTTAAAGCAAAAATTGACTTCTATTCCTAGCTCTGATACCACTTGTAGGATCGATTTCACCCTAGAGGGGGGGTGAATAGGGTGATGGTATTAATTATAAAAATTAATTACGAAAGATTAAAAATGATTTCAACACAGAACACAGAATAATAGCAGCACAGAAAAATAGCAGAATAATAAAATGCAGAAATAGAACGACATAGAATTTACCCAGCTTCGGCAAAACCCTGCCTACGTGCTGCCCCCAAGGTTTCTACTAGAAATTAGATAGTCAGACACTTACACACGTAAACTCGCGACACCCGCTATCGATTAAACCTAACTTTACGCTCAAAACCCTGCCACAACTCAGCCACTGAGTTGCGAATTCTCAAACTACGCCACGTAATTTGTCCCCTTGTCACACGACTAGAAAATACAACGGTTTAAAAACAAAATACAAATTAAAAAACAATTTTAAAATTAAAATAACCCTAATAAAAAAACTAAAAGCCCTTATTAATAAAGAGAAAAGTCGGCCCCTTTATTCTTCTATCTATATCGGCCCGCTTCCTTGTTTTATGTTAATGGTGGCTTTGTCTTTGCAAATTAGGGCTTCGTCCCTTCGATCCAATTTAGGGTTTCGAAACAGAAGCTGCCGATAGTTGATCGAGCGTATGATTGATTCTGGTCCTCTCTTTGTCGATCGTCTATTTCTTTGAGTTGCTCACTGCTGCTTCTATTTGATCGAGTTCAACGTTTGCTTCAGTATGTAATTTTCCTTTTTGTGCTTTTATGATTTTCATATTCGAACTCGATGATTGTTCCGATGATGATCTTAGGGTTTTTATATGGGTTCGTAACCCTTGATTTTCGTTCTTACAAATATATTTGAATTTGTCAATTTTGTTTGATCGGCCATTCGATTTCACTTTGATGCCGATGATTGATCTGACTTCTTCTATTTACTTGAATAATCAAGGTGTTGATTTTGACTTGGTTTGTTTACTTGGCTATCACGGCACTGTTGAATTTCGAGGCCACCACGGCTTGGTTGCATTTGACTACGGTCATAGTTTGGTTTCGTGAATTTCTCATATTCGGTATGCTTCCACGACTTCGATACTTACATTGTTCATCTCGACTTGGCTTGACTTTTTTCACTGACCTATACATGTTGTTGCTTGATTATGGTCTCTGACGTTGTTCATCATATTAAGTACGATCAGTTGCTCACGGTGTCGATTTTGAGTTGTATTATTCCACAGCTCTGACTTTGTTCTGATAAATTGCTGCATGGATTTTTGACTGATAAATTGCTGCTTGGATTTTGACCATGGCTTCTTCTGTCAACATTCTAATATGTTAAATTATTTTTACTGTATATAAATATTTCTTATGTGTTATTCTTGTCACCGTTCTTGTGCATTGATGTGCTTGATGTTCACTTATTGTTCGAGACAGTTTGCATTAATCTGTTTCATGAATGCTTGCTGCCTGACCTTTGTTGCTGTGTTGTCTTGCTTGCTACCTGGTCGACACTTGCAGTTCACTATGCCAAGTTGTTGTCTTCATATTGTCACTATATCGTGTTCGATACAGTTTGCATTTTAGTTGTTTGGTTGACACACTTGAAGTTGTACATTCTTGTGTTTGTTCCATCATGTGTTCTGAATTTACTTTGATCTCATTTCTAATGTGCACTGAGCCTCGAGTGTATACTGAGTTGTGCCTTGTAAGTTTCATTTAGAGTTTGCGCTATTGTTTCATTTGTTTTGGTCGTTGCATTTGTTTGGTACACATGCTATTCTGGTTTGAGGCTGTATATAGGAGTTTTGCAATTGTAGTCTTTTGTACCATGCTTGTTGTGAGTTTGAAGTTGAAATAGTCATGTTTACTTTCTGGTTTTGGTTTCTTGATGCGGCTATGCACTATATATAAATGTGCCATTTTATTTTCTTCTCTGGTATGTTGGCACGGTTGTATTATGATTTGTACATTGAGTTAAATCCAGCTTAAACGCTCGAGTTTGACCTTGTGCTCGTGTCGAGATTTTATTTATATTACACTTGAGTTGAACCCGGCTTTTCATTTGGGTTTGACCTGCGCTCACATGTCCCTGTAAATCAATCAAGTGTATATTTCGATGTGCACGGCCTTGTGGCATATACAGTGATACACCGTGTATGTCACAAGTTGTTCGTGTATGATAAATTCAAATTTAAATGACGACGAACAACCCAAATAACTGTGGCAAATAATATTTTCAAAATCCATATTTTATTTTATATTGCAAAAATATTTTTTTTACAATTTTACTGCGTTAGTGAATATTTTTGCAGATTGCTCAGATGCTGGATTTTCTAACTGGAATGAAGTTGAAGATGAACTACGCGTGTGAGTGATATGTAGTGAGGAATTTATGTAAATTGAATTGTGATGTAATCAGAAATTGTATTGTAATTGAAATTGTATAGTGAATAGTGAGAGCATGAATTTGTACTATTCAAAAATTGTAATAAATATTTGTTTGAATAAAATTTCTATTTGAATTCAAATTCTGTGTTATTTTATTTATTCAGCAAATATTTATCTAACCTGTGAAAAATAAAATAGTAAATTAACAAATACGTTTAAATGAATGTGTATATGTTTATTATCATCAAACAAAAATCATATAATCGCATATTCAACATCTCTCATACTTCATGTGCATTTGTGGCCGAGGTAATTCGGGGAAAGATATCGTCATCCAATGCTGATTGAATTAAGAACAACGTTTTAGCATCTTTTTTGCGGTTCTCCTTTAGCGTCGGATCGACAACGGACGATGCCGGGTTTCGTTCAGCATACCCGTTTTCCACTAAATCCCACAGTTCTTGAGATTTAAACATAGTCTTCATTTTAAGACTCCAAAAATGATATTTACCCCTTTGAAGATGGGAATTAAGGGTTGAGACGGATGAATTTTCACCATTTTCTGCCATTATTTATAAGTGGACTGAAACCTGGTGAATGCTCTTATACCACAATGTTGATGTAAAATAAAAATAGGAATCTAATATGACAGGAAGCAAACTACTCTTTTATTAAAGAAAGTGCCTCTTATGTAGGCATGTACATAAACACAAAAGTAGGATCATCTAAGCAGGTAATAAAACAAAAAACGTGCCAAAAATAAACTATTTCAACAATACCTATTATTACTAAAGCCTATGGACTAGGACAAAGCAGATACTTTTATTTTTAACAGCACATAAACTTGAATCAATCATTCAACATATATTGTCACACTTAAATTTCTAATCAGACTCTTGGGTACTTAAGAAAGCATTTTATAACTTTGTGAATTATGTTTTTTGGATTACTATATATCTAAACTGATTTCTAAATTTATAATGATTTGTGTTTGGATAACACAAAGATATATGAACCTAAATATATTAGCAGTATATTTTACAAGTTATTTGGTATGAACAGTTGTAAACTAAGAGCTATATCATGCACTCTATATTTAAAAAAAAGACGCATAACACTATACATATAGATTGTTTGACAGAGTAACTACTTAATTTAACATCCTGACACTTCCTTTTATAGTATAGACTGAATTTGTATGTGTATATATGTAGCCTGACATCCTTTGTAGGCAGTTTTTTTTAAAGAAAGAATCATTTTTTTTTCAAAACTTCGCAAATGAACTAAAGTTAGTGCCTGAAGTTCAGTAGCAGATCAAAACTTATATTTGTCTATGTTTACACGGTAAAAAGTAGGTATGAACTTTTTGTAAATTATTTTTAAACTTATTGAAATCTTTTGTTTAACAAAGCCATATATATATATATATATATATATATGCAAATAAATTTTGTCTCTTGGTGAGAGTGTGTTAGCTTGCGTGCGTGCCTGGTACCGTCTTTGCTCTCCTCTGAGTGCGTGGGTGGTAAGGCACCATTGCCTATGTTGATATATTTATCCGCAGTAGTATGCAAGCGTGTGTTTGCTTGCCAGATCTAAGACAGTAAAAGTAAACCTACGTGAGGGAGAAAAGAATATAACATATATACTACTGGTTTATATAAGTTTGAGTTAGTAAGCAGTGTGTTTTCTAAGTAAGAGAATTTAGTGCGTGAGTAAGTGCAAATCATACTATCGGGTTTCTAAATTATAAACTCCAAAGGGGTAAATGTTTTCACAGCCTTAGTTCTATAATATGTGGAGTATTAATAATCGAATTAGTATTACCGATTGGTTTAAAAGCTTTCGAATAATGCTTCATCGAGTATGGTATAACTTATTGAATAGAACGTTTGAGTGGAACTTACTAAACATTAGTGAATATGTGAATTTCACCGAGTAGTATGAGATACTTTGGTTAAATTCATGCGATCGCTATAAGGAAGTAATTAACACTTTAGAAATATTTTCTTTTCGAGTGTGCGACAAGTGGTTGCAAGATCCGAAAGAGAATATAATTCAGGTTTTCCTGTGGTATCTTTAATAAGTGATACTTACAAGCTTTTAGTAAATACTTGGATTTCACTATACGGTATGGGATGTATTGGTTAAATTCTAGTGATTACTAAATGTGATAGTATTTGACACTTTAGAGTTTACTATCTTTCATTGTGTGGCAAGCGACTGCTGGATCCTTAAGAAGTTTATTCCTTGATTTCTTTTCGAACATAATAAAATAATAATAGTAAATAAATGTTGAGTTATCGAGTCATGGTTTCTAGGATCACCTTGATCGGTATGGACTATCCTTGATATCATTCTGTGATTTTGTGTTCCCGGTCTGAGTACGCTTGGTATCGGATTGGTTCAAGTGATAACAGTTTGTTTATTTGATTGCCACAGGTATTGAGCACAATCATTTCGATTGTTTTGGACGATCATTACGATCGGTTTGGATTAAGATCTCTTGGATTTCAAAAATTGGATTCTGTAACTATTTCATGTTCGAGAAATAAAAATATATATTCTTTTGTCTTGTATTCGTGAAATATATATATATATATATATATATATATATATATATATTCTTGTGTCTTATGTTCGTGAAATAAATATACATTCTTGTGTCTTGTGATGAATGCTAAGTTTAGTAAATTTTGTTATTATATGTTTAGTGACTAGTTCGTGTTTGTGACTTAAATTTATAACCCTGTTCGGAGTTAAATAAATTTTCTGACTCGTTATATCCTAGACATCTGTATTTACTTATATGTTGTTTATTCTTGTGTTATTTTTTTTCTTACCCTATTGGATATTTAGAGATAGTCTAACCTGGTTGTTATTTTGCTCGAGTCAGGCCGAGACTTTTCAGATTACAGGACAAGTTGGCCTATGGATGGTTGGGTTAGCTGTGGTTGGACCTTTGATATTCAGTTATATCACTTAATAATTTGTGAAATTGAGATGTATAATTAAGACTAGAAAACTTAACTTGTATATTAATTGAGTTTAGTATCTTATTTTGTAAACTCAAAATTTGTATGTGTGTAAGTTGAGATTTATTCCACCTTGATCTATGGCTGTTATTTATATGATATATTTTTTTGATTTTGAGAAATCAGTGTGTCTATTACTTTGTATTAATAATGTACACATCAAATTCAGTTCAGATATTAAGTGAAAAGGTATAAATGACGTTTCGATCGCCCTTAACAAGCCGTATTCTCCGGATTAGCAGACATCATTACTTATAATGTTCTTTGCTAATCTGGGTATCGTGGTGGGGTAGTTACAGTTTCTATCTGAGCTGTGGTAGAACATTATATCATATTATATTACGGATCTGAGACCTAGATGACTTTGAGTCTAGTCCATTCGGTGTGTGGTAGATAGTTATATTAATAATCTAATTAGGGATAGGAGTATAAAATGATTATCGAGATAATCATTTGGGAGTGTAAATTGATTAAAATAATTAGTTAAATTAATAAATTGAAATTTTTGACATTAAAACCTTTGAAAAATATGAGTCTAAGAATATTCAAATGTTCCAGAATTGATTTGAGTTGCGCAGTGGAAGCTAATTGATTGTTTCCGCTGAGCATAGTAATTAGTGAACTATATATTAGGTTAATTGAATGATCTATGCAGGTTGGTTGATTGCTAGGACTTAAATGGTTGGTTATGACCGTTATGTGGATGCATGGATGATAAAATAAATTTGATTAATGGAAAATTATAATTTGTTTGTTTGTGTTGACTTGTTTGGAAATTGTTTAAGAATTCAGATCGAAATGTTGGATGCCATGTTACTGATAAAAGTTCCTAAACATCATACGAGACATTGTAACATGAAAATAATAAATTCTGGATGTTTGCATAATTATTTTAAAAAGAGTTTGAATTAAAGACTTAAATTTTCAAGAATAATTAAAATGGTAAATATGTAGAAAATATTCTTAAATATCAGGGAATCTTGGAAAAGAAATTTTTGGGTTTCTTAAAATGAACATTCACAACTCCAGGCAGCTCTTTATACTGCAAATTCATTTCACCTTATTAGCCTTTCTCTCCTTTGATTGTTGCGTTAATATGGATGACAGATCCAATGCTAGTGTATAGGCCTTAGTATTCATGCCTGAACTTATTTATTAGGCCTCTGACCACCTATGCTAGTCTTAGTGCATGAATATTTTGGTGCTTCATGTACACTTCTCCTTGTTTGCATGTGCTTTCAACCTGGCTGTTGATTGAACTGAGCAACTATATGATTGTCGCTAGGCTTTGAGTTAATTTTCAATTTAATAATGTGAATTCTCTTGATTCAGTACTAAAATAAACTAGTTTTATTTTTACAAACTTATAAGGATTGTCCTTCTATGAGCATACAAAAATAAATGTATGGCTAGGCTAAGTATTCATTATTAGTATAACATGTTTCAAGACAGGTTGCAAATTAGAACAGCACTAAAAAGACTCGGATGACATTCATCTATACATAATCATCCATTAATAAAATATAACTCACGTACACACACAAGAGTACATTTGTACGAGCCTGAGATTTGCAATAAAAGGAGTTATGGATTTTACTTTTGAAAAGAATAGCCTTGTTTTTATAAATATGCATGTTAGAACTTGATTGTAATTTTATGGTTTTAGTATTGAAAAGTTATATTGAAATAGTCACATACCATAAACTTAGTTTTCAAATTGGATTTAGAACACTTGGTATATTATTCCATAAACTAGACTGGATCTTATTGATTTTGAACAACTACACACATATATATATATATTAAAAATTGAATTCAAAATCTAGTTGGGTTTATTTCATGTAGTTGATTTCATTTTCCATATGCTTGAATATTATTCCTATTTGGTTATTGATTGCTTGGTAGGTACCAAAGTCGAGTGCTTTGCATTTGGAGCTCGCTTTTGCATTTGGTTTTGCTTTATATGCTTGTTAAATATTAAAATAAGGTACGTGTCTCGGATTACATATCGCATTTCAATGTTTTTTCCTACGGGATGCCTCATCATCGAGATGAAATGTATATTATATAATTTTATTCATATTGTAAAATTTCGAAACGCTAACCACGCAAAGGAGACGTTGGCGAAGTTTACCGTAAATTTAAGGCGTTAGAAATTTTTTGAGAATTTTGAAAAAGAAATTCCAACTAACATTTTACATTAGTGTTGTCATTTATAGTAATATTATTTGATTGAATTTGGAAGTGAAATTAGAAATCAATTGGCGAATAACTATTCTAAGAAGAAATTTATATTATGAATTTCTTCCGTCAAGGGAATTGCTGAGACGTAATTTTTTTAAGGGGGAAGTCTGTATCAACCCTGTTGTTAATAACCTGATTGATTATAATTAATTAGTGTTGATTAATTTCAATTTGAGATTTTAGAAGTTTAATTTTTGAAATTTAATCTAATTTGAATAAATCATTCAAATTAGTGGATTTCAATTTAGTCGAAATATTATTTGTATCAATTATTGAATTTTAAAATGTAAAATTATATTGCTTGTAAATATTTATATTATATGATAGAAAGATAATCACACTCAGTTTAATTGATTTAATTGGTTATGTTAATTAAATCTATTATTTGGTTAAAAGATATGATTTATAACTTAATTAAATTACGTGGGCATTAGTGATATAACAAGCCCATTATCTTATCCATCTCATTATTTGGCCTTCTATCCTAATTCCCAATAAAAATACATACGTTGATTTTCATTTTTGCTGTAAACAAAACACTTCCCACTCCATCTCCATCTCCATCTTCATCTTCACGCTTAAATCCCTAAATCCGCAATTAAATTCCTTTATCAATTTGAGTCGCGGCGATAGACAAAGCTCAAGCAAGGCAAGACGTGATGACAAGGGGAGGCGACATGTGAGCTTTGGATGAGCGTGATCTGATCGCATGCTCTTGCTGGCGACTTTGGCGATCGATAGGGAGGAACGGTGATGTACAAGGCAGCGCAACTTCGGCGTAGGGTTTGAGTACTCGAGCATGGCCTTGAGCTATTCTTCAACAGTGACTGAAGAGGGGTTAGCACATTCTTAGAGGCGCATGCGTTCAGGTGATGTAGGCTGGTCGTCAGGTAGTGGCGCAATCGATTTAGACTGTTGTTCATGGATTTAAGGTGAGTTACAACCCACATCATCTATTTCTAAACCTTTGTGCATGTTTATTATGTTAAATACAGTTGTGATTACTTTGAATAGATTCATTGCTTAATGAACTAAATCTGCTTAATGAAAATTTTGAGTTTGCTGCTAATTATAGAATTAATATTCTAGCTTTTTAAGTTATTGCGTTAAGGATTTATTGTTCGAAACATTTGTGCCTGCATGTTGTATAATTATCTCCATAAGAATAAGCATCAATGTCAGAAGCTAGCAAAGGGTCGAAGCGTTTAAGTTTTGTTTAGCAATATATATTATCACACTCAAATTTCTAATCAGACTCTTGGGTACTTAAGAAAGCATTTCATAACTTTGTGAATTATATTTTTATGGATTACTATATATAGATAGATATCGAAACCGATTTCTAAATTTATAAAGATTCATAATTTGATAATTACAAAGATATATGAACCTAAATATATTAGCAGTATATTTTACAAGTCATTTGGTATGAACGATTTTAAACTAAGAGCTATATTTGGCACTCTATATTTAAAAATACACGCAGCACTATACATATAGATTGTTTGACAAAATAACTACTTTATTTAACATCCTGACACTTCCTTTTATAGTATAGACCGGCTTAGTACACACACACATATATATATACACATACATATATATATACATATAGATATATATATAGCCTGACATCCTTTATAGGCAGTTTTTTTAAAGAAAGAACCACTTTTTTTAAATAAAAAAAATTTGCAAATGAACTTTAGTTATTGCCTGAGTTTAGTAGCAGATTAAAACTTATATTTGTCCATCTATGTTTACAAGGTAACAAGTAGGTATGAACATTTTGAAAATTGTTTTCAAACTTATTAAATTCTTTTGTTTAACAAAGCCATATATATATATATATATATATATATATATATGTATATGCAAATAAAATTTGTCTCTTGGTAAGAGTATGTTAGCTTGCCTGCACGCTTGGTACCGTCTTTGCTCTCCTTTGAATGAGTGAGTGGTAAGGCACCATTGCCTGTGTTGATATATTTATATGTAGTAGTATGCAAGCACGTGTTTGTCTGCCAGATCTAAGAAAGTAAAACTAAACCTATGTGGGAGAGAGAAAAGAATGTAATATATATACTACTGGCTTATATAAGTTTGAGTTAGTAAGACTAAGAAGTGTGTTTTCTAAGTAAAAGAATTTAATGCATAAGTGCAAACCATAGATAGTTACAATTGGACTAGAGCATAGGTTTGTATAAGTGTGAAAATATATAAACATCTATAATTGGGAAATAAATGAGTTAATGAATTTTAAATGAGAAGTTAAAAATGGGCTTATATATAGTATTAAGAAATTAGCTCCTTTTTGGAAAATTATATTATCGAATTTCTAAATTATAAACTCAAAAGAGATAAATGTTTTGAGAGCCTTAGTACTATAATATCTGGAGTATAAATAATCAACTTAGTGTTATCGATTGGTTTAAATGCTTTTGAATAATGCTTAGTCGAGTATGGTATAACTCACTGAGTATAACGTCTGAGTGGAATTTACTAACCATTAGTGAATATGTGAATTTCACCGGGTTGTATGGGATACTTTGGTTAAATTAATGTGATCACGATAAGGAAGTAATTAATACTTTAGAGTTGTTTTCTCTTCGGGTGTGCAACAAGTGGTTGCACGATCCGGAAGAGAATATAATTCGGCTTTTCCAGTGGTATCCGTAATAAGTGATATTTACTAGTTTTTAGTAAATACTTGGATTTCACTATACGATATGGGACGTAGTTAAATTCTAGTGATTACTAAAGATGATAGTATTTGGCATTTTAGAGTTTACTCTCTTTTGGTGTGCGGCAAATGACTGCTAGATCCTTAAGGAGTTTATTCATGGATTTCTTTTCGAACATAATAAAATAATAATAGTACATAAATGTAGAGTTATCGAGTCAAGATTTCTGCGATCATGTTGATCGGTATGGGCGATCCTTGAGATCATTCTATGACTCTGTGTTCCCAGTCTTAGTATGATCCTTTGGTATCGGATCGGTTCGAGTGATACCAATTTGTTTATCTATTTGCCACGGTTTTTGAGTACAATCATTGCGATTATTTTGGACGATTATTATGATCGGTTTGGATTAAGATCACTTGGATTTCGAAAGTTGGATTCTGTAACTATTCCGTGTTCGATAAATAAATACATATATTCTTCTATCTTCTGTTCATGAAATAAATATATATATTCTTGTGTCATGCGTTCGTAAAATAATTATACATTCTTGTGTCTTGTGATGAATGCTAAGTTAAGTAAATAATGGGGAACGAGCAGTTGATTGGCCTTCTTGAAATGTACTTTCCATTTTAATGATTTCAATTACGGTTACCGTAGATTGAAATAACCTTATTCTGGTACCAAATGAAAAATGTCATGGATCGTATATTATCTAACTTGTGTATAATATGCAAGTATATAAGTTAATGCTATAGTAGGTAATAAATAATAAAGTATAAAAATGTGTGCAAACCAGAATTTTTATACTGGTTCAGACCTCTTGTCCTGCATCCAGTCCCGAAGCTGCCCTTCGGTATTTCCTTTAAACAAATTACTCTCACTTCGCCCAAATGAATAGGCTAATACAAAAGTACATTTGACAATCTTATGTTCCACATAACACGGTTATTGA